>CM032897.1:15286908-16553575 GCA_019176425.1 Megalops atlanticus
GCGATGTGCCGCCGCTGGGTCATAGTGCCCAACGCCGTTTCTAGAACACCCCAGAAAAGTCTTCCTGGGACCACTGATCGCTGATCTGATTGAATATAATTGAAATTTGTTTTTCTTAATTGTAAATGGTTCCTCAGGTATTAATAAAATGTGTTAACCTTGCATCAACACATATTTCTGTGTTTTCAGAATCAGAATTTATTGGCCTCTACACATACAAGAAATTTCACTCCGGTTCCAGTGTCTCTCGTAGTGCTTGCATACAGCGTCAAAAGTGACAACAACAAATGCCGAACAACAGCAGTGTTACAACAAACAACAGCAGTAGTGCAGGACACATACATGGAATAAGAATGGAATGGATGAAGTATATATGAACAGCTATTGCACCATGAGCATGAGTTAAAGGCAATGAGCATGCGTTTTGAATGTGAATGTGTGAATATTATGCGGGATATCAGCCTCCACGCAGACAGCAGTATAAACTTGGCAACTGTTGATAATGAGCCTTTAGCTGCAGCACTGCCTTTTGACCAAGTGAAAGGCAGTGGTCAAACACGCAATATTTACAGCTCTTGCCATGGTAAAATTTGTGCTTTCATTGCAGTTAAGAATGTAAAGTTTGGTTTTGTAGTAATGATCAGAAATGCTTTGTAGTCCTGTCCAAACCTGAGCTGGCACAGCTGTCTTCCTATGTTTCTTCACCGTTTCAGCTCTTTATTTTTAGATCCTTGTTGGAGCTGAGGAGGAGAAATTTGGCCTCTTTCCTTCTGAATGGCACCCCAGTAACCCTCTCTCTCTCTCTCTCTCTCTCTCTCTCTCTTGCCCCCCCCCATTTCTCACCTCAACAGCTGGTGAAGAAGGAAGGGACTGGAAGTGAGATGCCCATGACCGGAGACAAAGTCTTTGTGCATTATGTTGGCACCCTTCTGGACGGCACCAAGTTCGACTCTAGCCGTGACCGGGGTGAAAAGTTCTCCTTTGAACTCGGGAAAGGTGCGTACAGCTCCTTGAGAGGCTTCTAAGTAGTCATGTGACCACCCCTTTTCGGAGCATTCCAAGGAGTTGCCTGAAATGAAATGGGCTGTTGTCCTGTCCTTTGCGAAAAACCCAACCCTAGTAGGCGTCTGGGTTCAGACACGACGTACACCTATGAAGTTCATGTGTTGCTAGAATGTGGCAGATGTGTGCACTGGATCCTGAAATAAGCAGCACACCTTCCCATTTCAGTGGGTAATGACTTCTGTGATCAGTTCAGTTTAGCGCACGATGCACCAGGCAGTCACAGGGTACACAGTTGTACACCTTTAAAACCAAATGAGAAAACGCGTGAAGGATTCAGTCAATTCCACACAATTACGTAAAAGTAATAATATAGGGCAGAGTGTTCATTAGGGTATTAAAGTATTCAGTAGAATTAATTGTGGAGTTAAATTGTTGCTCATTCACCTTGAATGGATACATTTTTGTTCTTTTGTGCTGGAAGGCACTCTGGATAAGAGCATCTGCTAAATGCATGTAATGTAATGGGGCATACCAAGTAAAAGACTTAAGTCTAGCTGACTTGAGACAATACCTCTGTAACACCAGCAATCCCTCATTTTCTGAACAAAAAGCCAACATGCATGGTGCGGAGGGGGCTAGAGCTAGATGGGGCACAGTCTCCACTTCAAAGATATTGTGTGGGGAAAGTCCTGGTGAAGTGCCATATTCTAATCGGTAAGAATTGGGGCCAGATAACCAGATCAATATAAAACGTAAGTGTTTTTTTTTCCCCCATGTGCAGGTCAGGTGATCAAAGGCTGGGACCTGGGCGTGGCAACTATGAAGATTGGGGAGGTGTGCCAGCTCACCTGCAAGCCAGAGTATGCCTACGGTGCCGCCGGCAGCCCCCCGACGATCCCTCCCAATGCCACGCTGGTGTTCGAGGTAAGGGTCAGGCGTCCCTCTTTTATTTCCCCCCACGTTACATTTGAAAACTGTAAGTGATTGTAGGCCTCTCCCCATGGGCAACTCGGAGCTTTCATTCCTGTTCCGTTTGAGATTCAAGAGGCGATACCTTCCCTCTGACTGGATGTGTCTCTGTGCCCACCCTCCAGGTGGAGCTGTTTGACTTCCGCGGGGAGGACATCACTGAGGAAGAGGACAGTGGCATCATGCGCAGGGTCCTAATAAAAGGCGAGGGCTACACCAAACCCAGCGAGGGATCTGAGGTGGAGGGTGAGCATCTGAACATCACTCTTAAAAGTGCTCTTAAAGCGCTCGCACAGTTCCTTCATTTTTAAAAAAAAATCTACCCCTTTCTGTTCAATCTACCTACAATGCGCTTTGTGTTTGACTTAGTAGTGATTTTGGGCAAGTGTTTTTTTTCTATACACAACAGTCTTAATTTCATCAACAGTGTTGATAAAAGTGATTTAATAGTGAGTGAGTTAATAGCTTAAGGTTTTCCATATAGATTGGCAAGAGGTCTTCTGTAGTATGTAAATTAGTTGCGGAATTAATCTTGAAATAGAGTGGGTTGCCCTCTCCTTCCCTACACTAAGCTGAACTGTGATTAGAGTGTAGTAAACGATAATCTTGTGTGATTGGTGATCTGTGTGGCTGAGGGCAACCTGAAAATGATCGGGTCACGAGGAGGCCGGGATCCTGTTCCATGCGCGAAGACACCTTGGTGGCATTTTCTGCAGCGAGACTGACCTCTGCTGTCCTCTTCCTCAGTGACAGTGGAAGGCTCCTTGGACGGCAGGGTGTTTGACGAAAGGGAGCTGAAGTTTGAGATTGGGGACTGTGAGAGCGTGCACCTGCCCGTGGGGGTGGAGAAGGCCCTCATGGCTATGGAGGAGGGGGAGGAGTCCCTCTTCACCCTCAAGCCAAAGTAAGTGTGTGTCACTCACTCGCTCTTCCATTGCTCAGTCTCACACGCATACACTTTCTCTGTCCCTCTCTGACACATTTGCTTTCCCTCACACACACAAGCTGTAGCTCCGAGGAGCACATTCACTCTTTTACACAACACACTGACTTTCCCTTATCATTCCAAATTCAGTCCAGCATTGTTTTACAGTCACATGCATGTCATTTATTGTGTTTATTTTGTTATACATATCTCTTGAAACCCTTGTACTGAGGCAATACATCTTCAGCGCTCTCTGTGTGCCTTTTATGTAACGTGGGTTTTACTTCACCGTATGCATTGAGTCCGTTAGTTATCATATCATGTCGTGGTTGTAGATTTATTAATCCAAAGAATGTACCTACCTGAAGGGTGAAAGCTGTCTGCATGCCACTTTTGTTTACAAAATAAGGGTCTGAAGAAAATAAGTAAAATGAAGACGTAATCTGTAACTGTACTCCCATTGTTTTTTAGGTACGGATATGGAAATGTGGGGAATGAGAAATATAATATTCCACCTGGCGCAACTCTTAGATACAAACTCAAACTCAAAGCCTTTGAGAAGGTAGGCTGGCAGGTGTCTCTGAGGTAGTCAGCAGTGTCTCTCCTCATTGTCTGCAACCCCAGAAAGTAGTGATTAATTAGCAGTAACTCTGATTTTTAAAGAAGTGTTTTACAGTTATGTGTATTGATAGGGTTTTTAAATACCCTGATCATTACCTGTAGCTTTTCCTTTGTCTAAACATTGTGATGATAAATAACTGTTTTTTGTAAAGAAAGTAGTCAGTAGGGGCTATGACAATTTATTGTTCAGCTGTATCTGTTTTTTCTTGATATGCTATATGTTATAAAAGTGTGATGTCTGTTATTTCAGGTCAAAGAATCCTGGGAAATGAACACAGCGGAGAAACTAGAACAGAGTGCCCTAGTGAAGGAGAAAGGAACCAAGTATTTTAAAGTGAGTTTGCACAGTGTTCACTAAAACTGAGCTTTTCCATCTGGCGAGTCTTCCATTGGACTGAGCTGGAGAAAGCTGATTGGTGTTTGTCAGCGTGTAAGCGAGTAAGCTGAAAATCCTGAATCTGAATCTACCAAAGGAGTGCATAAGTGAGCAAGCAAGAGAGCGGTAGATTCAGATTCACAGTTCTGTACATGGCTGTCACATTTTTTTTTAGGAGACAGTATATGTGTGACAGTAACAAATCTGGCACTCTGCTAACATCTTGAGTCAGTCCCAGCCAATCGCTTTGCTGCTTTTGTGTTATTGTGTTATTTGGTGGTGGGGGGGGGGGGGGTGGGGTTAGGCCTGCTCCCTTCTGGCCTCTTAAACTGGTGCTCTGGTGCACCAGTTTAAGAGGCCAGAAGGTAATCTGGTACACCAGAGGAGTCAGCAATGCAGTTATTTTGGGCCAGGGTGATCAGAAGTGCACTGTGATATGTGGTAGTATACTTGGCTTCCCCAGTCTAGTGAGGTTGCTCAAGTTAACTTATGGTAGGGCTTGAATAGTGTTATGCTCACACTCACTGGTCTGGGAGTTTTGTTTGCCTGATCTGACACTGTTGCTCATTCAGCTTGAATGTCTACACTTCTGTTCTTTTGTGCTGGAAGTTGCACAGGATGAGAGCGTCTGCTAAATGAAAGTAATGTAATGTTTGCAGGAGGGGAAGTACAAGCAGGCTACGGTGCACTACAAGCGGATCGTGTCATTGCTGGAGCACGAGAGTGACCTGAAGGACCAGGACGAGCAGAAGGCCCGGGCGCTGCGGCTGGCCGCTCACCTCAACTTGGCCATGTGCTATCTGAAGATGCAGGAGGAGAACCAGGCGCTGGAGAACTGCAACAAGGTATACTGCACCTGTATGTTCTGTAGCTCCACCAGTCACAGACAGGGGGCGCTGGGTGACCCAGCAAAGGAGAACACATCCTGAATGAGATGAAACACTGTAGGCAAATGCAGTGTTGCTGAAACCATGGTGCCATATATGCTGGTCTTCATTCCAGTTGAACTCTCAATTAATTAGGTTTGAGCTGTGTACTTATCTCTATTTGACATCTTTACATTTAGTCTGCTATAAATTCTGAGAGAAATGAGCCATCAGAGATGCATGTGTGTTAATATGAACAAAAAAGAAGTTGTTTGTTCAGTTTGTTTGAATGCCGGCTCCAGTGGGCAGCTGTCTTAATTTCATTAAGATAACTTAACAGCATAATTAATTGTTTAATAACTTGTAATGGGCCCCTTTGGACAACTAATTACTTTAAATTGATTAATCCGAATACCCTGTTTGTATCACTGATTTGTCTAAAGGACTCAGACAAATGGAAATGACTGGCACATATTTCTTGCTTCCTTATGTTAGAACAAAGATGATACAAGCTATAATTTGTTACGATGAAGGAATTCATTACTTATAAAGGCGAAACCTCTCAAAAAGGTGAACTTAAAGAAGCCTCACAGTGGTGCATTAATGACTTATATTTGTTTTGAAAAGAGTTTTGGTTAATATAATTCTGATGAGGGGTTCCCGAGTAGCTCAGTGGTGAAGGCGTTTGCCCTGCTGCCAGGCTGAGCTCTACCCCTTGGGTTCGACCCCGGCTCTGTCATCAGCAGATGATGACCAGAAGCCCAAAGCGGAAGAACAGTCTGGTTTAGTCCCGCCAGGGATAGGGATGGGTGTACCGGCAGGCCTTGCTCATCCCACTGTTCTTAGGCACCCTGCAATTTGCCAGGTGCCTGCAAGCTAATCGGGTGATGTCAGAAGAGTGGTGCATGTCCTCTAGTGTGCGCCCACTCTGCTGCAGTGTGAAAAATGCCCATCAGCTGAGTGCAAGTGTATTGGAGGATTGCATTTTTCTCATTCCAGAGTGACAAAGAGATTCTCACAAAGGGACCCAGTTTTAGTGTGATTCCATTCCCCCTTTCCAAGCCCCAGAAGCTCAAGACTGGATCAGAAACTGGTCTTGTGGGGCTCCCGAGTGGCTCAGTCGGTAAAAGCACTCGTTCCGAGTGTAGACTGAACGCTACGGCCCGGGTTCAATCCCGGCCGTGTCACTAGCCGACAGTGATCGGGAGCTCATAGGCGGAGCACATTGGCTTCGTTCCGCCGGGGATAGGGGTGGGTACGTCGGCAGGGGCTTCAGTCCCATTAGCAACAGTGACCCCTGCTGGTCAATCGGGCGCCTGTGGTCCATGTGCCAAAAAGCTGCATATGAAATGTCTTCCTCCGACTCATCTCTGTGCTAGCTTGGCTTGTGGACCGCAGAGCGAAAATAAGCAGCGGCTGACATCACGTGTCTCGGAGGAGGGCACGTGCTTGTCTACGCTCTCCCGGATTGACAGTGGGGGTTGCGCAATGGGACCGAACATCGATGACTAATTGGGCATTCCAAATTCGGGGAATTGGCCATTCCACATTGGGGAGAAAAAATGGAAAAATGACAAAAAAGAAACTGGTCTTGTAGCTAGTTTGATGGGAGGAGAACCTGTCTGACCGCTGCCTATCCCCCCCCCCTCAGGCGCTGGAGCTGGACAGCAGTAACGAGAAGGCGCTGTTCCGGCGGGCGGAGGCGCTCTTCGCCATGAAGGAGTTCGAGTGGGCCCGCAGAGACTTCCAGAAGGTGGTGGAGCTCTACCCGGCCAACAAGGCCGCCAAGGCGCAGGTGGCGGCCTGCCTGCGGCAAATCAAACTGCAGCGCGAGAGGGACCGGCTCCTCTACGCCAACATGTTCCAGAAGTTCGCCGAGAAGGACGCCAAGGTGAGCCGCTGAGAGCCAGCATGCTGTTCCCCGCTGGCCCGTCCTTTCTCCCTCCAATTCGACATCTAACTCAGGTCTTCCTGGGAGGAGCACATGGCAGCAGATTCCATCAGTGTTAAATCTCTCTTTCCTAGTTGTCTGTCGCTCTACTGTCAGCAGATCACTTGACCATGTGACTGTTTCAGTGCTTCCTAATTACATTGTGACATGGGTTATTTGCGATAACGGTTTACAGATAACAGAACCACACATGATACACATGAAAGGGTTCGGTGGCACATCTCATATGGCCCTGTTGTCAAATCAGTTTTATTATGCTTGTTCATGATTCTCGGTATCTTATCCTGTCCCAAAAGATCCTCCCATTCACTGACACTTTGTCTGGTTTTTACATGGAATGCGTTTTCACAGATCCCTAGATAATTTCTCCTTACTCACCACTAGGTGGCAGTAAAGTCATATCTCGCCATTGGAATACGTTCCACACGAAAGTTAATGTAAAACCCTTGAAGTTGTCGGGATTGAGGTAAGAGGCAACAGCATCTCTGACTGTGGGTGTGGTTTGCTTTTGTGGACAGAAGCAGGCTGAGAAGTTGAAGAACGGCAGCAAGGAGAACGGTGCCGGGGGAACGAACGCGGAGGAGAGCGGAGACCAGGAGCCAACGGAGACATAAACAAAACATTTTTTGGCATTTTGTTTTTGTTTAGTCCTCTCTTTCCCTTTGTTTGTGCTTTTTTTTTTTTTTAAACTTTTGTAACTTAAGGAGCTGTAAAGTTTGCAGAGTGATTATATGTGTGCTTGTTCTGGGTGGGAGGGCTCATGTTCATTGTAATGGAGACTGGAGGGATGAGGAAGCGGTGTCTCTACTGGAATGTTATGGGTCAGGTGTACTCACTGTGTACTGTGTGGCTTCCTCCCCCATCCGGCTCTATTAGCTTCGCTGGGTTTTGCCTTCACCGTCGTCTGCACATGCCACATGCTTTAGAGTAGAGCTCAGACAGAATGCCACAGCACCTAATCACTCATCTGTGTACCTGTTGCACGTCCGACTCTGGTAGCCGAACCTCTCAGTGTGTTTGAGGTGTAGCTGTTAAACAGTCAGATCGCAGGGTCACTTTACAAGCACTCTTTAAAAAGTGCCTGTAATGTACAGCTCAGCTTATCAGATTCCCTTCCTGTGTCAGCCCAGGCTTTTTGCACTATGAACATAACCAGCTAGGGTACACATTAAAATTTTTCAGCGCTGATTTTGGCTCCTCATTGGATGACAACATGGTCATGTTTAGCTTTTATGACCACTCACAGAAACATTCATACTTGTTCTAAAGCATGGGTATACCGTATTCCTGAGACCAGCTGGAGAAATTGCTTCTAGTTCTCCTTAAACCTTCTGAGCTGGGGAAGACACTGGTCCAATTAAAGTCTCAGCACAAGGTGTCCCATCTCAACACGACTCTTAGCTGTCTAAAAATAAAGGGAATCCAAGGACCCACCCCTGCTAACAACAGCTGACTTATTAAACAGAAAGAAAGGTTGAAACTAGCTTATACTACATAATGCTCTGTACCTTTGAGTGGGCGAACACTTGATTGGGTCTACCATTTCTCCCTAATTCCACAAGTGTTTTCTGTTCAGTGATTTCAGAGCCATGCATTTGCAGCCTGTACTTTCTGAAGCTGTTATTTAGAAGATTGCAAGTATTGTAAAACAGCTCCCCACGTAAGGCAATCCATTTCGCAGAGTCATGAGCTTAAGTTCCCCAATGGAAAAGAACCCCCTTGCACTGTAGCCTCCAGGAATCTCTGCATGCCCCCAACCCCCAGCCCCTGTCCTAAAGGGACATCAAGGACATCTTGTGTCCCCGTAGGTTTTGTCCTGTTGGTGGACAAACGCATTGGACTGCAACTATCCGTGGACTCGTCCATCTGTGCCATTCCTCATCCACGGTAGAGATCCAGGAAGCCCGCACTGTGAATTCAGCCTGTGACTCATGCCGCCCCACAAGGTGCCAGCATCTGCCCATCCCATGTCCCGGAGTGGGGGAGGAGACCTGGACATGGGCACACAAGGGGAGGGGGAACGCTGTCATTGAAAGTGGCAAGATTGCACTGTAATCGCTTTTAATTGTTTTATTGTTGTTGTGGGGGTGGGGGAACTGAAGATACTGTCATAGACCCTGTACATAATAACCTGGGTGCAAAAGTACTGACTGTTGACTTTTGGTTTGTTTTTTGTTTTTTTTAAATGCATTTTTGTTGTAATTGTCATCTAAATTCGTAGGGTTATTGCAAGTGGACCTGCTTCTCTCCAGTGCTGGCATCTCTCTGCCACATCAGCAGTGCTGGAAACCATTGAGTCCAGGTTATGGCAGCTCAGTTTTGTTGTGTTAGCTGCTGTTATCATTTGGAAAGGGAAGGTTAAACTCTTGCCATCAAGTGTTAGTTGGGCTGGCTTCAGCTGCTACACCCTGCAGTGATGTGACAACGTTCCACAATTGTCACCTTGTCAAATGACTGAATTCCTTGGCGCGCGAGAGATAAATCAAAACCTCAACACTTGCCTTGGCTGCTATTGTCCGTTGTTCATGTTGTCCGCTGTGTGTTATGAAGCACTGTACCATGTTCTTGTGTTAGTTTTAGGTAAGAATTGAGGGAAATCAAAGCCTGCTTAATCCAGAAGCAGTTTTCTGTGTTTTGATCCAACATCTTGAGGAAGTGAGCAGTCTTTTCGCTCAAGAAAAGTCTCATGTTTCAGCCATGAGACTGTCATTAGCAACGGTAGGTAACAAGTGTGAAGTCGTTTTGTATGCGGTAACATCATTATCCAGCCCTCACAATGACAAACCCCAACCACGTACATTGCAGTAGGGCTAAACATGTAAGGCACAGATCAGGAAACCACCAAGTACCTTTTTTTGCACAGTGATTTGGAACTGTTCCTATTTGTGGAAGACAACTGACAAAATACAATGCTTTAAATGCATGTCAGTGCACGTTTGGATTCAGGGGTTAAAAGGGTAAACATCCTATAACTTACTGCATGTCTGCATTCCTTATCACTTGACAAGGTTAAAAGATTGAGGGTAGATTAACTAAACTCTCATCTATTTCAGCAATGCATTGCAGATGAAAAAACGTAGAGGCTGCAAAAACAAGACTGCAGTGCTTAGTGAGTCATGTGGTTGAGCACAGTACACAATGGAACACCACTGCACTGGATTATCTGTTAAACTTATAGATATATAAATGCACTTCAGAATCTAAAAATAGATTCTATTTATATCTATAAAATATAAACTATAAAAATCTATAAAAATAGTTTTATCAGATCTATAAATATATTCAAGTATACTGCATCTTTGACAGTCATCACTTTGACATCTGTAAGCACATTATTGTTATTTATATTACACTTACCAAAAGTAACATATAAGTTACAATTTTTATATGTTATCCATTTATACACCTGGACATTTACTGAGGCAGTGGGTTATGTACCTTTCCCAAGGGTACAGCAGCAGTTCCCCAGTGTGGGATTGAACCAGCAACCTTTTGGTTATGAGCCCTGCTCCTTACCACTATGTTACACAAGTTTGTTTTGGAGGCTCCATTTTTTTCCATGGCATAATGGATGTGTGTGGTGGAGCAGGATTCACAGGGGGAGTGCAGTAGGGGTAGGAGTCTTTTTTTGGTAAATAATTGTGCACGCAGGCCGGATAAGTGTGCAGGTGACGTCCGCAGCATTGTGAGGCATCAAAGTGAACAGAACAATAGCCAGCAGCCGTCTTTGATCATAAAGCTGCCCTAGAGGGGCCAAGTTCATTGTCCCAATCTGACCTCTCCGGACGCAGCCCAGCAGGGAAGCCGGTCTGTGGCCCTGGGGCTTGAGAAGGTGGGATGGATAAAAGGTGCAAGTTGTCCACGCAAGACTGCACCTCGGACAGACGTGCACCACATGCAGCGTAAAAGCCAGAGTCTTTGAGCGGTGGCAGCAGAGAGGAAATTACCCTGTTCCTTGACTAACATAGCCATATTTTTAATATATGCTTGCTTTAACCTGATTAATATACGTTCTTTTACATGATGACGTCTCATAGCTGATACGCAGTCATTTATCCTGTTACGTATTAGCCCATACTTCATGTCTATAAAAGACTTCAGTGAAGCAAGGTTTGTAGTAATCATGACTAATGTATGCTGACTGAAATGTTCATTGTTTTTCTGTTGCGGTGTAAATAACTGTGTGGCACGTTGAGGGTGTGATCTATATTCATTCATGTAGCTCATTTTTCATGACACCGTTATTGAGATAGTGAGAGGGTAGGGAGCAACACTAAAACGTGTGATGATGTACACAAATCTTTACACTGGTGGGTGATTTGTTGAGAGCAAGACTGCTTTTGTATAATAATAAGCACAACAACTGTAGATAAATAAGCGAACACATGCATATAGGGTAGCAGTGTAGCATAGTGGTAACCAGACTCGTAACTGAAAGGTTGCTGGTTCAATTCCCTGCTGGGGCACTGCTGCTGTACCCTTGGGCAAGGTACTTAACCCAGAATTGTCTCAGTAAAAATCCAGCTGTATAGATGGGTAACATATAAGAGTTGTAACCTATATAAGTCGCTCTGGATAAGAGCGTCTGCTAAATGACAGTAAAGTAATGTAAATGTATAATTATAACAGGAACCAGCATCATTCCTGCATGGGCATTACTGCCAAGCTGTCCCTCACGGCAATGCAGCCCTAATACAGACAGCAATGTGCACTCTGTTTGTGCATCCGCCTGTATGTTCTGTGAAGCGGGACAGAGTCCATGAGGGCGCGTACCACCAGCTGAACCTGGGCGCGGAGTGCTTTGGAGATGGCACGCAGGTGTAGGTCAGACCAGGCAGACATGTGACACAGATAACACACAACGGGATAAAATGTAAACTCACTGTGCAATTTCCTGAAGTCATTTACTCCACGCAGGTAGGTCCGCTGTCTGGCACAGAGCCAGCCATATACCCATAAGGCCCCTCCATCTCTGCCCTGAATCCGCATGCTGACAGGAACACACTCGCAACCTGCAATCCCTGCCATAAAGCGTTTGCATTGCTAGAACACACTTAAGGCTTTAATGGTAAAATTGTTTGTTAAAATGTGCTCAAATTTATTTACCAAATGCAAAGTAATGAACACACTCCATTAGAGGTCAGTGTAGCCACACTTGGCTGGCAACACAACTCACGGATGCTATTGAGTTTCAGGCGAAGAAAATCAAGAGAAATCTTACCTGTACTCACAGGTGGTGAAAGCAGCAGGTCTCTTTTATTGCCACGCCGGTCCTGGGTAGATTTTAATAAGTAACCGGAGAAAGGCTAATTAATTAATTAAGTGGCCCAGTGAATCCAAAACAACTGAGGAGCTGACAATCTGGCCAGACCATTAGACCTGTGGATTTGGTTGCACGTTGTTCCCCAGGGGAAGATCTCTTGGCAGGTTATATGAAAGAGGGAGGTGAAGGACATCTCTCGGCTCCTCAATAAGAATATGCCAGGGCCTACGGAAAGCACATCCTCACGGATCCCCATGTTTCCGTCCCATCAGCCTGGCCTCGAGGCTCAGTCACCTAGCAACACGTCAGGGCCACCTCCGGGATAGATTAAAGAGCGCCACCTCTTTCGTCTGCTTCAATCACTGAAGCCCTTGCAGGATTTCAGAGATTTAAGTACAAGGCTGCTACATAAAGTAACTACCTTCCTGAGACCCAACAAAAAAAAAAGTTTCTGAATTTTGTTTTTTTATGTTACCTAAGTGTTTAAGGATTAAAAAAACATAACAAAGAAAAAAATTCAGTCATATTTTTATTAATTTTTATTGTATGTGCACTGTAGTGGACATTACCACTGGGTTAATTGTAAATATGCTAAATTTAACAACTGAATAGGAAAAAGGAAAATGTATTTAAAATTCATTTAAAACCCACAATAATACAAAGATGTACGGTTGTAGATTCTTCAAGAATCTAAACTTCTTGACATTTTTCAACTGAACCAATGTCTTTTTTATTGGCTTAATTTCTTTCTTTCTTAAGACATTTCATTTGGTATATTGATCATGAATGATACTTGATGAAGTAGTTCCCCTTCTTGGAGATGCAAAGGAAGACACTGTATTTGATGGATCTCAGAAACGTCCTGCTTTTACATCCTGGCATTCTGAATCTGGATGTATGGGTTGTGTTGATCATCTTTGGCAAATTGACTGCGTTGTACTTCCTCACTCTCTCATCTGGCTTCCTTTTTGGATTGAAGGATCATATTCTTCATCATCGTTGCTCTTTCTTCAAAAGTGGTCACACTTTCCAAAGCAGATCCTTCTTCCTCTCTTCTTTTGGGGCATAAAGATGATTGAAGATTTTGAGTAAAACCTCTGATCTTGAAAAAAATGTCAAGTTGTGATGGACTAACCTATTACTGGCACATTTGTTTTGGCAGCCCAGTATATTTTTATTCTTATCCAAAGTATGCCATGAACACTGGGAGTCCCAAGAAGGTCTTTATCTCCTCTGGTGTTGTATTCTGGTGCTGTTTTCACTGGATCCTGACACCTTGAAGCTCACACCGATAAGTGAAGGTGGACATATCCTTGAAGACTTTCTTACCAATGTACTGGTCAAAATATCTGCATGGGCTCCAGTATTGATGGTCAGGGGCAGTATCATCCTGGACACCTCTACGATCATCTAAACACAGGCATGAATCCTAAGAGACAGACAAAGATATACAGAAAATAATTCTGTTCCATTAAAATGTTATCAAATGTTACTTAAACTCGCTTTCATGCACTTATCAGCCTGATCACAATTACTATGAGTCAATCTGTGATGACATCTATGAGAAGTCCTACCAAATGTTAAAATTGGACTTCTTAACGATGCCATTTTAGTAGATGGAAATCTTTGTAGGTTAAGTGATATTGAATAACAAACAACTCAGGACCCTTCATGTTACTTTTGGCCCATACTGGATGGCAGGGGGCCATTTCATATTGCACTGTGTCCCGCTCTTTCTCAGCTGAGGTCTCCTATGTGAAAAACATAGATAGCACATCCCACATAGGACATTTATAAACAAGGTTTAATTTCATGTGGAAAAAATGATTACACTACTCTGAAATAGTCAAACTATTCCTGAAATATTTACTTATAAGAAGTAATCTGGATAGCTAACTCACTAAAATGACAATTTCACAATTATGCACTTACCTTATTCCTTTCCGTAAAATGTGCATATTGTGATGCCAGCCATTTTGAAGAACCAGGAAGAAAAAGTTGTCAAGGTAACATCCATACACATGTGATATCATTGAAAAGCCCAGAATTTCCTCTCAAACGTATGACAGGAATGAGCACAGTGGATTGTATGGTCGAGATCAGGGATAAAATAAATGTCTACTAGGGGGGGAAAAACTGAATTCTTGAGTCTTACGAGGCTACAATGAACAGGGCATGAGAAATAGGCGGTGTACCTGCAAGGCTTAGGAGCAATGGTGGGATGAATTTCTGAGAGGCTAGATGAGCTGAAACTGGTTCAAAATGTAACTGAAACATAGAACTGCATTTCCCGTCAAGTGTTGTCTTTACCTTGTGATTTCATTAAGACGTACAGTTGAGTCTCTTGTCTGATTTAAAACAGATTTGATCAACATTGAATGATAGAGAATACAGTCATTTCTCTGCTTAGCAGCTGCCCAGGTCCATGACAGTGCATATTGCTTCCATTCTGTGTATTATACCTCTGTATGGCTGGATTTAAGTTAAGAGCCTTGCATTAGTCTACACGAGTGCCCTGCCAGAAATTTGGACCTTATACATTCTTTTCACCTTCTGGGCCTTTTCCTATATTCAAAACTTGGATACATGCACTTCTACCTGACGTGGATGAAAGAGCAACACGGTGACTAGTTTGCAGACAACTTTACCCATGAAATCTAGTTCATCGGGACTCTCAAAAGTCAATAATTTTTTTGTTTTGTTTTGTTTCAAATAGCCAGTGTAGTAAGCAAAGGTGTTGAAAACAGTCTTCCATTACAGTGTGACACAGACGCGGCCATCCTGTGGCACTGGCAAACTATAATGTAGGGGAATGCTGTGACCATGGGAATCGTCCAGGAGCAATCAATCACTGTAACTGTTGGCCGTGACTTAATGTGTGAATGCGTCTCTGACAAAATCTGTCACGCTGTGGAAAAAAATTGAATACAATGTTAGAGAATGCTTGTGAAGTAAGACGATGAAGTAACCACTCTCTTTAAGCGTGTTGTTTCTTGCAGGCTTAATCTGTTAAACATTTTTGGGAGGGACGGGAACAAACTCCACCAGCGCAAAATACGAAGGACCTGACAAAAATTATATATATATATATATATATATATATATATATATATATATATATATATATATATATATGCAGGTCGGTAGAGAAGTTCTGAATTTCTGAAGTTCTGAAGTTATTTTGACCTGTATTTTCGGCTACTTGGGGTCCCTTGTCATGTCTGTGCTTGGTAAAATAATTTGGCATCTTTCCAATTTAAATGGGATGGTACATTTATGTCTGAAATACATGTATAGTTGCATCGACATAAAATAAACTCTGCGCAATACAGATCAAAATGAAAAGAGACAGCAAGTGTCATGTGTCATATCTGCCGATTTCTGATCAGCTCTGTTTGGGCGCTTCACCTACCTGCGCGTTTCCCTGCGTACGGATCAGCACTGGGCGTTGCCATTTTAAATCTTTCCTGCGATCACTCCCTGGCTCAATTACGACAGTGTTTGTGGGAACCGAGTGAAGGACCTAGTCGCACTGGGGTTTCGCTCTCCACAACTGATAGTGCAAGGCGACAAGACTTGCCCAGACTACGGGAGTTGGCTTCCCAGCGCTGACGTTCGGGGTTTTTAAGCGTAAAACCATTGCAAGTGCAACTGGAAATGCTACATTATGCTGGTCCGCGGGCAATCGGAGTTGGGGACAAGCGTGGTGGATCCGTGAAGTCAGCATGATTTGCGTCGCGCTGCTCACTCATTACAACAAATGAAATATATAGCTGCCCAAAGGAGATTTTTGCCGAAGCGAAAAACCCGGTCGAAAACTCGTCGGCGGGGAGACTGAAGCTTGAAGAAGATGAAGACTTCCTTTTTCCCTCTCAAGAAATTAAGACGAAATGCCAAGTATGTGTTCTTCGTTGCCGTGCTAATGACTGGAGTTTTGGCTGCTTATTTACAATTCGTCGCAACAACAAATACATGGAACGACGATATCCGTAAGTGTTTGATCAGTTGTTAGTGGCCAGTTGTGCTGTCAGATGTCTTCGCTGTCGCGCAACTGTTGCGTTCATATTGTTAGCAAAATATATGTTGTTTACTAACCCATGTGTGCGTTAGCTAGCTGCCTAGCTTGGTACTCGACTCATGACCTTAGCTCAAGCAAGTAAGCTTATCTTGGCTGTGCATACGGAGACTTAGAAGCGCCAGTCAAAGTGGTTCAGGAAGGTTGCCGGCGCCGATCCGAGGGAGAAGCAGGAGACCCATGAAGTTATTGTGTTTGCCAATTTACACAGTTTCACAGTTGTTGTATTTGCCAATTTACAGCGAGTTGCAGTGCTCAAACAATTTAAACGTACACGTCAAGTTACAACGCATTAAATGACTTGTTCACCATACTTTCAAACGTTGACCCGATCTTTGTCCTTTTCAGAATGAAAATTCATGAGCTTTGCATTAATGTAGGAGCTCACAGAAAGACGGTGTTTTATTAAAACAGTGTTATTATTTACAGTATTGTTCTTTCTGTGGGGCTGTTTGGAACCCTGTGGTAGAAGCTGAGGTATTGTTAGGGGTCAGGTTGGTCGGTCGGTGAGGGTTATCAGTCAATTGGTAGAGGGCCCCTGACCCTTGCACCTTTTCCCTCACTCTTGCTGTGAAGGACCTGTGTTGATGGGGCACGTCTTAGTGTCTTATTACTGCGGTCCTCTTGACCACATGTTGTGGTCAGGTAGTAAAAACACAGCCCCGCAATAAAGGGGCTCCACTGCAGCCTCCCCTGCCTGGTCCATATGTCACCCTTTGGGCAACAGGTCACAGTCAGTGACACATGATGTGGACTGATTCTGCCTCCAGGCACTGATCCTGGAGCAGTGGGGTTGTTTGACATAGAATGGATGGGGCTTAGCATTAGGGGTGGGTAAACTGAACGCAGCTCAGCTGCGGTCGGAGGTACCCAGTGCAACACACGGCACAGCGGAGGGCCTCTGCAGTGCCTTAGAAAGCAGGGAAAATGGGGGAAAGGAGCATTTATTTTAATCCTTGTTTGAAATGCATCCCTCTAAAAAGTAACATCTGAACTGAACAGTATCTTTGATGTGAACACATTGAATTCTGCTTTTCTTGAATGGAGGGGGGCGGGTGTCAAAATCTGGAACAACATGTTATGCCAAGTTCTGGAAGGATCCTTGTAACGACTTTATAGCAGAATATATGTGATTATAGTTTGTACTTTGCACTTCTTTATGTACATTTGTATTTTTTTGCCTTGTCAAGCATATTATCACCCTCCCCCCTCTCGCTCTCAGTCTCTCTCTCATCTCTCATTTGAAACTGAGATTTTTAAAAACTAAGTCCGAGTTAAATGCAGAACAAATCTAATTCCATATTCAGTGGCAGCAGACATTCAAGCTCTGGAGACGAGATCTGAGAATTAAATGTTTGGGTTGTCCTTGTTCTCCGGTGACTAATGTTTCAGAAGTTTAGTTCTTGTTTGCTCCCATCTAAAAAACCCCCTCCTTTCATTATTTTACCCACAAATCTTAGGTCTGCACATGCTATTGCTTTTTAATGGGAACACTCTCATGTCAATTATAGGCAGGCAATAAGGCATCTGAAGTCAAGACAGCTCTTCCAGGGCAAACAAATTGACCCTGATGGTCCTCTCATAGCAGCAAATGAAGCCTCTGTTTTGTTTGTGTTGTATTTGCATTTGATCAGGCTAGGAGGGAGTACCTCCTGCCAGCCGTTTCCTTTAAAGAGACATTTTGTCTCACCTTGAATGCTGGTGTTGAACATCTGGCGTGGAATTTAGAGAGCATTTGCTAATCTGATTTAAGGGGAAAACATGAGATGCAGCATAGCCTTGGATTTGCTTTGGCCATGAGAGGTAAACAGAACACTGATCTTCTCTGTGGTTATGTGTATCGTCCTTCGAGGTATTGTCGTGCGCTCTTTGTCAGGCCTCAGCAGGTGGAGATTGCTGCTGTGTTGTTCTCCTTGTATCACAGAAAAGTCAAATGAAGTAGTAAAAAATGGGTGTCTGTGAGGAGTGCTTTGTAGTGGGCCTCTGGTTAGATGTTAAGGTTGGCTCTGGAATGATCAGTGTTTGCACCTTTGAAGGCTGACACATAGGCCTTTGTTCTTCACTTGGTTTATAACAGGGAAGGCCAACCCATTCTCAGCACAAACCTGTCTGTTGTTGTTTGCCTTTTCATGGTGAAGGACTTCCCTCTTGGGCTTTTCGTTGCCCACCTAACCAAAGGCCTATTGTCATCCCCTTGTACTCGCCTGCTTCCTGCTGAAAGACTATTCATCCTCGGGACACCCGATGCTGCCGCAGACTTTTATCTCCCTCTCTGTTCAGCCATTCTGCTGCATTGGTTTTGGCTTCCTGTATTTAGTTCAGATTGCAGGATCTTACCAAGGGATCTTCAAAGTCAAAATCACCACCCCCCCCCCCCTTGTCTTACACCTATCATTTAAATGTACCTAATAGTTCTTGGACAAACACCCATTCCTCACTCAGCTATGTTAAATGTTAGTGAGGGTTTGGCTGCCCTCTCGCTCTTATCGTTGGTGTTTGCCTCATATTTCCTGAACAACACCCTTTCCTCACCCGGCTATGTTAGTCTTCACCGAAAGGGGTGGAGGTCTTGTGTAAATCTTCGCGTATGTCTGTTAGCGCTCTCTCTGCCCCTTTTTTTTTTTTTTTTTTTTGGGGCATGGAAGGCAGAAATTCAAGGTTAGCTTCAGCAGGTTAACTAGAAGCCGGCATCTCAGCCGAAACTTGCCCGCAATGATGTCCTTATGATGGCTGTGATAGTTAGAAAGTTGTTCAAAGACAGATCATACCAAGATGGGTGATGACATCCAAGGGAAGAAGTTGTATGGCAGAGCTGAGTGAGGCTTTTATTTTCATACGCTTTTATTTCCTGAGTTTTTAAGACCATTTGAGTCTGCTTAGGCACTATTAGGGATGTGGTTCCTGCACATGGACAGAAATGAAACTATCCCATAATAAAGAAGACCGTAGCTATGCTGATGTAAACAGCAAGTAAGAGAGTATGATGACAAGTTGGCGGCAATTAATATTGCAGGAAAAAAATCTGAGTTTTTGTTTGTTTCTTTGTTTTTTGGACTCCTACACCATTATTACAGGTCCAGGGAAATAAACCTGAGGCTGAAATGCAGAGAGAGGGAGTTGTAGTATGTTTGTCGAATGGCCTCAGATTTACTTCTCAGAATAATATCTTTACTCCATTAATAATTCCATAATCAGATGTTGATTCAACTATCTAAAACTGCACCTGCCGCTCCCATAAAGCATATACTGTGCTTTTAATTTAATATCTGAATTACGGGACTAAGTGACTGAACCAGTAACATATAACTACCATAGATATCTACCTATAATAAGACATGGTGCCTCTGTAACTCAGCAGACTGCTACTCCTATTTTAAAAATGTACAGTGTATTTAGGCACACCATATCTCAAAGTAAATACTGTCAGGAATTTTGTAAATATATTAACAATGCATTCCATCACTTCCAAGGTCATAGTCTTATAGCCACGTATACTTATGTACTATACATTAGGTAGCTAGATTCTGAGGCCAGTGAAAACTCAGTATGAGGCTTGCAAGTCAGGTATATATATATATATATATATAAGTTTTTATGGTAGCCCACTGTTACACCAGTGTAAAGGGCAGACATGAAAAGGATTACAGGAATTGCTGAGTCAGAGTCGTGATTCACAACTTAAACGGAAGTTACGTATCAGCTGATTAATTGCCCTTGTGAGTTGCATATGAGTATCTCTCCCTCCCTCAATGCAGACCTTCAGATGTGGTCAGGAAGAAAATCCACATTTGCATCATTTTCCTCATACGAGTCGGTTTCCTCTTGATTTCAGAATGATGTGAAACAGAAAATAATTGTAAATTACATGATCATTGTTACATGATCATTGTAGTTATCTGGGGGCAGGTTATTATCAGGAACGAGAGTTCCGGGAACACTTCTGTGCTGTTCGAAGTGATATATTATAAACAGCAAAGCTGGAAAGTGTGCAACAGATTTGTATCAAAGTTCAAACTGATCCCAATTAGTCACTTCCTTGTTGTGGCTGGCATAATTCCGAAGTCATCTTGTCACATTGTTGTGTGGCCCTGAATGTTTAGTCAAGCTACACTGTCTGTGGTGAAGAGTGATGAGCCACCTTAGCTAACAGTGCTGAAATCTTTTCATTGCACAAAAAAAGCTTGCAAGAAACTGAAAGAAATTCCTGTTGAAAAAAATCAGCGGACTGGGTACCCTCCCTGAAGACAAACATCGCATTCCTGTCAAGTTTACGCCCAGCCTCCGGTGAGGCAGGTCTTTCTGCGAGGGCCTTTGAGTGTGGGGGTAGCCGCAATGCCCTGTGCTTTTCCGCATAGAGGCAAGGGTTACAATGACCTGTTCTTTTCACTTTTGAGTTTCGTCCATGTGAAGTCCAAATACTTTAAGTCATTAGTGTTTTGTTCAAGTTACATAGTGTTTCTCAGTACACGTTGGGACATTCTGGACATTCCTGGTAGCGGAGCCAGTTAGTGGGTCTCACAGAAATGTGGATGTCAGCTCCTACACGTGCTCTGCCCAGCTATAAAGAAGTGGGACTGTTAGGAGAACGGGTATTCAGTGCAGACTTTATTGGCCACTGGACGCCTTGTGCGGGAACCTTTATGTCTTAAGAAAGGTGAGAGAGGTGTACAGCTGCCTTCGGTACCACGAAATGCTGACTGATGTGGCCTCGCCCTGGGTGAGCAGGTCGTCCGCCCTATCCAGTCAGCCTGATAGCACCAGAGAGGACTGAACTCCTACGCTTTCAGAGCAAATGGCCCACATGGCTCTCAGCTTCAGTGAGCGTGATCCGTGAGCGTACTGTGCACATCAGTGTTTAATGTGAACTCCTCGCGAAAGGCTCTTGAGACATTGAGACGTTCAATGATTCTGAACGCTGTTTGAGAATATGCAGTCAACTTAAATAGAAAAGATAAAGGATACAGGGGAAGGATTTATTAAGTTTGTGCAAAGACACCGACTTGTGTAATCCTGTGCCAAATGCTTTTGTAAAAGCTAACTGTGTCACATGGATCTGTAATCATGGCTCAGAGGCTGCAATATAGTGCTATTGACTTTGTCGCAATTTAGTCAATGATTTATTTGCTCACATTACTCATCAACATTTTATGGCATGCGATATGTGTACACATGTTCCATCTCTTTGTCCTTATCAGACTTCATTGAAATGACAGGAACTAACAGAAACATGTGTGCACTGTGGAAGTATTTCATTTGCTTTAAGGTTGCAGTTCTAGTGTCATTTTCCTGTAACCAGAAGGAACCAGAACAGACTGGTCTTTCACACTTTAGTTTTCTTCTGCATTGTTAGCAAGTCCACGTCTCAAGAAGCAGCACTTGGAAAGTTAGCTGTATTTTGTTTTTGTTGTGGCTTCCCGTCTCTCTGGAGGCTGCTGTTTTGGGTTAACTGGTTTCACTAACTCCTCTTTTGTTTGTCACTGTTAAAAGAGGGGTTGAAGCCGCTCTGGAGAACCTAAGTTGAACAGGTTGGACTTGTCTAGCGGTCTTTGCTGTCAATAGAATGTGTCATTCCATAAAGACAGAATGAACGGCTAGCAAAATGCTTCTAGCAACCATGCACAAGTGCCAGTTTTAGTTTTTAGTCGAGTCAATCATCGCAATTTGCAATTAACCCTGTTTTCATGTTGTGATAAGAGTTATAACCTTCAGACATCATGACCTGAACCTTGCATCTCTGGATCCTGCGAGACTAGGGTTGCCACCTGTCCCAGTTTTGCTGGGATTGTCCTTTTTTGAGCAACTGTCCCGGAAAATTAATAATCTTTCCCGGGACATTAATTGTCCCGGTTTTTTTTGCGAAAATGTACTTCTAATTTAGAATTTCATAGTTTCAAATGAAACCTCATTTGGTTTCCTTCTACTGCTATTCTGTTTTCTTCCTGGTTATGTTTATACATCCAATCCTGTGCCCGTAAATGGGTAAAAACCAGAAAACTTTTCTGAATGGGTAAGGCCCACCCAAGGAGACCCGTTCTCTGCCACCTGTGTTTTGTGTCCAGCCAAAATTTCATTTAAATATGAAGGAAAACAGTGCTGGAAAATCATGCAAAAACAAAGAAGCACCAGAGTTTTGTATTAAGCAAACGCAAAAATCTAGCCATTGCAACTTTTATGACCAAAAAAAGTTCACCAGAGGCAGACAGGATAGCAGTAGCGGAGCTCAGCAGTGTATACCACGGAGTGCTCCACGGCCACAGCTACTTATCTACGGATTGTGGCAATAAAGTAAGTGCGAAAATCTTTCATGACTCGAGTATTAAAGCATTCATTGAGGGACAGCAGGGACTTCTGCAGGCAGCAAAAAGGGATGAGAAATTCACATGCAAAAAGAGGTGAGATATGTCAGTGTTAGGTTGCCCAAATTCATTAAGTTAAAAAGTTGTTTATAATCTGTTATAATACATCCAATCATGTTGTCATTGCTAAAGGGAGTATACCTTTGGATATATGATTAGATTTTATAATAGATTATAATTAGACAGTATATGTTTACATGTTAAAGTAAAAAATTTGTATTTAATGTAGAAAGGGACAGTAGCAGACAAAGGAGTCCAGAGTGAGTGTAACTGCGTCAGGGAGTGTGTCTGCGTCAAATATAGGTAAGAGAGGCAATAGGGAGTCCTACATGAAAGGTCCTACAGTATATCTGCAAATATGGTTTAATCCCCCCAGGAAAAAAAAATTCTGGTGGGTGTTAATTTCAGACCCTGCATAGCTACTGCAGAGTTGTTTGGGGTGGATGTACCACACCAGTTTTTAAATCGTGAAGTGATTGTGTTACCACCTAAGAATATAGCTATTTATTATGTTACTTTTATTATACCTCTGTCATCAATGTCTCTTATTAATATGCTCTCACCACAGCTCAATCAGTGCCATGTTGTCTGCTTCTTTTCCACACGTGGCTTTGCCCTGGTGTTTTGGTCTTGCTGCCATTGTGTCTTTCTTCAGTCTGTGCTTCACAGCTTGCTGGAAACAGGTGCGGGCCCGTTAGATTGTTTCATTGGCTTTCGCCGGCTGTCGGCAGTCCTCCCTCTAGATTTTGTCTTTCTGTGTAAACCTTGCACTAAATGTGATTGTGGTGGAAAACATCTGGTTATGAGAAATAAAATTGCTGGCAATTAAATTGACCGTAAACAGCAAATCCCAGCCCCCCCCTCCATCACCCCTCCCTCCTGTGGATGGGAAATTGTCCCCTGGCATAAAAACGAGCCGCAAACCTGTCGCTCCCCCGACATCAGCGGGTCCCGCTGCTGCTCTGGCACGGGGTGCAGAAAGAGCAAAGGGCCAGCGGAGGATCTGCTCTTCCTGTCCCTTGGCGTGTCAGTTTTATGGGGCTCAATGGCTGGAGAGAACACTTAATGCCCCCTCCAGCGGCTGTCACTGCTGGCGAGTGGTACACACAGCCCAGCGCCCGATTCAGATGGACTCAGTGGGGAGGGAGGGGTATTTCATTTCATAGTAGTTTAACCACTTATAGGGTATCTGGGAGTTCAGAGTCCCTGAGCTGTGCCTGTTGTAGTATTGATTGTGGTCTGTGAGTCTTTTGCTCCACTGAAGTCTCCATTATAAACTGTGCGCGTGTAAGGTGGAGGTGGTGATGTGAAGCAGATATTTTTGTTCACAGAAACCCATGCGACTAGACTGCAGTGTCTTTGAAGACCTTTGCTAGTTGCGGAGGTGTCTATGTTGTGGTTAAATTAGTTTTTAGATCCTGTGTGACAGAAAGGGCCTTACTGCTGAAAGCCTGGTAGGCACTCACTCCAAACTCTTTCACATCCTTGAGATTGCGGGGAACAATTCACAGGCCCTTGTTTCCTAATTGGCATTGCTCTCTCTTTAATTATACAGCTCTTTGTAGAAAGCGTGTTTTCCATTCCTAAAAAAAAATCTAGAATAGAAGTTGTTCAGCTCCGACAAGAACTGAAAAGTACAGGGAAGTTCCAGTTGTGGCCTCTAATGTCCAGCCACAATGGATTCACTCTGCGAAGGCTGGTTAGATTTCCTGGAAAAAGGGGCTTGAGCTCTGCTTCTGTTACCCTGTCCTGTGAAAGAGTCCTTCTTGTGTAACTTTGCATGCTGTAGTGGTTGGAGGGGGGGTGCACTTTCTTTGTAGAGGGTGCACTGAGGGGGTGGGTAAAATCTGTATTCTCAGGAGCCATCAGATGTCATATGGACTTTCAAAGCTGTAATTACCATGGGTCCTGCAAGGGTCACGGGTGATTACAGACCAGGCTCCTTCATATCCTCTGTCTCTTCCCTGGGAAGAAATATGTGTGTGTGTGGGGGGGCTCTCATTAAGAGCTCTAGAATAGCATAATGATCTCCCCCTATTACCCCATATTGATCGTGGCTTCTGCCATAACTACGTTATGAGTTATGAATGAGGTAAGCACTGTCTCTGATGCCTTTTCAAGCTAGTGCTTGATGCTTCATTGAAGAAAAGACTTTCTCCTCTGGAAGGTACTGCTCAGTCCTCAGTATGGAGTGAGAACAAATAGCTTCCCTCCAGTGATAAACCGTAATGGGAACTTTGTCAATATCCTGTATTGATCCTCTTCATTGATCACATTTTTAGACATTTTCTTTGTCTGAGACAATTACATTTTGATGGGTGTCTGATGTTAGTGTGTGTGCTGGAAAGGCAGCCGTAGACCATCCACAGGTACCTGTTCCTCTCTTTTGAATGGCTTGCGTGTCTTTACAAGAATTAAATTGTAAGAGGGAGAAGCTGATTTATTTTTAGTGCATTAGCATTGTGGTGAAGGATAGGCAGCATTTGAAGTGAATTGTGTGTGAGTGCTTCGTTAGTCACGTGACCGGCAGTGTCAGGTAGCGTGGAGCATGGGAACCTGGGACCGACCTGGTCCTGTGGTGCTGAATATCATCCTTTTTTCTGTCGAATCTGAACCATTAATCATAGTAATCAGGATCAAAGAATGCAGGTAACCAGATGCTCACGGCATGCAGCGTTTTCCTCGAAAGACCTGTAGCAACGCTCAGACTTGACTTTCAGGAGCTAGACTGCGCCCCACGCAGCGTAAGAGACTCCAGCATCAGGCCATTTGTGGCTGTTTCCTGGTATGCACCTGCTCTGTTTCAGCATTAAAAAAGGTACGCTGCGAAGAGGGCTCTGGGTCCTGCAGACTGGGTCACTTCGGGTAAAGAAATGGCAGCGGAGTGAGTGGTGCTCCATGGCCTGAGAACTCGACAGCGCTCATCTCAGCAGCTCAGGGCCCAGTGCATTGCCAGCCCGCCCAGCGCAGTCCTTTCCCACTAAACGAGCGCTTTGTTTCCCCGTCTCCGCGCCCTCCTCGTGAACAGAGGGACAGTGTATGAATGGAAACGATCAGGGCTGCCAATAGAGAGGCCTTTGGGCTCTATTAAAGTATGAACTCTTGTTTTGTCTCTCAAATTCCCTCCCCTCCTTCAAAATCTCAGCAGCAGTGTGGCGGCTTTCAGGGAATTGGACTCGCAAACAGACGGTTTGGGTTGAATTCCAAATGGAGCACTGCTGTTTCTTTCCCTGTAGCGAGCAGCCTCATCTGAATTGCTTCAGTAGTGCCACATTTCACAGTCTCTAGCCCTAGTTTAGCACGTTTCATTGTCTTTGCTTTTTCCACAATTGTTGGTGAAATTTGCCTTGTGGATGCTGAAAAGTAACTATGGTTTAACAACTTAGACCCTGTAGTGTGTCGGGACATACAAAAGGTAGGTAAGGTACTTCAAGCTGGATGACAGGCAGCTTGAAATATCTGCCAATTCCTGTTCTGTTTTAGGGTTTCTGCCAGGAAAAATTCCCTAGAAAAATTCCCATTCAATTACATTACATTACATTACATTCGTTCACAGACTGAATGTAATGTTTACATTACATTCTTGTCCAGCTTGACTTCCAGCACAATAGAACATTCAGTAACATAATGTGTCAACAAAAAGCAGTGTTTAACTATGCCCCATGTTTCCCATACAATCGAAACAAAACACAGCCAGAGAATCATGGACTAAGACAAGTAAAATGCCAAGCACTCAGCAATGAAGCGGAAGCAGGAGATGAGGACTTCATTAAGCTGCAATGAGAGCATGAGGATGTGTTTACCAGCTATGAGACGGCTATCACTGCAGACAGTGGAAGCAATTATAAGTAGAAAGAAATGCCATGATAGCTTGATAGAAACAATTAGTGACTATTAGTTTTGTGTCCTTGAGTCGCTGTCAGTTCATTATGACCCGAGGTAACGACACACAGTATGATTCTCCTCTTCCAAGGCAGCAGCGCTGCAGTAGCCAGTAACGTGTCGGATTCACCCACAGCAAACTTGATTGTGATCAAGAGTCAATGAATGTGAACTGGTTTTAATTATCCAGCAGTGTAAACAGATTATATGTATTACAAACAATAAATGGCCTCTGTGGATGAGGCCATCTGTTTAGCAAATGAATAATATTGATAGTGATGATACCACCGCTGCCGCTAATAAAATAATGATGACCAGGATCACCATTGTCATACAATTACTATATCAATAGTCCTTTTGTACACGCACTTGTCACTTACAGGTAGGCTCATAAAAGCATGTCCATTATGTATGAGTGTAATTTCAACCCACTGTTGTAAGTGGTGTGTGTACTGCAGTGTGATTGGTCAGCTGTCGCATACACTCTGCCGTTGGCTTCTGGGCTTTGTGCTGAGGTCTGTGGCACCTCCTCTTCCATTATCGTGATTATAGCCGGCTCTCCCACACCTCATTATAGTTTTAGCAGCGTTTTCACCATGCTGCGGGCACTTGAAACAGGTTTGCGCTGATTGCAGTTCAGCTGCCCGCAGCACATGAAGTTTTGCAAGCTTTCGCAACTACCTCTGCAGTCCAAGGAGAAGTGGGGCTCTAGAGCTATGCACTCACGGGACGTATAACTGTAACACAAGTGTAGATCAAAAATAATCAAAACCAACCAAATTCAGTTGACCATTCCCACCGAGACTGTGATCTTATAATATAAAGCTTCCAACCAGTTGCAAACCCTTGTATTTCTTGCGGTATGAAGGGAATGTGAAGGACGTAAAGGTAAACCAACTGAGTGAAGTTGCAGTGGAGTGTGATGGCCACATTCTTCTGGGAAATGATCCTATCACCCTATCACCCTTCCCATTCCTGTTACAGATCTGCTCATTTTCTCATGCTGTGCGCTCGAGCGTCAGTGATGGAGCTGAAGCACTTCTTTCTCTCCGGGGAGGGAACTTTTCCAGTTCTGCCTGCTGTTGGTGGAATAATGAACCGATCAGTCAGGTCCTCCCACGGGCAGGACTTGCGTCGCACACCTGCAGAAGCCATCTCATTTCCTTTGGGGAGGCGGAAGCATGCACGGGTGGCGTAGTACGGTAAATGCAAAAAGAGAAAGATCCGCATAGCGCTTCCCTGCACAGAGACAGGACGGGGCAGGGAGGCAACCCGATCCTCCAGCGGCGGTGTGGCGGGCTGCAGACAGGGCACAGACGCCGTCTGACCCCCCTTTGGGGGTATGTGTGTGTGTGTGTGTGCGTGTATGGTGGGGTGGTTTGACATAAGCCCCTCTCTCTGTGCGCCTCGCCTCCCCGCCTCCCCTCCGGCCCCTGGCGGGGGCCCCCAGCTCTGCTCAGCTGCCTGCGAGAGCAGCTGTTCAGGGGATAGGACGCGGAGCCGCGCGTGTCCTCATGAGACCGCACCCTCACCGCCTGTGGCCTGCCGGGACCGGGGCTTCGCTCTGTATTTCTCTCTGGGGAGGAGGCGGGGAATTAGCATCACAGTGCTGCAGATGGGAGAGACTCATGTGGGTCTCTCGACTTTGAACTTCCTCGTATGCAGTGTACTGGTACCTCTGTACATTACGCTGTGGTCATTTAGCAGACACTTTTATCGAGAGCGACTTATAAGGAGTACAAAGTGCATCTGGTAAGTTGGCATGAACACGACACTACTAACCCCATATGAACGAGCGTCAGTGCCAGGCACAGCGCTGAGGTCACAAGTGCGTACCTGGTTTAACACGTAAGCACAACAGTATAGATTGTACCTCTGTACCTCTGGCCGTAACAGTGTATGAGGGACTCTTTAAGCAAGAGACCAGGTCTAATCAGAAGATCTACACTGAAGTTTCAGTTCAGGTGGAAAGAAAGCCACACCCTTCAGTGACATTACATTACATTTAGTCATTTAGCAGATGGTCTTATCCAGAGCAACTTCCAGCACAACAGAACATAAGTGTATGAGTAACATAAGTTAAATGAGCAACATTGTCAGACCAGGCTAACAACACTCCCAGACCAGTGCATGTGAGCATAACACTATTCAAGTCCTATCCCAAGCCCTACCAACTTGTGTAACCTGACTCTGCAACAGAAGCCAGGTATACTGCCATATACTTCATCACAATACTACCATAGATGTCATCACAATGCCATCACAATGCAACGCTAACACAGCATGCACGATGAGCACAGATTGAATGATATTGAGCTGTTTGGATGGATATGGAGTTGTCTAGGCTAGATGGAAGGTGGGGGGGGGGGTTTGGCAGGGGTAGTGAATTTGTGGTTTGGATCCCTTTAAGTTGTAAATAGGCTCCAACAGGTTTTTTTACTCAGTCTGCATGAAATCATTTCATTAGGCCTACCCAGCACATTCAGGCTTAAGAGGGCATTTGAGCGCTCTGCCTGGTGGCATCTTATCTTTTGGATGCCCTCCCATAGCCCTCCAGCCAACAGAAGAGGCTGGGGTTCACTTCATGGGCATCAGAGCCGTCACGCACCAGTGTTGTCTCGTAAACATTTCACGCAACGGCGCAGTTTCCCACAGATCAAGCGGATCGTCTGAAGGTTGAAAGATTGACTCGCAAAACCCGTCTGACAGGATTTCCTATCGGGGGACTGGCATGCTTTGGTGTTACCTGCTCTCCTAGACGTTTTTCTCCCCACATTCTCCACACACTGAGAGATGTGTCATCAGCCTCATCAGACCGGTAGCACGGCATGCCAGTGCATGCCCGTGTGTCACACCGAAGCTCGGCCTTCCTTCGCCAGGCCGTGAGTCCGTCTGAAGCATCTCTTTGTTTCTCATGTTTGTCACGTCTCCTCAAACTGCACCAGGAATGCCTGATATTCGACTGAGGGCTAACCCCCAGGGGTCGTGCCTCGCGTTCAAACCCAAAGGTTCCACTGGCTTTCACAAATGTGAGCTTGTCACCTGAATTGGCAGTGCAGTTGCATTCTGAACATGCTTTACATGTGCAAGACCGGAAGCTGAGGCTGAATTGCAATACATGCGCCAATTCAGACCCATTGTCACTGAACCAAATAATTTGTCATCGCCGGAATTTAAGTTTGTGCTGACTCTGTAACTGCAATGTATGGAAGGTGTGCTTTTGTTTTATTTTCACAATCCTGAAAAGTATATCAAAGGGCGTTTGTATACTTTGTGTAATCAATGTATGGAGGTCCATTGTAGTACCTGCTCTGTTGCCTCACACATGCTGCTCTCTTATTGCTGAGCACAGGAAGTTACAGGAAGTGAGGAATGTGACAAAGGAGGCTTGAATTGATTTGGGATAATGCATTTACATTTATATTTATTCAATTGGCAGAGGCTTTTTTCCAAAGCAACTTACAAGTGAGTATGTGAATACCAGCAAAAAGCTGCATAAGGAGTCAACGGTATTAGAAGCACTGAATGACCAAGTCTCAGTAGTTGGCCAGACAAGGTACAAAGTATACTGGTGTTTCAATTCATATGCTTTGTCAGAAAAAAATCAGAAATGGAGCATGTTGGAGTGTTTTAACATGTCCTGTAGAAGCATGGGGAGCAGATAGGACTTGACTTTGTCCAGTATGTTTGTTTATATTTGAATCAAATTTTCATGCAGCTGTATGTTACATCACAGTACTTTGTTCCCCTTACCTGCGACATAGACTAGATTCTCCAGATCCCATATCAGTCCTACTATCTCAAACGGGCTGTGCCTTAACACTGTGCTTTTTGCAATAAAACTAATCTCATAACGGTGGAGTGCAGTGAGACTGAGGCCTCCGTTTAATCTAACTACAGTCTGAATAACACCTTTATTCAAATATTGCCATTTCTCATTTACTGTGTCTCCTTATCTCTCCCAGCAATTTGCATATTGCATTGTGCAAATTGCAATGTATTTAAACTGAGCAGAGAGTCTTGAGTCTTTCTTGACATTAGATTGCATGTACCTTGCTGAGACCTAGCCTGGCAGGCTGTGTACTAGATATGCAGTATAAGACAGGCTAAGGGGCATTTCCAGGTGGCTGTTGGTTGTAGGTGTTTAGCAGTCCTGAATTTCCCTATTTAGATGGGAATGTTCCCAGCAGTGTCTCACTTTTGAGTATTGTCATGAAGTACTGAACTCCACAAATTTAGTAAGTGTCATAGAAATACCCATTGCCCCTGCCTTAATAAGGGCCCGTGGCTGTGTGATTCTGCAAATCATTAATCTTATTCAAAGCAGACATGTTATCGGAGGTTAGATATGACTCAGGTGCTGATCTGAATTCATGCATGTTGAGTTACCTTCATATCCTCACCGTTTAGCACGGTATAAGCCGTACCATGTTGCTGAGTATGCAGGGTTTACTATGTGTAACTAACTGACTGTGTAGTGCCCTGCTGCAGCTAAGGGTGTGTAAAAACTAGGCTGGGGCTCACAGTCTGGGGTCAGCTGAAAGAGATAATGTTCTCTCTGACAAACATAAACAACGTTGGACAGCATCTCCAGTAAGAACCCATGTGGATGTAACTAACCTAACCTAACTAAACTAAGTGTAAAGCAGTGTTACTCAGCGATGAACATTGATGACCGTTGTGCGCTTACATACAAGTCGAAGACCCTAAGCTTCAGCGTGGTGGCTTTAGAACAACAAACAACAACATTTATTTAATGCAGCACGTTGTACAACCAACGTTGTCACAGACTGGTGTACAGTGGCTTTCCAGAGGGGGAAAAAAACAGAACAAACCTGTGGGCCAGTCTGCAGAAACTGAAAATTAGTCCCACATCTCTTACAAAGAGGTAGTTCAGTGAAACTCCTGGAAAATATCTGAACACAAAAAGAAATAGGCTACGACACACAGATATAGTGAGGTGTAAAATTTCAGAAGGGAGTTCAACTCTGATATCTCTGAGGCCACTGTGGAGAAGGAGGTGTCAGGAATAATTTATCATTTTGTCATCTAACCAGGTCTGATTTGCTTTCATCTGTTTATTCCTCTGTGCAGAAATCTTTATGTCATACCGTCACAATGTAATGGATTGTAATGGATTTCTGTCCTTAAACACCAGAGAGCCACTCCATGCAAAACTGCTCAGGTGTCCCTACGTGAGATCTCATGCAGGGGAATAATTAGTGCAAGACCCTGTAAAGGGGAACACCCTGCACTCGTTTATACTTTGCACACCACCACCAGTAACATGGTGGTGAAGGAACAGAGAAGAGAATGTAACAGCCATTATTTTCCCTCAGCAGGTCTCTATTTTAAGTATACCCTGTGTGTGTATGTGCATGTGTATGTGTCAGGGGAGAGGGTCACGGCGAGGTAAAGTACCTGCAGGAGCATGCGTCTGCACCTGTGAGCCTGTAGCCTCCACTCTAATAAGAGCCCTCCAGAGCTGTGCCCCCTGTAATTACTCTCCTCTTCCAACTGGAGAGGCTGACCCAGGTCACTGAGTGGGGGGCGGCATTTAGCAGGCACGTCTCCCTAGACGGCCTGATGGAAGTTGTAGTCCAGAAGCAGAGGTGCTAGGGCATGTTTAATGAGCACCAAACTTCATCTCCCACCAGTCTCCCCTGCAAAAGCATTGAGCTCTGCCTAGGTTAGTCCCATCTGTGACAGTTTGGGCTTAATAGTGTGTGTAGCCCTGTTATAATGCTGTTCAAACCAGCATGCAAGAGGGGAAAAATTCACAGCAGCTTGACTTTGGGCATCCGAAATTGAACCTTGATAGGGAATGCAAAATCAACGCAGTAAAGTTCACAGAGCAATATGGCAAGTCAATTACAATTAATGTTAAAGCCAAAAATGCTCTTCTGTGGGAAGTCAAATTAAGTTATCTTGATTGTCACCACCACTAAGATGAAGATGAAAAGTTTATCTGTATTTTCTGGGTTATTGCTATGTGAGTCATCTTCACCACAGACTAAATATTGTGATATCATACATGACAATTTATTTTGTCTACAAATGATCGGTAACATATTATACATTGTTAGAGTGCTTTAGTGGGCTTTACATTTTAGACCTCTTGTGTCTGAACTTCAGTTGATTTAGCTTTGTCACCATATCAGTATTAAAATGCAAGAAGTTGGTTTGACCTGCACTGCTCTGTAGTAGACTTTGTGGTCTGTTCCACATTGTTGAGATGAGCCTACTGGAGCCAGGCCATTGCAGGCTATTTTGTGTTTTCTATAATTGGTCCTTGGGGCAAGGAACTTGTTCTGTGGCTCAGCACTAGTCCATAGGCCCCCAAGACAAAATTTTGTGAGAGAATTATGGTTATGATGATGGACACTCCTGCTAATTTTTTTTTATCACATACTGAAAACATGCGTACACTTGACCTCTTGACCCTTTCCCTGTGGTATCCCTTTTGAAGGGGCCACTCGACTCCAGTCCCAGAGGGCTGAAATCCATCAGGTTTTCTAGCTCCCTTTTATTTCTCATGGGCTCAGAACAAGGGGAGGGAGACACCATGGGTTCAGCTAAGTAATGGTGAGTGAAATAAGGTAATTAAGGTCCCAGCTGGATGAAAGGCAGGAGGAGGGCATGGTCTGTGGGCCCGGCTGAGTTCATTTCCTGACGTCTCCATTGAGATGCCTTTTCGGCAGGAAACCGATCCGTGCCGGATACCGTGTCCGAGTGAAGACAGCCCGTCCTGGAACAGGTTCTCTCACCGGCACACAGGAGAAGCAGTATTCTCACCTGAATCTGGATGGTTCTCACATTCGTTTCTGCCTAATGCCTGCATTTTACTGTATTGTCCAGTCATCACTTTCCTAACTGTTTCAGTCAAGAAAAACATGTGTCACTCACTTGTGTTTATGTATAAGCAAGGAAAGAACAGGGCTATGCAGTTTTTTCCTGAAAGTGTCATGGCAGGCCAATTAAGGACAAAGTCTGGCTCAGTCTGCCAAAAAGTGACCAAAGTTGAAAACCAAACTCATCTGGTGCAAATATGAATGGGTATAAATTTCAGGACTGTGTAGGGAATACTCTGTACTAGACCCAGAATGGTGTTTTGTGTGAGTGTCAATTGCTATAAGGGAGCAAACATGATATCCAATGAAAATACCATCACTATGCTGGTTATTGCTCTCTCCTACAAGCAGTGACCTTGGGTGATTCATCTTAAAGTGTACCGGCGTGATATGTTGTTTTCCAGACCGAAAAAGACCTGTTATTTAACTTAGAAATGTTATTTAAGGTGTACAAATTGTAAAAGTGCTAATGAATATGTGCCAGTGTCGTGTAAGTCCTGTCCACCCAAAACCAAAGCCAGAGTTTTATTTTCTCATAGATCTACCCTAGATGTCTACAAAAAGAGGCCCCTTTTTTTACTTAGGCCTAAATCCAAATGGTTCAGGGTTGTCATTAAATACTTTTTTTCTCAGTTATTCTAATGAGTTGCTTCCTGTTGCCTTCCAGAACTCAGTCCTTGGAATGAGGTGAATCCCTCCTACCGGCATGCGGCAGAGAGAGAGGTGAGAGCAGACACTGTCTGGAGACACGGGGGGTGTAAGTGGTGGCTCTGCCTTCAGAGGTAGCGGTGCATAATGTCCTTCTCGCCACAAAATGGACAGAGCCGTCAGTTCAAATGCAGTGTCACTACAGTGGAAATGACACAATTTGAAACGGGGCAACTGTGCTTTTGAACAAGTTTTAGAGTATTTACTATGGAATCACTTTAGGTAATGCTCGTTTACTCTTCTTTCTCTCGCTCTCTCTTCCTCCTCCTCTGTCTCTCTGTCCCTTTTTCCCTTCTCTCTTTTTTCTTACTTCTTTCACTTTCCCTCCCTTTCTGACTGCCTGTTCCTCTCTCCTTTTTCCCTTGTTCTCCCTCAGCTCACCTTTCTGTTTCTGTCCCTTTCTTCCTCTCCCTGTGTCTCTCATCCGCTCTGTCTTTTGCTCTCAGTTCAGTTCAAATAAATTCAAATGCTTTGTTGGCATGACACACAAGTACATGTCAGTAAAGCATAAACAGCAACCAAGAAAGCATAGTACAAGAAGTAAAGTAGAGTAGTAAGTAAAAGTAAAAAGTAAAAAATCAAGCAGAATTTGCAATACAGCCCATATGATAATGAATACTTTAATAACAAAGATAACCACAACACCAACACTGTGATGTCATCTCTCTCTCTCTCTCTCTCTCTCTCTCTCTCTGTCTCTCACTCTCTCTCTCTCTCTCTGTGCTGCAGCCTCCTAAAGACAGTGTGGCAGTGCAGGCTCAGGGCAGTCCCCAGGCGTCGGGGTTCAGACCCCAGCCGTGGAGGCCCGAGGTAAGTAGTCGCCGCCCCCCCACGCCAAGTGCGGTCCCCATTCCACGCACAAATCACCCCTCGGCTGTCAGCGGGCCCGATGGGACCGGGCCGCTCGCGTTTGAAGTGCTCGTAAAACCCCTCCGGAGCGCTGCGCGCCCCTTCAGAGCCCGCGTGTCAGCTGGGATTTACATCAAGTCACGCGGGGGCCTTTCTCTTAAAGAGGAAAACTCCCGGCCCACACGGCACAGAGATGTGCTCCGCGCTAGTTATTAACATGCGTTTCTGGGATTTGGCAGGCTTTGGATCTGCGCCACGGTATCCAGTTCATTAATGTTTCTTAATCACAGGCAGCATAATCTTCCACACTCCACGACAGCAACTCACAGCTTCCATAATTATTGCCATAAACAGCCACTGTAATAGATTTATTTCCCCCTGAGCTTGAAATAAACAGTCTTGTTTATTTTGGGAATATACTGCGGTTAATTATGCATAAGAACGAGAATGAGGATATGACACACTCAAAGTAAAAAAAGGAAACATGCTCCTCTGGCTTCGTGTAGACGTGTGAAGCGGCAAGCCGCATTTCCTTCCAGCCAGTCATTGACTGGGAGCCAGTCCCAGACACAGAACGCTGATGCATTCTCAGCCTGATGTGGTTCGTTGTGAGCAGTCTGCAGCGATCAGCTGACATTATCAGCCCCGCGGTGGCATGCGTTCAGCTGCACAGTTACAGACTGCGCATGTCACCCTGCTTCCACATGACAGACGGTGGCATTTAGGGCTGTTTCTGTGTTTTATAGGGCCTGTCTATTTTTGCCCGAGGAAAAATCTTTGTGGTCAGAACTGTGCTGCTGTTTGCCGTAAACACTGTTTGCAACTTTTGACCACTCTACAGTGTGGTGTGCTCCATATATAGTGCTTAACCAGGAAAACCCCTTCATCTTCACTAAAAAATATGTCAATCCTCTGCTTTGAATATAAAAGCTGCTCAGCAGCCTCCTTTTTTGTGTATGCTTTTGCATATTGAGCACCCCGTGCTCCACACGTACCCATCCTGCTTGTGTCACAGGACTGTGATGACACACTGTCGTATCCACACACACACCCTGCAGGTTGCCCCTGAGTAACTGTGCACGTTACTGTGTCCCTAACCCCATTCTGTGCCACCCCGTAGCTCCACCTCCCACGGTCATAGTAAACAGAACAGGAGAGTGTCAGGTGGTTAGTTGGGTGGGGGGGTGGTATGCTGAGCTCTCTGATCACCTGTTCGGCCTGCACCCGCTTGGCCAGCCCTGCTGGGCCTTATCTGCAGAACCTCCCTGGCCCTCTCTTGGTTAAAATATGACCCTGCTGGTTTCAGAGTGGTGGCCACAGCGAGGCCTGTCTGGGCTCTATCAGAGCTACGGATCCCCATTCCCCAGGGCCTGATACGGACCTCACGCGCGCATGCGCCCCTCTCTGACCGGCGCTAAGCAGGTATTAACCCGCAGCTGAGGTGATGCTGTCAACAGCGAGGGCCTCCCCCGCCCCACGCACAGTGCAGGTGGGCCTGGCTCTGTGGCGCGCTTCACAACACTCTCCCCAGTGACCGTGTTCGTGTGTCTGGGGACGGTCTTACAAGGGGGCCAGAAGAATGTCCCCTGAACGGGTGCTGCGTAGTACACCAGGCGAAAGGGGACACGTTTAGGATTTGGAGCGGCCGCAAATGTCACAAACTCCTTAAGTCACTTTCCTCAGGGCATTACGAGAGGAGAGGGCTTCCTCCCTTTAAGCTGGTAATCCGGCGTCTTGTTTATGACCTTTAAATCCCCACAAGACGGGGTCCCAGTGCCGGCATGTCATTAACGGAAGGTAGCCATTTCCAATAAGCAGACAGGACACCCCCACCCTTTCCCCGAATCGGCCAGTTCCACAGTCCCTCCCGAGGGGTCCGCGACCATCACGCCAAGCAGGGCGTCTGTCTTCGGCGCTACAGTGCACCCATTCTGCTGCCGCTGAATACGGGCATTGTCTGTCTCATCATCGCGGACACACTGGAGGGGTTGCACTGTCTGTGCAGCCCAAACGATGGCATGTCGATATGCCACACACACATACACAGAGGACAGTATTGCACTGTGGTCAGGGAATTTGACCAGAATGTGGTGGGATCCATATTCCGGGCGGGAAACTAATGTTATACCCTAGAGGATGCTCCTGCTTCAATTTCAGTAAAGACCTTGCAGTATGAATAGATGCTATGTTAAAATGTACAAGTGCCCTCATAAGGGGCTGTGCCAAAGAATTCAATAATGTAATGTAATAATGTAATTGAGGTCCATATTTCTCTGCTGTCACATTAACACGAAACCAAGCCATTACCTCTCATGCTTGTACTCTCATTGTTCTGTTATACAACCCAAATGATCACCTTACTGGAGCCTCTGAACGGCTCATGGCTTTGTAGCCCTTTATGAACATTCTGTCCTGAATGCAGCTGGCAAGTGACTGTTGCCGTTGATTTATGGTCACTCTCGTGCCAAGTTTACGTGGCTGGTGGCACGTCTCTCAGATTTTGGAAGTAAGTTCACTAGGGGACTTTCTAAACAAGCTAAAACCCTTGTCAGAAATCACTGTCATTTATTTTTTTTTAAATTCCCATTTGTGTTGTGACCTGAAACAAAACAAAAAGGGAAACAATGAACTTAGAAAAAAAAAGTCACTCTACAAGTAAGTTAACCGGTAATGACTTGTGCTTCCTAGATAAAACATAGATATGGAGTTCTAAACTTGAATTGAAATGGTTGCCAGGCAATGGGTGGGCCCATCCCACATCTCCCATCAGGGGTGATTGGCTTCTAACCTCATATGCTTGGCACGGAGTGACCCGACTCTCCCATGTACAGTACCAGTCAAAAGATTGGACACACCTGATTGAGATAATGGGAAACATGAATGCAAAGACATTTTGATCTAAAGGCTTATGCTTAAATTCTTGAAATCTATTTCTTAAACAAACATAAACAGTGAAGTTGATGCCTATGTATGAATTTCTTTCCAAAAACATTCAAAACAACAAAAAATATTTTTTGGCTACTTTGAAGAATCTAAACTATAAGAGTTCTGATTTGTTTAACACTTTTTTTGGTCAATGCATAATTCCTTTTGTGTTATTTCATAGATTGGATGTGTTCACTACTATTCTAAAATGTGGAAAATGGTAAAAATAAAGAATAAAAGTTGCGTCCAAACTTTTGACTGGTACAGAATGTGCTCATTAGAAAAACAAACGGCGCATTGCTGTCTCTCTCTCCCCTCAGTATAAAGGCCAGGCGAATTTGCACATTTTTGAGGACTGGTGTGGCAGCTCCACTCTGCAGCTCCGGAAGAACCTGCACTACCCTCTGTATCCCCACGTGAGTGATCCCGATCCCCTGCCTCATGTGGAATATTACTGCTACTGTTCCACACACACACACACACACACACACACACACACACACACACACACACACACACACACACACACACAGACACACGCAGACACACACACACACACACACACACACAGACACAGCGCAGACACGTGCACATGGCTGTTTGCCCTCTTACTTGTTCTATTTCTCTCTCTCTCTTGCTCTCTCGCTCTCCTTCTTACATTCACACACACACACACACACACACACACACAGACATGGACACCTTGAAAGATTCATTCACATGTCTCATCCAACACACTGCTGTGCCTCAGCCCAGGTCCCACCCTATTCTTTGAATTGTCTACAGTGTTTGTTGCAGAAATAATTGACTTCTCAGAGGTCCATTATTCAGGCGTGGTCCCAGCGCTTGTTATATCCATAGAACTTGAAAACCGAACGTTGCTCTTCCAGGCACAGAAGGAATCACGCCAAAACCTTGCGTCTGGGAGGGGTTTAAATTGCAGCCTGTAACGGCAGCCTGTTCCCACTGACTGGCGCGTGGCGTCAGGCCTCTGTGTAGTGGGTGTGCTTACCGTGTGTTACCATGGTAGCAGCTGGGGCCTGCTCAGAGAGGAGGTGAGAGCAGGCACAGATGCTGGCTCAAGTGAGTCACTTCCTCGCACTGTGTCTGCCGCTCGTCAGCGGGCCTTACACAGCCTTAAGAGCCGAAGCCAATTGACCTGTTAACCTGTTAAGGAGCAGACCACTCCCCACACGTACACACACACACACACACACACACACACACACACACACACACACACACACTCATACATGCAGGCACTCATACACTCACTCACAAATACACACATTTGAGTGCACACACACAAACACAAACACATAGGCACACACACACTAACTCATACACACTCTCACTCACATGCAATCACAACCCTGTCTTTTTTGTTGTTACCAACAATTTTTTTGTTTGAGCTAGGTGAGCAGACTAATGGCTGGGCAGCAGTTGTTAGCAGTTTTGTGTGTTTCTTTTTTGAGTGTTTGGCTTCTTAAACATGCACACTTCCTTTGCTGGCGTAAGAGGAAACGTTGTCATAGTATCTCCTTTGGTGCTGTAATTGTTCCTCTCTGCTCTGAAGAGCGTTTGTCCAGGTTATGTCATGCATGACATGTAAATTCAAAAGGATGTTGGTAAGAGACCAAGCAGTGATTGGGTACGGATGAGGAACGGAATGTAAAATAGGGAAATTGCTGTACACTCCTGGATTTGAGAAATGTCACGAGTGAGCAGTTGTTCCTGTTAACTTTGCACATGCTCAGTGTTAAAAGCGCACAGCTTGTCCTGCAGGTGCACGTGTTGGGCGCTCTGGCTTCTGACTTTCAGCGTGTCAGTGCGTATGGTGTGTTCAGTCACACACTCAGCACAAGTCTTCTGTTCAGTGCTGTGAAGATGTTCAGTCAGTCAGTGGAAGTGAAATGTCTGTAATTTAGCTGACTTTCCATACCGACATAGGCAGTCGTGGTCTCTCAGTGTAAGTGGTTGCATCAGAACTCAGCAATCAGCACAAGTCCTCCATTTTCACGACGGAGTCACGACAGAGGTTTCTTTGTTAGAATGGCAACTTCTATGTAAATAAAGAAATAATAGTTGTCATTTTTCATGAATGACTAGTGTAGAGTCAAGCATATTGTTTCTATTGACCATATTGTAACTACCCTAACAGCTGTTGTCACATCTTAAGTAGACCTCAAGTTAAAATTGGATATTCAGTGCTGCATTTAATCATCTCATTTCACTCATTATTTTTTTTTAATGTACTCCTGGAGGCCATTGTTTTTTTGCACAATACAGGATTGTGCAGCATGTTGTCTCCTTCTTATATTGACTTTAGAAGCAGTGTAAGTTTCTCATTTACCTTCAGCCCCAAAGGGCTCTGAAACCAGCCTGAAGCAAAGTGTTCGCTGTGAGGGAGGAGCATTTTCACAACCCGCTCATGTCTCAGACCCACGCATTTCTCAGGTTCCCCCATGATGGCGGCCCAGGCCTCACTCCCAGGCATCTCCAGGCCTGCCCCTGTTCACACACCTCCATTACGCGTGTGAAGATAGACATGGGAAGGTGCAAGCTGCGGCAAGCTCAATAACGGCTCCTGTTCCCTGTCTCTTCCAGTCGCGGACCACGGTGAAGAAGCTGGCGGTGTCACCCAGGTGGACCAACTACGGCCTGCGGATCTTCGGCTACCTCCACCCCGACGCGGACGGTGCGTTCTGTCCCACACAGTGAATGGAGAGCGCTCCAGCTGAAATTCCACCCCGCGCCGCTACCCCAGCTCACCGCTCTCAGATTCCAACAATACAGTTCCAACAATTAGCATTCCGCTCGGGCCCGTCCCGATAACACGCGCTAATTCGCTTTCTCCGGGACGCGGAAGACAGTGTGTTTTACTACATGACTTACTTTCATTATGGAAATCATCCACCGCAAAAAATCCCCAAATGCATATTTAATGAAGGAAGCCGGAGTCTGACTGTTAATCATTCTCCATTTAATATTTACAGTTCGCTGACTGACGCTCAGTAGAAAGTTGTCTAAACCGCATTTGTCACCCAGTGACGGCGAAGCATGGTAAACCCAGCCAGTTATGCTACCGTAACAGGTACAGGCACATGTGGAACTGCAGGGGGAGATTTTACCTAATTTATTTCAAATCTGAAAATGTAGTTGGCCGACTATTGAAACTTGGTCATGCAGCGCTTCGAATATTGTTGACTCTTTATATGGCGTTTTGCTTGTGTTGTACTCCACCTCACTTTTAAGTCGCTTTGGATAAAAGTAAATGTAAATGTAAATGTAAAAAGTTGTTTTGGAACTGTAGGGGTGCCTGGGGGAATTGAGGTAACCCATTTCACGAGAAGGCGGCGTAAAGTCTGGTGGTGGTTCCCGCGTGACCCTTACCCCCCAGGTGCTCCAGCCGGTGCTCCCCGCTCTCCCTCTGCACCCCGCGCCCGCACACTGTGATTACGGCCCGCAGACAGCGTGCAGCTGCCGCCGCCTCCGAAACACGACCCCCCCGTGTAACACGACACTCCTTTGTGCGCCTCGGCATTAGACTCGCATCCAGGCACTGGAAATGCAGAAGATAACAGGGTGCCTGCCTTCTCACGTCTCCATTAATGATGGATCACGTGGGCCTTTGATAGTGGTTTATTTTTTTTGCAACCTTCTAGTGTAACATGGTATTTAAAGCTTATGGTGGCGGTCCAAGAGCTATCAAATTTTGTTGCGCTTTAGAACGGATACTTTACTATTTTACACCAATTGTTTGCTTAGCAGACACGCTTGTCCGAGGAGATTTGCATCGATTATGTTTTGCACGCACAGCTGGATATTTTTTGAAGCAGTGTAGGTTAAGCCTCTTGCTTAAAGGCAAAACTGTAGTGGCTCAGGGTTGAATTAACATCCTTCTGGTTCCAGTTCCCATATATCTTTGTGAGATTTGTAGTGCTTTGTTTCTGTTCTTAAAAGAAAGTCTGCATTCACACCATACAGAGCTTCTGTTGTCATGCACTGGTGGCGTTTCTTTTTTAAATCACGATTTGAAACTTTTTAAACATCAGATTCATTTGTTGTACACTTTGAGTTTGTGTTCCTTCAGCTTGTCTTTCAAATGAGGTTCGGCCGCATTCTCACCTGTACCCCCCATCATGTAGAGACAGCAGAAAGTGTTCCTCTCCTAAAAATGAGACATATAGATAATTTGACAAATTATTATTATATTGACGATATAGTATATACACACACTGTAGGTAGTCTGCTATACAAAACTGATTGAATTTCTTATGTTTGTGTTAACTTGCAAAGGTACTTATGAAAATGTTTTTTTTGTGCTACATTGGTGCAATGTATCAAACATTAATGTTGTGTGTTCCCTGTCAGATAAATAAATAGAGTAAATGAATTCATGTTACGTCCAAACAAACACTTTCCCCAGCTTAACATTCTTTGGAGAGCCACCTCAGGAATAATAACAGCACACAGGTTTGAGGTGTATCGGCTCTGTTTAAGGAGTGGCCAAATGCATGTTTTAGATGTCCCAAATCAGGTTGTGATGTTTGCTCGGATTTAAAGGTGCCCGTTACCTGAGCCGTTGGCCATGAGCCAAGACACCGAGTGAGTAACTCTGCCCTCCTTGCCTCTGTGGTCTAGGAGAGTACTTGTTCGCTGTGGCCTCCGATGACAACTCTGAGTTCTGGCTGAGCCTGGATGACAGCCCCCTCAACCTGCAGATGCTGGCTCACGTGGGAAGGGTGAGTACAGAGGGGAGTAGGCCCTAGTAACAGACTCCCAATCCCCAACCTGGTACGCCCCCAGACCAAACTATTCCCCCCTCCTCCCCAGTTCCAAACAGAGAGAATGTTTTCTTCAGGAGATGCATTTGAAAGACTCAACTCAATTCCATGAGTGTGTTTCAGAATGTGGTAAAACCAGCCTGGTCTTGTGTCTCAGAACACTTGTAATCCTCCTGCCGCAGAAGAGTGCTGGTATTCTGCCCTCACTAGGGATTAAGCCTTACGAAATGCCTCACGTTTAGGCCAGAAGCCTAAACAGTGGTTAGGCGAGGTACGGAGAAGCCCAGAAATGGCTTGTTATTTTAGAGGCTCACTCACATGTGTTTGCTCACAAGATAGAAACAACCGGTTTAAGGATGCTGACACAGCTCTGTCATCAAATGTGTGTTATGTCACTTTTAGTGACAGAGTCTCCCTGCATGTGTACCCTGTGGGTAGGCTTAATGGCAGCGTACAGTGAGAGTGCTCTTCCTGGAATGCCATCCTTATTGGAAACGGCATGTCTTTAGTATGTATGGCCAGGTGCAAGCTATGCTATTTGGAACAGGCTGCATGTTCCCTTGATGCTATATCCTTTGGGGAAAGTGGATAATTGGGATGTTTATGAAACCGTCATGATGCAATATTGTATTGGTCTCTGTCTCGTGATATTTTTCTCTTTTTATGTGGTAATTCATAGTGATGATCTTGTGCATTTTAGTTTGCCCCTCTTCTTCTCCTTCCATATAAATCATGAATTAATATTTTGGTTTTTCTTATACAGGTTTTTTAATTGGCTAATTTCTATTGGTTGTCTTGTAGACCGGAGCAGAGTGGGCAGCCCCAGGGGAGTTTGGGAAATACGCCAGTCAGACGTCTCGCCCGGTCCAGTAAGTTGGCACGCCCGGTGTCCAGGAATAAGACAACAACGCGTTATCGGCGGTGTGTGACAGGGGTTGGGGCGGGGTTGGTGAAGGGGGCTACATAGCCAGCGCAGACCTGGCATGCTTAAATAAAGCTGGACAAAGCCCTCGTTTCCGCCACGCTGCCGGTGTTAGAGGTGGATCAAAATGCGGCCAAGACCTCGCACCATCGCGGAGGAGGCCGGAAATAAGGATGGTATTTTTAGAGCCTGCTTGATTTCGCCTCCTGCCTCTCCCTTCCAGCTACCCAGGCAGTGTAACTAAAGCTGGCTGCCAGTTTAAAATAAAAGCGGGCTGAGGATTGCGCAATGGAGGTACTAGGATGTGTCTGAGGTTTGTGTAGTCATGCAGATTTCCCAGGGAATTGGGGAAGTGAACGGATGTCTCTCTGTCAGAACAGGATAACAAATGAAAGAGGTTTGGTATTGACAAACCCAGCTGTCATAACACCCTGATCAAACCAGAGTGCTGTAGGGTATCCCGCTGTGCCTCTAAACATGTAGCAGAAGGGGAAATCAGTGCTTAACAAGGTTCATGTGGGGCTATCAGGGGTTTTAATCAGTTTGCATTACGGTCTGTGACTTATTGCCTCTGCATTACCATGAAGACTAAGTCTGCCCTCTTGTGGGTGGAGGACTGCAGTGTAAATGCAGTGGAGTTCTTGCAGAGGTCATTTATGGTCATAACATGTCATGATGATTTTGTCTCTCAACCTCCAGGCTAACGGCAGTGAAGCGATATTTCTTTGAAATCATCCACAAGCAGAATGATCGGGGGACTGACCACGTGGAAGTAGCGGTAAGAGCTCCATCTCTTTATCTCACACTCATAAATTAGGTCCTCTCTAAAGCGGTGGCTGAGGGTGACCCACTTTAAAGTTTACGCTCGTTGTGAGATTTGAGCACCAAAGCGCCCAGTGTCCCTGCCCTGGATCACGGGCTCTCGGGCAGTCCGCTCAGTTGGCAGCTTCTACTCTTTCCTACCTGCGGTCCAGCTGCCACAGAGGGGTGAATAATCACCACCTCCGCACGCTCCTGTGTGGAATAAATGGTTTAATTGCCGCTGGACTCTGTGATGTATGACAGATTTTATGAGCCGCACAGCATTAAAAGCCCCATAAAATATCCGTATGGACCTGTTTAGGTTAATGGACTGTTTCATGTCGGTGTAAAACGGTTAGTTTACGAGTTTATGGGGGGAGAACTTCAGTTTTCAAGGATGTTTAAAACTTTTTTAGCAGTTTTACTGCAAAGGTGCTACAGACACTATTATACATTTGGAATGGAAAATTCTGTCTAAAGCTGATGTTACACAAAGTGGCTCTCATGCAGCTAAAGTTGCATGCACTAGTTGCATGTGATATCATTACATGCAACTGTACTGTTACACAAAGCAATTAACAAGCAATTCAAAGGTGATTTAAATTACACACAATGTCCAATCACATTTATATTGTCTATGTAATTTCATTCAGTATTGCATCCATAAATTCTAAACTCATTATATAACATTAGCTTTTTAAATTATTTCTTTTTCCCTGGTTGTTTTAGTAGGCTACTACAATTTTAATAAATAAAATTGAAATAAAAAACCATATTTAAGTAGTAACCGAGCTACTGATCATTTGAAACCCCAAACTAGCTAGCTAACTACCCAAAACTAAGGTTTACAGCGAAACTTGTTTCTTCACAACAAACTATCTAGCTAATACAGTTCAGCTGGGACATGTCTGATTGAAATGTTATTTACCATTTGACTGCTCGTCAAATGGTAAAAAACGTTCATAAAACTCAGTGAGAATGATTCTTTATTCCTGAGTGCACACTGTGTATTTTTTCCTTCCATCTGTCAAATGTTGAATATGAATTAATTCTGGATACTTAGATCTGAGTGAAAGTCTGAGATAGACCAAACATTCAAAAATTAGCTATTATGAGTGGAGTACCAGTATTTCTGGGGGAGGACGCGTGGCGTAGTGGTAAGGAGCAGGGCTTGTAAACGAAAGGTTGCTGTTTCGATTTCCCAGTGGGGCACTACTGCTGTACCCTTGGGAAAGGTACCTAACCCATAATTACATCAGTACATATCCAGCTATATAAATGGATGACACGTAAAAATTGTAACGTATGTAAGTCACTCTGGATAAGAATGTGCGTTAAATGACAATAATGTAATGTAATGCTTCTCCTGTGAAACGTGAACAATATCCACATGTTTGGCTTGTTGTATGAAACTAGTTGCATGAAGTTGGATTGATGTCAGCTTTGTGCAGCTTGGATGCAGTTGAGTTACTAGTTTGTTGCAAGGAGTATTACATGATGCAGGCAAGATACAGCTTTGTTGCAGGCGATGATAGTTGCGTGTAAGTTGCTTCATGTAACGTCAGCCTAAGACCTCTGTGCATGCACAATCGAGTGTTTGTTCGTACTGTATGCAAGCATGCATGCATTAACATGCAAGCAAGTTTAAGAATTTACATTTATACATACTCAGTGTGTTAGCTTCAACTCACCATCCCCATTTTAGTTACCCGTAATCTTGCTCTCCAGTGTTCTGTGGGAGTGAAATATGCTCACAGAATGTACTTTTTAATTGTGACCTACTACTGAATGTTCTGTGATTATGACTGACATCTGTGGGCTCTGTTGAGAAAAACTGCTTGAAAAAAAATCTTTGCTATGTATCATGTGAGTGTCAGTCCTGCTGTTCCTTTGAAAGGCTGTTCTTCTGAGCACCGTGTCATGGTTTTAAGGGGGACAGACCATGATATGGTTTGGATCTTGTCTGTGTGGTAGAGATATTTCAGGAAGTGGTTCACTGTGGAGCATCTAAAACGGTCACATCCTGAGGGAGACTGTTCAAAGTAGGAGAAGCTGTGCAGGCATAATCACATACTACTCAGCTCTGCAAAACAGTGTGCAAACAAATATCATGTGTGACAGTAACTATTACTATGATTGGTATAATGTGGTGATTCATCCAGGTGATATGGCCATTGTTTCATAGTATTTTGTGTGTGTGTGTGTGTGTGTGTGTGTGTGTGTGTGTGTGTGTGTGTGTGTATGATTTATAATGCATTCATTGAGTCACTGGATTACCTGCTAATTATCATTAAATACTTTGAATAGACACAGAACTGCCTGTTTTTTGGAATTGTGCTGCTTTACAGCAATAGTATAACTCCTGTAAATGTTACTTCTCTTCACTGATTTCCCAAAACCTCTCATTCCTTATCTTGTGTGCTTTACACAACAGTGCACACACATTGCTGCCACCTAGTGACTCTGTACACGTAACAAAATGTCACAATTTTAAACCACATAGGCCTGCAAGTTCTCAGTGTTTATGGGGACATGGGACCAGGGAGTGGTTTGAGTTGATGGAGCCCTTAGAGTGTGGTCACCCTTGTTTCCTGTAACAGTGTGTTTCACTCTCCACAGTGGCGACTGAACCTGAGCGGGACAAGGTTTTCCGTCATCCAGTCCAAGTACATATCCCTTTACACGAGTGAGTATTGCAAACGGAGGCTTTCCGCTGTACTCAGCTGCAGTGTAGAAACACTGATGCGCATTATGCCTATAGCCATAGCATGAGCAGTGCAGCTGTGTCTTTCGACAGACTAACTTCTCATTTAAAACCAAGAACGTTACCTACTTTTTTTTTGGTCCCGTTTCAGACGAGTCGGCCCTGCTGATGAGCGAGGTCGATCACATCCCTCAGACGGCCGCCAGTCACGCGAGGGCCCCCGGAGACAGCCCCGGGAGCCCCGTCGGCGGGGCGGACATGCTGAGAGAGGACCCCCTCGACAACCTGCATCAGCGTGAGTGGCTCCGCTCTCCGACCACCTCCACGCTCCTGCACTTGTTGCCAAATGTTCCACAACCAGATTGATGCTGCACACCATTATAACACACAAGAAGCTGCCATTGCCACATTAATTCACTGTTCGTGTGGATTAGACATTAGTTAAAAGTGTGAGTGGTTGCTACTTTGCTGTAGGTGCACAAAGAATATGAATTCATGATGAAGTTCCATGAGTTAATGCTTAACAAACCGTCACCACACATTAGTTAGACACTGCTGTGAATTACAAGTAATACATTAGTTCATGTTAAGTAATATAACTTTAATGTGAAGCGTTATCAGCTACTGGGCTTGTGTGTGGGATTCTCCAGGAACTCTAAATCTTCAGCTGCCCAGTCTCGGTCCAGGAAGTCTGCAGTGTTAAATAGGGCCACTCAGCCTTGGGGCCACAGTGTCTGCATTTGTCTGTTTTACCCAGGAGCTTGACCGCATGATTCAACAAACTGTTTACAATATTTAATCAATTTACCTTAATGCTCCAGTTCTGAGGATTTTAATGACTTATGGGAAGCTGGAAGAGATCTTTGTGACTGCAGCCCTCCAGGACCTGAGATGAAATGAAATTAATCGAAGGCAGATTTACTGTTGAATTCAGCCAGTTTCTGGTAGCATCTGGTTGTAAATTCTCATCCCTTCCTGAAAGATACTTTTGGGGAATGAGCATTGCTTTTTATCCTGTCCAAAGGACTTGAAATACACTTAGTATCTGTATAGAGGCACAGATTAGATCATGGAAAGGCAGGGATCTTCAGCCCACGGTCTGACATCATTTCTGGAGTGCCATATAAGGGGACAAAGTGAACTTTTGGGATCATTTTTCGTCTTCATTTCACCCCTCCCTCTCCTTTGGGCAAAGTTTGGCTTTTTCACTTTCCAAACCCCCTTGCTCGTCTAGACTTCTGACCCCTCCACCCTTACATGTTCCTCTTTGTAGTTCCTCTTATGGACGAGACGTACTTGCAGAACATCCTGCCTGACTGCTCCTACAAGCCCAGCTACATCATCAAGGGCTTTCCCCTGCTGAGGTACCAGGGCCTGCAGTTTGTGAGTATAACCTCCTCATACCCCAGTTCGTTAACTGAACCCCTAGTTCATTTACTTAAGTGCATGTGAGTCAGCGTATAGAACGTAGTGGCTTTCTCTTTGCAGGCAACACACACTCATCTATGACTGGCCAAGATACAGTGCCAGTCAAAAGTTTGGACACACCTGATTAAGGTAATGGGAAGCATGCATCCATAGACATTTACATCTAAAGACATTTAGCTTAAATGCTTGAAATTTGTTCTATAGACAAACATAAATAGGGAAGTTGATGTGAATTTCTAGTTTGAAGAATCACTGCATTATTCCATTTGTGTTATTTCATAGTTTCAATGGCTTTACTATTATTCCAAAATGTGGAAAATAGTAAAAATAACGAAAGAAAAGTGTGTCCAAACTTTTGACTGGTACTGTACGTCACATGGGGAAGTCTGACCAATCAGTGGAGTGGATGTGCTGTGTGCAATGAGAAAAGCAAGAGGCTCTGTCACAGAAGCCTCAGCTGCAGGTTAATTGCAGATGTTGTTGTGGTTAAAGCTTCACTTCAGCTAAATTGACTTGACTTTAGTCATATAGGCTGATGTTTTCTGAGAATGAGTAAGCATGCCTTAATGTTTACAATGATTTCACTCAGATTCATTATTGATTTATCTCTGAAGCATAGATTAGCTAGCATTGTACCAGTTGTCACAGTATATAAAGTCTGTTTAGAAATCTAAAAAACTTAATAGTAGTCATTTTCAATGCTTTTTGCTGCTCTCATCCCATTAATCCTTGAAAAAAATTCTTCTAAGACATGTCCTTCTACCAAAGGGCCACCAGTATTTACTGGCAGTGTTTGTTTTCACCAGTATAACATCATGAATTATTGTGTCCTGTGGGGTATTTTATAAGGGTGTACCTGTGAATGACTAGTGATCTGCTATATTTCTAATTGACTTACAGGTCCACATGTCCTACGTCTACCCAAATGACTACACCCGACTGACACACATGGAGACTGATAACAAGTGCTTCTATCACGTGAATCCTTCATACATAGAAAGGTAGGGACAGGAAGGAATTACTCCAGTCAACAATAACAGAAGTAACACAGCATATTATGAGATGTCAGCAAACTGCTGTTGTAAACTAGTTTGCCAGGTCCCTGTCAGATGTGTTCATTCACGTAGCTTTTGTCAGTAGTCTGAGATGCACAGCTAGTAAACAAGGCTAGCTTGTTAGTGACTCACATTTTAAACATGTGCACACATGAGAAATATGTGTAATGATGTTACTACCAAATAATGTAAATATTATAGTTGTGGGAAGAATATTGTCAAGATTACCCAATGAAGTTCAGCACCACTTTGTGTGAAGACCCTCTCCAGTGTAAGTGTTGTACTATTACAACCCACCACAAGGTGGCACCATGTCATTTCAACATGCAGGGCTTATGTATGGCCCTGACAGTAGCTCAAGCTCTTACTCTTACTTTGGCAGGTTTGGGTTTTATAAATACATGAAGATGGATATACCTGAAGGTTATGAAAATGGACGTATACTGTGGGACAAGCAAGGTAGAGACACTGCCTCCTAGCCTGTAGACTTCACGTCTGTAACAATGAAACCATTTGTCTCCTGGTTCACAGAATTTAGTTCAATAGTAATGGAATATTATCTTCTGGGTTTCATATTTCTTCTCAGTTGTAATGGATCTGAATTTTTCTCCTGGGTTCCAGAGTTTAACTTCAAGGGAAAATTGCCTCCGGACAACTACGAGGACATCCAGTACGAGGACTTGCTCGTGGACGACCCCGAAGCGGGAGAGGCCGAGGACGAGAACGAAGTCCAGGAGAGGCCCAACGACCTGCCCGACTACGGCGACGACTACGACGACTACGCCTTCAAACGGAGGCGGAAGCTTTTCTCCGTGCCCCTAGCAATGGGAGAGGCGCCGGTGAGGAAGGCGAAGAGGAGGGTCAAGGCCCCCACACAGGGTCCCAAGGAAGCACCAGCACAAGCCCCTGGCCCGGGCCCAAAGGAGAACCCGCCAGTCAAAGTGAAGAAGAGTGAAAAATCCAGAAGGAAAAAGGACAATAATCCAAATGAGGGGTCCAAGCGTTTACAGCCTGAGCCCGTCCGTCAGCAAAGGAATGCATCTGGGTCCCTTCAGGTTCATAAGCAGAAGGTTGTGGTTCCGGTCCAAGTGGCAAGAAAAAACAGCAGCCAATCAGAGAGCCTCTTAGGTGCTGGTGGAGTGAAAGCCAAGGTGGTTGTGCCGGAGAAGCACAGCAACGTTAAAAACCGGACGTTTCGGCACAACGCCACGCAGCCCCCGCCTCCGCCTGCCGCTAAGGTACGGGCGACCTTCCAGCCCTTCCCGGTCCCTCACGCAAACCGCCTGGGGTCACGGTCCAACATTACCGCCCTGCGGCGTGAGAGCAAGGACGACGTCGTGAAGAACGTCCGCCGGCCGGGCGACAAGAGGAAGGGGCTGGGAGGGAACGAGGCGGGCGGGAGGGCGGAGCCGGAGCTGGACAACGCCATCCACCTCGCCCTGGACCCGCCCCCGAGAAGGTGGCGGAAGGAGGAGGGGGGCGCCCGGCGCGCCTCTGACCTCGAGGCGGACATCCGGAGGCTGTGGGGGCTGGGGCCAGGGTCGGAGGCGGAGGCAGACGACGAGGACGGCCTCAAGTACGAGGTGACGGAGCAGGCTGTCTTCGACCCCGAGGTCAACTGGGGGCAGACCTTCGACGTGAACCCGCAGGACTTCCACACGCACCGCTCGGACTGGATCGACCTGCGCTGCAACGTGTCGGGCAACCTGATGCTCAGCCCCGCCGACGCGCTGGCTGTGGTGGACGGCTTCATGAGAAAGCTGAACGAGAGACATCCAGGGTAAGGAAAGAGAGTGTGGACATGCACGGGTGTGTCCGTGTGGGGGAGACTTCCACTCTTCGGGGCTCTACACTGCTTGGATATGAGGTTCTAGTTTCACTAGGATGGATGTGGCATGTATTTGATTATGTATTTACTAAACTGTAATGTTTTGTTGTCCATGTCTTGTCATCCCCTCACCCCGCAATAACAGGCCATGTGAATGAGGTGTTCTGTGCTTGCTATCACAGTTGGGGTTGAATTCTTCTCCCCTGTCTCTCTCTCTCTCTCTCTCTCCTCTCTCTCTCTCTCTCTGCCTCTCTCTCTCTGCCTCTCTCTCTCTCTCCCTCTCTCTCTCCCTCGCTCTTTCTCTCTCCCTCTCTCTCTCAGGCTCTTCTCCCTGCTGAAGGTGGTGAACGTGGAGAAGCGGGAGGACATGTCTCAGGGCAGCCGGTACCTGCTGGAGCTGGAGCTGCAGGAGAGGGGCGGGCGGCGGGTGCGTCTCTCGCACTACGTCTACCTGCTCCACCGGCGCAGCCGCCCGCGGGCCCTGGGGCTCAACCCCCCCAGAGAGGAGATGCTGCTCTGCAACCCCCTGGGCCTGTCCTGGAACCCCTCCGCCACCGTCCACTTCATCGTCCCAGGTCAGCACTCCGGCCTGATGGGATAGCCACCCACAGTGCCTTGGCTGCAGTGACCTGGAGGTTTTGTGGCAGAAGCAGCTACGGGTTTGCCAGCTTGTACATCATGGTGTAACAAACCAAATATAGTAACAGCTAATGATGTTGGATATACAGTAGCATAACTCACTGAATAATTTACATTACATTATATTACACTCGCTTAGCAGATGCTCTTATCCAGAGCAACTTCCAGCAAAGTGTATCCATTTAGGTTGAATGAGCAGCAGTCCAGTCAAACAACACTTCCAGACCAGTGAGTGAGAGCATAACACTATTCAAGCCCTACCACAAGTTAACTTGTGCAACCTGACTACACAAGGGGAGCCAAGTACTACACATCAGTCACTAGATCACAGAATCCAACACATATCAAAAGCGAATGTGGAAGCGATGCATTTCAGGAAGAACGCATTAGGTCAAGGGGCTACAGGTCCTGTATCAGAAGGGTGTTGACTTTCTTGTGCTCCCCCTCCCTAGTGAAGAACCAGGCCCGGTGGGTCAAGCAGTTCATCGTGGACATGGAGGAGCTTCACAGAAGCACAGGGGACAAAAACTTCAACGTCATCATCACCGACTACAGCAGCACGGACATGGACGTGGAGCAGGCGCTGAAGGACTCGGCCTTGCCCAGGTATGGGCCCACCCGCGTGGGTGAATGGCCAGTGTAGAGTTTCGCTGTGTGTACGGTTCACCTGAGGTTCAATCGAGTCAGGCCGGAGTCGTCACCTGGCTGTGAGCTGTGAGGTCAAAGTGCAGCTATAGTACAGGATAAATTAAGGAGAAGAATTTTTATTGGGGTTAAAGGATTTAAGTCAGGAACACATCTGGTATTCTGCCTGTTTCAATGTCAGTGCTGTCCGCTCACACAAGGGTAACCATACTGCCATTACGTATACGTACATGCACATACACGCGCACACAGACACACACACACACACACACACACACACACACACACACACACACACACACACACACACACACACACACACACACACACAAACACACACAAAAACACAAACCCATGCATCTTATTTCCCCTGAATGGCGCTTGAATCGCTCTTCCTCATTCAGTGGACTCCCTGACTCTTAAAGCACTCCGGAAGGTTCTCTATATTGATGCTTTCCCCACCGATCCATCTCCAGGTATGAGTATGTGAAGCTGACGGGAAACTTTGAGCGTTCGGCAGGCCTCCAGGCTGGGATCAACCTTATTACAGTAAGTATGGCCCTGGCACAGGAGCAAACCTCCCAGAGAAAACCTGCAAGCTTACCATTCGCCAGTGCTAATGGTAAAAACAAGTTAACCCACATATCTATAGATACAGGGATCAGCATAACAGACTTGTACACGTGGCTGAGCGTTCCCCACATGGTGTCATGTACCAGCTACCGCGTTATTGCTCGTCAGATCCTGTTCTCACAAATAAGAAGGAAGTACATAAATCAGAAAGTAAATCCTGTCACTGCTCTTGCTGTGAATACAGGTGGTATCATATTGTATCATATTGCTGGACGTAAAACATACTGTTCTTAACGGAAGCAACATTGTTGTTTTTAAGGGGGGGAACTGAATAGCCTGAATAGTTTAGGTCTTCTAGACTGTCTGATCTGATTACTAATAGGTTGGTCCCCTGGTTTTCGCTCCTGTTACAGTTTTATTCATTGAAGAATAAAAAGATTCACAAAAGGTCTTTTACACTGTGTACTTATCTTGAATCTTAAGAAAAGGAGATGTGCACTATTGTCTGATTCTATAACATATTTGGATCACATTTCATGCATTAAAAAAATACAATGGCAAAACTGACATAAGCTAATGTAGACATGGGTTGTTTATTCATTGACGTACATTACCAGTCAAAAGTTTGGACACAACTTTTATTCCATTTGTTTATCACTTTTTGGTCACTATTTTCCACATTTTAGAATAAATTAAAGGCATCAAAACTATGAAATAACACAAATGGAATTATGCAGTGACCAAAAAAGTGAAAAACAAATCAGAACTATCTTGAATTTTAGATTCTTCAAAGTAGCCAAAAAATATTTTTTAAAAATAATGGCATAAATTAAAAATTTTTTGGAAAGAAATTCATTCATAGGCATCAACCTTGCTGTTTATATTTGTGTAAGAAAGATTTCAAGCATTTAATCATACGTCCATAGATCTAAATGTCTTTGAATACATGTCTCCCATAGTCTTAATCAGGTGTGTCCAAACTTTTGACTGGTACTGTAAATAAATGCTGGTAAGAGTCATACTTTAAGTGAAGCATACGTTCAGGAAGCTTGACCGATGCACATGGGTCTGACCTCATCTCGTGTGTTTCCAGGACGACCACAGCATCGTGTTCCTGTGCGACCTGCACATCCACTTCCCCATGTCCATCATCGACAGCATCCGCAAGCACTGCGTGGAGGGCAAGATCGCCTTCGCCCCCATCGTCATGAGACTGGACTGTGGGGCCACCCGACGGGAACCCAAGGGTGTGTCACCACAAACCCCTCCCCCTCTCCCCCCTATTGGCTGGGTTTCATCTTGAGCAGACCTGTCAGTTTCCCCCCTCTCCACTGTTGGCTGTAATTAACTAGGAAATCACTGCTCACCATCCTGTAGCACCAATGGCCTTATCCTCATACCCGAAAATGATGGAAGCACTTTCCTTCTAGCATGCCCAGCTATAAGTCATGCTATATTGCAATTTGTCAATGAAAAAAGCAGCAGCAAAAAACATACTTGGTCCAGTTGGCTAGTAGGTCAGATGGCTTTGTAGGTAGCTTGCTAACTGAATAACATAATTTTTGATTAATGTTACATTGTTGAGCAATGAAAAAAGCAGGCACCTGTATTATATTACATTGGTGTTTATTTATTTATATATTAGACTTAAGTGTTGTTGTGTAGCCTAGCAATACAGCTATAGGTAGTTATCTGCCATTTGCTCGCTACAATAGCTTCATGTGTTGATCCAGTCACATGGAACTCTGTTCCCATTGCAAGGATGTTGCAAGGACTTTGACACTGTCCTAGCAATTTCATGGCTCCGACCTTTCCTTTGCTGGTGGTTTTCAACCAGAGAATCACGGGCACCACCCTTTCCTCTCGTTTTCACCCCACAGGATTCTGGGAGGTCAACGGCTTCGGCCTGCTGGGGATCTACAAGTCGGACCTGGACTCTGCCGGAGGGATGAACACCAAAGACTTCCGGGACCGCTGGGGCGGGGAGGACTGGGAGCTGCTGGACAGGTGAGCCCGGTCCGAAGGCGACAATCCTCCCCCCTTCGCCGGGACACAGGGAAGGATCAACAGCCTTCTGTCTTCTTCAGGTCTCCCTGTAGGGTCAGGCGTCCTCAGCTGTCCTCAGTGTCTTGCAGCTGCGGGGTGTTTTTTAAAAATAATCGGGGTCAGCAGTGGTTGAGCCAAGCTTTTCCTTTTGTGGCTGCAGAGCCGGGGGGTGAAGGAGCTGGAGAGGATGTCATTACTCAAGCAAGGGCTCTTAGTAGGTTGTCAGGTAAACAAAACAGCACCTGGGGACGCCGTTTGTCTTCTGTGCTACTGCGGTTAGAATGGGGTGTTTGGTAACGCTTGTTTTAATGCCTCAGATGGATGATTATTCACCATTACATTCACCAAGCTGAGACTAATATGTAGTGAGTTTGTGCTAAACATGTTTTGTTGTGTTGAACTGCACTGTTGTCAGCATGTTGTATCACCTGTCATAGGACCTTCTCAGATATTAAATGTTACACCTGAAGAGGCTGACCCTGTGTACCAGATTCCTAAATAAATTATTAAGGGTGAATTTTCAGAAGCATTCTGTTCACACTGGGTTCTACAGGCCTTTAACATGACAACCAGTCCATCTACATCACCTCACAGCCGTTTGTCATAGCAGGCGTTGAAATGCCTTCATCATTGTCTCTGCTGTTGTTGACACGTCACCCTCCCGTCTCTCCCTGCACAGGATCCTGCAGGCCGGGCTGGAAGTGGAACGAATCTACCTCAGGAACTTCCTGCATCACTACCACTCCAAAAGGGGCATGTGGAACAGACAGTCCCTCAGAGCCACGTAGCCAAGACGACGGAGGCGCTGCGCCGTCACGCAGGGGCATGTTCATAACCCCGCCCTCCCTGGCACTATTCACCTATCACTGTGGTGGGTGGATGAGAAGGCGGGGCTGAGGGGGATTCTGGACTCAGGTCATAGGGAGGCCCCCTGTCACTCAAGCTCTTTGTGGTTGAGGCTAGGTGACACCCGTAGACTATGATCCTAATTTTATGACTAGTTCTTACATTGGACTGTGGTGTAATGTAAAGGGATATTTTACTGAACTGTTTTCAAAAGGAGAAGATACTACTGATTTTATGATTTAAAAAAAAAAAAGTGGCGGAGGGCAAAAATGTTTGTCAAATAAGGAATGACAGTCACTGTGAAAAGACAGTCACAGTTTTTAAGATGAAAGTAACTAACGACCATCTTTTGCCTTCAGTTAATAATAATAATGTTGAACATCTAACGCTGGGTATTTTGAAGTAGATGTCTGGTTCTTATCTGTAGAAATGACTGTGTACGATGCCAGGGGGATACACACGCTCTTCCACAGCTGGACATCTCTGATTATGGTACGAAAGGAGAACATGTTGCTTGCTGGTTTTGGAGAGACGGTTTGTATGTGAACGCAAAGTGCTGTTTCTTACAGTTGTGTTTATGCATTCGTCTGGTTGAAATCCTGAGCTTTGGAGCTAAATGCATACCAGTGCTCGGCTCCCGGTCACAGAGGCTTCAGGTCTTGCACACGGACTTGGAATGCATCCATTTGCCCCAGACCTCTTTTCCACCATACCTGTCTCGCTGTATACAGGATGGGTCAGAGCGTGTGAGTTCCGAGGAAGGACCTCCTCCCTTTCAAGCAGACATCCTGGAGTCCCCAAACACTAACAGGCGGTCAAGAGAAAGGACGGTGATTTTGAAAGCAGAGGTTTTCAATCCACTTACCATAACAGACCTCATACTGTGCATGATCAATATATCATATAATACATAATGCCTACTGTTACTGTCATGGTTGCTGTTTTGTGCAAGGTTGCCATTCTCCAGCCTCATGTTCCCCTTTGCAGCATGTATGTTGGGACATATCTCCATGCTGACTGGTACACAGGCTAAGAACCACTAAGGAGCTGTTTTAAGCGTTATATCTGGTATGCCTTGCACATCTATGAAATAGATTTTTTTGTTTTTGATTCAGTTTTTCACTGAATAAATCTTTCTAGGTTTATACTAGAAGTTGAATTAAAGTGTCTTACGAGCAGTACTGTGTTACTGCTCTTTTCATTTGTCTTTGTACTCAGAAGGCATTTAAAATAAGTGCCCTATTGTTTTGTATCATATTTAATACGCTCATTCGCATCAATTTCAGTGGATGAGAAACAGCAGGGAATATCACGTTTTATCATTTGGGAATATTTATTTTTTTAATTGATTTTATGCCATTAGTTGTGTTTTTTTTTCTTGAAGTTTGTTTTTAAGAAAATAACTTGCAGTTTGGAAGAAGGAAAAGAGTTTTAAAAGCAAAAGTCCTTTATGTTTACCTCTTTAAAGCAATGACCAGTGTATTCTTTCTTTCCTTTTTGTTTTGTGACAATTTCTGGCTGTGCTGTTCAGTTCTGTTTGAAATGGTCTGTTCTGGGGTAATGTTGCTGAGTGTTTACCAGACACACGGTCTGTACACTGTACACAAACATTACTGGAAATGCCAAAGAACTGATAAATAAATCTGTTTTAAAGTCATACAGAACACAGTAGCAGGAGAGAAGCCATGACACTATTCCTTCAACACTGTTCAGATCACTCATTCACTACAAAAAAAGAGTTATCTTAAGGCTGTATTTGCATTTGTTAAAATGAGATCTTGTATAACTGGAACACTTGGTTGCCTTTGCATTTTCTGTGTAACCATGAGCGTATGCAAGTATTTTTGACCAAAGAGACATTTATTTTTCTTTCTCACACAATGTGAATGAACACAAACCTGACAAAAAGACATTTATCATCTTTAGTCTGTCATGTCACCTTAATCTGTCTTCAGGACTTTTTTGTTCATTTTATACACAACAAAACACAGACTGTGTTACAAACTCAGTACTTGTACCTTACTTGTTTGCTGGTCTAGCTAGTGCCTTTAAGGGGTTTGGAACATAAAAATTTCTAATCGTAAATTATTGCTCTTGACAGAATTAAGCATATCCATGTGTCAGTGTACTGTATGTAAGTGAAGTTGCTGTGAGACAAACAACTACTGTGAATGGTCATTTTTATGTTTCACAATGTGTTTATGTCATGTCTTGATTGTGGAGGAAATGAAAATTCAGTGAAACAAGACAGAGCCTCGTGTTTGTGATTTTTGGTCACACAGTAGCTTCTTTCGGTGTCCCTCGTTCCTTCTCCGCTGACTGCCCAGGCGGTATGTTTCCATGGAAACACGTCAGCTGTTCTCCAATCCTTCTGAGCAGATGCTGCATCCCATGGAAGATAAGGAAATGAACGAGCCCCCAATGCAGAAGTGCTAAAGTGTCATGAAGTGACACTGTAAGTCTTTCGCAGATGTATATGCTAAGGACTGAAAATGTGGATCTCAGATTCTGTAAGGCGCTTTGACAGTTAATATTGTGAACACACTGATCAAAGCTCATCCTTCTTGTACAGCTACTGTATGTCCTTGAAACACTTATTTCATTTATTAATCTCTTCATAAACAAGAAATGTACCACTGCATTGCAGTGCCTTGGGAAATTGTACAGAGGGCCTGTGATTTCTGCAGGAATTGATCCGCTTCCTCCCCTTATGTTAATGTCAATTCACTGTCACTCAGTACCATTATAAGAGGGTCACACCTCACCTTCAACAACGTGAATTTCAGACATAACATTACAGTACCTTTCAGAGAATGTCAGAGTTGTGTGCCATCTCTGAAATTAATACTCTATAAATGCTGTGTTGCATTTTTTTCTGAATAAAGAAGGGATAGTTGAGGAATTTCTGCAGTTTATACACCTGGTTTTTGGTACAAACCAACCAGCAGAGGTATGATGTCCACATTTCATACTGCTGTAATTTCTGTTTTTATGTGGGTAGCAAGAGCAGGAGGTTTGAGGAGTATAGCCACAACATACATTATTATTGCACTAATGTCATCAGTAATTAAAATAGTTATACCAAACAGACTCAAACAGAATTATCCCTTATACATCTTTGGGTAGACACTTTTGAAAAGGATTATGGCCACTATGAAAAAAGGGGGACCCCTAGTGGCCCACATTTTCAAAACAGTTACCCAATTCTTCCATCACAGCAGCTGCTGTCCAAGAAGGACAATCCTAAAATATGGCATGATTTCCTTTGAGCCAAGTGCCTCTCATTTTTCAGGCATTAGCACGTTGTACTTTTATTTGCATATTTCACCCCCAAGCTAACTTATTCTGTCCAATAAATGGCAAAAGACTCCTTCCAGAAGGACTCTTGGTTTACTCACCTTACTTAGTTTAGAGTCTCACTGAAGCTTGCCATTAATTTTGTTTTGTTTTTCCAGACTAATCCTTTAGACAATTTTAGTTTCACATTCCCAAGATATAAGAAGTCATATATTGTTCAATATTGTTCAATGTCTCATATTGTTTGGTCTTACATATATACATAAGCCCATATGTGGGACCAAACAATATGTTCAATGTTGAGAAGCCCATATGTAAGACCAAATACTTTATTTGGGTTTTTTAGCAGTCACCCAAGGTGCCTTTTAGTTGTTGGGTGACCATAGTTTGCTGTTCAGCCACGCTTATTTTTTCCAGGAAACCAAAACCATCTGTCCGGGTCTCATTGAGTCCCTTTGTTTGTCCACCAGGAAAGGAGAGTGCACAGCCGACACTTGACACCCCTCACTCACACACTCCAGTCTGTCTGTGCCCTTCCGGCACAATCTCACACCAGCGCTCCCTTTGCTATTGTTGGCCACTCCGCGCCGCCACACTCAAACACGGCCCTTCAACCTTCACGCGTCAAACGAAGGGTGATTTACAGGCATTGTCCGCATCCTTTGTCCTGAGGCCTGGATTCCGTGACATGCGAAATGGAGCCGAGAATGCATTCGCCAACCACAGGGTCCAAGGTTTCTCCTTTGCTTAAATCGGCAGTGGCAGTGACATTGGTCGGGCCGTTGGTCATGTTGGGCTGAAACGGCAGCTATGTGGTCATTGTCTGGAGTTGCCTTTCACGCACTGTATGATCTGAGCTGCCAGTATTCAAATGCCTGAGGATTACAGAGGTTCAGTGTGTGCTGCCAAGAAGTGCAGTTTTCCAGAATGTTTACTAATTAAATAGATTATTGCACTCTGCTGAATGGAAAATAGCTATGCACTGACTGTTGCATACAGTACATCTTTTTTATTTCCATCTCCCTGCTGCTTCCATTTTCAACCCACAAGCAGTATGATCTCTGCATACCCTCTGCTGCTGTCCTCAAAGACATACCATCACTTTTTTTGTTTGCAGTCAAAGCAAATCTATAGTTGTGCTGCTGTAGCTAGCCAACATATTTTTGTCAACAAATATCCATACTTGGTGGTAAGGTCCGAAAATAAAAGACAAGACAAAAATAATTGTTCTATTCACATTTATTTGCTGATAGAATTAATATTTGCCAAATTATTTCTCCATATTGCTAAGTTTTAAAAAATGGGAAAATACATGAAGAAATTATATGTGCAACATATAGTGAGAAATGGAAAAAGGCTGCATTAAGGAAGTTTGCCCCAGTATAGGAGCTCATCCTTAATGCTGGCAGGATGATTAAATTGTACAGACTCACTGCTGAGCCCAGCACCAATTAGGTCAAATAAAATCAAAAAATGCTGTTGATAAAATCAAATGCTGTAAACCTGCAAGACTTAACAAGGCTGTCAGGCCACTCCTGTACTTTTAAGACTATCAGTCATAGGTGAAGACCGTACAGCAGGCACTGTTGAATCTTCCTGAACTGTCCACACACTGTTTCTCAATATGAGTAAGATCACCTCAGGTATCCCACCATCTCGGTCATCTCTCAGCCAGGAATAGGGCTGAGTCGTGCCCGGGTTGCATTACATGATCAACACTGAGTCCTGCACAATTTAAGACCTGCCGCCTTTTGCAATGATATGATTCGTCCGGAGTGTACACTCCAAGGTAAAACACCAGCTTCTTCTATACTCCATATAGAATACTCATCGCCCTCAGACTTCTTCCTCAGTCTTCCCCAGAAGCCTGCTGCAGCTGCAGAGTTCACGCGAGCACTCACTGGCCGCCGCCGGCTGCGTCGAACATCTTCTTCCTGCCCTCCATGCCCGACATGGCCTCCACGTTCTTCCGCCAGTCGCCGACCTCAGTGGTGAGCACCTGCAAGTGGAGAAGGTGGCCCGTCGGCACAGTCAGTTGTCTGTCTATGTGGCGCGTCCGTGTGCCACTTACCTGTGATGTATAGACCACAGACTGGGGGGCTGCAGCCTTGGTGGCATTGGAGAATTAGGGCCTGTTGGTTTTCATTTTGCACACAATGTTGTTTTTAGCCCAGATCTTACACATGGGCCTTCCAAAACCCATTCAGAGGGGAATTCACACTATATGTGAAGAGAAGTGTGACATGCCCTTGATGGACTGCTGCAAACTAGCTGGAGGTCCTGTGTAACCTGTAACTGGTCATACTACAGTGTGAAATAGTACAAACGTGAAACATAAAGACCTTAAAAAAGTAAATTTCACAGTATATCCATGATTGTAATTCGATCAGTATGATGCAAGATGTTTCTGTTTTCATTGTCTTGCAAAAGTAAAAGGTACACAGTGAGGGCGTATTGGAGTACTGCTGTATTATTTAAACAGCGTCAGGGTAGGCACATGCTTTGTTAAATAAACCCTTTAAAAAAGAAACACTGTAATGCAAGAGTTCCCAGTCTTGGTCTCGAAGGTGTGTCCAGTGAGATTTCCAACTCTTTTCTAAGCAGGACTGGGAGGAGAACTGTCAGTGTTTCCATCAAAGCACAAATTAGTTTACTCAAGGGATTAAGTATTTGGGTGGGACAGAAACCTGATGGACTGTGACCATCAAGAAGGAAGAGTATTATGCTCATTGGAAAATAGCATTTTGTCATGACTTTATCAAATGACTATATAAATTACTACACACTGTATGGATAGGTCGCCTGTGTATGACAAAAGACCCACTGCTGACTATCTGTAACATTTTATTTATAGACCACACGGCAGAACAATATGCCCAATGTCCTTGTTCCGGTACCTTCTCCTGTTTGATGTCCTCCTTTTTGACAGACTTGAGGTTGGCGCGGAGGTCCATGGAGCCCTTGTGCTTGGAGCCCAGCAGGGCCCGCATCATCTCGTCCGCCGAAACACGCACCTTCCTCAGTGCTGGCTTCTTGAACTTGCCCCCCAGGTCCTGGACTTTGAGCTTCAGCTCATGGATCTGCACCAGGTCAGAAGCAGGGGCGTCATTTGGGCCAGATGGATGAGCGGATCTCTGCCCCAGCAGTGATATAGTCCCCCCAGTACCTTTCCCCTAAGTTAACTAAGTACTTCTCTAGGAGTCTTCTTAGGAAAACTGTGTTGTTGAAAACTTATGCTACAAGGAAGTCATGAGTCAGCTGAGTCATTAGACTAACCACCTGATTCACTGTGGCCATTTACAATCCCACGGGACTCGTGTTGAAGAGCATGGTGTTCCCCAGTATCCTGGTCAAAGTTTCAGCCTGACCCTTCTCATGTGGTCATGTAATCATCCCCCAATTTCATTTCATTTAAACAAACAAAATCATTCCCCTTCCACATCATGTGTAGTGATGTGTGTAGTGACAATTCTGGCACATTACTGAATGTCACTAAAGGCTTATTCTTTGTATTAGCACTGCTAAAATAAACTAGTAACAAGAAAACGCAAAGCTGAAATCAACTGATCCAACATCACAAGAGGGCCACTCACTGCATGACTTTTTAGACTGAACTTACATCTCGGTTGTTCTTGATAACTTTTGCTTCACAGTCGTAGCGTTCCTCATCCACAACATCAATTTTTGCATGGAGCTGCTTACACAGTTTCTGTGGGAAGAAATAAACTGCTTATATTCCTAATGTTAGCAAGAAAAAAATGTGAACTAACATCGTTAAATGGATCTGTGTCTAATCAACAATTGTTGGTTACCAGATTTCTCACAATTAAGAGTAATTGCATTTATCTGTACCAAGCTCAGTGGTCCTTAATAGAGAGTGAAGTTGTTGTGCAATGCCTTGATTGAATGACGCCTCAGAGCAGTGTGGTTTCTAATTGGCGGAGCCCCCTGTCTCTCACCTGTAGCTCATCCAGTGAGAGCCCAGACATCTGGAGAGGAGGCACCTTCTCGCCCAGGTAGCGCACCTTCTCCTCATCCCTGTCAGCCTTCTCTTTCTCCAGGTCCTCCATGGCCCGGGTCAGGAGCAGGATCTGGGCAGGGGAAGAAGGAGAGGCTGCCATAGAAATCTCAGCTCACTCCATGTTACCCAGAAGTAGCAGGTGTGATGCTTCACTATTCTTCATTATTGATTCAACTCGAATGTCACAAATCAATGACACTCTCCATTTCAGTCTCAGAGAAATACTGCCTGAGAAAACTTGCCATAACCCAGTGTAGAGCAGCAGGTAGAGAATTTGGCATTCAGGCAGAAGGTTGCAGGTTGGAATCCAAGATGGAGTATTTATTGAGTTGCTTCTGTACCTATCATCAGCAGTATAAATAGATATATGTTGTCAGCTATACAGTCACACTAAATTAAGGGCTCTGTGAAACCAATAGCTACTGCTACTGGGCAGAAGGTGATTTGGAGAGGCTCCCTACCTTCAGAGAAAGCTTGCGGGAAGCCGAGATCTTCGACTTTGGCTGGCAAATACAAACAGAGACCATCTTAGTGCACATGAGCAATGATATTTACCGGAGTCATTTTCAGTCATATGTCCATAAGTCAGTCTAGAACTTCCAGTGACGTGAAAGACAATGGACCCAAGATGAGCTCTTTCCTATGATCCTGAAGGTCCAGGATGTCAACAACCTCCTCAAAGTATCAGAAAAAAATGCAGGTGTCTAAGTGCTTCTGAGGCTCTGCTGTTGAAGCATATGCATGAATCACCATTTTAAGGAAATTTGTTGAAAAAATTCGGCCAGTTAACTTTTATTTGAGTTATATCAATATTCTTAAACATCTAAAATTAAGTAATGTGGTATGAGTGTTGTTTTTCAGTTAAGGGACAGACACAGTGCCACCATCCAATTTTACACACTAATGCAAATTATAAACAATGTCAGTGTTGAATGCCATTGTTAAATATCTTATGTATCGTTTTCGCCAATCTTGTAACCCAAAAAAAGCAATTTCCTCAAATTTAAAGGGTTGAAACTGTCAATTCCCAGCTAGGGCGCTGCTGTTGTACCCTTAGGCAAGGTGCTTAGCCCACAATTGCCTCAGTAAATATCTAGCTCTTTAAATTGCTCTTTAAATCTTCTATCTATCCTTGCTCCAAACACACCTGATTAGTGTGATTAACATGCTCTTGATTAAATCAGGTGTGAACAGCTAATCAAAAGTGCCACTGGTGAGTTCAGTCAGGTGGGCAGAGCAGGGAAAGATGGAAAACGTGCAGAACAGTGGGCCTCCAGGAGCAGGATTGAGAACTGTTTTAACCTACTGTATGTAAGTTGCTCTGGATAAGAGGGTCTGTTAAGTGACAATGATGTATAATAATAATACATACCTTGGCATCCTTGGGGGGCATAGGCCTGGGGGTTCTGGGCTCCTGTGGATACGACAGAGCAGGAGACACTTGAGTCTTGTAATTATTTACATCATTCTAAGATATAAAGACCACCTGGCCGCTGATAAACATACACTCAACGTACTGTATTTTGGGGTCTGCTTTAAAAAAACTTGATAACCCACACACATTTGATGATGCCATTCATACTTGACATGAGCCATCTTAGATCCATCAGAAAAAGGGATGACACCGAATGTTATGATTTTAATCTGAAATAGCAGCGGACAGACCATTCACTACAATTGAATGGTGTTTTTTAGCTTTATTATAGTTGGTACTCACTGTTGGCATTCTTGCAAAAAATATAGTTTTGATCAGCAACTAATTTGAAATTGTTATTGGTTTGTTTGCAACTTTATGCAACTCTTTTAACAACTTTCTTTGGGTAGTAGATAATTACCTTTATAAATCACTCCCCAATTATTCTTTAAAATCACAATGGCTGAAACAAATTAACCACATAGTCTTTACACTCTACTATAAACTGGAATAGTTTGTGTCTTACTGTGTGGGATGTGAATGTATATCCCATTCATTTATATCTATTCTTAAAAGAATAATATGAAATAGTGACATTTCAATAGAAGGTAAAAGCCTAAAGCTTTCAGAACAGCCACCTGTATATAGTTAGATGGATCGCATGGAGCTGTGTAAAGGTAGAAATGGAGTGCACATTCATTGCTTTGCAATAGAGAGAAGGAATTTCACACAGGGATGCCATAGCAAGTAAAAAATGTGGAAAGAGGAGACTTCTCCGTTGTGAAGGCAGATATTTACATTTCAGTGCCCACACCTTATTACACTGTAAAGTAAAGACAAATGTGTGTGTTCACATTTTCAGGGAGGTTACAACTTAAAAGGAAATTCATCTTCATCCTGGAATGCTAGAGAATGTATATGCTTGAATTTCCTTTCATACCGATGACATCGTTGACATTGAGATGACATTGATATTCCATTATTGGTACAGTAAGACATGTGTAAAACACAGTACTTTTTGGAGACATTGTGGCAATTTTATTACTTCATCATTGTAGCACGGATGGTTATAATAAAGGGACTATATACATCTTAGTGCTTTTATAGCTTCTGTAATGTTGAATGAAAGCTTACCTCGCTGTCATAACCGTTTTGAAGATAGAGAGACAGATATATGGACAAACACACAGGTGCACAAACACGGAAGGATTAATGATATCATCAGAAAATAGCAGGGACATAGTTCTGTGTATACAGTAGGGTTGTTCATAAAGCATCTATAACGTGTTCAGTTCAAGAGAATTCACAGTGAAATGAAAAATGCTATTGAAGTCTCAAGATAGTGTTTTAAGCATGATTAAAATCATGGTTGCTGTCTATTGTCAATTTAACAATCAGGTGATCCATTTACAAGGATGTTATTAATTTGTGAAAAATGTTCACTAGTTTTCATAAACTGTAATGTCTCCTTTGAACATCGAATCCCATGCAGATACAGATAAACCATTGCCCAAAGACTAAATGACCACCAATCAACACCGTTCAAAATATCTGTAATTAATTAAATCACATACATGATCTCAAAAGGAGATTTCTTTTCTGAATAGCCATCAGTCACAATCAAAGCAAAAATATTAAGAAACAGCATGTCCCTTGGTACTGAAGTACAATTATTACAATTATTTGTATAATTATTAAGCATTCTTCATTGAAAAAAGAAAACACTTTAAAATTGCTGCATCTACAAGGAATACTTACTCATCTGCCATTGTGAAACCTTTGAAGAAAAAAATGATTGTGAAAATTGTGGATGTTTTCATCTTTTCAGTCAACACTTCAAAGACATGCTTATAAGAATTACACACAGCCACTTAAATATAATCTTTTACTGTGGTTAAAGAAAGTTTATTTATAATGATTAAAGCTTTAAGCAGTTTAAAACAACAGAAAAACTACTAAATGACATCCTAGAACAAGGTATTAAAAACAATTACCTCTTGAGTATTACCTGAGTTACTTTGTCAGATGAGCACTGTGAACAAGTGGGAGTTGTAACAATGGGTACTTATATGCCCTTGCAGCTACTGGACAATAAATATAGCACGCTGCCAGAGGAATGGCATGGAACACAGCCAAGGATGAAGCATCGCCTCTTGTGACATTGTGATGACGCAGGCCGTTTATAATAATGAATGATGACATCTAGCTTGCCTGACCATTGGAAAAGCCACACCGATTTCACTCCTCATTCTCAAGACACATGTTGTCAGGAGCTTGTACTCTGTATGAGAATATAGATAATGACACATGATTGTCTATCAAATAAATGTGACACCCCTCAAAATTACGCATAAATGTCCATCTCCTTGATATGCACACAAAATACCTGCTAGGGCACTGCTGTTATACCCTTGGGCAAGGTATTTAAATCACAGTTACCTCAGTAAATATTCAGCCGTGTAAGTGGATAACATGTGAAATTGTAACCTGTGTAAGTCTGGATAAGAGCGTCTACTAAATGCCTGTAATGTAATTAAATTTTATCAACATGTTTGATTTGTTTGACATTGACGCTGTTGTGTTATATCTGAAAACGCTGTCAGTGACTGGCAGCACACTTTCCACAAATATTCTATATTAAAATACACAATGAAGGGACCTCTGTAAAGGACTTGATAAAGACGTAATTTGCTGTGAATTGTTATGGGAGACCTTGAAGTCATCCCAAGCTAAAGCAACAAATGAAGGAATGACAGACACACTATCGTGCTTCTCTGTCATCGGCACAAGGCCTTGCAATGTGGAAATACTCCTCTGAGACATCCCTAAGGAGTTAATTACAGCAAACGCATCTGAAGGACAGTCATTAAAGAGAACACAATGAATGCAAGCATAAATAAAATATAAAAAGGGAGGCAGAACTGGGATGTGTTCCAGTATGAAAGTTTAATATTTCCTATGAGTCAGAATCTGTGTTGCGTTCCTCTCAAATGTAGCAGTGTGATGGTTTCGGTGGCCCCATTGTTTCAGAGGCATTCCAGAAAGGGTCCCTAACAAATGTTTTGTCATCACCCTTGCGCTGATCCACAGCAGATGTTTGTGCTATTTATTCAGTAACCTTCTCATAGTTATTTGCCACTTGCACATCATGAAGATTTCTCACCCGTATATCTTGAAGGTACTGATGGTCAGGCTGACATCTGTTCGTTGCGGGTAAGATAGTCCTCCTTACAGATCCATAATTCAGCCAAGTCCTGGCTGGCAGGAATGAGAAAGGCTTAACATTCAGAGGGCTTGTTAAAACATTAGGAGTCCAATGGTTGATGTACAGTACCCTCTAGCATGAAATAATTTCAGTATTTTGAAATTAGTTATGATGATCTTGGAATTGTTCTCCTCGGTGGAGAAGAATGGTGAGAATACCTTCTGTATAGCTGTGGTACCAGGAGGCAGTTGTTTTCTTACCGTGAAATGAATTTGGAAAGGAATTTCTGAGTTCTTCTTTCCCAAGCAACAGCACAGTAGCGGACACATTTAATCAGATTGTGTCACTGGTCACGTGCATTTCACTTTTCCTGCTACCGTATATGTGAAAAATTTTGGGTTGCATGTTCGGTGGGTGAGGCAATCAACCGTGATTCTATGAAAGCTGGAGGGATATCTTGCTCTTCTCATTAAATCTCCTGTCGACACAGCCCTTGTGTAGTCCTTGGATCATGTAACGCTTCCAGGAAGTGTGTGGGTGTTGAAAGGCCACCAGCAGTTTAATGGCTAGTTGAGTGAACAGGTTTTTAAGTGCACTGGGTGTGACAGAAAAAGCCCTCTCCCCAAATCACCCCCCCCATATTGTCTGACGCTAATAGGCCTTGCTCATTATTAGAATGTTGCATGAGATCAGAATCAAAAATACTCAATACGTCTTATGAATATGAATGGATAAAACACATGGTGGATAAAAACAGGTGGTTTGCAAAAAAAAAAAAAAATCCCTCTGCGGAACAAATGAGGAATGAACCAGGGCCTCATTTTTTTTCCCTTAGGTAACGCCTTACTGTTGTGTTTATTGGATGTGAAACAGCTGACTTGAGGCCGTGGTTTTGCGAGGGCAGCTACGACAGCCGCGTAACCTTGATGCTTGCCACTGCAACCGCGACTGGGAGGGTAAAACCCGGGTTCTTCAGATTGCACAAATACCAGGTGTGTATAGCCTCACAAACTAAATATATCTTCCAATATTAGCAATATTCCTCCTAAGGCAGACTAACTGTTGGATAAATCCGAGGCTTTGCCGTTTAATTTGCACAAATCCTACCAGTGAAGAAGGCTCGCTTTGCTCAATGCTATTTCTGGCCACATAAACACGTAACTCTCAGGGAACCCCTTTGGTGCGAGCTCTCGGACACATTTTGCTCAAAAAATTATGTTATATGGAAAGCCATTTTAACATTTAATCAGTCAAGTTTACTAGTCATTATCATATTTTCAGTAGTCACAACTATATTTTGAGTAGTCAAAATAAAATTGTGACTAGTAGGAATGATTATTTAAGATATAAACAATTAACAACAATTTTGATTAGTCATAAATACATTTTGTCATACATTCATTATTCAACAGTTTCCACTCAATTCCACGCAATTTAATTTTGACCAGTCAAAATGACATTCTGACTGGAAGAAATTATGCCTCAAGATATGTGCAATATATTTCTGTCTAGTCATAACTGTATTTCAGATGTTCATAAATTCCTTTTAGAAATCTATCTAACATTAGAGATATCCTGAATAGAAATTATGACTGGTCATATTTGAATTAAAGATACCTTGAAGTAATATTATGACTTGTCATAACTGAATTAGAGATACCACAGGCATTTATTATAAAAATAAATGCTTGTTTCCAGCTCTTAGTGATTAAACTATATTTGTGAATTTTAGTTAGACCACTTCCTCTAAGCTAAGTTAATACCATGTTTAAGTGTTCCCATTGCTTGTGTGGGCGAATTTTTCTCAAAATGAAATTATACCTTAGCAGGTTGGATGGGACAGTGTTACTGCCTCCTGGCTCACTTGCTAGTACACTTGCCAACTCACTGGCTTGCTGCTTGAGTAGAATGTGCTGCACACCACAAAATAAACAGAGGATGAGGGTGAAGTACTGGAATAATCAAACTGAAAGAGAGGACACTAAAATTTAATATGCGCATGCTTCTCAGTTTTTAGGACTGTCATAGCTGTACTTCCAAGTAGCGAGCAGCTAGCTACATAGCTAACAAGCTGAACTTGGCAGCCCTGTTGTTCACACAATTTTACATGCCACTACCAGGGACAAGTAGCTATAACTGGACCATCTAGATGTTTTGGACTTTGGTTATGGGGCACGGGGTTCCTTTTGGAACAGGTGGAACATCCGCAAACAGGATGGGCTGCACTTGAGCCAAGGGACATGTATACATTGGGGTAGCTATTTACACTCTGGACTTCAGGGACAGGGAGATTATGTAGGGCTTAAAACAGAGACTGACCAGATTGCAAGTGTCAAAATCATTCCCTATTGCCCAATCAGTTAGATGATGAATTAGTTTTGAATTGCCCAGGGTTTTCACTAGTGGTGGCAAAGGGGATAGGTAGGTATCTGACTCTGGTTATTAAAGATTTGGCAGGACTTATAGCGGCGTGCTTCACACTGACCTGGCCTAATTCCCTCTTTTGGTCTCTGAATCTGCCCATATAATTATCTCCCAGTTTAAGTGGCTGAATAAATACTTGCCCCTCCCTCTCAGCTGTTCGGGTGTGAAATTGCTTTTGTGTATCTCACAGGTGGATGCTATACATTGGTGGTGGTTGACTTGCCTGCTTGGTTAGAGCACTGTATGCTCCTTGAAATTAAATGGATACAATGAATTTAAAATGAAAGTTGTAGTTATTATTAAGATAAATCACTGGCTGTTGTTTCAAACACACAGTAACTGCATCTAAAATGTTTTTTAATTAACTGCACTCTAAGGATAGGATCATGCTCGTTCAATACAAAGCTCTCAGCTGAGTCAACAGGGCCAGTTTAATTAATTCTTATTCCCTTTTTGTTTCTTCTCAGGATCTGCAACTCTGAACACATTGGAGCAACAGTACAAAGCAGGAAGAAATCTCCTCAAAGCAAGAAGAGGAACTCAGTGAACTGGAGTCTGTTGAGTCAGAGGCAGAGTGAACTGCACCATGACTCAATACACCAGGGCCAGGTTGTGTTACAGCATACAGTGGGGCTGGCAACAGGTATGCGTGCAACTCAATGACATCACTGATGAAAACAGAAGCTAATGCTGGCTCCACTCACTTTGGGGATGTTATTATGTTGGAGTGCCCAGGGCTCCCAAGTAGGTCAGTTGTCAAGGCTTTCACTTCGAACACAAGCGGAGCTCTACCGCCCAGGTTCAATCCCAGCTGTGTCATCTCCCAACAGTAACTGGGAGCTCACACTGGCGGAACAAACTTGACTTTGTTCTGTCGGGCATAGGGGTGGGTAAGTGTCTCACCACACACTACTGACCCCTGCTGGTCAATCAGATGCACACCGCTTGACTGTATAGAGCTGCACATGAAGTAGCTTCTTCATGTTTGTGCACACTTGGCATGGGGACTGCAGTGGTAAAAGAAGTGGCAGTTGACATCACATTTGTCTGCGCTCTCCCAGACTGTTAGCTGAAGTTGGGAGAAAAAAGGGGGAAAAACTGACCTGTATCCTGACCAAATCGAAAGAGAGACTGATGATGAAGACGATAGATTGATGAAGAAGAGAAGGCTGCATTGAAGCAGAGCAGGCCGCTGACTTAATTAGTCATAGTCCTGCGGGGATTAGTTTCGCTCACCTGCTAATGCTGGCAAAGCCAAGTCTGTGTTGTACAAATGATGCAGTAATTCATGACATGCAGACACAAAGTGAAGGCTCACATCTGCAGACACAACAATGTGATGACTCAGATCAAAACTTAAAACAAAACCATAGAATTAATATAGGTGAGAAGGCACATAAAAACATCCAGGGTGGATGGTGCTTTAACTGGGTATCTGTTTTCACTCAACAGAGTATTTATTCAGGTTAAAAGCCATACAAGTATACACAATACAGTAAGTGCTTTAAACCAGGTCAACGCCAGGAAATCCATTCAGAGGAAAATTCTTATAGTTATATTCAGGGTGGGAAGTGCTTTAAACAGGCATCTTACTTAAATCATCAGAGGTTTCACAATGGTGAAAAATCATTGAAGTGTACAGCGTGTAGGAGGAGTTAAACACGTATGCAGGATAGAATGCGAGAACACCAAAGAATTTGTATACATGAGATGGCATATAAGTGTGTCCCCCATGTGGGAAGTGTTCCATTAGTGGATCCTGTTTATATAAGCACCTGAGAACTCATTCAGCTACAAAACTATATGAATGCACTCAGAGTGTACCACATTTGGAGAAGCATTAGTCAGGTGAAGTGCTTCAGCATATGCAGCTTTATCATTTATTGAAATTTCATTACTGCTCTGCTGACATTTGAACAACAGGTTCTTGCCACTGAATGAAATGCCTTTTGCAGGAATATAGTGCATGGCAGCAGCTTCAATGAACTGTCAATTTTTTAGACAACAAATGCTGTTTTGATTGATACATGACAGTATTTTGGAGGCACTGTGAGTGGTTATTTGATTGAAGTGCTGTGAATATTTTGTTGTTTTCTCAGAGACTGGTCTGTGACAAGGTTTCTAAACGCCAGAGGTACAGCGTTTCACAGAAGCACAGATACGCCCTGTTTATTTTTTCTGCTGGATTTTGTTGTTGTTCTCCTTATCCTGCTAGTTACTTAAAATGACTGTAGAACCAAAACCTTCAAGCCACAGTCATGACAGTTGTACAGACTGAAGATGACCCTAAGAAGCTGTCTCTCAGCAAACATGGAGCCATTTGGTCACATTCCACAAATGCCATCTTACATTTTATTACATTTTCAAAAATGTCTGGAAAGAATCACTAGTAAGTTTCAGAATTCAAGATCTACTCGTCATCAGGAACATTTGCAATACTTGGACTCAACTCTGAAATGTTCATTTTGCCCATGACAAGGCAATGTAATTAAACTGAATCTTAATCATTAATCATAACGTAAATCATATTTATTTAAACTTAAGTCTTATTTTGTATTCTTGATTTTTAAAAGACAAGAATACAAGAAGATGAGAATACAAAAAACAAGAATTCCCTGTGGTGCTTGTAATTGGTGAGTGCATGCCTCTAAGTGTTCTTTGTTCATTCTTCATAAAATCCATATACTAAGTAATTTGTTATTTCATTCAGTTCACAAAATGGAATCCAAATGGCTCATGCCAAATTAAATGAGCGTATTTCAGTGATTCAGTGATTCTGAACTTGGGGGTGAAACAAACAAACAAATAAATTATGTGAAGATTTAGTGCTAAAGTGACTGTATTTTGATTGTCTTAAAAATGTCATTGTAGAAAAAAAGTATTAGAGATTGAAGCTCTAGAAGGAACTATCTCCCTGTTGTACTGGCTCTCTGCAGAGTATTGCTTATCTGCTGCTATTTTTGCAGAAAAAGCCATATCAACTTGGTGGTTTCCAAAACTAATCTGTATTGTGAATGTAACTTCATTTGGATTTTTTTTTTTTTAAATCTGTTTCTAAAAACGGAATAGTATTCTTTCCGTGCAGTGCCGGAACCCTGTTTCCATGGACTCCTCAGCAGTTTCTGTGATGTCATAATTAGTGTTAACAGTGAATTAACTGTAATAATTTTATTGTACCTTCTGTCTGACATTTACTTGACTTACTTCATCATTTACTTGCTCTAAACTCCCTTGATTTCGAAACGTGATTTATCAACATTCATCGGTTAATATATCTTCTGAGGACATGGGACAAATTCACAGTAATCTGGAGTTTATTCAGAGGTTGACTGGAAAAAAGAAGAAGTCGTTCAGCCAAAGTGATGAGAAAAAGAAAGAGAGGAGGGCAGCCAGGGCCTTCAAGCTGAAAAGACTCTTAACCTGCTGTGTCTGTCCTGAACAACATGATAAATACCACGGCTACGAGACACTGGAATATGTCCAGAGGACTGATCAGGACCACACAGAGACTCCAGAGGTGGCAGTGGCTAGCCAGGACTACACTGACACTGTGGAAGTAGCAGGGCCCGTCCAGGACGGCACGGAGTCTGTGAAGCGCAATCTTGGCTTCTGGCTGTGGTATTGCCATCACTTTGATACCTTCGATTTGCCCATCCAGGACAGTGATGAGAGGCCAGAGCTACAAAGTGACAAAGACTCAGCTAACGTGGACATTAAGAGAAACCTCGGCTTCTGGCTGTGGTACAGCAGACACTTTGATAATGCTGATTTCCTGTAGTCGTCCAAATGTCTATTAGTCATCCTAGGATCAAGGAATGTTTTCATCAAGATTTTTTCTTTTTATCACCATATTTTGTGTTTTCTGCAAATATATTTTAAAATGTTCACTATGGTCTTTTTAATAAGTTTCATTCCTTAATGAAAGCCAGGCATGTAAATATGAAGTGTTGACACACTTTCCTTAAACTACTGATATCATCAGTTTATCATTCTGTTGCCATAACTTGATACAACATTTGAGATACACAAATACAATGATGATATTAGAATGGAGATGGAAAGATGAAATATTTAGGAGTAACACATAGACAACTGTCATTCACACAGTATGAAAATGTTCTCGCTGGGAGACTTTTCTAATAGTAAATGTATTTACATCTACTGTCTACAGCACGTAACTCTACCTTTAGAAGGGTGTCATAATTTTGAATGAGTTTTTCAGTTCCAAAATTGGAAAATGTAATTTCCCGTACTTGAATATGTAACATTAAAGACTTCCATGTTGTTTGAATGAAGGAATAAGTAAATAAAACATCAACACATGTCTCAAAGATCACAGAGAACAAAATGTCTTTCCACTAAAGCTCAGAGTACACTGGAGGACTGCAGGGCTAGTTTGGAGAAAGAATGTTCCTTCACCAAGATTTCTGTGGACATTGTACTTACTGTCCTGTAGTTGGCCACTAGATGGAGACCATGGATCAGTAGATGTCGAGTCGAACACTCACTATGAGGGGGCTTCACAGAGTTTAAGTTGTTTGCTATTATTTTCAATCGCTGAATCTAACAAATCCAGCATACAATTCATTGAGCAATGTATGATCCAGTTGCACTGAGCGTTCAGAGATGATAATGGTGAGAGACTGGTAAAAACTGGTATAGGCTGGTAAAGGCTAAAAGTATTCAAGTGAAGATTAAATTATTTACTTTAGCCAAGAAGTGAGTCTTTTGTGTCCTCTTATCATCTGTATGGCCTCACAACTAACTGCACTATAGCCACTCTTAGACGTGTGAGCCATCCAGACAGGTTAGACCTCTTTGGACTAATTTCTCTGTCCCTTGTTTAATAGGAGGTACAAGACATTGTTTCTTGGTATCATGTGTTGTTCCCCATCATATTCACTAAGTAAGGATGTTTTCATGTTTCTTATTTTCTAACATCTTTTGCGTATCCTCTGTGAAGTGTGCCACATTCACATGCCACATTCATTGTCCATTGAATAGTTGTGTTCACTTAGGGTTTCAATGCATCTCTATTTCCTCATCATGTGTTAGTGAGAAAGAACATTAATCCCACGGTTGACAGTGGCATTGCTTAGTCATGGGTGTCATGTTTTGTAAATTTCCTTGACCAGAACTACCACTAATGAATGCTTTGTTCAAAGTGGTCAAAAAGTGCTCATATATATACTCATATATCAAAATGTATTGTGTATGTATGTGCGTGTGTGTGTATGTGTTTAAAGGGCGTGGTCACTGAAGAACCTGCTGAAATACCAGACCCAGTCAACATTGGAGCAGATGGTAGAACGTGAACAAGCATACCTTTGAACCTTTTGTCAGTGGGCTACAGTTTCATATAAGCTGAGAAGGAAAATGATTTCAGAAGTCACTGTCCCATGTGTCAGGAGGTGATCTACCTAGTGAAACAACACAGAATTAAAATGGCACCACGAGTTTCTTATTCAAATTAAAAGGGAATATCCTTTTAAATACAGTGCTCATTGTGTGTTTCGTAGATACGGCTAGACACTTTCCCATAGGTTTTTAAACTGACTTTTTTCAGAAGCCGTGAAATGTATTTCACACTCCAAACAGGCGTACAAGTGAAATTATGAGTACGATAAACTACAGATTTTCAGAGGACAGACCCTGGTGCCCTTTAAATTGAAATGGTTTTCGCTGCAGTGTGATGGCTTTCCCTAAGAAAGTAGTAGAAGTATTGCTGAAACAGCAGTGCGGTGGCCTCTACTTTTTTCCGTAGCCATTCAAAAATAAGGCCGCTCAGCCAGCTTTCAGACAGAAGCAGCCAAAGTGCAGGAAAACATGAAGCTCTCTGTGAGGACAAGATTCACTTGTGGGAAATGACAATCTGACAGCGGGTGGACTTTACTGTTATACAGCAAGTTGCATCCATGGTAACTTTTGTGGCCATTTTGTGATTTTGTGAATTGCGGTGCAATTTACAGTGTTTGCTAAACTGAGGATAAATCAAGCTGGAATTCTTCAAACTTAAATTTGCGCAAGAGTAGATGTTCCAGCAAACTGGCCAACTTAATGTTCTCCGATGTGGTCCAAATATTCAGTCAGGGCCTACACTGGGCCAAGCATCTGTCAGGTGTGTCATGCATCATCCCATATTCCCTGTCCTACAGGAGCGAACCCCAGATATTTGACACAGGGGCGGACCCAAAGGGCTGTACAGCTGATTCGCCAGTTTGTCTTCTGCAGGGGAAAGTTGTTACATTCTATGCACGTTTTTTTCCGGCCCATATGTTTTAGCATAAGCTAGGGTCAAATGGAAGTGCAGGCACATATTCAAGACAGCTGTGAGTGAGTTTCTAGTTATTCGATTCACAGTTTCCACAATCTGTCTTAATGCAGCCTCCCAACAGTGAATTTCCTGTTCCTTTCTTTTACAACAGCCCACCATGGGTCTAGTCTATACTACAAGAAATTCATAATGGTCCATAGTACCTGCCCTGTTGACCCACACCCACTGTTCTATTATTGCAGGAGAAGGGGAAGAGAGAAACTTGTGGCCATTAATGCTGAAGGCGAATAAGGCTGGGGAATGTAAACTGAAGTTGGTAAGTGCATTGTGTCAAAGGAGAACACAATCAAGGGTCAGGACATCATGACTCACAGTACCAGTCAAAAGTTTGGACACACCTACTCATAGAAGGGTTTTTCTTTATTTTTACTTTTTTTTTTAGAATATTTTAGAATAATAGAATTTTAGAATAATGGTAAAGACATCAAAAACAATGAAATAACACAAATGGAATTATGCAGTGACCAAAAGGTGTTGAACAAATCAAATATTTATATTTGTCTAAGAAACAAATGTCAAGCATTTAAGCACAAGTCCTTAGGTTAAAATGTCTTTGAATGAATGTTCCCCATTACCTTAACCAGGTGTGGCCAAACTTTTGACTGGTACTGTATGGGGACTGGATGGACCATCTGCTTGATGTAATATTTTATGGCGTATGTTTTTATTTTTATAATGGAAAATTCGATTGCGCCTGTGTGCTGTAATTTGCTCTTCAGTCTAATGCCTCTGTTCAGCTTTGCTGACTTTGCCCTCATGATTGAATAACAAATGAGAGAGATGGATGGGCAAAGGTCCCACAATATGTTGTGTAAGCTTGACAAAAGAATGCATCATTTGATTGAATTTTGCATTCCACATATAGCACTGCAGTTAGAATAGAGAGCTCAATTTGCATTAGGTACTTTTAGCAGGAACTTCACAGCGGATACAATTGTGGTGGAAAGCGAATTTGACACGGAGGGGGTGAGAACCAGTCATTATTATGCAATTATCAGCCCATCAGCTTGCTGGGAGAATCTTTCCAACACCACCTATTTTCCCACATCCCCTCTTATTGCCTCATTCGTTTGGCCAATTTCCTGCTGCACCCTAGTATAGAAAAAGAAAAAAAAATGATGTTATATTTACCACTAACATATTTATAACCCCAAGCTAGTGCAGGTCCTTGGGTTCTGTATTAACTCTGTGTTGTCTGAGGACTTTTTATCAGTGTCTTCATATAATAGGCCTTATATTATGGTTGCTATAAATTCGCTCTGTGACGATAATGTCACCTCCTCCCAGGCTTTTATGACTGAAGCACTGAGATGATGCCTGGCATATACAGCTGAGCATCAGGTTTACAGCTCAGGCAATTGCTCCCTGCAGCTTGTGGATTCACCTGCAAACAGGTCTTGCATCATTTGTGTGTTTGATGTCCAGCTGTTTATACTGGCGGTGGGGGGAAGGGGGGTTCGAGCGGTCTCTGTCAAAAATTTCTCACAGTGGCCCCTAGTCAATCCATCGATGGAATCGATTTCTCGTCTCGCTTGACCGAGTGAGATGTGCTAATGTCAGTCTTTCTTTCTGAGGACAGACTTTCACCCTCATTCTCTAAAGCACCTTTTCCACAGTTGAAATAGCTGGAAGCAGGATGGCAGGAGCAGAAGCTAAAGCTGGCTAACTGGCTGCAGCTGGGTTTTCCATCGCCTAGAGTTATCACACTGAATACCTACATCTTTATAGAGCAAGAGGATAGCCTGTACCCCCAACTGGAGCCAAAAGCTTCCCACAAAAAGAAAATCCATGTTATCATCTCTGTTTTTTTTTAATGCCGGCTGTTCCAGGTGCTTAATTGGAACGCCACTGACTTTATCGAATGTCGAAAGCAATCAGCCCATTGGCATGACTGTGAGCCTCCAGCTCTCATTCAGGATTCACCCCGGTTACATCTCCGGCCCGCAGAACTGACGGCTTTTAATTGTTTGTTACAAGCGGGGACCACAGCGTGGTTTGTTTGCACAAATAAAGAGAGACAGACTAAAGTAAACGTTCGCAAATGACGCACACCGACTCTCCCTGGTGGCTGTTACTGTTGTGGCCATAAATTTTGACAAGGACAAAGTCTGACATCACTGTTATTGCAGCGGAGACAAAACACATATGAGAGAGGAGATCAGCTTCTTGCCAGTAGCATTGTCAGGCTTATTTCATCACCGGTTAATAGAAGAACTGTTTACACACATTACCACTTTTTTTCCTTGATTGTTATAGCACTTTATCAACCTCCGGTTTTAAACATTTTCTGGACCTCTGCTGTTGTTCATGTGGCCAGAGTATTCGCATTGTTGCATCATACTTTGTAAGTCACCCTGGATAAAAGCATCTGCCAAATGGATCAATGTAAATGAGTTGCATCCATCACTTTGTCTCTGCCTCACTATGTATGATGTGACCCTAGAGTGGATAGGAAAGAAATGGTAATGATTTGAAAGAGCCAACACACAGGTTTAGAGCACAAAGTGGAGCACGGGTAGATTTGGACCACAAAGTGGAGGACAGGTGCATTTGGAGTGTGCTCTTTCACAGACAGGTGCGTTCTCACTGTGGCGGAGTGTTGGGCGTTGGGGGAGGAGTAGAAGAGAATGACACAGTGCCATAGTGACTCCTCCACTCCTGTCATACAAGTGGAAATGAGCAGGAAATCCATCCTCGGCTTCAGCTTCAGCTTCAGCAGGGCCCAATGGGCCCGCTCTCTCAGCGGTACTAATTACCACCCCTCCCACCACGACAGAGGGACAGAGCACTGCCGGACAGAAGTGCAGTGCTGCCTATCAGAGATCTGGGACAGTGTCATCCATGCCATGGATCAGATAGCAGCCGATGGTATTGCAACTTTGTGGATGCAGACGCCAACAGTAGAAATGGAAGTCTATTCATAAATTAGCCGAAGATGGTTTCTGAACATAGCCTCTAATGTTGTGATGATGTCATGTGCTCACAAGTCACAAATGATTTCAATGTGTGAATAGGTTGAACAGATTTTCACTCTCATATTAGTAAATTCTTGTTAGATGTAAATATATGGAATATACATTTTTTCCTGCATTCAGATGTTGGTTTTTGTTTGTAGTTCACCAAAAATAAGCAGGACCATTCTCACCATCTAATATCTCCACAAGGAATAAAACTGGTGAGCTTGGGTGCTACTTTTCACTCACTCAAAACACTGGGCCACCTATGGGCTGTGTTCATACATTCTGAGAGCACACCTGAAACATGATACCGCTTTCTAACGGCGAACACCATTCTGCATGTGAGACACGTTTTCTTTAGACACTCTTTCCTGTGCCCTTCCAGCAGGTGTCACAGTTTTGTTTGACTGTTGTTTTAAAGACAGATCGATGAGACAGCTGCTGCTCTGGAATAAAGAGGCGTCCATGTGACCGCTGTCCGCGTGTCCACTGAGTCAAGCTGCCTTTCACAGTAGCACGCTGGTGGAGTGGCTGTCCGTTGTTGGATGGGATCTGAGAGAACCTCTCTGTTTCCTTGCTTATTGATCATGTTTGTGTACGGAGAGAGAATCTTTCTGCTCTCTTGCTGATGTGATCATGTCTGTGCACAGAGATTGAATCCCTCTGCTCTCTTGCTGATGTGATCATGCCTGTGTGCTGTCCATCATGTGCTTCACCTGCAGAGCTCTGTCTGTTTTGAGGGGACTGAGCTGTTGACTGAAAAGTGTGACTGAAATGTTTTCCTCAATCACTGGATGCAGCCTTGAGGCCCAGAGACAAGAGCTTATCAGCACAGCGTGTACCCCGCAGCCCGACACTGACACAGAAACGCAAGCGGTCACAGAGCAGATACCGTGAATGCCATACAGACTGCGTTCTGTGTAGGTTCTGACACAATGTAATCTTTTGTTGTTCGTGCAGTACCGTGCGGGTAACGGCGTGGATGTTTTACAGCACCAGTGTTGTGTGTGGCAGTTTGTGAGGTGAACTGAGAGAACAGTATGGTCAGTGTCTATGAAGTGCCGTCTGGACATTGCACTGTTGCATGATGGTCCTGCAGAGTTCTAACTTGAACAGTCCACTAACCAGCCAGGCCACATCACTGCTGCCATGGCAATAAGGATGCTTCTTTTCCAATAACTCTCCCATCCTTTTGTCTCTCAGTCAGTGTGATTGCCTCATCAATGTAGAACTGAAGCAAAACCCAACATCACATACACATTTTGTTTGTTGTCCTCTTTCTTTATTTCTGGGTTTAATCTGTTAGTTGATTACATTGCCTTTGCAGACAAATTCAGCTCCTGGAGAAACCTGGTTCGACTAAAAGTTCAGCCATAGCACGAGGATCAATATAGACAGTGATATTACTGATTTGGTTTATCTTTGCCTCACATCCTGAAAAATGATGGCTTTCAAATGTATATGCATGAAGATGAAGCAAGCAAACAATGTTCCAATGTAAGAAACACAAAATTCATCACTGTCACTGAGGGATGTTCCCTCAGCAGATAAAGCATTTGTGTTGCCTCAGTTAGTGCTCTCTGATCACACACCAGCCAAACAGATCTCCGCGTGTCTCCTTTTCACAGAACGTTCTGTGCGGCATGATTACATTGATTTCCGGCCTTGCCTGAGGTTACACTTTTGCAGCTTCATTTCTGAGTGCCAAGCTATTCTGCCTCATGGAAACAGAACTCTCTGCACATGGGTATGTATTGTGCCTCTTGCCTGTCTGTTCTGCATACCTACAGCTTCCTCTAAAGGCTGTCTCCCCTTCCTTTTCTTTCCTTCTCTCCCCCTCTCTTTCTTTAAGGCCCCCTGCCTTAATGTTGCTCTCTTCCTGTGGTACATGTGGTTCTGAACCGGCAGCGCCGGTTGGTCACAGTTGTCAGAAGTTGTCCGAATAACCCCTGCCTCACCGCACTCAGCAGCAAGGCTACCACAGCCCTGGGCATCATTGACAGGGCATAACATTGTTAAATGTGGTGAATTCCAGGGAGACATGGTGTGCTGAATGCACACCTGGTCCTGGAGATTCACAGTCCTGAAGTGTTTAAACTTTCACCCAGCTGCTGATTGACACCAAGAACCACATGCAGTTCAAGTTCCTGTATAATCTGGTTCTAGTTCAGTAACTAAAATATGGTAATTAAGAACTAAGAGTTATGTTTTGGAGTAAAACCCTGAAACTTGTGAATCTCCAGTGGATACCACTGATATATACTTACACATTCATGTGAGTTACAGTCTCTTTGGAACACTAAATATATGTATGTGAGTAGACTACTGATTCTGCCTTGCAGACAAATCACCACCACCTGTTTGCAGGCTTTGCACTGTGCAGGTTGACATTTAACATCAGTTTGACCTGTAGTCATGTTTGGAAGCACATAAAAACAGTGATTGCCTTTATTAGGTATTTAATATTGTGGCTGCATGTACTACTTACAGCAGAAAAGGGCAGAAAATGATTGTTAGAACCCATGTGTAAAACCCACCCACTAGTAGCTAATGGCTAAGTAGCCTAATTGAACAGATAACCATATTTTAAAGAGGCACTTATTTGAGGCAATTTTATATACCACTACTCATAACAAGTTATGAGAGCTCATGTTGATTCCAAAACACCCTGCAAGTTTGGAGTATGCCTAGTGTCCAGGGAAACAGAACAAGACAAATAATTAATTGTAAAAAAAAATGCATCAAGTATCTGCTTGTGGCAATGGATGGTGGGCTGAGTGATTTGTGGCAGGGCGTATGAAAAGGACGTTGCTGGGAAATATGTCACACAGAGGTTTAGTCTTTGAACTCGATACTTTATCACAGCTGTTGCAGTAAAAACCCAGCAGGGCTATAGAATGTGTAATACTTATCATTGTTATCAGGCCACTTTTGTATCTTCTATGATAATATTTAACCAAAGGAAAGTATTTGCTTTTATAATATGCTTTCATAAGGACAGCTGACCCAGTGTGCTCTTGGTATGTTTAACTAATCACTTATATTGCCCTGCAAAAAAGAAAGCTTCACATTTTAAGACACATATTTTTATTGGCAGAAATACCACAAAAACACTATTCTGCATAATACACAGGACTGTGAAATCCATCACAGTGGATTAAGGTGGAATAAGCAATTAGTGTGAGTACAAGTAATTTACTACATCAACAGCTGGAATCTTGGTGATAAGTTAGTACAGAATGAATCACTGAGCTTTGTATTCTCTTATAAGAAAGTCTTTTAGCAGCAGATGCAAGCAGGCACATAACACATGAAGGTAAAGTGAAAACTGTGAAAACTGACTATTAAATATGCTATTGCAAATATTGACCGTCTGCACCGATGGCCAAATCAAACCCTTTCTAACAGAAAGTACCATTAGGCCTAAGGTGTTCATTTAAAGTATACTTAACTCAGTTAGCCTCTAAAATGATTGGAGATCATTTAATTACCATTCTCCAAGGATGAGAAATCACTTTAAAGTTTGAGAAGCCCTAACAACTGTGGTGACACATGGTTATGTAAAATAAATAATTTTAAAAATCATAGTAGACCACTTTGATTTTAAAATTTGAAACAGCTGCCACCGCCTTCACTTGTGGAATGCAATGGATTGTCTATGGTGCTGCTGTAGACATGTGGCCAGAATGAGTTTCCGTTCATGCAACAGGGACACAACAGAAGAAACCCTCCACATAAAAATAACAGGATCTTTTCTCAGGTGGCTAGTTCAATACCACTATGGTCAATGCATCCATCAACTCAACGAAACAAAACAGAACAACCAGTATTTTTTACAGACAAGTGCTGAGGCATTTATTACAATCAAACAAAGAAGGAACTTTCAGTTCTCACAGTTCTCATGCATGCTGTGACTCTGACATCTGCAGGTTATTTGTATGACATGAGTAATGCCATGCCCATCGTCCACTGGGCAGTTACTACATTATAGTCCATTGGCCAACCAGCAGTGTGAAAAATATTTTTCATAGGTTGCCATTTACATGATACTTTGGAATTTGACTAAAAACACTTACGCTGGTCTCTGGGTTTATTCTGGGGAGCATCCAGTGTAAATATTAAACATCAGTCATTTGGTTTCATTTCAATATCTGAGTTCAGCGGAATTAGCTATTCAAATACGTTTCTACCTGCCTTTGTTACACCTTTGACAATATCAGCAGTGCAGGGTCCAACACAGTTTCCAGCCCTGAGAGAGTATATGAAAGAGTGGAACATCCAAGTATTTTATACTTAAATATATTATATTTTACATTCTATCCATCTCTGCCACCTCAAATAGGAGTCGAGAGGGGGAAACCACCACTTAGCCAAAGCACACTCAATTTAAAAATGGTATACATTTTAGCACTTAGCTATCAGCTATCATTTGTGAGCAATGCTTGAACAGTGTTATCAGTTGCTTTTCCTGAAGGCAGCAATTTCCTGTGGTGCTTTAGAGAGACCTTTTGACCAGCACTTTTTGTGCTTCTCTGTTGTATGTAATATTAAGCAGAAAGCAGCATGCCATCACCTAGCCTCCTCCCACTGGTTTCTTACGTAGATGCTTAAAATATGAGACTGAATGTGTCCTTTACTTTTTTGTTCTCCCCTACACTGATTCTGTGTACATTAGGCTTTGCTCTTGGGTCTGCTCAGGCTTCTTTCTGTTGGACAGTTGTGAATCCATGGCTGACGAGGATTTGTGATATGAAATAATTGTCTTTTAAATGAATGTGCAAATAAGTGATAAATGTGCATTGTGAGGCATTAATAAAATAATTGATGGCTAGCTCCTCTTACAGTTTGAAAACTGTTTAATCATGTCTCCCTACACCACGCAGCACACGCCCAGCGCAGTTTACAACTGCAGATATGAGTGGACAAACAGGAAGCTGGCAGGAGGAAGTAGTATGAACTCAGGTTTGCTAAATAAAATATTAACTGAGGGAAGGCTTTATTAACAAATGCAAATGTTTTCTGAGAAGAAATGTAAATGAATGCGCCAGGCTTTTTGTGGTAGCTGAAGCTGTTGGAGGGAGCGGCTGTGTTCAGCTCTGTCCTGAATTACAGTACTGTCCTAAGGCTCTTGAGGTCTCTGCCAAGAGTCAAACAGATCCATCCTAAAGAACCCAACTGGATGAAAACAGACCCTGACAACAATGATAAATGATGACTTAAATAATGGTAGCAGGAAGTATTTAGTGTTCAGAACATATGGACTTGGAGGAGATGTTCAGTTGGATGGAACAAAAGGTCTCAGTCTTTATCTTGTGTATGTTGATTGACATTTCCAGAACAATGGCACCCTGGTGGTAGTTATCAAGGCATTCAATACAAGCATCTCATCCCCCCATTTGTGCAAATCAAGCTATTATTATCATTATTATTAGTAGTAGTATTGTTGTTATTATCGTTGTGGTTGTTGTTATGATTATTATTTCAACACACAAACACTACCCGTGCATTTTCCCTTCCTGTTTAGCTTTGCCTCCCTTATTTGAGGCATTTTTCTGGTGACCCATTATTATTATTTACTTGCAGATATTGTTCATTGGCTTGTTTTTAATCTTGTAAACAAAGGCTTGAACAATAAGCCTTTTTATTTTATCATTAAGCTAATCCAGCCTTCTCATTATTTTGCATTCCAGTGGTTGTGTATTGTAAATTGTCATGGATAAGGGTGTCCACAAGCAACAACAATAATAATCTTTATATAATCTTTTTTCCCACAGGAGAATTTGTTGTGCAAAAACAAACATAAAGCCTAACTGTGCAGCATAAAAACTAGGCTCTCACCCATCCATCTCACTCTACTATTCAGACATATACACTACCAGTCAAAAGTTTGGACACACCTAAGGTAACAGGAGACATGCATTCAAAGACATTTTGATCTAAAGACTCATGCTTAAATGCTTGAAATTGTGTTCTTAGACAAATATAAATAGTGAAGTTGATGTCTATGTATGGATTTCTTTCCAAAAATTATTTATTTATTTATTTATTTATTTTTGCTATTTTGAAGAGTCTAAAATATAAGATAGTTTTGATTTGTTTAACACTTTTTGGTCACTGCATAATTCCATTTGTGTTTATTCTTTACCCATAATTCTCCTTCATAACGCTCCATATCAATATCAATGCAAGCATCATACAGAATATCTAGCCAGAATGTAGATGGCCAATCACTGTAGAGTTCAGTCAAACTCCCCCTGGACACAACCGTACAGCAGGCAAATAGTTTTAAGAAGAAACAAATGCTTAGCTAATAGGGAAGATGGCCTCCTTCACCTGACCTGCCCAGCATTTCCAGCACCAATTAAAATACACCTTGCTGTTCAGCAGAGAGCGCATACGCCATGGGGGCCTGGGGGGAGTCGAAAATGGTTGGGGGTCAAAAATGGCTAATTAGAATCATGGGCTAATTAGTGAAACAGAACAAAAGTGAAACACTGGCTCTGTGTAAAAGATCTACGCTTGTGAAGCCCTTATCACAGGTGAGAGATGGATGGACATGAGTGTGTGGTCAAGGACATGAGAACTGTGTTTCTCATTTGTGAAGAGATTTTGGCATTTCCCACACAGTGAGGACAAAAGAGAGGCAGAGAGTATTATCTCTCAGCTGTCCATCTAACTGCTGTGAGAATTTGTCCCTTGAGTAGTCTTAAGAAATGGAAGCCAGCGGCAGACATTTTTAGATTCGGTCGGTAGTGACTGAAATTATAGAAAAAAACGTTGAGAGAATTGTAAAATGTTACGCTTTCTCATAGTCGGAGCAAGGAGGATTATAAATGAACTCAATAACACCCTGGGCGAGATACTCATACAGCCACAGAACAGATAGACAATATACTATCGTGGGTTAACTCATCATTGCTGATCACCCCCTCTACCTTAATTACATTAAACCCCAAGGCCTTTGAAAAAAACTGTAGTAACGTGTTTATCACCAAAATGTGGTGGGAGTCCAGCTGAGGGCAGCACCCGCCCATCGGCACACCGTCAGGATGAATGATGGGCAGCGCAAGCCGCGTTATAGCCAGCAGGAGCAGGAGAAACAGCGCTTTATCGAGAGCGATTCACTGCCAGGCGCGGTTCCGAGACCCTGAAAGGAACAGGAGAGGGACGGAGGGCATCGAGGGAAAGCGCGACACATAGTATCTACAAGTACCGGGTGGAACGACAAGGGGCAATAAAGAAAAAAAAAATCGTATTCAAGTCCGCAATGAGGTCGCTGTGTCCAGGACATGTATTTTTGAGAACCGGAGAAGCAAGCAATTGCGGTGGATTTCCAAGGGGATGCAGGCGTCGATTGGGATGTAGCTAGCCAAGTTAGCTGCAGCAGGATGCACGCCGGGAATCCGAGAGCGCTGGAGAGAAATGTACTGTGACTGCCTGCCATAGCTTGCTCGCGTATGCCCACTGTGCAAGAGGACACATTGTAGCTCCCTGAATATAACGGTATTTTCGAGCATCTGGGAATAAAATAAAATCGAGGGATTTGACAGCTACTTGCATCGGCGAGAACATTTTGGATCCCAGTCCTGACAATCTCAGTCATAAAGGAAAACAATGAATTGGCTTCATATTCATACTGAAATAGCTGGACTGTCAAGATTTAATTTGCCTCTAACGGGCATGAGTAGCTTGTAGCTACCTCGATGCCAGTAGCTGGCTTGCTAGCTGCAGCTTAATTGAATTGGTTTGAGTGGCTAATTTGCAATTCTCGCTCCATAGCAAGTAATAATGTTTTTAAGATGTCCCAGAAGCAAGGCGTCGGTGTGGATTAGTGCCCTCTGTGGATTGGTGCTATGCTGGCTGTACATTTACCCTGTCTATAGGCTCCCTAGCGACAAGGAGATTGTAAATGAAGTCTTGCAACAGGGAGAAGTATGGAAGAAGAATGAAACCGGCATCAATTTATTCAGGTATTTTACTCCTCATTATCTACTGTTAAATTTTCATTTGAAGTGTAGGTACCTATTTTAATTTGGGTGGACTAGATGTATTAGCTAGCTCGTGAGCTAGTAAAGACATAGCTGCCTGCTTGTTAATTTTGTTAAAATCAATTTGTCATTCTGTCAGTCTATCTGACACAGGCCAGCAGCAGAGCAGTGAGAATACTAGGTAGCTAGCCAGCAAGCTAGCTGTAAACTACTCGACTGGTGGGAATACTGCTACCCTGTAATACCCTCAGTCCTGACAGCTGTCATCGCCAAAGTCATTATCTTTTCATTGTATGTGCGTTTATTTCCTCGTCAAATAGGCTTTGAGGTTGTAAACATCACTCTGTTTGTATCTTGTTGTATAGTCTTTGGACCTGCTGGAAATCCATGTTTTGTCATTAAGGGTCCCGCGAAGTGCTAGCTGAGGAGAGCACAGATGCAAATTGCAGTGAAATGTTGTCAAGATGAATGAGATCCGAAAAATGCACGTTGCGCAGTAAATTGTATTTTTGATAAATGTTTGCAATGCATGTCGGAGTGCATACGCTTGTTTTCATTCAATTGTAATATCTAGGGAAGGATATTGCAGGCCAAAGCAACGCTTAGAAATCAGTGTGCGGACCGTGGCGACGGTCCTCTCAAATGAACAATGGGGGATTCAGATTAGCTACCCAGCTCGGCGTCCACAGTAAAGCTAGATTGCCAAAGAGGGATTGCAGGCTAGATGCCATCGATCTAAAGTTCAGCTCAAACCTGATATCATACGCCTGCGGCAGCGCTTCAGAATACAGTGCCTGAAAAACTGCATTTGTGCCGCTGATGTTAAGTAATGGAACTCAGTGTCTGTCATCTCTCCCATAATTAATGTCCCTGTAGCCTAGCGCTTTTCTCCTGCGTTAGGCTATTGGACTCAACACAACCAGCACATCAGCTTCACAGTGACAATCTGCATCGTATCAAAACTTAAAGTAATTTCCTTGTATCGCGACGGGAACGAGCTTGACGTATAACAGGATTTTGTAATGGCTGTACAAAGTTATTTTACAGCAATCCAGGACTCCTACTCCTGGTCCTGGAGGTCCACGTTCCTGAATGTTTTGGTAACGGTTTGGAACCATTGGTAAATTAAAATGAGTGACTTACGTTTCTGTGCATTTCTTGGCCCCAATTAAGTAACTGAATGAAAAAAACAGGGGTTAACTGCTCTCCGGTTGAATCTTTTGGCTAGAAATTTAAGGTTGTATGTTGCATTGTAGAAGGTCTCTTGTGAATTATAATCTGCCATAGAAAATAGCACTTGTGACCTTGAAAAATAAAACTATTGCTCACACATGTGAGCAAAAAAAGAACAAATAACACTAAAGTAACAATGGCACGCTGCTTCTTGCACGAATCACATTGTTCTTTTTTTAGAGAGCAGCTAACAGTCCACTCAAATAGACAGATGTTCAACAGAGCATCAGTGTTTACTCAGAAAGGGCTCCTTCTCAGAAGCCACAAGTTGTAATTAGTTGCGGTTACATCTCAGTGATAGCTCAAACAATTCATGTTCTTGGGACTCACTTGGAGATCATGTAGTTGTATAGATAAAGAGAAGTGTCTTTCTGTCAGACAAGTGAACTGAAGCTGAGAGTACAGCTTATTTTTGAGCTTTGCAAACATCACGTAATTAGCATGTGAAATAATTGAGGATGCTCGCCAAGTGACCACCCCGCCATGAAACTAAACACACCAAGCACAGACTAAACTCCCACAATGCAGATTTATAACCATGTGTATAAATGTGCCCAACCAGAACTTATCCCTGTATTTTTGAAACCTTCAAACAACCCTCTGCGCCCAGTTACCTCTGAAGTGCTGTCTGAAGCAGCAAGAAACCCATGCAGCTAGACATCAACACCGCACATATGAATGAATGTACTGATGATAGCTGATGTAGTTTAAAAGGGAGCTAAGATAGGACAGTGGCCTTTGTTTCTGGTATGCTTATGCGTTATGTGAGGAACAGACGTGGATCTGTTTGATTCTGTGTGGTTATGATGGTTTAGACTCCTGTTATTGCAAGATGAGCTGTAAACAGTGCATTACAGTACAGTATTTACTTGTTAAGCAGATGGCCTTTCCCAGGCCTGGCATATTGCTTATTTAGCTTATGCAGATGTTTGCTCAAGGGTGCAATGACAGCACTCTTACTATACGTAGGGATGAGATGATGTATTAAGTTATTTCAATTTTTTGGCCATAAGAGCACTAATTACATATGTCTGTAGTGTAAATATATCAGTTGTCAAATGCTGGTGAGTTTCATATAGCTTTTTATGGGGGTTATGATTTGACTATTGTCAGAGAGACCTGGGAGCCATAGAATACTGAAATATTAAAATTGACATGCACACCTCTAGCTAAAAGACAATGCAGACTTGCATTGAAGCTCCACTATTCCACACTCTCTCCTATACATGCATGTGCTTTTTAGGGATTAGGCATTAACAAGTAAAAAGTCACTGATAACAAGTAATTACAGTGCTGCGCATTTATGACATAAGTCTAAACAGAAGGCACATGTAGGCCTAGATGACAGTTTAAAAAGCATTATTATGTGTTTCTGTCACTTCAAATTTTGCCCTCTCCTTTGCACTTCTCCTGTGTCCATGTATCATGGTGTCTTAGTATCAGTGCCTTGTTCTTTTAACCATTTTAACCAAATCTGCTCAAACAATCTGCCAGAGTAATAGGATGCAGTTTGAGAATGTGAGAATAGGAATGTGATTTGAATATGGTAACCGAATGAATGTGGGAACCAAGTACAAAAAGTTTTGAATCTGAAATGTGAAAAATGGCGCTGGCTGAAAGGTTCACGCCTCTTAGTTAATCATTTCCCTCACTGCGCATTGAATCTTTGAGCTTGTATTCTCAAAGGCAAAATTAAGTTTTATGTGAACTAATATAGTTAAATTAACTAGCGTAGGCTATTCCATGGACTTGACGCCAGCAAAAGGGCAGAGCAGGCTTGGATTTTACTGCCCTGGAACATTATTTAACAGGCTTTAGTGCCAATGCTCAACATAGCCTAATATAAACTCAGGATAAGAGGGCAGACGGCTGTTGGTAATGAATGATTGGTAATCAGTGGGTGCTTATCTCTTTCTCATCAGGAAGCTGATGAAAGCATGCTGTGACCCTCAGAAGATGTTCGCCGTCACGAAGGAGAACTCTCCCCTGGGGTCGGTCCTGTGGTACGATGGAGAGCTCTACCATTCCCGCACGGTCAACAATGACACCTACCCACTTTTCGTGCAGGTACCCGCTTCACAACCCCCCCCGCCAACACACACACCCCCGACCCGCCCAAGCCAGGATGGCGGGACAATCATGCTCGAGTTCCTGTTGTGTAGAAGGCATCAGATAGATTGATTCAGATTGACCAATGCTTGGGGATGGTTGTCTTTTCCTGGAAGCAGATCAGAGGAGAGGTGGACACAGCAGGAGTGGTCTGTGGGATTTCCAGTAGGGCACTGAGTGGTGGTAATAGTGGTGCTCAGAAGCCGATTGATATTCGGGGTGGTTTTATGAGATATGTGACCCAGGAGTGCACGGAATCCGTACAGTCAGGGAGTTTTTGTAAGGATCGCAGATCGGCCATGCTGATGTACAGTAGCTGTAGTGCAGGGGTTGTTTCTGGTATCAGCCAGTGGAAACGGGACAGGGAGGGCTGGGGGGGCATGATAAACAGTCCCAGATGAAGTGCTCGCACGGTCTTGGAAGCGAATGTGGGATTTTCTGAGAAACAATGATTTCTCACCAAATCATCTTGGATTTACAGGAGTCTGGCTGTGGGAGGGTAAGTGTGTGGGAACAGGGACCGGGGAGGTATTTATTTTTTCTTTAGTACACAGTTCGTTGAGTTCAGACCACATGTGCAGCCTTGAATTTCATTCAGTTCAACAAACGGTTATTCGGCCGACTTGTCCCTCTTGAAGACTTGTTTCAATATAATATATTAGGCTGTGCATAGGTTGTGTAGTATTTAGTTCTTTAATGAAAATGGCACTCGTGAATGTCATGCTTGGTCTCCCATTCTCAGTGAATGCAGAGGCTGAACAGGAGCTAGGCCTCAGACTAGAGACACGAGTAGGGGGTGTGGAGTTTGAGTAGAGATTGTCCAGAGGTATAGTACCGTGGTGCGTTCGGTGGTCATCTTGTTTGACTGAGTGCTTTTTCCCGCCAGGAGACGCCGCTGCAGCTCCCGCTGAAGAAGTGCGCCGTCGTCGGCAACGGCGGGATCCTGAAGCGCAGCGGCTGCGGCAGGGCCATCGACCAGGCCGACTTCGTCATGAGGTGCGAGGACCGAAAACCCTTAACCCTAACACCCCCCCTCCCCACCCCCGTGCCTCCCAGACACGGCCAGACATGAGCCAGGAGTGAGAAAGTCGCAGACAACTGGAGAGCAAACTGAAAAACAGCCTTTCGGTATTAACAAGAGGGCAGAGGTAAAAAGTCACCGCCAGCACTGAACATTTGCCACTAATGAAGCCATGAGCTTGGTCTCTCAGCCCCCCCTCCCCGTCGCCGCTGAACCCCAGAGCGCCGTTTGTCCTCTGTAAGCTTTCAGACGCGTGGCGTGAGGCAGAGAGATCGATGCGTGAGGTCGCCGCTGTCCTCATCAGCACTTTTGCGGTTTGACCCATCCTCAGGTTATTTTCTGCTCCATTTGTTGCACACCACTCCCCGAGTGCCGGGTAAAAGCTTTAATGTGATTAACGATGTAATTACCCTTTCTCTAGCAATTTATTTCCTACTGGGTCTATAAACAAAGTAAACAGATTCTATTGGGTACAAATAAAAAAACAGGGGCTATGTCCTGGCTTTCCTGCTGAGCTGCAGAGCAAACAGGACATAAAGGAGATGGTGAAGAATATTAGACTGTCTGAATGTACCTACTGAAAGGATGGGATATACAACACCCATCAAAAGTTTGGGCACACCTACTCACGAAAGGGTTTTTATACTATTTTCCACATTTTAGAATAATAGCAAAGACATCAAAACTATGAAATAACGCAAATGGAATTATGCTGTGACCAAAAAAGTGTTAAACAATTCAAAGCATCTTATATTTTAGATTCTTAATTTTTTAAAAATAAATTCATACATAGGCATCAATTTCACTATTTATAATTGTCTGAGAAACAAATTTCAAGCATTTTAAGCATAAGTCTTTAGATCAAAATGTCTTTGAATGCATGTTTCCCATTGTCATAATCAGGTTTGTCCAAACTTTTGGCTGGTACTGTGTAAGGGAGAAAAGAGAGGAGGAAAGTCCATTGGGTTTCAGGGAGAAAACCTCAAGAACAATGCAGGGTCATGTTTGGTGTTGGCATCACAGATGGCCTTTAAATCATGTTACACTAGTATTTGTAGTGTACTATGCTTTTGCTTTACTGTGCCGTACGGTTGGTGCCATTGCTACATCATTTGTGCTCTGTGTTTCTGCATTTCCTGCGTGTTCTGCAGGTGCAACCTCCCGCCTCTCTCTAAAGAGTACACGGAGGACGTGGGCACCAGGACACACTTGGTGACGGCGAACCCCAGCATCATCGAGAAGAGGTGAGCGTTGCGACGGCCGCCTGAGCCTTTGGAGGAAGGGGAGTGGGGGCAGACACGGCCTGCCTGCACAGACAGAGGGAAAGTAAAGGATCGTGAGGGAGACCGCGGGAAGGACAGTGGGCTCCACAGGGAGGGTTCCCATCAGAGGGTGCACAGCGCGGTCGCGGCGCCTTCGGTGAAGGGTTTCTACAGCAGCGGCTCGTCTGCAGTTTATCTCAAGAGCAGCACACATTTTCACCCAGGAAAAACGAGAAAGCCCCCTGCCCCCAAAGGCTTTGCGGCCTCCCCAAAAACAGAGAGGGGAAAGGAGCCAGCCCCACTCTCCATGTTAAGCTGCTTATGACCAATTTTACAAAACTCGCTGTGATCGGAATTTCTTTCGCAATATCTGTTGTGGTAAATAAATCGGTTGGAGCCAGACTTTCCAGTCTTGCATATGCTTTTGTCAGTCACACTGTCTCTCCTATGGCCCAGAGGATTTTTCCTCTGCATATTTTTCAGAGCTGTCTGGTGTGAAAATTCCTTACAGAATCATAATCAGACATAGGGTTAGCCTATAAGAAAACATCCCAGGAGGTGGGCTTTGTTGGATGCAAGCATTTCTAAATCAGCTATGCTTCGCAATGCATCCAAATGAACGTTTTCTCTGGGTTTCATTCTGAAATGATCATTGACTTTTCTCTCCAGAAAACCTGAGACTGGTGTCAAGGTCCGATTAGATAGACATGTTAGATGCTAACTCAAGTACATCAGCATGTAATGAAAATACTGTGGAAAAACTCCAACTATTATCTTGCTAGATAAGCCCAGTCGACAGTAATATTTGGTTACCAGATAAGGTGCTTTACCTCTTTCAGACCTGTTTGGCACGCCGCGTGCATATGTGTATGTTGCACATGCAGACCGGCCAGCTAAACTTAGTGACCACTGTTTGTGCTATAACGCTACAGGAAGCTGACCATAGTGACATGAGCTCATGAGTGACAAAGAAAGTGAGGAATTGTTATCCTAAAAAAGCAAGGTTTCCATTCCCAGACAAACTCTTTCACCAAAACTTCAGAAGCATGGACAGAAAAATAAAAGCCATCCATCATCTGGACAGGGAAATGTCATTTGTTAACACTTCTCTCAATTATTACAGAGAACACAGTGCTGCAAGGTGTAACAGTTAATGTAATGAGCATAATATTCCAGGTGTAGCTAGCTGCACTCCTGCCTCACATGTTTTGTCACCTGTTCAGTGTTTCCCCACATTTCCTTTGCAATAGATCCATCCCTCTCTTGTTAAAAAGCAGGTTCAGGGCAGAAGGCACAACAAACTAAAATGTACAGAACTGCTGCTTGATATGATAAATTATGATTGAGGTGTAAGCTTATTGCCCTTATATCTTTAAATGCGAGCTGTGGATAATTTTTTCTGAGGAAACCCCTCAGCGCCGCTTTACTGTGGGTTGGCTCACCCTGCTCCAGGATGTAGAGAGGTTTCAGCTCTCTGTCTGTCTGCCTCAGGTTCCAGAACCTTCTGTGGTCGCGGAAGGCGTTCATTGACAGCGTGAAGGCGTACGGCAACAGCTACATCTACATGCCGGCCTTCTCCATGAAGCCAGGGACCGAGCCCTCCCTGCGGGCCTACTACTCCCTCGCCGACTCCGGCTCCAACCAGACGGTGCTCTTCGCCAACCCGGACTTCCTGTGGAGCGTGGGGCGCTTCTGGAAGGGGCGGGGCGTCCACGCCAAGCGGCTCTCCACGGGCCTCTTCCTGGTCAGCCTGGCACTGGGGCTGTGCGAGGAGGTGGCCCTCTACGGCTTCTGGCCCTTCTCTGTGGACCTGCGCCAGAGGCCCATCAGCCACCACTACTACGACAACGTGCTGCCCTTCTCCGGCTTCCACGCCATGCCCGAGGAGTTCCTGCAGCTCTGGCACCTGCACAAGAGCGGCATCCTGCAGATGCACGTGGAGGCGTGCGCCAGGGAGTCCAGCTAGGCCGCCCCCCGTTGACTCCTCCCCCCCGCCTCCTCTCTCTCTTCCGGTCGCCGCCCCCACCCGCTCCCCTCACCAGCATGAGAACGTGTGACCACCCCTCCCCTCCCCTCTCCAGAGAAGAGGCTGATTTGCATGGAGGTCCAGCCCTCAATTCCTTCATTTTACAGTTGATTTGGTGGGTGCTTTCTGGCTCTCAGGTGGCTTTGTGCTGCGACTCCCATGACTGAGAGATGTGGCAGCTATGCCCGCAGTCCCCCACCCAGCATGGCAAAATGCAGCTGAGGTGAAATTCCAGGGAGGAAGGAAAGATCGCATTGGGAAGCCAATGACGGGGTTTGGCAGCGGGCAGAACTCATCCAGTGAATACATTTGTCAGTCAAACAGCAATGGAACGAGGAGGGGGGGAAAGCACTGAGACATTTTTTTTTCCCATCATACCTTGGACTTTTTTATATTTCTTTACCCAGGCTGTCATTCAAAGCTTACAAAAGTCTTAAATTGCTTACACAGGATTACCCCTTAGGACGGAGGCAGAAGATGAATATCTGTTTCAATGCCATTAGCTTGCCACTACAAGGATGAGTCAGAACACAGAGGCTGACTTCAGAAATAGACTTACCAGATGTATTTGCAAACAAAGACGATGCGTGGAATTACTCCAAGGCATTAGCCACCGTCAGTGTGCTCATTCATTGGAGATCAGGCCCACTCAGCATTCAAGAGTTGCTGCGTCAAGAGAAGAATATGTACAGCAATGAGTCTCTGCTTCTGTCTTTTTGAAATGATTTATTTATGCCCCCACACTTCTGTTTTTGAATTATTTATTTACTCCCCCTCTTGTGTAGTGGACCTATATACTTAAAACACCAAAAGCTAAATTAATACAAATACAGAGTTATGAGGCTTGAACATTGCATCTTCTGATGCCTCCCATACTACACCCCTTGTGTGTACCTGAAATAAATCCCTACTACACAGAACATTGAAATTAGTACTTATAAGCAAGCCATTACTTATATCATATCCACTCCACTCGTACGGACATACACTCACATAACAAAACACACAAATAATTGCTTGTGATAGGATAAATGGGAATTTTTTTTCTAACTTTTCTAATCTGTTTCTGAAAGGAATTTGACACATAAAATCAGCCACTCCCCAATGCCCTCTGACATGTGCCCAAGGTGACCTCTTACATGTGACCAAGGATGACATTCTACATTAGCATTTTTGCACATTTTCGAATTTCAAATTAAGTTGTGCAGAGAGTTAAGTTCTATGGTTGGAGGAGGAGGAAAGCTGGACTGTAACCACAGGATACAGTAACGAATACTGTGACAGGTGAAACCGGTGTCGTAAGCCGAACGAAGCGGCAGCTAAGCTAACCTTACTCAGGTGCGGGTTGTGCCAGTTTCAGTGAAACGCGTGCAGCCGTCGAGCCGACGACCCCCCCGAGAGCGAGAAAGGCCCCCCAGGACGGTCCAGTCCTCATTCAGCGGCTGCACGCAACTCCACTTTTTGATCCAACACATCACTCTGTACGTGCTCACCTTTTTGATTCACGTATATATGTATATTTTTTTACGTCTGTCATAGCATACAAGGGAACGTTAAGGAAATCCAATGTCTAAGTAGCCAGAGATGAGTTCATAACAAAAGTGACCCAGTGGTGTTGCGAAACTTTCTAGATCTGCGGCTTACTAACTGGAAGCCTGTCAAAATCGGTTTAATATGTTCTAAAAATTGTCAGCTAGCTAGCCCCAAATGTTTTTATTTGGCAAATTTCTCTTTCATAAATCCAAGAAAACGTAACGTGCCATAAGATACGCTGTTATGTTTAATGACAGGATTTAACACAGTTCAATCTTCAAAGAATTTTTTCCAAACAAACTTAAATTTCAGTAAGTTCTACATTCCAGGTGAAATGTCTTAAAAATGCAGTGCATCTACATGCATATGTCTGTAGGTTCAGTATCTTTAGAAAGAAAACCTTACTGGAGCCTATCTGTTAGCGGTTCAGATTTTCTTCATAAAATCTTAACCTTAAAAATCACCCATCGACATTCAACTGGAAAGTGGGCGTCGACAGTCTAAATAATTAGCATCCTTTTTGTGTATTTTTTCATCTCTCAGAAATGAAAATAAAGTCACACGTGATGTTTATTTTAAAACGCTCCAAGTGATCGAAGGTGCTAGGATTGACTCAGACCTCTATAAAAATACATAGAATTGCTCTGGCATCAGGGAGCTTCTCCCCCCAAGAACCCCTATGTGGGTGCCTTGGCCGCCTCCACAACCCTAGCCCTTTGTATGTACATGTCATCCATGGGATTTTTTCCCACCTTTTACCCCTGTATATGTGATTTTACTGACCCTCAGTTAGCGCAGGGCAAAGCTGCCCTGTAAGGGGGATAGTGGAAAAGGGTGAGCCTCGCATTGGACCGAGGCGGAACAATAAGCCCTGTTTTCGGTCCGTTCACACACCCCTCAACTCAGGAGATAGTGTCAAGGTACACGCGTCTGCCATCAGCCCAGCCTTCCCTTGGATACGGGGGTGTGTGTGTTTCTGCTTGGCCTGGATACCGAGGTGCACCTCCCCTTGAATTCGGATGTGTGCGAGAGCGCTGCTCCGCTTGGATACGAGGGCGCAACCCCCACCCCCAGGCCTGGAGAGAAGGGGGGTGCCGGAGGACAGGAAGTGCTCATCCTGCAAGGCTGGCGAAGAGGAAATGGACATGTTTATACAAAGTGTTGTTTGTGCCACTTCTGAATCAGAAATGTGTTTACCAGCAAGGGACCAGACGTTCTTGGCTCCTTAACTGTGTAGAAGCGGGACTCCAAACGTAAGACTTTGAAATGTTCTTAAGAACCTACGGTGAACTTCTCTTAAATATGTTGTCATGTAGCCTACCTGCTAATTCCTGTCACCTCATCATCTCTTTGTCATGTGATCTCAATTGTCTAAAAAAAAAAAAAAGGTTTAGGGTGCCTTTTTTTCCTGTGGGAGTAAATGCAACATATGTAGAAGCTAAGGAAAGAGAATAATTCATAATATAATGACTGGCCTTTTTCTCCAACATGTTCTTTTTTTATTATGCCAGTTGAAACACTTGAATATGTTCATTGTATTTTATAGACGATTGCAGAAAGGGTAATATTTTCAGCACAATACTTTAAGAATATTAATAATGTAGGATATTTATATTATTAAAGTATTTTTAGGAAACATGACCTATGACCTGTTTGAGAAGGTCGTGTGACACAGGGCCTAGCTGAAATGAATCTTGAGGAGAATAAGCTTGGTTGTTGTAGGGCCAAGGTGAGTAGGTTTTACAAATTTTTATCTTTGATTGCATTTTAGAAAGCACAAAGATTATGTTGCCATACTGACAAACTGGCAAATAACTGGAATAGTTTGGTGGTGTTTTCTCCATTTTCCTCATTGTGACAGAGAATGAGAGTGAAATGTAAACATTGCAGAATGCATTATCATGATACTGTGTTTATGAAGGTTTTGTTCTTCACATGAACAATCCTGAACCTCCTTGATCCAGTCTTTTTCATCTCCGAAAACTATTTTGTTGCACATGAGTGCCAGTAGTCTTGTGGATAACGACTTTGGTCTTTTGGATAACAACTGGTGCTGGGACTCCACAGAGTTATCACATAGTGGTCAAGAGACTTAATCTGTATAATTTCTCAGACAAACAAAATTATTTCAGCCACTTCTTGGAGCAGATTGGGTTTATTTTGCTCAGGACCCTAGGCGTAAAACATTGGCTGGCATTTTTACCAGGTTCTGAGTGGTGACTAGTAGCATTGCTGTTTTACTGTGAAATAGAATGTGTCTTGCATAAGGTGCTTAGTTTTGTTGAGGTGGAGGATTGTGCTGCTTTCTCAGATGATCCTCTAAAGTAATTCTGTATTTCCATCACATGTCAATAATTGAAGCACAAGCTTTCAGGCTCCCTTCTGCACCCAAGTGTGTCACCAGGGGAGAAATCCAGGTGCAGCCTCTTTTGTGACAGAAGAGAAAATGATTTATGAAAAAGAAAAGGTTGAAAAAACCCTCTTTCAACAATTGGGTGTGTTTGTGTCTTTTGTCCTTCATCAGAATGAAAATTTGTAATGCCTGTCTCATCTGTGAAAAGGTCACATTAGCTCCATGCGCTCCGAGTCGCCGGTCACATGTATTGTGTTTTGCAGTTTGTACATGCATGTACAGACACCGTGCATGTCAGCACTGATGTTTGAGGTGCCAAGGAGAAAGCCTTCGTGTAGTTTCTGAGCAGCAAGGATTCTGGGCGACATAGCCAAGGGCTTCACTACTGTAGTGCGTGTGTCTACAGGACTATCGCGGCAATGGTTGGCTGTCAGTGGAATTTTGGGGGAATTTTGGGGGGGGTCTGTTTTGTGGGTCCTGATTTCAGTGCAGGGGGAAAGTCCCTGGCATTGTACTTTGAACAGGTACAGCTCTGTAACAGAACAGGCCCATGAGAGATTTCCTGGTGTCAGTAAAATGTTTCCCTTCTGTAAATGGTCCACGGGGCATTGCTCACTCCATCTGGCCTTCGCCTACAGCATTATTGCCATTGTAAATAGCTGGAGTTGGGTAAATGTTAGGTCATCTAAATATGAAACCCTGTCCATTAATAAGAGGCTTCATATGTGCATCATTAACCTGAAGGTATTCGGGGAGTGTCAGAGACTCAGTGTGTGTTCCTGGAGGTCAGTGTTATGGAATTTTCGTTGTGCCATGTGAACAAACCAAATCAGTTTGGTTTATTGCTGTTTTTTAAACACATGTATATAAGTCATGTATATATTTAAGTCATGTATACATGTTGTCACGTATACATCCATTTCCAAAAAAGCTTTGATTTCTACTCTGAATGTTTTTTTTTTAATGTGTTCAAGTACAGCTTTGTCTTTCTGTGAAACGAGGGCAGTTTTTGGGAACCCAAATAATAGAAAACTTCCCATGCATCAAAACAAGTCCCTCTGAGATGTCTGCCAATGCCTCAAAAAGGAAAATATATTTCTGTCCAAAAAAATAAGCTACCTCATGCAAATTTTAGACAAAGGCTGTTTTCTGAAGTGCCACTATGAATGATGGCCACGACATTATGACTGTTTGTCAATCTTCTGCAGGTGTTTTCCTTAACACTTTCGGAACTAAATTTAAGGGGACTATCCAGTCATTCCACTATGTTGTTTTTCCTTAACTTTTGAGCAGGTTCAGTCTTTTTCAGTCGATTAGGGACCAACCACCTAGTGACATGGTTTTATGGCTACATTTGATTATAGGGGAAAATATTATCAGCTTTTAAACTGACCTCATTGTAGAGTTACACATCAGTGAAATACTTGAAAAACACAGCATGGGGAGATGGAGCCATTTTTTACCATATTTACGTATATTTTAGATTTCCTGTTTAAAGAGAGTAACACAGATTGGCCCAATATCTTTTGAGTTCAGTCAGGTTTGGTCCACAATTGAATATATTTTATATATTCTTATTCTTATGTAGAAGAACTCCATTTGTGCTGTGTTGTTTTGCGTTTTGAGACATTGTCTGTGAGGCATGTGGAGTGTTTTGAAGTACCCATACTGGCAAGATTACTGTGAGCATCCAATCAGCAACATCAACAGAAGTTATTTGGAAGGGGGTTTATGGATATTACCAACACAGCATGTAAATATGACTTCCCTCAAATGATGCATGTGACTTAATGGAAAAAAAAATTACAGTGAGGAATTGCCAGTGATTGACTTGCACAGATTAAGATGCCAGTAAAGCAGTTGTCATTAACCTGGCTGATTACGCTAATGCCACCATTTCACAGCCTGTAAGTGAGACAGGATGCAATTATGTATTATCTGTGCATAATTCGAAAAGAAAAAAAAAACAGGTTGTTTATTTGCAGGAGCCGCCATCAAGTTTGCATCAGGTGGAGCATGCCTAATGTAATTTTAAATTGTCTGTCTGTGTGTTCCTGATTCTGGAATGTTCCGTGTCTCGGCATGCGGTTTTCGTTTTGGTCCCGTTGCCGGAAGATTCGTCCAACAGTCTTCTTTGCAAGCCTAACAGTCGAGTGAGAAGGTATGAATAATTTAGCAGAAGTAAAGGCCAGTCGCTCTGAAACATGAGTTGACATACTAGAGATGTCCCACTTCCAGCTGGATGTGATTTTAATAAGTTGTCAGATGAGGTCTGGCGGTATCTCTGGGGTGGCTTCCCGTCCCTCAGCATCTCGTTAATAATCAAGTCTTAATTTGTGTGTCTGGCTGGAGAGGCAGTCAGCCTGATTAGAGAGAAATTGGAAAATGACTGTGGAGGCAACTTGGGGGGGGGCTTGTCTTTGACTGTCTGTTAAGGAAGGAGACAGAATGAGGGACCACTGGAGGACCGAATCCACGCTCGGTTTCTGTGCGATTCTTCGTTTGGCTGCTGCGCTGACGGCTTTGACGTGCCGCGGCCCTGTTCCTGCAGATATCTCACTGAGCCAATTGGCAGGGATGCGGAGGTGGAGGCGTTGTTAGCGGGGGACCGCCGCATGACCTGTCCCGTTCCTTCGTCCCTCAAAAAGAGCCAAGGTGAAGGTGCAGCTGGCTTCTTCGGTCCTGTAGCCCGGCGCACTGTGCGTGATAGTTGTGTAGTGCTGGATATGATTTTACTGCATGACTTCTGGCTTGCTCAGTGGAGTCACGTGACCTGCGCTTTTGATGTCAATGTTGCATCCGTTGTCACGGTAGCAAGCGCTCCTTGACAGGCACTGAGGGATGGGGGGGCCTCTGCATACATGCTGTGGTCTGACTGACAGGGAGAAAAAGTACATGCTAATTATACCTTCACCTTAAAATGTGAAATGGGGAAAAAACAATGTATTGGTAATAATTATACTTGTCATTTGTCCAGGGTGTGCTTGAAATAAAATGACTTGTGGAACAATTCTGTTCACCTTTTTTTGTGTTTAATGAAGACAGACAGGAGGCAAGAGGAGAGCGTTTGTTGCGTGTCCTGTATCTGAATGAGTGTATGAAATAAGGGAATGTGAGTTTTGTGCTTGTGCGTTTGTGTGTGTGTGCATGTGTGCGTGTAGTGGTGTCCTGGCTAGATCGTTAATTAGCATGTCGGGGACTTTTAATGATTAAAGGGTGTCAGACACATTTTGCATTTTTCTACAGCCCAGTGCCAGCCAGGGTGAGCCATGTTACGGACAGGAGATTGGTGGGGGGGGCAGAACTCATCCCTGTCCTCCCCTGTGGCCTGTCACGGCTGCCTCTCACTCCTTTGTACATACTGCACCACCGCGGGCCTCCCTCCTCCCCTCTGGCAGCCAGTCTGCACTAAATGCACCAATTAATGGCAGAACATTGCCTGTCAAACTGTCACACGCTGTTCAGTATTAAGATAGGATACCATGGATGATTCTGGAAAAAAAGTATCCCAGGAGAGTGTGGTGGGGCACAATGAGGATTTATAAGTCTGACTATAAGGGTCAGTCACTGTGTGCATTGTATGCCCAGCTATACATTTTGCAGGAGTGCATGCAGACCTTTTCCAGAAGGTCTGCATGATGTTCCAAATAGATAGACCTGTTAAATGGCAACTATCCAAATAGCAGACGTCGATGCCCTTTTCCCTGTGATACACTAGCACACACTAGCAGCCACCCTGGAATTCCTGTCTAGCACATCCTTCGGCTGTGGGGTGCTGTGCCGTTCCCTTCACAGGAGGGTCAGCACAAGGTCGCAGCGCCCGTGTCTGTGTCACCGCAGCGGGAGAAGGAGCGAAAAGGGCTCGGCAAGGTCGGTTCGGAGTTTAAACGGGACTTCAGGGGGATCTGCATGGGAGGCGGGGCGGACGCCGAGCGTGAAATCGCTTCGTTAACGGCCCAGTTGTCGCGCGGCGTGACGGCGATTTTCACGGCTGGGCGGCTAACCAGGCTGCTGCGCCGGGGGGGTGGGAGTGGCTGGGGCGCCTGGCCCCTCCTTCCCTCGTACGATCCGCGGCGAAGGACGGCGTGTGGCGTGGCCCGTCTGTCGCCGTGATGCTGCCGATCCTTTGATGTCACCCATGAGCTCTCCCTTACAGGGAGGGGAATTGGCGAAGATCTGCAGTTAAAACATTCTTGTGGGAAAAACTGTAGGCTATCAGTAGCAAAACAATCTTGGGCTGTTCTGCGCTTTCCAATGAAATGTGTGCCTTTGCACTGTTTGAACTGAAGGTCAGTTATTAATAAAACAAATCTACAAAACATAAGCAATTGCAATACAGTGACCGGATCTTAGCCAAACTAGGATGGAGCTTTGAGTAAACAAACTGTTTCACTGTGATGACTCCCATAGCTAGGATGTTACAATTTCCATCCTGCAACACATCCAGCTGAAGCTAAGAGTAAGATGTTGGGAGTCACACCACTTAGTCAGGCTATAATCATCTAACTATGCTGAAGCAAAGGCTGTCCATGCTACTTGCCCGTTCCCACTGTTCTCCGTGCTGGGTACATGTGGCATGAGGATCTCTGGGTGAAAACTTCGCACACCCAAAAGTCAGTGGGTGTGAAGACCCCCCTGTCCCTCTACTGGCCCCTGGAGCTGCAAGAATCCTCACCTGTGTGCAGCTGAGTCACCAGGACAACTGGGTATCTTGTCCTGTCCTCCCATCAAACTTGACCTCCAAGGATCTCTGCTCCCGTGACCTCTGGTTAATTGCAGATGCCACCCTGGACTTCCACTGGATCCTGACCCTGATTGACATAGACCTTGAATCCATATACTACCTTCTGTCCTTAGTACCTTTGGACCTTCTACACAGACACACCAAAGATCTTCTAATTAAATGAGTTGTAACAGCTTTTCCAGACACCATTAAAATAAATATTGGTGTAGTTGGGACAGACTCTTATGCTTTGTCTGGTTGCCTCTGAGGTTTCTTCATTTTTCCCTTTTTTCTGTTGAAGGGAAGTTTGTCTTGGTGCCATCTCCTTGTGTCAATGTGCAGGGTGTCAGAGATTGTCTCGCTGGGATTTAGCGTCAACGTGCCTTAATTCTCGTTGCATCCACAGATCGACTTTTCATTTTGACAGAGATCCAGAATCAGTCCTGTCGTATGTTGCCATAACTGTTCCATTTGCCTTTGTTCTTCTGCTCTTGTTGTAAAGGCCTCAGTGATAAATACCTTGTATACTGTAGATACCATGCGTGTTGTTTATTGGGTTTCATTTCATTTCTTTAGATTTTGCTTTGGACTTAGAAGTTTGTTTATTTGAGGCCTTTGCTTCAGTTTTTTGAAATGGTTTCCCATTTGTAAAGCAATCTATGAGTAAGAACTCTGTGAGTTAGAGAGTAGTCCCCTACATCTCTGTGGGATTTAATGGTAGGTTGTCATACTGGAATAGAGGCACTTCAGAGAGCATAGCATACTGTAGCTGCATTTTCTTTGTTTTCTAGGATCACTATTCAGTTATACAGTACGGCTATTGTGCTGCTGTGGTTGTAGTGTGCTATTTATTCACGTGTCTTTTTGTATTAATGCCTCAACAGAAGGTCAAATAAGAAGACTTCCAAATATTATTGAGGAGAATTCGATGCAAGGTTGCCATGGCAAACCATGCCCTCTGTTAATGAGAGACCCGGAATGTTCCGGCACTACTGTTCTGCCTGAAAGGCCCATTATGCCTGTCACCAAGGCTGCAGTGACTCACTGCGGAGCGCATTTCATTTCCACGTGGAGCTGTAACATCTCCAATCACACAGGCCAGACAGGAAGTTCGCTCGGACTGTGGCCTTGGCCGTTCAACTGCCGCACGGAAGGGTGATTAATTCTGCAGTCCAAACGATTTGAGCAACACACATCTGCCTGTGGGCAGGTGCCGTAGATGTTAATCTGAAAATTGGGGGGAGAAGAAGGAGCTGAAGTTACATATTCAGATTGTGGAACAAGAAGTGAATACATTACATTACAGGCATTTACCAGATGCTCTTATCCAGAGCGACTTACATAGGTTACAGTCTTTACATGCTATCCATTTATACTGCTGGATATTTACTGAGGCAATTGTGGGATATGTATCTTGCCCAAGGGTACAGCAGCAGTGCCCCAGCAGGGAATTGAACTGGAAACCTTTCAGTTACAAGCCCTGCTCCTTACCACTATGCTACACTGCGGCACCATAACATGGTGCCAATGCATTCTCCTCACCTACATAATCGTCATCCACGGCACCCTTTTCTTTTGTCCTGGCAGTAAATACACAAGGGCGAGAGTGTAGGAAACCCTGCTGTGATTTACTGTTTTCATTCTTGCCTGCACTGTAATAATCCGTTCCCTGAGAACCGCGCCGCGGTAATGCGCCAAGCCTCCGTAGAGGACGTTTATAACAGCTATCAAATGCAACTCCCCGCAGCCCCGGCCCCGGGATTCAGTTGCGCTTCCGTTCTGTGGGAGAGGCGGTGGGCGAAGCCTGAATGGAGCCTTTAAAAAAGTGTAAACTAAAGCGGGGATGTTCAAAGCCGCGCCAATCGCCACGGGAGCCGGGGGCGTGGGGAGCCGGCAGTCAGAGCAGCGCACGCGGGCGCCCTCACACATCTGTGCTTTGTGAACGTCCCGACTGGTGCTGAGGAAAGGAAGTTTGGAAAGGCCTTCCGAGAAACGGCAACAGGGCTGCAAAGATGACAACAGCAGTGGCTCTCCTGGGGGGGAAGCTGTGGTCAATCAGAACCCTGTGGAGAAAAGAACACCGCATCACAGTGTTATCTTCTGAAACACTGGGGGTGGCCCTCATGCAGCAGTTGAATTTTCTGGCGGGTAAATCGAAGGCGGTCACTCACAGTGCGGCGCTTTGAAGCCGACCGATGATTCAGTGTGTGAGCAATGTCCCAGAATCCACTTGGCTGCGGCCGGATGACCCACAGACCCCAGGACATGAACCGGGCAGCGAAAACCACATACGGGGTCTACTCAGAAATGTGTGAAAGGAGGGGCTCTCTTCATTTCTGGACTTCGATTCCAACTTCCAAAAAAAGGCGATTTACAACTGCCTCCGGGCCTTGAGCGGGACATGAATACAATAGCGAGTTTAAATATTGAAGGATCACACAGTGAATTATGCTTATAAATCTGTAATGTGCCGCGTAGCCTTTGAATCTGGTGCGCCCACCACGCGTCGCTCTCATCAAAGGCTGGAGGGCAAGCATGAAAGATGAATCATAAGATCTGAGGAACTCTCTGAGCAGCCCGTGGCCCCCTGTTGTTCTGCCTTCCAGATGTTCGGGAGCAGTGCTGGGGACAACGCTGATCTTCAGTCTTTTTTCAACCGCTGCAGCTCCTGAGACACAAGGCCGGTATGTGTCCCTCCACAAATGCCAGGCCCAGCCTTTATTTCCAAACCCGAAGTTGTTGGAATAGCTGCTGCAGTGCTGTCACAGTTCTGCTCTGACTACATGTAAAAAATGTCCCTTGAGGCTGTGGGCCTTAAGCATCTTCATGGATCTCTGCTGCTGATCTTTCTACAAGGTGTCAGAAAGCTGTTTCAACCAGGTGAAATGCCTAAGGAGTGCCTGTACCATTTCTTGCGTACCCATATATACAGTTGGTCTTGGCGGATATGGAGAGTCTTAGCTTCTATACATCTTTAAGTAGGCTGCAAATTAAGGTCATTTGGCAGCTCATCTAATTAATGCCAGGACTTCATTGAAGTGAAATCAAACGTTGAAGCTTTGGAGCCATACTTTCCAACCCCCGCTTGAGAACATCTGGGAGATTCTGTCTTGTCCCGTCCCCACCTGCCCCCCACCCCCCACCCCATACAGTGGATCACAGCGAGTGGACTGAAATGAGTCCTGTGAGCCATTAGGAAAGGAGGAGATAGAACTGCTACTCCATGCCATGTAAAGTGCGTGCAGTACATCATATCCTATTACATGCATAGCAGGTACCCTCTGTATACAGTATAATCTTTTTTCTTACCCATTTATACAGCTGAATACATAGAGTGTCAATGCAGATTAAGCTCCTTGATTAATGGTATTGGATCAATTGTCCAGCTGTTAAATATTTGCAGGATGTATATGGTTCCATTACTTACAAGGAACACAGATCTTTTCAGGGCTGTCTGTGCACTGCTCTAAGGAGCACAATGTTTGTTTATCTTTGTCACTTAAGCATAGGGCAACCATAATAATCAATCAATACTCACTGATGAGATATTCTCTCTCTCTCATGAGCACACACACACACACACACACACACCCTTTCTCCAAGAATGTTCCCTGGATTTGGTAAAAACATGCCACAGCTGTCATATCTCATCTTGTCACGCAGTACAGAAAAGTACATATTTGTGGTGGTCTGGTAAACGGACAACACCCCGGTCAACAATAAGCGCTGAATACTTTATGTGCGGTAGACCCCTGCATGAGCTATTAAACAAAGTGTGAGACACTACAGATGGAAATTGCAGTCACCAGCTGCATGTCATCCAGACTTTCAATATACAGTATGAAGACAAGCTAATAACTCCAATGACTGCAGACAATGAAGTCTGTGCTCAACAGGACATATTTTACTCAACACCCTTGGTGTGTAGAGTAAGTTGTTACAGTTGCACCGGTGGAGGTACAGTTTGAAATTAGTGATTTATTTTCAATAGCCATGTACAGTTAATGTTTAGAGATTATCTCATTGGTCCAAATGTTGAATTATGCCATTCCTTGGCATCAATGTGCCCGTTCTGCAGTTGTATCAGTGGCTCTACCCTCACTGCATGTTCTGTGGGCCTCCTCTGCTTTGTCCCGCTGTAGACAAGCCATAGCCTTTCAGCAAGACTGCCTTCAAATGCTGTACATATCGCAGAGAAATGAAAATGACCCCTCCCTCCCAGGAAGCTGTTGTCTGGACTAAGGTCATTCCCACCCGAACAGCGCACCATGATTCTGCTGGCAAGATGGGCGGGGAGGGAGAATCAGCAGGTGGGGGGGACGTCACTCCGACCTCTCACTGCCAGCACTTCGGCCTGAGCTGCTTGGTTTCTCCCTGTCTGTCTGTGTGGGTGTGTCTTTTGTTTTTGTTTACAGGTCCTTGTGTTTCCTTGTCCTGCCTGTCTCCCCGCCCCTCCTGTTACTCGGCCACGCCCGTCACCTGAAGCTTGCTCCGCACACCTGTGTCTCGTCCCCTCATCATCTGCCCGCCTACATATACCCTGCTGTTTTCTTTGCTCTTTGCGTGATTGTCTCATTGTCTTAGCTGTTTCAGTCCTGCCAGTTGTTTGTAAGTCAGCTCTGTTTCTGCTTGTTACCGACTCTGCCTGTCCCAGATTACTCTTTTGCCTGCTGTTTTGGGTGTTGTCTGGTTTCCACTGGACATCTGGCTACTGACTCGCACTATTTTTCTGACTCTGATTTTGCTTGTGATTCTTGGGCCTGTCATTAAAGATTACTTTTCGTACTGCCCGCATTGTCTGTGCCTGGGTCCTTTCCCCGCACACCCTGACACTCACGCCGGCCCAAACCCTCGCACGGGGAGTTACTTCCGCTGTAGCGGGCGAGGCAGAGATTGCCTCACAGCTGTGGAGCCGCCTGGCAGCCTTCCAGACCTCACGGACATCGGGAGGAATGAAACAGATCGAGGGTGTGAGCGGTTTACGATCTCGACCCAGCCAAGCGCCAATCTGAGGAATGCGTGTCCGATCTCTTCCTCCCATTAGGGTTGAATCATGTCCTGTAACGGATTCATTCAAACTGAACAGGTTTAATGACTTAAGTGACGCTGCGGGAAGTTAAATCTGAGACCATTCAATCACCGCAAGCAATTTGTCCTACAGTTAAATGCTCCTTAGTGCTACAGTAAATAAAATCAGACCCAAAGACTGAAGATTTAGCAGCACTTACGATCCAAAGCCACTTTCACACCAGCAATGTTATTATTTAGTGTTGTTATCATTATTGGCATTATTATTACAGTTTTTTTGCCCCAGATGTGGTTTTGTCCGTTTATCGTGATTGTGCTCCATGTGGTTCTGTTGCTGTTTGTTTTGGCTGGGAAAATGTTAAACCCATTCACCAAAAAATGCATATATGTGATTTCTCTCCCACGTATCTTGAATGGTAAGCCTTTTTGGAATGCATGGTTGAATTCACCTGTCTGGTGGTAACATTAACAAAAGATGAATTCATCTCAGATTAAGGAGCTAGACATGGTCTGTTCCAAGGCCCATAATTGTTAGCATAACCAAGGGACATGAATCTTGTTCAATATGCCAAACATATCCAGCGGTTTCCTGTTTTCATTCTCTGACTGGGAGGTAATGAGGCACAAAATTTTGTTTCCTGTTTCAAAAAAAAAGTAACTGCAGTTTGGGACAAATTTCTCAATGTTCCTAATCCACCCAGAGCTGCACATTTATGGGTATGGCTGTGGGCTTCTTGTGTATCTTTATGTTTCTCATGGACCTTTTCCCGTTGATCATTTCATTCAGTTCTGCCTCATCTACATGGTCTGAGGGGGATTTATCCATGCCTTTGTCACGCTAAGGGTGACGGACAACACATTGCCCCCAGTCACTCAATGCCGGGCTCTCTCCCTAATTTGCGTGGGCTGTTTTTGTGCTTGTCTCTGTTCTCCTTGCCAGTAAACAGCGTATTAATTAAGGCCAGCACCAACCGAATGGGAGCCCTCTCCCTCTAAAGGTCAGTGTTGGGTTTTAAAACTGTTGGTGCCATCCCTCTGTGTCCCAGTTTTCCGGTGGCTCTGTGAAGCATGTCCAGATCCCTCTTGCCACCTCGCCGGTTATGAATGCTCTAGCTGGGCCTCGCAGCGTTTATCCTCCCTAATTTGTTTGATGGACGCTTGGCCGGGGGAGTCTGGCCGCGGAGGGCTCAGACGGCCAACTGGCGCTCAGTCTTGGCACAGGAAGAAAGCGTGCTGCTTTCGTGTGGGTAATGAGTGGGCAGACCTGAGTTCCGTTTTGCTCTCTCATACAAAGATAGGAGGCTATAAAAATGCCCGCAGTGTGAAACGCTCATTCAAGATCATTAATTTTATTTTAATTTTATTATTACTTCATATTCGTAAATATTATCCAACCATGGTGTGTCTGGTTGCCCATATTTTGTGCTGGTGAACAAATGTGTCAGAATGTGCAGATTACATTGATTTTTTTTTAATACCATTTTCCCAACCCTTTCCACATATTGATGGTAGGGTCAAAACAGACAATACCCACACATTCAAATGGACACAGAATCAAAGAGGGAAGCAGCAAGCTATGGTGCTCTTACAATTGTAAGCTGAAACACGGCCAAAAAAATACAGCTGGTTGTGTCACAAATGTTCAATGACAGCAAACTGCCTGTGAGTAAGCAAAAATAAATGGCAACACAAGTTCACTGCTGCTAGCCTTTATTACTTTATTGTGTCACATATCTTTCCAGTAAGCAAATTAAATTCTCCTTTAAGTAATTAGCCAGCTAACCATCATCCATAATACCACCATATCCATCATACCATCATCCTGCTTTGAAGTCAACAGATCTTAAATGTTATTCATCAATTTAAAAGGTCAATGAGTGATTGCATTTTGCAAATCATCAGTGTTGTTGATCATGCGCTTTACTGCTCACCATTATCAGCCTAGATAATCAGGAGCTGAGGGTACAGGTAGTCCACGCTGACAAGGAACCGTGTTTGGGTAAAAAGTACCACCATTAACTGCTTTAGGCCACCTTATCAGCAACGCACTGTGTCATAAGAGCAGAGAATGCCTGTATATGCAGGCTATGTATTATTGAACAGTGTGTGCCAGCTGTAATCTCAAAGGTAACGTGGCAGAGCACGAAGGCGCTGTTTGCTGTTTCAGCCCAGAAATCCTTGTGAATCCCTGGAGCCTTTTCTCTCTCGTCCATCTGATATCGGTGTTGGTGTCCGCTGGGAAGCGGCGCGTAAGGCCATTAAGCGGCCCTTGTTTTCGGTGTTTGGGGAGACGTTAACATGCCAAGGTACATCCATCCTGGGCCAGAGCGGGGGCCGTCTGATGTGACTCGGCTTTGTGTGTGACTCGCACGTCCTGAGAACAAGCACCTCAGTGCCTTTTAAACAAATGTTCTGCAGGGCCAGTATGTGAAAACCTGTTACTATTAGCGTGCACAACTGCAAGAAAATGTTGCAGTACGTGTCAGTTAATATTAAAGCTTTAACATAAACTGACACATACTGCATAATTTTTTTGCAGTTATGACTAATAGTAACACATTTTCATATATAATGTTATATGATGGCCCTGAAGAACATTTCTGGGTAGGAATTCGGCATGCAAAGGATTCCCCACATTTATTGAGAAGCATTCCAAAGGCTGTCTGCTCACACAATAGATGAATATCTATTGCAGTTCACAGACTCTATTTAAAATGCAAGGTGGTCACCTTAACAATTGCATGTAGGTGAACCTGGATTTGTGGGAACAAATGGATTACTGTCATGGTGTTAACAGTCCAGAACTAAAATTCAACTGTCTTTGAAAAGGTCTGTAAACTGGTAGCACATAAAATGTCTTTGTGACAAAACAAAAAAGGAACCATAAAAAGACCCAGCCTGGTTGCTCGGGCCACTAAGTCTGCGAACAATGAAACAAATTTTCTTCTCCGCCGAACTAGAAAGTGACCTATTTTTGAGGCGAGCTTGCATGCGGCGCGCAAAGCAACCTTAGCAGCGGATGCAGTGACTGATGCAGGCTGGAAGTCGCGGTGCAGCTGGAGCACCCCCACCCCGCCGCAGTGCTCTCCGTCGGAAACGCTGAATGACAGCGTCAGGGAGACGCCGTCAACGTATGCGCTGAGCGCGTCTTGCCATCACGGTCACCATTTCGCCTCAGGGGACGCTCCGTGTCACGAACGCGTCATGCTTTTGTTGAGCTATACCCTTGCGCGGTAAGTGGTCACATTTGCTCTTGTTTTACTTGCTGCGTGATGCTCCCTGAGGCCAGTGTAGGGTTTTCAATGATATCATGATGGGAGGATTAATCTTACATGTAATGCTCACTGGCCCCAGGACCCAGGCTACAGGACAGGCAGTCCTCCCACCTTGCTGTTGCTTATGCTACAATGCATCCTGATGAATTGAAGCAAGAAGACCCTCTAGTTATTTTACACTCCTATTATGGGAGATAATCAAACCTTAGTCAATCCCTTCAGTCATCCTCTCCCACTGCTGCTGCATCACCAAAAACCTCCCAGTTGTCTCTTTTTTTTCTTTTCAGAGGATGTGGTCATCCGCTCAGGCAAGGTTTCTTGTTATGGAGCAGCTGCGAATTCTAGCAGCTTCTAGCGCTACTTCTCTCACGGGTCGAAATGGAGATGATGTCGCTGAAAATCAATATGGCTGCAAAAAACGCAGCCTTTATTGATCCAGCCTCAGAAGTCAGAAGCTGCAGGTCTTCATCTCTCCCCTATGCTCACATCTGCGGTCAGTGAGATTAAGAGGGATGATTAATCCTGGCGGGGGATCTCGCAGCTGTCCTTCTCCTCCGAGGGTGGGCGGCTGCGGTTTTGCACTGCGCTCGGGGCGGAGTGTGGGTCAAGGAGGCGGAGAGAGGGACAATCCCTGGAGACGAGCCAGCGCTGCAAGAATCGCCGTCCCATCTGTGCACGCACCGGCAATCAGCAATCCACTCCGCAGCTGCACCACTGATTGGGCCTCCATCATTCATCCACCCTTTCTGTCATGTATTCAGTGAGCAATGACAGTTTTCATTACTATTAGCAAACGGTAGTTGTCGCTGTGAGTTTTCGGGAATGACCTGTTGATGTGTGTCATTGCAGTCGTCTCTAAAAAAAAAAACCAGCAGATTAGAAATGACTGACAGTGTGTTCACCTACGTTTTGTGTGTCATCCTCTGTACATAATATATATTATATATATAGCAAATGTAATACTTTTGGTCTTTTGTCATTGGGTGGGTTAGGGTTAGGGTTGCCAAGTCACATGCTGGCCATAAACTAGCACTGGGGTCTGGGTGTGACCAAGGGATGAGGGATACTAATGAGCGTAGGTAGCAAAAGTGGTGCCACTCAGAGGAGGGTGATGCTGCATGTGACAGATTTACATCCGTGAGGTCCGGAGGGGACGGGGAGAGAAGACTTGTTAGGCTGTGAACAATTAAGGAGTGTCATGTTATATGGGAGGGTCTGATTTAATTAAGCGATATGAAATACACAGGAGTGTGAACTCATTTCACAAGGGGGCGTGGAAGGTGTAGTGGGGTTGATACATCAATCACTCTAAATGCTTGCTCCAGGCTTGCAGTGTGTAATGCAGTATTCATGTTGCATGGAAATGTGTATGTACTCAAACAATGATGGTCGAGCCTGGTTTGTTTGCATGAAATGTGCAGCACAAAAATCAAATGAAAAGCATGGATGAAAGGTCTTATAGTGTGCCTGGGGATGCTCTCTGAAAAATTGACAGTGCTTTACTTTGCAATTACCGTTTAACATAGACATCTAATTGGAGTTTCATTTTACAGATTCTGGGGAGCAAAGCGAGTAATTAGCACCACACAAATACCAAATCCATGATCCACTCAGGGCAGATTTACACACTCGAGACGTCCAACTAAGCACCTTTCCAGGGTTTTATTCTCTAACAGAACGACCCAAAGGTGCCTTTCAATGAAACGAATCCATCCATGCTGCTGCTGGGACTCCTGAGGAATGTTACACCTGCTGGAACCTGGGGCTGAGGTCCTGTTTCCTGCGCAACTGTGTCCTCCCCGCCGCTTACTTCCTGACACAACGGAGGATGCGAACGGGCCAAATAGCTTCCTGTGCATGCCTATGCTGTCAGTGTGCAGCATCTCACCAAGGTTCTCAGAGCCTCAATAGGGGACTGGGTGCCAGCAGGCACCTCTCCACCCCGTAGCGCCCCTTATACCGATAAAGTCAGTCATTATGCAGGAAGGAGGGGTGAATGGATCCTTCCGAAATGTTGTGTAGAATGGCTCAGGTATTTAAAGGACAGAAGTGAGAATGAAATAGGACACTTTCATTGCTGTGTGTCTGTTGGGTTTTTTTTTTTTTTTTTTTTGACGTAGCATGACAAAAATGAGGAAGCTCCAAAAATATATGCTGGGACTCCAAGAGAGGAAGTCATAAAAATGTAAACCATTTGATTTCATAACTCCAGAAATATCCCATTTGTGGGCAGAACGAAGAGTGCTGCACTTCCTGAAGACTTGACCTCATCGTCCCAATGGAGGTCATAGCCCTGCCTGACCTGATATGCTTGGAAGCTGCCCCGGCTCCTGCATTACGCTTACTAGCGCTCTAGACCTCAGCCTCCCCACCATCAGAGACAGAGAGAGACATATGAGGGCAGACTCCTGCCTGAGATTCAGGTGGGTGGCCCTAGGCCTGCAGCAGAGCAAAGACCGTCTCCCCCATCAACGGCACCTCACCAACAGTCAGGTCCATGAAACTTCCACCAGAACCCGGTTCAAACCCTGATTCACATACTTCACATAAATACATTCACACACAAAATTCTGAAACAAAGTAATATACTGCATGTTGTCATCTGAGAAAAATTCTCTGCCCATAGGAAAATCACTGGTACTTTCATATAGATGCATGTAATTGTATGGAAGTATAGGATGTGATCCTCACACACACACACACACACACACACACACACACACGCATATTTCCATATGATTACATTACATATGCTGTAAAATCTATTATATAAGAGTGTATTTAACAAATTGGCAGAAATGAATGTATTTAAAATATGTGCTGTAGTGTGACATACACAGTCTTACATCCCCCATATGTTTGGATGACATATTTTATTGTTTGGTAATGTGCAAATGACGCATGGTGTGAAACAGTGTAAAGGTTTCCTGCGTGTGACAAACATGGGTGTTTGAGAGAGAGGACCAAAGGCTGCGTGTGAACTGGAGAAACAGTATTTGATTACATTACACTTGCTTAGACGGCACTCTTATCCAGTGCAAATTACATGGCTTAAAATTTCTTAACATGTTATCCATTTATATAGCTGGATATTCATGGGTTAAGTACCTTGACCAAGGGCACAACATGAGTGCTCCACCTGGAAATTGAACTCTGCCCCTCACCATTACTTCACACTGCTACCCAAATTCTGATTTATGAATTGACCACTGGAGGTGATAAATCTTATTGCCACATTGTACAGACATGCACACAGTATTCCTGGGGGTTATAATAACCTGTTTGGCTATCTCTCCTTCCTTAAACAGTGGCCATTTTTGCTCTTGCAATCCAGTATATCCTATGAGCTGTGAAAATCAGCGACAAGTAATCTCCCTGGTCATTTTTAAGCAGCATATGCAATGTAGAGAAAGGGCTTGGCCATTTTTTCTTACTGAATTATTTAAGAATAAGGCTCAGTTTTACGCCTGGAGGAGGAACCACGGAAACCAAGAACTTTAAAGTAATTTCATAACGTAATTTGTCAAACTCATTTTAGCTTGTGTTACATCCAGTAAGACCAGCATTTCCATAGTAACGTGTAAAACTGGGGGTGTGAATTCCTGTATGGCTGCATGTTATTTTTTTGCTCCTGTAAGTCCCCTTGGCTTAACTGATCCAGGCAATTAATAACCTATATACGTTAACATGGATGCATTTCCCAAAATTACACAGCATAGTTATATTTCTGAAGAATACAAGTCCTATGTTCAACAGTCATTCATCATTTGTATAACAGTAAGTTAGTAGGCTGACTGAGTGAAGAATAGATGATATAGGTAAAACCAATAAGCCAGTTTGATAACCCTTTGCCACTGAATCTGTATGTGTTTGAGTCATCACAACCTCTTTGTTCTCTTTCACAGGCCCAGCAACAAAAAATGACTCTAGAAAGTTCACCTACACAGGCTAACGATAACAGGATAAGAAATCTGATTCCAGAGATTGGACAGACAGGCACTACATTAAAAAAAATCATTCATTAAATAAAACATTAATTTTGGTCATGTAGGTCATTCATGGCCATCAGGTCTTCAGCAACATTACGAAATAGGGATCAAGTACTGCAGAGTTCAGCCCCTACCAGCGTGTAAGTGAATATCTCTGAACTCTGCCTCCATTTCCATTGGCATCTCTGTGTGACCTCAGATTTGAATCTGAACCAGTGCTGCTATCAGCCTCTGGCACACTGCCTGCTCTCAGTCAGGTGCTTGGAGCACTCTGCCCTTGTGTGGCAGGACCACTCAGCCAATAGGAATGCGGGACTCATCTGGAGTTCTGCCAGAGTGACAGAGCGGAGTCAGTGCTGACCTCCTCCAGTGCAGTCCAAGAGGCAGAAGCTGTAATCAAACACATACTGTATAAAGCATTATGTCCTCATAGCGACACACTTTGGGAAATCACATTTTTGTGCAAAGTTCATTAATTCACTCCCTGGCTGATAAATACAGCGTGCACATCCTATGAAAGTAGCAAACTAGCCACTTCTGCATCAGAGTGTTGTTTTCACTGGGCTCGTTTTGTTCGGGCTTCCTCTTTAGAAATCATTCACAACTTTTATGTGGGGGAACTTTGGCTGACGTCAGCTTGTCGTGAGACGTCAGCTCAGTGTGTTGGTGGCTTAACCCATCTTATTGTGTCTAGACCAGAAAGGCTTAACTTCACAAGACTTAACTCACAGCGCTGCAGAGATATTTTGTAATATTTTGAACACAACAGAGTGGTGTTGACCACTTTTAAATATTTATGCAACTGGTTTACATGTTTTTCTTACTTTTATTTTTTTTTAAAGCAGTCATATTTTTCAAAGACATAAGAAGCCAACCAGTTCAAACACCTCACCTGAAGAGCTGGTGTCACCTGCGGCAGACATTTTTGTTTTGTTGATTCGCAGGAGTCTATTCTTGCTCCACACCGGCAATCAATAATCAATGCTGGGAAATCTGCAGGGCGAAGGTGTGGATGTAGCCCCTGGCCTGAACTTCTTCATCTGTGGTAAGTGGAATTCTGGGTAGCAATCGATACAATACAGCTGGAGGCCCGCTGGCTCTCCGTGTGCTCGAGGGGGAAGGTGTCTGACTCAGGAGCCACAGCAAGAGCCAGGTTGACCCCCTGATTGATTTACAGTTTTCATTAGAGACGCCTGGCGAAATCCAAGGTCGCCTGATGAGTTTTAGCAGCTCTGATTTACTGGGTGCTCGTCCAGCTCTGCATGCACTGTCACCTTAGAGTTTATTGCCAAAGGAGTGTGAATACACCACAGATATATGCAGGGAGCAGAGATATCTCGTAAAATTTCACGCATGGGTATATTTTATGCTGTTATTTTTACTAGGCAGAGAAATGACTGGAGAGAATGCTTTGTTGCTTCTAGCTGGTTCTTGATTCTAGAGCATTAGAAGTGGGATATATTTTCTTGCGCAGCCACAATTTATTAATCACGCCTTTATACAGGGAGACAGTGAGAGAGAGGGAAATGAATGAAAAGGGACATCTGGGAAAGAAATGAGACGTTTTTTGGAAAGCAAGTTCAACACTGGGATAAGGTAAGAGCTTTGGACACCGCCCTGTTGGAAGAATTCCACTGGAAAGGTCATCTTTCATTTCCGGAGTAATTTTCACAATTGGAATTTTTCTTCAGTCACAAGGGAGCCGGCTGCCTAAAGAATGACCTTCTCCTTAAATCATTTACTGATCAAAGAAAGATGGCAGAACACCACAAGTGCTGTACAGTACATGCCACTTAATATGATTGGTTGGCCAGGTGAGCTCCATGACGCTGCATTAGACGTACCCCCTCTAAGTTCTTCGCACTGTAAATCACTGTAAATCACAGCCCTTACAGAGTTTGTCTACTGTCTTCTCAGGTCCCTATGATGCTCCCTTCAAACCCAGTGATAAGGTCTTTGCTTTCCCTGAACTGAGGATACGGGGAAACCAGTTTAGCTCTACCATGTCCTCCAACTGGACACAATCAGTGGTATTCATGTCCTTTTTTGAGACCTTCTTCAAAATCATCAGGCTTGCCACCCCTACTCCCCCCCCACCCCCCACAGAAAGAGACTTGTGTCCAGAGAACCATAATGGGGAGCCTGTCTGTTTTTGCTAGTAAGCTAAAACCTCCACCCCCCCATCTCTCTGCTGCCTCTGCTGCCACTGCAGATCAATTAAGGGAAAAATACAAGGGAAACTTAGAGCCGCTATTGATTTTTCTCCCCCTCATTTGGACGGAGAGAGGGGCTTACATCCTGTTAATGGAATGAGTTTTCAGGGCCTAAATATGTCCTGAGCGAAAGCTGGGGATCTTAACGAGGCGTAAAATGAGATTTGAATTCCCTGCACTGAGTTTTGGAGTAATGGTGTCAGACATGGGATCGGTCGAGGGAACCTGGCAAAGGAACAAGAGACGGTACTCAGGGAGTAATCCGAAATCAATGTGATCATCACTATTCACATGCCGTTTTGTCAAAGCAGTCAAAAAATTCCATTTTGTGCCATTAGCAAGTCCTCCAGGCAGGACAGGCTGTGGTGTGAAAACTCCATCGGCATCTGAAATCAATCAGGCACCTCTGAAGGAGAAAGAAATAAAACAAAGAAATGAAATTAAATCAAAAGCCTTGCATAGCAAATGGCTCTGTTGATGAATTGAATCTAATTATGTGTAAAAGTGGAAAACAGATGAATAAGTCTGGCCTCCACTGACTTGCTCCAACTCTAGCAGTATGTGTGCTGCTCTAATGCTAGCCAGTATGGCGATTTACATTTAACTGAATGGAGTCCCACCTACTGCTCAGTATTTTTAGAATTCAATGCCTTGACCCACAGTTATGGTGTCCATTTACATTTATATTTAATTGCTTCACAGACACTCTTACCCAAAGTGACTTACATAGGTTATGATTCTTACGTTTTCATTTTATACAGAGTATTTACTAAGGCATTTCTGGGTTAAGTACCTTGCCCACGGGTGCAGCAGCCGTGCTGCAGTGGCAAATTGAACTGGCAACCTTTGGGTTACAAGCCCTGCTTCTTGCCACTGCATCTCGCTGCTGCATTTATAAAGAACTGACAGAGACTGTGGCAGACAAGCTTACTAGTATGCGATGCAGGGAGGAATCCTAATGCCTGTGCTTATGTTGTTCTTGTTAAGGAGAGACCACAGCATAAAGATCACTCTGAATGATGAGGATTATAATGCAGATCTACTACACAGCTTGGGAAATTAAGTTGGTTTCATTTGCTGCCTGGCAAGAAGCTGATAGTGGAATTTGTGGGTTTTGGTATCCCACATAAGATAAATACACCCATTTCCACCCAGCTCTCCTGGGTTTCAGGCCACCCCATTATTGCATCTCGGGTGACGCAGTGTGGTTTTATAGACAGTGGCCTTCATGGGTATCTCTACTGGGATGTGAAGGTCCCTCACAAGGAAGAGAGTGATCCCAGACTTCCAGAGACAAGAGATATAGAAAGTGTAGAAAATGTCTAGGTAAAACTGACCGAGGTTATTTGACAGACAAACAAAGAGGTTTTTACAGACAGTAGGAGGCTGAGAAATCCCTTTGTGGAGCTGATCCAGCTTCAGCTGTTGTGAACCCGAATTAAACCCTGATGGTCATTTTAAAAGAAAGTTCCATTATTATAATTGACTCAGTGCCACCAGAAAGAAGTGAACTGGGCCACAGCAATTACCAGCTGAGCTGTGAGCCTTGGACCGTTACTTGATTTTGCCATTCATTTTCAAGTTTGTGGGTATGCCTTCACAAAATGTGGCATTGTCCAATACAGACAGCAAGATATTGCATGTTTGGTTGAGTGGTGGGGACATCATGAACCTCAGGGATGAATGCTGGAATACTTCCATTGGCCCATTTCAGTAACACAGGTGGTGGTTGGTGGGCATGCACATGTGCACATGGTCAATTCCCAGCCTGCATCCCAGGTTTAGTACAGTGGAGTGTGTGGTGTGTTGTTTTGCAACTTTCCCTCTAGAAATGAGACCCAGCCAATCACTTAACCTCAGCTTCAGCCTGAGCCAATCATTGCTCGTCCCATTCAGTTTACATTCATCTTAAGTACAAAGCATAACACAATCACTTGCAAAAGGTGGGGAAGCATTTCAAATTCATGATCTCAAGGTCTCTTTCCAAGATTGCACCCTTCCTTTCTTGTGGATAGTTTCATATTTAAGTACATTGCCTCCGGTGTTTCTACCTTTAATTCAACCTGTCCAAGGAGTGGAAGATTATGTATTTACTACTTCTGGGCAGCAGTGTAGCATAGTGGTAAGGGGCAGGGCTCGTAACCAAAAGGTTGCTGGTTCAGTTCCCCACTGGGGCACTGTTACTGTACCCATGGGCAAGGTACTTAATCCAGAATTGCCTCCAGCTGTATAAATGGATAGCATATAGAAATTGTAACCTATGTAAGTTGCTCTGGATAAAAGTGTCTGCTAAATGACAATGTGATATACAAGATAAATTGCTGCTCAATCTGTTGTCGTGTTTTCAGATTCCCCCACCCGTGCCCTCCCCTCCCTTCTGGGACACCTCTCTCAGCCCCCATTCAGTTGATATGTTATTGGCAGGTTGCACTGTAGACCCGACGGCAGCCACCTGTCACATCTGTGGCGCTTTATTACATTTCACTTGCTGCAGCAGACGCACTGCTATTTCTGAGTGCTTATCAGAGACGCCCACGCTGTCTGACTAATGTTAATAATGCCCCTGTTCCCTTTCATTTATTCATTAAACACGTGTTTGAGCAGTTGCTTTTTTATTCATTAAGCTGCTGCCAGCACTGGAATAGAAATGGACACATCTAGTTTTGCGGTTGATTTTGGTGGAGTGCGGTGATCCTGGATCAGTTGCTGGGGGCTGAAAATAGCCCCTGAAAATAGCCCTTTAGAGCCCCTGCATCTGTCTTGATATATGCAAAGAAGGCTCTTATATGTTGCAGTTAAATATGGTGTCTTATGGAGTGATGTGACCATTATGTAGCATCATGGCAGAGGGTCATATCATTGCCTCACATTACCATGTCTGTCTGTCTCACCATAAATATTTCAGGAACCCCAAGTTGATTCCTGTCAATTGATCTTGTTTCACATGCTTTTTTTTGGCTGTCAGTTCACCTGATTAGTCTTAATGAAGAGCTTGTTGGCTTTGATTATCCAGGAATCATGCTTGAAATACACGGGGATTGCATCAACAAAAGAAATGTTTCATCCATGAATAATAGCTGCAAGTCTGAGTGAAACACAGGATGCTCCTATTGTCACGTGGCCCTGAATGTTTAATGCTTGTCTGCATTGACGCAAATGCAGTTCCGTGGCACCAAAGCGATGTTGAGAGGAGGCTACGTTGTTTCCAGAGACAGCAAAGGAGAATGTACAGTACTTTCAGGTTAAATAATTAATAACTGTTACAGCTGTTATTGTACGGGGGAAATGAGCCCACTGGCATTTCCATTCTCTTTCTTGTCTGTTTCTGAGAAAATTATGCTCCCAGATCTATTCTAGCAGTGGCCAGGATACAGATGTGTCACTGTCTGGACCCTTTCTGTCAACCAAGGGTCAGAGTGCACCAGGAGATGCTGGCTGCCTGCCTGAGCTGGTCATCTGAAAAAATCCAGGGGAAGTGTATGATTGGACATATAGTGCCAAGCATTTATAAACCAGGCTGGTAAGGTCCGTTGCCTTGACATAGTGTTTCATTGCATTACATTATTGGCATTTAGCTTATGCTCTTATCCAGAGTGACTCACATAGGTTACAATTTTTTACATGTTACCCATTTATACAGCTAGATATTTACTCAGGCAATTCTGGGTTGAGTACCGTGTCCAAAGGTACAACAGCAGTGCCCCAGCAGGGAATCGAAGTCCTGCTCCTTACCACTATGCAATACTGCTTCTTAATATTCCGAATGACATACTTCCTCAGGTTTTCAAATGCTTACAAACGTAAGCATTTGAAAAATGCTTACGTTTCCAAAAACAGCTGTATATTGTATTTAAACAAAGCAGGCTGTTCCCTCTCAAAACCCCCCCTGCAGGGCAGTTGAACACACTGTGGCAGCCCATCTTGTATCAACTAAATCCAACAGCCAGTCTGTGGGGGGGGTTTTAAAGGACACCCTGGCCCAGAGCCTGTGTAAAATCCTAACATACAGGAAAGGCTGTAAAAGCTTCAACACAACTCTTTACACTCTATCACAATGCATGATTATATTTGTCTATAAATGTCCAAACAATGGAATCTCTCCAGCTGCAAGTCTGTCAGGACGGGCCTCTGGCTAACTTGTATTGATGGAAAGCTTTGCTCGCATCCTTCTAAAAATGGGAAAAATCACTAAATTGCCCGAGGCACGAGCTCCACGAGCAACATGAATCGCTCAATACTTGTCTTTTGCAACCATGCTAGCAGCCCACTTCCTATTGATGTACAGTTTTGTGTAATGCCCGTGCCTAATTGGAGTGGGCCTGCTTTAGTCACAGTTGAGCGGAAAAGCAGATCTTAATAACAAAGGCTGCCCTTATGAACTTCTCATATGGAAGACGTCAGGAATAAGAAGTTAAGGAGTTGTGTGATTCCAAAACGCATAATAATAGGAAATGTATTGAATCGTCTTTTTGAAGCTGCGCGATTGTCGGCTGGTCGCGACCGCTTGAAAGGAGGTTTCTGGCATCCGGTACAGCTGACAGCCAGAGTGGAAATGATTTTTTTCTGTCCTAACGAGCAATTATATCCTGTAAAGAATGACTTGTGCATTGTGAGCTGTGGTGGTATGCGGCAGGGTCTCAATGAAAGGGACAGAGACAGGTCTGGATATCCGCAAATAGGAGCCAGACCACAGTCTGATCAAATTAAGGGAAAGACACAGGAAACTGGGGCCTTGATCAGTCCCTGGCACTGATTTCCTTTTACATAAACTTCCAATCGGCGGGATTCACTCCTCTTTATAGGACTAAATGGTCATTTCAGTCCTTGTGGACAGAAGCAGCCTTTCTTTAGAGACTGTGGCTCAGAGAGAGGGACAGAGAGAGGAAGGCCTGTCTCAAAGCGGCAATTAAACATTGTTATTTCCTTTGAAGCTGTGTGCGCGCACTGCATTCCTTGGCATATCTCGGCCTGTTAAATCTGAACCTAACCAAGTGCGTTAATCCACCAGACCCAGCCAGACCGTTCTCGTCCACAGTGCTGGCCCTGTGACACAGTCACCTGCGCCCAGGTGTCACCTCTGCTGTGGTGACAGGGGCTACAGGGGTCACAGGCCGGATTAATGTGGGCCACTGCCGCTGTCCTATCAGGGACTTTCGGTCCAAGCCACTCAATGTATTACACTCCAGGGGAGAGCACATGGCAGTGACATAACACATGGCGCAAATCACCCTCTCTGCGGAGCATGCGAGATAGCCGTCCAGCGGGACACGGCGGTAAATCCGCTTCATACTCTCGGGGCGAGGGGCCAAGGTGAGAACAGATGGTTTAGAAAGACCTTGTTCTGCTTCGGCTCTTCGGTAAGTGAGAGAATGGGGAGCGGCTACCAGCTGTGCTGCTGAGGGACGCTGGCAGATCCATCCAATCCTCCTTTTTCCTCAAATTATTCCAGCCTCCCCCACCAAAAAAAAATCCTCATGGATGTAATGCAAATTTTGTCAGTGTGTTTTTGTTCCCCAACTGCTTATGAAAATCCCCTCTGCTCCCACTGACCTCAACAGAAATGTTTTTCTCAGTCCTTTACCACTGTGATTCCTGATTTGGCAACCCTGCTGCTGACAGAGGCTGTGTGAGAGGCAGGAGATAAGCCAGGCTGCTCTCAGGGGTTGGGAGGGGTTGGTTTTCAGATACTCAGCATCATCATGTTCCTCTGCAAACAAACTACTGTACAGATTGCATGTGAACCTGTGCCCAGAACATACACACACCCACACACACATATATACACTTTTATACACAGGCACACACCTAGAGAAATGAAGTGAAGTGAGCTACCTGAGCCATCTTGATTTGTTCTGAACTCCAGGGTATTGTCTGTTTATGGAGTAAATACTACATAATAAATAATTCATCAGATGACAGTGACTCTTGTTTAATGGAGCCAAGGTTTGCTTTAAACACTGAGGAGGCAATCTCTCCAGCTGGGCTGCGTATTTCAGAGTGAGAAGGCGAGAAACATCTCTACAACTTCATCTGCTGTCTCAGGGACAGGAGGGCCATCTCTTATGCTACTGAGACATTGTGAGCTCGCCTGCTGGAGATCAAAGGAGTTTTTCACCACCAAAAAAGCAGAGGAAAAACAGATTCTCTAATAAGAAACAACTCCACAACAGGACCAAGCATTGACCAGCAGCAGTTACAACCAGAGGGAATTAATACAGTTGCTATGCACTAATGTGTGCAGTTAAAGTGATTCGAGTTGCATCAGTTTTACTCCAGTATAAGAGGTCAAATGTAATCTCAGGCAAGTGGATTAAATTTTGGATTAGATGTGTTTTCCAGATCCAATAACTGAGATTGAAAAAAACATCCTTTAAAAGATATGTGATGGAAATCGCTCTGGAAAAGAGCGTGTGCTAAATGCATGTAATGTAATACATTTCCTAAAATGCTGCTAACTCCGTACTGGAATTATTCAGCAGCATCCAGAACATGCAAACTGAATTGACATTAATTAAAACTCAACCCTTATGAAGCTATCATTCAGGAACAACCGTATAGTTTTTTTTTTTTCAGCAAATCACTTTGCAGGGCGGACACATTTGTACATCTGAGAGTCAGAAAATGCACAAAGCAGATTAATTTTTATGAAGGGGTTTACCCACAGTGTCTGGTGCTATCAGCATGACAAAGGCTTCATTACAAATGTTTATCTTGCCGTTTGCGAGCTCTGTGAGTTTTTGCTTTGTCTGCGCAGAGATAAAGGGAAGTGCTGCAGCCTCAAAGCCTCAGCAATAATCTGTCTTGATAGTTAAGATGATAAGAGGCGATCAAATTCGTCTGCATTATTTATCAGTCTGCTGATGAACAAAACGACGAGTTATGCAGCTGCATCACACGTCTCCAGTGACACCTTCTAGTAGATATCCGATCCGCCTCCCGTTTCTCCGGGACTATTCTCTCTGAGCATATTTTTGCCCCTGTCTCTTGAGAGGCTCTCGTGTTTGTAAAAGGATTATTTTTCATCTAACAGGGGACTGGGATTCAGGCTTCTTGGTTTCATCAGATAATTTATAGCAGGTGCTTTGATTCTATGATTTCAGCAGACTGCAGGGGGTGTGTTGTGGAAGTGTTGTCTTTGTTCAACAATGGGAGATTTCTCCTGTAGTGCTGTGAACTAAGTCTAGCTACAGATTGAGGAGAACAAGCACTTAAGAAACAGCAGCATGATCAGTAAGATATCTTGTGTCAGATCATTACCATTTCCTTTCTGAGGTTTGGTGTGAATTGCCAGTATGGATTGGTCATGGATTGGTCATCTTGACAAGCTATGGCCACTAAATTGTGCACAGCCAATGCACTTCTATATCCTCTGTACACTCTTTCATGGAGTGTCCGATGTGTAAGCCAGATGTTGTTTCCACTCATCTCATTTGCTCTGTACATACTAAGATTAGTGCGGACTAGTTTTGTCCCAGCTCTGAGCAGCAGATAGGCGTCAGCTAGTGTTTGGAGCCTCACAGCTGTTTGTCTGCAGTAACGATTCACCCTATTCCTCTCGATGACAAATTCATTGTCCTCTGCAGCTGGAAAAGAGAAAGACAGTCTGTTGTTTTTAAGACTTTCAGCCTTTTGAGAATGACTATTTTTATGTCTGTAAATGACCTTGTCTGTTGACCCATGTTAGAGGGTGGAATTCATTAATCATAGAAATGAGGGGTTATTAGTGACTGTGACAAGTTGTGCACTTTTGTACTCTCACTTGTACTCCCAATGGATGGAAAGAATCTCAGTATTTGGCTGGTCATTTATTGTGGTTGCAGGGGAACAAGACATTCTCAATTTTCTTGAAAGAGGGGCATTCCTTTTTTGAAGATTGGGAGAATATTCTAGAATATGCAGTGTTGCCAAAAAAATTCTAAAAATTCTAAAAAATACCAGAGTTACATTGCTTATCGCTCAAATTACATTGACTGTCCTCTTACGAAAACCTAGTCCAGTTACCCTTATTTGTCTCTGTGATGAAGCCTGATTCTTGACTCATATGAAATCCTGAATGGCATCTGACTCTGAGATGACTATTCTCTGAAACACCCAGCCCACCTGGGGAAGCAAACTGCAGATTTAGCTGATAGGAGAGTTATGTTGTATGGAAAGTACTGTGTAAGCAGAAAAGCCCACAAAATTCCTACAGATACAAGAAGCTCTTTGGCCTATTTTATTGTGTGGTTTCTCAAAAGCATGATTAGATTTGGTTTCAAAAGGCCTCATGTGAAACCTTGGATTGCAGTTCAGTCTGTGATTGCCTCTCTCTCTCTCGCTCTCAGTGCTTTTTCAGCATCTCTTAATCACAACTATAGTTTTTCATTTTTACAGCCAAGAATTGGAGAAAGAGAAATATTTAATAATAAAATAAATAATCCTTTAGTTTCTCAATGGAAAGGGGAGATCACAACCAAAACACAAGCAATGTTGGGACCTTTGAACATTATACTATCCAGGAGCTGTCTTCATGGTCTCCTCAGGCTTCAGTGCCTCAGTGAAGCTATGTTTATGACTGTATTAACACCCTCCTCATCATCCATCCAAACAAGCTGGTGTGTGATATGGATCGACTGACCATGTCTTGTTGGGTAGGTTGATTGAGGATGTCTTGTGAGGGACTCCATCCAAACAGTGATGCGGTGTGCAGGTGCGATGGAGAGGGTGCTCTCCGTGCTGCCACCCTACAGCCGCTGTGTTTGCCTCCAAATTGAACAACTCCAATCCATAAAGCCAGCAGCACTGTGCTTACAGCATGCAAAAACATCTGAAGTAAAACATAAATATTAATAGACTCTGAGTTTGAATGCTCACAGTTCAGGTGTAACACAGTGGTGTCAGGACAAAGCAGTGTGCACAAGAGGTTGGATCACTAGACCCTGGATCTGAGAGTCAATAGCTTGAATTGCAAGTGGAGTTTACTATTGCGTTACTTTACTAACCTTCCTCATTTATACCTCAAAAACTCAAGTAAAACCCCCTGCACTCTAGTTATGTAAATGGGTGACTAAGCATAATGTCACAGGTTTCCTTCTTATTGTTAAAATGCAATCCCTGTATGATAATTCCCGGGGGACTCCCCATATGACAAAATGGTTTGATGTCATACCATCCTTCTAAAAAAGTAAAAAAGTCTGGTCTTTCCCATAAGATGGTCTGAACATATCAGGATCCACACTGGTAAGAGACCAAACAGCCCAAGCCATCTCAGTAATAGAGGGGGGACATAATTCATCTGTCAAAAAAACCCTTCCTTCCCCTCCCCTCAGCAATCATGGTAGCGTTTTTTTTTTTTCTTTTCTTCCGCAAAGGGGCTGCAGTGATATTTGGTGTACTGCTAAATAGAACAGAGCTGACTCTTTCTAGATGATAAATCGTTGTGAAGACACTGCACGTTCCAAGCCTATCCAGCAGAAAACAAATCGGCTGGGACACGCACTGTCACCCCCCAGGCCTGAGTCATCGCGTGTCAGCGCGGGACCGCTCTCCCTCGAGATCCTGCCGCCGGCCGCTAAATCACGTCCGATCCGCATACGCTGCTCAGAAAACCCAAGAATGATTGGGAACGGGAAAGGAGCATGTGCCCTTATCTGATCTGAGTGACGAACCAGTGAAGTAAATCACAAAAATGAGCGGCAAAAAACTGAATTGAACTGAAAAGAATTAGCATTTAATATCTAACATCTAATTGGGTTGTGAAACCACATTCTGTCTATACGTTCAAAACAATGGTGGATGTACCAAGCAAACTCTCATCTCATCTCAAACAAAACATCTACAAGGGGGACAGAGTATTTAGTGTGTCCAACCAAATAGTTTTGAATTTTATGTCCTCGTAGCACAATTTCTTTCATGTATTTTATGAGGAACCTTCATTGTGGAAAGTGTTTTTTTAACCAATGCAGACTCTGCTCTTAACAATGTGGATTTATTTACTTACTACTTACTACATATTCTTCATTAACTCCACAGTAAATAAAAATATTGTTGGAGAAAGCAGAGTTAAATCACAGCTGACAGGAAATGGCTGCAGATTCTTTTTTCAATACACATGATGCATCATTTCCTGACAGTGGGCGCACTAACCATGAGGACAGTGGACTTTGGGGGGAAATCAGCGTGGCTAATGCCAGCGGATGTGTGTGTGTATGTGTGTTTGCATGTGTGTGTGTCTGTCTGTCTTTGTGTGTGTAAGACAAGGTGACAGCTGAAGCCAGCTCAATCCCTTTAGCTCCACTGGATGGAAACTGTGTATTCTGCCATTAAACTGAAGCTCTTGGTGGTCAAAGAGGTTCAGCTGGTGTCTGTCTTTCATATGCAACGTTGAACCTATCCTTGCTATTATACTATTACTATTATAATACCTCTCAAAACCTAAAGAAAGACAAATCTAAAAGACCATTGAAAATATAAAGAGTGTATGACACATGAAAATAGCAATACAGTGCACTCCACGTAAAAGCAGAGCACTAGATGAATGGATATTTATGTTTCTTACAATGTTTTATTTTCATTGATAAACAATCTTAGCTAAATTCTTCATGCATTGAAAAATATATTTGAATGTACAGTAAAGTAAGAGAATACTTTATAAAATAACATTTGAAAAATAATACGACCCAAGTTAATTTTTTGTGTTAATTCACCTTTCACATAACTGCTGTTATGTTGGATACAATGTCCTAGCACAGTTATGTGTTACCTAAAAAGGTTTTATCCCTTTTTATTGAACACTATATGAAGATAATCAGAGAGGATAACGGACATGTGGATAAGTTCTTTAGCATGCATGCAGAAATTTTGGAGCACAAGGCACACTTGGTTTTTCACACAATGTGAAAGATATGTGTTCTCTAAACACAATATGCAACAGGTTTTTATAACAGGACTCACTAGAAATGCACTTAAAGCACTGCACTTTGCCATTAATATTCAAGCACTTTAAAACAGCTCAGACATAAAGAATTGAACAATATCTGTGAGTTGTCATTATATAATAATAAACTGCTGGTTATCAGGGTGGGAAGGAGGGAGTATTAAAAGATTCAGGTAGTACATTTAAGGCAATCAGTTAAATGCACCAATCAAGGCTTGATTATGCAAATGATTACTGATTCAGATAGAGTGCACATATGTGCATGGCTTCTACATGAGGGTTGGTATGAGACACAGCAAATGATCAACAGTATGTGTGTGTGTGTGTGTGTGTGTGTGTGTGTGTGTGTGTGTGTGTGTGTGTGTGTTGGGAGGGGGGCAGTTCTGATAGAAAAAAAGAATGATCCTGCACACCTTTTTCCAACACCTTTTTTTCCCCATCCACCCTGGGGAACTGTCTGTTTTTGAGAGACTCCCATTTGAGGAATGAAAAACAGAACAAAGAACAAAACACTGTTGCCAGGGGAATCCACGCAATCGTAAAAGGCATCCTCGGTGTCCCCGCAGCCTTCCTTTTTCTCCCACCATTCAGATTACTCCATCCATACAGTACCTACTGCAGGGAACTTCCAAAGGCTTCTTAAACACCATTGATCTCTCTGTTCTCAGCAGTCCTTCTGCCAGCGAGCCGTAGCACAGGATTATGGCTAATCAGCTCATGCAAATCCTGTCCACCAGTTGTTAGTTGTTTGTCCTGGAAAGAACTTGTTTCTGAAACAAAACGTCCCCCTAATTTAGTGCAAATTAACATATTCCAAAATAATGCTGCAGTGTTTGTCTATGTGATCCACTGGGGCGTAGCTCATTTCTTTAAATTTCTCAGGGTTGTTTAAATTGAACTAGAGGGTGGTCTATATAGTCGGACAGTTCATCATTCTGTTTATCAGTTCATTCTGCTGATTTAAAAAAAAGCACAGGATTTGCAGCCTGCGGATTATCTTTTCCCTGAATTAGAAATACCGATAAAGCTATTATATTATTTGATCAAATCCTGCATACTTCAGTCTGCGGTGTTGTGTGTCTAATATGGGGGAGGGATAGTACACAGCTCAGAAGCATTCTATCAGATTATATCTCCTTCCGTCATTTACTTTGGGAGCTCTTGCTTAAATTGTGTAAAGACAATAATAAATAGGCATTTCAGAGGCACAGCTGCAAGATTAACCATTCTAGTGCAAGCTCTCCCCCTATTGGAAAAATAGTATTATTGCTTCCATGTGTTCCTCCCACGCTACAAGTAGCAGCCTCCATTGCTTTGTTTTTAATGTCTTAAAAAATAAGAATAATACTCTTGACAGCAAATTAAATTCTGTGACCCTTGAACTTCAACATGTTTTAAAAACATTCTTGCTTTGAGATTTTATTAAAACAAAATGGTGATTAAGAAAATATATGCAATTAATTATATTAGGAAAAGGCCACCATTTGATATACAGCTGTCACTGCAGAGCCAAAATCAGTGACACCAATTTTTATAAAGGTTGTTTGAATACAAACTTACATACTTATTTACATGCAACATACCATGTCAATATGTCCATGCCAAGTGACCACTCAGTAATACAGTCGAGTTAATCTGATGAGCGTGTGCATGTCTAGACTCCAACAGCTTGGATATATAACAGCTTCAAAAATGCCTCTGGATCAACTGTGAACTGTAAGATCAAATGGCATGCAAAGGTCCTGTGCACCATCTAGTGTCCAGAAGTTCACCTGCACGTCTTTCAACCCTAAGATTCTGAGCCACTGCTCGGTGACACAGTGCCTGTCATTCTGTCCAACTTAGGTTCTGCTGGGAACAGGGTACTGCATGCTGTCAGGCTCTTTGCCATATACTCACAATGTCCTCTCATACATGGATAGAGGACAATGGAAAAATTGGACAATGAGTCATTAATCAAGAAATTAATCAGTACTCATGCAAATTACACTGCTCTTCACTAAATGGATTTCAATATGACTGAAATGGAAAACTGATTATTCTGACCCATAAAAAAGTAATTCCCTATTAGCCAGGCTTTTATAGTACATCTGTGACAGATGACAGTGCCGGAAGAGTAGAGTCTGCCTGTCTGAATTTTGACAGGGTAGTTTTCTTAAAAACAATCATTCTGTCAGCTGGGAGTTCTCTGCAGAATTGTCTGATGCACCATTTAGTTTGGAGCCATGTCTGAGGTTTGTATGCATAGTAACACTTAGCTGCCACAGAAGTCGTGAAGAAGAGATTAAATTCACCACATGTGCTTATCACACAACTGGGAATCCTGTGCGCTGATTTTCCAAATGAAGACTGGTTCTGCAGGCAAGCTGTAAAGGAGCAATGTGCTGAGATCTGACCAGCATGAAAATGTCGAAGGCATGGTGTATTCTACTGAACTTCACAATGTGGTCATTACAGACTGATATAGTTGATTTCTTCAGTAGTTTTGGTGCATTTCAGCTAGGTAAACATACACGGTTTTTCACAGTTCCCCCAATGTCAACTGTGAAATTCATGTGGTAATGATATTCAGAAGAAAATGCAACAGGGTACAATGATAAGTACAGATAACATGAAGCCATGTTTATTATTATTATTATTATTATTATTATTATTATTATTATTATTATTATTATTATTAATATAGTTGTTGTTGTGACATTTTTGTACCAGATTCCCTTATCAAGAGTGAGTGAGACTTACAAAGCATGAGATAATTATGATTACATTTAATTTAAAAATGGACTTATTTTTAGTTCATATATAGTTCAATATTTTTAAAAGAATGGTCTTTTTGCATCGGCCTAGAACAGGATCAGATCTAAGGAGTCTATAATATAATCTGACATTTGATGTTACGCATTTGTTTAGCGGTGTTTTATATTATGTTATTGCATTTAATTTCTCTGCTTCATATCTTTTTTTAATGCTGTATATATAATGTTTTGCCATTGTAAGAGATAAGAGTGTGCTTTATTTTATCTCATTACTGGTTATTTTTATTATTTATATGTTTTTATTGCATGACAAATATACACTTATGAAATACAAATATTTAACAGCTGTGTAAAATAACGTGTTGGATTTATACATTTATCTCAGTAAGCAATAGATTATATTAACTGTCAACATATCATTGTATGCTAGTGATCAAATTATTACAATTGAAGAACAATAAAAAAACATACATCATAATCCATTTAAAGATTTGTAAAAGTGGCTATAAATTCTATATCTTTTAATTAAACGGTCAACCTTTTTTTTGCAGACAAGTGACACTTAACGCGACAGCGCATTAGGCCTACTAAAGATGTGGCATGCCATGAACCACCAGCCCACGTTTACCCCTTGGGAGCGGCTAGGCTAACTATGGACGGAAACCACGTTAAAAAAACCACGACGCGTGTGCAGCCAATAGAAACCAATCCTTCGTCTTCTTCTATTTTTTTCCAAGCCGGGGATCGTGGGAAACTACGTGCCTCTCCCGTCTTTCCTTGAAAATAATGAACTGCCGCTAGCATCTTGCTAACAGGAATTTATATCAATTACTATTTGCAACAATGAGGGGTGTGAGATTGCCGAGGCATATGTTCCTATGGAACTTGTCAGTTATTTATATGTTTGCCTTTGCATCCCTTTACGTTCAGATACCAGGTAAGCGATTTTATGGCTAACGTGATAGCTAACTGACTGGCTAGCTGCTCCTACATCCATGGAGATAGATTATGTACCCTCGCAGGTAACTAGCTGACTAGCAAGCTACGTTAAATATTGTGGCTACACTGTGTCGTACGGATGTGATACAGTAAATATTTGATACGTCAGAATGTCGATTTGTTGTTGTTTTTTAGTCGTCAATCACTTCGAAATATTCAGCCTCTGTTCACGAACAATCTGGAAAGTTAGAAAGCTTTTAGGCAGCATGCAACTTTTTTGGAGAAAGAAAATGTCTAGCAAGCTGTGCTGTCTATCCAAATGTCTTAACGCTTAATGTCCGTCGTGTTTCCACTTTTAAGTATAACTACTAGTGAGCTAACGTAGCTAGACTAGCTGTCATACGTCCAGGCATAACGTTAATGCTCCCCCCAGGGCATATAGTTCGCTGAAAACCGTTACCATTTAATTGCGTAGCTGTCTAGCTAGCATGATAACTGCCACCTAGTAGGAATTTGCTGTATAATTTCAGTTATATGCAATAATTATTCCCATAACTGAAGTGCAGACCAATGTAGACATGTCCAAATAGGCAGACTAGTTTAGGCTTGTCCATGAATCTGAAGTCCCTAAATCAAAACCTAAGTCCAAGTGGTTTCATAGAGGTTGTACTGTTTTTGCACATAAATAAAGACATAATATTCCAATATATATAACATGTATGAGTTTTCTTTAATCAGTTATGACAATTGCTGTAAACCATATGTACTACTTTACCATTACTGTCTTTAAAGACAATTTGCAGACAACACCAGCTAAGAGGACATCACATGTTTACAGGATTGCTTTCACAAGATTGCCTTCTGGGACAGATCTGGCTCTAGCATCTGCAGCCAATACCTGCTTGAAGTCTCAGCCTCTCAAGAAATATAGGTTTACTTCCCTATGGTTACACAGTGTGTTTCATTGTTGGCTTTCTTGTGACTCTATTCATACCAGCAGACCTAGCGTGCTCCTAAATATGCGCCCGTCAGCAAGAGTTGTGGTAGGTATAATGTGGTCTGCAGCAGTCCGGAGTACAGAGAACTCGGCTTACGCCCCCATGTCTCTGCCCAGGTCTCTATGGAAACGAGGGCATCCTGCCGGCGCGCTGGCAGATGCGCTACACGGGGAAGGCCCTGCTGGAGCAGCTGCGGGACTCCCCCACCCTGCTCTGGCTGGGCCCTCGCTTGGGCCTGGACACCCAGCAGGGCATGGAGCTCATCTGCCTGCTGGGGGCGCTGCTGGCCTTGGGGGCCATGGTCCTGGAGCCGCTGCGGGGCAGCCTGGTGTTTCTCTGCCTCTGGGTGCTATACCGATCCCTCGTTGAGGTCCGTGGTCCTCACTCCTCGAAAAGCTGACCCTCACTTCAAGAGCAGAGGTCTCCTTTCCTGGTACCATAGGTCTTTGACTAGATGGAATGTCCCTGCACATTCAGCATTCAAATTATGAACCTCAGTTTTTTATTATTGACAAGCATTTGAATACTGGCATCCATTTTAATTTATTACTGATCTATAGTAAAAATAGTTAAGGAAGGGAACAATAGGGGTGATTATGGTCTATCACAGCTCTGAGATCTGTCAGCCCAACCACAGAGTGTGTGGAAATTTGGTAAGCAGAAGAAGTAATGGGCCCATCAGATCTGGGTGCGAATGACATAAGTGCTGAGAGGTGAGGAATATATTGTACAGTTTTTGTAATTATTTTACATTATAATGTGGTGTGTTCTGTTTTGTCAAGAGGCAACGTAGAAGCGGGTTAGCCATTTATGGTTCTAGTCACCGTTCAGGGTGCTTAGCCCATCAATTTCATTTATGTTGTTGATATATGTAATCAGTGGTCAGACAAAATGATGAACAAGTATGGATGAACTATAAAAGTGAAAAAACTTTTGTCCTTTTTTGCAGGTGGGGCAAGTATTTCTCTACTTCCAGTGGTAAGTGCTCTCTTCTCAGATAAAATGTAACAAGCAGTGAAGTACAGTGTAGAGTTACGTTACTGTGGTACAACCCATACAACTCATTTAAAAATCATGCAAATGATGGTCGATGGTGCTGATAGCAGAGTGCCTGCTATAACGGCATGGTTTTTGCAGAGGGGAATACCATTTGATGTGCAGTTGATTAAATCTCAATATCTGCTCTGCGGCGTTTATCTGTCTTCAGTACAGCTTGCTGTTAAGTGTATTTGCAAGTCAAATGGTCTAAATGCTCCGCCTCTTGATCTGCTCACGGGGTTCCATGCTTGCGAGAAGGAGTTTGTGCACCTGTTCTGCGATTACAATACGCAACATCGCAAACGTGAGGCACACAGAGCACCGTGACAGCAACGTTTATCGGACAGCGAGAACGGAGGGGTGTGGGTGCAACCAGCCACTGCTGGGAGCTTCAGCGCGGTGTTATGGGAAAATTCCTCTCTCTTTTCGCTGCCTCGGACCGAACCGATGTCCCTTCTGTTGAACCAGCGCAGCGCGCGACGTTGAGTGAATTTCTGTTTGCGTTTAGCGGTTCCAGAGAGAGCAGTCCCACACTCCCACACGGCGTCTGTGATAGGCACGTCCCAAAACACTGCTGTAGCTGTTCTCAGATGAAGTGCCCTTCTGGTGAAGTGATTCTGTGGGGAATGTGATTTTTATAGTCCTCATATCTGAGCCTGTGCCAGTTTCGTCTTATGTGGAGATCCAGCGGTGCTGTATTTTAACTTTTTTGATTGTTAGAGTATTAATTATGGTTTTATTGCTATGCAACTTTTTTGACATTTTTTGACAACATGTGACTACTTTGTAATGAATATAATTAGGCCTATTATTCAGTTGTCTTTAATGGCAGTAAGCCTCTGCTTTGGGTTTAATATATGTGTATAAATGAATAAGGCTCGTGATAATTATACTTTATTGGGCAATTATACTGAATTACTCTATTTTTCCAAAGACTGACCTTTGCCAGGTATATGTAATTACTTCTGACTGCTTGTAGAATGGTGTCTTTATAATTTATGGGCAGCCTTTGGTGATTGTGTTCTCAAATGCTTCTGTCTTTGAATGACAGCTGAGACTGGAGATCGTTACCTCCTTTGAGCAAGGTCTGCTGGTGTCAGTGAAGTTTGGGGGTCTTGCATGGAGCATAGTTGTAGGAGTTTCCCTTTAATATGTGAAACTCACTGAAGCGCAAACTCATTTGAAGCACAGGCTGGCGTATTGGGTTGCATTAGCACATCACTCACGCTCATGTCAAGGTTACTGAAGTTAGCATTATTCCTGAACTTCTGTACTTCCTGTGGTGTTCAGGAAAATGTTCCTTAATGTGTTTCAGGGGAATAGTAATTGGAATTCTGTAGTTCAGGGGACACACAGGCTTATGCAGGAAGCGTTGTACGTTGATTGACGTCCTTGTATTTTCCTGTTTTGTGTGTTCAGGGACAGCCTCCTTCTGGAGACGGGCTTTCTGGCCGTCCTGATTGCCCCTCTGAACCTGTTCCGTGGGAAGTCCTCCCTGAAGCTCCACGATGGCATCACCTTCTGGCTGCTCCGCTGGCTTCTCTTCCGCCTCATGTTCGCCTCGGGCGTGGTCAAGCTCACCAGCCGCTGCCCGACATGGTGGGGCCTCACCGGTGAGCGGCATGGCAAACACTGTTCTTAGCTAGTGCAGTCTGGTCAGTTGAATGTTTTTTGTACAGAGTGGTTGGACCTTAGGATTATTGTTAGGTTAGTGAGGTTAGTGGGGCAGCAGTGTAGCATAGTGGTAAGGTACAGGGCTTGTAACTGAAAGGTTGCTGGATCGATTCCCTGCTGTGGCACTGCTGCTGTACCCTTGGGCAAGGTACCTAACCCAGAACTGCCTCAGTAAATATCCTGCTGTAAAAATGGATAACATGTAAAAACTGTAACCTGTGTAAGTTGCTCTGGATAAGTGACAATAATTTAATGTAATGTTAGCTGATCCTGCATCAACAGGTGGGAGGAGGGGACATACTGTGCACAAGAAGTCTTGGAGCTTTGAACCTTCAGGCATTCTCTGTTTGTATTCATGGCATATGCTGATCATGACCCATTTGTCCCCCAATACTGCACCAAGCTCTTTGAAAGCATGCATTGACAAATAGACTGGTTCTTCCCCACAGCGCTAACGTACCACTACGAGACCCAGTGCATCCCCACCCCGCTGGCCTGGTACGCCCACCAGCTGCCCGTCTGGTTCCAGAAGCTCAGCGTGGTTGCCACCTTCGTCATCGAGATCGCCGTCCCCTTCCTCTTCTTCTCGCCTGTCAGGTGCCTGCGTCTGGGTGCCTTCTACATGCAGGTGAGTGACGAATTCTGCCTCTTTCTGTTCTCACCAGCGTACAATTATTGGATTACTTCAGCATCTAGTTTTGCATATGCAAGTAAGAAAGTGGGATTGCAAGTTTAAATCTCAGGGGGGACACTTGACCAAGGTACTTAACCTGACTTGTTTCAGGAAACACCTACATTACATTACATTACATTACAGGCATTTAGCAGACGCTCTTATCTAGAGCAGCTTACATAGATTAATTTTTTTTTTTTTTTACATATTATTCATTTATACAGCTGGATATTTACTGAGGCAATTGTGGGTTAAGTACCATGCCCAAGGGTACAGCAGCAGTGCTCCAGCGGGAAATCGAACCAGGAAACTTTCCGTCACGAGTCCTGCTCCTTACCACTATGCTACACTGCCGCCCCAGCCTAGCTGTGTAAATGGGATACTTAGTAATAATTGTTGCTGTGTATGCCATCATAGTGTGTGCTCGTGACTTGTCCTGTTTCTCAATTCTCTGTGCAGGTTCTTCTCCAGGTGCTCATCATTCTATCCGGGAACTACAACTTCTTCAACCTGCTCACCATCACCCTCTGCTTCTCGCTGCTGGACGATGACCACGTGAGCTTCTGGACCAGGCGCGGCAAAAAGAAACAATCCAACAGTATGTCCATTTTGCCAGCTCTCTGACACAGCGTAACATGGGCATGGTGCAATTACGTAATGTGAATTTTTAGAAACATGCTATTTGGTGCATTAGGCTGGAATGTGGGGCTCTGAACTATAATAAAGAGTGTGCGGCACTGTTCTGTCCTGCTCCGCTGCTACCTTCTTCCTCCAGTGCTAGTTCACAGGCTCAGGCAAGCGGAAAATGTAACAGACCGTATGGCCCATTGTTTTGTCTCTGGGAGCCTCTTCATTTTGGCAAAACAATGTGAAGAGCTAACCAAACAGCACATTGGGCTGGACAGATACCTTAGAGCAGGCTTAAAATTGTATCCCATGTTGGGGGCCTGTCTGGAGTCAGGGGCAAGGAAGAGGAGTGGAGGGAGGAGCTATGGCGTGTGGCAGCAAGGCTTGGCTTGAGGAGTCGTCAGGGTTTTTTACCCTCAGGAGCCCATCTGCTGGGTGTACAGTTGCAGGGGAACAGAACTCGATTGCTGTGGGGGTTGGGATATTGAGTTGAAGGAAAGTGTCCACTATTATGTTGTGCATAACTGTATTTTTCCATGACAATCTTGTCTAGCTTGAACAGAAGTGCAAAGTGCATTTGCCATCAGTGAACATCAAAAGGAAAAGCCTGTAACTTTGCTGTTTTGTATTTGTCACCAGCCTGGCCACAGGCCATTCTCTCATGGGCGGCATTTCTGGTCGGGCTGGCTGTCTGGGGTCTTATCATCTACTGGACTAAGGTGTATTTTGGACTGGAGGTCAACTGGGAGAAGAGCACTGTGTCCTCACAAACTGGTATGTATGTATATATCTGCATATGAGTGGTTAGGTGGGAGACTTTCAGTATTACACATTGTATCTGCAGAAGTGATTTTAATTCTGTACTATTTAAACTGTCAATGTATGGACTGTATTTTGTGTATAATAATGTCACCTAATGGCAGCTAAAGAAGTTACATTTTGAATTCAGTTCGTTGACTAAATGTTTATCCTCAATGCTAAGGAGAAGGGTGAGTGGGTGAATCTTTATTTGTTGTGGATTTTAATATCCAGAATCTTACTCTAAATAAGGTCAGTTACATCAGCTTTTAATTGCAAAATTTTGTTTGCCTCATAGCTTTTACCTACTATCAGTTTAACCGATTTCTGAAGACAGTGACTGTTCCCAGTATTTGGATTGGAGTGCTCTCTCTGACCTGGGAAATCATCACAGCAATGTTCAGGTAAGTCCCTCCTGTATGAATGAGTCCTTTCTCTTTAGAATGTACTGTTTTCATACCAAGATTAGACTTTTTGTGTAGTGATAGAAAGAGGTGCTGATTCTTGAAAACATTCCAATTTGTAACAGGGTGATATCATTTCTGCCTGTCTACAGAGTGTGCATTATTCCACTAAATGCGGCTAAATCCAGACATGAAATTGTTTAGGTTAAGCATCAAGGCTGTGGTCATTACATGTCTGTGCAGTAAATGCTCAATGCATTCAACAAATGATTTCTAATAATCTTGTAGAACAGTAGGTATATAATAGATGGTATTATGGAGTCAATTCCAGTATCTGCAGAAGATCAAACTCTCTGTGATAACCTGTGTCAGTGAAATTGGCAGTAGGTGCATGGGGTTGCCCCTCTTAGTCATACTGATAGAAATATGTGCGTGTGTGTGTGTGTGTGTGTGTGTGTGTGTGTGTGTGTGTGTGTGTGTGTGTGATTGCCCCTCTCAGTGTCACTGACAGATGTGTTTGCCCCTCAGGTGTGTCAGTGTGAAAGGAGTGTTCTGGAAACTGTGGGCCACCGTGCAGTGGGCCATCTTCTCCGTGGCCGCAGTCAGCATGTTCGCCATCAGCGTGGTGAGTCGTGTTTGTCATCCAGATGGGCCCGCCCCTTGGCTCAAAGCCAAACCTATGCTTTTAGGAAGCTGGTATTTATGTTTACTGCCCGGTCTTATCTGTAATCCATGAAATGTCAGATTTGTCTCTAATATTGTTGACTCCTTATATGGCTTTTTACTGTTGTGCTCTGCCTCACTTACATTTACATTTATTCATTTGGCAGACACTTTTATCCAAAGTGACTTACAAGTGAGGTATAGTACAACACAAGCGGAAAACCATAAGGAGTCAACAATATTAGGAGCACTGCATGACCAGGTTTCAATGGTTGGCCAGACAAGGTCCACACTAGCTGGTAAAGCTAATGAGTGTGTTTTTTATGTGTACTAATGATGAGTTTTTATTTTATAGTTTAGTAGGAGACAGTTTTGAGACATGAGAAGTCGCTTTGGATAAAAGCATCTGCCAAATTAATAAATGTAAATGTAAGAGGAGCATATCTCTTAATCCATCTCATTTTCAAAGGTGAGGGTTTTCCCCTTTCTGTCTTGTCTGAAATATTGATCCAGAGCGTACTTGGATGAGTTCCTAAAATCACCTGCTTCTCTAAAGTTGTCAGGCTCCTGTCTGGGGGCCTGATATTGACCAGATAAGTTTCTCACCCTCAGGAAGATGCATTTATTCATGAATCGTCAGACAGGATTGTTTTTGGCAGTAATGCGTCTGGTTGTTGCACAGGTTCCCTACAGTTTTATCGAGTACGAGTCCAACAGTAATATCTGGCCGGGTGTGATAAAGATGCACAGTGCCGTGGAGCAGTACCAGCTGGTCAACTCCTACGGCCTGTTCAGGAGGATGACCGGGGTCGGAGGTCGCCCTGAGGTGGTGATCGAGGGCAGCATGGACAGGGTGACCTGGACGGTGAGAGACAGACTCATACAATAGCACTGGCAGCCCCAACACATGCTGTCTGAATTTTCAACTGAAATGAAATTGGTTGAACCTTACAATACCCAGCAATTGAATGCAAAGTCACTTTTGGGTGAGTGTGTGTATGTATATGACATTTGGATGCAGCATTTCAATATTGGTGTCCCACAGCACAGAATAACACTGGCAGCCAAGAGAAGTGCTTGTTCTTAAAATTCTTGGATTGAAGAATTGGGTGCTGGATCACATTTTGGATCTTGGTAGTCAACAAAACAACTTTCTTTTGTTAGTTCTTGAATATGTATTTACATACTACATATGCTATATTTGTCCCCCTGCCACAGAATAGCATCTGAGACACGCTTGCAATCTCAGCTGAAGCCTTTTATCTCTCCCTATGCAGCAAAGGATCTCTTGTTTTACCATTGCTTGATTAACCACATATAAACAGCTTCCATCTGGCCCTCCCGCCCCACGCAGGGTCACAGTGACCAGGCCTGACCTCTCCGATCCTCTCCCCTCCCAGGAGATCGAGTTCATGTACAAGCCGGGGAACGTGAGCGGGCCCCCGCCCCTCGTGGCCCCCCACCAGCCCCGGCTGGACTGGCAGATGTGGTTCGCCGCCCTGCGCCCCCAGGCCCAGAGCCCCTGGTTCACCAGCCTGGTGCACCGGCTGCTGCAGGGCAAGAGAGACGGTGAGGGAGTGGAGGGAGTGGGGGGGGGGAAGGGGGTTGGTGTGCCAACGACACACACCGCTTGCATGTACAAGAGGACGTTATTGATGCAGTCTGTTGAAAAGCGCAGCTGCATTAGTGTGATGCTGCTTTCCTGTGATCTGTACTTCATAAGTTGACTATACTGCAGTTGTGTGTAAAATGTTTTTTTTTGTACTATTATTTCTGCATTATTTATTAACATATCCCTTTATCCAAGGGCACATGTATAGAGAATACAAGTGCGCAAAGCATAAAATATAGAACTAAATATAGATCTGTCAGCATCCATCAATCCATCAATAGATCGATGAGTAGGGATATATAGATGTAGTTAAAGATATACAGTGAATTACATATTTATTCATACCCCTGCTCAAATAGGAACAAAAATATACTATAAAATATATAAAAATGTGCTGCTGAGGACTGAGGAAGCCTCTGTGTTCCTCCTCCCAGTGGTTGAGCTGATCCAGGTGGAGGAGTCCCAGTACCCCTTCAGCCAGCAGCCCCCAGCCTTCATCCGGGCCCGGCTCTACAAGTACTGGTTCACAGAGGCCCGCGCAGGCAGGTGAGGGGGCGGTGCCGCTGGAGGGGTACCATGCCTGGCTTATTTCTGTAATGTGCTCCACTGGGGCATTGCTGTCTTCACCAACCGGCACGGTCTGAACACATGTCATTGCTTCTAGCTCTGCTCAAAGTGGCTGTTCCCTGTTCGTCTGCAAAAAGCTTTGCTCCGCCTCTTCTCACACATTCTCTTCAAGCTGTAACTCGCATTGCTTCCATTCACCGCCATCTGTGAAGTGCTCTGTGACCATTCCTCTATTAAAGGTGCTATATCAAACACAGTTTTGTCAATGGGTTTAGTGAGAGTTTTAGAGTCTAGTCATTCTCAAGGTCACGTGTGGAGAGCGTACTTGCACATGAAGAGTCCAGCTTTGCGTGAATTGAGCAGTCGTTCTGAGCAGTGTGATGTCTGTGCTGGGACAGGCCACTTCCCCAGCATTGGTGGACGAGGCAGTACATGGAGGACTTCTATCCCATAGTTCACCTGGGCGATCCTATGCTGCACAGCCTGCTCAGCCAGTATGGATTCAAGGTAACTATGCAGAACCTTCATCTCTCAGACCACTACCCTACTGTCTCAGTGGGTGTAGCATCAGTCCAAGCCTAGTCCAAGTCACAGAGTCTGTGAGAGCAGGGAAGATGTAAGCATGATAGTGCCACTCCATAGGGAAAGGATACTGTGCTTCCTCCTGTTTCCTTGTAGTCCTGTCACATGCTCTTTGGAATGTGGGAATTATGTGGTATGATGGATGCTTCCCTTAGGTTTTCTGTAGTATTTGCTGACCAGCTGTGTGAGGTGGCGTACAGTGTTGGTGGCTGTGTTCTGCTCATGCCTGTGTTCTGTTTTGTGAAGGATAAGGGCGGGGCCCGGCGCATCTCGGAGGCCCTGGTCCCCCGGACCCTGCGGCTGGTCAGGGGCAGGTCCGGGGCCTGTCGGGGCCCCTGGTGCTCTGGTCCCTCTTCTGCACGGGGGCAGCCATCTGTCTCCTGAAGGTGCTGTTCTCCGGAGCCTCCGAATCCTCTGGGGGCAGCAGCAGGCCCAGAAACCTCCACGCTGAGCAGAACAGCAAGGCAGCTGTGGAGGAACCGCCTCCACCCAACACGGAGAAGAAGGAGGAGGAGGAGGAGGAAGAGTCTGAGGCCAACCATGGAGAGAAGGGGGACTCAGAGGAGGAGGAGGAGGAGGACGAGAAGTCTGAGGCCACCATGGAGGAGGAGGATGAGGAGGAGGAGGCCAACCACAAAGAGAAGGGGGACTCGGAGGAGACATTGCAGGATTCAGACACAAGCCCCAGGAAAAGAAAGTGTTAGTACTCATCCTTCAGGTATTGAGAAAAGAGGAGCAGCACCCTCTTGTGGCCATGTCTCTGGTCTCATGCCGTGCCTGCCAAACAAACCCCTCAATGTGAATGACATGAGTCTTACCCTTTAATTCCTCATTCTGTCTGTGCTCCCTGTGCATAAAGCCATTCAGTGGCCTGTGAAAACCAGAGACGGGCTTTGTGGCCCACTGTAGTTTCGTGCATTTGACTCAGTAAGAATCATACCTTAAAGTAAAGTCTCATATTATCATGAAGAGTCTTAATATTTGGAAAATATGACAATCGTCTGTATTTTGGTTTTGAGGGGTATGTTTTATATATGTTTTAGTGATTTTTCTGTAAAGACATGATTGCTTGTCACTTTGTCATTTCAGACACTTCAATTGTCAAAGTAGATCCAGTTGATATGATATTAGGAGAACATATATTGGGAAAATTTAATCCCGGGAGAGCATTTGGTTTTTACACTGTGTAATATGTTATTTCAATACCATTGACTTGCTGTGTGCTGTGTATGTCCGACAATGCAATTTCTCTTGGCTTAGTGAGAAGTGATTATGTAGGAAACTTCCATCATATATTAATGTAAAGCAATAATGGTAAACTACTGATGATGCTTTTGGAAGCCTGCCTTTTGACCTAAGTGCTTCTTACAATGGTCATACACTAATATGAAGCACTTATTTATATACAAAAATTATGTTTATGTACATACATTGTTTTTTATTAAAGACGAGTAGGTGGAGAGGGATTGTTATAAAAACACTGACTAGTGAGTGGCCATCTGATTTGGAGAATGAAAATTTACCGAAAAGGGGATTATTGCAAGTTACTCTAGTGTTTTGGTCTGTTACAAGTTTGCACACATAGTTACCTGTCTAAAGCCCTGCCTGTCACAGCATAAATGTACTCTTGGTTTTTCCATCACTGGCTAATACATTCCATTTTCCAGGTGACCTGTTTGCAGCTATTACCTGGCTTTTTAGAGTCTCCCTGTAATTTCCTTTGTAATATGATTAAAGGGGAATGCTGGTCAAATGTTTGATAGGATTTGTTATGTATATGGATATTTCATATTTTTGCCAGAAAAACGATATACTTTGCAGTTCCAGCGCTGCCTTCCTGTGTCGTAAAGGTCACTGGATTGTTAGCTGTCTCTGTGCATGGCTGGTCAAGTCAAGTCCATCACTCCACTTGTCTGAGTGGAGTTCTCTCTTGACTTTGTGGTATCTGATCGCATAAACACTGAGAATAGTAAAAGTAAAGTACACTCAGATTCCCAGATACCCTTCCTGTCCAGGGTGATTTGATGTTGACTGGAACTGACCAGTGCAGCACTACTGAGTACTGCACTGTAGAACTGTGTCATCTAGGATTCTTGGTGGTCAGCATTCATGTTTTGGATTGTATACTTGCAAGCCTACAGTGTATGTGTAGGCCTGGCTTATATCCAGAAGTCTCTGGGATACTCCAGGCTTAAAATTAAAGAATGTGCAGTGCCCTTTATGGAAGGTGTATGTTAATTTGTTTACTTTTCCTGTTTTTTTTTTTCCTGATTTTTTACATATATGAAAGACTAGACAAATATGTGACCAAAGCATTTTACTGATATGTGTCATATTTCTAATAAAGAATTGAAATATTGGCCACATTGTGCGGTGTGGGTAAAAAATGGTGTAATATTATTAAACTAGGGGATCATGTATTATGTAGGCATGTTGCTGAGGTTTTACTGTAAACAGACTGTAGATTAACACTGTATTGAGATTAAGTATTGTCCTCTGCACCTCCTAGGATAATGGCAACATTCTTTAGAAATGTTGGTAAACCGTCTAAAGTTATTTGTTAAAGCGAGTAGTAGAATTACATTTCCAATTTAGTTTATTGTTATTTCCTACAACCACTAGGTGGCACTAGACGGTAATTCAATAAGGTATGCACTTCTTGCATAAAACGCTCAGGAAATAAAAATTGAGCAACACTTTAGAAATACTAAGTAGTGCTTGACCCTCACAAGCCGATTAACCAATTGAGCCTTAAGAGAAGGACAATAATAGGATTTTTTGTCGCACGCCAGTGTTTCTGTGGTTTCTGTTCATAAGAGCTGGTTCTCAAGGTCCATTAATCATCTCAGTGGCTTCAAATGAGGACACAGCAGCTGAAGTTTAGTTGTGGAAAACATGTTCAGAAGTGACAACGCTTTGCTCTTGCAATCTCCCTCAGGCCACATTTGGATCTGAAAGGCAAAGCTACCTGTGAAAATGCACATGTCTCATCTTGTACAGGTCAAAGGTTCAAGTATAATGAGTACAGATAAAAATACATTGTTTTTCTTATGCCATTTATTTATTTTTAATTCCAGAAGTCCGACCTTGTCACAGTATCTTAATCCAGAGGATATCAATGCTCATAGCTTGACGATTCAATGCCCTGAGGATGTTCCAATATGATTATGTCCAGAGACTTGGTCTTCTGTGAGACATGTTTGTTTTTCATTTAAAAGCAAAGTGACGCTCTTCTTTGAAATGGCAAGGCTTGTGAATGCTCACCGGACATTAAGTCCATCAGTCGCTCTGACTTGGGTATGACAGCTTAGTATGAATAACAAAAAACGTTTCACTACAAGCACCTGTTATTGCACATATTCACACAATATGCTGACAAACTGTATCTGTGATTCTGTTTATTGCTGATTCAACAAGAAATATTGTTATCATTGTGACAAATAGTCCACTGTACATACAACAGAACAACCCATGGCTGTGTATAGTTAACATCTTAAAAAAACTGGCTGTCTGTTCCGTGACCCACCTTTGGCACAGGGTAAACAGTGATGGTTTAACAGGGCCCTGCTGAAAATCTGAAGAGTTGTGATGATTCTGCATTTTATATTGTTCATTAACACAAAGTGTGTGTCTTAATCTCACAAGGTTAAACGCAGGTCTGTACCTGGTGTAAAGTACATCACCTACGTATATCCGGTTTGCACCAGCGACGCAGTGACTCGGGCATTTTCGTCAGGGCACAGGGAGGAGGACAGCGGTGAACAGGCTACGAAATGTCTTGGCGTTTCTTTACTTCTGTGTTAGTTGTGATGTGCTTCGAGCTACCGCGGAGGCTGGGGCTTTGCGTAATGGAACAGTAAACAGTACAAAGCAAAATAAACTGGAGACAACATGGGACTCAGATGTCTGCGCTGTGAGAAAATCCTCCAATATCCAGTCAAGCTGTGACGTGTGTGGCTGACATATGTTTAGCGCCGCTATTGTGCAACTCAGAAATGCGTTTACTGTAATGCTGCCCTTTGGACAGATTTTGTGTTGAATGGCAACAAGCAGTGTCAACGTCAGTGTTAATTTTCAATGCAGTTTTTGTCCCCGGCGCGGCTAAGTCCATTGACTCTTCTTCCAGCGTCATAGGTGCTCTTGTGTGAGGTCCTCTAAGCTGAAGATTGCGTGATTTCTTTTTACAGGGCCACTGTGTTTGAGAGCTACTCCCCTGTCTGTCATTGGAGAACTCTGTTGGCTCAACCTCTGACGCTGTTATACCAATTCATTAGAGTAAGACTGCACACAGACATCCTATACCAGTCCAGAGCTGGCACACTGGTGATTTTGATTGTAAATTTCTCCACTGGCTTTTCCTACTCTGTTTGCAGTGCTGTGCACCGCCCAGCAGAGGTCACTAGTAGGGTGCGTCTACTCTGAGAGACAGAATGGATGGATTTTAACCCTCTACCCTCTACCCTCTATTGCACAATTCCACTTTTGAATTCTTCTGTTCTTACTTATCACACTTTCATTACCGGCCTAATTAAGAGAGCAACGGGAAAGACAGGAAATAATGAGGAGTTTTTCATATGTGTTTCCTGGTCAGATAACAGCTGTACTTAAAGGGCACATGCATTCTTGGCATATGTGCAGAAAATGTTGTTAACAACAAAAGGAAGCACATTTAGATATTTTTTACCTATTGCAGGAAAAATGGCTGAATACTGTCTCACAAGAACGTATGGATAGTCCAAAAAGAAACAGTCGTTCACAGCAGTGTTGTCCTGTCTTGCTCTTGTCTCAGAGATATTTTGCAACATTTTATGTTGCTGTGGATATCAGACTTGATGGAGTGGGAGTCATAAGGATTCTTCAGATGGGAATTGGTTGGATTAAGCTGCAATTTTTGTGTGATCAGGTATTGTATTTTAAATTAAGACTCCTTCATATTGTAAAAAGAGTGATGTTTGACATTGATTGTTTTCATACATTGGTATAGGTTAACTTGTTAAACTTGGACTGCCAAGCACTATATCCCTGTTAATTTACCCATTATCATCGTTAAATAATTTATCAGAAGTTCAGCTTACAGTTATCATTTACCATGAAGGTCTAATTCGACTGTAAAACTAGTTTTAACTTACCCTGAAGTTACTTTACATTATAAAGTACATTTCCAATTACAGTGTTTTGCAGTGTTAAGAATCAGCCCTTAAAGCTTGATATTTCCCGTCAAATACTTTCCCTTGATTTTATTTTTAGTTTAGAAGCACCCTAGATGATCTTTTAACACTGTATTAACTGAGCTAATAAGATTTTGTTGTCTGACGCAGAGCTGTGAAGTACTGTTATTTGTTCTTGTATTTTTTCCCCGTTTCCAGTCAGAGGGTGTAGTAAGGCTCTGCCTCCGTGTGAGACTGCACACATTTGGCCCTGAGGGGAGGGGCCGTCCCCTGCCGTGACAGAGGTCTGGAGAGCTGGAGACAGCGGAGGGTGCGGCGCTCACGCTCGGTTGTGTCTGGGCTCTTGTTTTGTGACACCGGTGACGATGATGTCACCGTCCTGCCGCTCGGTTGTCACCGCGTGTCTGTGTCCTTATATGTCACCCCAAATCTGTCTCCTTATCCTTCCTCTGTTCTAATTTACAGTGAACACACACATTTACACACAGTTTACATTTGTTCTTTTGGCAGACTGTTTTGTCCGGGGTGACTCACAATGCAAGGTGCATTATTGCAAATATTGAGGCCACGAGAACAATACACAGAGAATGTCAAATGCATTTGAACAAAAGTGCCAATTGTGTGATGTAGAGCTACAGTAAACACAGCACTGTATTGAAAAGGCTTATGTTTCAGCAATCAATCAAACGGTATCACATTATGTGAGGAATCTTTTTTCTTCTAATTAATATTGAAGATTCGACATGTCACCGACAGGGAGAGTGAGCAGGGCCTCCAATGTCAAGCAGGCGTGTTTCAGAAAACATCCGCACAGTTTAGTCATCACCTCCTTACACAGTGGTTCTGTCTGAAGGAAGCACATTCTTTGGCACTCGGTGATTGCAGGCTGCTCCTTTCACTTACTGAAATATTGGCGTGTGATGCAGCAAACTCCTACTTTCCCGAGATGGTTTTTTTCCCTATATTGCTGCGTAAATGTTTTCAACCTCTGACTGAAATACAGTGAGATGAAGCCATTCACCTTCTGCATCTGTCATGAGCTGGGCAGCTTGACGGCCTCTTCAAAGCCTTTAAGGTAAGACTCCTCCTTCTGTTCTTCACTCCTTTATGTGTCGTGTGATAGTGATAATATATAGTTAACTTCAAAATGTGAGACTAAACACTTACAAGACCCATATTTCAACAAGCAAATGCAAGCCAAATGTATTAAAGAACAATGTACATTTTTTTTGTTTTCAAACAATATATGACTAATGTGTTGGGCATCAAAGTGTCTATCGAAAGTGATCCTTTGATCCAAAGGGATTAATGACAAATTTAAGAGCTTAATTTAGTCCTGAGTGTAGGGTATAAGGAGTGAACTGTTTAAATCTTGCCAAAATTTTGATTTGATTTAATTTCACCTGATCCAAATACATTATTATCTATTATTAATACAGTTTTTCATTATCAGTGTGTTATTTCACCTTTTATATTTGTTGTCAGTACATCAATACTATAATAGAACATCTGTAATGCAGGCCTGCTGCAGTTTTTCATAAGGTATAGCTGTGCATTCCGGTTTCACACTGAAATTCTTGCCAAAATGTTAATGGTCAACAACTTGGCTAATGTGACTGTTTTTAAAACTTCTTTCCATTTATTTCCATCTCAGAACAAGGAGGGAAATATTTTCCTAGGTGTACTGTCAAGTTAGCTAACACATGACACTTTTTTCCTTGGTTTTAGGGAAGTGAAATCGAACGAGGAACAAATGTGTTGTCACACACTTGATTCTCAAAGAGACTGCATAATTTTCACTTGGTCAACATTTATATAATGGGACCACTTATAAACTCCCCTGATTGGGGAAACTACCATTACTATCGTGCAATGACCCTTTCATCATATGGGTTGCTGCCAGCATCCACAAAACCTGACACTGTCTATCTCCTTCAGATGTAAACTGCAGATGGTCATTCAGATTATGGTATGTGCGTTTCATGTTTATTAAGACAACCCACTTGATTTAAAGGAGAAAAATTCTAAATACAACAACAGTGCAGCACAATTTCATAGAGGTCATTTAGTAACGGACCAAATAAAAAGGAAACTTCTCAAAAGTGTCTCACCACGACATTTCTCCACATCTCAGACAGGCATTTTGCCATTAAAACAGTAAAAAGTGTTTACAATGGAAAGATCAATCTAACTCACAATCCTTCCTTTTCTGAGCCTTGGGGCATGCCGGTTTTACTGTGTTTCATTTTGTGCACTGCACGCTTGGCCAAAAATGCTCACGTGAGTAGCGTCTTCGCCAGCTTTGCCTCGTCAGCATTTCGATCACCTCCCCCTGCCCGGTCCCAAAGAGTGTCTCTCCGTGAGCTCCGGGAGGTGCTCCGTGTTCCACATGAAAACCACATGATGGATTGCATCTAGCGGCGATCACAAGGTTTGGCACTCGCGACTTAAAATGACACTTTTTCGGAGTTACTCCGGAATGATACTTGGCATCTGACCTCGAAACGCTTGACTTGTTTCTTAATTATCTGTCCCCTTCCCAGCCCTTTCACATCTGGTACAGCCTCCGAGGTTAAGTGTTCATTACATTTAGCTATTTTGCAGATGGTCTTATCCGGATTGACTTGGTTAAAGTGGTGTTGAAGGTGCATTATATGTAGAGGCACATACAATGAGGCCACTTGAAAAACGGCATACAGAAAATGGCAGATCACATCTGGAAGCGTCAATTCATCACAAAGTGATGCAATAACCTGTGTAAGTACTAATGCTATAACAGGAAATTAAATGAATGATGTAAAAGTCTGATAGTACTCTATAGTAATATTCAATAAGGAAGGATTCAAGTGTTTTCTTAAATGGGGAAGCCAAGTTGCCATTTGAAAATGTGGGCTTTCAGTCCGTGGTGGAAGATGGCCAGCACCTGTTGTCCTGACTGTGATGGGAACTCAATCCAACTCCCAGGGGTCAGAACAGAGAGGGGTGTGTGACCAAGATGCACAACCTCATAGGGAAGAGACAGCTAAAGCGTTCCGTTCTCTCTTTGGCCGTCAAGTGACTGGTTCAGGAATCCGGATTCAACCGGATTATTTTGACTTAAGAAAACAACTTCTTTCCCTAACAACAGTGGTCATAGCACAGCCTGACTTTCCATTCTGACATTTAGCTTGTTTAAAGAAAGTCTTGAAAACGTAGACCCACAACCGTGTAGGGAAATGCAGGGAATCGCACCTTTGTCCCGTTATCACAGTCATTCCCTTGGCGGTTCGCTCCCTGCTCTGGTGATTAAATCAGCCCTACAAAGATACAGTTAGGTAACTGTTTAGCAGGTCCTTATATAATGTCTAACAGGCTTAGGGTAGAATGTAAATATTATGGCTTAAAGGAGTTAAAGACGAGGCTTAGGCCCCAGTTGTTGTGCGTGAGCTCCCGGCCGGCCTGTGTTCTGTCGGTGCGCAGCGGGCGAAAAGAGCGAAGTCCCGAGCGTGATTTAGCGAGGTCGTTCCCCCCTTCCTGCATGTGAGGGGGCTGACACAAAGGTAACGCTGATTTACACCTGTAATATACTGTATTTGTGTAAGGCATACCACAATGAGCGCGGGGGCATCGACACAAACTGGAAGCTTCAGGAGCCGCCCTCTGTAGGCCTGCCCCATGCAAGGAATGCAATGGCTAAACTGTGATGTTACTGGGGGGAAAAAAACACATGTGAACCAGGTCAGAAATCTGAGAGATTAGGTTGAGATTTAAGCTTAGTCTCTTCCAGAGAAATATGGTTTTGTTATTCATCCTGTCTGTGAAATTCTTGGAAGAAGAGAATTAGATAGGAGTTTAATTAGTCTGCTGTCTGGGGGGGAAAGGCTTTTCCATGCTGTGAAGTTCATGCTTTGGTGCATACATGGACTGTACAGCCTCACGAGTGAGATTATACTGTTTGTGATTCATCTCTCATTAAAAGTGTATCTTAATTCAGTCCTTATGTATGGTTTGGTCATGTTACATATTACCATTCATACTTATGTTTTGTTGGTATTCTTTCAGAAATTTGTTTTTCACTGTAGTAAACAAGACCCCAACATATTCAGATGTACAGAGACAAGTAGAATTATACGAGATAGAACAGACATACACTTTACTGTGCACATACCCATGCAAACAATACTGTGAAGCTGATTTTGAAGGGTCTTTTAAGTATGCTATTTGCAATCCCACGTATTGTGCTTGATTATACTGTATACAGCGGATGCTGGGTAACTTGTACAGCACTGAATGTGTAATTTCTTTTCATTTCATTTTTTAATCATCATTTAATGAGGATGGACCTGATTCAATTATTTGTTTGATCGTTCCTTCATTCTGTCATCCACCCATCCATTCACTAAATTTCATTTTCTTTGGTTTGTTTTTTATACTTTCATTCATTCATTCATTCATTCATTCCTTAATTTGTGATTTAATGGCTCATTCAACTTGGTTGCATTAAGATGAATTAAAACCTGCTGAGCACCATAGCTGTACCATATAGCATTTCTTCGACATAAAACATTAGTGTTGTCTTTGTGAAAATATCAGAGAGCACTGCCAGGCAGAGCATGTGATCATGTTTTAGACACAGGAGCCTGTTTCCACACAGCAGATCTGTCTGGTGTTGCCGCTGTGACAGTTACAGCAGTGACCGCTGTGGCTATGGAAGCTAAGGCAGGGATAGTTGCATCAATGATAGCTATGACAGTGATAGCTACAGCAGGGATAGCAATGGCAGTGATAGTCATAACAGCAACGGCTACAGCAGTGACAGTTGCAGCAGTAATAGCTACAACAGCGATAGCTACAACAGACATGGTTACAGCTGTAATAGCTAAGGTAGCGATAACTACAACATTCACAGTAGCAGTGATATTTACAGTGGTGATAGGTACAACAGAGATGGTTCCAGCTGTAACAGCTAAGGCAGTGATGTCCACGAGATTTATAGTCATGGCAGTGATAGCCATAGCAGTGATAGCTACAGCTGAGAAGGAGCAGACATGAAGGCTGAACAGAGAAGTGCTGTGCTGGGCTGGATCGCTGTGCTGTTTGCCTTGGATGAGACTGCAGGATGGATGGATGGGTCAGCGGGATGGCGAATGGGAACGGCACCCCCTTTGCAGCGCTGGGGGGGCGGACCGGGGCCGCGGCCGCGTGTCGGACATCACGTACACGTTGGGAAATGTGGTTGTGGTTTAAAACCAAAATGAGCGTTTATTATTTTTGCAGCACCAAAGTTATATTCAACCCCCTCCCCCCCCCTCATTCTGCAGCTGCGTTATGCTCGGCACACACAGAGACATAATGACAAGCTGCTATGAAAGTCCAATTCAGTGTTTTAATGTCATGCAATTATGTCTATAATGACAGTAACAGGAGCAGCACGGTTACAGGTAATTCTGTAACATACACCATATAAACCCTGGCTGTCTTCAGCATCAACAAACTTCTCACACATTTTTGAGGCAGCTGTAACATTTGTTTCTGGAAAAGTTTCTTGTTAATCACTGCACTTTGCGTCTGAATAGAATGGCTCACGCTTTGTGAATGGCATGACTTCAAGGAAGAATGTCATTGTACCCAAGGCCCTGCTGCTCCATGACCTCATAGTCCTTACAAAGCCGGGACTACAGCGCAGCTCACATGATGTATGGGAAAGAGCCACAGTCACATGAGAACGTGGTGGTTATCTTTGGAATGATTGTGATACACCCTTTCCTCAAGCACGCAGTCACCCACTGCTCTGAGTGAGCTCTGAGACGATAGCCCTTAGGGCCGTGTTAATTGTTACTGTATGGAAAATTGACATCAACAGAATGCACCTTGTAGTCGTTGTTTATGAGTGTGAGCAATGTTGATTGTTTTATCATTTGCAGCATTTCTGGATAGCGGTCCTCTTCCTTTGACCCATTACATTACATTACATTGATTTAGCAGACGCTCTTATCCAGAGTGACTTCCAGCCCAAAATAACAGAAGTGTGTCCATTCAAGTTAAATGAGCAGCAGTGTCATACCAGGCTAACAACATTCCCAGAGCAATGAGTGTGAGCACAACACTATTCAAGCCCTATCCTAAGTTAACTTGTGCAACCTCACTAGACAAGGGAAGCCAAGTACACTACCATACATCAGTCACTAATATACACTAACTGACCCATACATGTTCAGTTATTTACATTTACATTTATTCATTTGGCAGATGTTTTCATCCAAAGTGACTTACAACTGTGGTAGAAGTAGGGTAAAAGTTATTTCATATCAAAAAGTATCATCCATTCTCAGAATGCTTATTGGCTGCAGCTAAGCAGCCATTAAACCTTGCCCTGTTCATTGGCAGGGCAGGAGTCTGACGAGAGAAGTATGCTTGTGGAGGGTGGGGCGGATAGACACTGTGGTGGTCCCTCTTCCACCACCCAGAGAGGCCATCATAGCAGCCCATGAGAGTGGAACCAGCGTGTTATCCGCACTGGGAGAATGTGCCCTTTTCAGCAAGCTGGGCTGTGTCTGTAGTGTGGTTTTACTCTCTTTTGGCAGATTATTGCCATTTCATGTTTGCAATGTTTTATCCCAGGCTTTTTTAGAGGGGGGAGGTTATGGGTAAATACAAGGAAAAATTTGTGTTTGGAATCCTCAGTAGCAAGAATGAATAATAAAATGCACATAAAACTCTTTTTTTCCTTGTTTGAAGATGAATCTAAGTTTGGCAGGATTGGAAACTAGATTGCAAAACAAGAGATAAGCGGCTTTGCTTCTTTGTTTGATGAGCGAGTCCAGTTGATGATGTTGGATCTAAATTGGTGTGAAGCTGATGAGGAGACTCTCCTGTTGGGGTGGGCAGCACTGAGATAACCACCTCAAGGTGTCAAGGTGACCCTGAAAGGGACCGTTTGAGAGCAAGGTCACCTCCACTGGCGTCTGCTGTCCACACGCGTGATTTCCGGCGAACGTTGCTCCACTTGCAGGGGTCAATCGTCCAGTCATGAGGCTATTTCTGAATATTCCTGGTCACACATTAACAGCTGTCTGGGGCAGGCTGCAGTTTTCCTACACATAAAGTTAAAATGGAATGTTGATTGCACCGAACGGCACTGACGAATCAGGGTGTTTCCAGATTCTCATGTCACCTGCTTGCAGAGCACTCTCTGGGACTCTTCCGATGACTGTCAGTGGAAAAACTGGTGTTAAAGAGAACCCGTGGCTACTTCCCATTTGCATAAAACCCATGAAAAAGTTTGGTTGGATATAGATAAAGTTGAATTTGTCAATGAGAGTTTTATTCATTTTATGAATTGATCTATTCATTCTAAGGGCCCTATAATTAGTGCGGGTCCAGCCAAACACTACTCTTGGGTTAAATTTTTAAATACAGACATGCTTTTCCTGGTGCAAGTAAATTAAGTCTAAAAAAATGAAAATGTTAATATTCAGTCAATATTTTGCTCTTTTTCTTCAGAAAAAACACCCTAGGTTCATGGACACCTGCAAGGAAATGGCTCAATTTCTGAGAAGGGCATCCGGCATTGATGGCAAATGTGTTTGAAGAATATATGTCCACATGATTATTGAGACAAACATTGTTGTGAATTCATTGCATTCAGCGTTAAGGCTTGCTAACCAGCCTAGAATGGCTTTCTGCGTTTTACATGACTCATTTGGAGATCATCTCCAGTCTCTCATATCGTAACAATCCATATCTTCCAATTAATGCTTTATAAATATGTCTGGGTAGAGAAACCTGATGTGTGTTTCCAGGGTGCCTTGTCATCCAGACTGTAAGAGTGAAGGCTGAACATACTATGTTGTATTTGATAATGAGAAAGGCCCTCACAAAGAGAAAGCTTAGCAGACTGTGCTCTCTATGTGTCATTGTCAACTGCAAAAGATTACTGCTGATTCTGCAGAGTGAAAGCAGAGGACTTCAATCCACAAAGGAACGAAGTTAGTGGGAACAGGATTTCATCTTCTCCTTGACAGGCCGAAATGGGGTTGGAGCTGTGACATGGAACTCACAAAATTTCACTATAAAGACGTGTAGTGACCCAATGTAGCGTCTTGATTCCAACGCATCACATTCTAAGCGCAGGGCACATGCATGCAAACTTGCACGTACACACACAACCTCTGTGATTGACTGCAGAAAAGAAACAAAGATAGGCACACATTTGTTGTTTTTTTGTAATCTCACTACAGTGTTATTCTTTATTTTACAGATTGTCAAGGACAGTGCCTATCAGTATCACATGAACTGGAGCTCAAATGTCCTTTAAAGCACAATTACCACTGGAGAATAAGAATTACTCAGCTCTTTGGAGAAACAGGTGAAAAATAGGTTCTTTGGTGACATATAAATATACACATACAAATTTCACTTAAACACAATACTTTTTTATTAAATATTACAGCTAATATATTAACAAAGTGTACAAGATAGAAGTGATTCACCACCTAAGTCATCCACAACTTGGAGTCTATGGACACCTTTCAAAATACATTCATACAGACGTTTCTGAAATGCAATATATACAATAAAAATTCCATTAATTTACCATTAAATAACATAGTCTTAAATTCAAGTCACTAACTTAGCACATTCTATACTTGCTTTAAAGTGCTTCAGTGTGTTGCTGAAAAAAACAACTGACCTTTCAAAAGCTTGCAGGCACTGAAGTATAAAACACACCATCATCATTGCAGTCCATCTGTTTATTAGGATTCTACCTGCATGGTGCAGCACAGTATTGTTTAAGAACAAATGGTATAGACTGACGTCGATCCAAAGCATCACATCTATCACATTAAAAAGCAGCACTGGATGGTGTGACTGTGGACAAAAAAACTACACACCAAAAGGCTTGACAGCTCCAACGCGATATCACTCCAGCACAAGTGTGTCCTCCGGATTGATTGGTTAAGTCCTTTGTCCCATCTTGCGAAGGAAACGACCAAACAGAGGTGAAATGAAGGTGGCAACTTTTTGGGTTTTGCTGAATGTGATTTTCCTGTTTTACCAAGAAGATGGAGCGGGAAAAGCTGCCACGATGCCTGTTTGGCAGAGTGTTTTTAAAAATTTTGAACACACGGAGAGCAGTGCTGACAGTCATGGGAAATTCTGATGATATGATACGCTAGTGTGACCCGACTCTCAACGGCTCGCACCACCATTTACAAAGTCATACAAACATAATAACACTGAGGTAATGCTGGATTGCATTTCAACTTTGGCGAAACACACCCTGACACTCTAGAGCGCTATAAAGTACAGAAACCAACAGGTTGTCAGCGTTTGAAAGCATTTTAATTTTGAGTCAGGAGACAGTGATTTGATCCATCACAGCACAATGAAGCTAGCAAGCGTGCAAAGGCGGCCTTTGGACAGATTTCCTGAAACCAATCACCGCAGATTATAAACCAAGCTGCTACCATTACCATGAAATGCCATGTACATAAATGTGAAGAGACGAGATCAAGCAGTGAGCTTTGGTCAGTGAAAAGAGGCTGTGTCCTTCTTGCTGTGTGATTTGCCTACACTCCCTGAAATCATTCTGACAGACATTTGTGTGATGCTGGGGAAATGTGGACCAGAGGATGCTGAACGGTGGCTGCATGATGTTAAGTCTCTGAAACATTTCTGCTGGGAACACCAGAATTGGGAAATACATTAGCTATGTATTGTCAGGCACTTTTAGCTGTCTTTATAAATCTAGTGGAAACTACAAGCAATACTGTTGGGGTTAAAATGCAACTGAAATGCTGACTAAACTAAAAGCATATGGACAGGTGCTTTTATTGAATGAGCTTTACATTTTGTAGTTTACTGAAATGCCGTTGGAAGCTTGTATTGTACCTAACTGAACACCCATGATCTTGGCATTTCTTGAAATTTGGGGGCAGTCACAGACTGTAGCAGAAATCCAGTTCTCCATAACACATAGCTGTCCAGGACTGAAGCTTAGCTGGGTCCTGGGAAACCAAATGGTTGAATGTCAAGGATTATATTTTAACTATCTTAATCCTCTGTAATGGAGAGAATGGAGTCTGTGATACACATCTCATTCTCAGCTGTGGAATTAGAAATCCAGTTTTAGTCTGTGGCGCTAGCATACTACAGTATCTTTTGTGTTGTAAGGTATGATCTGTGCCAAGTCCTGTCAGTGGAAAAGTTTTGCTTATTTTAGTGACAAAGCCCATCTTTTAAAAACAGTACTGGGGTACTTAAGTACTTAAGTAAAAGGAGTCTTGTAAAAGAACTGATGTAAAGTTAGGTGTCCTACCTTCTCAAATTTTGGTAAGTCTGAATCATTGAAAACCCATAATTTAATAAAAAGAGGTCTGTATCCTTGACACATATAACAGTTTTGTATTTCCAAACATACAAAAATAGGCTGTTGTTTTGCTTCGTTTTCTACAGAGTCTTTTTGTCTGTTCATACCTAAAGACGTTTTAGACTAGCTTAGATGTTTTTGGACTAGCAGTCATACCTCCTGCTCTACCACGGACGTCAGTTTAGCTTCAGCTGAATGACATGGCTAACTTTGTATTGCCACTGCCAGTGCTGGCATAACCATTGATTCCATAAGCCTTCTTAAATGCCAAATACATTTAAAGCACATTTAATAAGACAACAACTTGTATTCCCTGACAGCATAGTATGGATCCAAACATGATATACAAAGCCTGCTGTACTACCCTGCCCTGGCAGTCCTGTCTATTTCATCACACATGCAACCTTTTTCTTTTTCTTTTTTGCTTTCCAGGAACTATGCTGGTTCCTTGACACCACCCGAGTCTAAAGGATCAGCCGAACAAGCTTCAGAGTTGTGTAACTGATTAATTTACTGTTAATATTATATTTGTGGTCCCAACTGGCTGGCAAAACTGGACTATGTTTGTTTTAGTTATGTTTGCATTCATAAGCACAGAAAGGGCACAGCTTACACAGGCAGCCAGGCCAGGGAACACAGCCACTCCATGGTGATAAGACCGACTAGATTAGAATCGCTTTATTAAATTGCCCCCAACCTGAGTTATGATTTAGAAGTTATTAGGAGGTTTCAAGCTGTAAATCACGTGATTTTCAACATTTTACCAAATTTGAGTCGACAGAGCTAAGAATGAGACTTGGCCATTGACACACTTATATGGGTTCAGTAGCTGTGATTGCATCAGGGAACATGTGATCATCTTTCTCAACCGGAAAAACACATGGAAAGGGTCTGATTGCGGGAAAAATGCCCCCTGGTCCTTGCTCCCATGTTGTTAAGGTTGGTTCCTTTGATTGTAGTTGATCTTTTTCACCTCTCACTGTCCCTGCGAATGAGACAACACTTTTGTCACCCAGTCCATTAGAGCCAGAGATCTCTAGTGGTATCCAGGAGCAACGAACTCCTTCACTCTCTGTGGAAGTCTTCACCAATATCTGGCGTCAACCTAATTTCTATTGGCTGAGTCCAGTCCATCCTTGACCACGCTGTAATATGTCAAAGCCGAGACTCTGACACTTTCCTCTGAACCCCTTCCTCTAGATGATGTGTACACCTGAGTTCCAGCGACAAAGAGTCACGTGACCCTGTTCCAAGGGCCAGGCCGATGGAGGTGAGTGGGATCCCAGGCCATCTCGGTATGTCTCAGTGGGTGGGGTGGGATGAGGTAGGGGGTGCAACCAGTAAACTCCACTAATCCCTTGTAATGGCCTGACCTATGGCGTGAAGGAGCTTGAATGTAACCCCTGGTGAAAGTCCACAGCTTACACATTTGATCAATGATGCGTAAACTACAGGCCTCGAAAAAATCTGAGGGCGGGGGTGCGGGGGGTGGTGTTTGGCATATCCTGTCAAGTGCTGTGATGCTGAGGATAAGGTTGGCGAACCTTAGCCTTTATTCTCAAAGTAATAGGATTTGGACATAAAGCTAAAATGTCTCACTGCCAATCCCCTGGACAGAGCTGGAATGTGTCTTAGTGAGCATGTCTGAAAAGTGGGCAATGGTTCTCAAAAACAGGCAAAGGCATCATGGATCTGGAGCATATCAGGGGGTCCAGCTGTCTCAGTCAGCCCATGTCAGTCATCCCAAATAACTTCCCCGAAAGACACATCTGCCATTACTGATTTCATCTGGTTGCTTAGGGAGGAAGAAGGCACAGCAAATGTTTTAAATACCATAGAAGTGTCTTTTCACAAAGACAGGAAGGAAAGGATTGGATTACATCCATCTATACGCAAAAGCTATCTGCAATACAAAACAGATAAATATCTAAATTGACGCGCTGCTGTTTTTGTGTGTGTCTGCTTTGGAGCGGTTCAGGGCGGCTCATCCGTAACTATGCGGACTCTTCGGGTTTATGGGAGAGGAGTCCTCCCGCCCGCTCTGGCCAATCAGCTGGTAGAGCCGGTGACTGAGGTTCTGCACCTGGCAGGTGCCCAGAACGCAGCCCACGCGCATCAGCTGGGGGTGGTGGTGGTGGTGGCCGCGCGCTCCGCTGTGCGTGTGGCGGCGGCCTCTCGGCGCCCTCTGCTGGAGCTCAGCGGCGGCACCGTCGTCCGCCTGCGGGGGGTCATCGCCGCGGAGGGGAGCCTCGCCGGCCCGTTTCGGCGGGGGTGCTTTGAAGAGACGCCGCTTCCACCAGTCGCGTCTGGCCTCCTGGACATCATAGAGGGCAGCTGTGGGACTTTCGGTGCTCCCTGGGACAAAGTTCTCGCCTTCTTCTACCTCATGGAGCCTCTTGAGGGAATCCAAGCTAGAAGAAACACAGAGAGACGACAGGGTCAGGTGGCTTTGTTTAGATTTTCCACAACTTTTCAGACAACTTGCAAGTGTCATTTGTCTGCGGGTGACACTGTGCGGGCTGATGCCAGAGTGTCGGGAATCCCAGAGCGTTGAAACTCTCCGCCCTTAAGTGCAACGATGCAGAAACGCATCGATCAAAGACGTTAATGGCCGCACGTAACATATGTGGAAACCTCAAGGGGTCATTGCATATGGGAACGGCAGCGGTTTATTACACCGTAATTGCTACAGGCCATTTTATCTTTATGTAAATCAAACAGTGAGCAGATTGCCTCACTACCCACATGAGTCCGCTGTACGATGTTTCCAAAGCTAACTAAACTAAATGGTGTCCTACCCATCTAATAGGAACAGTAAGTTCACCACAAACACAGGGGGAAAAAAACGCTAGATCCACGCAATCTTTAGTGGTTGCCAGGTGTCTAGGCCAGCTGGTCTTTGTTTGACATGATATTGGGCTCCTTAAATCAGGCCGCGGGTCCTCCCAGAACACTAATATCTGTTTGTACAGTGGATCTAACTCATGCATGATAAAAGCTCTGGTCTGAGCAGCCTCATCTAGCGCACAGACGGGAGATTCTGCCTGCCATTACGACCAAGCCTTCGCACTGATGCCACACCATTAAGCACACAGCTTAGCGTCACTTTGCCCTGGCACTGACCACCGAGAGTGAGGTGTATGCTAAACCGCCATGCGCCTCAATCCAGTGTTGTCCAATCCTACTGTTGTGAGCTCTCCTTCAGCTGTAGGCGCAATGTTCTACTGGCACTAATGGGAACTTCTACGGGAACTAATGTTCTCAGAATCTCTCTTTCGCAAGCTGGACTGAGGAACCACGGGGGTGGGGTGGAGGGAGAGGGGGAAGGGGGGGATGGGGGTGCAAAGGTCATGTTAGTAGCTGAACTGCATAAGAAATAAGCTCCTGTAGAGCATTATTATGTGGCCTTGATCCTTCAGTTATCCAGATTTTTTTTTCAATTATGGTAGTAATAAATCTTCTTTATGGAAATGCCCGCCCTTCATCTTTGCATATCAAACAGGATAAAGCTGGCCTGAAAAACTGAGATTAATCCTATTTATTACAGAATTTAATATTGTATTTTTATTTTTAGGATTTTTGTAAAAAATGATTTGTATATACTTTATGTGTACTAAACTGTCGAAAATGTGTTTGTGACAGGAAAGACAAAAGAAATTATCACAAGAAATATGTAGGATTCAGACTGTGTTCTGATTCTGATTCTAGCCTAGTTTGCGGCTAATTTGTAAATTATGTCAGAACCACAAAGGGACTTCAAAAGCATAAATTTACTTTATGAAATCAGACCTCACAAGCTCAGTGGGTATGGTTTTGTGATTTTTTTTAATGACAACGTAAGTGTAAAGCCTCTGGTAGTTGGAGCTCTGGAATAAAAGCAGTATCTACAAAAAATATATATAATCACATTGGAATGGGAAAGGAAAATATTTGACCTGACTCTTTTTTTTTCTTTGTAAAAATGTGCATTTTATGTGCCCAAAAGTGGCATACCAGGAGGCCACTGAAAGAAACAAAGCAATGAAATGTGTTTGACAAGACGATAAACCATGGGGTCGAATCCAAAGTGCTAAGAAATAAACACGAACGGACCGCCGCGTAGCATTAGCAAATGCCCCTGACGCGACAGCGGTGGCGTGACAGGTGGCGAGTGAAAAGGCTCCAAGGAATTTCCCAGCATTCCCGGGCCACCTTGGAACCGCACCTCCAGCACATCTTTTGGCAGACAGAAGAAGCACAGCGCGTTGCCAGGTAAACAAAGACTTGGGCCTCCCCTGCCGGTGTACGTGCTCAGACTGCCTGAATAAACTGGCCGGCGGCCGCCTTCGATCACAGCACGGGCCCTTGAGCCCAGCGGTGATGCTCAAGTGATAGAAATGGTCAGTTCGTGCCACGACTTCTGTAAACATTTCTATTTTCGGGCATCTATGATTATGCCGGCGGTTTGCTTATTTCACAGGTTACCAGAGCGTAGCCTCTCCCGGCCCTCTCTGTCTGCCAAGCAACCACATTGACCGCGCTTACATTGTTTTTAGCAAATTGAAATTGAATAGTCATCATCAGTGTTTTTCCATGTTTTGTTTTGTTTCGCTTTGCTTATGTTTATCAGCCACAAATGGCTGATAGCTAGAAACTGGTTAGTTAACTTTCTCCCCAAACAGACTGGTCTGAAATACAATCGCTGCAATTAAGTCCAGTTGGCATTAGCCTTGTGCACGAAAACCTAGAAAGAAAACCACGTTCAGCAACCATGACAGAACAGACTGTCTAGGGAAAGAAAGGCAAGGCAATTCAACAGCAGAACAGCAGAAAATGGGGATTAAGGCACTGGAACAAAGGGGCCCCGCGATCCTAAACAAGACCTTGTGGTTCATTTTCCAATACCATTGGTCCTGTCCATATGTCTAACAATGACCATTATTTCCAGGGCAATGTTTCCACTAGTCTGGGAACAGCACGTGGTTCCACATGAACCTCCGTCCTTCCTATGTCAGGAGAGAGTATCTGCATAGGAGTGACCTGTTCTCTCAGAGTGTGTTATGAGTGGTCATGCCCTATTGTCCACCCCATCGATTTACGGTCAGTGGTCGTCAGCACTGGCAGCCGGCCATAAAAACCCTCTGAGAGTGTTGGTAAATAATTTCCTTGGTGGTTTAGCAATGCAGTAACGGGAAACACGAGCCTTTTCATCTTAGAAAGCAACCCAACTCCCACCCCAAACCTCATGACATTTGAACCTGAAAAAAAATCACATCATTGGTTAAATACAGATTGAGCTGAGTCAGTTTAGAGAACGTAGGCCTTGTCCTCAAGGCTGACCGTACCTTCTTTGATTTGCAAAATCTGTTTGACATAATAAACGTTTTTTTTAATGCGTTTGAATAATTTACAGCAGATTACATCTTTTTTGTGAGAAACGCACATAATATATTTAGTTTGAGTCAAAATTTCTATTGAGGGCATTAGTAGTAAGTCACTTATCTCAGGATTTGAACATTTAAAATGCGGTTAAACTAATCTCTTCTTACCACATGTTATTCTTTCGCATTACCTTTGCAGTCTAAACAGATCTAGCATGGGATTAAATTAAAAAATTGACTCACCCTCGCCAGTAAATCACAAAACCTCAGCTTGATGTCTGGTTTCCCCAACTAAGTGCCCTCTGAGTAGACAAAGCTGTCATCTGTGCCAGTGTTTATGTTTGTGATCCACCAGAGATCTGGCGCCTTGTTTTAATCCCAAACGCACTGAATGTTGCAATTTAATACAGAATCTTCACAGTGAACAGGGAATGGCATTAATAACAGAGGTTGAGGCAACAGCAAGGGGGATTATCGTAACACACAACACCCACATGATCAAGGTTGTTTCTAATTTGGTACAGTGGGAACTGTTACCAGAGGTTTACAGATCATTAAGGTCATTTAGGCCTTAATGACTACAGGCTATTGTCCCTGACTGGCATTACCAACAGGACGGATTGATAATTTGCTTCCTAGTGTATGTCTGTCTACAGTTATTTTCCCAATATAATTTAACCATTGTTCTCAATCTGTTCATACAAAGCAACAAGCAAACCCTGGGTTATTGACCTAAAGGAGGGCTAATTGACCCTCATTTATATCGTTTAACAATCAGTGGCCTTTAATGATGTACTCAGATACAGGCTGTATCAGGGCCTGTGTTACAAAACATGCCACCTTTATATTATTTATTACCATATCGTAACTCTTAGTCCAGTAAATTATCATGGGCAGAGCTAAATGTTTGAAATCCTCAGTACACTTAGTTATGTAGCGTACCTTTTACCTCAAAAGTAAACCATTTCCATGCGTTTAAGCTGGTTTATAATGCTGTGCTTTTACGTATTTCTGTAGAATAGCACGCTTCACTCTAGATCGGTTTCTGTCTCGAGAAAATGTGTTCTTTAAGGATGTAATGTGGAATTTAGGCCTTATCCACTAATCCACAGTGGAATTTTCCTTAGAGGATCAGTTCTCATGTTGTTTGGACTAACTATAATGACCCCACAGTTAGATGGGTAGAGAATGGCAGCATGTTTACAGAGCTAGGCAGGAAAATTTATATGTCAAGCAGTAGCACCGTAATCCCGCATATTCTTGTATCTGAACGCTGATCAGATATATCTCAAATACCCATATATCTGTTGAAGAGATTAGCAGTATTTCAGGATATATACATTTGATGTATCATTTCCGTGTAATTTTAAAGTGCATTTTCTGAAATACAACCAACGTGGCATTATTTACAAGCTAATACAGGCTAAAACCATGTTTTGATTATGAGGTACATATCGAGCCTGGAAAATCTAGCTCCTCCCAGCAGTATAAATGTCGGATTCAGCTTTCAGAAACATCAGGAGCTCCCATTTGTTATTGTTAACAATATTATTATTATCAGTTGCTAGACATTATCACAGATAATGTTCTGCTTTGAATTCCTCTTTGATAACATTGATAGGACAGAGACCAAGGATTACAAGTATCTTGTAAAACCTGTTCCAAGAATGCCTGTACCTTACAGCTGCTTTATACAGTGCCTTTAGTCTAGGTCATCACCTTGTTTGATGTCTGATACCATTATCAATGAGATGATTAATCCCTTTCTGCTGATTCAGTGAGATGTATTTTTTAAGCTTTCATTTAGTTCACAGAAATATTTTCTGATGCATTTTTTTATCATTCTTAGCTTCCAATCTGGAAAAATTCTACATTCAACAGCAGATAACTGTAACATTATTTATATGACAATATGTCATACACTAGTATGTGTATGATGTATGTTTTCCATCCCATTGATCCATAGGAGGCTCTGTACAAACCATGTGAAGGAAATGATAAGAGTTAAGCAGGAACACCCAAAGGTATAAACACTGCTGGAAATTCAGCAGACATCCCTCGCCAGCACATTCTTTTCATCGCAAGTACACAAAATAATTTACTGGACAATAAAAAGGTCTTAAATAGAAACAGACACTGTCGCTGTGACAGAGTTGATTGCCCCCCCATAAAAATATTTTTAATGCCATCTTTAACTTCCCACCAACATTAATCACTTCCCACCGTTACTCTCTTAAAACATAAACAGATTCTAAAATCTAGTTCATCATTTACTGGGGCACACAGTGAATATCAGCTTTAATAGGATAATTTCAGCATCACACAGATGATAAAGCCATCCAAAGACAACAAGGGCGTCCAGCTGACCTCTGTGACTACAAACAACGTAGTCACTCTCACGAATGTAAATATTATGTTTGGGAACCCGCATCTCGTGACGTCTGAATGCCAGGCAGAGGTCCCGGTTTTGACACATTGAGACGTCAAGCAGCCGCCAGCAGCCCCCCAGTTAATGATTTTCTCTAGCAACAGAGGACAGAGCACAGCTCTGATTGGTCCAGAAAGGGTCCTGAGCAGACACCTACATGGGATGCAATGCACCCACCCCCAGAAGCCCAGAATGCAACAAAGCAAAAGACATTAGCCTCTGCCCCTGACTCATACAAACAGCATCAGCCATGGCTACTGCACTCTTGCCAGTTCCCCAGTGTACCTCCATGGTGTGAAAGTATGCCCCTTGTTGCTCTTTTTCCCTGCTGTTTGTCAAATCATATTCAGTTGTTCCTGGCTTCAGCCCAGTGTTGCTCTACACAGCCTCAGACGGCAGCATGTACTGAGGAAGATAATGTTATTTTCAGGGGCCGCTCACTGGCCAATATTCCAAAGTATATCTTGGTTGTGCATTCCTTTCTGTTCCAGTCAAAAAGTCAGATCCCCCCCCCCGAACTTGAGCCAAGTGTTTAGTAGTGATACATCCACATGCCCGCTCTACCTGTAGATTTCCCAGACAGAACTGATATGAGTTCTTCTCCGATTAACCTTTGCCATCTGTGTGTTTTTCCAGAAGCTGTACACCTTTATGGCTGTCCTACCTCCGGCTCATAAAGATAGAAGCTCTGTGTTTGCTGTCTATTTTCCCTCTTCTTGAAAAATAAACCCTCCTGAACGAAACTGATGAGCCTCCAAATCCGGTTTAATGGATGCAAGATTACGTGACTGGCTCTCAGAACCTTGAACCACTTCTGCGGTTATGGCTACCAAAAGGTATAAAATTGGATTGTGTTGCTTTTTTTGAGCCTGTGACACACCTGGCAATTTGGTAAAGCAAGGACAGAAAAAAAAACTTGGGTACACAGTGAAAAAAAAAACTGCCAACTAAGTGTGAGTTATTGTAAGATCCTACAACGTACTACATGGATCTCATTTGGAACAGGGTGTTCCTTAACGGTCACCTTGCAAAAATGAAAGCCAGGTCTTTCTGAGTCTGAAAAAGAGTAGCTGTTTCCATAACGGGGAAAGAACAGGAATATTTTAGCCTTTTATGGGCTACTTAACATATTTCTGAAAGTGGAGTCTCTTCTGTTTAATACAGAACATCCTGACAAGTGATTGATAACCTTTAATATGAATAAAAAGGACAAGAATCTGCCAGTTATTTGTACTCCCTCTTTTTTTTCTTCTTCATTCATGGCAACAACGAACAAACAAACTGATGGGCACTGCTGTGTCTATGCTCAGAATGTCTGCTACTTTTCATGGTTCTACTGACCTCTCATTTTTTTTATTGGAATCTTGTGATTGCCATAGTGATGACTTCAACTAACAGAGCCATTGGATACAGAAGAGGAATCTTACCTCCCACAGAAACATCAGACAGTCGATTTATCTCCTACAATTAAAGGTCACCCAGAATGGTTTTATGAGAAATATGGAAAATCTTTGGACATATAAAGCATTCAGTAGAAAACATTAAAATGACTGTATAATTTAATGGGGTGCTTGATATGTGCAATCAAACAATTTCCTTGGTTGTGCATTTCAGTTGCTTATTGCACAGTCGTTTGTGTACTGGGGAAAGTATGCAACACCAACTGTAAAATAGCAGTCAGGTCAATTTGAGAGTGACCCCGGATCTTTCTTTTGGAGCTCTCATTTGCACCATTTTCAGTATAAACCCAGTTTAAATAACTGTAGAGTATTTAAAGACAATGGATTAACTCAATCAGTGCTGCGCAGATGTTGCTAAGACTCACTGATCTGTAATTAATCTGGACGGTTCATGTTATTTACAGAGTCCATTGTGTCAGCTATCCCTATGTAATATAGATCAGTGAATCTGCACATCCAAAGAAAACAAAGTGGAGATTCATGGGTGGGCTGCACCTGCCTTGCTGGCCTCAAACGTGGGGATAGACTAAGCCATGGCTTCTGTTCCTGTAGCCAACCCCAAAGTGGCAGTCGAAACAGAACCCGTCTCCTGCAGACAGGCCATTTGGCACAGCTTGCCTGTTCAACACAATCAAATGTAGGCCACTGCCTCAGAACACCTCCTTCCTTCTCTTCCTTCTTTCCCAGAATCCTCTGTTTAAAACAAACTTAATTTGCTTAGAATTTCACAGTTTACTGAATGTAGCAATCCTGGTCAGCTCAGTACCTTCTCCCCTCTCTGATATCGCAGTTTATAAGACGTCTCCTGAGGTTCTGTGTGCACAGTGTGTGTGTATGCAGAGTTAGTTAAATGGTAACTGAACTCTACAGTGTTTCATAATTCCTGGCAGGGTGAGCTTTTTGGGGTAAGGTCATCTCAGGATAAAGTGGTGTGAAGGAGCGTTGGGCAGAGTGGAAAAACTAACAGGTAGGGCCCAATTTCACATGAATGTACAAAGTGTTTCCCCATGCCCTGACAGCAAGGCCTCTGGCCTTGTATTACAGCCTCCCTCACCTCTGCTGATAAATTCTAAATACTTTCTGACCCATAGATTATTCAGTTTACTAAATACTAAGCAAATACTCAAAATGCTGAATGAAAATTTATTACAACAGGACAGTAGACATGTATCCACATCACAACCAGCTTATTATTTTAAATTGCAAAAAATTGTGTTTGCTGAAGGTGGTCTCACACTGCCTGCCACAGTTTAAAGTCAGCGTTGTGTGACTGGAGTGAACTGCTGAAAATGCACTGAAACGCATTGAAAATGCAAAAGCTACAGGCGTACCTCAGCAGGTCACTGAATAACCTGATTCCGCAAAAGATTAACCTCCAGAAATATCCGGAAAAGAACATCCCAGAAATCCCAGATAGGGCTAAGTCCCCAATCCGTCCTCATAGAGTCCACCTGATTAACTAGGTCAGCAGAACCGGCACGGGTGCGAGTTACAGTATCCACCAGGCCCACTGCATTCAGGACTCAAGGGGAATGATTCGCCCCAGATACGTAGCCTTGAACTGTATGACTTCAGACTGCAGTCTTACAGCATGTGACCCAGGAGCCAGACGCGATGCTGGCACACAGTGAGGGCAGATGCAGCAGGACTGTAGGCCGGTGCTTGGCCCCACACTGCCAGTCAACCTTTGTAACCCAGCAACGACAAAAGGAGCTGATGCTCATACATCCAACACATGCAATGCTCACCATCGTTCTAGTCTCAGAGGACACTGGTGTGAGGTGTCTGCACATCATCTGGAGCAGATAACATAACAGTGAAAACCTACTGAGCATGAATCCCTATCCCATCATGCAACAAGACAGTGCAAACAACACAGAGCTGTTGAAAATCTAATGCCCCCCCTATGTCCACTTTTGGTCACAGTGCTGTGACCCGCTGCATCAATCCAATATGACAACGGTCGCCTCTTTCCGATATCAAGAAAGTGATGCAGCCGCCACATACTCAACGCTGTCCTTCACGGGCCGCCTCACCCTGCATTCTTTCCCAGGGGCCTGCTAAAAGGAGACATGGATTTCTGCCACGCGGAGATTTATCTGGCTCATTCCTGGGTTCCTGAGGTTCCCAGAAACTGGGGGTTTAGTCTGGGCCTCATTTCAGCTGTCAGCTGATCCAAGAACAGCGGGCCAGACCGGGCTTTGGGAACCCAGGGTTCTACCCGGCCCATAAAGGGACCGCCGCAAGGAGAAGGGAGGTACTCCTCGCTTTGTCTGCCATTGGTGAACGTCGGAGTAGCTCCCTCAGAGCTGAAAAAGGAGAGACCCTCAAAACATTCTTCCCTGGTTACCGCTCAGCATGCGGTCCATTTGGCGCTGACACTCCAGCAGCTCTGTGTGCGGACCTCTAATTCAGCACAGAGCAGAAAGGTAAGAGAATAGAGACCGTTCGAGAGCCCATTGGACGGCAGTACTCTCGTCACTTCTCAGAACCCATAATGCATCTTTCCCTCTGTGTCCGCATGTCCCCTTCCACATCCCGTAAACTCGATTGTCAGCGCAACAATAGGCCCTCGCACGGCTCCCATCCTCGCTAATGAGCGTGTGCAGGAAGCTGACCAATCAGAGCCTACCCCCCTCCGCTACACACCTGTGTCTGTTTTTTTTTTTGCCAAGCTATTCTGTTCTGATGCACTCACATTCAGCACGTGTTTGCAAGGTGCAGACAATCCACAGCATAAAGGGAAGCACATACAGACCCTTTTTAAGGCTTTTAGGTTTTAGTCAGTAAAGTCCATCTATTTGCTCTAAGACCCAGATAAGTGCAATTTTTAATACATGTTGTCTAATACAACATATCACATAACATGCATAGTTCCCTGCAAAAGACCCATGCCTATCACCACTGAGGGAGTGAATGTTTTCATGTGGAAAAATCCACTGTGACGTGTTTATGGCATGGAGCTGTTATTTCCATGTCCCAAGTGAGAAAAAGCTCTTCAGATCCTCATTATATAAGGTTTACTATTGCAACCACAATGTGTAAAGGACATTCCACTCTCACTACAAATCTGGAGGTCTTAATTCCTTGTAACACTGTAATTCATGCCTCAGTACACCAAATCCTAATTAAGTCACCTTCGCACCTTCTTTTTAAAGCCACTGAGACCCGTCAAAGCTGGCAATTACAAAAAGGGATCGGTCCCTATTGTCAAGCCTAAAGAGGTTTCAGAAAAAACTGAAAGTCATTAGCATTAAACAATTAAAATATTTTTAACGCAAAATGATAAAATTAAAAACTCACTCTTCCGTGTAGGTAATCAGTAGTTGTGATTGGTGAAACCAGACTGCAGGCTTTCACATGCATTTTAATGAGCCATTGCATGAGAGGAGGTTAGCTCCATCTGCACAGTGTCAACTTTGAACTTACTTTGTTAGTGCTTCAGAGCTATTGGTAATGGTCCCAGCTTCCTTCAACAAACATAATGTTGAGTAACGTGATGGAAAAGTACAAATGCCAGCAATGCCAGTATGTGATTTGTTCTTCAATTACAAGGTGTTCAAGTCTGAAAACACCAGTGGTATGAGCTAATAACTGGTTTTTCCAGTATCAGTGTGATATTGTACATGTGAAACTTTTTCTTTGCTAAATAACATCAAATACCCCAAATGTGCATTTCCAAAGTTTTGTACAGGCTACTGCATATACTGTGATAATAATTTGGTTGTTAGGAAACCTTCATTATAAATTTCTAGTGGTGATTGTTTCACAACAGTCTACTACTCTTCACACTTGAAATGATGGTCTGAAAAGCACAGCGCAGTTATTTCTAGATTTACACCTACAAGTAAATACAATGGATTAACCTACATACAAGTAAATGAAAATGAACATTTCATTCAAAACAATAAAAAATCTGCGCAATTAAATCAAGAAAATTATAAATATAAGACACAGAACATAACAGATTCATCACTCATAAATTAACTTATTGCATAACCGTGTTTCCTCCCAGATCCCACATTTTTTTCTGCGAGTCTTTTCGGAATAACCTTGAAATTCTACAGTGACGCAAGCGTTATCGGCTTTCTCTGGACAGATAAAACGAAATGTACAGTAGCTATCAAGTTAGATGGCCAATTATTTGTCCACTTAGATTGCTAATTGAGAGGGTAAATTATAACGTCGTCGACTCTATGTTTACCAGAACGTACTTTCGCAGATTCGAGGGAGTCGTTGAAATGGAAGGTGTACCGTACATCCTCAAAATGATGCAATAACGGCATTTGTGGCGTAGGGATCGCTCAATGTGCGTTCCAAATGGTATACTTTGGATGGGAATCAAGAAGAGATAAGGCTATCTACAAGTTATTTGTTTTAAATGCGTCACATTTACATTTACCTTAATTTTGTTTGAGGCTACCATAGATACTCCAGTGTACGTTTTTTTCGCACAAACTCCTTAGGGAGATAGTTCTACATGCCGTAACAATGATAAGCGGAACTGCTGCACAGCTAGAAAGCGTGTAAGCTGATAAAAACCCATAAAAACACAGCCAGCTAATAAACCTGTCTAGAAGGCATAGGAACGGAGCTCTGCGCCAAACCTTTTAAGTGTCTGAGATATTTTATCAATTAGGTTTACAGATCAGAGGATATCTAGATTAAAGAATAAGAGCACAGTACATCTAGTCATCGCACAGACTGCGGTAACACTAGTCTTTAGCAAGTGCGGGATGGTCTAACTTGGCTCCAAACATAGCCCCCCTGGTGAGGATTGTCTTCGATCTGGTTTTCCAGATGTTCAACGGATGCGCACTTCGGGTGAGGATTGCTCATCCATGAAACACTGTGCGTTTATTACGGCACGTCTCTGTTGCTCTATCCTTGTCCTCCTCGCCGCTATCTCCCGGACACAATAACCCGTCTGTGTAAAGAAAACTCTTTTACGCAGGAGCGACGCGGTGGTTCGCCGTTTAGCTTTCCGCTGTCAGTTTAGTGCGACAGCTGTTTGATATTCATGCATGCTACGGTATGAATATTGAATTCCATAACCTGCACTGGCAAGATCAATTTTATCACCCCTTTTACGCAATGCCGTATAGGATTCAGAGGTGAAAACGACAGAGACAAAAGTTCAGTCCTTAACTGTAGTTCCTCCAGTAACGCAGACTAACTAATATATTTTAGATAAATTACCAATATCTATTCGATAATTCCAAAACTTTCTATATGTATTCCACAAGTTTCCAGTCTCCACTACGTACATTCCTCGCTATTTCTGTGCCCACCTTCCCGACAAGTTTCGCGTCCTTTGAGAAGCAGCCGGAGTCTCCGCTAGTTTCAATTCCAAAGTTCAGGCGCAATTTCCGCAGTTATTAACAGAACGCTAGTCTTCGCTGGTGAAATGAATGAAACCGCATTTAGGTTGGGATTTAATTCCTTACCTGTTCCTGTCCGGGCGGGATCCAGCCGGTAAAGCAAGGAGCTGCTGCTGCAGAAAGAGCAGGCTGATGCAACACAGAGTAACCGGGAAAAGTGATCGCATCATGGGATAGGTTCTCACAGCACCCGCTGAAGGAGGGGGCTAGCAAACCACCTGGAAAAAGTTCAAATCCCAAAAAGGAAAAACTCCAAAAAGTTCCGGCAAAGACAAATATCCTGGCAAAAGTATATTGGGAGTAGTTCAGTTAAACCTGTTGAACCAGAAAAAGGAGGGAAATTATATTCAGCTTGTATTTGGCTACTCCAGTTTCTTAATTGTATATCCGTAAAAACGATGCTTGTCCACTCATGTTTACATACAGACACAACTACACAATGTCTATAAATAGTGATATAAATAGTTAAACATCAAATACAGTACTTTTGCTCAATTCCAGCAGAACAGTGCAATATATTGTCTATGTTTGTATTTTCCAGTGTTTTTTATTCTTTTTATCCATGCTAAAATATGGTTGAAACTGAAATTTTCCAATAACCAAAAGTGTGCTGATATATAAACAGTGAACGCTATTCACATTGTCTTTTTCTCACTAATGTAATTTTAAAAATCAGCTAAATTTGCACATGTAATCAATTAAGCCATGAAAGAAACGTGAACGTTACTTACCGTTTGCTTTGTAGGAAGTCTCTGTACAATCTGTAATCTCTGGAGGAGTTTCGCACGGACCTGAACGCTTTGGCTAAGATCACAAGACTTTCTGAAGCGGGTCTGGCGCTGACATAGTACATTTAAATATTGAGTGGGCGGGGCCTGGGACCTGTGCAGCGGCCGCAGCCTCACAAGTGCTCCCGATGCTTTATTTAGACGATCATTACTATATGATTCAGTTATCATTGTGTTATGAATTCTGGGGATGGTGTGTGTGTCTTTGAAGTTTTAAACTTACCGGAGGGTACTTGCAGATCCTTTTGAGCACAGCTGTTGGAGGCTCTTGCGATATCCAGCGAGCTGAACGTGCCAGACATCGTTTCACATTTAATGGAGTCATGGTGATTATGTGAAATGGCTATATCGTCTGGCTGATAATTGCTATCAATGGGTGTACAGGTGCAAAGATGGGAAACTGTCCAGGCCTTCCTTTACCTTGGACCGACTTTTTGCTTGATAAGCTGAGCCCATGTTCATGTACACTGGTGCATTAAAAATCCAGCTGTTTGAACGGATGCAGCGTAACATGTAAGCTACCGTGTGTAAATCACCCTGGCAGCTCTGTTGTGGGTCACAGTCTTTGGAGGGCTCTTGAAAGGTCTTCAGTGTCAGTCTAAAAAGGCAGGGGTTTAGGGCTTTGTTATTCCTTGAGCTGACAAAAGAGTTAAATCCCATGTGCCTTACCTTACTACTTTTAATTTATTTGGCTCTTACACTAACATTCCTGCTCTGCCTAAAACCACTTTCTTTGTGCTCTCTTTTCTTCTGTTATCTGTAACATGCAGTGAATGTTTGAACCTGATAAGAACACGCAAAGTATACATCCGAATTTGGAGAGACACACCCGGGCCTACAACAGCTATCTGTCACCATGTAGTGCTACATCCAAGATGTTTCTCCTGCACCCCGAAGCAACAGTGTGTTTGCTAAATGGGAATCATTATTGATCATTTTCATTCCACATTTTCCAGTTATCTGCAGTTCCCAGCTCGCACCAGGACCTTGCCTCACATGATTTATAGACAGTTAAGAAACACCACACAGGACGTCTGCGGGGCTGGAACCAAAAAACAGCCGACGTTGCTAAGACGCCTTGAATAGAGCTGTCAGGTTGAACTGAGCTAGGTAAGAGTTACCATGCTTCATTAGATGTGCCGCTATTGTGCAACAGCATGAGAAAAACAAGATCATTTTGAGAACGTATTGTTTTTCCCATGGTAACTTTCTAGTCATGTCTTCCAAGCCCAGAATCTAATTATGTGAACATGGACTCAATAATGGATAATTCATTGGATCCAAACGGGAGCCCTTTGGGTTTTGGACCATGTGCTCGCAGCGGAAGTGGGATGGATGAGCAGTGCGCTTCTCAGTTCATTGAAAGCTAATCCCGCATGGTAAGGTCAAACCTGGCCTGAACTAGGAATGCCTGGTCATTTTCATGGAAAAAAGGTACAGCAGCCGCCTACACAAAAGCATGACAAATCATGCAATGGCAGGAATGGCTTGTATTGTTGACAGGTTAACTAGTGATCATTGGCAGAAATCTGGTCATTCTGGTTCTGAGTGGACACAAGTAGCACATGTAGCTCTTATGAAAAAACCCATGAAGAATGGAGGATGCATCTGTTGTTCTTCATGATTTGATAATGCTGCACATAAGGGACATAATTAATCCTTTGTCTTGTGCACTCATTTTCCCTTTGAACTGGTCCACAAGGACATGAAGCACATTAGTGTGACTTCTAAACATGTACAGCATGTAAGAGCTCACACTATACAAGCTATGATCAGAGGAAAGTACATCTCACTGATTTTCTGCTTGTCATCTTTTCCAGGAACATTGGTGATCATGGGGCAGTCTCAGCAAGGAAAAAAACTATATAAATTCCATAAAAGAAGATCAGACCCACTGTTTACCCGTCAGTCACATGCTTTTGGTTCTTCTGTTTTCCACTTTCTGTGCCGTCTGCATTTTCCATATCCCTAACTAAATAGTCACAAAAAAACACGCTCTAAAAACATTCTTTAAAATGTGTTTTTTATCTATATAGCAATGCAAGTTCACATTGTACAACAAAGATATTTAATCCATGAAACATCAGGGACACCTTTATTCACACTGTTAAATAATCTTGTTGGAAGTTCAATGGTGGCTTCTAGAATGTATGCAATATATAGTCATGCAGAGGTTTCCCTGAGGTAAAAAAGGAAGTAACACACAAGAGATTCATCAGTAACACACCTTATCATGGTTTCGGTCAAAGAGATTTCTGAATACTGCAGGTAAATGGACATTAATCTCCACAAGTTTGAAGATGCCTGTAAAGGAATTCACAAAAAAGATGAATCTACGTCCATTGTAGTGTCTGTTTTTAAGAAATGTAATGCTACTGGCATAGCCAGGAACTCCGCCAGGAAGACGAGACATTGTAACAATTGTATTTCTTGAGTACTCTTGCCAGAAATGCATATTACAGGATGTCCATCTTGCCCACCATGGGGTTCTGAGGCAAGTGGCTTGGGGGTGGTTGCAAATTCAAAGGTAGCAGTTAGAGTTATGCTAAAGAAACTGGCATCTTCAGGTTACAAAGTGTCAAAATGAAACAAAGTTGAAAGCATGAATCTTGCCTTCATGGTTAGGTTGCAAGAAAAAAAAATCTTTTTTGAGGACATCTTGTATTTGCCAAAATACATCTGAACAACAAGCCTGTCTCATGGTCAGATGAAATGCAAATTGAGCTTTTTGGGCATGCTCATGACCTTTATGTTTTGCTTAAAAGGTGAGGTTTATTTTAATTAAGAACCCATGCCCACTGTGCAATATAGTGGGGGTTTATTACATTTAGGGTTGTTTTGCATCTTTGGGTTGTGTAGCCCAAGGTGACATAGAGGGAGTTATGAAGTCCAACATATCCCAGGACATTTGGGCCAAAAAACTGATTCCTTCTGCCAAAGGCTCAAACTTGGCTTAAATTTTATATTCCAGCATGATAATGTGAAAGTATTTTAAAGTATTCCTCCAAATGAAAGAAATGGTTGACTGGTTTTCAGGTGATCATCTAAATCTTCAGACCTCAGTCCAATTCCACATTTATGGTTTGAACTAAAAAAAAAAAATCAGTTCACAAATGAGATCCAAAAGATCTGAAGGATCTAGAGCAATTCTCCCTAGAGGAATGGTCAAAAATCTCCCCTCAGACATGCCAGAACCTCATAAAACACTAAAGGAAGCATCTTGCCAGTATAATACATACCAGAGTGTTACTAAATATTGAGGGCACTGTACATTTCAGTCTGTAATGAAATTTCTGTAGAACATGTGCCAGTGCATTGTTTAATAATGGCAGTATGTGGCAACAGCTCATGACACACAACAGACACATGAGCCCTAGCGTTGCTTTGGTGTTCTTCTGAATTGTGATCTTCTTTGCATGTTTGGTATTACATATGAGGAGGTCTACAGCCATGAGGAAGTACACAGCCACTGCAGACAGCAAGGCCCGACTGAGAAACTAAGCCTGACCTTGCGATTAGATGCGATTATTTGCATAGCAGGACTCATGTTATATTTGACATATTATCTACTTGCTAAGGCAGTTGAGGTCAGTTACAGAACCTTTTTAAGGGTACAACAGCAACGCCCCATATGAAGCTTAAACCTGTAGCCCTCTGTTTACAAGTGAAAGTCAACAGTGTGTGACAAAGTGGTAAGGTTGCCACTTCAGCTCTCCGATGGGGCAATGCTTTTATATGCATTGAGCGAGCTACTTAACCCGAATTGCTTCTGTAAATATCCAGCAGTATAAATGGATGATATGTGAGGCATGCCAGCCATTCTGGATAAGGGCGTCTGCTAAGCAAATAATTTAAAAAAATCTGAAGTTCTCTGACCACCCCAAGCGTGTTATAATGAAACAGGCTTGGACATGTAAACGTTCAGCAATGCTTAAGTTGCAGGGGTGCTAAAAATAGGAAACAACCTGGGACGTCCTTTACGACTTTTCTCTAGCAAGCGGAAATGAGCGCACCCTGAGAGCTCTCTGGAGCAGCGGTGAACGTCCACTAGGCTGTGATATAGAGCGTCCAGCGCCGGAGCGCAGCTCCCCAAAGTGGTAGAGGTGCACGTGAAGTGAGAGCATCCACGCGGCAGCGCTGCATGTATCTCCACCCCAGTGTGGCGGATTCGACCGCTCCCTTTTCCCTACGCACAGGAGGAGAGGGAGGGAGGCGTTAGATAGTGAAGTGGGTCAATGCTCCTTCTGCGTTTGACCCGTTTAGTTATACGGAAGTCTGTGGGTGCTAGGGTGCCAGAGTCCTCTGCTTAGAAAATGATCACTGTGTTGGCCATTCATTCTGTATTTTGTGTGTGTGTGTGTGTGTGTGTGCAAACAGTGTGCCAAGCTTAAGTCCAATGTGTTACTGCACCATAATGTATAGCAAATGGCTGTACCCCTGTAGAAAAACCTGCATTTTAGGTATCTAGAAAATTAAGAACCCAAGTATGTTCTTGAGAGGATTTTCTTATGGGACAAACTTGAAAAATTAAACAAATAGCACCTTTGATACATTATGCTGAACTCCACAAATGGAAAAATGTTGTTTTTTAAAGGATTCAGTCGTCTGACTCTAAAATGTAAATATTTGTTTGAAAATTTATAGGAGCCATTAAACAGAGCCCCTGCAGAGCCACACTCAGCCAAACAAATGAAAAAACATCATGTTGTTTAATTAGTGCAATTACTTTACTTGGTATACATTATGTCAATCTCAATGGTCGCTTCCATTTTTTCAGGAAGCCTCAGATAAATAATGGTAGGTCACAGCCTTTGTTTCCAGACTGGTGCCCCTGTTCAGATGGCAATTATCTCGAAACATCATAATTCAATGCAGACTCTGTTAGTGTGAACTGTCAGCGAGCAGGATTACATCTGTCACTTGTGTGAAGAATGTCTGTATGTCATCCTCTGCCCTCCCTTTGGTACATGCATGAAGACGTTTAAAAAGATGACAAAGACGTTTTTTCTGTTTTTGTTACCAAATATTATCTTTCTGGGGATTTAATATTTTTAAATGTTCCACATTGCAAATAATATTAAAGTACCAAGACTTTCATTGTTTTCATGCTGTAAAATGTTAGTTGAGAACAGCACTTCCTGAGCTGATGTATGTGGTGAATTGTTGCTTGTAATTCACCTTCAGTAAGTTGCCTCAGTGGCTTACAGAATTCTGCAAACTGGTTTTCTTAAGATTGCTGCCATCTAGTGAACTCCAACATAGCAGTTCCTTCTGCCTTAGGGCCAGTCAGTCTGACAGGATTGTGAGGACTTGGCTGCCGGCTTTCTCCTCTCACAGGAAAAAAACCCTGGACTGTCTCCCATAGAGAAACATCAATTTCCCATGAGTCCTTTTGCGCGGTCAGAGTTGTTTAGTCAGATTGCAATAACAAACATTGTAGAAATAATTTGTTTCCTTGTAATGGTCAATAAGCCTTTTCAAATACACAAGTGAAGTAGCATAAATTGCCAATGTAAATCATTTTGGATTTTTTTGAGTCTGTGTTTCTGAAGATTTCTGTGGCCTTACAGTTAGGTTTGTTTGCTCTGCCCATGTTACCAGGGAGGGTTACGTGCCAGTGTGCCCGTTTCTGGGGCTGACAGTGGATATCCCTGAAAGAAAGGTGATCCCATTGGACAGTGTTGCTGGGTGTGACCATGTGACTAAACAATGCGACAAACAATTGTGCAAAATCCAGCTCTAACTGGATGTGAACTTGATCTCCTCAATTACGTACAACCCCCCTCGGAGATGTCATGTTTCAGTTCGCATTGCTTCAGATAACCTGTGGCATGCACACACGGGTTTGTATTCACACCATGGATGACCAGTCTCAAATGACCAAAGAAATAAAATCAAGTGAAAATTCACTGGAATAAGTTCACATACACATTCAAAGCCTCAGCAATAAGCCTGGTACTTATTGTACATGATATTTTAACTTCACCCCAATACAATTCACCTTCTAATTGAAGGCTTATGTAACTTTTTTTATTGGGGCCATTAAGTCAATGTTGTTACAACAGCATTTATGAAATAGAGTTGGTGCGATGTCTTGCTCTGCCTTTTTTGATGTTTTGATGTTGATGCCGTCAGGTTGTCGCCTTGTGGTTAATCTGTGCACTCACAAGCTGTCCAATGCGCAATCTGAGTTACAGATTCAAGGTGCTCAAAGCTGAGAAATGGATAGTGATGTGACATAATGTTTACAGCTAGAGGGTTTGGTCACAGGGCATCTGAACTCAAGATGGCTCGTGGGAGAGAAAAAGTCTCTCACACTCCCCCATGGTTTTGTTTTTGGTGCAAACACAAACTGTTACAGAGGAGGAAGCAGGAGTTGACTGTAAACATGGCCCTCCTGTGTGAGCTGGTGCACCTGCATGGGTCCTCCTCTCACTTGGGTACAGCAGGGGACAGATCCACCTGGGTTCCTGGACCGTGCCTCTGCCCCCTTTTGTGGTCTGTGTACAGTTCGCCAAGGCACAGCCCCTACACAGTTATTTCATGATCTTAGACCATACGAACACTTTCCTCAAACTCATCAGGCCCTACTTTTAATGTAAGATGGTCCACTGTACAGCTTGCCATTCAGAAAATGTGTTGATCTGCTTCTGGGTTTTGTTGTAAGCTAAAGTACATGAATGCCAGAATAGTCATGATATAGTCATGACATAGTAGTGATATGCTTTAGTTTAAAGGTCAGAACAAACTCATAACTATCAATGTGACTTAAAATTGGGCTCTACAGCAACAAACTTGTGGTGTATTTCCCTCACAGAAGAAGAAGGTGAAAACTTCACTGATGCCCAAGAGCACCTGGAAAGTGTTTACAACAGAAAAAGTTTTTAGCCACACAGAAAGCACAAAATGGGTGAGACATTAAGAGGAGGCTAACTATCTAAAGAGCATTAGTTTCATTACTGTGAACAGCCTTTCATTTACACAGTGTTGATGAGTAATCAAATATTACAAGCTATGATTTTAGAGAGACCATTAACCCACTTCCTGTCTGCTCCTGTCTATTGATTTGCTTGCAGGAAATCATGTGACCGTCACATCCTGCCTGACAATCCTGTTCTTTGTATTCTTAGCAGGTTGTGTTGTGTGAGAGCTTCAGAGACAGCCGGGGACCTTTTGACAGCGGAAACTATCCCAGCACACATATTTTATCTCTCTGAACAATTTTAAACTGTACGTATGAGCCAGGGCAAAGCTACACACTGAAGCATCCATATTTACCTTGTGCACAGCATGTTGCTTTTTGGAACGTGGGGTAACTATATTAAAACTTGGTCTCTTTGTTTACTGCGGAGGATATTTGCTATTGTTATTCTTGAATGACCACTTGGCTGTGTAGAGCAAACCGTGTAATTAAGTGGACAGACAAACCTTCAGCATACAACTGAGAGTCAGTAGCTCCCCAGAAAGTGAGCAGGCTGGCTGCAAATCTCTGTTAGATTGAGTGGATACTCTATGATTATTTTTAAGCTTATACAATCTTAATTTACTGTTTTATATAAATGTTGGTAATGTATTAAGCTAGCTGTTTTTTTTATTATGTGCTTATGCGCATGTGACAATGACCTGTATGAAACCTCCAACAGAATGAAAGGGCATGTTTTCAAAAACAATTCGGTTTGAGGGGTTGGGTTGCAATTAACCTGTTCTCTCTTAGTGGGCAACATGCATTTTCCCCTTTCCCATCATACTTCAGTATCCTTTTCAGGGCTTAAGACCCGACGACGTTCCATCTGTTTGTACACAAACAGGAAAACGAAAGCAAAGGTCACTGCATTTCACATGATGGGGATAATCTACATGAATGTGTAATGCACAAGTGAATAATGACCCAGAACCCTTGCGCAGCATTTCTTGGTGAGAAAAAAAAAACATGGCTAATTTGCTCTAACCAGGATGTACGCTTCAAGGGGTACCTAGGGCTGATCCTTGAAATATTATAATTACTATCTTATGATTATCAATTAGAATCTCTGAATGGAGCACAGAATTGATCTGAAGATTATAGCAGTCAATAAGCATTCAGGTTCAAAATGAACCCCAGGGAGTGCTTGGATGTACCATACCACCCATAAGTCAATGGTCTTCTCAAGGGTGATTCATTAATGTCCAACCAAACATTTTTCACAAGTTTTTGTTCCATCAAGTGGCCTGCCAGGTTTCATTTTCTTTTAAAAGTAAAAATTTGGTCTTGGTAAATTCAGAGTAACACTTCTGCCTTTTTTACAATTTTGGAGGATTAAAAGACTCATTTTTATTTTATATATATTTATTGTTTTTAAAAATCTGGTGTAACTAATACTTTGTTTTCTTTTATGAAAATGTTTAACACTTGATTTCAGTCAATTGAAGAGGTCTAGCAAGGGTGCAGATGAAGTCATTCTGAATCACAAATGCCTGTCCTCTCATTGGGTTCTTCTTTGAAGAAATACAACCCAAAAAAAAGTGTTTTTGAGATCTTCCATGCATTAATAAATCAAATTTGGAAAAGCAATTAACTGGGATCTTATCTAGTTTGTCTGGTCGATACATTTTCCCTGCCTTTAATCTTCTAAAGTTATAGGGAGTATGAAAGTAATTTAATTCAAGCAAATATAGAATAAGAATAAGAATAAAAGTTGAAAAAATTTAAATTTTCTATTCGAAATGCTCTAGATGGACTTTAATGTGACTACTTAGCTGCTTGTGCTGCATTGTCATGTGTCTTGGTCTTTAAGATCTCTTGAGGCCAAATGTTTTCATGACATAACCTCAGCATCCAGCTTCTATTTCATGAAAGTGATCTTGTGTTTCATTTCAAATATGACCCAAAAGTTCAAAAATTCACTTAAGACATTGCTCATCTTAAGACATTGCTGTCTAAAATCTTATCAAAAGACTTAAAATAATGCAAAAGGCTCCTTTGTGGCTGCCAAGAAAATTTAAACACAGTATTTGGGGAATCCACAGTCACACACACACACACACACACACACACACACACACACACACACACGTGCACACAGGAAATGTGGAGCTCTTTAAACATTTGAGTTCAAAGAGCACATCCGACCACACAGTCATTGTCCTCCAAATGATAAAACTCCCACCTTTTATCCAGACTGACTGTGTCTTACTTTTAACATAGAAACACACTTTACACATCAGCCAGTGTCAAAACGTTACTTTTCAATCAAGCCTCTGAGTGATGTCCACTGCTGGGCAAAGCACAGTAACAACTTAGATGAACTTTTGGATTTTTGTTTAAAAGGGATCAGTGTTTCAAAGCGTGCCTTTCACATTTTCTTCAGACAGACAGACTGCCTTGACCCATGTATGCAGAGACTACAATACACGTTTTTGCCTGTGTTATTTCTATATATCGTGTGAGAAATGACAATAGAAAGCCTTGCTCATATTTGCCACTCAGAGGTAAGGGCAACCGCATCGTGTCTCCACTGAACCGAGGCCTGTACTGTGTTTTTCCTTTCCAACACCGTGTAAGTGAAGATGACCAATGGCACGCATTGTTCAGTCGCCATAAAAGCTCTGACTTTAATCGTCGTCACTGAAGCGTGACTGCACCCTCCTCGGCTGCAGTGATATTCCACCGCGGCTGTGCCATGTTCCCAGCCGAACACTAATCACAGGTTTTTCTGTTGGCTCTCTCCGGGAGCCCTGTTTCTCACCCGTCAAGACAGATATGTTTCGTGTTACAGCTTGCTTTCAGATGAACGACAGCGTGCTCACCTCCAAATGGCCGTGCCCCGCGTTTACTCATAGGGAAACATTGCGATGTTGCAATAGTTGCGTTTGTCTGTGCGACTGGTTTATATGTCCCTTTCGAGGAGCGGGGCTGGGGCACAGGCTCCCTGGAGCCAGGCCTGAGTAATCGCCACTTCCCTGGGCCCGGCTTCCTGTGGAGCAACTACGTGATTTTCATTGCGGCCCCTCTGATGGACCGATCCTCAACCTAACCCTAACATTAACCCACATTAGCCCACCACCCTTTTAGCAACTGCAGTCTCTTCCTCAGAGATGAAATGGAGCACCTCATTGGCTGACATTTACCCATTGCAGCATGACAGTAGACAGGGATCCTTCATGTCAGGGTACATGGGCACTTTGAATCCTTTCTTCTTTGCTTGGAAGGCATTTCTACGCCCTCCACAAGACTAGACTGTCTGAATTTAGCTGCTCATATTGGCCTGCATCCTACTGCCCTAAGCCTGACCAAAGCATTACTATTCAAACCTATTATAGGCAAAGTCAGTGCATTGTAACTGCTTAAATAGATCTGTCACTATTTATATGTGTATATAGTTTGAAAATCTAATTATTATTATCATGATGATTCTGTGTAATTTGATCTGCTAATAATTCTATCATCATTCTACTTAATCATTCCTTTTCAAATTATCATTGTAATCTTGTATTGTTCTGCTGTAATGGGCTCTGTGACAGTGCAGCTATTAGGAGTGCTATATTTACTACCTTGTGATTGATTGATTAATTAATTGATTCATTCATTGGTTGATCAGCTTCCTGGCCTCTCAGTGTATTTACCTCTATGTTGGGGTGCATGAGGATGGATTACAGGGGGTAGGAGGTGTTCTCTGGGGCTGGTTCAGAGGCACTCAGTTACAGTGGGATTACAGCTGGCTTCACCTCACATCATCAGTGAGTCTGTTTTGCAAGGGATTGGATATCCAGTCAGCGCAGCTGCAGGGAGGACTTAATCAGCCCTAACGATGTTTGCCGAGGCACTCGAGAAACCTGATAAGCCTTGCATTGTGAGGCGTGGAGGACGGGGCCTAAATTTCAGCCTTCCCGTTCATGCCTCTGATTAAACACTCAAGGTCCCCGCGTTTTGAGAGGAAATGAATTGCGTTGTCTCAGTTCGCTCACCTTTGTTGCCCCCGGAGACTGCTCCAGCTGTGTTTGCCTGCTTGACCTTTTCTCACATGGAGTTCAAGATATTTTAACCCTCCTAGCACTAAGTATACAAATAATTAAAATACTGCATGTAGTCTGAATTAATGTGAGCATACAAAGTGATTTCAACTACAGATACACTTCTGTTTCTAGAGCAGAACTTTCATATTTACGCATTTCCAGAGGACATGCATCTGTTATTACTCACATAGAAAATGTATCACCATGTGAGTCCTATGGTACACTGATGACACACTGAATATGCCATTCAATCAGACATAATGTAACAGTTATGACACTGACTGATGACACACCCATTCACAGAGCAGCAGGTGTTCATTGGAGGCCCCACTGTGACATCATCATCTTGTGTCAAGTTCCCTCTTGCACAATGGAAGAGAATGAGAGCACACATTACAGGGCTTCTTGCTGTTTGTTGTTGGAGAACCGAGCATGCCCTTATGGCATTGGCAACAGGATCATTTGGCATCCATTTATGTGGTGATGGTTGCATGAGTCAAATTAATGGGCTCATATTTCCAGCCTTCCCTCTATTAGATGTAAGAAATGGAAAAACACTGGACAAATTTCTAAAAAATGTCTGTCTATGAACAAAGTCCTCTTCCAACAGAGATAAAATCATATGGGATTATTTTCCGACAGAAAAATAACACCAGAATGGAAGAGAATCAGAAATCTGTAGAAATATAGATGGGAAATGAGTCTGTCAACAGCAGCTCAGACTGGAGAGATGTTTAGAATAATGAGAAAATATTCTGAAAAGCTGATTAGCATATTTTGTCAATTTTTACCAAAATACACAGACAATAAAGTTAACATTAAAGATGATCATGGGTTATAATAAGCAAAGGCCTGAAACACAAATTAACCATGAAATTGCCTGCCTAGGACCCTTCTAATCCCAGACTGATACATACTTTGGGTCAAAGGTCACTGCACAGGAAGTGTTGGAATTCTTTCAGTTCTGTTCCTGTCACAAAATCCAAAGATTCAAGGACCCTGTGCTCAGCGCAAGCCTAGTTTCCTTTTACAGAGGGATTCTGGGAAGAATTGTGTAAGTATAAGTTTGCCATACACCCCTACTGATTATCCTCCCAACTCACACACAATGTTGTCGTCACACCCCTGTCGAACTGTTGCAACACTGTCATGTTTTTACAATGTCACAGCAATGTTTAGGCAATTGTGTGTAGTCTGAGCCTGTTGTGAGCAGCCTGCAGTCTGACTGATGTAGGCCGAAGCCTGTGGGATTACCAGCTCAGTGTGTGTTTCCTGGCAGTCTGTGCCATGCACCACTAAACAACGCAGTCATGCCAGGTCCCGACTATAAAGCCATGAAACTGGGTCCACTCCAGTAGTTCACTCTTGTTATGAAGTCCTTTTTTAAAACCCTCTGGCTGAAGAGCACCTCCTGCTGATGCTGGCCATTTCTTGTGGACTGGAGGATGTGGAGCTCATTCATTGGCTGATTTCAGGCCTTAAATGAATGACAGTGTGTATGCGTGTGTGCATGTATGTGTGTGTGTGTGTGTAGGTAGATAGATAAATGGATAGGCTCATAAATGGATAAGTCATTGCTTGACAATAAGATAAGATAAGATAAGATAGAACTTTCTTGATCCCACAGCGGGGAAATTCACATGTCACAGCAGCATTTAGACAGAGGTAGAAAGAGTGGCAAAGTGCAAAAGTGCAATAACGTAAAAAATACAAAAACACAAAGGAACACAGAAGAAGAAAACAAGAAAACAAACAAAAATATATACATATATATATATAAAAACAGAAAAATAAGTATAAAATAGTAAATATGTGTACATTAAGAATAAAAAAACAAACAGAAAAATAAGAAAAACCACAGATGTGCAAAAACTAGAGATGTGCAAAACCAAGTGTGACAATGTTACCATCTTTCTGTGAAATGTGGGGAAAGTGTTTTCTTCAATGGCTTAATGTTGTGTACTAGTCAGCAGCACTGTTTTGCAAAATAAAAGAATGCGAACACACTCTGAATGTTTTCATATGTGTCAGATACACTGGGGAAGAAGCTATGCTTTCAGCAAAAGGGATGCACAAAAAGTCCCTGAGTCTGTGTGGTTCAGTGCCAGAGGAACAATTATTAGGACCGTGTTGACACAGTGCAACATTTATACTGGGATTTCAGCATTATGTAATTGTTTGTTCAGGGGGGTGTAATTAATTACGTGGACCTTGATGACATGGTCTGAGCATACAATTCTGTGCCCTGCCACAGTACTTGTGCAATGAAGCTCATTTAGAAATGAGGCAAGGCCTGTCTGTTCTTTACAGTGATTTTTTTAGGACCAAAAGGATACAGAGTACCAATGTTGCCCAAATGGGAATGAGCAATATGTTCACTGACCGCACTCTAATTATTATTATTACAATTTCAGCAATATTATTTCTGCTTCAGCTGACACAAGGGAATTCATACCTTATGAGTCACCTTTAGCCTGGAGAGGTGATGTACGTATGCATTTTGACAGCTATAAAATGGAATACTGTGATATGGGAACACATTGCCAAATCTGCAGAGAACACATAATTAATTAGTTATGCTAAATGTTAGATGCAAATGAAAAGACAACTTCTGGCACGTACTGTAGTACATGTGAAGTGTTTTGGAAAGTTTTTAATGAAATCATTCACTGGAAAAACACCAACAGATTGTTGGTTTTAATAAATCAGTTGTGATTATTTGATTAAATCCCTCAGGGATTATGTAAATGGGAAAAAATGTACAAGGGACGGCAAAGATACAGCCTCATTTCCGCTTTACAACAATGATATGTAAAACCCGTGATATTAAACAAATTCTTTTAGTTACAGGTTTTGTGTGATATCGCTTTCTATGTATTCTCCACAGGTCACCTCATGGGAATTCCTGAATGACTGAAAGTGATGCCCAGGCAACAGCAGGGTGTTTTATTATTTGATTAACCTTGTTAACAGCCTGTGATCAAACCTCACATGATTGCTAGCAGTAATAATGGCAGTTGTCCGCTGATAATGTGAGTAATTTGGTCATTAAAGTCTGGGGTTTCTCATGGGAAGAGTTTTCAGGTTCCCTCGCGAGTCAGCCGCTCTCATCTGTTCCAGTGAGCTGCACACATGCCTCTAGCAAGCAGCTCAATTTGTCCCTTATCACTGATTGGCTCGCGGCCTGCAGGCATCGCCGCGGCACTCTGTTGATATCGCCAGGCATTCCGCACTGCACTTAATCTCCACGCTCTCTCTGTGTACACTCTCTGTTTGCCTGGAGTGTGCAGCAGGCTGTGTAATGCATGGTGAGGCCTCAGATTTCAGCTGCGTGCTGATCACAGCGGAATGGTCATATTCACTTAGCATTCAAATGGAGACCTAATTGCGCTAAGGGGGTGAGATTCAGTTGGACTGAAATGTCAGGCTCCCTCCAACATTTACAAGAATCTCATGCAACTGACATGCTGTTTGATTCACAGCATAAAAAATCTGTTGAAAACACATGCAAATACATCAATACCAATCAAGAGTAATGATTCATGCAAGCATTTATTGCATATAAATGTATATATGCATTAAATATATATACAATGATATAAATGTTTTGATATTTTGATATAAATGTTGAGACTCCTAACTTGGGCAAATTACCCAATACTTTATTAATGCTCTTTTTCCAGTAAGAGACTAGTTCAGTGTTGTCATGCTACTGCTTTGATACATTAATTTGGTCCCTGGCTGTATAAGATGTCAGTGGTGCATTCACCCTTTGCTGCACCCTGAGCAGAAACACTCATGTGTGTGAATGGTGACTGCGGCGCAATGCACACTGCCGTGACAGGATCACTGCAACTTAGTTATGTGGATCGTTACTACGCATCATTTTTCAAAATGCGTAGGGCGCCGTGGTACTGGATGTCTTTGAAAGTCAAAAATCCACAGGATTGCCACTAATTCTTAATAAGTGTATTGGGTTCAAATAGCACATGCCGTCCCCTTATCTCTCAGCAATGTCCTACCCGGCATTTGACTGCCGCATAACTTCAGAAGATAAATGACATTCCACTCAGTCCTGCTCGACGTGTGTGGTGTCGGGGGAGTCCTGAGAGGCCCTCGTGTTATTTCTGGAATGACGCGAAGCAACAGGCCGCCAATTTGGGAGGACACAGTTCAGCATAGTGCCTGTCAGTCGCTGCCCATCAACGACTGAAAGGAATGCGCTAGCTGCAGAAATAATGTCCACAGTAGCAATCTGACTAAAATTATTCTTCCCGGCCGACATGGTCTGTTGCATAGCGTCACCAGGGGTGGTGTGGAGGACACCATGGACGGTGACTGAATGTTGACGAGGATGGTTCCAATCAAAAAGAGCAGTCCAGCACACCTTTTGAGACACATCACCAGTTTAATCCGGTGCTGTTCGTTTGACAGTTGTAGAAAATCCCCAAACATAGCCATTCTCCTGTGGGTCACCCAGTGACCCAGAAGGAGATGGTCACTGCCCAGAAAACTCACAGGAGATGTCTAAAATGGACAGCTTGAGAGACCACCTTGAAACAGACACCTCTTACATTTAGAAGTCTCTAACATCATGGGAAATCGCGTTACGTCGGCGAATCTTGTCAGAATAAGCTCAATCGCAGAATAGTAAAACCTTACACATTAAAAAAAAAAAAAAAAAAAATTAACTCTACATACCGTAGTTTATCTTAGTTTACAAAGCTAGGTTTTTGCACTAGTATTCATATGCTGTTCCTACTGCCGCTATAATACATATTCAGATATTATTCAAATGTAATGCAACAAGCCTGTTTGCTTCATTTTACATCCTAGTTACAATCAGTCCTTTCGTCTATTGTGCCAACTAATTAGAGGCCCGTTTTACGTTTCACAACGTTTTGCTGTGTCGCAAGCATGTTGGAAGCCCACGCGAAACACATTGCACAAATCATACAGCAAGACCGTTTTCAAAGACTTTACGCTAATTTCAAAACATTTTAAAATCACATACAAAGCAGCGAGTTTGAGATTGTTGCTGTCAGTAACTTTTATATTGGGACGTTTATATGTGTCACTGTGGTCGCGTGCCCCTCCCTGCGCCTCACTGCGCAGACTCCTTGAGCTCTGCCTGTCAGGGTGAAAATACTGACAGTATGGCGGCAGGGCGCTGCTGGAGGGATGCTGTCGTTGCCGACGATGTCTCCACGCACGGCAGAATGTGAAAGAGATATCAACGGCGAACGGATCGGAAGTAAACAAGGGGCCTGACGCCGCGATCTCCCGAAGCATCGACATGGCAAGGCTGGCCGACTACTTCGTGGTGGTCGGTTACGACCTCGATAAGAGGGGTGAGTGTTTGAAGTCTCTCTTTTTTCCCCCCAACTGGGCTAGCGCTAGCAGGCTATCGCCTATAGTAAACAGGAGGCGTAGGCAAAAGGGAGGCGGGGACCGGCCGAGACGGGACAAAACGGTGAGGCCGACCTCCCAGATCTCAGCCTGGGCCGGCGCCTCAACTGTCGACCGCGGATTTCCAGGGCCCGATCGGGCACGGAAAGAATCAAAACCCTTTTGTTTTGGTCCCGAAACGGAAACATTAAAATGAAAATAAAAAAATCTCAAGATTCCGTTGTGGTTTGTGTTTGTGGCGCTGCTGTTGTCACGAAGAGGATGTTTGATATTTTTGAAGAGGTGCTGTGGATAGATTGCAAAGTGGATGATTCAGGACTAAGAGCAATGGACACGGTGCTGCTTGGTTACAATGGGACAAAAGCTTTTTTTGCTAGCTGGGGCTAGCTGGCCGAACGAATGCAGTCGCTAGGTTACACAAACTCGTTGCGCTGATAGGAAATGCACGTAAGGAAAATAACGCGGATTGGAAGGCAGTTGAAAAGTCAGTCATATTTGTTGCAAATGAGGTGATGACTTGCGAAGGTTAAAAATTAAAAAGGCTACAAACGAGCTGATGTGGAAACAATATTTGCACACTAACGTTACGACGAGGTTGGCCACATCTGATAACAATCACTTTAAGTTAGCTAGAGCTAGTTAGCAAACGTTTGGCAGCAAGGTCCATCCGAAATGGATGCAATAATTGCTGTCATACCATCCATGCATTTTGTGTGGATCGCGAAGTCCAGATGGCTTTACCGTTACCTGGTTAGCAAACAGGAGTTACAGCTGGGTAGCTATGGTAAGATCTCTCCTGGGTGGGTGTTGTGCTGAGATGCTAAGGGTGTAGATTCCAGTATGTGACTTCTCTGTCACTCCCGTCGTCTCTGGCCTAGATTTCGACCATAAGGTGGCTTGCGAACATGAAATATACATGCTCCCTTCAGAAGGTGGTTCGCTGATTTTTCCGAAGCAGGCGGGTGGAAATTAGTAACATGCTGTTCAGTCTTATTTATAGAGTGAACCCTGGGTATGACATGAATAAAATATATGAAGAAGTAGTCTGCGCGTAACGAGACAGGTCCCCGGTGTCTCTCGGTTGGGAATGAAGGATTTAGTGAGATGACGTTTCTCGCTAGTTTCTGTGCAGCTGACCATAGTATGACGGGGATTGCCTGCATGTTGCAGATTTGTTTCGCCACCAAAACCCGAGTCCTCCCTCCCGTTTGCATCAAATAACAATAAAACATCTGGTTACCAGACCTGAGCAGAAAGGTTGAAGTTTTAAGGGGAGTACCTACATTGTTTTGCCTCAACATCCTAGAGAGGTTTAAGGAAAGAAAATTGATGAGTAGTAGTCTAGATGGATTTTAAGCATCTGACACCTGCACGTTTTTCTACTTTAGCCATTCAACACCACGGCACCTTGCTGTAGTAACACGCAGGTGCAATCACTTATTTTGGTAAATAAGTAAAGGTGAATCAGAGTTGGAAAAGTAGGTTTGGCAGGGCAGTTCCTTCTTTGCTGTGCATCAGGGTGGCACCCAGAAACAAGCAGCCCAGGTCCTTCAGCCACAGGAAACTCAGGTCGCACTGGGCTGCGTGTGAGAAGAGCAGCAATTTACCGCATTTAACTTCCGCGTGGTCTGTCGTGTTAGCCCTTTTGGTTGACACCTGCTCCGCTGCAGGAGCGTCCATGTTCAGGTCTATGTCCCCGAGGGGAATCGTAGCTGGAATGGCTCCTTGTTACCAGCCCCGACGCTGTGACATCATCATCGATGGCCGGTGGTGCAGAGTGGCTGGCACTAAGGGTGTGCGAATGTTGCCGCATCTGTTTTGACTGTTGCCCGGGGAGCGCCAGGGGGAGGTTTCGCAAGCGGCGCGGTCGGGGCGCGCGGGCTTGTCCCGGCGGCCGAGACCTCCGCAATCTCCTAATCCACGTCTCCAAATAATCTGCCTGCAGCAGCCTCGCAGGAGAAGAAGAGGGGGGAAAAAAAACCCTGAAGTGAAATCTTTGACCCACCTGCTAATCACTGGTTGCAACACCGGTTGCAGATGGCAGGTGCTTGCTGGGGCAGAGCCAGGTGGCTTCTGGCACGCGGAGCCAGGGCTCCTATCGGCGCTCGCTTAGTCATCCGCGGCCGGGCCGTGATTGAGCGCTTTGTCCCGGCTCCAGGCTCTTTTATCGCACAATGCAGAGAGAGCCGAAGCAGGTGAAGCTGCAGAGTGGCACAGCCAGAGCGGAGAGAGGGCCGAAGCCGATAGGGCTACGGCACTTTGCATTATTTATCTCTCCGAGCGTACGCTCTTATCGCGGGCGGCTCACGGCTTTACATCACGTTACGCAACCCGCGCGCACGGCTGGTTCTCTGCCGGGGCAATTACGGTGCATTATCTCGGCTCGAGGGCGCGGCAGCTGTGGCCGACGTGGGATTCAAGCCGGCAACCCCTAGGGTGTGGGGCGCAGTATGCCGCCTGCTGCGCCGCACACCGCCTAAATCTAGCATAGTGCCGCGGGCGGCTTCTCCGAGGGTTGAGGATGTCATCGGGTTCGAGTCGGACGCCCTGACCGACCCCAATCGCTTCTAACAGGAAGTGGGGACAGGCACCCTGGGGGGAGGTGTTTACAGCCCCTCTCTGCCCCTGCCTTTGATAAGCAGGCAAACAACCACCCAGCGCTGTCATTTTCCAGAAGCCAAATTCCAATATAGCTGTCCGATTATGCGGCACTTGCTGGACAGGGGGGGTTAGCACTTCCGCACTCATTCTGCCTCAGCCAAGCAAGGGGTTCAGACAGCCAGGGCTGGGGGCATTCATTATTCACCACGGACAGGCAGTTCTCACAAACGCTCTGCTGGACGGGAGTGCTCTCCCGGCTTCCTGTGCTCCGGCTCGCAAAATACCGTCCCAGCGTGGCAGCCCTCTCGAGCTGTCAGGGGACTGGCCTCCAGAGAGGAGGGAGCCTCCGCTCCCCTTTCAGCTCCTCAAAACTGGGTTTTATTCGAAGGAGGGGGCGCCTCAGCGGGGGGATCTATTTAATACAGCCAAGCTGTCGGGGAACACTGTATATTATAAAGGCTTTGAAAGCACCAGTAAAGGGGACACTTCTCTGCTTGCTAAAGAATGCCATGCGACAGGTGCTGGATTGCAGAAACACAGGGGATACCCCTCACCCCCCCCCTACCAAAACCAGCAGAGGTTTGCGTGGAGCGCGTCCCGAAAAAGGCAGTGCTCTCGCCTTTTACCCCCGGCCCACCACTTCCCCCCAGATTTCAGAGGAGGGCTGCTGTCACTCAGCATGAAAAAGGTGCAATATTTTGGGTTAGGGCCATGCTTCCAGAAATTATGCAATGTTTTGGTTCAGGGTCGTGCATCCAGAAACTATTCTATCCATGATATTTTTTCTTATTTGGAAAGCTGTAGCGTTTACCATAGATCCCCCTCTTAGATTATCACTTTCATTACATTACATTATTGGCATTTAGGAGACGTTTTTATCGAGAGCGACTTGCATAGGTTACAATTTTCATGTTATCCATTTACACAGCTGGATATTTACTGAGGTAATTCTGGGTTAAGCACCTTGCCCAAGGGTACAACTGCAGTGCCCCAGCGGGGAATCGAACCGGCGACCTTTTGGTTACGAGTCCTGCTCCTTACCGCTACGCTACACTTTCAGCTCTATGTCCGTGCCGACGTGTCCCAGGCTTCAGGCTTGTGCCAGGGTGGATTCCGCCTCACAAACAGGAATGCGTCGGCCTGCCGGGAAAGCAGAGTCAGGGTCCTCAGACTGCTGTCACAGCGGATTGACAGGCTGATATTTCCAGCTCTGTGCATGCTGTGCTGAAACGAAGGCATGATGTCGTTCAGAGTGCCTCAGATCGTAAGGGGTGCGACAGAGAATGCTCAGTGGAGGCCTCAGGATCCACCAGCACACAGGGCCCTTCTGTCGCCCGTCCTCACGCCCCGACAGCCCTCTCTGGAATTCAGAGAATGTTTTTTTTCCCCTCCTCTTTGGGCAGTTTACATCATTATAAGCTTCCATAATTGACATTTCATCCGCCCCGTAGCCATGCCCGTGTGTGCCACATCCCTTGCTCTCGGTTGCTGACATGAAACCAAACACAGAGCTGAAGATGGGACTTGATTTTAGCCAAAATTGGTTTCATCAGGGGACACGTGGGTAACTTAAAAAGCAAACGAGCTCAACAGCAGATTTGAGTAAACATGTCACCGAAAGGAGCTTTTTTTGCAGACCTCCATCCACGTGCCGATCCCTTTATTTTTGCTGGATTTCTTCAGGTTCAGTACCGGAAGAAACCAAAGGCCTATTTCAGCTCTGATTGGCTCAGATGCAGCTGGACGAATTAGAATCAAATGCCTTGAGCGCTGGTGAGGAAAACAAAAGACGCCCACGCAGAGACGTCTCTGCAGAGTGCGTGTTTTGCGATCCATCCCCTCCTGGGGGAGGAGCCCTGCAGAGATGATTGACGCTTTCAGCTCGTTCCTCATTTGGCCAGCCCAAGACCTCTGGTTCCCAATTGGGTGTTTGCAGAGGTCAAAGGGCACGGCGCCTTCCATTTTCTCACTTACCAGCTGGTACGCCGAAGGGGAGCGGAGATGATGTTCATTTGTGTGTTCGGAAAAATGAAAGGAGCGGAAGAGGCTAATGTGGAATAATTTTTTTAAAATCTATTGTTTCAATTTCCTCTAGTTCCTTATTCAATATTATTACACCGCATTAAATATGTGTTGCTTGTGTCACAGTGTACTGCTGGTAGCTGGGTACTTTCGAATGCCTTTCCGGGCAGTTTCCTAGAAAGATTTCTGCGATTGCCATATTATTGTCATGATCCATATTGGTTTAAAATACACTTTAGCACTGTCTGCTTGGCTGCCGGAGCTGGGTGATTGGCAGGATTGCAGGACAGCTTGTTCTGCTTGCAGTGATGTTCTCGCGGCAAAAGGGTCTGCACGGAGCTTCAGCCTCTTGCTGTAATTAGAGCCGTTCATAATACTCAGCTTGCGTTTCTAATCACAGTTAGTTTAGCTGTAGGCTGTTTCTAACCAATTTGTCATTGATTCTTATTGCAGCTGTGTTAACTTCCTTCTTGGTTTGTAGCTTCCTTAAGAAAACTTAAAGGTGACATCATGCACTGTTGCCTCAGAACAAATTGTCTGTTACTGTAATTAATGTGTGATGATGGTGACTAAGATGGAATATTTTTTATTGGTCATATTTGCTTCATTTCCTTTATTCGGAATGACAGCATGTTTTCTTATATATCCATGCGTACATTTTTTTCCCTCTTCATCTTTTTACCTCTTCACGTCCATTCATATAGCTGGATAATTACAGAAGGAATGCCGGTAAAATGTCTGGCTCAGGGCTGCAATGGCCACTCCGGCTGGGATTCGAACCAGCACCCTTCAGGGTACGAGCCCAGCTTGCGTTTGCTTAGCATTAGGGATCGCAGCATGCTCCTGCACAGGTGGTCTCTGTTTCCGCGCTGTAAAATGCACCCCCCATGACAAATCAAGGGTTTGACACATTTAGGTCGAGCTTGTCGGAGCATCACACACCGGCTCCCGGGGGCGGCCTGCTCGCGGAGTGTATGCTGACTGGGATTCCCACAAGTGTGGGAGGAGACTGAAACAATAAAGGAAACATACAACTGTGGGTGATAACATTGTAACAGGTGTAATAATCAGAGAGCAGCAGTTTTTAAAAGAAATGACTGTCGATTTGAGTTCAACATGGCACCCCCCTAAGGTCCTCTGCACTGATAGTTTAGCCAATAACCATCCTTTTTTAATGGTATGAATTGAAGCAGCCTGGTATGCACTCTTGCCAGTGCTCACAGATGTAGTGGTGTGGAGCAGGGCTGTCTGGAAATTAGTTTAAGTATGACACAGTTCCTGGGTCCCGACGCCTCTATAATCATTGTGTCGTGGAAAGAGATGATGGGCAGTGTCAGTCAGGTGTCAGCGGGCATGAGATCTGGCAAGGTGTAAGAGCTGCGTTCCGGAAGGCCTGCTTCCTCACGTGAGTGCCGAGGCCGTCTGAGTAGGTATCACCCCCTTCTCTCGCCTCTGAAGATCTGGCGTGCAGTCTGAGAAAGAGAATGTTGGCCGTTTCTGTACAACCCAGAATTGGTCTGCAGGCTCTTTCTTCCCTCTGAGATTCAAATCTCCGCTGAATTCTTTTAATTAAGGATCGCAGGATTAATTGCCTGCAGGGATCAGAGTTTGTGGGGTGGGGGGGAGGGTGGGTGGCATCTGTAGACAGGAAACAGCCCTTTTCCTCATTCAAAGCCAGATTCATTCATTATATTCAGCCTCAGAACTCGGCTGCGCCCAGCTTTTGTGCCTGTGCCAAGGAGGGCCTTGTGTTTAAGACCTCTCGAGGCCTGTTTTAATTAGCTGGAGTGCCAGCGCCGCCAAACCCAGGCCCTCTCAGACGCAAGTGGCAGCCAGGTGTCTGTGCCGCACGGGGACCCCCAGGGCCAGGGCCCGAATGGAGGGGGGGGCTACGGGTGACATGTGCCCAACAAGCACTTGCGTGTTGAGGAGGAAGACAGGAGAAGGCAGGAAGCCAGAAGAGGAGGCGTCACGCTGTCAGTTTACCTCATGTGGAAGCATGGTCCTGCTCCTCCTGAGAGAGGCACCAAAACCAGCTCTTTAAAATAGAGCCAGAATCAGCACTGGAGAAGCAGGAGCCTCAAAGCCAACGCCACTGCCTTGGCTGCTGCTTTAGTGGGGTTCGTTGGGTTCTACTGCGTGCAGGCGCAGGTGTTTCTTATCATTTAAAGTTCACAAGATTGAGGTCTGCCACTAAAACAAAGACAAAACAATGCCAGAGAAAGAGAGAGTGCAGTGAAAGTGTTCACTTTTGATCTGTTCACATTAGAGGTCTCGGCAGACCCTCATCGCAAACCAAAGTGTGTGTTCGCAGCATAGCGTGATTGACATTTCAGCGGTTAGTCAGTGGATTTGGGTGAAAAGAGGTCGCGCCCGGCGTGTGGTTGTGTGTAACACAGAGGGAGGGCGAGAAACAGAGACACACTCTGCAGAGGAAGATGTGCTTTGCTCTCGGAGGTACAGCAGAGGCCCTGCCTGGCCATTGGTGCAGAGCGCAGGAAGTGGGCGGGGGCACAGTTGCTGTGGCGTGTTCGGTCGAAGACTCCGGTCGATATGGAGGGGTTGGATGGCATGAGGTTTACTGCAGGAGGCTGTGGAGCAGGACCAGGAGTCTTTTGCTTAAATTAGTGCCGTTTCACCTGTGTCCTTTTAGCCACATGGGAAAGTGGTAGCGAGGAGATACTAACTCTGCTAACTCGTGTTATTTCTGTTTCTGTTTCTGTTTCTGTATTTATTTGCTAACTCATGCTCTCTGTTATGAATGCTTCTCATTTGTAGAAAGAAAAAAAAAACCTAGGAACTTTAAAATTTTATACTTTTAGAATGTACAAAAAATTGTATAAGACCAATTCAAAAAGCTCCTTACACAGACTGTGTTCCTGGCAGTGAACCTAGAGTATGAAAGGGCAGCCTTGTCTCTCGTGACCCAGGGAACGTTACTGCTTGGCCCGCTCAGCTTTGACGGGATGGCCCAGGCAGGGAGGGGACCCAAGGCGCGCGGTGGCCTGATTTTGGGTCACAAGGCAGAGTGGCACAGACCCTGCTAATCCGGGCCTAATTGCTGGAGGCTCCAGGCCGTGTTATTGATAAAAAGGCATTAGATCTCAGGGGCAGGCCTCTAAGATGGAGGGGGGGGTGAGAGGGTGGAGGAGGGATAATCAGGATTACGGCGTCTGCAGCACACGCTACCACCCCTGTGAAAAGCGGCGACAGGCTCGTCTCTGTCTTGCGAGCGACGGGTTTGTCACCGGCTCCCCGAGCCGCCACCGTCGTCGTCGCTGTTAGCGCTGCCCGCGTTTCGGAGGGTGCGCGGCCTGCCCTCGTGGCCCGGCGGGAGGGGGCGGGCCGTGCCTCTCTATGTTAATCTGGGAAAGCCGCGAGGTCCTGTTTGCTTGACCTCTCCAGGAATAGCCCTCGTGAGGTGTTGGTAAACACGCCGGGAGCTTCAGCCGCGCGAACGCTCCCGTGGGGGGGGAGGCTAAACCTGCGACGTAGCCCGTGGGAGTGGTTTGACTTTTAACTAATGGAAACACTCCGTGCCGGCGTATCAAAGCGCCTCGCTCACCTCGGAGCGGTTAGCTCAGATGACTCCTCTCGGCTTCGCTGCCCTGCTGTGCTAGTTAGCGAACAGAAACAAATCCATACAGCATGGAGCGATCGAAGCAGGCCACACGAGCGAGCTACTGACCCGAATCGTTTGTGGATTAAACTGGAGCCCCCTGGAGGCACGCCAAGTGGATTTCTTTTTTTAAAAACAAAACCCTCACTCATTCCCCTGTAATATTCACACAGTGGTGTCGCTCAGTGTTCCTCTCTCCCCATCCATCTCTCCCTTTCTCTCTTTCTGTCTCCCATTTTCGCATGCTTTCTCTCTTTTTTCTCTCTCGTCCCTTTCTTCCTGTCTCTCTCGTTTGCTGTCTCCACAGATGTGTCACTTGACCAGACAGCTATTAATAAAGATCAGTCACCTTGGTTTGGTCACAGAATTGGCTTCCTGTTGGTTGAGATAAGTGGGGGAGGGAGGACAAGCACAGGCCTGTGTAAAAGAGCTCTGGTGCACAAAGGGAAAAAACACACATGCAGATCTCAAGGTATAATGAACCAGAAGAACTTGTGAGAAATGCACTACTACCAATGTCACAAAAATGCAATTCTCAGACAAAATACTCCCATGCAGTTTCCAAGAAAAGTCATAAAAGCCAGGACTAAATGCATTGTTAGAGTTAGAACATTTTCAAGTGTTTGCTTTCAGACTGGAAGTACATTTCGTCTGAGGTGGAATCCCAAGGCTGGTATTTTTTTCTTGGTTTTCAATGGCATTCTTTTTTTTTTGTTTCTTTTTCGACTGTGATTGGCTGCGTATTGTCAATAAACGATCCCGGCTCCTCTAAGAATGGGGAAAGGCTGGCGCCGGCACAGAGGCGAGCGCACAACAGTATCTTCCTAAATCCAGACGCGGCCTCCATTTCCTTAATGACTTAATCCGGCCGCAGTGGGAGTTGCAGGCGCATGTTGACAGGAAGAGGCAGGAGGAAAAAAGCCACTCGCTCAGATTTCTGCCGCGCGGAATCGCTGAAATTCTCCGCTCCGAGGTAAACAGTAAACATTTTTGCGGGGCGGCGGACTGGGCGACAAACGTAGCGATGGGCGGTTTCGTCACCGTGGGTTTTGGGAGCCCGCTACCGGGGACGCACCAAAGCGGCCTCACTCCAGGATGTTTGTCTCGCGGAGTTATCAGTGCGCTCCCCCCCCCGTGCTGAAAAGCAAGGCCTTGGGATGGCAGTGAGAGCAGGCAAGCTCTGACAAACTGCCATCAGGTTACATAACCACTGTGTTTGAGAGCGCACATACAGTACCAGTCAAAGGTTTGGACACACCCTCTCATATCAGGGTTTTTCTATTTTTATTATTTTCTACATTTTAGAATAATAAAGATATCAAAACTATGAAATAACACAAATGGAATTATGCAGTGACCAAAAATGGTTAAACAAATCAAAACTATATTTTAGATTCTTCAGAGTAAACCCAAATTTTTTTTTTATTACATTTTTTATAGAAATACATTCATACCCGAGCATCAACTTTGCTATTTGTATTTGTCTAAGAAAGAAATTTCAAGAATTTAAGTCTTTACGTCAAAATGTCTTTGAATGCATATTCCCCGTTATCTTAATCAGGCGAGTCCAAACATTTGACTGGTACTGTGTAATTACACTCAGTAATTGTTCTAAAAATAGGCCAAGGGAGATGGTTTAGGGTGTTGTTCAGTGTGTTCCTGTTAAAGAGTTACAGTAAGCGCTCTGCGCTGCTGCAAGCACTGAACTCACGCTTCTCTCCAGTCCCAGGGAAATGTTCTCGAGGCCATTTGGAGCGCCCAGTGTGTGCTGGCACAAGTGTCACGCCTCCCACCCCCTCCGGCAGACCGCCTGTTCCCCACCCCCACTCGCTGTGACGGTCACACAACGATGCCACCTGATAGCGCAGGAGCGGATGACAGCATGCCGGCTGCTGTATCTCTCAGCTCACTCCCTTATTTGCTGAAGGCTTCTGGAAGCCTGTTGGGGGGATTTTTTTGTGCAACCCAGACCAGTCAGAGGCTGATTGTGAAGTTGTGACATCACCCCAGACAGGAATTGAAGGGAAAGCACCTGACATCATTGTGCCCATTGACTCGCGACATCAAAAGGTCACATCGACGCCTACAGCACGCTTATTGTACGGTCGGTAACCACGCGGTCGTCGAGCACAAAGGGCTGTCAGAGGTGCCTCACCTTCCCCCCTCCCCCAGGTTTCACTTCACTGACCCCGCCGGCCCATTGTCTGCTGGGCCGCCAGACCCTTTCACATCCCCACGAGCGGCCGGGCTGAGTTCCTCAGCGACAGGCACTGGCGCGTCGGTCGCGTGCGTGCGGTCTGCGCAGGCTGCGCAGTTCTCCGAGCGCACGTCCGGGCCCCTGTTCCGCCGCCGCAGCTGCGGGGACGCGGTCTTGGCAGTGGGCCTCGTGTGCGTGTCCATTGCCTCGCTGGCCGATAACGCTTTTCGCATATGCTTGCTCTCCTTTGTTGTCGTAACAGTGATGGGACGGAGAGATTGGGGATTGTGCAGGGGCCGGGGGGGGCTTGGGGGCCTTTCCTTTAACATTGTTTGGTAATTATAGCCTTATCTCCTCCCTCCCCGCCCCCCGCCTCTCTGTCATAAACACATGGGCGCACAAACACACACACACACACATACAAACAAAATATAGGTTTTGAAATTCAGTCAGTCTCCAGTGGGCTTTGCCCTTAAAGTTGAACAAACTGAAACCAATATTGTGTGCTTCTGATGTTTGCCCAACACCATGAACACATTGGGCTTATGAAAAACAGCACAAAACTGTGTCACTTTTTAAAATTCACTGCTTAAATGAATTGGATTTAGATAGAAATTGGGCCTTAGTTGAAAGTACACTTTCCTTTTTTTGCATAATACAGTATAGCCTTTAGCCAGTTTAGCTGGTAAAGGGCCAGAGAAGCTGCAGGAAGCACGTAGTGCTTTCATCATATGGGCGCTGGAGATCCAGGGCAGGCTGCTTTATAATTCGAGCGAGGCCTGTCTGCTGGGCATTTCAGGGTGAGTCGGTCAGCGGGCAAGACCCCCATAAAGCACAGTCTGATTGCATACCGTTACGCAATGACGCTCCTCTTGGCCGAGGGCCCGCACTGCGACCTGGTTACAGCTCGGGGGGCGGGGAACGAGTTTCCCCAGAACGCTCACTGGGCCCCGGGGGGGGTCTCGGAGGCCTGGGAGCTGGGCTCGTAACCAGGAGGTGTAACCCGTAACCTCCCCGTCGAGGCACCGCTGCTGCACCACCACTGAGCAAGACGCTGGCTTGCGTCACCTAACATCCAGCTGTGCAGATGGAGAACGAGGAAAAATGTAAGCCACGCACGTCACCCTGGATAAAGGGTGTGTGCCTAGCAGATGATCATAATAATAATAGTGTAGCTGTTAGCCAGCACAGCACAACTGCATGGAAGAAGAAGGAGGACAGCGGAGAAGTGCTGGCGTTTTTCCTGCGGGTGCCTTTCTGGCCCCACCAATGAGCGGGTAATGCTGTACAGAGTTTAGTCACGGCACGATTCGCTGTGTGACTGCATGCATGTAACGCATATAATGATAGGCTGCCAGGCCTTTTCAGCAGCTGGCCTGGTCCAACTGTATTCCTTCCTTTCCAGATCTGGACTACAAAAAGAATACAGTGTACATGCATGGATTCTTTTTTCTTTTTTTGGTGTTGTTATACATGCAGTCAGAGAGCGGAGGCCGGGATGAGCGACGGGGCTGATGGGAGCCGCGGTCGCCGCAGGAAATGCTTGCGGGCCGAACCGCGGACCGCGCTTCCCTGTGACTTGTCAGGCCGCAGCGGGGCTGGGACTGGCCCGTATCCCACAATGCCCCTCTCCCGCCCCTTTGACGCGTACGCCGTCTGAAAGTTGCAGCCTCCCGTAGAAGCTTCTCGTATGCGCTCCTGCGGAGGTAGACAAAAGACTGCGCCCGGAGGGCTGTCGTGTAATTTCATGTGATCCTGTCACATACTGTGTCATCTTATATTATGTAATGTCGTGTGTCATATAATCTTGGCTCAAAGTTGCTTAAAGCTGAGACTGCGCTTCTGCACGCTGAACATGACGCGAGTAGGCCTACGTAAAGAGGCTTGGCTTCTCTTTCCATGAAAATTATGTTCTGCTGCAATTGCTGTGCTTGCTGGTTTTCCTTTTTTCAACTTTCCATTGAAGCCCTTGGAGTGGATGCGCTTGCCCTGTATAATTTACAGTGTGCATTCCTGGTAGTGGAATATGTGCAGGAGGGTGTAATTCACAGTAAATACAGGGATGCTCAGGCTCTGAGTTGATCGTGCCCCCAAGCGCTGTTCCAGGATCTGCTGTCCCTGACCCGAGTGTTTATCCCTGTCTGTTTATGCAGAAAGCTAGGAGCTGATCCAGGGTCAGTGCTTGGGGGGGAACCATGTTGCGCTTAGTAGGGGAGCTGCGTCCCCCGTGTGCCGACCTGGGGGTGGGGGGCAGCAGCTGTGTGGGATAGTGGAGATCCCCTGGATTTAGGGGCTTAGGAGCGGTGGAGGGGGTCGCCGGGCGAGCAGCCAGGACACCTCTCCACTGCAGACCCCATTCACACGCCTGCTGAGGAGCATTGCTGACATTCCACTGCCTCTCCCAGCACCCCCCACCCCCCACAACTGCAGGAGGGAGCTTTTAAAGAGAACTGAAGAGCTTCTGACAGTTTACCTTATAGCCGCCATCTACTGTGTGCATCACATTAGAACTTCAGCCAATTTGAGGTTTTCTTGAAGAAGGGTTTTTAAAGTATTTAAAAATGAACCTCAGGGAAAGTGTTCGCATTAAAAAATGTACGAAGTCCAAGTTCGTTGGACTTAGCAAGTGCCCGTCAAGTAATAGATAAAACTCTTGCACTGGGGTCTGTTTTGTCAGAGAGCCATCCTGGGTGCATTGTAGTTCTGTCTGTCATGCAGGAAGGGTTGACTGTACGAGCTGTAGGCAGATGCCTTTTAAGGTTTAGCTCATTCCTTTTTTTAGCAGAAATAGCGCACGTCCTGTGTATAAATTAGTCTTTACAGCAGCTCTGTGATCGTATTAGTCATCACGTAAGAACCTGTCTGTGCTACTGCCTGAACGCACAAGCTGGCCTGTATGTGGAAGCGTGGCAACACGTGTTGGCTTTCGTTGTGCCTGCTGTTTGAGACCAGCGCTCAACAGAGGTGCGCTCTTCGGAGGCGCCGAGACGAAACGAAAGCGAGGGGAGCGTGGCTCCCCCCCCCTCGCTCCCGCGTCACAGGGAGCGGCCCCACACAGATCAGGCCCGGGTCCAGCATCTCCCGCGGTCGCCGGCAAGTCAGGGCAGGTGGAGAGGGCGGGCGCGGTGTCCATTACACCCCCTGGATGGCGGCCAAGGCTCCGCCGCACAGCGCGGAGATCGAGCTCCGCCTCGGCATCTCTCTCTCCCTCTCTCTCTCTCTCTCTCTCTCTCTCTCTCTCTCTCTCTCTCTCTCTCTCTCTCTCTCTCATGGGCACGCCACTCAATTTTCGGCCCCTGCTCCTCCGGCAGTCTAACGCACACCGCGGGCGGCTCTGACAGCAGTCATTCGACATCTAATTAAAGCTTCTTCAGGAAGAAGACAGCGTTCAGGAAGAAGACAATTAGTGCGAATCCTGTAGCCGAAAGGAGGGCTAACGCGCTACGGGAGGGGATATTAAAAATACTTAGTGAGAGTAAATACAGTAAATATCCAGCTGTATAAATGGATAATATTGTAAGGAATGGTAAGCTATGTAAGTCGCTTTGGATAAAAGCGTCTGCCAAATGAATAAATGTAAAATGTAAATGTAAATGAGAGATGATTATCAAACCCTCCAAATCAAGAACAACGACATGCAAGACGGAAAGGCTGGGGAAAAAATGCCTGTTTGAAAATGAGTGTGAAGTTTATGTGCTTCTCCATTCAGAAAAGCGAGGTACTCGTATAGGACGAAGGCAAACGTTGAAACGCCTTTCCTATAAGCACACGGCCTACTCTTTTCTTGTAACAAAGCATTGCGAAAGGGCTGCCACCCACATGCAGTGTGCCGCCCCGGAGGAAACCTGAGCCACCGAGAGTGGGCGGCGGCTGCACTGTGTTTTAGCCTGTCATATTAGAACATTTACCAATGATGCCCTTACACCAGGGGCTTTTTAGTCTTTACCTTCTACTCACAAGAAAGCCTTTTTGGGGTAAAAGGAAATACTCAATTTGGCATTGATTTATTTATCACAATATTTTGACACCTTTGAGCAATTCAAGTAGAATTTAAAAAATATTCCCGTGGAAAGGCTTTGGTTGAATGAACCGAGAACGTGCCAAGTACATTCACTTTTGGTCTGAATGTTTCATACAGCCTTACAGCCCCTGTTTCAGTTGTAGTATGAATGTCAGTCCTCTCTGTATTTAGTGGTCCAGTCTCAGTGTGAAAAAGGAGGGTTTTGTTTCCATTGGCCATTTGACCAAGTCGTCAAGGTTTATTGTCCCTGCATAGCCCTGGCAACCCAGTAGCTATTATGTTAACTAAAGGCGGTGTAAAATAGATGTACCTTTATTCAGAGATAAAAGGTGGAAGTATCTGTCAGTGACCTCTTTGCAGGAGAGGAGCATTGACTCAGCCTCTGTCCCCTTGCTGATTTGCGTGCGGGAGCATCACTTCCCCATTCACACCACAGATGTCAGCTCGCTGGGTCAAATTTGGCAGAGGCCGGCTATTAACAGCATCCCCAAGAAAACCCACCAGGCTAAAGTTTGTTTGCTTTAAAGAAACAGTTGAACCCGGCCATGTTTTCAAATGATCATTCCGTACAGACGATCGATGGTTTCATGCACTTGTATCTTTACCAACTAGCTTGTACCTTATCTGGTCAATTATTGAAATTTGGTCATGCAGCGCTTCTAATACTGTTGGCTACTTATATGGCTTTTTGCTTGTGCTGTACCCTGCCGCACTTGTAAGTGGCTTTGGATCGGTGTCTGCCAAATGAATAAATGTAAATGTAATATAAATGTACAGGTAGCGCCTCGGAAACTGAACGCCTTTCCTCATCAGGGATTCCGTTTCACAGAAGAGCCATTGCTGAGTTATGACCGCCTGGAATTTCAGTCTAAAATTATCCTCAGACTTAGTAGCCGAAGAATAATCCATTTCATGCCCCTCATGCGAGGAGCCTGTGTCCAGTGTAAAGGGGAGGGAAAGTGCCGTGGTCACAGATGGCCTTTGTCCACTCCGCGGCCCATTTGCATAACGCCTGCCACGCCATGAAAGGCCCCTCCGTCTCCCTCTCTTTGTCACACGGCCGCAGATCCGGGCCGAGGAATTCGGGGCGCGCCACGGACACGCCGGCCTTTCTGCCGTCCCTTTGATGGGCTTCTGTATGAGGCGGGTTCTCCCTTGCAGGGGCCCGGTCCCGGGGTCAGTGTGGCACCACAGTGCGTCTCTGTGATGGGTCGGGTCACAAGGGCCTGTGCTTATATGATAGAATCTCTCTCTCTCTTTCAGAGGCCTTGGGTAACACGTTACCGCGCAGGGTCTGCAAGCCAAGAACGCTCAAACAGTAACGAGAAAAATGACCCAAAAGCAGACAGCATGAAAGGCACACATGACCCCCAAATTTGAGTGAAATTTAGAATGGCATAAAACTGCTAATTAAGAGGTCTGTATTTATTTATGTAAAGTTATTCACCCACAGATAAATAAGTTGAGACGTATTGCGGTGTCAGGCCAGATATTGGGTTGAGAAATTTGGGGATAACTGAATCGCTGTTCGGATCCAGCACATTCATAACATTTCTGTGGCGTTCGGGGCCAGGTTTTGACTTCGCTGCAGTGTTGCGGCAAGGGAGTGACGTCACAGGCACAGATCACAGCCGGACATGACTACAAATGGTAACATTACCTTCCGTGTTCCCTCTGTGATCGGGTCAGTTTTGTTACATCCGTGGGCACGATTTGGTCCACAAACTGTGCAGTGTTAATATCAGAGCACAAGTTATAGGAGACACCAAGCTACCTACATCAGGAGACTCTGTTTCACTGACACAGTCAAGCAGGGGTCAGGAGTTAAAACCCTGATGTTGAATGGCAACTACAGTCTCCCCTCATATCGATTGTGTTCCCTGCTGAGCATCGCAATTAGCCGATCCAGTCTGTGTTTTAAAGTTATTAAGTGCTTGGAAAGAGTCCAGACACGATGAAGACCAGTGCCCTCAGCACAGAGCACTAAATTGTTCTTGACTTTCTTGACTTAAAGTCAGTTTTTATTTACTTTTTAAGTACGCATTTGGCCCATACGTTGCTCCAAAACCTGTTCCCATTGAAGTGCAAGGATCATCTGGAAAGGAATGCCCCGCTTTTTAAAAGAGTATTGATGTCCTTGGGAAAGTGATCGGACTTTTGCTGTGAGCGCTCTGAGATTTAACCTCATGCACGGTGCAGCTCTTGTAACCAAAACGCGCCAATTCTCGGAGTATACGTCACTGCTGTTCATACATTTTGGCTGTAACTACTACTTATGCTACTTAGGTTGTTTGCCCTTATGCTCAGTTGGAATGCAGACCTGTTTTGCTCTGTTGCTGTACAGGAAGCATCGTAGTAATTTTGTGTTTCTACCCCCCCCAGCAGCATTAATATTACATGTCTGGGGCGCAGTACATTTGCAGAGCGGTCTGACTTTGCAAACAGTGCTGGAATGAAGAGTGACTGGCAGTCAGCACTGAACTGCAACACTGTACTTTCCCCTCAAGGCTTGGCTGGCTTTCAGACCTCTCACTGAGAATATTGTCCAGTGTTGGAGGGATTTCCTGAATATTCCCTGTGTATACATTGGTGTGTCTGCTGGCTTCTGTGTTAGTCCGACCAATGACTGATGCCTGTAGTCCTGACATGTCTCCAGCCGTACTGTAAAGCAGGCTATTTTTGTGTATTTGCCTAAGGACATATTTTTACAGCAATGTACATTTGCATTCTGGAGCCACGGGATTGACCTAGGTGTGACCGTATGCAGTAGGATCTGTTCTGCATTGCAGGTAGCCATGAACAGGCCACGCCCCAGTCACTTCCCAGCCAATCGTAACGCCCTCGGCGGTCGACTCCACCAGTTGCCAGCTCTCAAACGAGCAGCCGCTTATGACTATCCTGGGAAAAGTAGGCGGGGCGACACTTCTGAATCATGCCAGTGTAAGCATGGCACAAATCGCCCGTGGCAGAGTCACGTGGGTTGTGAATGTGCAATGTGTTAAGCGTTCCCACCCACCATCAGTGGAGCTCCACAATCCGCATACAGGAAGTGCTGCTAAATGAGCAACAACAGTGTTTCACATGCACAGTGAAATTCTCCCCAGACTCGTGTGCACCCTATGCCGCAACTGGGATTATGCATGCAACAGCATCACATGGAGTGTGTGATAGCCTGCTTGGCTGTCGTATATCTCGTATTAGAAACGTGGAGGCTACTCGATAATACACCACCAGTCAAAAGTGTGGACACACCTGATTAAGATAATGGGAAACATGCATACAAAGACCTTTTGATCTAATGCTTAAATGCTTAAAATTTGTTTCTTAGACAAATATAAGTAGTGAAGTTGACACCTGTGTATGAATTTATTTCCAAAAAAAATATTTTTCAAAAGTATTTTTCCGGCCACTTTAAAGGATCTAAAATATGAGAGTTTTTATTAGCTTAACACTTTTTTGGTCAACGTGTAATTCCATTTGTGTTATTTCATAGTTTTGATGTCTTTACTATTATTCTAAAATGCAGAGAACAGTAAAAATAAAGAATAAAAGTTGTGTCCAAACTTTTGACTGGTAGGGTACATGGATGTCATCAGTTCAACTGTGTTCCTGGTTTGGCATCTGTCTATGCTGGAGTCGCGCTCCTCCCCTGTTCTCCACATCTTTTTCCCATTCATACACCCTGCTGCCCCCGGCTGCCTGTCCCTCCCCCTTCCCTCCCTCCCTGGAGAGACATCAGGCAGGCTGCCGCAGTCCGTCTTTGCCTGGGCCCTAGCCCACTCCGGACTGATGTGGCTGGGTGTCAGACCCATTTATGTAGGTACATGCTGACTTTTTCAGAATTGTGATGAGAGGAAGCTCCTCGGGGGAAACTTTTGGTGTTTTTTGTTTTGTTTTTTTTCTTAGCCTGTGTGTTTGTAGGAAACTCCTGAATTCCCAGAGAACTGCCGTTAAGGTTTCTGCCGCAGCTGATTTTGATTTGGAGGCGGCTGAACTCGATTTTTAATCATTGCGCAAAAAAGCCAGTCTGAATGTTTGGTCGCACGATGTAAACCGTGTCTCCTTCTGCATTCCGGATACGCTCACCCGTTCCAAACAAGACCCGAACGGTATTGAGGCAGTGTTTTTTCCCATAACATCCTCTTGGTTTGTTTTGCTGTCACTGTCAGGCTATGTGCTGCATTGTTCATCAGAGAGTTGTGGAAGAGCATTGTCCTGGGCCCGGCTATGAACGGTCCAGAACACAGCTATCAAATCCCCACAGAGAGCGAGAGAAAGTCCCTGTTTCTTTCCACTACAGCGGAGAGCAAATTGTCAATTATTCTAATGTTCAGTTATGAGATCACTAATCAATCACTTGGATCAGTATCCACATGCTCATTAGTGAACTAAGAATGAGCGAAAAAATTTTGTTTTTCGATATCCGTGAAAGAGAGTCAGAAAGTGCTGAGTAAGACTGAATAAGAGTCCAGGTGATAGTATTTTCCTGCTTGAAAAGTGGGATTGAATGCAGTGAATCTCTTTGCAATGAATCATTCCTTGTGTAGGAGGAAATGAAGTCTCGTGCAGTACCCGACAGAGAAGGTGTGGGGTTCTGTCAGTCAAATATCCAGTCTGCAGAATATGTCAAATGACTCAACATACACACCTCAGCCTCCCACACCCATAATCCCAACTGCAGACATTCCATACCCACTACGGCACTCAGCTCACCTTATAGGAGAATGCTTTTGGGAAATGGGCCTCGTGTATTTATTTTACATCATAACTGCAGTAAGAACTGGAGGCGGTTGTACGAGAGAGATGACTGACATGTGCCTCCGGATTAATCCAGTCCTGTTTCCCATGACTCGTATTTTCCCTTGCAAGCATGTCTTGTGACAGCAGTGTTTTCAGAACAGAAGCTTCAAGCTGAGATTGAATTACGAGCCGAAGATCTTTGCTCAGCACCACTGTGCTGATGTAGCTCTGGAGCTAAACAGTATGAAGTTTGTCTCACCTGACGATTAGCGGTAGATTGAAAGCAGATCGTGGAATGTTATTGGCATCAGATTCCCTTATTAAGGGCCTTTGTGGTTAAAACCACCCGTGCGATGGTAATTGTTGGAAAAAGTTTGATTACAAGCCCAGCAGAACTGTACCCCGCTTTACTGTAAGGTAAATTGTCTACAGAGGGCCTCATGTTAAAGATCCCCTCCCCTCTGCGGTTAAAAAGCACCAATGGTCGTTCTTTGAAAAATATTATTATTGACTATATGATGAGAGTTTGACCATTGGTGAGTGTTTGTATGAGTTCTGCAGTGAGAGCTACATCCATACAGAGTGGCTTACAAGAATATATTACTGGAGATAAATGGCAGTGTAGCATAGTGGTTAAGGAGCAGGACTCTTGACTGAAAGGTTGCCAGTCTGATTCTCTGCTAGGGCAATGCTGCTGTACCCTTGGGCAAGGTATTTAACCCACAATTGCCTCAGTAAATATCCAGCTGTATAAATGGATAACATTGTCAAAAAAAAAGCTTACTGATGTAAGTCGTTCTGGATAAGAACATCTGCTAAATGCCAATAATGTAATGTAATAATTACCATACTGTGATCAGTATGCATGTATCTAATTAGTGTGTAATTGTGAGCTCCCTGTTGAAAAGCAGTAAATTAAACTTGGAGAAAATGTTGTGTTGGGCTTGCTGAGCATGTGTCATGGCTGTCACCAGAGTGTTTAATCCTTGGTATCTGGCCAGAACAGTTTTCGGGGAGTCAGGGGAGTTTTCGGGGAGTCAGGGGAGAGGAACAGGCCAACGCAGTCCCGTGTGTCCATCCAGTAGAAGGAGCACGCTGGTTCCCTCGGTCTGGACAACGCTCTGGGATCCGCCGCGCTTGCTTCCCGGACGGAGCTGTTTTCGATTACAGCCGCGCCGATAAGGCCAGCCGCTTTTACTGGCTTGGCTCGGAGGCGCGGCGTTGCAGCAGTCCCGTTCCTCGCTTCTTTGCTTTGGAATGGCGCGCGCTCGGAGGGCGTGACCCGCGCTAAAACGCACTGGCTCCCGTCCTGCCCTTTTACAACAGTGGGCTATTGTGTGCGAGAACCTCCTCACGAGCGCCGAGAGTAAGCTCGTAATATTTTAGAGGGCAGTCAAACTTAGTCTTAAACCATTTCGAAACTCTGAAATACATTTACAGGTTGTCTTTTGTCAATTTCATTGTGCCTTATAAGTAGTCGGGCGAGCTCAGGAAGAGGCAATATGGCGCTACAGTTTAACATTATCTATACAGTCTGTGTCTTTCGCTGAGATTCAGTGGGAAGAAACCTGGTTAAAAGTGTTGGTGTCTTCATGAAACAACTCCGGGGGCCCTTTAAATGGCGTTTTTGTGGAATGGGGCATTGAGAAGACAGGGCGTGGCTTGGCAGGGGTTACCAGCCCCGCCCCTCTGTGTGGGTACAGTAATGCCGGACGCTGTCCTTGGGCGGGGTGGAGGCTGGAAAGCTGCAGCTTCCTTCCCCGTCCTGAAGCGTCCCTCTTCCTCTCTCCGCAGGGGGCAGTGAGGGTCAAGGCCGGATTCTCCAGCGCTTCCCTGAGAAAGACTGGGAGGACAACCCCTTTCCCCAGGGGATCGAGCTGGTGAGTACCCCCAAACACACACACACACACACACACACACACACACACACACACACACACACACACACACACACACACGTACACAGACACACCTTGACCCGGCTCCCAGAGTTCCCCTCACAGAAGTATATACACACAAACTTACACGTGCCCACTGAAAGTCTCCTCACTCCTCAGCATAACACCGACAGTCATGTTGACTGTATTGTTGTGTTGCCAAAGGGTTACCTTCTATCAGAATACATCTTATTGTTTTCAGTAAGATTCCAAACCTGGTTTGACGGCACAACAAGAATGCATTGAAGGGCAAACTCTAAATTTAAGATCTTTCCAATCACCAGAGCCTTGCACTCTGAAGAGCTGTACTAGATTATTGCGTCGTTATATAACAGTGCTGGAACTTAGAGTGCCAGTCCATATTGCAGCTCCTTTTGACTGCCCCGGTCAAGTTCAAGTGTTCTAAGGGTAAATATTTAAAGTTTCAAAGCCTGCAGTGATATATATATATATATATATATGGGACATAGCTTGCAGTCGACTTCAAAATATAAGGAGTGCGGTTTGGTACAATACATTCCAGTGTTTTTCCCCACTCACATTACCTAGATCGATGAAACAGTATTGTGTCATGCTATAGGTACATGGAACATGCTATTAAAAAGTGCACCTCAGGCAGACAAAAGCAAGAGAGAAGTCAAAACCCCATTGGCCACACATTAGTCACAAGTGACACAACAGCATGGCATGGTGGTGCCAGTTCCTTATGTACACAGCTGACAGATAGTGCGTCTTGCAAAATCGCGATATGGAGTCATTGCTTAGTCATCAGTTGCCACATGTGGCAGTGCCAGCCGTAATGTTGCATCACTGAAGAAATGAGGAGGTGCGCACTGATGTCTTAGAAGAAACCAGGTTCTACAAGCCTAATTGAGGGAAGTCCTTGTGAAGGAAGTCTTTGGGGAAAAACCCATGCAAGGTGGATTTTGAGTATTTGTGTTTGTTTCTGTTTTGTGAAAGGCGGACTGAATCCAGTGAAGGGCGTGGGTTGTTGTGTTTTTAGCGCTGTCCTGTACTGGTCAGAAGTGGAATGAAAGCCCTGTCCTGTGCTTTCCAAATATAATTCGCTAAAAATAAAGGGGGAAGTAGGTTATCATGTTGTCCGGGGAGCACTGTCAATGTCTTGGCTGGGATTGTATGTCAGTTGAAGGCCTGCAGCGAGATGAGCGTGTGACCCAGAGCTCCACAGGCTCAACTAAGCATATTTTTTACAGTGCCGTTCAGCATGGGACTATCTTCTAAGCAAAACCCAGAGATACGATCCCAAGAAAATGAATACATCGGTAATTACAGTGGTGAAGGATTACCGCAGTGTCACACAATAGCACAAAAGCATCCGATCACAATGAGGGCGACAGAGACGAGAGTAGCTAGCTTGAGGCAGTAAGGGATTGAAACAGAGTAAACAGTCTACAGCTACAGCGCAGGGCATAAATAAATCATGCGGTGATAGAGGACAGATGGAGTGATCAGACAGAGTGGTGGATAGATAAGAGTCATCCAGAAAGGAGGAGTGCAGCCCTGAATTAAGATAAGATGAGCAGAAAAGGGCTGAGCAGGGTAAAGGTGACAGGGTGGTGAAAATAATAGATCGTACACTGATGACAGGGACACCCGTAATGTGACAGTATGGCAGGGAGGGGGGGTCGTTAGCAGATCGCAGGCGGAGAGTGAAAGTGACGTCGCTGGGCCTGACTGCAAGCGTCCCGGCCAGCGTGCAGCTGTCAGGGGCCCTCCGGACTTCGTCACCGCCTCGGTCGCGGTGCACGCCTTCGGCAAACGGGCACGCCTCTGATTTTACAGTTGCCTCGCGTGGCGGGAACGGGCTTAGGGCCCAAACGGTGCGCCGCAAGGCTCCAGTCAGATAAGGTCATGTTTGCGTTTCAGAGCGTTTGTTCAGCGCGATGAGGTGGCTTGGCTCATTTCGAGGAGTTCCGGTAAATTCCGCGACAACCTGACTTGTCCTCGGAAAGGGCCACACCCTCGCGCTAGCCTGGGTGTCTGCTCCAGCCTGGGCTGTGAACGCCCGCAGTGCAAGGGAACGGGTCTCTTCTCCACTCCATTTAGTTTACAGCTCTGGGCAGGAGACCTAAACCAAACATGGGAATGGCTGTTAAATCCTCTAGCGTTCCTCTGCGGGAAATAAAACCAAGGAGAGTACTGTTACATCAGTCCTTCGAAAGGCCGCTGTTCGGGTGCGTGCTTCATGCATCCAAGAACGTGCTTTTTAAGGGGGGTTCAGTGCTTCATTAGTTTGAATTGAATATCAGCCTGGAATGGAAAATGTTTTTGATGATTATTGTAAGGTAAGCAGCTGAACCTCAGAAAGAGCCACAGACACCCATTAAGGTGTGACAGGAGCAGAGGGAGGTCTGCTGTAATGCTCTGGCACAGTGTGTGTTGCAATGCCTCAAGGTAAAGGTCGATGGGCATACCCTGGAATTGATGGGTAAACAGAAATGAAAACAGACTTGTTACAGATATTATACAAATTATATTACATTACATTACATTCCAGCACAAAGGAACAGAATTGTACCACTCGAGTTGAATGAGCAACAGTGTCAGACCAGGCTAACGGCACTCCCAGAGTGTGAGCATAACACTATTCAAGCCCTACCCTTGTGCAACCTGACTAGGCAAGGGAAGCCAAGGGTACAGCCGTACATCAGTCACTAGATCACAGAACCCAAAACACATTGCGATACTACACGTAAAATACAAGTAATACAAGATGCAAGTAATACAAGTAGCAAATCCGTAAGTCACCTTACAAATCACTATGGTGTTGTGAATATCACTCTGTTGTCCAGCAAGTTCTTAGAGTAAATGCAACACTTGTGTATGTGAATGTCAGGAGCTCCTGCTTGGTGAGAAGCAGACTGAATGCCTCTTTGCAGAAGCCCTCCGTGACACTTCCTCTCTCCTCTTCCACAGTTCTGTCAGCCCAGCGGGTGGCAGCTCGTCCCCGAGAGACTGCCGCCGACCTTCTTCGTAGTAGTTCTGACTGACATCAGCTCCGAGCGCCATTACTGTGCCTGCTTCACCTTCTGGGAGGAGGTGGATAACGCCCAGGTACGTGAGGGAGTCAGCTGTGAAATAAAAATTGTAGTGGTAACACCCAGGTTCGTAAGGGAGTGTGTGTGTGTGGGTGTGTCTTCAGAAAAAGAAGAGACGTATAGATAAGCCAAAAATATCATGTTATATTAACAGATGTGTCATATCACTACTATAGATTTGTATAGATAAGTATTAAATTTGCATTCACATAGTAGAAGTTGGGTACTCTGTGTGTAAAGGGAGGAATTGTAGGGTTCATTTATGAGGTACACCTGTAGACACTCCCTTATTCATAACAAAAAAGAATTATAAATAACTAATACATCAGTAAATAAATTCATAATAATGTATTTATAATAATATCCATGAATAAGTTATAGATGTGAACAGATGGGAGGTATAGATGTGCAAATTATTGTTTGCCATGTAGGTAAAGTGAGTCATAGATTAGATATTGAAGTAAGTTATAGCTCAGTATAGGTAAGAGGGGATTGATGAGTGTACACTGTTACAGCCCCAGAAGAGCCTGTCCAGTGAAGCCTATGAGGATGATGAGCCCGGGATCATCCAGCCCGCCCAGCTCTTCGCCCCCAAGAGCCTGGTGCTGGTGTCCCGGCTGGACCACGCCGAGGTCTTCAGGGTGAGGAGTTCAGCTCTCGTGTCACCCGATCCCAGTTTCACCTGCCCTGTCCCGCCCTTTGTGTCCTCCCCCTGTCCCGCTGTCCAATCTCCTGCTGAACAGCGTTCTGTGTTCTCAGCATTTGACCTCTGACCCTTGTGTGGAAGCCGTGTGGCGTAGTGGTAGTGAGTAGGGCTTGTAACCAAAAGGTTGCTGGTTCGATTCCCCGCTGGGGCGCTCCTGTTTTACCCTTGGGCAAGGTACCTAACCTAAAAAACATTGCCTCAGTAATATTAAGCTGTATAAATGGATAATATGTAAAAAAATTGTAACCTATGTAAGTCGCTCTGGGTAGGAGCATCTGCTAAATGACAGTAATGTCATGTAATGCCATGTAATGTGTCCCTACCCGCAGAACTGTCTGGGCTTGATCTACTCCTCACACATCGACGGCGGGAGCGTTCCCATGGAGACCCTGATCGGAAACCTCCTGACCTGCATCATTCCCATCGCGGGAGGGTCCCAGGTGAGAGAGCGGGTACCACGTTTCGCAGGCACGAGGCGGGAAGGCCTTCGTTTTCAGCCAGCCGGGGACTGTGGGAAAGGCATTGTTGCTGTTTTTTGCTCCCTCCCGCCTCCCTCCCCAGCGTTTCGGTCTGCAGTCAGTGTGTGGTGTTGTTTTGGCTGCAGGGCGAACACACTGCACGCCGCTTCCCATGGGATCCGAGCCAGGCCGGTGTCAAAATGTTAAACACGCACTCCAAAACCAGACGAACTCAAACAGCCCGGACAGCTTTTACTCATATTCTTCCTTATTCATCCTCTTTATTCACCTTATAGTATATTTAGGATGTTATAATCTCAGATTCAATACCATTTTGTACATAGATATATGTATGGCGTAAGCAGGTAGCACCTGTTACACAGCAGGTGCTGTCTGTTAACCTGCAATATCCCCTCCCACAGTCACACCAGAGCAATCATAGATCATCCTCTTCCAGCACTGTAGGTTCAGAGCTCTGGACTCTGGAAAGGGCTGGAAAGCACTTGGTTTACGTGCCTCCGGGTATTTGGTCCTGTGTGTTGCAGATTGAAGACTCCCCTATGTGTAGTTTTAACGCGGTTCCTCAGAATCTTGCCTGTGACGGGGTTCTGGGCTGCCTCCAGGTAACAACCTCTCCCAGCGGCTTGCCCCAATCACAACTTTGATTTGCCCGATTTTTTTTTTTTTTTAATAAATCATGGTGATTCACAGAGCTCAATCAACCGTCTGCACTTTGTTCAATCTTCCAGCTCTCGCTCAGCTGCGGTAATTCCATAAATCATTTCCCACGCTGTTGAAATCAAGGAATTCTCCTCTACTTTATGTGCATCTTGTTCTCGTTTGTCATGTGTGCTGCTCTGCGGACAGCCTGATTCATTTTGATGCGGGACATTTCTGACCTCATAAATCAATGCAGGAAGCGCTCCCACAGTAGGATTTACTAACCCCCCACCCCGTCCCCCGTCCCAGGATGCAGACGGATCAGAGAGACCGCCCAGCCTGGTATTCTCAGCTGGAGGGGGTGCTCTGCGGGCGGCAACCAGGGGACTCATGGCCTTTTTTGGGGGGAGGGATGGGGGTGTCAGCCCTTCCACAGGACGGTTACAGCACTTCTGACTTCACATTTCAGATTTTTCACTAGAGGAGCAGGGAGAGCCTGCAGACAGGCCTATATGTTCTCTGCGGTGGGGTTAATCTGTGTACATGTATCGGCATGCGGCTCTGTCACAGTGCAGCCGTGATGAGAGCTTTACTGTGGGCTCACGGAGGTGTCATAAACCTGAAACCTCAGGCCCCGCCGTCTGCGCTCCTCGCGATTCTGATACCGTGTCCCTCACGCTCAGAACGCGCTCGCTTCTCCAGATGCGTAGGCTGCTGCCACACATCTCGCGTGTTGCGGAAGAGGCACTTTAATGTTGTAGCTCGGGACTAGAATGTCAGACATGTGCTCCAGGCACTTTGTCCCTGGGTGCCAATCTTTAAGTGAGATCTTGGAACTTGGAGCATGAGAGGCATAACAGTTCGGCCACACCTGCCCGTGTGTGTGTGTGTGTGTGTGTGTGTGTGTGTGTGTGTGTGTGTGTGTGTGTGTGTGTGTGTGTGTATGTATGTATGTGTGGCCCACTGCCCCCAGAGCCACCAGCAGAAAATGTCCCTTCAGATCAAGACACCTTCCTGCTACCCCTACCTGATAGTGTGACAGAGTAACCCACATTGTGTACAATACAGACCACAAGCCACGGGCCTAAGGAAAGTGTTGCAGAACAAAAGGTTGTGTTATCTTTCATCTAATGCTAAACTCTGCATGTTATATGTAAACCTGGTAAATGAGTGTTTAAACAGTGATTGCCAGTTACAGTGGAAGTGTACCTCCTCTCTATATATTAAAAGGTTTTATAGAGAAGGAACATGCTCACTGAGGAATGTGGAGCAGCCTGTTGAGTCTCCCATGTGAGGAACCTCAGTTTTATACCTCTGGTGTCTTTATCAGTGGCTCCCTCTGATTCAGGCACCTGATTTTTAAAGGACCAGTCTGCCAGTTTACCTACCTCACTCTTAAAGGGCCAGTCTGCCAGTTTACCTGCCTCACTCTTAAAGGGCCAGTCTGCCAGTTTACCTACCTCACTCTTAAATGGCTTCACTATTATTATTATTACTCACTTAGCAGAGACCCTTATGTGGGGCATTTGGCATAACAGTTCAGGGTAAGTGTCTTCCTCAAGGACAGAACAGCTGTGTCCCGCCCAGGATTCCTAAACCCTGCAGCGGTCTGTGTATGGGCCCAGCTTCCTGTGCTGTTTCCTGATGAGACAGCTCCAGCCAAATGCGCCACGGCGCTGACCCCTGGAAGCGCCTGTCCACCCCCCAACCCCCCGGCTTTCGTCCCTCTGTGAAGATCAAATGTGTAGACCTTTTTTTTTTTTTTTTTTTGGCCTGGTCAGTGTTGTGAGTTCTGTTTCATGAGCCCCGCTGTTGTCTCTAACCCGTTTGCTCTCCTGTCACGTCTCTGTCTGTCGCTAACCCAGGTGGGCCCGGCGGAGCAGGAGGAACGCCTGGTACGCCCGCCTTTTGCTCTACAGTTGTTAGCTCTTAGCCTCTGGTTTTTTAGGAGCGGTGTCTGTGAGTCTCCTCACACCCTCCCTCCCGTTCCCGCCCCCGACCCCCACCCCCCTACCCCTTCCTCCCCTCCCCCAAGGGGTCTTATCTGTCCCAGTCTTGAGAAAACTCACACGCCGCGAGGGCATGATCACGCTAATCTGTGAACCAACCGCTAATTTCTGTTTTCTTTTCTTTTTCTTTTTTTTTTAAAATAATAACAACTCTATTCTTAGCAGAGTTGGGGTCAACTCCAGGTCCAGCTGTGTCAGGAACCGGAAGCGAAGATGATATCAGATGACTCACTTAATGAGTGGTTTTTAAAAAAGGAATTGACCCCCACTCTTGCGAGCGGCTTCTTCTTGGACTCGTTCCAATCACCTGCTGACAGTTCAGACACTGCTTTTATAATTGTCTTTTGTGTATGTGCGTTTGTGGTTGTCTGCTTGGTCACAGCAAGAGTTTAACCCAAGCAAGCTGTTTGGCGCTGCAGCTAAAATGTCCACCGAGCAATTTTTTAACAAAGTTTCTGTCAATATGCGCTTGTTCTTTCCTACTCCAGGTTGATGTCTTTTTATATGCATACTTTCTCTGTGTAACTTTGGCTGCATTTTTTGTGTATGTTTGTTTTCCCACACACTGTGCTAATGAGGGCTGAGCTCATATGATGTTGCACAGCTCCCTTCTGTCCTGTGTCTCTTTCCACAGCCAAAGTCTTCACTTGAACAAGGGCCCCTCCGGATGTTCCATTTGGTTACATCCTCAGTTCTGGCCCTTCTTCAACTGAGTGAAACTGTGACTCTGTTGCTCTGCCTGACACGCGCGCGTGAACGTGTTTGTGCTCTGTCAAAGCTTATCCCAGTACAGTTCGTATTGCTGGCTGCGGTTGAGCATGGCCCTTGCTTTTTTTTTGACATGGTGGCAAAGCGCTGTCTGCCTCATGCAAAAAATGGGCCACCGATTAAGGGCTGCGCTGTGGAATGGCTTTTCTGTGCGTCAGAGATTAAAAGCAATGTGTTTGTCAAGCTGTATGTGCACGATCTGACAGAATCACCCCACCATCCACCCCCCACCAACCCCTCCCAAAAAAACATGATTTTATGATGCAAAACATTGCCTCCTTTAAACCTCTATTACCTATGTAATGTATGAAATCAGTATGATGGAGTAATTAGATAAATTCACTTATTTGATTGCACCAGAATGTTTAACAGCCACTCGTGTGAACTCTTATGATGTCATCACTGGTGTCTTTCTTAGCGTGGCAGCCACTGGGAGTCTGATTATTTAAATTACCGAATAACCAACTAAACTTAAAAAATGGCTGGAATGTCAGTCAACAGCGCTGACCTTTGATTTCAAACCACAAGTGCAGCTCAAGAAGACAAGGACCCCAGTGCTGTCAGATTAAGGCTGGGCTCCGCATCGTCTTTGCTTGGTTTGGAATCAGGCAGCACTAGTCCATCCTTAATTTTAACAAGCGTTACCGTCGCTCCCTCCTCCAGAGGACCATCACGCTGGGAGCCGGCGACCGGCAGGTGATCCAGACTCCCATCAACGACTCACTCCCTGTCAGCGGCTGCAGCGTGGCTCAGCTCTTCAGGCAACTAGGTGTGTAACCCGGCAACACCAAGCATCACACTCGGGCGGGGGGGGAAGCAGTGATACTGTTTGGTTGGCCGCACCAAGCAGTCAGCAAGCGGCATAGAAAGGATTAGCTGAGTGGTGTGTGCCGTGCTTGGTGCATCCAACCAAATGTTTTCCCTGGGTTAAGTGTCAATTTGGTATTGACTTTTGCCAGAGTACGTACTTAATTGCAGATTCACATTGTTTGGATACATGTGATCATGGTATTGATATATATGCTTGTTTGTTTTTTGTGCGTGTGTGTGTGGGTGCATGCATGCATTTTTTAAGGTAATAAATTATGTGTTGACTAATGATATTAAAATAATACTTAGGTAAAGTATTAATGATTACAGTAGGAACAAGACCAGATACACTAAAATCCTGCCTAAAGGTAGTATTAATAAAACTATCATGCAGGAGGGTTACATAACAAGACAGCCAGGCCAGGAAGGAACACAGACAGCATGGTCTCCATAGTGACGGTGTGTCCCTTCCCTTCCAGGAATCAACAACGTGCTCTACCTATTCTGTGCTGCGCTGACGGAGCACAAGATCCTCTTCCTGTCCAGTAGCTACCACCGCCTCACCGACGCCTGCCGGGCCCTGCTGGCAATCATGTTCCCTCTCAAATACAGGTATGAAGGAGCAGCCACCTGCCCCTTCACACGCTCCTCACTGAACCTCCTCTGCGCCTGCCTGTCTCTGATCACTCGCTCTCCTCAGAGGACTCTGACAGAAAGCATTGCTTCCTGGCAGCTTTGGTCATTTATCTAACGTGCTATGGTGTGTGGAGTCCTTGTATGGATAGAAAAGGTGTGATGTTTGAGTTTTAACGATCAAAGGGATGTTCTCCAAGCCAGGTTTCCAGGAATATGTCCGAGTTAAAACGACGAAGCAGAGCACGGATAGGGAGCTGCACTTTAGGCCAAGTGTCTGCCAGTCCTCTTAATTTCAATGTCAACATCGGCTTCGGCGTTAAGAGGCATTAGAGACGGCTCTCTGCTCCGGTAAACCGGTCACTGTGGAAACCAGGGGTACGCTTGTCACTTCACTTTGAGAAAGTGAGCAGAGGTGTTTTTGTGGGGCTTAGTGTTTGAGCCTTGCGACTGTTTGTGTCTCTGTCTCTTACTCACTCACTGAGACACTCACTCTTTCACTCACTCAGACAATCTCACTCACTTATTCATGATCTCCATCACTCACTCACTCAATCTCTATCTCTCTCCCTCTCTCACTTATTCATTAACTCGCTCGCTCATTTACCCACTCGCTCACTCACTCAGAGACACTCACTCACTCTTTCACTCACTCATTCCCTCTCTCTCTCTCTCTCTCTAGTTTCACGTACGTCCCGATCCTGCCCGGGAAGCTGCTAGAGGTCCTGAGCACGCCCACGCCCTTCATCATCGGAGTCAACTCCTTCTTCCGCTCCGAGACGCAGGAGCTGGTCAGTCTCCGGCCACCACGCCCACAGCTCCCGCCAGAGAGCTCCACTTCATAGCTCTTAGCCTCTGTGCTCACGCACACGCTCATTTAGTCTGTAAAATAACCCTTTCACTGCAGTGCCATTGTAATTGATGTGAACGAATGCTGATGCCTCAGTAACAGAGATGCTGACAGCCTCCGCGGCGTCAGAAAGATTCTTCTACATGATACAGATTATTAAACATTAACGAAAGCAGATTTTTATCGAGTCCGGGTCAGCGCACAGAAGGCCCTCAGCCGTGTCCCCCCTAATTGTGCGGAACAATGAACAAGGCTGCTGTGCGTTTCAAGTCATGTGTCTGAAGATAAAATGATCGAGATGCACGCGGTCGAAGATTATTCCCCTGGCAATGTCACCCCCGCCGTCTGTCAGAAATCGTGCCGGGTGGATTGAGGCGCTCGTAATGAGGCGCTGTTGACAGGGAAGCCGTCTCGCCCGGGGGCTTCAACAAAGCCTCTCCTTTCGATTCCGCCCCTGTACGCTCACAGCACGGTGCACCCCGTTCACGGGAATGGCCAGGAAAAGAATCAGTCGTCATTAATTATCAAAACTATTACGTTAATTATCAGAACCATGCAGACAGACCAATTTAAATCCAAGGAAACAGGCTGTGTTCGCTAGAATCAATCACCGCACCAATTTGGTTCTTATTCTGAGAGCACCGCAGCAGCGTATTTAAGCACTGACATGCATGAAAGCTTCAATTAGCAAGTCATTCTGGGAGATGTAGCCGTGCAGTCTGAACCCTGGTGTGTCCTCTTTGACTGGGGAAGGGTACGAACCCGGGCAGGAATGTGCCGTGTTTGTCCCGGGACCCCTGGCTGGTCGTGGAGCGAAGCATTAAGTGACCTGCTCAGAGATGCCTTCCTGGCTCAGGGACACGGGCAGAGTGTTCTTTACTGAAAGTGTCACGCCTCTGTCTGTGTGCGCCCCACAGCTGGACGTGATCATCGCCGACCTGGACGGAGGCACGGTGACCATCCCGGAGTGTGTCCATGTATCCCTGCTGCCCGACCCCCTCCTGCACCAGACCCAGACCGCCCTCTCCATGGTAACCAGCTTAGCCGCGCACCTCTGTCTCAGTGCATCCTGTGACCGTGTGGTTAGAACCCTGGACACCTCAGTCTTTTCAGTAGAAATCCGGTTGTTTAACGTTAACCGGATTGCACAAGTTGGTAAATTGCTCGCACTACAACTTGCCCTCAACAAGAGTTTTTGTTGAGCAGTAAGCTAATGAAAAATGGAGATCCATCAGACCCTGAAAGGGGTAACGGGTGATGATTTGCACTTACAATTGCTATTTTCTAGTGTCTAATTACTGGTATTATACAACGTGATGGTATTACACAGTTCTTACATTCAGAAAAATCTTGCAAACTCAGTGCTGTTACATGTGTGTGCACTAAATACCTATGTAATAGTTATGTAGATGTATTTAGACTGTTACATGACCACTGGAAACAGGAGCAAAGAAGTGCCCATTAAAATGTTTGTGTTATTTAAGCTTAGGGTATACAAAGCTGTAAAGAATACATACACAGCGGGAAACATTAAGCAGGTATGACTGCATAGGATCCCAGAATAAAATGCAAGACACATGCCGTTCATTAGAAGCTATAAGCGCATGAAGTGATAAAGGAGCAAAAAGTATAAAAAAATACACAGCAATAATTCATCTCATACTCATAGGAGCAGGGGAATTGAGCATGGTCAGATAAGCCAGACAGATATTTTGTGTTTTAACTGAATTACCAATAAAGCAATGAATTACCCTGGAAGGAGATATTTTCAACCAGAGTACATACAAGCTCCCCTGTTTTCAGCACACTAGCTCTGTCAAGCATTGTGTAGCAGCTGTTCTCCGCTCGAAAGCTGGAGAGATTCAGAGAGCGTGACGCAAACAAAAACAGGATTTTTCAGCCGCCCGGTAGATTGTCTCTCGTTTTCAGGTGCTGTTCTGGAGGGGCCACTTAATCACATTATTTACGCGAGAGCGCGAGGGCCGTGAAACTGTATACTCTGTTTACTCTCCGCCTCTCCTCAGCTGAATCCTCAGCCAGGGTCCCTCACCCCCCCCAACCGCCCCCCCTCGGCTGGTGGGTGCTTTATGTTTGATCCATGAGGCTGTAAGTCAGGGCCAAACGCTACATGAATACGATTGGAAATTCACGGTTTCCTTGTGGCCTGAAGCACATAAACAGACCTCTCACGTGGACCTCCTTTCCATTCCTGCCTCTCTGTGATATTTTACCGGGAAACAAACAAGCAAATGATTTTAAAAATAGTCAAAGCAATTATTTTAACGCAGTCTTAACAAAACGAAACGTGCCCCATTTTGTGAGCGTTTGGTTTAGAAACGTATGAGAGGAGAATGGACGGACTGTGGTTCTTATAGCACAGGTATAAATAGACATATTTAAATAGACGGGTAAAATTCGGACAGAATTGGTCTTGTTTGCTTGCTGTATTTTTAGCGTTTTGGAACATTGTTGTTTTTTTCCCTCCCTGCTTTTGGCTGTGGTGGTAATTGTGTGCTGGCTGTAGACATCACAGGAGCACAGCGTGGTTTAAAGGCAGCCCATTGATGAGCTCTGCAATAAGAGCTATAACCGCACAGAGTGACTTACAGCAATACAGTACTGGAGATAAATGGCAGTACTGGAGATAAATAGCAAGTAGCATAGTAGAAAAGAGCAGGGCTTGTAACTAAAATGTTGCTGGTTTGATTCCACGCTGGGGCACGGCTGCTGTACCCTTGGGCAAGGTACTTAACCCACAGTTGCCTCAGTCAGTATCCAGCTGTATGAATGGATAAAACTGTAACCTGTGTAAGTCGCTCTGGATAAGAGCGTCTGCTAAATGACAGTAATGTAATATAATGCAAACTGATAAGAGCCCTTATAGTCGGTGACCAATGGAGTGCAGTTAATTGAGTTTAATGGCCAGTGAGGCTGAGCTGGAGCAGATTGACATGGTGCGGCAAGGGATGCTGGCCTAACCGTACGGCCAAGCAATGAGCTGGACCCATTCGCTTCCCTCTCCCTCATCATCCCCTGAACACAAGAGTGGTGCAGGCTGTCTGCTCCTCTTAGACAGTTCGAGGCAAGTGGTGTTTCAGCGGTGTGCTGTCTTTAATGTGTTTTCCATTAGGCCTTCCAGTAACTCACACCGGGTACAGTGCGTCCACATTGTGACTCATGTGACTCATTACGGCTGATGTGCTTTTAGGTGCTGGATCCGGAGCTGGAGGTGGCCGACCACGCCTTCCCCCCCGCCTCCACCCAGCCCTCCTCGCTCAAGATCCAGGTAGGTCTTCATCTGCTCCTCCTGCTCCTCCTCCTCATCCTCATCCTCTCAGCAGTGCATAACGGCACAATGTCTGTGAGATTCCACAGGCCTGGGGCATACGGTTTGTCACCAGCCAGCACACTCTATATTTAACACCGCTCCTTCCATTCAGATTTACTATATTCTTGTAGCTTGGCAGTTAGCGTTGTCACTGGAACACTGAAGAGGCTCCATTGGTGGTGTCAGTGGTGTGTAGCAGCTCCACTGTCGGTGATTTTGGAGCAGGGCAGTGTTGTCTCTGATGCGAGTTTCCCCCGCTGGATTTGCAGGATAAAGAGATCCGGGCCGTGTTCCTGTGGCTGTTCGCGCAGCTGTTCCAGGGCTACCGCTGGTGTCTGCATATCATTCGCATCCACCCGGAACCCGTCATCCGCTTCCACAAGGTACTGTGAAGGCACAGCGCGAGGGTCTAACGAACACACACCCCAAAATCACTGCCTGCCTTCCAGCACGACAGAGGGACCCTCAGTGCCATACTGATTTCTGTCGTGTTGGCTGTATATTGGAAGTGTAAGATGTCTGACATGAGAAATAAGCCCAACACTCCAGTACATTTTTAGATTTGAAATAATTCCTCTGAGGTCAGCAAATATGTTATAAGGTCAAAGGTGATGTGGCCCACCTCATTCTAGTTTTTAGATGTTCATCTCTATAAAAAAAAAAAAATTGGGTAACAAACAATTGGCCTATTGTTGCTGATGGAAAATCTTTGAAAAATGTATGCTCTACATTCTCTCTCTGAATCATCGTTTCAGTTTCATTTTGTTAGCCCTTAATTAAGGTGTGACCAAGAAATGATAATGAAAGTTAATTGTTAAAATTGTTGTCTGTGGCCAAGTGAATAGTGGTGAATAGCCAGGGATTTGCATGATATTGCAGCAGATGAAGAGGAGGCATATACTATGTTTATTACTGACACCCCTCTCTCTCTCTCTCTCCCAGGCTGCATTTCTGGGCCAGCGGGCGCTGACCGAGGATGATTTCCTCATGAAGGTTCTGGACGGGATGGCCTTCGCCGGCTTTGTGTCGGAGAGAGGGCCTCCGTACCGATCCATCGACCTCTTCGATGAGGTGAGGGGCTCTCGCCCAGTCGTTTCTCACGTCCTTGACTGTCACCCGTCCGCTTCGTACTGGAGGAGCAGTAGTACTAAGAAACTCCAGTGGGGAAATACTAAAAATAAACAAAATGGGGCCCCTCCCGCCAGTGAAGTGAATGTTTGCCGGACACACATTATAAATGTTATGTCAACCCTGTCTCACTAGTAGAACTTAGTACTGTATTCATTATCAGAGCTACTTAACTCTGGTCCTGGAGGGCCACAGTCCAGCGGGTTTAGCAGCTCTCCTTATACTGTTAAAACTGTTAACAGAGGAGGGAAGTGAAGTTGTGTCGGTTAAGATGATGGATTAAGTGTCTGACTGGAAAGGAAGCCTGCAGACACTGTGGTCCTCCTCCTCAAAATCCCAGCATTCTTTGCTTCTAGCCAAATGGAGTGAGGGGTGTGTGTAATGGCACAGAACCAGTTTTTGTAAGTATGACATATTGTCATGTGGCACACGCACGAGGAACTGCAGTTTCCAGCGAAGCGTGTTCGCCGCCCGGCCCGCGACGTGCTGACTCCCGTCTGCTCTCTCCCTCCCTCCCTCCCTCCCTCCTCCACACCCCTCCGCCCTCCCCCCGTTCCCTTTCCTTCACAGCTCGTCGCCAACCAAGTGGAGCGCATCCGCCTGGAAGAGGGGAACCCGCACAAAGTGATGAACCACATCAGGGAGCTGGCTGAGCAGCTCTTCAAAAACGTACGTGTTTGTACCCCCCCCCGGTACAGCTGCCTGCCCTTCTCCTGCCTCCACACCCCGCAGGACTGATCTCCTCTTCCCTCCCCTGTATCTCACCACTGAGAGAGCTGCTCTGATCTCCTGGGATATCTGCTGTCCAAGGCTGCTTTTTTTACTGGATACTAATTCAACTTAGTTTCTATTAAAAAGAGCAGAGTAGAGGCCTGGCTCATTAATGAAGCCTATCTCCTGCACCTGCTCACTGAATGTCTCAAATAAAGCCACCCTTTTAAAGGGGACCTTTTCCCAGTTTGGTTTTCAGGTTATTTGGCCAATAAAAAGCCCCATGTGTGAATATTCAGTTTAGATGTGACCTGGTGCTTTGTTTATAGGCCTATTGTTGGGGTTGTCCAGGAGTGGGGAAAATGTCAAACGTGGATAAGATGCTACTTTAATCAGGGCCTGCTTTGGCTGACTTTTACAGGCTTGTGTAGCGAATGGGATTTTGATGCGAAAGGAAGCAGAGCGGCTCGTCTCTGATATAAAGCGAGTCTGTGATCTCTCCGGAACAAGGTTTTTCAATGCGTCTTAAAGTTGTATTTTCTCATTTAAGCTTGTATTTTCTCGGTTACTGCACGTGTCGGCACCCCTTCTGCGGCGCCTGTTAGCATGCTAACTAGCATGAGGCGGGGCTTCTCTCACTGCCTCAAACGATGAATGATAAAACGGCGCCTGTAAGATCTGTCAGGGTTCAGCCGGCAGAGTGCCACGGTGCCTCTGTACGTGCGCTGGCTGTCAGCGTCTGGGAACAGTACATCACCGAGCCGTTGAGTGACCGCCAGTGTCAGAGACACAGGGCAGAGACACATGACTTGGTCTGAGATCAGCTGAAGAGAGACTCGCACCCCGGCACCAGAAGGACACCTCGACCTTGCACGCAGGACAGGACAGACCAGCAAGCTTGGCACACCCTCCATGCCTTTTAATGGCCTGTTGCTGGTGCTGGGGGCGGAGAGTTGGGTATTGCACATGGAGTATCAAATAAAGGCCTGTATTTGTTTTCCCCAAAGGCGTAGCTCACAATAAGTGATTGATTCTTTTATTAGTGACTTTCACTGCTGTCCCTTTCGAAGCAAAGTAGCTAAGGAATTACAGTGCAGCAAACACCAACTCTGGATCTCCAGTGGTCTGATCCAGGTTCACCTCAGGCTGTGTAGAGGGCGTCTTGGGTTGTTTATATCACGCACAGTAAAACCAGCAAAGAAGAAGTGTTGTTTGCATTCTGTGCGTCACAATGCTTGTTAGGAGATCAGCTGGGCAGATTTAAACACAGTATGAAACAAACTTACTTTGTGACCTCTTCTGTTTGTTTGCCGGCAAGCAAAATGAAAAAAGAAGTAACATGAAACAGGAACAGAAAGAGTCTGTGGGTTTCTCCTTCCTCAAACAATGGCGACGTTTCCCTGATAACCCACTAATCCACTGTCAATTGCTATTGATTCTGTTTGTGTACATGTTGCATTAGACTGCAAGTGATAGACCCTTGGATAACAGTATTGCCTGATTGATTTGACTAATCCTTCCAGTGGGAACTTGTAAGCAGGAAAACTGTGTTTCACTGGGGAGTGAATATAGGGTTGCGCCAAAGCCCTGTCCTCGTGAATGAGGGAGGGAGAGCCCTAATGGAGCCCCTCTGTGTGGTCGTTCCAGGAGAACCCGTATCCGGCGGTGGCCATGCACAAGGTGCAGAGGCCCTCGGACGGGTCGCACCTGCGCATCCACCAGACCACCTTCCCCCACCTGGACGAGGTCACGGTGCAGCTGTTCATCGACCACGCCGCCGCCAAGCTCAAGACGGCGCCGCCCGTCGTCAAGGCGGAGATGAAGTGCATGGTGCCGTCCGGGCCACCTCTGGGTGCGTACTGACGACCGAGCCTGGTCTCTTCTGACAGGCGGGTCTAGGCAGCAGTTCCATGATCAGTGGATTGTCGGATTAGAAATTAGGATGTGGGTTTGGCAAGGTTCTCTCCTAAAACGACCTCTGTAGAATTCTAGCAGCCTGAACTGCCATGAGGTTTCTTGCAAATGAAAAACCCTGTAAACCGTGTTTATCTGGATAAGCCTGAGTCATTTAGCAACGAATGAGGCGTATGAGACTGAAGGCAAATACGGATTGAGCTAAATTTAGTCACACGCTCAGTTTCGAAATGAATTCGGGTTTCGGTGGCGCTGCGAGGTTGACTGGCGCCGGCTTGACGGCGTTGGGCCGCCCGAGTGAAAGCTGTGTACCGACTGGCCTTTGCAGATGACATCGTGGACAAGAACGGAAACGTGCTGGCCAACAGCGCGCGGAGGCTGGAGGTGGTCCGCAACTGCATCACCTACGTCTTCGAGAACAAGATGCTGGAGGCCAAGAAGGTGAGCCGCGGCCCGGGGCCGGGGCCGTGCGGTCGAGCTCGCTCGCGCCTCGGCTCGGCGGCCTTAAGCACGCTCACGCATACGTCACATGTGTCATCACACCCCTGATTCACAGAGGGGAGACTGTTCAGATGGTAATCAGCTTAAAAAAGCAGACCAGATGAACTGGTCTGAAAGGGTTTCTAGGATCTGAATATTAGTGCCTGGGAATTGACTGTGTTAAATTCAGTAATATTCTGGTTTCTTTGTAAAGTGCCAGTGTATTCTAATGTTACACACAAAGCGACGAACCACATCAGAGAGCTTTTAAGCTTTAATGTAAGCTTTTAATGTTACAGTAGTTGACACCTCAATTGGTAACTGAAGATTAGAACCAAGACCCAAACAGGAAATAGAACCAAATTTCCTAGAGGTAAAAATGAATATACCATCTATTTTTGCCCAGTGGCATTTCATGAGTGTAAGCATACACGATAAAAGTGATAAAGCGAATGTCAAGGCTTTTAGCCCAGTTTCAAACTTGTCAGCTGGTGCAGGAAGTGCTAATAGAATGTGTTGCGCGTCCCCCCCTCTCCCCCTAGCTGCTGCCGGCGGTACTGCGGGCCCTGAAGGGTCGGGCGGCCCGGCAGTGTCTGACGCAGGAGCTGAACCTGCACGTGCTGCAGAACCGGGCGGTGCTGGACGACCAGCAGTTCGACTACGTCGTGCGCATGATGAACTGCACGCTGCAGGTAGCCCCGGGGCGCGTTATGTTGTCAAAATGCCGCTTTTGCACTGTACCAGTTCTGTACCAGTTACTGTGAGAATGTTATGAGAAAGGCTGATTGAATGATTTGTGGTGCTGTGTGGTATTCCAGTGAACTGTGTTGGATGTGGACCTCTACAGTACATAACTGTGTACCAGTGTACCGCAGGCTGATGTAAGGGGATAAGAAACATACTGTTCTTCTGACTGTCATAGATCTCTCATGTCCACATTCCGCTTTCAACAAGGAATATCTGCTTATCTTGTTTTGGGCTGCAAGCACTGTAGAGAGAGAGGTGAGCTAGAGTGTGTTGGGAATGTTTCGTGGCCCCCTCCTGACCCCGTGTTGTGGCCAGACTGCAAAAACACGGCTTTGATGTGGTCAGCGTGACCCGTTATCCCACAGAGAGCGTGACGCATCTGCTCTCCTCTCTCGCCTCTGCTCAGGACTGCTCCCACATGGACGAACACGGAATTGCAGCCGCACTCCTGCCCCTGGTCACGGCCTTCTGCAGAGTATGTGTGCGACAGTCGCCGATCAGAGAGCGTTCATTTCCATTCAAACATTTACCGTAAAGATAAACACTCTGTTTGCTTTAGGATATGACGTCACAAAGTTCAACTCTTCCTCCGAGAATAAATTGATTATTTCAGGGAAGCGGCTTTGACGTTGCTGATGATCTCGATTTTGCTGTAGAAACTGGGAGCAGGCATCACGCAGTTCGCCTACAGCTGTGTGCAGGAGCACATGGTGTGGACCAACATGCAGTTCTGGGAGGCCATGTTCTACAGCGACGTGCAGAACCACATTCGAGCGCTGTACGTCGAGGTCAACGAGAACGAGCAGCCCATTCCAGTAAGAACAACGGCAACACAAACAAATATAACAAAAACCCCTTCTGCTACCTTCTATTAATACGCAGTACCTGTCCCTAAAAGGTATAGCAACATAGATGTGTTCCTCAGAGAGGCAGTTTGCTCCTCTCATCACCCCTCTGTAAAATCTGAACAGGTGTTGTTGAGCCGCTGGTTCAACCCCCCTCTAGTGGCTTAGTGTTGTTACTACAGGAGTCACTGGTACAGTGTGAGTGGGAAATAGGGGGACGATGCTGTGTCCAGGGCTACTCCCCTTCTCGGCCCAAAGCAGGTTTTTAGCTTCCCAGGCCTTCCACAGAGGGGAGGGTTCCCTTACCCCTCTGACCCCTGGTCCCGCCCCGTTTCCCAGGAGGAGGAGGCCCGGTCTGCTCTGGAGATCGCCTCGGAGCAGCTCCGCCTGTGGCCCACGCTCTGCAAAGACAAGCAGCAGGAGCTGGTGCAGAAGGAGGAGAGCACGGTGTTCAGCCAGGCCATCCACTACGCCAACCGCATGAGCTACCTGCTGCTGCCGCTGGACACCAGCAAGAACCGGCTGCTGCGCAGCTCCGGCCTGGGAGACGTGGAGAGTGTCAGCAACAGCTACGTCACCAACAGGTACGCCACATACAGCAGCAGCATCACCAACAGCAACGCCATCAACCTCAGCATCACCAACAATCGCTTCAACAGTAGGTTCCAGACACATGGGCCAGTGAGGGAGTAAAGAGCCGCACTGGAACATTCAATTCAATTCAAATCAGTTTTATTTATATAGCGCTTTTTACAACATGAGTTGTCACAAAGCAGCTTTACCTCGGTATTCCAGGCCTGATACCCCCTCAGAGCTAGCCAAAGGCGACAGTGGCAAGGAAAATAGGGACTAATAGGACTAATAGGAAGAAACCTTGAGCAGAACCCGGGTCAGAGGGGGAGCCCATCTGCTTCTGGCTGGCACTGGGTGGACAAATTAATAGGACAGAATATCCTAAGAAATTCTTAACAGTACTTAAGATTGGTGAAACATGTAGGTAGTAAGACAGAGCAATGTACAGTGCGTATAACATAATGAGTCTTGTAAATCTTGAGTCTTAGGCAGCAATGTGGTGTGGTGGTAAGGAGCAGGGATTGTAACTGAAAGGTCACCGGTTCGAATTCCCTGCTGGGGCACTGCTGTTGTACCCTGGGGCAAGGTACTTAACCCACAGTTGCATCAGAAAATATCCAGCTGTATAAATGGATAATATGTAAAAACTCTAGCCTATATTAGTCATTCTGGATAAGAGTGTCTGCTAAATGACAATAATGTAATGATAACTGTGTCAGTGTCGCCACTTTCAATGCAGTGCCTTTCTACCACCATAATCAACCTGTCAAAGGCACGGCCTCACTGTTGAAGTGATCAGTAGTTCACCTTAATCCTTTGGAATGACCGTCTGACTGGAGGGAGAAGGAGAGTCATTTAGTTAATGTTAAGTCGCCTGGTCGGGGTTGGGGGGCAGCATCCCTGGATTTAGGGGTTTAGGAGCGGTGGAGGGGGTCGCCGGGCGAGCAGCCAGGACACCTCTCCACTGCAGACCCCATTCACACGCCTGCTGAGGAGCATTGCTGACATTCCACTGCCTCTCCCAGCCCCCCCCCCAACGCAGGTGGGAGCATTTAAAGAGAACTGAAGAGCTTCTGAGAGCTTCTAACAGTTTACCTTACAGCCGCCGTAAACTGCGTGCGTCACGTTAGAACTTCAGCCAATTTGAGGTTTTCTTAAAGAAGGGTTTTTAAATTATTTAATAATGAACCCCAGGTGAAGTGTTTATTTGGAGGTAGTGAGCACACACCAAGTCAGTGTCCTTAAAGGCTGTTTTAGAAAGGCTGGCAAATTTAAAACACATCCTCTCTGTGGGTTTCTTCATCTCGTGGAGTCACGCTAGCTGACTTCAAAAACACACTTTAAAGACTATCCTTTGTAAAGAAGCTCCCTGGGCGTACAGGCACTGGCAGTTTGAGTGCGTAAGCACACCGGCTCGTAAGTACACTGTGCGTCAGATAACGCAGAACTACGTCTTCATTCGCCATCTCTCCCCGTCCCCTCCTGAAGCATCGCGGGCAGCATGGCGGAGAGCTACGACACGGAGAGCGGCTTCGAGGACGCCGAGAGCTCCGACGTGGCCAACTCGGTGGTGCGCTTCATCAACCGCTTCGTGGACAAGGTGTGCAACGAGAGTGGCGTGACCAACGAGCACCTGAAGTCCCTGCACATCATGATCCCAGGTAGGCCGGGAAGACCCGGAGACGCCACGCGGTCTGGTTAGAGCACTCGAGTTTGGTTTCACGTGTGAGCCAGGCACTTCGCCTCAGTGCTTCCTGTGAGAGCGCACCTGTGTAAACGGGTCATAAGATGTTTCAGGTGTAACACTGAAAAAGTGCCCTCTAAGTTAGTTGGTGTGGCTATTAGGGAAATAGACCATGTAAATCAATTCAGAGAACCTAGCAGGTCCAGCTGATATCAGCTGCAGCCTTAAGTTCATATTTACAATTTGTCTTTCTTCAGATGCCTGTAAATAAACAAGAAAGAAGTAGCTGCACAGCACTTCAGTCTGAAAATCTACTTTTATTATGAATCAGGCAGTACAAAGATGATTTCGTAAAGTTTTTCAGCCCCTGGTTATTAATGGGTTTGCGATGTCTCTATCCAAGGTTTTTACAGTTTTACATATTCCACATTATGGAAATGGCTCATACAGTGGGGTTTGCAGCTGTATGTTACCTGGTATTCTGGCTAAGAAACCTCACGTTTTTCACTCACTCATACGTTCTTCTGTCCGCAGACATCGTCCAGATGCACATTGAGACGCTGGACGCAGTGCACAGAGAAAGTAAAAGACTGCCCCCTATTCAAAAGGTAACCAACTCGTACTTTTACCTAACACTGGACAAAGACGCGTAGAACACGAGCGAGGCCCCCCCTCACCCCCCTCCCAGCAGCTGAGAGCCAGGCACGGCCTCAGGTACGTCTTTCTGACGGCATGGTGTTGCCGGCTGCGGGCTGAGCAGTGCATGCTGGGCCGTGTGTGGGGCCCCTCCCCGCCTCAGTGACCCAGCTGGCCTCGCTCGGCCCAGTGCTTTGTGCCTTCTGAGTGAAGGGTGACTCTGTTTGTGGAAGTTCTGCTCTCACTGTTGGACAGTGCTGCTGCTGGTCTAGAGGGGGCCGAAACTGGAGGAAGGGGAGAAAGGCTGTTAAACACAGCCCGCCGTGTCAGGCTGCTTTAAGCACAGATCTCACTGCAGTGATCCTCAGAGGGACTCACCTACGGAGTGAGAGTAGAGACAAAAAGTACAGAATTGCGTATTTTACTTCTTGGATTTGTGTTGTCCGAACTTTTTTGGTTTAAATGAACTGAAATTCAGAAGTGCTCTTCCAAGTGAATTCAAGTTTACATTCAGCTTTTCTTCATGCATATTTAGGTTTTTGGAATTTAGTGTCAAAACACTTTAAGGTGCCTCCTTTCTAGAATAGTTGAAAATGCACAGTATTGAATATCGCTGTAGCCATAGGCAGGAGAGATTCCCAAAGGCAATGTGATGTCTGAAGGAGGCAATATTATTTCAGGTATTGTACTTGTTATGCTGTCTGTGTTTAGCTAGCTAAAATCAAAGGCCTAGATATATTCCATGTTGCACTTTTTCACATGTCACATCTCTGTGCTTGACCATAGGGTATCATAGGCAGACTATCAAAGTCTGTTTGTTATAAATAAAGTTAACTGTATGCTATGGATTAGTTATAAAATACTGTGAGGTAGCCATATGCTATGCACTGCTTATGAAATACAGTAAGGTAACCATATGCTGTGTACTAGTTATAAAAAAAAAGTAGCTGTATGTTATTTACTAGAATGTAGCTAAAATGCTGAACACAACAATATTAGTTTGATTCATTATAAAAGAAAATGTAGTCCAAACCAGTAACAGTAGTGTTGCCAGAGCCACATTGAAATCTGTTTTAACATTATTCTTAAAATTCCTTTAAAGTAAATAAGTATATTTTATTTAATATATAATGTATATATCATTGTGATAAATGCAGTTTGTATTAAATGCTGGAGGTCTCTGGATAAGAGCTTTTGCTAAATGGGAAACTGTAAATGGAAATATGCATTTGGATTTATGTGCAATAAGAATGATGTTAAATTAGGATAGTTTGATTTAGATTCTGCACAGGCTTTTTATTAAGGTAAGTTCATCAATGGTGTTGTGTGTTATATCTTTTTATTCAAATAGGGTCTCAAAACATTAATATGAATTTTAAATTTCAGTGTAAATTTTTTAACTTGTATTTTTGAAATGCAAACTGAAATGGTAAAATGCAGACTCAGTTTTATATGTTGAGTAATAAAAACTGTAAAGTATAAAGTAAGTATAAAATTATTGGGTACTTTTGGCATAGATCTCCTTTATATTCTGGATTATATTCACTCCTTATATTCACCTTTATATTCCGCTTTATCAAAAGAACAGTGTCCTAACACAAGTACTACATGAGTAACGAGTAATTAGTAAGTAGTTTTCCAAAAGAATGTGCAGTTAGAAAGTTAGAATGCAGTTAAAAAGCTAATTAGTAACCTAGATTGAAGTTCCATTGTTGTGTTGGAAAAATAAGACTTGAGTTTTATGTGATTTATGTGATATAGTATCTGATGTAAATATGACCAGGCATGCTTTGAAGCAGTCACTTGGCTCATTTTCATATCTTAACATCTTAATCCATGGAAAAATGCACTTCAGATTCACAGCGTAGATTTCCAGTGTCCCAGTTTTGCACTTTCAAGTAGGCGTATATTACCTCGTACAACTACAATTATGAGTGCAAGTAATGATTGAGCTACACAGCCCTGTCCAGCACCATCCAGCAGATGTGTTGGCAAGAACTTGGTGCATGCCTCCTCTCAGAACACAACATAACCTTCTTTGTGTTCCTGTGTGTGCATTCGTGACAAACAAGGTTAGCTGATTCTGTTTCAGTGATCCTTTCACAAAGAAACAGTTGCATAATTAATCTGTTATATAACATGGACTGTAATATAGATTACCCATATTTTAAACTTTGTTTTAACCACATTTAATCGGTATTCACTATAAATAGCAGCACACTGAACTGCCAAGAAAAGTGTTTGCAAGACATGCCCTTAGGTTTTGTCTTCCCACAAGCAAGACTGTTGGTATTCATGTTTTGAATAGTTCACAATTTGTACAAGTTGTGATGGAACCGAGCGAAAATTACCATCTGTGAGTGGGTTTGGCCAAAAATTCAGAGGCAGAGTTACGGTACCAAAATAATTTAATAAGGCTTGCAAAGACCAAGCATACGAAAGTCCCTGTGCAGAAGTGATTCAATATAGACAAAAAAAAAAAAAAAAAGTTCAAAAACAAAATGTAAATTCTCTCCCAAAAATCTGCTAAGCCTCTAACAGCAGAGGACAATACACAGCAAAGCTACGGTACTACGCACAGAGTCACCATACACACGCTATCTGACAAAGACTCCCGACACAAGACAAGACAGGTATACATACACTCAGGTGACCAGCACCATTCACAAACATAGGTAAACACATAACAGTCAACTAACATGTACATCACAAGACAGACTCTGAGACAAAAGCATAATATTCCTAATTATGCAAAACAGCAGATTTAAGCAAAGCAATCAAAATAATACATTTCCTAGGCATGTGAAAAGATAGAAAACACAGAAACAGCTTGATCAAGGCCATCTCCGCCATCCCCACTGCCACTACAGGAATGTACCTGGCCAATTCCGGCCGGAACCAAATAAACATTCCTTTATTCCCCGGCGGCACCCTTTTGCTGCCGGACTGACTCACACCAGCCACAGAAGCACAACAGAAACTTCCTGCAAACTGCCGGTAACATTTTATGCTACATAAACATTACTTTAGACTCAAGCTTGCGCGCCAACTCAAGTACAAAATAAATGTTTAAAGCATAACAAAATAATCTTTGACATCTTTATTTCAAAAGCGCATATTAGTGTTTATGTGCTAGTCCGTATGCACTTTCTCATGTGCGCGTGTCCGCCTAAAAGTCCGCGTTTGGGTCTGCGCGTGCATAAGTTCGTCACTTTATGCAGACAAGACACTGGATATGTGCGGTCACACCTCGACCGTCACACACCCCCACCTCTGGTCTCACGCTGGGAGGCGGGAGAGAAAGTCAGCCGTGGCATTGCTCTGCCCAGGAACATGGTGGATGATGAAGCGGTAGGGCTGGATGGACAGGTACCAGCGGGTAATCCGTGCATTTTTGTCCCGCATACGATCCATCCACTGCAGCGGCCGGTGGTCTGTTTCAAGGAGGAACTCACGGCCTAAGAGGTAGTACCTGAAGGTGTCAAGGGCCAATTTCACCGCCAGGCACTCCTTCTCCACCGTGGAGTAGCGCACCTCCCTTGGATACAATTTCCGGCTGATGTAAGCCACTGGATGCCGTTGACCAGGCTCACCCTGGAGAAGCACCGCCCCTATGCCTGTATCAGAGGCATCAGTCTGCAACACAAACTGTTCTTCAAAAATTAGGACAATACAAGACAGGTTCATTACACAATGCACTCTTTATGTCCTGGAAGGCCTTCTTTGCCTCCTCAGTCCACTGAACATGGACTGGACAGGCTTTCCGTGTCAAATCTGTAAGGGCTGCTGCTCTAAGAGAGAAATGGGGTACAAACCTCCTATACCACCCAGCCATGCCCAAGAAAGATCGCACCTGGGTCTTAGTCTGGGGCAGGGGACACCTCTGGATGGCCCCCAACTTCTGCACCTGAGGCTTGATAATACCCCACCTATCACATACCCCAAATATTCTGTCTCCTCCTGGCAACAGCACACTTTGCAGGTTTGATTGTGAGGCCAGCAGTCTGGATCCGGCGCAATACCTCCTCCAGATGCTGGAGATGCTCCTCCCACGACGCACTGTATATGATGACATCATCAAGGTACGCTGCAGCGTACCCATTGGTACCAACGAGAACCTGGTCCATTAATCTCTGAAATGTTGCTGGGGCTCCATGTAACCCAAACGGCATCACAGAGAAATGGAAAAGACCCCGGGGGTCCGGAAAGCTGTTAACTCCCTGGCAGCATCACTGAGAGGGACCTGCCAGTATCCTTTGGCAAGATCTAAAGTTGTCAGCCATTTTGCAGAACCCAGGCAGTCAATGAGGTCATCAACTCTCGGTGTGGGATAGGAGTCAAACTTGGAGACGGAATTCAAATACCTGAAGTCGACACAGAATCTTAGACTCCCGTCTTTCTTCGGCACCAATACAACTGGACTACACCATTCACTTTTGGATGGCTCAATGATGCCCATAGTCAACATCTGGTCAACCTCGCCCTTCAACGCTGAGAGCAGACGAACATACAGCTCCTTTGGCGTCTCATCTTCACCCACCTCGATTCCTCTGAACTGTAACCAGTAGGTCTCTTGATTTATGTCATACTTGGCCAATATGGCCTGTTTCACTCTCTCATAATCCATCACATCCTCCTGGTCCATGCTGACATATGCAGCCCTAGCTTTGCCCATCAGGAGGGGCACTAACCTAACTGCCCAGTCAGTTGTAGGCCACTGACACACCACAGCTATCCTCTCAAATGTTACCAGATAGTGTTCGATGTCATCTGTGTCATTCAGACACTGTAATCGGGGTTCTCGCTCCACCTGAACCCTGGCTTGACTACTAGGCCGGGGCAGGCCTGATGGGGGTAGTACTAGGTGGCTGCTCATGGCTGATGACCCCCTGGCTGGAACATCTGGAGCAATGGTTGGAGCCGGCTCAAAAGGCACCCCGGGTTCTGATGTCGTCCGCACATTCACCTCGTGCTGCAGGAGACTGAACTGGTGTTGCAAGGCCTTCCACCGACCCTCTTGTCGTGCTGCTTCTTGCTCCATGCGAGCATCTCGGGCCTGCTGCCATGCCATATGGGTGCGAAACATGTCGCGTAGCTCCTGGAGAGAGGAGTCTTCAGCTACACTGGCCAATTCTGGCTCAACATCACCCTCATCTTCTCCTCCCATGGCTCCTTCCTGCTGCTGCACAGGTCGTGCCTTCTTTGGCCCCATGACCTCAGAACAAGAGAGGGCCACTGGAAAAACTGGACAGGCTCCCAAAAACTACTCAAAAATTGCAGAAAAAAAGAAAAGGGGAAAAAACAAACTCACCACTGCCCTCTACTGGCCATCCCACTTCTAACACCAATTGTGATGGAACCGAGCGAAAATTACCATCTGTGAGTGGGTTTGGCCAAAAATTCAGAGGCAGAGGCAGAGTTACGGTACCAAAATAATTTAATAAGGCTTGCAAAGACCAAGCATACGAAAGTCCCTGTGCAGAAGTGATTCAATATAGACAAAAAAAAAAAAAAAAAAAAAAAGTTCAAAAACAAAATGTAAATTCTCTCCCAAAAATCTGCTAAGCCTCTAACAGCAGAGGACAATACACAGCAAAGCTACGGTACTACGCACAGAGTCACCATACACACGCTATCTGACAAAGACTCCCGACACAATACAAGACAGGTATACATACACTCAGGTGACCAGCACCATTCACAAACATAGGTAAACACATAACAGTCAACTAACATGTACATCACAAGACAGACTCTGAGACAAAAGCATAATATTCCTAATTATGCAAAACAGCAGATTTAAGCAAAGCAATCAAAATAATACATTTCCTAGGCATGTGAAAAGATAGAAAACACAGAAACAGCTTGATCAAGGCCATCTCCGCCATCCCCACTGCCACTACAGGAATGTACCTGGCCAATTCCGGCGGAACCAAATAAACATTCCTTTATTCCCCGGCGGCACCCTTTTGCTGCCGGACTGACTCACACCAGCCACAGAAGCACAACAAAAACTTCCTGCAAACTGCCGGTAACATTTTATGCTACATAAACATTACTTTAGACTCAAGCTTGCGCGCCAACTCAAGTACAAAATAAATGTTTAAAGCATAACAAAATAATCTTTGACATCTTTATTTCAAAAGCGCATATTAGTGTTTATGTGCTAGTCCGTATGCACTTTCTCATGTGCGCGTGTCCGCCTAAAAGTCCGCGTTTGGGTCTGCGCGTGCAAAAGTTCGTCACTTTATGCAGACAAGACACTGGATATGTGCGGTCACACCTCGACCGTCACACAAGTGATGCCCATCATTTTAATTTAGAAACTGTTTGTTGGGGTGAAGGCTGTTCCCCTAAACATACCCACATTACACCAACTATATTTTCCCTTTTGTTTGTTTTATTGTTTTGTGTATTTGCTTATTCATTATACGATCCCATCACATTCTTTATTGATTTCTACGTCTTCTGAGTACAGTTTACATTATGCAACAATAACAACAAATATAAGAAAATATTTCAGATTTCTTTCCATTTATGTGACTGCGGTTATGTGATTGCTTCACTTTTGCTCTGTTGTGTGTGATTGTGGTGGAGACGCATTTGCTTTGTGTCAGCTCGTCAGTGTCCTGTTCGTCCTCCATTGGCACTCGTCAGTAACAGTCCCTCCCTCTCTCCCCCTCTCTCTGTCCCGCAGCCCAAACTGCTCAGACCCACACTGCTGGCGGGGGAGGAGCTGATGATGGACGGCATGAGGGTGCACCTGATTTCGGACGGGCGGGAGGAGGCCACGGGGGTCATGGGCGGCCCGCCCCTGCTGCCGGCCGAGGGGGCCATCTTCCTCACCACCTACCGGCTCATCTTCAAAGGCACCCCCAACGACCCCCTTGGTGAGCCCTGCATCATTACATTCATTCATTCAGTCATTCATTCATTCATGCAGCGTCCCTCTCCCTTCCCGGTGAGCATCCCTGGTCGCCCCCTAGGCACTAACTGACTGTGAGGTTTCTCTGGCTTCCGTCCACAGTGGGAGAGCAGGTGGTGACGCGGTCCTTTCCCATCGCCTCTCTAACCAAGGAGAAGAAGATCTCCGTCACCCTGCCAATGGACCAGTTCATTCAGGAGGGCCTGCAGCTGCGCTCCTGTACCTTCCAGGTAAAATGGAATCCGGTCTGTCTTTATAGGTACACTCCATGCAGAACAACGTTGTTGCAATCTGGACCTAGGCTAAAATCTTGCCCTCTTTAAACCATGACCACTGTTGGAACTGGAAAGGAACAGGAAAGGAACGGTACTGTGGTTAGCTTAATCAGCTATGTAAGTGGGCAGATGGCAGCTAACTAAGCTTAATCAGCTATGTAAGCTGGCAGATATCGCAGCCTCCAGCATCAGGGTTCAGACCCTGGATTCACAGGCCCAGCCTTATATTTCACTGTGAGGTATGTCCATGTGGTCCCAGATTCCTCTTGCATTACACTCCCCTCCCCCACCCTTCACAGCTGTGCACACAAAAGGAGGGCTTTACAGTCCCATATGCCCCCCCTGCCAAACACGTGACATATGTGTCTAATAAATTATTTAAGAGCATTTAATGCATTTCCATTTGAGGAGGTATTTCAGTTTCTGCACTTTGTGCAGAAATCAGATTCGCAGTATCTCTCAAGTCACTGCCTTCTAGGCCTCCTCTGATAGCCCAAACCGCGCTAAGGGGCGCTGACCTGTGTCCTTTCTGTCGTCTGTCCCGCAGCTGATGAAGATCGCCTTTGACGAGGAGGTGGCCTCCGACCTGGCCGAGGTGTTCCGGAAGCATCTGCACAAGCTGCGCTACCCGCAGCACGTCCAGAGCACCTTCGCCTTCACCGTGGGCCAGTCCGGCAAGATGGTGGTGGAGCACAAGGGCAAGGACAAGAACCAGTCCCTGAGGTAGGATCGGATGTCCGCGCAGACACCGATACCTGCCGCTCGTGCGGTGATGCAGGACGACAGGAGGCTGTCAGCGGAGGCCTGTCTCCCTGCACGAGCTCCCGTCTGAGCATAGCTCTCTGCTGCTGAAGCCAAGAAGCCCTATTCTTCATATGTGGCGTCTTTAGTGTTTCTGATGTCATGTGCAGAACGGTCATATTAAAAGCCATAATTTTTCCTGGAGCCCCTTTTCAGAATTGATAGCAGACTTCAAGCCTCCCTTTCTAGTGGGCAATTCTGGAACATTCTTGCCCTTCTTTTTGACTTTTTCATTTAATTTCCAGCAAAGCATTTTATCTTGCAGTCCTGTAAGGTAAATAAATCCACATAAGCAGTTACTGTGGTGTGACCCTTTCAGTTAACGTAACACCATACATGCTTTTGTATAAAAAATAATATATAAAAGAAAATGGGAGGTCTGCCCTTACAATGAAATGTTTTACAGTTAATTTGACATAGCTTTGTCTCTGTGGTCCTGTTCACTATTCAGATACAGGCCCTCTCTCTATCTATCTAATAGTGGCTCAGGTCAATTTCAGTGAAGGTTGTTTGACTTGTGATTATTGTGGTAGTTATTACTCTGTAAAACAGTCGTCACCGAAGGAAATTTAAAGAAACATAACCTGTTAGAGTTTAGCCTCAGTACCAGTGGCTAAATGGTGACACAGCTCTAAGAACACCGGAAAAGAAAATACCTTTCAAACAGAGAAACCCTTGGCTCGTAATGTAAACACACTTGTGTCTTACGCGTCAGTAATTACTAATGCATTTAGACAGCTCCTGCACACTGAAAGACCACTGTCAGTTTTGGGAGCAAAGCACATTTTTTACAGGCATAGGAACCCCAGTGATAATACATGTGCCTCTGTGTGTGGATCTGCCCTCACAATTTTCAGCTATGTTTCCGCTCTATTTAGTGTTCTTGCCATTTCCTTTCCCAGACTTACTGTCGACACGATATTTATTGAGGAAACCCCAAATGCTTATTTTCCAGTGATGAAGACGCGCTTACTTATATCTGCACTGATAAAACACCTATTGACCTATGAGAAAGTAATAGGCGTGCTGTTCTGTCTCTAGTTCATGCTGTCCTTGCCGGCTGGCCTTTGACCCTACAGAGCGCTGGTAATGATTTCAGACTGTCTCCTGCAGTCTCCAGCAGTCTGGCTGCTGTCTGCGTGACTCCGGCATACCTTTGATCACTGTGACCTCCCTCTTCCTCTCGGCCCAGTCCCGTTCCCAGTCTCCTCCCAGACAGTCTCAGTCGGGGAGCGAACGCGAGACGTGGCTCCCACGTGCTCGGCCCCCACTTGTGGCGGGAAGGCGTAGCACGTACGGCGGGTGCAGTTGCGGTGCAGAGTAAAACATGCCCATCAGACGCCCGGCGGACCCTGCTGAGTTATAGTGGGTGAGCCGAGGCCCAGCCCTACCTCTGGTAGAGAGAGAGAGAGAGAGAGAGAGAGAGAGAGAGAGAGAGAGAGAGAGAGAGAGAGAGAGAGAGAGAGAGAGAGAGAGAGAGAGAGAGAGAGAGAGAGAGAGAGAGAGAGAGAGAGAGGAGGCGCAGGGTTAAGCAAAGAGTCTCAAGCTCCTCCTCCTCTTCCCTGGCCTCATTTTGCTGGGTGCCGGGAGCTCCAGTGCTGTAGCAGATCCCTCACTCACACCCTGCAAGGATCAGTGAAGGCAGTCTGCAACTCAGACTCTCACTGTCAGACACGCTGGCTGGAATTTAAGCATAATCATCATTAAATTCAGCATAATCTGGATGCAGTTGTCTGAAGCGTTTGTGTCGATGTTGCATTCAAATTATGCTGAATCTTGTGTTACATTATGTATTTGCTTCGAATCCATGCCCTTGCCCACATTGACTTACATGTCTGATATATGACTGATTGCTCATTTCTACAGCTGAATATATAAAGAAACAGTGATATTGGTCAAGGGTATAACAGGCTTTGTGTTTCAGAACCTTCAACCCTCTGGCTAAGAGCCCAGTTCACCACACTGCTTCACTCCTGTTCCTGGCGTGTTCTGACTGATTCGTGATACCTGTCTCCCTCTCCCTCCTTCTTTTCCTCCATCCTTCCATCTGTCCCGTGCAGAACTCTGTCCAAGAACCTGGTAAAGAGTGCCAAGAAGACCATCGGGCGGCAGTACGTGACCCGGAAGAAGTACACGCCCCCTACCTTTGAGAGCAGGGGCAGCCTCCAGCCCCAGCTGGATGAGGATGAAATCTCTGGTATGGCTCCGTCCACAGCCATTTGAACATCGTTGGCAAACATCCATTTACATTTACATTTTGTCACTTAGCAGACGCTCTTACTCAGAGTGACAGACAAGATGAGTACATGTTGTGTTACATTTACGTTTTTGACGTCCAGCCGGCGCTCTTATCCATAGTGATTCTTAAAGTCAAGCACAAAGTGCATCACACAAAATAACATGAAACATTACACAAACAAGGACAGCACCGTGCACATGCAAATGAGAGTGTCAAACACAAGGCCGAGATACAATATACAAATGAAACACAATGTACCTGACAAGAGCGTACCATTCCAACACAATGCCAAGACATACCTTGGAGTAAAACTTCCACATGTGACAGATGGGATGAGATGCACATAGTTTATTAATTAACTGTGGCAGTATGGGATAGTGATGTGACAGGGCCTCCCTTGATAGACTCCCATAGATAGACTCCAGAGTCTTCATACAACTAGGGTGAGAAAGAAGGCTGTGCAGACCATATTAGGCTGCAGACTTCCTCTCAGTGATGTATTGATTGATTGTTGTAATACACTAATTTTATCAGCATAAAATGGCTGTAGTATAATAAAGTTTCTACAGGTAGAAATGTTGGTGAATTTGAATTTTTACTGATCTTTGACAGTTTTTGCAGCAAAATACAGCACATAGCAGTTTTGCGGTGATGTTTCTTTGTTTCTCGTCTTTTTTCAGAATTCAGCATTGCCACAGAAAAGTGCTATGGGTAGTTAACAACTATTAGCTAACATACAGTGGTACAATGTTCATTTGGTAGTTGGCTATTAAGCTATTAAAATTATACTTCCGTGTTGATGATTCAGTTGTTGGACTAGCATTGAGGTTGTTTTGTCAACATTTAGCTAAGCTTCAATAGCTAATTTTAGCACCTAGAAGATTGTGAGATTCTATGACACTATTGTAGGAAGGATATTGCTTGGCAGAACAAGTCACTTCCTTGTACTTTTTGCCATACCCAGCTCTGTTGCATCATGTTTCATTTTGCAGAGGGGTTCCCTCAAGCCATTTGCACTTAATTCGACTAAAAGGTTGTAAATCACTCACTCAAACCCTTTTTGTATTGTACTCATGTTGCGTCAGGTTTCATGCAGGTAGCGGCTGGGGATTTGCATATTTGAGAGGGGTGTGGACTTTACTGGTGGGATGTAATATACAGCAAAAGAGAAGAGTGGACTTTGGATTTTGTTCATATCAGTTGTGGCGACTCTTCTCTGTATTTCACGTAAAGTTTTTATGGGTATTTTTAAAGGTGTTTTTATGTGTATTTACCAATGGGGGTTAGCATCAGTGTGTACATATACCCAGGTGAATAATATTCATAGGTATTTATAATGGTGGTCAGTGGCAGGTAGTGTGGTGAACACAGCATAACAGTATGTTACATGCCCTTCCTGGACTTCATGTCTTAAATGGCCATTCCTGTGGTCATTTGCTGGTGGTTAAATGTGCGGTCCTCTTGTGCCGCAGTGTCCGAGGAGCTGGACCAGAGCTCTCTCACGCTGTCCTCCACCATCAAGTCATCGGACCGGCAAACCATGAGCAGCGTGGTGGAGCGGGCCTGTTGCCGCGACTACCAGCGGCTGGGCCTGGGCACGCTCAGCAACAGCCTGACCCGCTCCAAGAACGAGCCCTTCCGCATCTCCACCGTCAACCGCATGTACACCGTGTGCCGGAGGTACGCGACGCGCTTCCGCTCCTTTCTCCACGCGGGGAGGACATCATGATGTGCCTCAGTAATGGAATAACATACTGAGTGTGAGGTGTGCACAGGCCACTGCTCTAACCTGGCCACTTCCACTAACCCTGCCTCTTTCTGTAATCCAGCCTCTCATTCTTACCCAGCCTCTTACAACTCCATCTCTCGTATCAGCTCAACCCCTTACTGTAACCGCCCACATTAATCTATGCCAAACCTATGTCTAACCGCAAACCCAACCCAGCCCATTTATGTGATTAGACATGTATGCTTTGATAGCTGTGACACAGCACTTTCACTCTTTGGCAGTACATGTACATTTTTTGTAAATTTTGCATATTAATGCTGTTGCTCCCCTGTTAATGTCAGTATGATCTCATAATGGAGGCTGGTCAGCCTCCATTCTCTCTGGTGCGGTTAGCTGCGCCTCCGCGTCTCTGTGTTGAGCTTGTGTTGTAACCCCTTCTCCTCCCCCGCTGTCGGTGCAGTTACCCCGGGCTGCTGATCGTGCCGCAGAGCGTGCCGGACACCACCCTGCAGCGGATCTCGCGCTGCTACAGGCAGAACCGCTTCCCCGTGGTGTGCTGGAGGAGCTCCCGCACCAAGGCCGTGCTGCTGCGCTCCGCCGGCCTGCACGGCAAGGGCGTGGTGGGCTTCTTCAAGTCCCCCAACGCCCCCACCGCAGGTAAGCAGGCATCCTACATCCGAGTCAGTCAGCCCCCCAACAACCCCACTGCAGGTAAACAGCCAACCCACGTCTGAGTCAGTCAGTTCCCCAACGCCCCCACCACAGGTAAACAGCCAACCCACATCTGAGTCTGTCAGTTCCCCAACGCCCCCACCACAGGTAAACAGCCAACCCACATCTGAGTCAGTCAGTCTCCCAACACCTGCACCACAGGTAACCAGCCAACCCACGTCTGAGTCTGTCAGTTCCCCAACGCCCCCACCACAGGTTAAAACTGAGTCATGTTGAGACCCTTTGATTGACAGCACTGTTGCTCCTCCCCCCACACAGGCCCCTCCCAGGCAGACTCCACCAGCCTGGAGCAGGAGAAGTACCTGCAGGCCATCATCAGCTCCATGCCCTCCTACTCAGAGGCCAGTGGGAGGAACACGCTGAGCGGCTTCACCTCCGCTCACATGAGCAGCTCAGGTGAGAGCAGCATGGGTCCCTCTTCACATAAAGGCTTTCCCGAATCACAGCTCAGTACAGCACAGCTACCAATCCACCGACAGGCTGAATGAAACAAGATCTCCACGCGCAAACAGAGCACCCATTTGATTATTGATTGCTTGCTTTGTTTCAAAATTGCCACTTAGCCGCTTGCATTCAAATGGACCTGCAGTGATTGACAGAGCAAACTCCTGCATTTGTAATTTTCTGTGAAAGAACACAATAAAGGCTAAATTTGATTTTTGTGCCTGCCGGGCTCGCCGATGTAACCCGCACCACGTGAGGCGGCATTTTTTATGTAGCGTGGCCGTGACCCTCTGCGCTTCTGTGTTTGTGGGCTCCAGACTCGTCGGACAAGCTGAGGCAGCCCAAGATCGGCGCCCTGATGAAGCAGGTGATGGGAAGCAAAGAAGACGTTCCCGGGACCTTCAGCCGAGGAGGTGAGAGCGCCCGCGTGGGTCTCACAGACCAGCTCCTTCCTTCTGTCCCGATTGTGTACAGGGTTCAGGGTAAAGTGAGGACACGTTTTTTGGAAGACCGCCCGCTGTTAATCGTGAGTCACCCTCGCATCATCCTTCATCTCACGTTTAACGCTTTTGAACTTTGTATCTTCATGTCATCACAAGAGCATTTCCTTATTTGCCTTGTCATGTTGTCAGTTCTAATTCTTTTGATTTTGCGAAGCAGGTGCAAACACGTTTTCTGTTTAAAATGCTTACTTACGAGTGCCTTCCCCCAGGTGCTAAGAGTGGAGGATTGGTTATAGTTTCTGCCCAATGAGAAATGGGTCCTGTGGTTAATACGGCCTGCTCTGGTTGTTCGGTGGTGGGGACAGTTCTGTGTGGTTGCACTGAGCAGCTGCATTGTGGGTAACGGGCATCTCTGTCCTGTTCAGCCACAGTGCATGGTCAGAGGGCGAGGGTCATCACCCTCTCCCAGACTAGAGCTTCAGCGAAGACCCGAAACTCTCCCAGAGGTACAGTAGATCGAGCGGGCCCCTCCCCCCTGGCCCGGAGAGAAAATCTAACCAATTGGTTCTCTAACAGCGACGTCGGCCTGTCTGAGCCGGCGCCCACGTCCCTGTCAATTATTGTCTAAACTAACCTTGTGTTGTATCCCCTTTTTTTTTTCATCCAGCCACCAATCAAACGGCCTTTTAACATGTTTGTGCTGATCTGCAGGCCCAAAAAACTCCTACGTTGTCCCACGTCTGATTGTTGTTTTGTGTCTGATCTTTCAGATTTCCTGGGTCAGAAATGGACACTTGGTTTTGTGTGATCTATCTGTTTTGGTTTCTCAGCAGCGGAGCATACTTGCGCAACTCCCCGGGGAAATTTAAAGGGACTCTGAAAAATAGCAGACCCTGTACCCCTCTCTCCCCCCCCCCCGGCTCCTGTGTGATTCTGCTTGCTTTGGGATTTTTCCTTACGCGGCGAGCGGTCTGGTTCAGTTTCACACTGGTGCATTACAGGGTCTGACATTGCACTCCCCCCACTGAAATCACAAAACATGTCTTACAGTATGGAAAAACAAAACCCTATTATGTGTAGATAAACACGTTAAGTGTAATTTTTCACCAGTAAATTCACGGTTCGCCACATTCTCAGCTGGGGTTATGACGTTGTCGTTTTGGCTGTGCACATGTTGCGCGCATGTCTGCATTGAAGGCCGTGACAGGGGCAGCCATCCTAGTAAAGGTAGTGTCCCTTGTTTTCTGACTGATTTCCCAAGTAGCTACTGTAGTGACAGTGTATTTCCACTAGAGGGAGATGAACATTTCCTTTACCCACAGGGCAGCCATTGATTCTGGCGATTAGGGTGCCATAGATTCTGACCATTATGTTTAAGTGCTAGGTGAGTGCCATTTGACCTGCCATTAGAGTACTTCTGTCCTCCACACTGCCTGAGAAACTGAACACGCTTTGTTTGTTGTTTCTTACTGACCGGTGTGGGAGGGTTGTGGTGGGCTGGGTGGGTTTCGCTCCGCTCTGAGCGACAGGCAGAGACGGCCCTGTGTCTGACGCCCGTCTCGCCCGTGTGTCTCTCAGGGAAGTGGGGCAGTATCCGTGGCAGCGGGCGGATGAGCGTCTACAACCCCGACGTGGGCAACCGGCTGGCGGGCAAGGAGTCCCCGCAGGCAAACGGAGGCCCCCCCGAGGCTCACTTCCTCCGCCAGCAGAGGGCGTACCTGTACATCATCGGAGACAAGTCCCAGCTCAAGGTGAGCCTCCCTCTTCACGTGCCTTTCTGAAATAAGAGAAGATCTGGATGACCGTCTAGAGACTAACATGGTACAATGATTAGAGTACCAGGCCTTACACCACAAGGCTGTGGGTGTGGGCGAGGGCAGCAGTGTGGCTCAGTGGTAAGGAGCAGGGCTTGTAAACAAAAGGTTACTGGTTCAGTTCCCCGCTGGGACAATGCTGTCGTACCCTTGGGCCAGGTACTTACCCCACAGTTATCTCAGTACATATTCAGCTGTATAAATGGATAAAACTGTAAGTCGCTCTGGATAAGAGCACCTGCTTAATGACAATAATGTAGTGTAATGTTATGAGTCCTGTATTGATCTGCTGATGTGTAATCTAGACTGTCCTGCACGCCTTCCATCTTTCTGGTGAACTCATCAGTGGCACTTTGATTATCTGAGCACACCTGATTTAATCAAGAGCATGTTAATCACACTAATCAGGTGTGTTTGGAGCAAGGATAGATAGAAGACATGCAGGACAGTGGGCCTCCAGGAGCAGGATTGAGAAACACTGATCTAGAGTAATCTAGAGCATGGTGCTCAATTTGAAGCTATCAAGCAGAGCTGCAGAATGTGAGAGGGGCAGTGTTGTAAGCACTATACACTTACCTGGGGAAATGAGTGACAGGTAAGCGACACACCTGTGCCTAACCCCCGGCTGCAGGGCACCAAGCAGGACGCATTCCAGCAGTGGGAGGTGGTGCCCATCGAGGTGTTCGACGTGCGGCAGGTGAAGACCAGCTTCAAGAAGCTGATGAAGGCCTGCGTGCCCAGCTGCGCCTCCTCAGACGCCAACATGACCTTCTACCGCTGCCTGGAGGAGTCCGAGTGGATGTGCCTGGTAACGTTCCCGTCCAGCTATTTTATACGCTGTGCTGTCGAGTACTTTACCGCATTGGACTGTAGAGCTGCACAAGTATTCTACTGTACTGTACAGCTGATTACATACAGTTTACTACACTTAACCATAGAGCTGCTCACATACACTTTACAGTACTTTACTGTGGAGTTGCACACATACACTATTCTACACTTTACTGTAGAGCCAATCACATATACTTCACTACACTTGACTGTAGAGCTGATGACATATACTTTAGCTTTACTGTAGAGCTAATTACATACACTGTACTAGACTTTACTGTAGAGCTGATTGCACACACTTCACTACACCTTACTGTAGAGTTGATTACATACACTTTACAAAAAGGCCTAGAGGTGACAGTAGCAGTAGCAATAACAGTAGTCTTGTGGCTGCCGCAGTGACCTTGTCCTGTGTTTGTGCGCCTCCGCAGCTGCATAAAGTCCTGCAGGTGTCTGTGCTGGTGGTGGAGCTGCTGGATACAGGCTCTTCTGTCATGGTCAGCCTGGAGGACGGCTGGGACATTACCACACAGGTAACAAACCGTTCACCAACCGTTTGCTGACCAAGTACTGAGCACTCGTTGACCAAGTCCAGTTTCACCCCTGAGCACATGCCAGTGAAGGCACTAGGCATATGACACAATAGTGATATTGAATTTCGCAAAATCAGTAAAGGCTGAAATGATTTGTGGCCCTTAGAAGATATCCCAAAATCAGATGACCTTGTGACTTTACTACATTTGAACTAGTTTTAATCAAACATTTTTTTCCCAAAAATCATGTCAGCAGAATTTTTACTTGCTTTAGTTGTTACTGCTTTTGAATACCATTTACATATTAGCCATCTGAACTGCTTCTTACTGTTAGTTCAGATAGCAGAATCGCAAGCTGCTGTGATAAGACCGAGATAAAAAAAAACTTGAACCCAAAGTGTATATATAATTTTGTGTATATATATATGTATGTATATATATATATATATATATATATATATATATATTTTTTTTTTTTAACCAAACACATTATTTTGGATAAGATTGAATTTGTACTGTCACTACCCATTTATATTAATACATGAATAAAGGAAAGAAAAAAAGACTTGTTCAGTCACATTATATTTTTGTTTTATTTCTGCTTTCAGCTTTATTTCTGAGGGGAATATGGTTTTGTGATAATTTTGTATTGTGAGCTGTTTTTTGTGAATTGTATGGTATTGTGAGCTGAGTGTCTCGTGATCGTCTCATGGCTACAAAGCACCCCCTTAAAGGCTGCAAAGGGTCATTCTCAAAATCTGATCAGTGTTTGATTATAACAGGTAGACCCAATGAGTGCTTTATACAGATATTAAACATGTGAAAATGAAGCACAGGGGTATGTCCCTTGGGGTGTTTTTATGAGGGGGCAAACCTTAGCTGTGCGTAAAAAGGAAATTTGGCCGGAGGCCGTTTCTGGTCCCCAAAGCCCTCGTGCTGTCTCCTCCCCCTTAACGCCACGGCCGGGTTGCGCAGGTGGTGTCCCTGGTGCAGCTGCTGTCGGACCCGTACTACCGCACCTTCGACGGCTTCCGGCTGCTGGTGGAGAAGGAGTGGCTGTCCTTCGGCCACCGCTTCAGCCACCGCGGGGCGCAGACGCTGGCCAGCCAGAGCAGCGGCTTCACCCCCGTCTTCCTGCAGTTCCTCGACTGCGTGCACCAGGTGAGGCCGCACACCAACTGGGTATCTGTGTGACTGTGTCTGTGTGTCTGTATCTGATGTCTGTATGTCTGTGTGACTGTGTGTGTGTGTGTGTGTGTGTGTGTGTGTGTGTGTGTGTGTGTGTGTGTGTGTGTGTGTCTGTATGTCTGTGTGTCAGTGTGTCTGTGTGTGTGTGTGTGTGTGTGTGTGTGAGTGTGTGAGATTGTGTGTCTGTGTGAGTGTGTGTGTCTGTGCATGTCCGTGCGTGAGCGCGTGGGTGCACGCCTGCATGCGTGTGCGTGTTTGTGAGTTCTCTGTGTTTTTGTAGATGTCTATCATACCTTGGTTTTTTATGTTGGCCTTTCCAAACGTAGGCAACTTGACTTCCACACAGATAATGAGCGCTTATTACTAACAGCATTTTTCTTTGCTGGCTCCTTAAAGTTACTGAAACAACTTGTCATATAAACAGTCAGTAGTATCCCTGTCCTTCAACGGGGACTTCTCTTCAGTGCATATTTTATGATGCAACACAGCCCACTTTTGTTAGAGTGAGATCATGATCTTTTCCCTTAGCAGTACATGTATGGTAACACAACCTTTGTTAAGCTACAGACAAATGAAACCTAATCTTATCTCAGGTGCATCAGAATTTTGATATTTGATATTTGAACAATTTGATATCCTGCTAGTCAATATGCTGCTTGGGCAGGTCTCTGGTTAGTTATCATTTAACATGTACATGTAATTGGAGCTTTGAAATTTATTTAAGCTTTCTGTATGAAGACAATGGAAATGCAACCCCAGGGAAAGTCTGTAGTTAGACACGCCAAGCACACTTCAGGTCTGTGACCTTTACAAGTCTGAGTTATAAATGCTTGGTATGTCAAACCATGTATTTTACCGGGTTCATTTCTCAGAAATGAAGAACCACCCAAGCTTCCTTTTATGTACATTGTACCCAATGATATTTTGAAACTCAACACCAAGGGTGCTTTTATGTATAAGTGTGTAAGAAAGACACACTTGAACAAAACAATCTACAGACACTCATTACATTATTTGGTGAAGTTCGGAGACAGAAATCTTATTTGAGCCAGGAAGTGCAACACTGTGGTGTATCATCAAATGCGGTCCCCTCTCTCCTCAGATTCACCTGCAGTTCCCCATGGAGTTTGAGTTCAGTCAGTACTACCTGAAGTTCCTGGCCTACCACTACGTGTCCAACCGCTTCCGCACCTTCCTGCTGGACTCAGACTACGAGAGGATAGAGCTGGGTGAGAGGCCTGAACCATATTTTTTCCTCATTTTCATTGTGTCAGATACTGCAAGTTTCTGTTTAATGTGGCATATTTGTAAATATTATGCCATTATAACATGCCACTGCAACGTGGACTCAGGCATACAGCATTGCTTTTGCTGTAAAATTCATGTGATATTGGTGCTATGTCTCAGAATTTGGAAGAACAAGGTAATCATGTTTCAGTTTTTAAAAAATGTTAAGTTTTCATGTGTCACGGAATGGTTGTTGAACATTGCGCCAGTGTTACAGCTCTTCTGTTTCTTTCTCTTCTGGGAAGGGATTTCTTATGAACTGTTTCAAATGCAGAAATGCCTGCGTGAGCGTTGCCCCCTGTAAAGTGGGCGGCAGTGTAGCATAGTGGTAAGGAGCAGGGTTTGTAACCAAAAGTTTGCCAGTTTGAATCCCCACTGGGGCACTGCTGCTGTACCCTTGGGCAGTGTACTTAACCCACAGTTGCCCCAGTAAATATCCAGCTGCATAAATGGATAATGTAAAAATTGTAATGTATGTAAGTCACTCTGGATAAGAGTGTCTGCTAATTGACAATAATGTAATGTAATGTAAAGTGGATGACTTCTGTAATCTGTCTGGGGCTACAGCATCCTGAAGGTTAAGATGTCTGAGTAGTTTGCTGTGGGGTTGAGCAGCTGTGATCTTGAACAGCCACAGTTCTGATTTGAACTTTTCCGATTTGTCTTCAGCGGTACTGGTTAATGAAGTAACTGGGTCCATGATGAGCCAAACAGACTTGTTCTGTCGCTCGTTCTGTCTGCTTATTGCTCAGCCACTGTACAGTGCAGCCAGCCTGCAAAGTGGAGACCGGTCTAAAAGATGTCCCCATGTCCCCCGCAGGCGTGATGTACGAGGAGAAGGGCGAGAGGAAGAGCCAGCAGGTCAAGTCTGTGTGGGATTACATCGACCGCCTCAACAAGAAGACCCCCATCTTCTTCAACTACATGTTTGCCCCTGAGGACGGAGAGGTGGGGCTCTTAAAACCAAAGATACAGAGTGGCCCGGAATCTTATGTGAACCACAAAGTGCTGCACTGTAGTGTAACATCAAATGCAGTCCCCTCCTCTCCCGCAACCACCTGTAGTTGCCTATGGAGTTTGAGTTCAGTCAGTACTACCTGAAGTTCTTGGCCTACCACTGTTTGTTAATTGTCGAGTGCTATTTGTAGCCATTTTAACTGCTTTCTAACCGTTAGTCAAGACGGCAGAATGGTGTGTTGCTCCGATAAGACCAAGATGAAACATGAATCCAAATATGATTTTTTTTTTTTTACCAAGCACTTTATTTTGAATAAGATTTTAAATTTGTACTGCCAAAAATGACCAAAGATACTGAATAAAATGAAGAATGCTACTTCCCTGCATTGTGGGTTGGCTGTTCCATCACCAGGAACATTCAGGTCAGCAGTTTTAAAAAGTTGTACTTACCCTGGCCAGGAAGGAACATGGAGCGTGTATTTTCTCTTGTGGTGATCGCTCTCTGGTACGACTCCCATGTGCTCACGCTGCCCCCTGGTGTCGAGTCCGGTTACTGCAGCTCTGTCCCTTTGCTGACCCAGGTGCTGAAGCCGTACAGCAACATCTCCAACCTGAAGGTGTGGACGTTCTACACGGAGGAGACGCTGTCGGAAGGCCCCTCCTACGACTGGGAGCTGGTGCAGGGGCCGGCGCAGCAGCAGGCCGAGGAGGGCGAGAGGCCCGACACGGCCGCGCCCAAGTCCCAGCGCCGGGTCGTGTGGCCGTGCTACGACAACTGCAGCAGGGTGGTTCCCGACGCCATCACCAAGCTCCTCCAGGTCGGGCCCCGCCCCCCCACTCACCCCGCACACGCTCCACTGAGCTATGTGCCCCGCCCTCCCCCGCTAAGCAGGGGATTACAGCCGAGTTTAAAGTGCATGCGGCCGACCCCCTTAGCCAAACAGCGCTCCATTCTTGTTTCGTAACCAAGTTATGAATCACGACTTGCACGCAAGTGTTTGGTCCGCAGTCAGTGTGTTCTTGTAGGGATTGCTCCCTTTCTGGGCTCGGGAGAGCTCTCGCGGGCAAAATGCCATCTAAAGTTCTTTTGTGGTTTCCGTAGTGGATAAAGCGAGCCTTTGTGTTGCAGATTTGGTCGGTTCATAACAGCATTACTGGTTGAAGAGGTTAGAGGCTGACCTTACAGTCAGTTACCTTTATTTATTTAGGAGACTTTACCTCTGTCTATGCCAGATCCTTGCTACATTAATACTTACATGTATTATCTTCATTTACTCTGTAGATGACCTTGTTCAGGGAGTCTTACATAGTTATTGTCCATTTGTATTCACTGAAGCAGCCTTGTAGTTACTGGCCCATTTCACCCTTCTACTCCTTCTGATTTGGTACAGTGTTTTCACAGAATTGGCTGGAGATCAGATTATAACAAGGCAACCATAGACACATATCTGTAAGTATTTGTGTATATTGGTGTGAATGTGTTCTGGGATGTCTTCCAGGAGCTGCAGACTCTGGAGGTGGAGCTGGGACAGGTGTCTGAGAAGTGGAAGGACACCTGGGACAAGATCAAAGCCACACAGCGCACAGAGTCCAAGCTGGAGAGCAGGGTGAGCACCTGCATGCTGTACTGGTCGCTCTGCAGGGAGGAAATCTTACCGTCTTTCACCATTGTGCCTGTAGAGGGCGCTCTGCAGCAGGTTTACTCTAAGCCATTGATCAGTAGTTTGGTCCTTGTAATTCAGTCTTTAAACAGAAATGAGCAGTGATCGTACAGGACGTCCTTGGTGTGCTTACGGCCCCCTTTCTCAGTGTAACCCTGTCCCCCCCACAGGCCTCCCTCTCCAGCTCGCTCCTCATCTCCTCCACCCTGAGCCACCAGCGCCGCTCCCAGGGCATGTACCTGCAGGAGGGCGGCATGGGCTCCTCCATCAACCTGCCGCTGGACGCCGAGGGCAGCGCCGCCGCCATGCCGGCCGGGGGCCTGACCGGGCGGCCCAGCACCAGCACCCTCTACAGCCAGTTCCAGAGCACCGAGAGCGAGAACAGGTGGGTACCCGCTCCCCAGGCTCCGTCTGCGGCCTAGGCCCAGGCCTCCCTCCCCCCGCTCAGGGCGTGGTGCTTCATCGGCCCTGTCCTCTCCGTCTCGCCACCAGGTCCTTCGAGGGCATCCTCTTCAAGAAAGGCGCCTTGCTGAAGCCGTGGAAACCACGCTGGTTTGTGCTGGACAAGACCAAGCACCAGGTAACGGCACACTGACTGACGACGAAGACGATGACAATGATAATGATGAAAGACCGCTTTCATTGGCAGCTCCTGACCTGAAGGCCTCAACCTTATAGACATCATTACTCAATCACAAAACAGAATAATGATTTAAAAACACTGAAATGTAATAATATTAATAGTAACATACTGTAAAATGTTAGGAAAAATCAATATGTAAATATATTTTGCATGTAATTTGTTACTAACTAGTACTTTAAGGACACATTTTTTACATTTACATTGAAACTATTGTCATTTAACACTATTCAGAGTGATATAATTATGGTGATCACATGGCACTGCCATTCTTCCCTGTGGGACAGTCACGTTAGATAAAAGGTGGAGTTGGGCTGGGGATACTTGTGCTTGGTTGTCGTGCTCTTCCTCGGCTGCCGGCGTCACTCACAGAGCCGGCCTCCCTTCCTCCCCTCCAGCTGAGGTACTACGAGAGCCGGCAGGACAAGGAGTGCAAAGGCGTCATCGACCTGGCGGAGGTGGAGTCCATCACCCCGGCCACGCCCACCATGGGGGCGCCCAAAAACATCGAGGAGAAGGCCTTCTTCGATGTGAGCGCATCCTCATCCTCCCAGGGCTCTAAGGCTTTGACTCAGCTGATTTTTACTTTAAGCCATTGTTTTTGTACCTACCTATACGTCCAGCTGCATGATAACTATGTGCTTAGTGCAGCCCCACTGAATAGGAGAAGCTGTATGACACGGACTCGCTGGTCAGACATGACATTGATTGAATCCAGTTTCCTAAAAAGGAAACTTTTTAGTGGTTCACCTCACTGGATGCTTTGAATAAAGAGCGGCAGTATAGCATAGTGTTAAGGAGCAGGGCTTGTAACCGAAAGTTTCCTGGTTCAATTCACTGCTGTTGTCCCCTTGGGCAAGGTACTTAACCCAGAATTGCCTCAGTTATTTCAGTCATTTGTATAAATGGGCACCATGTAAAAAATTGTAACCGATGTAAGTCGCTCTGGATAAGAGCGTTTGCTGAATGCCAGTAATGTAATGCAATGTAACGTCCACTCCGACAGGTCAAGACGACCAAGAGGGTGTACAACTTCTGCGCCCAGGACAGCACGTACGCCCAGCTGTGGATGGACAGCGTGCAGACCTGCCTGTCTGACGCCTAGGAGCCGACGACGCAGGAAACACGGCGTTCTCACCGCAGGGAGGGGGGCGCTGATGGACCACTCCACTGGCCAATCACAGGGCCCCTCGGCTGCAGCAGAGAGACGGAGGGGGCGGGGCCTGGCTGGGTCACCTCAATCAGTATTGGTGACATGGAACTGACGATGTCACGTCACCGCGTTTCAGTGTTTTCTCTCTCTCTTTTTTTTTTTTTTTTTTAAGAAGTCCGTTCTAAGGGCAGTTGCTGTCGTCCTGCTGTTCTACAGCGGCCCTTGTTCGTTACTGTCGCCGAACAGCACCTTAGCAGATGGACGTTTACTCCAGACCCTTTCGGAATTAAAAGCGCGGCGACTGGTTGTGCGGGATTGACAGACGCTTTCTCTTCCCGCACGTCCGGCGCAGACCTACAACTGGCATTCCACCGACGGGACTTCCTCACACTTCCGAAGGACTACAGCCACCTCTGAAGGACTACAACCCCCACGCTCACCCAGCCATGTAGTGGATTTATGACTTCCTGCAACACTCCATTCCAGAGAGGAAGCGGCAGCGGTTCCTTCAGCAGGAGGCTCTCCATTGGCGCTGCCCTGGGCTGAGACGGTGTGTGGGAGGGGGACCCGCCCACCTACTCTATGCCCATTGCACTTTAACTCTGGGAGGACAGAGCCCCTCCCCTCACCCAATTCTCCTCCCTCTTCTGAGGATGAGGGGCGGGGTCTGGATCCCTTCATCACTCCAACATGTATGCAGCCTTGAACTAAAAGCCCAGTAGCCCCTCCCTCACCCCTCCACCCCCACGGCACTTCCCTAGGGTTGGAGCGGGCGGGCAGATGCAGGAAGTCCTCTGAAAACTGTTCATGAAGGATACATAGTGAGCCTTGTTTTCAGTTCTGTTTCTTTGTTTTTTTGTCGTTTTGATTATAATAGAAGAGAGTAATCCTTTCTCTTTCAGTCTCCGAAGCTCACATGCCCTCGTAATCTACCACGCAAAAATGCCAGTTTTGACATTCTGCTCCTTCTCAAGTCGGCTGATAAGAGCTTTCCGATGTTCGTTTGATTGTTTACAAAGCAGCTATCGTCAGTTCTTAAATGAGTTCTTCCTATACTGAAAAAAAAAGAAAACCACTATTGATATTCAAAACTTAAGGGATGCCGAAGGAAAACGAGGGATATATTTTGGTGGGATTATTAATTCATATGCAAGAACAAAAAAAAAATACAAGATGAATGAAGCAGAGAAAAGAGGGTAACTGGGGAAGCCCGGAGCTAGAGTATACCTAGGGTTTGTTTACACCACACGGCGGTGAGAGGAGTGGCCGGCTGCCATGACGACCAAGCGCCACTTCCTGGAAACGGAGACTGTCGTGCCCCCTCCTGCCCAGGTCATAGCAAAGATTCTGTCAAAATCAGTACAGCTGATACACTTTTTCATTGCCCTGTAAGTAGAGGAGATATGCAGAGGGGTAAAGGATGAGCAATGCTAGCTGTACAGCTGTGTAATTGGAGATATTTGTTCACAGGGAGTGACTGCTGATGAGTGTTAGTGGGATGCTGGTCTAGCAGGGTGGGAGTGTAATGGAATGATTGGATGGAGAGACCCTCTCCCAAGCTTCTACATGCATGAGAACGCAGGCCAGGACAACCTAAAATTTCTGCATGTTCACCTCTCAGCCAGCAGAGGGCAGTGCAGACACTTCTCACGGAACCATGACCAAACGCAAGATGCCATTTTCCAGCCAAATGTTAGTATCGTATTTTGAACGCGTCGCAAATACAAGAGGTTATTTGTCCCATGGTAGGTGTTCCCCAGAGGGGGCAGGAGAGACAGTTTCGCGGGGGCTTAGCCCGGGAGTTGCAATAGTGGTAGCTCAGGGCCGAGGCAACCCCCCCCTTTCACCGCCGTGCTCTTACTCACAGCCAGTGTTTTAGCCTAGACGCTGTTACATTTCCTGTGTAAAGCTTTGTATATAGTCGGTTCTATGTTGTCTCGCAGAGCTTTTTTTTTTTTTTTTTGAGAGAGGATATATGTGTGTGTGCGTGGTGAGTACACAGGCACGGACACTCCCCCGCAATATGCTTGTACAGACCTTTTTTAGTTCTTCCATTTTTTTTTTTTTTGTTTTTTTTTTTTTTTTAAACCACATTTTCCAGTTCTCTCTTCTCTACTGAAAGAAAGTGCGTTGCGTGTGGTCTGGAGCAGAGGTCCTATTCAAATGCCTCAACCGCAGACACCTGCCTGTCACCTGTATGCAAAGCTCCTGTCAATATCAGTCCCACAGCTCAGATATTCCCATCCAGCAGACTGGAGTGACACGCCCTTCCTTGTGTGACATTAAACATTGTAGCAGAAATGAAAACTGACCATATCCATTGATACTTCATCTCACTGAAACTCCGTGCTAGTTTAGACTTCTCATCTTGCACAGACCAGAGGAAGGGATGGGTTACGTACAAGTGAATGGAATGTGTTACAGCCTTTAATCTGTGTCTGCTTTCTCTCTAAGAGGGTTGGCTGACATGACAGATGACGTTGGAGTCCTCCCTCATCATCAGCGGTTTCAGTTCCTCCACTTCCTGGTCCTGAAGGAGTGGCTTTTGTCACAGAGGCTATGTGAGCACACCCCTTGATCACTGGTTTTCCTCACAGACACAATCACCCATTGAACAGATTCAAAGCTCACCCACGTTACCTGCTGAGTTTAGATTTCTCAGGCCTTTAGTATTAGAGTTTAGTCCAATTTCCTTTTAGGCTGTCTTGTGGAGAAAATGGAGTTGAGTTTGGTTAGTATTTGGTTGAGAATTGGCAGCTGGGAACCTGGGAGCCTGCTTGTTAGGCCAGGGTGCTGCTGGGAATGGTTGATGGGTCAGTAGGGGGCAGTCTTCCTTCTGGACCAATCTGAAAACTACTGCTCCTGTACAGTGTCTGGGACACTGTGCTGTTGGAGGTATCTTTCACCTAAGCTGTTAAACTGAGGTCCTGACTCACTGTGGTCACTTAATATCTGATAATAAGGAAGATACTGTGTAACATATTACAAAGTAGTTTCCCCATTGCCCTGGTTAGATTCCCAATCTATCCCTATAAGCATTCTATTCATCACCCAATTAACTAGTTTAGTAAATCCCCCTCACCTCTGTCAATGTGTGGTGAGCATTTGTTAGTGTGAAGTGACTGCCATGTAGTAATCTAATGGGTGCCACACAAACTGTAGGTGGTGGTTGTTCTCACTGTAAAGCCCTTTGAAATTATTGAAAGGGAATGAAAGGCTTATTACGAATTCCTTTCATCTCATTATTAGTATTATATAGTATTATATTTAGTTTTACGGTTCATACACATAGTTTACTTTCAGGTCATTTATGCAGCTAGCAGTGCTAGATTTTTTTATTTGCAAATTTGGGGTTATCTTGCAGTATCCCAGACACGAAAGCGGTTTTATTTGGTTGTGATTTTCACTCGATATACTGTAGCTTTCCTACGGTGCTGTTGCCTGTATGGAGCAGATTGGGTGTGTGCTGTCAGTAGGAAGAACAGAGACCCAAACAGGAGAGGACTCCCTTCACTGTTCACAGCTAAGCCCTTAACTTATAGAGAGAGGCGGCCACTGGACCGGACATAAAGAATCAGCTTCATATCTCCCCAGTTAATAAACTGAACGAGGACAAGACAGTATTAAAGACAGCCAGCGCTTTGTTCCACAACAGAGGAGATAACCGGGAAATGTGTCAAGTGATTGTTTTGAAACCCATATTCACGTGCAGTCCGACACACACGCGCACACAAACACCCACGGACACACAACCATCGCTGTGGGGGAAAAAAAACACGCCGTCTCTTCCGGCTATCAGATTGAAACATAAACGTTCGTCCTGATGAACTATCACATGTATATACAATTCAAATTTTTATGTAACGTACAGTAGTAATTTATTTAACTTTGTTTCACGTGTAAGGAAGTTAAAAAAAATTGCCCTTTTAAACATCACTTTATTCTCGAAGTAGAAATCCAACATGTGCCATTGTTTACTTCTGTATTAACACCGCTATTTTGTTTTTGTTTGTTTGTTTTAAATTTTTCCTGTCAAATTCTACTCAAAAGTAAACCGTGATTAAAGGAATAACATTATCTGATACAGTAGTCCATGCTTACGTGTTGAGGTTAAGAACAGTTAATAGTAGGGTCTTAGGGGGTGACAGTAGGCCGTGACGCAGCGTTAATTGGGAACTTCTGATGAACTGGGCTGTCCTTCAGTGGTGACAGCCAGCAGGTTCAGGTTTCCTCACTTCTCAATGTCATGCCATAGGTCATGCCATAGGTTCCCACGCTGTCGTTGCTTAGATACTTTGATTATTCCCAACTTCTACAGCGTTCACCAGGAAAAAAAAAAAAATCTCATTTCCTTTTTTTTTAGGTTTTGTTTAGTTCATTTTGACTGTTTTTTGTTTGTTTGTTTTTTTTTTTTTTTTTTTTTTTTCTTTCTTTTTCAGAAATCTCCTGAACCGGGTTATGTTGTCAATCATGTAATATATATATTTTTTTTAGGATTAAACAACAAACATCCTGGGTTTAACTGTGTGGTCTCGCGTGATTCTGTGCTTGTGTTGCAGTGTGCTTGATTGTGTGCTCTTAAAGCCCGTGTTTCTGATCCACTACATTATTACATTATATTCATTAATCTTATCCAGAGTGACTTACATAGGTTACAGTTTTTGCATGCTATCATGTTACACAGCTGGATATTTACTAAGGCAATTGCAGTTTAAGTACCTTGCCCAAAGGTACAGCAGCAGCAACTAGAAAACATCAAACCAGCAACATTTCGGTTTACGAGCCCTGCTCCTTAACCACTGTGCTACACTGCCACCTTAACCCCTTTCTCTTGCAAACACAGAGCATGCACTCAGGCCAAATTTGCATTGCCATTGCTATTCAAAGACAGATGCTTGATAAGAGAGGGCACTTTAACCTACAGTATACGCGAGTGCTGTCCCTGAGTTCCAGTGGGTGGTGTGAAACGACCTCTGGGGTTACAATCTTCTCATACTTCTCAGTGGCGCGAGGAAACATCGTTGCAGACTTAAACTGACTCAACAGTAAATACTTTTACTTTTGATTACATTAGTACTCAGGCATGAGTTCCTTATTTAAAGTTGTCACCCCAGCCATATCAACATAATTTAAGAAGTGCCAAGCTGCTGTTAACCCGTAGTGGGTTGAATAGTATTTAAACAGCCTATGGTGAAACCTGCTGCATGAAACTGAATACGAATAAAAGGGTCTGTAAGGTTGTTGTTGCTGAGATTACGCCCATGTCTGTATTCGATATCGCGTCATTTTCCCTTGTGAAGCCTCTCTGAAGACCATCTAGAGTGTTGTTCACAGCTGTTCAGTGCTGAAGGCCTCATCTCTAAAAGGCAAGGAAGATCAATCTAGATTTAGCCACAAGACCAAAGGAATGTGCATGTCTTACAGTGGAACCAAACAATAGCATTCTGGCCTCCTAAAAGTGAAGAGATAATGAGAATCAGAAACAGGAACATGGACACCCTGAATTGTTACCATGCTGAACAGCAGAACTCCGTTGATGAATCATAATTTCATATGTCATACCATAAGCATCATACTTTTGAACCTGGGAAGGAACCGCAGTTGTTTCGAGACCAGAGCATCTCCTGCTTTTCACCCACAGACAGACCTGCAGTATCCGCTGGTCCATATGTCATCCGGATGGGGTAAGGCGTGGCACATGGCAGGAGATGAGGCCATCCAGGTCGGTGAATCTGTGGAACTTTTTTCTCCTGGTGACAGACTAAGGATGTGCTTTGGTTCCAGAATACAGGGTTTGATTCAAGATGTGACAAAGTAGGAACGTGAACACCTACAGTTTTAAAAGGCAAGAAATAACATCATGTTGTTTCATTTTTTGTGGTGTTCCCCTTTAATTAACAATGATTAACAAGAATTAACTTGTGCTGGCAGAGAATTAGTGGAAAAAAAAAAAAGATTTTACATTTTTTTAAGTGTTTAAATGGTTTATTTCTTCAGGTTCAACATTGTGAAGTGTGCAGTGTGCATAAGTACATTTATTACACATATGTGTGCTGTAAGATGGACTTTAGAGTCAGAGGTTAAGATCCATCACTCTCTTTGTAGCACAGTGTCTCTCATGAATTACAGACCCAAGAGAAATGCTAATGAATTGGAGCACCAATTCGCATGGCCTCAGGAATTAGAAATACCACTGGGATCAATTCAGCTGTTGAACAGGAGGGCTGAATTTGCATTGATTACAGACCAAAAATGTGACCAGTATGTTGAATTATGTAACAATTATAAGGTGAAGCTCACCTTGTAGAACCAATAATAAAGTAAATGTTCTGTTGTACTGTTTTAAAGGCATGTTTGTGCTGTTATAAAAAAGCGTAATAAATGCATTACTATGAACTAGGTATGACATTTTTTAAAGTTGCAGAGTTAAGTAGGTTAAAATGGTAATTAGCAGCCATTAGTTTGAAATTAGTTTGCACTTATTTAGTAATGGTTATTGTAATATTTTCAGTTTTTTCCAGTTAATGTAATTTTCTTACTTAGCTGGTATACAAAGAGCTAAAGTAAGAATCTTACTCCAGTATCCTTTACCATTTGAAGTCATACTTTCTGTCACACAACAAATGTATACAAACATCCTCTCTAACAGCACAAACTGCCCTTACAGTGAGAACATGTCTTCATTTTCCTTGACAAAAAGTGGTCTTACATAAAAGGTTGAAACCATTTGCTACATGTAAAAAGCACTGTACCAATTCACACGAGTGTGGGGCCTGCGTCTGTCGCCTCTTGTTTGGACCACACGTGTCTATAAGTGAGGGTATGGAACGGTTGTAGCTGTCAAGAACATGACTTGTCAGTTTGGACTGGAATGACCTTTGAGAAAAAGGTGAATGGTTGCATTCATGTGGAAACCAGAGGGGGGAAAACAAATGAGGGCCAACTGACAGTGACAGCTAGGGAATCTGGTTCAGTTAGCTGTGGAATTCAGTGAAATGAACTACAGTAACCCTGCTGCCTGCAAACCATTCATCTGTCCAGCTCCCCTTTTCAAGCTCAGAAGTTGGAGACTAACACTGCGTCGTCAGTTATATTCTACTGTGGATCCTTTACTAAAGGAACTACTATTACAGCCGTTAATATTTGTAACTGAAGCCTTTTGTCTTCTTCCCGTTCGTTGAATTGCAGCCTTGACTTCCCATTCCAGCTGGCACGACGACTTCATCAGTTGGCGAATTTAAGAAGCCGAGGCGTAATCAACCTCTTTTCTCTCAGACGGATATCATAAATTATTGTAATGAAGCATAGGATGTCAAGGTGCTTGAGTATGCATGAGTGAGTACGCGCAAAGGCTCGCAGTAAAAGTACCATCCGCATGCTGGAGATAAAAAAAAATGTAGCGATTGCCGTGCTATCAGAAAAGCCTTCCGATGAGGCACCGCATGCAGCCACCCAGTTCGCCTCAGGACTGTTGAGGGTGGGCTTTCAGCCTGGAAAAGACCATCCATCCGCTGAAGAGAGCCAGGCTCCCAGACTTTCCTTCCTTCCTTTGATTACATAGAATGAATGTCTGTGATTTTTTTTTTTAATTTGCTGGAACACATTGTAATTCCCTTTAAAAACTGAATGGTCCACTCTCGTACAGAGTGCTGTTCAGAGGACTAGTGGAGCTTCCCACAAGACGACTGGCTTTCGCCAACAGATGCCGCAGCAGGGTGGGGGCCTCCCAAAACGGCTCGGATTCAGCGCTGCCAAGACTGCGCTCGGGGTCCCTGTTCGGCTGCCCGACACTTCCAGTCAGGGATGGTGCCCGCTCAGACAGCGAACCCCCCCACACCGGCCACCCCCACACCCCTCCAAATTCCAGCCCGTGTGTGTGTGTGTGTGGGCAGGGGTGGGGTCAGAATCCGTGCTGCTGGCAGAGGACGGAGATGAGGTCCTCCATGGGGGCTGTCTCGGCCGGCTCCAGCAGCTGGAACTCCCGGCCGAAGGTGACGAAGTGGGCAAGAGCGTGTTGAGGTGCGGGTGCATCTGCATGTGCACCACGTCCCAGAAGTGGGCCCAGTACAGGTGCGCCAGCGTGCGGAACAGGTACAGGAAGATCCTCTGCACCAGGAAGACGTAGCCCCTGGGGAAGACGGAGCCTGGGGAAGCACACGAGGAGAGAGACGGCTTTGCTCGCTGATCTGTTGACCATGCGGTGTAGACAATGTGAGGTCACAGGGTTCATAAGCTGAATGGTTTATAGCACCTCCACCTCAATCCCTGCCCCCTAACACCTGCCACTTGTAGTATTATTTATTTTACGTGTAGTATTGTGATGTGTTTTGTGTTAGGTGATCTAGCGATTGATGTATAGTAATATACTTTGCTTCCCTTTTCTAGTCAGGTTAGCACAAGTTAACTTGTGGTAGGGCTTGAATAGTGTTATGCTCACACTCACTGGTCTGGGAGTGGTGTTAGCCTGGTCTGACAATGTTGCTCATTCAACTTGAATGGCTACACTTATGTTCTATTGTGCTCTAAGTCACTCTGGATAAGAGCGTCTGCTAAATGAATGTAATGTTATGTAATGTAAAATAATGTCACACACCTGCTCTTGTCGGGAACACCTCCTCGTCCGTCAGCAGCTCATGGATGTAGGACATGGTGTAGTCGGTGTAGAGAGGCGCAGAACACTTCACCTTCTTCCCTTGGTCATCTGTCCAGTAGTATGTCCTGGAGAGACATCATTTAAATGCACTAAAGTTGGTTAAACCAAAAAGAAACCCTTGGCACATTTTTTGGTTGGATGTATCAAGCATTTATTTAATAACCCTTTGAATTGGCACTTATTTAATATTATTTATTATATGTTATTTATTATTATAGCTACATACTTATTGAGGCAGTTCAGGTTAAATACCTTGCTGAAAGGTAGGACAGCGGTTCCCCACTTAGCAATCAAACCAGCAACTTTTGGGTCACAAGACCTGCTCGTTACCACTACACCAGACTGCTGTCCCCTGCTGTAATGACAATTGCCACTCCTAATTATTCTACAGAGATCAGCCATAGGTGCCCTTCACATTATATAAAATAAGGCTCATCTTCAGTCATCCTGTAGTTTAGGGTTGTGGCGGCATTCATTAATACTGCACAGTAAGGTTCTGAAAAGGCACTGCATTATAGTAAAATAACTACGTAAAAACATAAATGATATGCTGAACCATAGTTGCTCATGTGTGCAACATTAAGCACCAAGTTTATCAGATAACCTTGCTAATAACCTAGCTAACAATGGAGGAGAGTCTTGTCATTGAAAGAAAAAGAAAGACAAAACACCTCCATGTGGGAGACTCCAGTTGCCTCTCCCGTAACCAGCTAAAGTGGACGTTGGTGTTTCTCACCAGGAACATCGAGTAGCCCAAGCAAGGCAACCTTAGTTGTTTGTTTCTTGTATTTTTCCCACTGGAAGTTTAACTCTTTATTCAGCTAACTTTCTAATAAGGCTACTTTTGGAAATATTGTCATGAAAATAAAACTTTTGTTGTATTTGTACTTTCATTGTGGTAAGAGTAATAACTGTTTTATGTTTCCCTTGACCAAAAATCCCTGGTAATACTGAGAACCGCAGTATTTTTTGCCTCGGTATTTGGCGCAAACATTTTGGAAGCAGTACAAGCCCAGTGCATTCATGAACAGGTTGTCAGGCGTAACACAGGCAGCTGTTAACACGGGATGGTGTTGTTACCAGCTGTCATCAGTGTCTGTCAACGCTGCACGTGGGGGCGGGGGGGATTTGGGCCTGCAGTGAGGTGACACTGTTACTCATTGAGCTTGAATAGATATATTCTATTGTGCTGGAAGTCGCTCTGGATAAGAGCGCCTGCTAAATGAATGTAATGTAATATAATGTAATGCCTAAGAGGTACTCACACATCACCGGGACCCCTGGTGGTGGGGCAGGTCCTGGTGGTGCAGAACTCCGACAGGGCACTGGAGAACAGGTTGATGTTCTTGAAGAAGGCAATGGCTGGAGGGAGAGAGAGAGAGAGAGAGAGAGAGAGTCAAAGGTGAAAGAAAGCTTCCGAATCACTCACACAGTCATAATGAGTGGCAGCTCAAATCAAGACAGGTGGGAAAAAAGAAAACAAGATTCCAGAACAGGGTTCCACATTTCTGTCATGCTCCGCATTCCTCGTGGGAGAGTGTTTTATGGATCTCTGGCTGGTGTGGAGCACAGACAGCCTTTTATCACATCAGTGGGGACAACCTGAAAGTCAGCTTTGTGGTGAGACTTAAAGGAACACTGAAACACAATACATATATACATCTACCTCACAATCTGGTGAGGGTCCAGATGAACTGTGGAAAGAACATAGTTTCACAAGCAAAGACCACTGCCTTTTGTTTCTCAGTTTTTTTCTCCCTTTGATGTATGAATATTTTATTTCCTTTTTAAAAGTCAGTACTTCTGTGGTCTCAATATGACCCCACGAAATATGTTCAGATGGCTGTGCTGGAACATGTAACCATTTATATTTTTTACAGGTATGTTTTTGTATGTTTTCATTTGAAATGAAAAAAATCCCTTCAACCCAGTGCCCCATTACACACATCAAGTTTGTTCAACCCAGAGAGAGATAGCGAGCTCTGTTCTGGACTTTGGTTGCTGGGGAAATGGTTACAGAACCACAAAGGAATTTAAAATTAGCTCATTTTATTGCTTAATAAAAATCAGGGCTCTTCAGTTTTGGTTCCTGCTTCCACAATCCTGCAAATTTTGTGGTTTTTAGTGAACTTTATCGACACCCCTAGGGAGGGCACAGCAAAGTATATTTCCCATCTCTCCTTGAACAGGTATTGCTCGCAAAACTGGTCAGAGAAGCTAAATTGGTTTAATGAAAACAATGATTAGCTGAATCAGATTAAGTTAAGGTTAACTGCCCATCTAGAAGAATAGTCCAGAGACAGGCAAAGACCAAGGGTTGTGCAGGATGCACTAGGATATCCTCAGCTCTGTGGATTGCACAACCCTCTCCTCTAATATCAGATGTATAACCACAGCCCTGGTCCTGGAACATTATGGACACTTTATTTTTTAATTCTATCCAAAATCTCCAACCCAAATTATTAACCCTCAACTGTATACATTATTATGGTCATTTAATTACACAGCTCTGAGCCTAGGGGCCCAGAGGCCAGAATGATTTACAGGCTTTTAAGGGGAATAAAAATAAATGATCAAAAATATATCAATGTATCAATGACATGTGTAAGTGATTTATTGGGCCGGTTGTTAAAAAACTCATAGACACTGGCTCTCCAGCATAAGGGTTGCTAAGCCCTGGTACAGAGACAGGCTCCCAGGTGTGTCTGACTGTGACCCGTGACCTGTGACCTGTGACTCAGCTGGGTGGCAGCACACACTTACTGTTGCTGGCCATCCACTCCCGCTCGTCCAGGCCGTCAGGAAGCAGGGACAGGGTCTTCACGTCCATGTCGACGATGCGCTCCGACACGTACCCGTGCAGCAGGTAGGGCTTCTCCTCCAGGTAGGCGATGGTCTGCGTGTTGTTGTTCTTTCTGGGGGGAAGGAGGACACGCGATCCATGTTTGGGACAGGGGGGACAGACGTGAGGAAGACTGCACCTGTGGTCTGGAACACAGACTCAACCCCCTGAAAGGGGACCTCAAGCCACCTCCAGGGTTCAGAATTACCTTCATCAATTAATTTTAGTTAACTGCCATCTCAGTGCACACTGGTTTAGTCTAGTCAATTCAAGTAAGCCAGACCACAGAGTAATTGTGGTTATTTCTGTAGGATGCCTCAGAAGTTACCAAGTCTCGGTGCTATATTGGTACAGGGTATTCCCCGCCAACCCGTAACTTGGTGGATGGCATAGCTGTCATTACAGTTCCTCACAGAGTGTAGTATCAGCCAGGTGAGGAAGTGCATCAAAGACATCACTTCTCGCCTGCAGTGATAAGTAAATTATGGCTGCAGACACCAGGTAGTTACTAACGCAACATTTCCATTACAGAAGCATGTAAACACCTGGAGATAAGGTCACAGTCTTGCTGTGTTCTCTATAAATACTTCTAAACTTCTGTATTACTTATGAGTGACCTGAAAGTGTTAGTTTACATTTACGTTTATTCATTTGGCAGATGCTTTCATCCAAAGCGACTAACATAGGTTATCGTTCTTTACAATGTTATCCATTTATACAGCTGGATATTTTTACTGAGGCAATTGTGGGTTAAGTACCTTGCCCAGCAGCAGCAGTGTCCCCAGCGGGGATCGAACTGGTAACCTGTCGGTTATGAGTCCTGCTCCTTAACCACTATACTACACTGCCACCCTAGTTGGGTGGGAACAATGGGTCACAAGTTAAAAAATGTTGCTGATGTTATTAAACAACACATATAAGACTCAGGCGGTGAAAAGGACCGCCATGACGCTCAGAGCTCGATGGAGGTGTCAGCACGGCACTAGGCTTTCAGGGCTGTGCAAAACAGCCTGTTCTGCTCAAACTGAGCCATATCGGGAAATCGATTTCATTCGCAGTCATTTCAAACGCATCATTCTCCACAACTGAGGCCGGGTCAGGATTCCAAATGTCACCGCGCTTTTGCCCGCGATGCGCACAGCTGGCCCCTCAGATAAGGCCCCGACGCGCACCGCTGTAGCTGTTATTGGCGATGCCTCTTCAGCTATCTTTGCAGGGTATGGTTAATTAGCGAAATTAATCACCCTGTTGTTATATTGTGGGGCAATTGCTCTCAAGGAGGGGCTTGGTCAGCACAAGACAGTTCCAGTTTCTTCACTGGAGTGGAAACAAATTTCAGTGTTGAAGAAAGGCGCCTACTCATGAATTTCGAAACTCCAGGCTACAACCGCCTGTGCTGAATATTTATTCCTGTTCGCAGATCACAGTTATTCGACACGTACCTAAATATAAGTGGTCTTATCAAATATCGGACACAGCGTTGAGATAGGTTACTTGGAAGACTGTGCAAGAGTGTGCGTAGCATTGTGGGGCTTAGATTTCAAAGCTCATTACTTGCTTTGGCAAGCCTCCAGATCTAGATCCTGCAAATGTTGGCGCCACTTTTCAATGGAGTTTAGAGCTGTGTGGGAATTACGTGGTACGGTTGCATTACAGATCTGACGCTAATATTCTGACTGTTGCCTGTCCTATTTTCCATTTAACACTGGTCTCATCCAGTGATGCCTCAGTAAAGGCATAGCTCTCTTGGAATTAATATTGGCCCTGCAGTGCTAATTTGATGGTGATTTTAAGAAGCATCCCATGCTGTGGATAGTGATGACTGGATTGCTTTCAATTACGCATGAAGCAAAACGACTGTGCCTTTTTATAATGCTGTAGATGTAATGGTGGAGTTCAACTCTAGTTCTGGTTTGATGATATTGGCAGCCAAGGTTTAGCTTCAGTGTATTCATTCTCTAGCTGTGCAACCAACAAACTGACAGCATTCAGCTAGTCTGAAAGAAGCTACAACCCTGGCTCTCCTCCACAAAGCGCTAATGCGCTGCTGTGATGATACTGCCTAATTCAATGATGCTACATCCAGTAGAGAGACTATAAATAACAGAAAAGACTAAGCTGTGGACTATTTCATTTTACAAGGCCATAAACATTAGCTGTTAAACCCTGGTGACTTACAGTGGTGCTGGGTTGATAGTATCAGATGCAAATACATGAGAGCATAAAAAAGTAAATATTTTGGATTTTGGTGCGTTGGTTAGCTTAGCCAAGAATGCGTTTCTTTTCCAGTTCTGCAATCAGCAGTCAATTACAGACAAACACTACGGAGAGACACAGCAGTAGATGCTAGGACCCTGGTCATTTACAACCCTGGTGGTGTTGGTTAGATTATGGTTTAAAGTAACAGTTAAGTGGTTCATTAAGGCAGAAGACAAGCTCTCCATTGTCCAAACTGGCGCTTCGATGCTGATTGAAAGGTATTTTGGAAGTGTGCTATGGCCAATCACAGGGACATTGAACTGTTAGCAAATGAAGATTATCAGAGGTTTACCAGAGAAAGTGCGAGTGAAGACTTTTAACACCATGATGCTGCAGGAACAAACAAAGAGAACATGTTTCGAATTAGAGCTCCTGGCATAGTTCTGGGGAATCTCTTCCTCGGTTGTGCAATCATCAACCTACTTATAACTCAAAGCAGCAACACAGGATGAGACGGCTGTTTCCATTCTGTTGCAGCTTGCGTGATGCCATTGTACTGCGGTCAGTGTACAAAGACAATCGTCTGAAAATGATGTTGCTCTCCTTTTAGCTATAGAAAAGGGAATCATGAAGTCATAGTTTTTTCTGTTTTAGCTTGAGAGTCAATTATCTATCATGAATTATCTCAGAATGGTGAGTTATGGGATCGTGAAACTACTCTGGTAATGTTAAAATCATTTCCTGTGCTTCGGAAATAAGATCAATGTATTTATTATCACCCCAGTGAGCTGCCGTTTATATAGAGAGACGTAAAAAGCGTAAAAGGATCTTGTAAGACAAGCCTGAGGTGTGAGTAATACCCTTGATGTTTTTAAAACACAGCACCAGCTAAATGTAAGTGTGGTGAGCTGGATGCTGTTGGATTGTAGTCGATGGTTCCCTTTAGGGTACTTCCAGTTCTGCTGTTAACCCACAGGCAATTACAAGAGCTGTGGAGCAGAGTGAAGACCCAGATTTAATGCTGTATATGAGGCCTTGATGCTATTCCAAGGTGTGCACAAGGTTGTCTGCATTCAGTCAGTGTTGGAGTAGTGGGATTTATATCAAGGACAAGGCTGCGTCTCTGAGATCAAATATAGGACCCAGCAGGCTATGGGTTTTGCTTTAAATAGTAGTATGTACTTATATAACCTCATATATGTCAAGAGATTTGAGACTCAGTCAGTGTTTTTCAAATTGCACATTCAGGCGCATGTTATTTCCATCTTTACATATTATTGTGAATTATTAGTGGTCACTACATGTATAACACTGCTTATTAATACAGTAAATGTTCATGACACATCTTGCATACTCTTTCCATATGTCCAAATCTGTTCCAAACAGTGGCTGGTGATTGCAGCAGTGTTAGAGGGGAGAGCCAAGGAGAGAGGTTCAGATTATTAAAGGTGTTTACACTGGTAGATGTGGCACCTCTCTGGTAAGCGCCGTTCCTAGAAATCCGCTGCGCCGGGCAGACAGTGTTTCAGCTCTTCCCCTGTGTCGCGCACCTGTTCTTTCACCTCCTGGAAAGCGCGTCGTTTCTGAGAAAAGCGCGTTCGCGAGGGCAGCGCTGGGCAGATTTGCATGCCATGCAAACAGAGGGGGAAAACGCAAACTCTCTCTTCCTCCTTCTCCCCGGAGAGAGTAACCCGACCCTCACCGGCGGTGTTGGGTTCAGCGGCCCCGAAATCAATTCCTGCTCTGATAAGGCGCGGGGGGGAGGGCGAGAGGTTACAGCGAGCGACATTGCAGGACCTGATAACAGAAATGCTGTGGGACCCGTTCTGACCTCTGCGTCCAGTGCTCCCGGCTGACGTCACCTGCCCCAGAGCCGCTGACCTCCCGGGACGGGCCGCCGCCTCCACCCTCGGGCCTCCCCGTCCCGACACTCACAAACAGATGCAAATCCACGCAAAGCGCGAGGGCACGCTGGCACACAGAGCGTGCACCCGGCTTTCCAGCTCATCTGGAATTAGCAACGCCCCCAGAACTGGGGAAGGTGACTGGTTCGTTCGAGACAGCCGCTTGACAAACTGGGTGGTTAAGGTCTTGGCGGAACTGAGGGACACTGCGGGCCTCCAGGACTACAGCTGAGCAACCCCGCCCATGCAGAGAGATAACTGGTGGATGTGGCATTAAGGCGTACTGTCTGGACCGGCTGCTCTCACCTTCCTCCTCCCCTTCTTCCTCCATGTGGGGAGAGAGCTCACTGTCCCAGTGCAGTATGTCCACCAAACACACCCCCCACCACCTATCTATAAGGCTACCCCTGACCCCAGTCACGGCTCCCACGGCTACCCGTAACATCAGGCACCTCTCCCACGCACCGCAGCAGAAATAATTTGCCCTGGCTGATGAGATCAGAGAAATATGTGCCCTTCACTCTCGTGTGGGACGCCGGGACGAGCCGTGCCTTATCAGAGCTCCGAGAGCTCGTTAATCAGGAGGCCGTGTGAACACCGCGCTTTTCTCTCGCCTTGAGAGATAAAAAAAGAAAGGGGGGGGGGGACCACGAGAGAGGGAGTTCTCTCAAACTCAGACCTGTACGCTAATAACCTCCCTCCTCATCACTTACTAGCCTGCCCTCCCTGCGAGCTCCCTAACCTGCCAAGTGCAGAATGCGCGATACCGCCAGATTTCTAGCCCTGGACAAGCGCTCCCCTCTGGAACCACTGGAGCTGTGGATCTCATTTTCTCCGTTATTGTGCAACACGGAATGTTTGAGGTTGCAGGGGCTGCCAAGTGCGGTTCGCTCGCCAAACAGAGCAACGCCGAGACAGAGCTGGGCTTGGACACACTCACTTCAGCGCCGCGACCACCTCGGCATGCGGCGTTTCGGGTTCAAAAAACGCATCCCGACCCAGAACGTTGAGGAGGGTAAAACTGTCTCGCCATTTAGGGGTGTAGTAACAACCCGCGAGTTCTAAGAAAAGAACACCCCTAGAAGAACCTCACGGAGAGTCTAACAGCAGTGAGAAACGAAACAAAGGGAGCGGGGGCGGCGGCCGGTACTCACACTTTGTGCGCGGCGATTTCGGAGAAGTCGACCATCTTCGCGGAGGTGTCCCCCTTCCTGGTGCTGGTGTAGCTGTGGCAGCCCCCCATGGCCAGGAGAAGTGGGATGCGTGGAGCAGGGAGGCTGCTGCTCTCCCCATTAGCGGGGGCAGGGGGGGGGCCACGCGTCCCCAGTCGCCCGAGTCGAAACAAACAGCTGAGTTCAGAGTCCTCCCCACCCCCTCTCCGATCAGCAGAGACACTGAGAGATCCTGCTACACGGTCCTGTCCTGGAGCTGCGTGTGTGTGTATGTGCGTGTGTGTGTGTGTGTGCGCGCGCACGTGCCGGTTCTTTGTCTCTCTCTGTGAGGAGGGGGTGCCTGATCCCGGCCAGGATCCCTCTCCTTGCACTCCACCGCCCGTTCTGCATTCAGGAGCTGAAAGGCAGGTCGGACCGGTAGGTTGGGCTTCGAGCGAGTTTGTTTTTGGAAAGGAGAGCTCTCCTATTGAGGAGCGGAGCTGCGGCAGAGCCACACCCCCCCCATCTCACACACCAGCACCTCTCGTCTCACTCCCCCTCCCCACCCCCGTCCCCCCGAGCTCGGAGACCAGGTGCTGCTGGCGGAGGGAAGTGAGGAGGTTATTTTTGGAGAGGAGGACCCCCACCCAGCGGAGACTCCCCGCGCCACTCACTCTCGTTGGATCCACAGCACAGGAAACTGCAAGTGCAAGTGTTGCTGGGTAACGATGGCTACCAAAACAAACTCAGTTTAAGGCAGCTTGGTGTGGGGAAAAAAGGGTTGGTAATTTGCAGTTGTCACTTAACATACATCAACCGGAATTTGAAATTCAGTCATTCACTAGAAAAAAATGTATTACTTAAAAATGGACTTTAGGTAACATTGTATGTTCAGGCTGTCCAACCAAAAACTTACCCTGGGTTTCATGAAGAGAGAGAATGACCACACAACAGCGTTGTATTTATGCTCTATCATAGTTTAAATGGTTTGTGTTTATGTACATGTGCTTCAAACAACACTTGGACACAGGAATGGAAGGAAGCATTTGTCTCAGGTTCCTCTGCTACAACTCATTTAAACAGAGGACTTTATCCAAAGGCCTGTGGTAACCATAGACAGGGGACAGAAAACACAAAAGCAGTTTGCTTGCCTCACTGCAAAAGCTTGGTACCGGGGAACACAGTCACCTCAGTCCTGGACCAGATGGTAAACACTTTGCGTGTGTGTAGAGAGACTTCTGTTATCAGTGTTGTCGATGTGTGTCCTTGTTCCTGGAGCCCTCTATGTCAAACAGACAGGTGACTGTCCCATTAAACAGTACTCCCCTTGTTAGCGCTGACATACCTCTCCCTCCCACCTGGAGTCACACAGCTCCCAGTGTGATTTCAATGGTCTGACATGACAAACAACAGGCGAGAGAGACCCTTCAGTTGTTTGTCATAGGGTTACTTGGAGCCATCTTTGTGTTTGGTCTTGTACCCCATGTGAATGATCGGACACAGGTTGCTTTCACACACACACACACACACACACACACACACACACACACACACACACACACACACACACAGAGTACAGACTAATATGCAAACAATGCGCCTGCGTATCATCAGATGGATAAGAGATTGTTTGCATTGGACTCCTTTCACAGACCAGTGTTGTGAAAAACTAGGTACTAACAAAAGTCAATATCCAGGACACGTCTTTCCAGTGTCACCCACACATGGATCTGTCAGCCAATCACAGACGTAGATTCATTTGTGCTGAAAAATTCCCTCTATGTGACTTATGTGTGTGGTAGAACTACGCCCTGTCATTCCTCAGCACAAAGGAAGGATTAAAATAGAAAGGGAATCCCTTGGTTGTGTGTAGCCACTTGATTCATTTCCACACACCCGTGTCCAGTTATTTGCACTTGGACATGGCCATGCTTCTATGGCTATTCCCACTTACAGCCAGCTGTAGGTAAGGTGGGCTTGAGAGCAGGTAGCTCCAGGTACTCTTTGCTGCTCAGTATGCTGTATAGCTACTGCAGTGCTAGTGTGGCCACTTCATGTTAAGTATTAGATTGAGGAAGTCAAACTAAACCTTGAACATGCACAGGTTGCTGTTTGAAAGGGGGAGGGAAAATTTTAAGATACGGTTTTTCCCACATAGCCAGAAAGCTAACCGTTAGTAAGGCACCAGGTTATCTTCTTTCAGCTAGCTAGCTGGCAGTTGCACTGCTTGCTTGCTAGTTGTTTATCAGAGTTGGAAAACCCCGGCTTCAGAAGTCCTACCATGTATTTGTTCTAGCCATTCACTAAACAAGGTGATTTCACTAATTAGCTCCTCTACCTGGCTGAAGAGTTGTGCTAATTAAATTCAGCTGCTGTAGTGAATGGGTGGAACAAATATGTGGCAGGACTTTTACTTTCTGAAGCTGGGGTTTTCCATCTCTGTTGTTTACCTGCACAAGGGAGGTGGAGTGTAAGAGGGGCTGAACTCTGACATCATTCCCGAGCCAACTGCGCTTCAAAGATATTACAACACCACAAATGCAGTCTGTTTTAGAAAAATGCTTCCACAAAGCCGTAGCTGAATGTGGCTGATGGTAAGGTTGTAAGACATCATACTCTACACCAGCTCATGCCTGCTTATTCTGATTACACCACAAGCCACATCAGCGATGAAGTCACACGCACAACCTTAATTGTTTGAAATATTTATTTAATATTTGAATTTACAGCCTAGATTGACAACAAGTAACAGGGTACAGTATTGTATTTATACAAAAAGGAAACCACCAGCATCAGTTTTACAATACAAAAAAAGGCTTTTGACTAAGTAACAGAAACCTTGGATTCAGAAATCATAAAATGCACAGACTTTGAAGGCAGTACATGTTATTTCATTTAGATTTTTTTTTCAATACTTTTTTGTACCTCATATACATAAATACATACATACAGTACTTACAAAGATAAAATGAGACACACTCTAAAGCTACTACTGAGGATTCTCTGCAAAGGGTGTGCCGTAGCGCTCCTCTGTATCCCAGATCCAGTCGACCTGAACAGAAAGGCCACAGAAATGAACTTGAACGATATGATATCGTTGTCTGGGTTTCGATGGGTTTGTGTGAAACAATATGGCAAAAAAAGAGATGAATTATGGGCTGGATCTTGCTCAAATACACTCGCTGAGGGCAGGTCGGAGCAGAACAGCTGAGTCTGACACGGACTCCGGGTGGTGGTTGGGTGGTGAACCGTGGGACAGTTAGCGGGCAGTGAATGGATCAGACCCCAGGTTCCTGACTTTTTATATAAACAGTGGCTTTTGTGGTCAAGTGTTCCCTACAAGCTTGAGAAAATCCAACAATGTCAAAGATGCTGAATTTTACGTTTTTTTCAGGAACTGGCCAGTGTCCTGGAACCTAACATTTACAGTAGTTCCACCCATGAACGCTGTCCTTCAATTAAAGTTGGCATCAGTTTAATATGAAAATATTAAAACGGGAACATGTACTAGCTATTCCCATGTGCCTTTTATAGACACGCAAAGGGGCCTTGTTGAAGAAATCATCTGAAAGAAATGAAAAGCACAGATTCTGCACCCAAGCGCTGAAGTTAGACCAGTTCTTTTCATTAGGTTTGGGTGGCTGATCCTGGATCAGCAACTGGGGCAAAAAAGCAGAGAGCTGCCCGCAACAGAGTCTGTCCTCCGCAGAGCTTCTGTTGCCATTAATTCCTCTAACCAGAAACGCGGCTCAAACAATGTGCGGCTCATGCATTACTCACATCAAGAGTTTCTTATATATTGTGAAACAGCACAGTATTTTTCCGTAGGAAGCCCAACCGCCAACTGTGCTGCTGACTGAAAGTGGTATTTAAGACCTGCACATCCAACATTTTACTGGTGTATTCTGCACAATAATGTAGAAGGTATTTTGCTTAGTAAGTACATCAAAGTTTTCTGTGCAACATTAAATAAGTGCTGAAAGCCACGTCAAATCTAGGGCCCTAGAACTCACGCAATGACCATCCTCAAAGCCATTACATTTTCAGATGGGGGCAGAAGGGCAGCTATTTGGTCAAAAAATTTGCATTTTATCATCTTCTTTCCCACAAAGCAATAAAGAGAACAATATACTTCCAAACTGCATTTCTATGAACATCTTGGCCCCTCCCTTTCAGTACTGGCAGTGTGGTTATAAGTCACATCTCAGGGAGAAGCACCAGGTCCAAGTCCTTATTCCTCTACTGAATGGTGCCTCACAAAAAAGGAGGCTGAGCAACACTGATCACAGTTAAGATGTTTGTCTACTGTAAAGAAAGCTATTCCAGCTTACGTTACAGAAGAAAGCTAAACTTATCTTGAGGAAGACACTGAGCTTGTTTTTAGGGGCTCCGCCTTGCGTTTAAACATCTGACTGACCTACACTACAGTCAAAATGGGGGAAAAAAGGTCAGCTAAATGAATTCACTGAAGAAAAAAAAAAACAGAACAATCAAGTATGTATGGAGGCCATATTCTGTGATGGTAGATATTTGGGGAAAAAAATGTATCAAACCATACAACAATGCAATGGCATGATGGACTTTTGACTAAAAACAACAAAAGCATGTTCACATTTCATCTGGGGATTGTCCTAACCTTACAGAAGAGGCACACCTCTACATGAAACTGACAGCAGGAGAGACGACGGGAAAAATGTGCATTAAACGGAAACCATTCATCCTACAAAAATAAATCATCTGGATTCACAATCTTGCCAAGCACTTATTCCGACAGCTACCGGCCAGCTGCGAGGGTCAGCCGTTTTGGGGGGGGGTGTTTGTGGGGGGGTTTCGGGGAGGGGGAATCCCTGCAGCCTGCTCTTCCATGTGCGTACTAGATCAAACTGATCCACTTCTCACTTTGGGTCGCTCTGTTGTAAAGCAGAAATGTCAAGTTTCTTTTTTTTTTTTTTTTTAAAAAAAAAGTGCCACTACCGTACTAAAATACGCATGCATATCCACCTTAAAAAAAAAAAAAAAAACAAGTCACACATATGCACCGATTTTTGTATTTTGTCTTATTGAAAGGAACATCCACTCCATGGTATGTGAGGTGACCAGGAGGGAGGGAGTCACGCGGTAGGATGTCTGGTAGCGGCGAGTTATGCGCTGCACCTCGGCTTTTCAGGTTCATCTTTTTTTTTTTTGTTTTTAGGCGAGGGGTAAAATTAAAAAAGGCAGGGTTACCGAAAGGAAGCATGTTTGAGGTAACTGATGCTGGGGTGATCCAAAATAACAAAAATATCATTATTGCCTTTGTTTTAAACACGTTTTCATTGCAACCGGCAAAAGAACTGTTTTTGCCCATAAATTCGGTTTTCATCAAAAAAATATATATTAAGTTACATTACACTTTACCAAGGAGAAAAGCCACAGCCAAATGTGTCTTCGACTCTCACAATGTACAGTATGCAGTTATATATAAATATATATATATATATATATATATATATCTCTCTCATCATGGTGTGGGGGTGTAGGGGAGTGCAATACCATTGTGACTGGGTGGGCAGGGGGGAGGGAAGCCAACCACTGTCATCCTGATTCCCAAAAACGCTCTTGTTCTGACATCACACTGAGGTGTCAGTCTTATTTGACCGACGCCCGCTGGCTGAGGGCTGCCTCAGACAGTGGCTGTCGTCTTGTGCTATTGAGATATTGAACACGGATGTATTCTGCCTCACCGTCCAATCAAGAGGGCCAGGTGCACAAAGGCCTCTCATTCATCTGCTCTTCTGCTGCACTTAAGTGCTTCTCAGTTTCACTGAAAGGTGTGAATGGTGTACCTGTGTGTGTGTGTGTGTGTGTGTGTGTGTGTGTGTGTGTGTGTGTGTGTGTGTGTGTGTGTGTGTGTGTGGGCTGAGGAAAAGCAAGGAATCAAGGAAAGCAAACGCAGCGTTACAGTTTCATTCTTCCACTTCCAAGGCCTTACAAAGAAAACACTACACAATGTCAATCTAAAGAGAGAGATGTGGCACAGATGGGAAGGCAGTTCAGCAGGTCTCCTTGGGTAGCGAGGGCCATTCAGACTGCTGTCATCCAGGGAGAGGATACAATTCCCAGAGTACTACCGTTGTCACATATACAGGGGTACCAGGACAAGTTTACCAGTGTTCCCGTACTTGGGGGAGGTAAGTAGCATGAGGCTGGAGACAGGTATTCGAGGCCTCCTAAGCTTTGGGGTAGTGAGCCCACCAGCTACATTACATTACAAAGCCTAGTACATCACTAACCCAAGGAGAGCCCAACCAATTTGAGAGGTGCTGAAAGCCTCATAGATTGATGCTGGAAAGCTTTATAAGGAAACTGTAACTTACTTCTACTCCTTGCGCTGGACAATTCACATGTGGGTGTTCTACCTGGTTACTCCTACTGATTTTTAGATTTCTATGACACACCAAATAAGTTGGTTAAGCACTGGAACCTTTTTAATGCAAAAAAAAAAAAAAACAGCCGACACGCATTCAGGAAAAGTCAGGAAAATTGTTTCAACCAATAACAAGCCAAGAGAACCGTTCCATGAAAACCTTTCCCTGAAAGCCACCACCACCAGCAGATTCAAGGAGAAACTGCATGTGCAATATGGTATGAGAAAACAACAGCATGTTAAAAAGTTGAAGTGCAAGGTGAACCATCGCTCCATGGTCCTTAATTCTGACTGCGAAATCTGAAAGACAGCTCTGTCCAAAGTGTACTGCGTATGAGTCACATGACGTGCCCTCAAAAAAGGAGGCGGGGCCTGTGTCAGAGGGGTAGGGCTAAGAATGGAAATTCTACAGGTATGGTTTTGAATGACCAGTTTTGAAACATACCTTGTCACAACGTATGTGACAGGGTCAAATGTAACCTGAGCTGGTTTTCATACACGCTGAGAATGTGGCAGTGTGACGAATTACATTTACAATTTATAACCATAACCATGACACTGAATAGTATGTTCGCTGAGGTTCTCCTGGGAGGATTATGCTTTCCCGTTTTTTTATTTGGATGCAACTGACAATAATTCTGAAAAGGACAGCACTTCACTTCGGATGGTTGGGGGACTGGCTCTCTAAAGCTGTCAGCAGTGGTTAGACTTCAGCTTGCTGAATTATAATGGTCAACATGCTCGAAAACATCACGTTTTGAATAATCAGATTTTTTGTCATCATATGTATCATTTTGTCTGCAGGGAAGGGGAACTAAGACAGCAAGGAACCATTTTAAGGAACATTCCTTTTTAGTCTTTCAACTCATTTGGAAAACACTGCATTGCTTCTTTTTCGGTGCAAACGACATTTGACTGTTATTTAGGCAACAACACTTCACTTCACTTACAACAAACCAGTGCAGAAGATTGTTTTATATATATGCTCCATATATATATAAAACTTAGTGGCTAAATAACATTATTGCACATGAGCAGATATCTCTACCTTTTGAGCTACCCTGCGCATGCTCTGTCACATCCTTAAATGCTCAGCTGAGTGGCTTCAACATCTCCTGACTGACAGGAGGGGAGAGACTCCAGCAGACTGATGCCATTTCCAGCCAAATGAATCTCAGATGCTCAGGCTGATTAAGCCCCTTCTAATCCAGTGACCTTCATCTGAGGTCAATGGCCTGGAACCAATACCATCCTGATAACGTACCCAGCCTTCCGCTACCTGTACTGAATTCTGTGCCAGGTCCAGTGAGTTGATATGAGTTCCCAGGGAGAATTCAGGGAGTCCTGCTGAGACTCTGGATATGACAGGATCTTACTGCGTGAATCCAGCATGGTTTGATCCAGCAGGCCGATCGGGACCGTGAGGGAAGAGCGATTGAGTGACGGTGTTCCGCTGATGCAGGCTGTCCTGGTGGGCGAGACTGTGAGGTGATTACATCCTGTCCTGTGTCCCCATGCACTACCTGTCACTCACGCAAAACCAATACTGCTGGGGGAGAAGCCAAGAAATAAGTGTGTGTGTGTGTATGTCTGTGTGTGTGTGTGTGTGTGTGTGTGTGTGTGTGTGTATGAGAGAGAGAGTGTGTGTATGGACGGAAAGGGAGGAGCCTAATCTTCTGGAAAGTGATGAAAATGCAGAATCCTTTTGAGACCGTAATCATAAGTTCACTGCTACATTAAAAGAGTACAATTTCAACATCAGCTAAAAAGACATTTCCATTACATGTGTTTATTTGTATTTTTGTTTTTCATCCTTGCCCCCCCCACCCCCTCCTTCTTCCCCCCCTCTTCACTCGTCCTGATTGGCAGGTCCAATAACATCGCAGCATTATTAATTGAAACACAAAAAGTTGCATGGAGAGGTTTCTGGAGTAAAATGGAAGCGGCACTGAAAGGGTCCGACCTGCCCTGGTCCTGGGGCCGTCAGGCCGGTCCATTGAGGGTGGGCTCCACGGGCGAGGGCGCCTCTTCTCTGCAGGACAGAGACAAACCATCAGCCACCAGCAGGGGGCAGCAGAGCACCAAACACGCATGAAGAACACACCTACACATAAACATTAATCTCTATGACAAACAAAATAATCCCAGAATTCCCTGTGCTGGAACCCTTTTTTTTGATTGGAGGACTGTTTGAAGACAAAAGATGTGAACTGGAATCATGAATGGACAGAGACATAAAACAACCCTATAAGAGAAAGGCAGAAAGGAGAAGGCAGCTTTGTTTTTTGGACGAAGGCCTAGTCCATTGTTTGATGTCCGCTGTCCAGATGTGTAACTTGGCCTCCCCTGTGGTGTGGTGCTGTATTTTTAGCCCTGACTTGGCTGGACTTCCATGTATGGAGTGTACGAGGAGCAGGCTGATAGCTCTCTCTCCTTCTGCCTCTCTCTCTCTCTCTCTGCACACGCTGCACGAAATCAGCGTGGAGCCGGCGGCGGTAACTCACTTCCTGTCCGTCACAGTGAGGTCTGTCGTGGCGCTGCTGCTGCTGCTGTTGGCGGCGGCGGCGTTGAGCGGGTCGCCCGTCGCCTCCGTCCTGCCGGGGGGCTCCGCGCCGGCCTGGGGCCCGTCGGCAATGGCGAGTTTGTCCAGCGGCACCGAGTCCACCTCCTCACTGGGGGGTGGAGAGACACAGACCAGGGACGTGGGGTCAGGGACACTGTCTGGCAGCGCTCCGGCACTACTTTCACGGGTCTCAGGCGCTTTGGGAAGGACACCACAGGCGTTGCTCGCTCCAACGCCAGTGGAGTCCCTTCCTGGACAGCTGGGGTGGGACACACTGTTAGTGGACTAATCCTCTGGCCATGCTGCCACAGACACATGCAGACAATCGCTGTCGTTACTGGGTATAACCAGGCAGGGAGGAAGCTGCAACGCTCTTGGTGCCAAAGAACGAGGGAGGAATGAACTGGGTCGGGCAAGCCGCAGCTGTAGGTTTGGCTATATCCTGCCAAGTCACTGGAGGAACAATGGGAGAAAACACTCGGACCACTATTCAGTCTTACAGCAAAGCACTTTGCCCTTAACTCTAACTACTGCATGTAAAAATAAGTTACATTTTACATATACAACATTTTGATTTTTTGTGACTGCCAATCTCATGTTGTGCAAATGTTGGGAAAAACAGTAATGCTTGCTTAGTTATTCAAACACGAGGACAAAGTGCGTTTGTGTCAGACTGAAATGGCCCTCAGTACCTATCAAATCATTAAGTGGGTTCCACGCTAAATGACATCAGGGCACATCTCTACTTATCGTACTGCTCCTGCAGACAGGACTGCAGTGTGTCAACAAAGCATACGTGACAGCAAACAGTGGTGGCGGGTTAACTGAAGCGACCGGGGTTACAGCATGTGACCGCGGATGTGAGAATCATGGGCCAGGGAAGAAAACAAAGGAAGGATGGCGAAAGGTCAGCGTGTAATGGAAGGCCAACAGCTACCCAACACAGCACATCGGTGTGTGCCTCAGATCCATGCAGCGCTGCACTCTTCCACCAGGGTGAGCTGTGCACGGCCAGCTGCCATGCCTGTTGGTGGCGACCACTGCTTGAACTGGGCCAGGGGAGGCAGAGGGGCGCAGCCTACACTCTGCACGTCTGTAAAGACAGCGGGACCCTCGGGTGGAGTCACCTCAACCTCAAGCTTGCAAGTGTACTATAAGCCTAGCTACAGCGGACTGAAAGTCCTGCCAGAGAGCGCTGACAGCCCAGCTACAGAGCACTGAAAGCCCAGTTACAGAGCACTGAGAGCCCAGCTACAGTGCACTGAAAACCCAGGCACAGAGCGCTGACAGCCCAGCTACAGCGCACTGAAAGCCAAGGCACAGAGCACTGACAGCCCAGCTACAGCACACTGAAACCCCAGCTACAGTGCACTGAGAGCCCAGTTACAGAGCACTGAGAGCCCAGCTACAGCACACTGAAAGGCCAGCTACAGTGCACTGACAGCTTAAAGCATGTTTAAAGCCACCAGCACAATACAAGGTCATAACTTTGAGGTTACTGTGGCATCACTTAAATATATGGGAGTATGCTGAATGCATTTCAGGCTGTTAGTAGAAATGGAACCTCTCCTGATATGTGTACACGTTGGTAGGTGTGTAACGTAGTGCTCGAGTACAAGCGGTAAGATTTGCACTGAGCAGGTATTTCATCAAGGTCTTGTACATGAAGCTAAACAACTGGATTACATTTTAACATGGTAAATAACCACAGGGGTGTAACACAGTGAAAGTTCATCAAAGGTGAAATGTGGTTTATCACACCACTGCTGTCATACTAAGCTTCACACCAGATGTCCTTTAGTATGTGCATTAGACTTATCAAACTACAATGATGTGCTCAATTTAGCTTCTGGTAACAGACCATGATTGATATTCTTATATAAAATAATTAGCATTTACATGTTCTGACTCTTTTTCTATATGTTCTGATTTATTTTTAATATCCCTTCCTTCAAGAATGTAAACAAATCTATTTAATTATACCCTTAATGCTAAGGACAAAATATTCATTACGTGTGGTCAAAAGGACTTAAATCCTATATACACTGCTGTAGTCAGGTAATGCTTTGTGGAGTGTATTCAGAGTGCCATATCAAACACAGCAGTCCTTTCACCACTACATACCCTCTGACTGCAGGCCTAAATACCCTGAGCCACGCAGCAGGGATGGGAGAGAGGGAGAGAGAGAGAGAGAAAGAGAGAGCACCGTAAGAACAGCTCGCACCAAACGCATGTAGACTAGAGTACAGTAAAGCACCCCTCACTAGAGCCTCAGGCCTGAAGTTTCCGTGTGTGTTAAAGTGTGTGTGGGTGCGCGTGTGTGTGCGTGAGAATGCAAAATGAATGTGTGCGCTGCAGGATGGTGACACATGGTTTTCACAGATTTGTGAAGCATGCTGACAGACAGTGGAGACATATTTGAACCCCCCCCCCACCTCCTCCCCCAATATTCACAATCCTGTTGGTCAGGTCAGAGGTCAGGGGGAGGGACTGAGGGGGTCAGAAAATGAATGTGAACTTCTACTTTTAGCTGTGTGATGTCATAAACAAGAAAATGGCAGCTTGTATTTCCAGAGTTGGTTATTTAATTCCTCCCCTTGGATCTGCACCATGACCAGCCTATTTCTCCTGACCCAAACAATAACTTATGTAGTTATTTTTTAGACAAGTCTGTCCAGTTGTGCCCATAATTGCAGGCTTGTTACTTTCATGGCGTACTGTAATTAAGTACGAAAACAGATCTTTTATTTACATACACGCTGCACTTCAGGACAGTAAGGACTGGTTGGTTTTCTAGGGAGCGCACTGTTTATTTGTTGCATGCCCTATTGCATACATGCAAAACAAAACCAGACTTTCCTCTGGCAGAAGTGCTATACCATAAACGTTACTCAGTGTGTAATAAGTCAAGGGTGTGCTCTATACTGTGGTAATGCAAACTCTTTATATAGACAGCTCAAATACAGTGAAAGTAGCATGAGCTGAAATATGACAAATTATTAAGAGGTGAGAACACTTCTGCTACGCCATGTGCCATGCTTGATGTAGATATGAGGCTGTAAGACAATTGTATTACATTATGCTTAGCAAATGGTCTTATCTGGAGCAACTTGCACAGCTTACAATTTTTTACAATGTCCATTTACACAGCTGGATAGTTACTGAGGCAATTCAGGTTAAGTGCCTTACCCAAGTGTACAACAGCAGCGGCCTACTGGGGAATTGAACTGGAAATATTTGGGTTACAAGCCCTGCTCCTTACCACTACACCACACTGCCGCCCAGCCAGTGGCTGGCAGATCTACGGAGGCATGTTATCTTTTCTAGAGATGCACAGATCTGCATTTGATGTGTCCTTAACAGCCACACAGTGACAGAGCAGCGAAGAGTGCGCATTTAAGAGGTGCTTTACTGTAAAGTAAAGGGCACCATTGCTGGCAATGACAGCAATTTCCCTGTTACTTTCAGTTTCTGAAACAGAAAAAAAAAACAAAATAAAACTGCAAGGTGAATACACTGTCCCTTTGTCTTTTAAAATGGAATTCCAGTGAATACACATAGCCAATATGAACTCATCAACTTGGTTCCATTAGATGCCAGTTCAAGCTTTATTTACTCTAAAAAAGACTGCTTGGACAATTACAAGACAATGGGATAGTGAGTATTCCAAAGTGAACTGAAAGCATCTATGTGCTCCTACAACATCTACTCTACTGATGTAAGGGACTGGGCCAAATACACATCACTGAGAACAAAAGAGAGAGAAATCAACAGAAATGAGAAGCTCTCTATGGAGATCTACAGTTTGTGTACCTGTGTGGGTCCGGCGTGCTACTGTAGTTGCCAAGCCCAAGGTCGTTGCCAAAAATTAATGAACACAGTCAATAGTCGCACAGTCATGAAAAAACCACATCACCTGAGACTAAATTAGCAGGGAAGGCGATCTTTAATGACTAAGGGGCAATTTTCTCAAGGATATACAGCCAGCCCCAGCAGATATGAGTGCAGTAGTTCCAGGTGGGAGAAAAATGGAGTCCACTGGCTGCACTTAACATTGATAATGGACTAACATAAAACTACACACTTTATGCTTTCTAGTGCAATACTGCTTGTCTCTTTGAGCACACATTCACACGGAGACAGTTTGACAGTATGTACATTCAGCCTAAACTGGTGAGGGACACTTACAGACATTCACAGTACAGATCCTAAAGGACAATATCTGTCCAGACAAAGTATGAAATGTAGTTACAGACAGGGGAAAAACAACAAAAAAACATTTCAATTCTAAAAGCTCATAGAATGCTACCATAATGATGCAGTAACTGAATCCAGTTCATGCCAAATCAGACACTACAGCTAAATATCCTTGTTGCATGTGGCAAAGAACAGATTGCCATTTGGAAAAGCAAAGCTCAGTATCAGCTTGGTTGTTACCATAGACCCTCAGTGCTGAATGCAGAATGAGAAACGTCCCCTGGTGCAATGCTTTTATAAACCCGAGCCAATCCTGCTCTCTCTCACGGTCCAGACGGCCGGGCGGCGAGCGCCTGTGTGTCGCGAGCCGTACCTTGTGAAGACCGCCGTCTCGTTTTTGGCATCCATGGTGAGCTTGATGGTCTCCTTGCCGGCGCCGGTGGTGATGGTCTCCGTGACGATGTCCGCCTTGTCGTCGTCCTCCTCCTCGCTGTCGGAGCCCCCCGACGAGCTGCTGTCCGAGGCGACCAGGGGGGCCTTCCGGGACACGCACACGTTCCACGCGCAGGGGGACGATCCCTTGACTGGAGGGACAGCGGACACACACACGCACACACCCTGTAACACACTGCCACTGCGGTAGAGCAGCACTACACGGTGGGTGGGACGCTAGGGTTTGTTGCATAAGCTGTACGCTTCATGATTAGGCATAGACGCTAACACACACGTTTTGCTCTGTGCAAACCAGACAAACACCTTCCAATGGCATGCCTTCATGGTGTGTTACTACTGACATTCCTTCTATTATCTGTGTGAGGTGGGAATGGACAGCATCAAGACCACAGAATCTTGCAGGTTTTAGAGTTCCATTTAGCTATTTAAGATATTTAAAGCTGGAACTTCACATGACTTCAGTGAATCACAAACCCAACAGAATCTGCAGCCTTCTAATTTCCCACTCCACAAACTGCTTTTCTCACAAGTGAATTGGATCAGATGAGTGTCTTGTAAGGTGCCAAAAAGCTGTGAAATCACTGTAAAGTGAAATAATAAATGATATATAAAAATTTATTAATAAGTCTGCAAAAACTGTAAAACTGAGGTAAAAACAGCACTGCATATTAGATCATTTTCAATTTGCATTCCGTTGAATGAGGAAAGCGCCAGCAGATGCCGCGACAGCTTAGCCAATTCAGACAGGCAGTCTCTGGGGAGTGCGGCACAGGCGGCCGGGCAGTTGCCCTGGAACACATGGATGTGGCGTCGGCGTGACGGGCCGGCCAGTCACGAGCGCAGCGCCCCACTCACAGTTCTTGTCCTGGTTCTGCTTGGGACGTCCTTCTGAGTCGGTGCTCTCCGAGTCCACAGGGGAGCTGCATCTGGGGCCGGACTCTGAGCTGCAGAAAGAGCGGGGACCAATAAAACTCCACAGTGACGGGGCCCACTGGAGCCTACCAATCACTGCCTCTCTCTCTCTCTCTCCTCGCGTTCTCTCTCACACACACACACACACACACACACACACACACACACACACACACACACACACACACACACACACACACCCCCTCACAGAGACCTTGTTCAGGCATATGTACAATGTACCTAAGTGAGCTCTGTTTTCCTGAGGTAGCTACACAGCATTTACCTTCACAAGCTAAGTGCTTTGGGCCTTCTTCCAAAAATGTGTCACTATTCATTTGAATGTTGGGAACATTTGGCATAGTCAGCCAAAACAATCTACTTATTTCCATGCTGACCAAAATCAACATTAAACAGGGCAGCATGGTGGCTGTTAGGAATATGAAAGACTGTAGTCTCTAAACCCAGTGTGCTTAGCGAGGCACTGAAGCTGAACAGCTTTAGTGCTCATCTGGATGTATAAACGGATGACATATAAAACACATCCCATTTCAGCAGCTTAATTATGTAATAACGCCAATTTGCAAACAACTCGAGTACAGATCTATTAGTTACAGTTCTGTTCAAGCTGAGATCCATTCTAGGAGGATGATTAAAGTGATGCTGCAAACTGAATGACACTTCTGTCCACAGAGGGGTTCCATCACAATGGTGTTCATGTGCAGTTCATTGCATACTACCTTGAGTCCCTGCAACGTTCAAAGAGAGGTACTCCTCCACATCCACGAGGAGGCAGGTGTGTGAACACACTGAAAGTATTCCCGTTGACTTTTTTTTAGCCAGCTTGCCATCTAATCAGCTAGCTAGCAATCATGCCTGTAAGCAACCTCTTGGTAAGGTAATTTAGCATTTATCAGTGCTTGTCAAGCTACATGTGTAGCAAGATCACTAATGAAATTGTTAAATAGCTTGGTTGTAAACAATCCCATAGTAAGATAACTTAGTATACTACTAAAATAGCTAGCAAACATGGTTAGCGATTTTAGTTATTTTGCTAGTTGTGTTTTGTAAATACTGCAGCCAAAAAGCTATTTAGTGACATTAGTAGGTTCTCTTTGAAAAACTCAGCAAAATGGTGATCAAGGCTCGTTTATGTTTTTTTTTTAAGGTTAGGGGTGGGACTTTCACTACAAGAAGCTATCAGCTTTTGGAATATTGCCACCCAATGGTGCACAGGTGAACTGCTGCATTCTGGGAAATGCATAGTCATGGCAGACTACGCAGCCTGATCCCTGGGCAGAATGCAGCGATAACCAGCGGTGTGTTTTTTTTTTATACGCTGGTCATGCAGTGCACTTGAGCCTCCATTGTGCTGAGTCATTCCGGACTCACCAGCAGAAAGGCTGGAAGTCGGTGAACTTGGCCCACCCTTTGTCCTCGCTCTCGGCGGCGTTGTGCTGGGAGACGGCCGAGTCCCACACGCTGGAGCCCACGTCCACCACCACGCAGGGCGCGGGGGCCTTCGAGTTCACCGCGTCCTCAAAGCTGGCCGTCCATCCCGGGCCTGCAGCCACACACACACGCACGCACGCACACACACACAGGGGACCCCCACTTCTGTGAGAAACAGATGGCGCGACCGCGTGCATGCATTCGCTGGCCCAGGCCAATCCTGCATTAATCACACAACCCATCAGAGCTGAAGGAGATATCCTGTACGGTCAAAGGTTTAGGTGACAGTATGAACAGCCCTGTGACGTGTATAGTGACCATCGCATGAAATGAAAGTTATAACAGTTGGAAGTATTAGACTAGTAACGCTTGTCCTGTTCTCTCATACTGATGTAATTGTTTCTTGGCTAAGCCTCGCATCATTAAGTCTCTAAATGACTGCTGGCTCTCGGCTGCAGGCCGGCTGATAAGCCCTGAATCCACTTCAGCTGCAAGCATAAGATGCTACAGATACACAAGTCTCATCACTGCATCTGTTAAAGGCCAGAGGAGCCTGCACACAGCCCACAATCACTCAACAATATTCAGTATGTAGGCTGGCCATTTCAAACCAATAATGAAACCAACAACTGAATAACAACATTATGTATGACATTTTTATGAATGAAAACCTGAGGTATAGCTCTACGGGGAAAGGGCAGTGGCTTCATTATTAGAGGAGATGAGGTATGAGATTGGACTGTTAGGCAGTGGAAGGAAGTGGAAGAACTGATGGATTGGTGACCGGTGCAGGCAAAGCACACAAGAAACAAAAACACTGGAGCAATTTCTGTAACATAAACACTATATACTGTAAAACAATATACATGTCTGCAAGCACATGTATGTGTGTACTGTTTGTGTATGTGGGTGTGGGTAGAGTGCTGTAATGAATACACACAGACACACTTGTTTTTCAAATGACGGTAAGATGCACTAGCACTTGGTTTTCAGTTTCACTTACTCTCTGCTGAGTCTGCCTCTTTGGCTTCAGTCTGGCTCTTGTTTTTGTTGTTTTCTGTGTGGGTGGTGCCCTCTTTGGGCTCCGCCTCCTCTTCGTTGGAGCCGACGCTTCGATCTCGCTCCCCGTTCGCCACTTCACGTCTGGAGGAGCCCTCCGAGGTGCGGGTCACTCCAAACCTGCGTCAGGGGAACCAGAGTCGGGACAACCATGTGAGGCCACAGCTACAAAGTGGAGGTTTAGTGTGCACGGGTCACTGGTGAATGTAGTCTTTTGAATTTCACGTCAAAGTTTTTGGTACATGAGCTACAAATCCAGTTTAAACTGTGCAACCACGAGCACTATTATAAAAGGCTCCTCATTTTCCACTTTTCCACTATTCACAAAATTTCTGTGAATAAAAGGAAATCAAGCTGACAGTCTCTGCTGATCAAGGTCTCGTGAAACTACTTTCATACCTCTCTGCTCTTTTGTGGTGCATGGCGTGAGGCATGAAAACAGACACTAAATGCCTGCTGCTTATGAGCAGCGCAGAATTACGCTGCCAAGCACAGAAAAAGGCTCATCACAGGGGAAGGTAACTCCTCTAAAATAGAGCAACCACTCGTTTCAATGGAACATCAGCTTAATCGGTGGGAGCCGCGGTCCAAATTCAATCTGTGTGTACACAGTGTCGGGCCCTAATGAAAGAAAAAATGAGATCAAAGCCTCACAGAGGCATGATGACATTCAGGAAGGACGCCTTTCAATTACCATCTGTTACCCCAAGATGGCAGATCAGAGCAGTGCCAGCTGTGAGAAATTACCCGTGGGAACATGCCACTGTCCTGTGTGAGGAGACTCACACAGTAGTTTCATAATCCAACAGTAACAGCCTGACTATAGTCGTATCTATCTTGGGGAGATACTGCCATGACCTTACACTTGCCATTACAGCACTGTCTGAGTTTAGTCTGCTCATTCTGTAGTCTCTTCCTGAATGGAAGGTGCGGACAAACACTAAGCGCTTAAACAGGAAACCTAGAATGGCGCTCTGAAAAAGAGGCCCAGGAAATGCGTTTGATTTGACAATTAGCTGGGGGAATTTTCTTGGCAAACGCTTGGTATGTCCACCTGGCCTTCATTTTCAAATGCTTTTTGTCTTTTTACAGAGCATGAATGCCCGCCTTTTTAAGGGAATGAATTACATGTATTTAAATTAGAGGGTACGTTCTCTTTTAAAATGTCCTCCTTCCCTCAGTGCAGTGTACCTTGTTCTGGATTTGACCTGTGTTGCATAGTTTATTTCTTTTTCTTCCCAGATGTCCTCCTCCTCCTCGTTATCGTCAAACTGCTGTATTCTCTCCTTGCAGCAGGCCTCGAACACGGCAGCGTTTGCCTGCATTTCCACAGAAACAGAGAATCAAACAGCCCATGTGTCAAACGGCCCATTTTTAAATTTCTCTTATCTAGTTCCCTGTCAAAAGTGACAAGGGCATCCATGGATGGGGTGAGCCAACTGGAATCTGCCTTCCTGAAGGGCTCTGTGCAGGTCAGCAAATGGGATAGCTGGGATTGCAAAGGACTTCACCTAGATATTGGGTCTCCCTCTGCATTCCCAATGGTAAATTGTACAAAGAAATATTTTGGGAGGCATCTCTTCTCTTCTGAAAGATGAACCTTCAAAATGTGTTACTCTCAAGTGTGGCAAGCGACTTGCTGCTATTATGAGACACAGCTTCAGGAGGACAACTTAATGAAGGAATATGACTTACACTGTCATCATCAGCATCCAAATTAAAGTTGATCTCTGCAATCCTATCAAACGTGGCACTAAAAAAAGAAACCAGTATTAATAAGCCTCTTTACAAACTTAACATAATTAGGTGAAAATTGTGATGCTTCAATGTTTCATTGGAAAAACATTGGACCGCTGCAATTAAAATATTATTGAACCATCCTTGTATTAAAACATGATGTCTTGGAATACAGGAGCAGAATGCTTACTTGATGTTGTCATCATGCTCAGCAAACTCCTCATCATTAAATCCAAACTGATCCACAAAGTTTGCAGTCATCTGCTGGATCTGATAGTCTGAGAATGCCTATGAAAATCAAATGGAAAACATATTCAGATCAAAGCAGCCATTTACGTACTGATACAGGATACCCCTATACAAAAGAACCCTCCTTTCTGCTCTGTGGCCCCTCCCACCTGTTGGAGTGACAGCTCGTTGGGGAAGGGGCTCTCCATGTCGTCATCCTCGCTGGAGGAGTGCAGGTTGTGCGTGCTCACCTAAAACACAGAAAGTGTGTGATTAGTGTTTGTGTGGGTGTGTGTGTGTGTGTGTGTGTGTGTGTGTGTGTTTTAGTATGCATTTAACATGCGTGTGTGTCCCTCACCAGGTCCACTGTATTCCTCCTGTTGGTTTCCGTCAGGGTCTCGTCCACAAAACTCTCCCAGCGTCCTCGGCAGTCCTCCGGCAGCTCTGTAACACCACGGCACGGCAAGGGTTAACACTCATTTATTCACTAGATTCTTCTCTCACTCTCCTCGCAGCCATTTCAGCACTGACATTTTCACGGCATTATCCTGCAACATTTATCCTTTACTTAAAGCCACATAAGCTATGTTCTAAGTACCTTACAGCTACTACATGGTCTTTCTGTTATTCTCCATTATTGGTTAGTCACCTAACTGCAGGTTTTGCAGGCCTGTGAAAGAGGACCCTGTGCTCCCTCTATAGGCAGGTCAAAATATTGACAGGGTCACAGTTATTATGGATTTGCAGGACACAGCTGCATGGGAGCTGTCTTCTTGGTGCTTCTTTTCCCCACCAAATGATCCAGGATTAGCCTGGCCATCTCTAACTGTACCCACAGGCGTTTGTGCCACACGAAACAGGAACAAACATCCACATGCATGCACGCAGGATACCTTTGATGAGGTCACTGATCTGAGCCTGGACCGGCCCTTTCTCCATGTTCTGTACCACAGTATTAGCTATCCGGGTCAGGTGTCCCATGTTGCCTCTCCTCATTCCACCCTCCGCCCTGCAATTCAAACAGCAGACAAACACACCACACTCACAAACAACCCATAGAGAACTGCTCAGTCAGCAACCACGTACTCTACAAAATGAATACCTAGAACACTGCACAGAATAACAGTGGGCTAACAGCGAGACACATTTCACAGAGCAGACCTTATAGAGAGCATCGCCTGAGATTGTTTATTTCTAGAGAGAAGGGTCTGTAATCCTTCCAGATTCGGGAGTTCTAGTGACAATAAAAACTGTTAAACCTAAGAAGTTCCTGCGATGGAACTCCAGATTCAACAATGCAAAAACAGAACTCTCAAACACAGGGGGTCTGCCATCTTGGTTTCCTACAGCATCTCTGATGATGACATTAGTGCTGGATGTGTCCTCTCTCCCCTGCTGGGCCGTGCAGGTGACTCAGCCTGCTCCTGGTCTCGCTCGTGCTGCCTGCCTATTTATAGCCTCTGATTCTCTCCCTTTCTGCTCTGACCTCCTGAGCTAAATACAGCTGGACTGAGGGCTCTGGTGCTCTAATGCTGGATTAACCTGAAGATAGCCTGCCTCTTCTCTCCGCGTAACGGCAGGCAGGTTTAAGCACAGCCCTTCAAAAACACACTTGGTACCTTAACACACTGGGCTAGCGGAGAGGTTTGCCAAACCTAAATGTGTTTGCTCCTGACTGTTCCCAAAAGGCGTATTACGGCTCTTACTGGATTTTATCGTTTTCTTCCCAAGCGTCCAGTATCCGCTGCACTAACCGACACTTCTGGAAGAGCTGTGGATACAGACAAGTACACGTACACACGTACACACACACACACACACACACACACACACACACACACACACACACACACAGAGGATGTAATCAGTGACGAGAAGGGAAGGCAGCCTCAGCTGGGGGCCTTAATCTCTCTATCCTTGTTTGTATCTGTCACACAGCCAGGATCAGAGATCAGGATCCCTCTGTGTGAAACAGAGCTGCTGAGGTAATATCACCTGCTACTGCCCATTAACCCTCTACAGACGCCCCAAATAAATCCCCGCACACAAACGCCAGCTCATTAATGCGTAAAAAGAACACAGAACAGTCCCGGTTCCCAGCCAGCCGGGTACTGTACCCCAGTCTGAATACTGCCTGCTGTGCTGACGGGCACACATACCCCTCAGCCATTTTAGGATGGGAACATATTCATGTAGACCTGGGTGATGACCAAAACAAAACCATTTTAAGGTAACTGAGTGAGACACACTATATTCCGCCGAGGTAATAATAGCCTGCGCTGATCATTCGTCTTGTGTCTGTCTTTGGAGCTGTCACAGACCATTAGCTAGAAGCCAGAGGCTGTCGTTACACCACACAGATGGGTATTGCCAAAAGCATAATCATGCTGATTTTCAAATGCACATTTTCACATTTGCTCACATTTTTTTTCAGATAACTGGTGAATACTTTTATGTTTCTGAGGAAGACATCTAAATGCAAGATTTAAAGTCTTGCTATACCTGACTTTACAATACAAAGTCTACATGTTTAACATACAATTTAACAGTTCTGCTGCGGCCATTTCCAGGAAGAAAAACTGAAAATGGCTGAACAGCGGATTGAGGGAAGGGGAGGTTTAGCGGGGGTGAAGAGGGGTGACGGGGAGGGCGTGTCCCCTTACGTGAGCCACCAGGACGTTGTGTCCCGAGGCGTCGGGGGCGTCCGCGCTGCCCTCCGCCCCCTCCTTCTCCAGGCCGGCCCTCGGCTTCTCCTCCTGGGATGAGTGGTTCAGGATGGCCGCCACGCACAGCTCCACTTGCAAGTGCAAAAAGTTGTTCCAGGTGTATTTAAAAAACAAATCCTGCAGGCAGGGGGGGAGGAGGGAGACATGTAAATGCACCGCCAGAGACCAACACTGTGCCGTCTCGCCTCAGAGGGTGCTTAGCACGGCTCTATGGGAAATGAGAAGCCCTGTTTGGCTGGGCGTAACACACACTCGTAAATCAGCCTTGATGGGCCGCTGCCTTGGTGCGTGTGCGCTCCACCCAGCCTTTCAGCGGTTTCGTTTTCAAACACTGGCTCCAGTTAGAAAAGCAGGTTAAATACTGGCTGTACAGCACACAGCTTACAGCAGGGCTGCAGACACCCGTTACCTGACCGTACTGATGCATCGCGGCTACGTGTGCCGGCCCAGTTAAGTTTAATCAGGCTGTCCCGGACTCCCGGGTTGTAAACCTGCCGCTGAGAGCGGCGCGCTCTGACTCACCAGGAGCAGGTCCATGGTGTTGAGGCGGCACAGCTCCTGGTTGATGCTGGGCGTGCTCGTCTGCAGCAGGGCGGCCACCAGCCTGGCGATGTGCAGGCGGGCGTTTCCCAGAGGCTCCTCCAGCACGCCGATCGTCGTCAGGATGGGGCTTTTCTGCGGGGGAAGGGGGGAGAGAAGGCAGACATGCCGTCAGAGAGAAAGGCAGTAATTTTAACACACCTGCACTGGTGAAGGGTAAATCGTTTATGTTATGGGCTAAAATGCGTTTGCAATTTTTAACCGACAATTTTAGAAGCAGGGGTTAACACTAGTATGCGGTCCAACAGCCAGTGTGCAATCCAAATACAGCTTCTCATTTAACTTGCAGAGGAGGATCTGTTTGCTCTAAAACCTATTTGATGTCCAGGGCTTAGATTCCTACTACACCCATGCTGTGAGACCAATTAAAACTCCCCTAACAACAAGCTGACCTCAAATCCAAGCCCTACGGACAGTGAATCGTGTGAGACTTCAATCCTGGCATCTCTGCTGGCATCTCTCCATCGCTGGGCATGACAGAGATATCTCTACTAAGCACTCTGAAGTGTGACTGTCCTGTGTTACGCAGGGTCATGCCTTATCTCTTCCACTTCCTGTGGAGAGAAGGACCAAGCCAGTACCTCCTCTAGGACAGAGGGAGGGAGGGAGGGGGAGGCCACTGGGCAGAGCATGAAGGGCTTCACCTTGGGAGGATCCAGAAGGAGCTGGTGGAAGTCCTTTAGATGAGGCTGGATGCCCTGTAGTATGCTGCTATTGACAGTGTAAGACCTTTCAAATCCCTGAGAACACAGGTCCATCAGCCCCTCCACCCTGCATGAGAAGAACATGCATACAAACACGCATGAACACACACAGACCCGACCACATACAGTACCGCCGAGGGCTCCTCTCCAGTGACTCTGACGTTACATTGTCTATTTCCTTCAAGGCACCTTCATCAAGAGCAAATCTTGCAGCATATGTGTTATCCGCTTATGCCAAGGGATATTTACGAATGAAAATGCTGGTTAAACACTTTGGTGGAGTACATACTACCACCTGGTAGTTAAACCTGTACCCTTCTGTACCCGACTGCAGTCCCCCTCCTGAGGACTCACCCCGGCCTCCTGGTTTCTAGTAAGGTAAGTAGCACTTGAGTTCCGTTGACGATGCAGGCCTCGCTCTTCTCTCCCTGGAACATGTTCTTCAGGAGCTCCTCCACGCTCTCCTGCCTGCGGGGGGGGGACACGAGACCCAGAGCGCGGTGAGGGACGGGACCCCGAAAGCGCCGGAGCTGGGAGCCACTCCAGCAAGAGGCAGCACGGCTGTAACTTCATTTCAGCTACAACCCGCGGGGCCTGCGGCCTATTTCCGCTGGGGAGTAAAACCAACTGATGAAACAGCACAAATGGCAAAGCGCAGGTGATTACATCATTACTGTAACGGAAAAAGACGACCGCGCCAACTCAATGCAAAAGCTGTTTCTGCAATAACCTGAGTAAAACGGGAACACCACAGGCAACCACAGGGCCTTCAAACTGACTAGCATGACACCTTCAGTTATGGTTAAGAGTATATCTTGAGACAATAATTGGGAACTGGTTAAATATTAGATGAATGAGTGAATGCTAAAAAATGACAGAATTGTTGAGTATTGTTTAGGAAATGTAATTACCCACATCCAGGCGCACCAGTAATGTGTACCATACAGGATGTGGCTGGGTGAGGCCGCAGACCTAGAGCCATAACACCCCGCCTGTACACATCTACAACCCAGGCCTACTGTATGTGCCAAATGTGGGACAGATAAGCAAGTATGAACGCTAGTATGTGTGAAAAACGCATTTGGTGGCCATAATGAAAGAGGCTTTTAAACTAGTGCAATAAAACATATCTCACATATCTCTAGACACTGATCAAAGAATATGCCACTCTGAAGCCAATGAAGCAATCTTGTGAACATTTCTGCAAAAGGAAAGGCTTGCAAATACAACGGAGGGTGACTTGGCACCAAGTGCTAGCTTGCGCACATTAACACTCCATGGCTGATAAATGAGCTGCATGCTGGATGCTGGGAAGCTACCTAACAGACCCAAGGCAATGCAATTTATGGATGGCAAACCAGCACTGCCACAGCAATGCTATAGGTTTTAAACTGGTTTTATTAACATAGCACTAGCTAGTCATAAATATGCATATGATAATAATGTTTATTTATCAGTAATGCAAGTAACATTTATAATTGGTCACAATATATGATTGGGTCACCAGAGCAGGCCCATGAGTGGCCAGTCTGTATGAATGGATCAGTACAGCAGGCAAAAAATTAGCCAGTGTATATGAATGGATGAATGAATCAAAAGAGCAGGCAAGTAATTGGCCAGATTTACGATTGAATCAGCACAGCAGGCAGATAACTGGGCAGTCTATACAAACAGTTCAGCAGAGCAGGCAGGTAACTGGCCAGTATATATGAATGTATCAGAAGAGCCAGCTGGAAATGGGTCAGTGTATATGAATGTATCAGAAGGGCACTTACGACTCCAGCACAGTGAGCAGGGGGTCCGGCTCCATGGTCTCCTGCAGCTGCGTGGCCTGGTCTCTGCTCAGACGGATCACATCGCACAGGGTCTGAGATGCGTTGGATTGCCTCTGCAGAACGCACAGAAACAGACACACACACAGACTTCAATCGTGATGCCGTCCTATGTCTCAGGTAGCGCTCTCTCAGCAGAGACACAAGCTCACCCCTATCACCATATCAGCAGGTACGGTACCAACAACTTCCATTCATTCACCACAATCAGTGCATCTAGGATTGTTTTGCCACTGCAGGGCAACCAACGTGCATGTCTCCTACAATCACACATTGTAAGCTGTGTAATCTCCGTAAAGCAGACAGCACAGACACACCTGTTGCAGTCTCCCCAGACTGTGCAGTGCGTGCACGCACACACACACACACGCGCACACACACACACACACACACACACGCACGCACGCACGCACGCGCACACACAGTGCAGGCACAGATCCTGCAGCAGAAAGACACTCCAGAGCGCACTCCTCACGTGGCTGTGTCATCTGCCACTGTGTTTCTCACCTCCTCATCTTGCCCTGTGTGAATAAGCTCTATGAGCCTCTGGATGAGCTTCTCCTCATTCAGCCACTAGGGGAAGAGAGAAATCACACACATCTGAGCACGACACGTTTCCTATTCCCGCATGCATTACTCAATACAGCGTTCAGACAGCAACATGGATTGTAGTGTGTCTTATATCTCCGCTTTCATTGTGTTTATTTTCATAACATATCATCTAAAAGTCCATCTGGCTACTTGCCATCAGCAGGTAGCATTGGCTATACACATTTTATACAATACATCCATTACTTGCTTTTTTTAACAGTGGATTAATGTGTACTGTATTTGGCCATAACAAACGAACCAGCAAGTAAGTCAAATCAACAAAATGCATACATCTGATTACATAATATCTGCAGTTGTTCAGTTCTAAAAATAATAAAGGTGATAACGAATGCTAATAATTAAGACTGTATGTATTACACAGAAATCCAAACACATACCAGTGAAAATGCTAAATGATTTCCTGTTTCCTGGCTACACAAAATGATCTATTACCTTTGCAAAACTTCAAAACCAAATACTATTACAGCTGTGAAACATGACGTACAACAAGGACAACCCGTCACCCAGACGGCACTCGTCACAAACACCTCGGGCCACACATCTATCTGCCACGCTACGAAGGCTCTGTCCCGCTACGCTCGTTTGGCAGGAACAAGCGTCAGAGAAATACATCCTCTACCAGAAATAACACGTCTGAACCTTAAAGGCTATGCCTCAAACACTGCGAATGAGTTTATACAACACATTCATTACCAAATGAACACGCTATAGTTATGCAAATGTACCATCTGAAGCAATATGTCAGAAAACATACAAAGATTAAGCCAGTCAAAAATGCAGATGCAGAATATTTTAAAACGGATTCTAGGGAATATAAAGTAGCCGTGATGTTTAGGTCTAAATCAACAGATGACACTGTGAGGCACAACCTTGACTCTGTGAGTGCTGAGGATGTTAAAAACATGGCTCTGAGCCCTCGCAGCTGGCTAAAGCGCTGCTTTCACGTCTCTCTGGGGCATGATGCTCGGTGTCTGAGCTGTCATCATCAGCCTCTTTGGCATCACCCTGCATGTAGGATCATTTCATTCTCTGCTGCTAAGGCACGGACGTCTCTGCCCCAGCCCTGTCTGAGGGAACCCACCGGAGCAGGATCACAGTAATGCTTCCATCTACACTTCCATGAAGCCCGGTACGCTTCCCAAGAGTGCTTTTGATATTTCACTATGGCTTCTGCCTGTGTGACTGCAGACAGTTATTGTCAAATGCACTGAGATTTTAAGGGCATGGGCAGACTCAGCTACACAGGTTCGTGCCGTTCTGAACAATCCTGGACCAAAGTAAACCCACACCGGAACAAAATGACTGACTTACATTGAGGACCTCCTGCCTCAAGGGGGCGGGCTCCACGCAGCTGATGAGGCGAAGCAGAAGGTCCATCATGGCGGAGGTGTCAATGTGTTTCAGCACCAGAGTAATGAACCCATCCTTCTTCCGCAGGAAAGAGATGACCTGCAAGGAGGAAGTCCATTTTGACTCTCAACAATCACCTCTGCGAGCTATGATATACCACGGCAGACACCAAGTGGTCCAATCACTACACAGTTTGAAAGAAAAATGCATATGAGAATGATACTATATATCCATAGCCAATCATTTTCCAGATTTGGGGCAGCCAAATCATCTAACACTACAGAACAAACTATAAACTCTCTAATATTATTTTCTCATGAATGCACATATATATGATCCATTCATGCTGTAACGCTGCCAATCTTTATGACAAGGGCAACTTGTTTTTACAGTATACTGAAAAACCTGCTGTACTATAATACATTTTATCCTTAGCAAGTTACTCATGTATATAAGCTCGAAGTTTTTATCTATGCAAAGTTCACATGAGGTCTAATAAATGGTTGCACTTAAAAACACCTATTTCACAGACAGAAGCTAGAAAGACCAGCCTGTTTTATTATGGCCCCTGGTCCTGGAATGAGCTGCGGGTTAAGCTCGTGCTTGACACACTCTTCTCCTTGACTGATTTCAAACAAAAGATCTAAGAAATCCTAAGTGTAAACTGCACCTGCTTAAACAGGTAATCTGCCATGTTATTCTAGTTGCATGTATGCATCTCAGGCAGTTGCCCCTATGTGTACCTTTTGTGACACCCCTGTACGGTCGTGTATGCTTGCATTGTACTGTACTGAAGTATTATTTTGCCTGTAACATCTTTTAACTGAGCTGCGCAATTGGCTAGGTTTCCCTTGTAAAAGAGATTTGTCTCAACGGGACTCTCCTGGTAAAATAAAGGTTAAATAAAATAAGCAAAACACCTGGCCTTCTGGAATTTATGTACACATATTCCATGCCAGGGTTTGGAGACTGGAGGAAACCTTAGACAGGGAACACTCTGGAAAGAACTAAACAGGACAGTGCCTCTTTCGACAGGGCCGGCTCTGTCCGCGTGTACCTGCTCTGTTTTGCGGGCAATGAGGTTGCCGATGGTTTTGCTGAAGAAGCTGGCCAGCAGGGGGTTAAGCGGGGGCTCCTGCTCCAGGAATCGGTACAGTGTCTCCAGGAGACACTCGTCCCCGCCCAGCTTATCGTTGATATGGTTCACATCCGACGTCAGGAGCTCGCAGGCGATGTTCGGGTACCTGCGGGGGGGGATTCAGCGTGAGGAGGGTGAAGAAAGCGCATGTCTCAAAGAAAACCCTGCCTGCAACCTTCAATTTTTCAGTTTCTGCCTTTGATCTGAAACCGGCCAATCGTCCCGCTGAGAAATGAGTGACATTCCTGGGTTTCCAAACCGCAGGCAGAGCCCCTGCAAACTAAATATGAGGAAAAAGACCTCCGTCTGATGCTGCGGCCAAGCATTGCAGATAATCAGCAATGACCCAATTTCCCTCATCTGAAATTGCAGTCACATCCCTGTGCTTTTGTTAAAGTGGGGAGGGGAGGGGAAATGGCTGAAAAGAGAGGTTTTGAAGCTCGCTCCTGCCTCTAATTATTTGAGTTTGTGTAACCACAGCGAGATCCCTGTAAGATTAACAGATAATGACCATAACTGACTCAATTACCTCACTGCAGCTTTGAACTGCCGGCTGAGATCCATGTTAACGGCTGCTGGAGAACCGCAGCTGTTTCTTAATTAGCAATGGAAAGCATCTCAGCTCTTTTGAAGCGGGGCTGGAAATGAATGGAGCTGACCGCTTCTTTTGTGTGACCCCGGCGCTCTGTAGAAGTGCACCGCTCCCGTGAATAACGTCACCGTGATTGTGCACATCCTCGAGAGGGGCTGCCCCGCTGGACCTGTGCGGACCGTGCGGAGATAACAAGGTCCTTTGTGGCAACACCGGTTCAGCTTGGGTCATGGGAGCCGCGGGCTCTTCAGCGAGGACTACTGAGGAAGCAAGAAATTGGCACAGTGCAATTGTTGTTCCAGCTGTACGCGTCCGTCTGTGCAGGTTGAGCCCGGTGATACGGCCCTTGCCTTCAAACTGGCCTTGCGTTTTTACTTGGGGGGCCTACAGCGTACTGCTGCAGAGGTCTGGTGTGTGTTACAGCACCCTCCAACCTCATTTAAGAGCAGTGCTGCCTGCCTGAGTGACTGCAGAAAGCCTAACATGGCAGCTGCGCGTATGGAGGAGCTAAGCCGGCGAGGTGCATGTCCATGTGCCCGGGGAGGCGAGGGTACGTGCGTCAGAAAGGGGCTTCCCCCCCCTCCTCCTAGTCTGCCTCTTGCCGTAGTGGGTAATCTCCAGCAGCAGGGAGGCGCTGGTACCCCGGCTGCCGCACACAACTGCCCGCAGCATCAACATGCCACTGACACCAGACACACACACACGAGCATGCGCGCGCGCACACACACACACACACACGAGCATACACGCACACACACATGCGCAGCACCAGCGGCCGCCGCTGGCGCGGATCCCGCGTCTCGCGGCTCCGCGGAAGACTGAGTCAAACCAATTTAGAAAATCCCGAAAGCTAATTATTTCCCCGCCGCCACGCCGAGCGCGGGGCCCGCGAATTAACGCACATTAGCGTGATCCGTTCGGTCGGGAGAAAGATCAACGTCACTTTGGTTCGAGGCCGTTCGCTCGCAGCTGTCCGTGCGCCGCCCGGCGTGGGAGAGCTCCGCTCGGTGCCAGCTGCCCTCGGAGGAAGCCGGGCACCTGACCCGCAGGACCCAGCGGCTGAACCGTCCGGGCCGAGCGCACGGGGCTGCGGCTTTATCAGGACACTGAAAGCGCTGCAGACGCCATTTCAGCCATCTACATCTGGAAAGCATCACAATCGAACGGGACAACGATGTCTTTATGTGACTGAGATTAACCATACTGCCAGGAGCACGAGGAACCAGCTCGGTCGACAGGGAGAAACGCAGGCGCCGACGCTCGCTGTATAGCAGCGCCTTTGTCTCTGCTGAGATTATGTGCGTCATTCATCTTCGCTGCTCCTTTGGAGCCGGAGAATGAACCGCAGAGAGAGAGCGCGCCGAGTGTGAATTAAGCTGCTTACTGGGCTCTTCACATACAGGAAGGGAGGAAGTCAAGAGCACCATCCTGCTGCACTTGCTGTCCTCCAAGATCGCGGTGAATTACCAGCCATCCTCAGCAGTTTCTTTTCTCTCCACAGAATACAACTTAACAGATGAACTGATGAGGCTCAGTGTGTAATCACACTTTTTTTTTTTTTTCCAGGTGATAGGACTACCAGCAGAGTAACGAGCGTAAACGCTCTCGAGGAAACCCTCGGCTCCGGCAGCTCCCGCGCTCCTTCTCACTTCCAGCGCTGAGAGCGTTCGGGAAGCCATCTGCCCGTGAGAGCGCCGGAGCGGCTGGTGCGGATTATAACACACTCCGAAGAGAGGAGAGAAAAAAAAGAAAAACCCCACGTTTAACTCGGCGCTGAGTAATGCTTTGGCTCCAGCGGCGCTGCGTTGCTGGCCGCGGCTCTCCGGACTGGGGGTGATGTCATCGGCGTGAGACGGGGGCAGGCCTGGAGCCCGGGCGCTCTGGCGGTCGCACACGAGGTCGAACGCTAAATGAGAACCAGCACGCGCGGGGCAGCCCGGAGGAAGCGCCACGCTAACCAGAAACACACTGTGAAACGACGTAATTATTACCGTTCCTGCTCAAGGGCTTTCACCATAGGTTCGGGGAAGGTTTCTGCCCTGAGTTTCATAAGGACATGAACAGAGGTACTGCCTTTCACACTGACCTACAGTAACAGCCTGTTTCGCGGTCGTGAGGGCAGGCATGACGGTCGTATGAGGGAGAGAAAGGCGTCTTAGCTGCAGGGAAGAGACTCAGCTGTATCAGAGTGCTGGTGGGTGCCCCCCCCCCATCTCGTTGTGTGTTTGGGAATGCTGCCACTGTGTCTAATTTTAGTGGCGTGCAGTAGCCTTGGAGATGCAAACAAACTTTTGAATCACAAGCATCACTCTCCGTGACGGCACAGTGTTGGTTTTTTTTAGAGAGATGACTAAACGCTTGATCATCATATTCTGCAATTTAATCTCTCTACCTATGGGAGGAAGAGCAGGAGGTCTGAGTGAAATGGCTTTCTGCTGAGTGCTGTAGGCTGTACTTTTTTTTTTTTTTTTTTTTACCTCTAATGTATCTGCTGCTCATGATCCACTCTACCACATGCTAACCCCCCTAACACTACCCCACATGATCCTTCGCCCACAAATACATTCTGACACATATTACCAGCTCAGGGTCAACTTCACGTTGAAGATAAAGTCACGTGCCTGCTTTGAGACGCTCAGGTAATTCCCTCCTTAGAGAGTTAAAAGTCTGTGTGAAGTCGCAGCATGTTAAGTATAGCGGCCTGTCCAGTTGTACAGACCAAGTCAGGCAGAAGGGCACGCATGACTGTTTAACCTGATATTCTGCTGGGGATTCCAAGTGTCACAAGGCTCCGCTTAACCACATTCGAGTGGAAAGGGCATGCGCTAAGACACGGAGGCGTTACGGACGTCACTTTACGCTACGGAAAGCGGAACGACGTCTTCATCTGCCCCGAGTTTGTATTCCGAGCGTCCAGCTACGCGGAGCGGTGGCTGTGTGATAGTAGAAAATTTCAAATCCACTGTGAGTTTGAGGCGCTGGCTCCTTTCCCACGTTCAGACATCAGTGCCTGGTCAGCAGCCAGGACTACACGGCGGACCGTGCGTGACCCCGGCTTCTATTTTCTGCTCTGCGCGAGGGACGCTTCTTCTCCGCAGCGGAGAGCCGCGGTTTTCGGGAGAAGCCGGACTCGTCCTTGTAATTACCCTGGGGTCTGGAAAAGGCAGCGCTGTACTGAGCCGCACGGGCTAAACAGATGCGGGAGGAGAGCGGGAGGGAGCGGCTGAAGCGATGCTTTCAGAGTGGAGTGGACGCTGCTCAGTTTGTGCACGCGACGGCGCCTCAGATTCTGCGCAGCCTTTGTTTGGGACAGGCGGCGTCTGCTCAGGGGTCTGTGTGGATGGGGGTGTTGTGTGCCAGCGTGTGGGACAGGGGAACCTATGTGACCACAGACCACATAGACCATGACAGGTGGCATAGAGGAAGTTCACTACACTCTGTGGTTATTGGGCATCCATCGACATCCAAGCACATACAAAGACAGCTCTGAACTAAATCAGGCCACCAGTGAAAGGTATACAAATCAAAAGGGTACACTCCTCTGACTTTGGTTAGTTTCCACCCTATCATATTTTCTTCAATGTTCACAAAATAATGAGTGTGCTTTTAGCTTGCTGCCAGCTGGCTGTAGTATCTAAGTGATACATTTCCAGTGTCATTTTTATGTTGCAGGCTAAAGACCCACATCACTCACACAATCAATGCTTGAGTATCACTACGAAAGTATTCCTAACAAACACTGCATAATTATGTAAATAACATTAGAACCCTGACACTCTGTGAGATTTCCAGCCGGCACAACAGCAGCAATCTAACTTTTATCAGAACACAAAAAGAATCCTCTAGTTCCATAAGGTAAACAATCATAGAAATTGGACATATTTGGTTAAGTCACATGGTTTAGTGCACTGTTGGTGGTCTGTGAAGGGAACTGCAAAATGTGACACCCTGCGCTGTCCACTGAGTATTCGTGTGCTGCTTTCATGGTTTGAGGCACTCTGAGCCCATCCATTTCTCTGAGAAACTTCTCTTAGCCACCACCATTTCCAGCCCCTTTCTTGCTCTTGGCAACCCTCCTCTTTTCTCTAAGCCACTCCCACTTTCCCCATGCCCCTCCCTCCTTCCAGGAACCCCACCCCCTTTCGCTCATGCCCCTCCTACACTCAGGTTTGCCCCTCCCATTCCCCCAGCTCCCCCTCCTCACTTGAAGCGGATCTTCTCCTCCATGTCCTGCGGCGGCTCCTGCGTGATGAGGGCCACCAGCTCCTGCATGCAGTGGTCCTGGCTGAGGAAGAGCAGCAGCCTCCTGTTCTGGGCCTTGCACTCCTGCAGCACGTCCTCCTCCTCCATCAGCTCCCGCAGCGTCACATCCTCCTTGTCCAGCAGCTTGTCGATGTGGGAGGTGGTGTGCAGGTCGAACTTCCAGAACATGGTGGCAGAGCACACAGATCTGGGGGGGGCAGGGAAGGAGGGGGAGACAGCAGCGTCACCGGGCTACACAGTGAAAAGGCGTGGCGTGCATAGTACAGACATAGCAGGCATTCCCAAGGTTTTACCTTTACCCTAGGTGAGGCAGCTAGATTTCCTCCTTCATTATGATTTCATGGGTTGTACCCAGATGTTCAGATAAAGAGGAGACACGTGTCAACATGAGTGTCACAGAAAAAAAGGTTGATTTTCTTTTATTTTTATCTTCTTTCAGTATATCCTACAGAAAACTGCGCAGAGTGGGGCTCTTTCATGAAAAAATACTTTTAAAAAAATCAAAAGTCAACTGCAGGCCAATTTCAATCAAAACAAATGAATAAGTAAAATCAAGTTACAATGTTCTTAGCAGCAGTTCTATTAAGAATGAATAGAAATATTCTGGCTGGCACAAGTCAATATTATTAATGTGGTTTCATTAATAAAAGTTAAATACTCTTCAGCACCCCTGACAGTACAAATCAAATTTGGCATTGGAAATCCAAGTCCAAACCTTTCCTGTTCCTGCCTCCTGTATTTATCAAAGTGGACCTGCATATTGTAATGTATTGCAACGATGAACCTATTCTTGCATCATCACCGTGAGGTCATAGGTATCGCCATTTGAGATGCAGGAGAGCGTGTTTCAATAAAAGCTTTATTGCAATGGCCTTTCAAACAGCCATGGGGCATATGAATACACTCAGTGCCAGCACTCACACACAGTGTTGCACTTTGTATATATCCATTTTTGTCTGGTTTGTTTGGGCATTGTTCTTGTGCATGTATTTGTACAGAACAGTCTTGCCGAGCTCCAGGCCAGATTTCATCTTGCGAGGACAGTAAAATGAAATCTGAATGATATTCTAAGGGAAAAGGTGATGTAAGCTAGGAGAGGGATGCTAGTGCAGCGTGGTGGACCTTTCAGCACAGACGCACAGCAGGGAAAGATCTGGCCAGGCCCAGAAGTACTGTACTTCCACTGTAAAAGGTGTCGGGCGCTTAACAACGCGAGGAAATTAAAATGTCAAAGCAGTTCGCTCACCCTAAGCTCTCTGATCCCCGAGGTGATAATTCATCACAGGGTTTCATCTCCATTTGGATTATTCATGTCTGAATATAATGCATTTTCCGCTCAGAGGCAGAAGGCACGGCAGGTAAGCGCTAGCTGAGCACCTATCACACTTGTGAGATTTACAATAAAAAAAGGGGCGAACGCAGAGACTCTCCTTCGCCCTGGAGGCGTTTCTGAGGGAGGCGGGTTAGCCGGAGCACATCCTGCCAGTGTAGTGTGGACTCAGCAGAGGCATGTGATCATGTTGACCAGGAGTTGTGGCATTAAAAAAAAAAGCACTTCTGCTGCTCAGCAAATTTAATTCAGGGACTGGAGAGAGCTTGTTTTTGGACAAAGTTCACATTTCTCCTGTTAGTTTGTGAGTGCTCTTATCTTGAACTGGCACATATCCAGACTTGTCCTCCTTCCTTTGTTGTTGGTTTTTTTTTTTGAAACATTACAATTCTGTGAGAATGTCATATAACGCAACATGGCCAGATACAGTGATGTAAAGCTGTTATACAAAATTGTCTTGTTTTGCTTCACTCAAATGAAAAGAAGCAGGAGATGTATTACTATACAAATTAGCTCTTCCAAGGCTACTCTCTCATATTCTGTCTCTGACTGACACTGCTCCAAGAGAGGCTTAGCGCTAATCTCAGGTTTCTTAGCGTTAATCTTTTACACACTTGCTAACCAGCAATTTCACGCTCACAAAGCTCTAAACTAATTGTAATTTGGATTGACTATACTGGGCTGCTGCTAACCTGGATTTGCTGTCCAGCTGCTTAAAACCATAATATGTGGAGTCTGCAACCTCCATACGGAGAAACATCACTGCTGAAAAATAACTGCTGCGTCCAGAAAAAGCACCTCTTCACACAATGTTCTTTTCCTTGCTCCAATAAAATCAGCACAAGTGCATGCATTTACCTGTTGATAAAATGTGTGTATCCTTAATTAAACCTCCTCCACAGGCAGACAAACATTTGTCTTGTAGATTGCAGAGTGCACAATGGATACTTTCTTTAATCAGCATGGAACTTCACCTCCACGGCAGCTGGACCTAGACGGTGTCCTACACCTGGAGAGGGAGGGAGGGAGGGGAGAGAGAGAGAGAGTGAGAGAGAGAGTGAGAGAGGGAACTCTGAGAGAGGGAGAGAGAGCTGCAAGCAGGAGCAACTCAGTGAGGCACACAGTGACGACCTTTGACCTCATGAAGCTCCTGGAAGAACGACTGAATACAGGTCATGATGGATTCGACATAACCCTGTGAAAACCAACAGGGGAAACTACAACGGCATGCTGACGGCAGGAAATTTTTTGTTCCGTTCCATGTAGTCACATTACAGCGCATCCTGAGCTGAAATCAATCTCGCTTTTAAGGCTTCCTTTAATTTCCAGCGGCTCCTCATTCATTTAGGAGAGAATGCCGTTTCACATAATGAACACTATTGATTACCCGGCATTACGTTATCTGCTGGAAAAACACACGGCCACGGCCTGCATTGCTTACATTATACGCTGTATCCATTTATTCGGCTGGATATTTACCGAAACAATTCAGGTCAAGTGCCTTGCTCAGGGCTCAAACAGGATTTGAACCCTCAGCCTCCTTTAAAGGGTGTCCCAGATAGCAAATGCGCCCTTTGAAGGCTGCTGACTGCTGACCCTTGTTGCCCTGTTGCACTCTGACAGGTGCATTACCGTTCAGCGGTGCAGAGTCTGTATTCAGCTCTGAAGTGGTGAAGAAGCCTGCTCTGTACAAACGTCAAACAGAAAATGACTGGTCATTGTTGCACAGAGTTTGTGGCACCGATCACGAACTGTTCTGGAAGACTCTGCAATCACAGAAACTGTAACCTCAACACTGAGTGCTTGATGAGGCGCTGTTTTTGCCTGATGTGGCTTAGAGTAAACAATATTGTGCTTAACCCTGGCACAAAAATACACAGGCCCAGTACTTCCCAGAGATCAACGGAATAATGACCTGGAAACTTCCCCCAAACCTTGAAATCTAGCCAGCAATCTGTGTGAGCACTTTTAATTCCTGCATTGGCAAAACTCAACCTCTCCTAGTTAAATTCCTAGATTTCACTACACAAAAAAATACGCTGCATAAAACAGCAATTAACAGACTCAGAAATATGTAATCAATGATCCGATAAGGCAACGATGATTAACTACGTGCGTCCAGACTGAGGCTGCAAACTTCACATTAATGTAGCATTTATTTCGCATTAACATTGGGAAAACATTAGCAATCGTTGAAACTTGGCTGCAGAATGCCATCTTTCCTGTTCATAAAAGGAAATGTACACACCTACACCAGCCTCTCAGACACTGAGTAGAGCTATGCCCACAACCACAAGACATTCAGGCATTAAACTATGTTGCCAACTATCTCATCTCACTTCATACATGCTTTCCACACCTGCCTGTTCTTTTACTGAGGTCTATGTTTTGGGCACTTCTTATTTTTTGACATTAACACTATTGTTATTTTCCTAAACTGTATTTTAACACCATTTTGTCTGCTACAATCATATACATCTGCATGTCCACCACCATCGAATGTCATGGCCAATACGTGCTGCCGATAACTGCTAATGATTTTCTTTAAAAGGACCAGGCTCAATGGAACAGCTGTGTTTGAGCCTGCAGTCTTTCTCTTACCAATCCTAACATCTATGACCCGCTGCTGACCCATGTTTCCTTACTGAAGGTCAGTTTGCGCATTACCATTCAGCAGGGAAGAAGCTGTGATGAGTTAGAATGTGGTGCGGAAAAATGTTCTTTGCAAATGTCGAACTGAGAGGAGCTGGTCTTTCCTGGAACATATTTTTGGTCAGAATTCACAAAAGGTTTTGCAGAAAAAAAAAATGACAATGACCTCAACTCAAAATATCAAATGCTAGGTGAGGATTACATGATGTGATTTGGAGTAAAATAATGTGTGGTCCGTGGTGTTTTAAAACAAAAGCAGGCAGAAGATGGTGCGACAGTGAAAATAAACCACAGTTTATCAGACTGAATCTGCTTTGAGAGCCATTCTGGCGAACTCTTCATCTGACGACATCTCCAACATGCGAAACTATGGAAACCAGAACAATTACCCTCAAATCTGTGCAATCCTTCTACAGTTAAAACATCTTCAGGCTGTTACAATAAAGGATGAAATAATCACTTTCTTTCAGGATGTCTCATTGGAAAATGAAGGCTTCAGAAAAAAAAAAAGCCAGGTGGACCTGGTGGAAATGACTTCTCCTACATGTGGGGACCAAACTTCGACTATGGTTCACACTGAGGTTGAGAAATTAAGTGCCACAGAATTATAAGGTAAACTTGTGATGAACCGTGAGGAATCTTAAAACGAAGCAGCACCTACATGCACTGTTGGCTGTTGGGGAAATGTACTAGCTTTCCTGGATTCATCGATTCAGCGGAGCAACGAAACCGTAGCTGTGGTTAATTACATTACTCTCTGGTGAGCTGCCTGCATTTCGGCATCCGCTGGGGTACGAATGGCAACATGGGTGAGAAGAGCTATGATGGAGTTATGCTAATTTGAGAGCTGGGTGGCTCTCAGTGCACCCTGATGGATTTCAGGGTTTGCAAAAAGAAAAAAAAAGATCATCTGTCAATCATCCAATGATAACATCCAACAATCCCTTAGAATAAAATCCTTCTGCGTTTGAAGAGCTTGATTGACTCATAAGGCATATCTACCAAATGAACACCAAATAATGCACCTTTAATTTTTTCATAAGGAAACATGAAGCTGCCCGCAAAGACTGACATATTTTTCTGTAGCTCCACAGACTGGGATGCAAGCTGCAGCACAGCTGTGCGAAGCCCAGGCTCCTCTACGTGAAGCAGGGCTGATTGACGCTGAACCCAACTCCACATAATTCGGGCAGAACCCTTGGCCTGGAGATTTCTGCCTCTCGCTCCTTAATGATCCTGCAGCCAGGGCCAGGCCCCAGCAGGGTGCTCTGATCCGCACTGGTCTTGAGAGCCACAAACGAAACCTTGCACTTGAGTCAGTTCTAACAACATCTCTATGGCCAAATAAGGAATTAATGTATACCACCAGCTCCATGTTGGTTGTAAGTGGTACACAGGCTTAGTAATGATCAAAAATAACACAGCGTTTAATCCAATATTGATTCTTATCAGCAATCACTATTACATCAGTGCACTCTAGAACAGATTTAAACTATAGATTTAAAGACCCTCAGGACAAAGATATATTGCAATATTACATTATTATCTGACTCAATTGCCAAAGACATGGTGCTGTAGGCTTGCTGGGAATGGGGCAAAAAGTATGATGCATATGGGTGCTGATACAGACCTCTAACGAGCCACATCAGTTCCCCATAGCAAAGCTGAATCAATGAAACAGATTCAGTTGAGCATTGGGGTAAGTTTCCTCACCATGGGGGTAAACCATGAATATGCATGAGTTTTTTTTTTAAGAGAGGGAAATACATTAATCCTTTTATAAGGGTCATCAATAAAGAGTTGGTGTAAGTGGAAAGAGAAAAGAAAGTAGATGACTATAATTTCAGTGCAGATAACTATAAGCTGTTTACATTACACACTTAGACTGGATGTGCTATGCTTAAGAAGACTGATTGGAGGAATCTGGCAACACTGGCCTCTCACTGTCTGAGGCTATTCTCAAGTCTTGCATCTTGATAAAAATAATTTAAAAAACTGTAAAAAAAAAAATAACATTCAACATACTTCTTCACTGACCGCAGTTATTAACTGCCAAAACTGCAGGAGTGATGCCTAAATGTTAAGGCGAAGCCATCTGTTACTTTAAGACAGAGCTGTGTGGGAATGCATCAGAGATTTTGGAGATTTTCCAGTGATGTTATATGGTACAAGTTTGGATGAGTCCCTTCATTAACCCATGTGCTCACTTGTTCATTTTTCCCTTCCATGAACAAGCCACAATTAAATACTACAACCCGTCTACCGCCAGTGTTTCCCACAGAGCTGCGATAGGAAGGGGCAGCCAAAATCAATACCAATACTTAAACTCTCATTATTCACAGACGAGCAGTGACAGACGGGCGAGTTTGTTCTGCTGAGCGCTGCATTGGAATTCCTAAGAAATTGTCAGACTGGAGACAAGCAGCCCCAGCTAATTTTCCAGGCACTACAAGGCGTTTGTACGTGTTCCTTCTTCTGGTGCATTTCTGACTGCTGCAACAGAAAAATGCAGCGATTGTAGAAACGAAGCGGTTGTTTATCACCCGTTTCCTTTTACAATTGCCATCCCCTGAAGCTTCCTTGAACCCTTGCTCTCCGGCACGACCCTGCTCTATTTCTGTACGCGAGCGTGACGGTTTCACGTTACGATGCTTCCATTGAAAAGTACCGGGATTCCCTGTGGCCCCCACTTAGCTATGAGACAGGCACACTATACTTTACATTACATTATTGGCATTTAGCAGGTGCTCATATCCAGAGCAACTTACATAGCTTACAATTTTTTTTACATGTTTCCCATTTTATACAGCTGGATATTTACTGAGGCAATTCTGGATTAAGCACCTTGCCAAAGGGTACAGCAGCAGTGCCCCAGCAGGGAATCGAACTGGCAACCTTTCAGTTACAAGTCCGGCTCCTCACCGCTATGCTACACTGCTGCCCCCAAACACTGCGATTCCTGGAGCTGCTGTTCCATTAAACCTCCTCGGAACAGCCGGCCCGCAAGAAACGGCGAGCGCGACGCAGGCGGCAGCGAACGGGCCCGCCGCGGCAGACGGGGTGACTCACCGCCCCGGCCTGCTCCGTCACGGCTCTAACCCGCCGTCACTGGCACGGCTCAGGCTAATTCGCTGCCAGCCCCACGCGACCGAGTTTATGAGCCCTGACAGGCTAAGAACTCAGATCCTCTGATTTGTTTTTAAAGCAGTCTGCACTGATGGAGTCGACGGGGTACCGGATAAGAGCAGTAATTTCCCCCCATCCTGTGCAATAAAACCAGCTTTTTAAAAATCGAACACTTTATTAAATTGCATAAAACGGGATGTTAACTATACAACTCTAGAATGACAACCGATTACCTGACTCATGTCTCTGTACTCTATCCGCATGATTGCATATCATCAACTTTAACGACTTGCTCTGAGTTTTAGCAGTTTTGCTATGCTGTTGTAAACCTGACACGTCATTCAGTAATGAACCTTTTCCCCATGTTTGATCAATAATATCTAGCGCACCAATAAAAAGTAAGCAGAACAGACTGTGATGACACATACATCTATTACCAAACACATAACAGAGACTAATACAGAACATCACATCATTCCCCCACTTAAAAATTGGGAAAAAGTAGGGAGAGTGTTTAGTTAGGTGTATGAAGCACTTATAATTCAGTCTTTCACTTACAGTAGCGTGTGCTTATTATGAACAATTTCTGTTAATTACTTTAGAGAGTTAATGACTTTTTTCACAAACTTCATCTAAATGTCCAACTAGTTACACATACTGTTAATTTCATTTTTTTCCCAGAGAACAGTTCTGGGTGGCCTTTAAACACTACTTTTCCTCTGCAGAGAATGCAAGACGAGCGCTGGATAATTTCTCTAACGGCATAATTGCTCAATTTATCTTAAGCAAGTCCTCTTTCCCATGCTAATTCCCGACAGACCCCCACATCTGCTTCCTTTCCTTCACGCGGCCAGGGTAACTTGAAAGAGATGCTGAGGGATTCGTCTTCGGCAGCATCGATTTCCTTAGACAAACAGGCAGCGCGGTGAGCTAGCTGGTGTGGAATGTAAAGGCACTCAGTGTTTACTTGTTTGGAGGGGGGCGCAAGCTTTTCATACCATTCACCTCGCGCCACCTTCACTTCCAGGGTGACATCAAGGGATACCAATGGCTTGAGGCAGAGCAGTTGGGTGTCCGGACGGCAGCTATGTGTGAAGTGCATACATACACACAGGGGTTGAGGTAAAAAAGCTCCAGTAATTGCACTGCCCCAATTCCCTGTTCATACAGCAAGCAGGTCATTACTTGCCCAGCCAGAAGGTGGGAGGAGTGGCCCCGTATACGCGCTGGTGTACTCATTTTAACCGATCTTAGCCTGAAGCTTGAGAGCATTCATAGACACCATGCTTCTTATTTAGCTGTGGCTTTTCTGAAGAGCAAAATCATCGCACAGCCTGCATGCGTTTGCAATGTCACTACTGTCTTCCGGTCATAGAAACTGTCAATAAAAGCTACATCACATGATTCCAGGAGGCTTTCTAAACATACAACTACATATGTATGCTGTGCATTGGTTAACACCAACAGCTTAATGTTATGAAAAGTGAATGAGGTTGGCAGCCTGTCCAATTTTACCAAAAAAGGTTTGTTGGACCTGGTGAATACAGAAATGCTTGTCTTTTTTCGACAATTACCCTTTGAGTTGTAACCTGGCACACATCAAATACTGGTGAAACACTGGTCTTAGCTAAAAGTCCAAGACTAAAAGCTAAAAATCACCCCAGGTCAGGTCTGCCATCATGTCTAGGTCCCCTGCATTTTATTAACCTCATCTGACATAGTAAACAATGCAGAATTTCACAAGTTGAGGACAAAAAAAATAAATAAATATAATAAGGAACTGCAAGCTAAAACTTACTGGATAGAAGCTGAAAAGTCATGAAACTAACCAACTAACTAGCTATGCTGTGACCCTCAGTAACATTTTACTAGAGTGCTTACAGAACTAAAAAATCCCAGACAGTCCTATTACCAAAATATTCGTTCTACAGGAAGTCAGAACCCAGGGAAAGTGCTTGGTTGGACACGCCATGCATTTACAAATCAGCTTTGCGGACTTGCAGAACACCTGAAACATAAATTTCTAGCACCACAGACAAGGATGATCATGATGTTGTAGAAAACCACCCTCAGTTCCCTTTTATCTGAGCATTATAGCTGTGTTATGCTTTAAATTGGCTTCATCAACCCCACAAAATAATGCCAAAGCAAAAATATGCAAAAAAAAAAAAACAATTAAGTAGGAAGTGTCTTCAGTGTGAGCGAGTCTGGTACAGTAGAGCATCACCGATTTTAGCAGAACAAACTGACGGGATGAACATCTTTATTAGACATTCTTGCATCTCCTTGCCTCCCACGCACACGATGGGCGGGATCCTGCGCAGCTGTGCGGCTGTTTCCCTCAGCCCGCCCCCCGGGCCCGCACTTCTCTCCGCACGCTCCCTGCCCATCCCGTTCCCCATCTTTCCGCTGTCTCATCGCCATCCGCAGACAGACGGGAAACGCGCAGGAAACGCGCGGGGGACGCACGGGGGAACCTGAGGGAAAGGGGGAGCGACGCGGCGCCTTTTTTTGGACGCCGAATGCACAGCTAGAGCTTCGGGCCACAGAGGCGCACGGGCGCCTGACGAAATGCTTCCGGAGCGGTCGGCTGTTGCACAACGTTTCTCTCTCCCTGCTTCCTCCCTCCCCCCCTCCACCCCTCTCTCTCTCTCTCTCTGCCTTTTCTTTCTCAGCATACAGAAGCACAAGTTCATGGCGTACATGAGTGACACAGCTCCTCTGGCCAATAGGAAGCCTCCTTGCCCTGCAGGGAGAGTTGACAAATTCGTCTCTGGCTGCCATGTCTGGCATGCCGCTGATGGGAAACAGGTGGCACGGTTTTTTCTTTTTTTTAAACTCTGGGAGATTGGTCCTCGATGCACAAAGCAAAAGCAAATTTAAAGGAGCGGCTTAACAGCCCTTTTACCAAGGTGGCCTTGTGTTTGTAAATTGCTTCAAGACATGGCTGTTCTGCAGCAGGAAGGGGGAAAGCAACACCAGTCCAAGCTGTGGAAATGTGAGACCTTGCTTTTGTAAGGTTTAGGCCTAATCATCATTGTGAAGGTTAATGACCATTTCCCAGTCTTAAACCTTTTCTTTAGCATATGGGGGAGGGCTCTTGGCATGTGCTAGTGTAAACAAGTCCAGGACAATACAGGTGATCAACCCAAGAGGGTACTCATCCTCATATTTTAAAACAACTAATCCAACTAGCTATGAATCATTCAGTGATGTCAGCTTGCAGTAGTCGCTGCACTTATAGTTTGCACATATGTAATGGTACAAAAATTTACCGCTGAATTGAGGAAATGTAAATCGGAGAGCACAGCTCAAACTTATACATGAACAATGAACACCTTGCAACTGAAGATAGATGTATTCACAGTCACAACATTATGTGCTGACACCTGTAAAGTTGAAAGCATTCCTTTAAAAAGGCACTTGCTTTCTTTCAACACCAACAGACGTGGTCTGGGGCGAAGACTTGCGGTGTGTCTTGCATTGCTGACATTCACAGGCAGAGGCACAAACAAACGGGAAGAATGCTCGCGCCGGACTGCTCTGTCAAACTCCTCTCACTGCTGCTTTGTGCCTTTTTCTGACAGTTACTTCCCCATTACTGTGCAAAAGATGAACAAAAACAACATAAGCTTAAAACAAGGGGCTTCCTTCTGCATAACCACAGGGGAACAACTATAATTCCATATGGTTTGTCAGTATATTCAAACCCTCAGAACAAGCAGAGACCAGAAAACAAAGGAAAAACAAACATGGCACAACAAGTATTTCTTTTCAACGGATGAGTTTAATTAGAGACCAACCACATTCTCCATATGCTTCAAGTACTCTCTTCACTGTCATTTATCTGATGGGTAAAAGCAAAGCATGTTAACTGAGACAGCCTGTTACTGATCAAGGCAAGGTCCATCCATGTGGATGTGCCTTTAGGCAACAATGTTAGTCTGGTGACAATCTGCAGCCCTGCTAAAACACAAATGTGGCCAACCTCTCCAGTTGCACTGTCAACAAAGTAAATGGGGGGTGCAAGATTCATTCTAATTAAAGCTGTACACCGGTCTTGAAAATAGCTCGCATTTTCTGATGTCCCAGCCAACTGTTTTTCCATCACAGCCAAATCTGGCCCAGTCTGTTTGATTCCAGGTGTCTAGTTAACAGGCCGGGGAATCCTAAACTGTCCTAAACCGCGTCAAAGATTTTTCTTCTCTGTTTCGGAGACCGATACCCCCTCCTGGTCCTGTGTCAATGGACGCAGTAGATTAAGTAACATTCGCATTTCGTAACTGACAGCTGAACGGCTTCACTCGCACTTGGCTAATCGGCGCTGTTGCAACCTCGCATCACGCGCTGACAGACTGGCAGCGCGGGCTTCCACGAGAACCCTGTGTGCCCCCACCCCCACACCCCAAACCTCTCCACCCCCCTGTCTCATCTTACGTTTCAGAGGCGGTGATCTGATTCATTCATCTCAAGTGTCCCACTTTGTTTACACTGCACCAAATGAAAAACAGCCCCAACTCAATTAGACAACCACTGGTAGAGGGGAGCTTTTCAGAGAGCCTGGGAGAGGGGGGGTGATAAACGCTGAAACACTTCAGGAGTGGGGGAAGCGTCTGTCACCTTCCAGACCAAATTGATAAGCGTTCCTAATTACGCCCCATTTCATGCTAATCGGCATTTAAGGCAAGGTCTGCTTAAATCTGGAGGCTGCCAGGATATTCACAGACGATACAATGCAGTACTTTACTCAAAGGAACCAGCAGGCTCCTGAACAGCTGTAGTTTACGGTCACCCCCACAGCCCTTATGAGTGGCTTTTCACCTGATATCTGCTGTGTCTACAGCAGAGTTTGCAAGCGCAATTTCCTTGAGGGCCATGTGTATGCCAAATGTTCCTTTTCCCTAAAAAACTTGATTAGCCCAATAATTTACTCAGTTTGATACTCTTGACATGTTAAATTGCCTCTCCAGACTTTATTGCTGCCCTAGCCTCAAGAAATACTGTACTGCAGTGTATTTAGGGAAACGCATCTGCAGCTAATTAAGTAATTGGTCCAATTAAGACGGGGTAATTGGGCGGAACGAACAACTAGCATGAACGCGGCGGCACTCTGAAAATTTCTCTTCAGGATTCCCTGATCTTGAGCCCCCCTCTCTGTCCTGGGAACGGGACCTTTCTGTGTGTCACTGGCGCGGTAAGATGGCGGATGGGGACTGTCCCGGGTGCGGTGACAAGCGGAGGTCACAGCACAGCTGGTACCTGAAGGAAACCTCGTTCTCATTACCTGATTAGGAAGGAGAATTGTCACACTGCCGGCCCTCTCAGTGAGCTGAGTATTTTTAGACTTGTCTTATACAATCCTCAGCAGCCTTCCTCAAACTGGGCTTGTGTTCAAATACTTTCTGCACGCAGGAAGAGAGACTCCCTGGCAACCTGTGCGCGCAAGACAGACCGGAGTCATTTAAAAGCCAAGTCCTGTGTTTTTCGTGCTCCTCCCAACCATGCATCAGTGCATCTGAAACAGTTATGGAGGCTGTGTTCTTCAAACACTGTGGGTGTCCTTTTTTTTGTTTTGTATCCGTTCCACCCCCCCAATTGCTCCATCACTGGTGATGTTTGCCTGTACATTAATAATGCGATGTTAATGCAACTAAGACATTAGTTAGGCAGAAGTCACGTAAACACTTTACTTTGATTACTTTAATGAGATTAAACTCTTAGTCACAGTAAATGTAATCGCAGTAAGATATCCAAGATAGGACAGGGAACAGCAGCATGACAGTTTGCAAGGTTACGCTGGGGCACATGCCTCTGGCCCCATCCTATGTCCACTCTTTAATTGAATTGTCCATTATTTACAGGTAAATGGGAGTATTTGGGAAATGCAGAGACACGGCTTAATCAAACTACTGTCTTTGTCACACTATTGACAATAAGTGCATAACTGCGTGCATGTAAACGTTGTCACTACGTGCTACTGTATCTCTGTATCTCCCTATAAAATCTCTTTTTGTTTTTTTTCCTCCTGTCTTATTTTTGAACTTTTTTTCATATTTTGATTTTCTTGAGTGTGTGTCAAATGAGGCTTATTTTGCATATATGCCATTTATAGTGTAGTTCATGACATAAACAGTAAAGCCATATGTTAGTAAGCTGTTTATAATAATAGCAACTATTATTCTGTGCAATATGAGCCTCTCTGCAGACGGCAATAAAATCTTTAACATGCATCCATCTGATAGGCCTATCTGATGAAGTCAGGCAGTCTGAAAGAGTCTGAATGGAGGAACAGTTGGAGTCATTTTCTCATGATTTCACTGGCACGCTTGTGTGGCCCTTACACAACAAAACCTTTCAAGTACAGTCAACAGAATGCTGGTAAAACACACAAAACAAAGCTGCATAATTCACAGAAGTCATCTGGAAACTGTCCTGCACTATGCTAAGGTGACATTGGGTCTTTTCAAAGCCTTTGCTGCTGCCAGTAAAGGTCATTTTCAGAGCAAGGTGGTAGTTAATGCAGGTGATGAGCTGGCAGGCCACTACAAACTATGTCTTTAGTGCTTACAGCTTTTGCAGTACTGATAATAGCTTTCGTTGTAATCAAATTACACTGTGCTGAGAATTTTGTCAGATGCTTTTGTGGTAGTGATCAGAAATGCTTTGTTCTGTTTGAACGTCTGTATTCTGCAATTCCATTCATGTTTTCAACAAAGCAGATTCCACAGGACCCTCATTATGAAGCTCACACTTAAAACAGTATAACCATTGTCAACTCCTGTGTTCACTGGTCTGGTGAACTTTTAGCCCACAAAACTGCAAAGATCAAAACACAGAGTAGAGCACACAGACACAGCACCTAAAAAGCTGGACTGACTGGCTGGAAATTGTAAAACAATGACAAAATTATGTCTAAATCTGTATAATGCTAACACATATTTTACTGTGCACATCAAATCTAAAAACAACACACAATAAAGACTGCACACGACAATGAAATACAGCAAGGCCGGTCTCTTCCAAGGGAGCAACCTCCCAACATCCTCCCTGCTCTCTGTAAAACACACACCGTCAGCCTCCTGCCCAACAGTCGAATGGAAAAGGAAGCTAAAATGCTTCCTTTCTTTCAGGCGGCCTTCCTTGCACGTGCACCGGTCCATCTGGCACTAATTTATAGGAGGCGCTCCACTGTAGGACCATAATGGTTGACCATTCCCTCATGAATTCTCAACAGAGAAGGAGAAATGAGGACTTATTTAACAACTTCACCAGGTCACACTGGGCAGCACCTTGCTGTTCGACTTCAGACAAAGAAAAGAAGCCCAGCAATGTGAGCAGACAAGCAGGACTGTGAGCTACCAGTGGTCAATCACACAGTAGCAGCATTTGGGCTAGTGGGTCAAGCATTGGGCTCTGGACCCTAGAGTACTGCAATTTCAAGCTCATGGTGGCTTACTGGTGTTGGATCCTTCAGCAAGACTGCGCAAATTTTAGTGTATAAACCCAAGCGCTTTGGTTGAACAAACAAAAACGACTTTGCTCAGGCAGATGAAGTAGACGACCCGTACACACAGTGCACCGCGATGCCAGCCATAAAGGAAAATGACTGACTGCCGTTTATGTGGCATAACACCAAGTATGCAGCCATCTGTAATGTCAAATCAGAAGACCCCCTCCAGATTTGCGGCACCCGCGGGCCTCCTCCTCCGCAACAGCGTTCGGCTCGCAGACTCGTATGCAGCCACGATCGTGGTCGCAATGTCAACCAAATTCCTCAACCGCTCCAAGATGACACGGAGATTGACTGTGTGTCCGGAATATTAAAATTCTCAGATGGCAGTACCGCAAGCGTCAGGTGGCAGCGGAAGTGCCTGTGTGTCCATTGACTCCCCAAAGTTATTAGCGTGCTTGCTTATCTGTCCACTCGATTTACAATTCCTGTCTGCCGCTAATCCCTCCCTCTTTGATGATCTATCCGAAGATTTTGTTTATGTGATTTCTGGGTGTCTTACTGCCAATGACCAGTACTTAAATCTTTCCTTCACTGAGCAAAGGGTCAAAGCAACCTTGCATATGTGTTGGCAAGCGAGCTACATATTTAACATAATCTGGAGTAAAATATTAAAAGTATTTACTAACCGCACACATTGTAAATTGCTGATGCTAAAGAGATAATGAAGTCAACGGTGGGTACTAGCTAGTAAGATAACGAGATACCAAGCTTCTCAGTGATGCCTAGATACACGCTTAGAAAGCAGTCCTAACGCTTGGCACCAAAATCCATTAAAACTGCAATGCACTGCCGAGGCTTGCGACCCATGTAAAATCATGTACCTAAAAAGCGAGTAAACTGTCCAAACTGTAGCTACCTACCAGCTTCTGCGATGCAGCCAGTTAGTTATAGCAGCCAGCTAGTTCCAGCTACACCATTAAGTCAGAGTCGCAATCAAGTCATAAATGGGCTAACTAGTGGGTAAACTAGAGGGTAAACTGGACTAGTTGGCTGCACAGTAACTAGCTAACGACGCTAGCTAGCAGGCTGAGCTATGCCAAGTGAGGGGCTCCGCGAAACATCTGGCTTGAGCGAGCTGGACCCATCCAGCATGGGCGAACACTGGGTCGACAGCTACGTTAGCAGCTAAACAACCAGCTAGCTAGCTGGATAGTTTAGGAGATGAAATGCACACGTGTGGGAAACGTATTACACAAGGCAAACATTCTAGATATAGGGGCTACCCACGTATAACCGCTTCGGCCAAGTTAGGCGACTACGTAGCTCAGTTGTTTAGATTGCCTAGATGAACACGGTAACGTTAGCTAACTTTGCAGGTCGTGGACACTAACGTTAGCTGACTGCGACCTGAAATTTTAAGGGCGCTTGCATTGTTTATGGCAATACTCCAGACAGCCAGCCTTAGCTACCCTGTATTTACACTGCACGTATCCAGCTACACAGTTAAACAAACTAGGTGACGTTAGCTGGTTAACGGTATCTAATTCGGCATAGCAAACGTCAGTATTCACCAGGGCCCCACAAACACCGTTCCCTGACTAAAGTACCAAACTATCCATCGCGATTTGTATTTTACTTGTGCAATTTTAGCCAGAGTATCTAGCAAACCTACGGCCACTTAATGCCAAGACGGAACACAAGACAGTTAGCTAGCTAGTTACTAAAAACAACATGTTTAGCCAATGTGCGTCAACTTGCAGCAAATGCTTATTAAAAACAGATAACGTTAGAGGTTGTGGCTTGCACTTGAACGCATAGCCAGCTGCTAGCTAGCTAATGTGGCTAACGTTAGCGAGCTAGTTCCGTAGGAACTTACCTTTCAGATAGGAGGAGTGAAATCTGTTTTGTTGATGTAGCCAGACAGCTAAACATCCAGGGGAGACGTTTATTTGTTCGCCGAACGACCCTAACCCAAAACGATCTCGCAAAGCTTTTGGGCACTTCGCAGTTTCATCCGCCGTTGAGTTGACTTCTACATCAAATCAAAAACGCGTAAAAATCCAACGCGCGAGCCTCACACAGGCTTCAAAGCAGGAAAAAACTGTCATATTCGAATCAAAATGGCGGACATTGTCACGGGAGCGCGCAGCCCGGGGTAGATGCGCTCACATTATAACGGGGGCGCTCCTTTATGATTTATTAATTTAACTCCTTGTAACTTGTGTTTATTTTATTTATATTCTCTTTACTCTTTGTTTATTAATCTATACCTAAACTCCAAAATGCCACGTAAAGTCGATTTAAAGGAAATATATATGTTTAAAACGACGTATATATTAAACTCACAAATCTTACTACCAGCTCTTCATTTGATATTCCACACAATGTTAAACCAATCTCTGCATGAAAGCAGTGGAAATTGTCTATCATATTTTGCCATTACACTTTAAATAATCTGATGCCCAATGTCCAATTCTTTGTTGTTATAAGTTAGCTAGTCCCTAGCTAGTCCCTATTTAGATATGATCTGATCACAGCTTCTATAAAATAAGTATAAATGTTAAGCAAATGTGTTTCACAAAATATTGTTTTCTCTTATATGACATTTGACATTTAAATTTTCGTTTGTACGTTGTCCACTGCAAGATCCTTGGTCACACGTAGTTAACGAGCTAGCAGTATTCTGATCAGTATTCTCAGTATTAATATTCACTTATTCTACCCTTGTTTTAGGTGTTGCAGAGTTTGCGACATTACCTTTGTTTCTATGTTAATTGAAATTGAAATCGCAAGGGATGTCTAGGAAAAATCACACATAATAAGAATACATGTCAAATAAATACAATAAAAAAGAAAACGTACACAAACCTGAGTGTATAGACAAATGGGTACCTAAGTTACCTAGCCTAGTCAGTTAGCCAGCTAGTTGGGTTACTATGTACAGTAATACAACACTTTATGCGACCAAATGACAGCTGTCGTGCCGGGACTCGGCGCTGTAAGTCATCCTCGCTGGAGGGCGCTGTGAGGATTTGTTCTTTGTCAGGAAAGTGTCACTGACAGCCTCAACCAACAGTCTGGAGTATGAGGAAATGGCATTCTGAGGCGTGATGGACCCATTTGACAGTACCGAAAGCCAAGGCTATAATAAATCGGAGAAAGGGGCCGAGAATCTCGCCACGCGGCTGCCGTGGGCCCGCTTCTCCTCATGGCTGGAATGTGTTTGCGTCGTAACGTTCGACCTGGAGCTCGGGCAGGCCATTGAGGTAGCTGCTGCTAGCTAACTACACTAGCATACCTGAGCCAGCTGCAAGTGCATTACTCGCTAGTTAGACTAGCTAGCTAGCCAGTGGCCCTTTGGTAACCAGCTGAAATAGCTAGCTGGCTAGCTGGCTGTTTGTAGCTCCTAAAAATCCTGATATTGTCATGGGTAAGGGGTGGATGAGTAAATGATATCTACATTTCATTCTTGAGCTGTCTTTTTAGCTAGCTGGCTAGTGTAGTAAAGAGTATGTTTTCTTGTGTTAAAACGTATGACAAGCTGTAACATCCCCTGCATTAGTGCAACTGGGCATCATAAGGACATAGCTAGGTTGTCTTGCCTCAAAACTTGTCTTCTCTCTGTTTTAACGTAGCTACATTCATATATACAGCTGCAAACGTACACTGCACGGATCTACGCATTTTAGTCATGTGAGTAACTCACGCTTGTTGTCTCTTTCAGCTGGTGTATCCCCACGATGTAAAACTGACAGAGAAAGAGGTAAGCAAGTTCTTACTAATGTAGCTACAACATCAGTGTAATAACTTTAGAGTAACTAATCCAACAAGCGTAATCCAGTTATTTTTGCACCACTATCAAGAATTTCCATTTTCACATATAGGTAATGTGTAATATAAGATTGTGGGCGCTCTTGTAACGTTATTTCGTTCATTTATGTCCCCCAGAAAACGAGCATTTGCTATTTGTCTTTTCCCGATTCCTATTCTGGTAAGTTAAGTATACTTTAATGGTTGTTTAGTAGAGAAGTTATCCAGTTCAACTTTGTGATTGTATTGTGTGAATCATCAGCGGTTGCGTTAATCTGATTATGATATATCGATTGAATCTCCTTTCCTGGTGAACATAACGGAAGTTAGTCTCTGCACGCTTGCCTTTGTGTTTGAATGGACAAGCATGTTTCATTTACGTGGCCATTGACTGAGCATGAAATGGCATCTGCTGGATTCTGTGTGTCCCCGTAGGATGCCTCGGTGACACTCAGTTCAGCTTCAGAGTGCGACAGTCAGTGGGGCAGAAGGGTTCCTGGTTCAGAGAAGAGGACACTTACAACAGAGATGCACCAGGAACGCTGCAGGTAAGGATAAACAGCACCCTGCTCAACACAGCAGTCTTAGTGAGAACTATCAGAGTGGTGTAGTTTGCACTTGAAACTATAAGGTTTCAGTCAGAAAGTGCTGTTGTGTCTTTGCGCAAGGAGCCAAATCTGGAACAAAACAAGAAACACAACTCCTGCTTCAATGAATATTCAATTATATACTTGCATGATTTGTAAAAGATTAAGAAAATAGCTCACTGTGGAGAAATGAATAAATTATATCACAGAAAAGTATTTTCTTATTCCATGTCTATTTGAATGAATTTCACAATGCGCTATAATCAAGCACAGCGGCCTTGCATGGATGGTCCTCAGTCACAGATGCACAGATACACTTTCCAGATGCAGTGAGAAAAGGGTAGCCTATGTGCTGCACATACACTGCCAATTCTGAGTCTCTGAACATCTCTTGTCTCTCCCTCGTTGTAGAGAGAGCCGGCCCATTACTACGGGTACGTGTACTTCAGGCAGGTCAAGGATGGCTCCGTCAAAAGAGGGTACTTCCAAAAGGTACGCATGGCGACGGGTGCTTCTCGAGAGCATCCGACCAAAAGTGCTCATATGACATGCGATATGACATGCCGATCTCAGTGACACGCTGCAGAAACGTGTCTGCACGTGCGTTCCCCCTCAGTGGAAACAGTGTGTCAGCGACTCGCCTGGGGAGTCAAGAGATCGTAGAGTTTTGTGTTACACATTCGGCAGAGGCCTGTGAATGAACACAAGCCTCTTTTAACCCCTTGAGGGAGGTCCTTCAGTGGCAGTGTATCATATTGGTTAAGGAGCAGGACTTGTAATTGAAAGGGTGCCAGTTCAGTTCCCCTCTGGGGCACCACTGCTGTACCCTTGGGCAAGGTAGTTAACCCACAATTGCCTCAAAAAATATCCATCTGTATAAATGGATAACATTTAAGAAAAAAACTGTAACCGATGTAAGTCGCTCTGGATAAGAACAAGAACGTCTGCTAAACGCCAGTGATGTCATGTAATGTAATGTCCTTCATGTCTTGGTTATGGTTAGTCATTGACATTTATCTTCTATTTGTGTGTCCCCCCACTGTTGCTGTCATCTTTTCTCTGAAGTCATTGGTGCTGGTGTCCAGACTGCCCTATGTCAACCTCTTCCAGTCCCTGCTGAAGCTCATTGCTCCAGAGTATTTTGAGAAGCTGGAGCCTTGCCTGGAAGCAGGTGAGACGGAATGTCGGGTGCTTCATCAATTCATTATTCATTTACTTTTTGGCCATAGCTGGACAGTCAGCGTATGTCTACATTTACTGCAGCTCCACAGTTAACCACAGCTCAAACTAACGCACCCGGGTTTCTTTTCAGTTTTTGGGGAGTTACGGAGTATATGAAAATCATTATGGATTTGTATATCACTTTACTGCTTTTTCTTCTTGTGTTTGGACAGCTGGGATTTTTAATGAATCGCTTGTGATTTTAGCTTTCCATCTGGGATACAAACCCTCTGTAATCCAGAGTCTGGTGTCAAAACTGATTAATGTTCCACAGCAATGCCTGTAAGATTCAGTAGATTTAGTTTATTTCATTTGGATGCCACCCCTTATAAGGATTATGTGGTTCACCGGAGCCTTGTTGTTGGCTGTGGTCTGCTCTTGTTATGGTAGTCTGGTACAGTGTTTAGGGAGCTGAACTTGTCAGGTTTGAATCTCAAGCAGGTTGCGGCTGCTGAATTTCTCTGTTCAGTATCCACATGTGTTTGTCTGTGGTGTTTAAAATGCAAGCTATTTTTGTCACTGGGGTTCAGGGGCCTCTGCTAAGTAGGTGAATTATTTACAGAGAATAAATAAATATGAAATACATGAACTTATAAAGTCATTGTTTAATAGAATATCACAGAATTTATTGTGCAATTTGAAGCTCATGAAATGGTGTCTGTATCAGCCCTATGAAGCAGCATTAGGACACGGCATTCACGCATTGCAGGGCGGAAGTGTTGTGCAGCCTCTCTGAAGTGCAGTGCTCGCTCCAGCAGAGCAGGGATCCCTGGCCTAGTGAGGTGTTGCTGTGGTTTGGCAGAGTGCTACATTCATTAATCATCATATTAGAGACCTCAGATGCCTCTGCTTTGTCATCAGACAGAAATAAAGTGGAAATTCAAGAGCACTCTCTCACATCCAGAGACGTGATGGTTTTACTGAAGGGCAATAGCTCCCATGACAGCTTGTAATAAATGCACAAAGGTGTCTTACCTCTGAAAGTCTTATGATTGATTTTTTTGAAAGACTACCGTGGGCTGGTATAGGTTGCCTTACAATAATTCTTTGAGAAGTATACTGAACTGGAGTTTGAAGTGAATTGCATTCTTGGAAAAAGTCATTAAGAAATTGAAGTGAGCCCCAGGGAAGGTGTTTGGTTGGACATACAGTGCTAACCACACACCAAGTGACTTGACAGATTTATGAACACCTGCCACATCAAGCCAAACACTTTCTCCTGGGTTTCATTTTATTTTAGAAGCTGTCATTGATGCCTTTTTCAAGGTGCAGTTTTGGAGTGGGGCCTGGATCAGCTGTAAGTTCAGTAGAGGTTCTGAACTTCTGAATGGAAGGTCATAACTTAAATCACAAAGCCGTGGCTGCCAGGCCGAGTGCTCACTGCTAAGCAATGGGCAGGTGTCTCACACTTGTTTCTGGCCCTCTCTCCCCCCACAGTATGTAATGAGATTGACCAGTGGCCCGCCCCGGTGCCAGGCCTGACCCTCAACCTGCCTGTCATGGGAGTGGTGATGCAGGTAGGAACAGATGGCTGGGAGCCCCGAACACACCCCAGGCCCGAATCCAGCGCTGCATCTCAGATGTTCATCGGCTCATTCAGCGATACAGAGCTTACCCATGTTACAGCTGTTCAAGAGTGATGGGAGAGTGAGGCTTCCTGAACCCTTAAATGGGTGGAGCTATCATGAGTAACCTATTTGCTCATTTCAACCAATATAATGTAAAATTGGAGCTTCAGTTTACAGTGTTACAGCAATCCTGTGTTCTGAAAGGTGAGAGGATGTGCGTACCAGTGAGAAGCAATTGTAATTTCACATTCAATCGATCTTACAGGTCAGGATCCCTTCAAAATACGACAAACCAGGAGGAAGCCCTCTGAAGCAGTCGCACAAGGAGGTGCGTACATGTGTTAAACAATTACATCATTTATTTGGCAGGCAGATGCCCTTGCTGGAGGAGACTTACGGTGCTTTCAGTTTGAGATAATCTCCTTACACAGTTCAGATGGATATTTAGTGAAACTGTTCTGGATAAGTAACTTTATAAAGGGTACAACAGCAGGGCCCCACCCAGGAAATGAACTTGTAACCCACTGGTCACAAGTCCAGATTCCTGTACCAATGTGAAGTTCTGGTGTTTTTAGAAACATTGATTTCTGAATGTGTTGACATGCATCAGAATTCATCTGCTTACCCCCTGAGAAATAATACATTTTGTAAAAAATACCACAATTTTGTTCTTGTACTTTTAAGTCTTGTGTAACTTCAGCTGTACATGACAAAAGAAAGAAATGACATGGACATGACAAAGAGAAAGAAATGACATGGAAAATGATGACCTGTTTCAGCACTTGGCTGTGTGCTTGTGTGTTTGGGTAAACCGAGTCCTTAGGTAGTTCTAGGCTCTGGAATACACAGTGGATTTACATGGAAGGGAGGTAGTCCTAGGCTTTGGAATACGCAGTGGATTTACATGGAAGGGTTTGATTTTGTTCCGTTTGTTCACATCTGTGGTTCTTTCTGTAAAATCAAAGAAATTGGCATCAGAAATAATGCTGCCAAACACTGGTACTGTGAATACCCACAATGACATCTGTCTGTGTTGGTGTCAGAACCTGCTGCCTGCTCCCATGGTCCTGCCCACAGTGCACGAGCTGGATCTGTTTAAGTAAGTACAGAGGAGCCCTGCTGCTTTACAGGTGTGTTTTTAGTGCACTGGGGCGCGTTTGCACACGGCTCCCGGTTTGCTGTCTGTGGAGTCGGACTGCAGCCAGGGATCCCCTCGCCCCTGTCCGTGTGTGTGTGTGTGTGTGTGTGTGTGCCCGCGCGCATTCGGCTGCCATCATTCCCCTGGCTGCTGTCCGATCAGTGGAGTTGGCCTGGTCCCTTAGTACATCAGTGCAGCTCAGATTACATGTGCAGGTTATTGACTCTGCAATTTTGTGGAATTTTGTAAACATTTATTCACATTATATACAAAAGGCAAACACTGTACAGATGTAAAATACTGCTTAGGCATGCCATGGACCAGAGATTTAGAGAGGTTCCTGTAGGTTGTGATTAGGTGGAAAGTATGCCTTGTATAAATGGCCTGATATATCTTTGAATTTTTTGGTGTAGAGGCCATTGCTGCAGAGGTAAAACAACTAAATATTTCAACAACAGGGTGTAGAGTGAACTCTGCTGCCATTCCTCTGTTGTGTGGTGCACTGTAATGAACTTTGTAATGAGCTGTAAACTGTAATAAGCAGTTTATCTTTATTATTTTTCTAGATCAATACTCTCTGACGCTTCAACTGTGTGTGCATGTGTGATCAAAAGTGCTTTGCGTTGTTAATCCCCGGCAGATTGTCAGAAATCCTGAAGGTTAGTGCTGTTGCCAGGGTTACAGATTGGGGCACTAAGTGACAAGCTCCTAATGTCTCCCAGGTGCTTCCAGTCCGTCCTGATCCACATCCAGATGCTCTGGGAGCTGATGTTGCTGGGAGAGCCGGTGGTCGTCATGGCGCCCTCTCCAACCGTCTCCTCGGAAACCGTGCTGGCCCTCGTCAGGTAAAAGCAATCAGCATGTTTACACTGCGACCCGTCCCAGAGTGCTCAGGACATTGACAGACCCTCCGAGTTCTCTGTGGTGGGACAGACAGACCTCAGCCAGCATGGTTGTGTCCTCTTGCCCAGTGCTTGCATGTAGCAAAGCAGAAAGAGTTGTACAAGAACGTTTCATACCCAGAATATACAGGGCCAACGTTTCATTCAAGTCTTTTTAAATTCTCCTCCCAAAGTGTAATCCTATAGGCAATAAAATGTACACTCACCAGACCACCAATGGTGCCATAAACCATAATGGTGTCTATGCATTAGATAAACATTTGGACAGACATTTTCTCATGATGCACCAAGTATCCAAAGTTTTAACTTGGGGAAAAAAAACAGAACAAAGAAAGTTAGTTGCTCTGGCTGCATAGGTCAAGTAGCTTGCTCAAATGTCCGACCACAGCACCCCATGGAATTTTAAGCTTTGACCCACTGGTGGTGAATTAAGCTCCCTTTATCACAGCTCCCTGCTGCTGCTGAACTGAGTGGTTTTGTATCTGTTTTTCCACTCCCTCTCCAGCGCCATCTCTCCGCTGAGGTACTGCTGTGATTACCGGCCTTACTTCACCATCCACGACAGCGAGTTTAAAGAGTACACCTCCAGGACACAGGCACCGTGAGTGGACCCTTCTTTGCGCTTCTCTGCGCTCTTTCACCCCTCAGTGCGCCGAGTATCAGCACAGTGTGTTCAGTACTTTTGACCCCCGTGACCTCTGACCTCCGACCTCATTTGGCTCTGGCTTCCCCCCTTGCCCCAGGCCCAACGTGATCCTGGGGGTCACCAACCCGTTCTTCATCAAAACCTTCCAGCACTGGCCTCACATCATCCGCCTGGGGGACCTCAAGATGTCAGGTAAGGAGGGCGGCCTGCTTCCTGTGTTCCTGAAGAGCCTCTGTGCCTCTATCGCGGGAAATACTGGGCTGTTTTGAAGTGGTTACACTTCAAAACAAGCGCTGTTTGCCAAAAGCCAACAGCGTATCACCTCTCAGGCGGTGTGAACCAAACAAGCCTCGTTTTAGTCCTGCTTATATTCCTTATATGTTATAGATATAGTAGAAAAAATGTTCTGCTTCATTCGAAGTGCAGAAACCTAATCAGATTAGATATGAAATGTAATTGAATCAGGACCTCTGTTTCCGCTTGCAAGCCCGGGGCATGCAGCTGGTTTCTGTGAGGCCAAAGAGGACTTCTGTGTCTCGCTAGCCGCTGTTTAGCTTCAGTGTTGTTTCCTAACTCCTTGTTCCCTCTCTTTTCAAGGTGATTTGCCGAAGCAAGTCAAAGTGAAGAAGCTGGCAAAGCTGAAAACACTTGACACTAAACCAGGTAAAAATAGGTGGCTTACTGCTGTGCTTATGGAAGTTAACTGCTAGTGTAATGGCCACCTTTCTGATTGAGTAAGACAAGGACATTAAAGCAATCATTGTCAATTGTTTCTGTGAGCCTTAGGATTGTCTACATGCTGACTAACAGAAACTTGGTGAAACCTATGTAGTGGAGCAATCTGCCAGTTTGTCCTAATGTTACTTTACTAATGACATCGATCAGTGGGTGCCACTATAGAGTGAGGTTCTGAGTATCTGTTACCATCAAAGCAATTTGACAGGCTGTAGTATAACGTCTCTGTTTAATATCTGAAATTTGAAACGCCTACTGTTAGGCTTCAGTAAACTATGGAATAAAATTCGCTGTTGTTTTGCCTTTACTCTGCATTGAAGAGAACAAATGCATAGATGGGACCTCTAGTGTCCATCTCGAAAATTGCAGCTCAGTAAAATGGCACGAGGCAAAGTTTGCAGGAACATTAGGACAATGGTGCATTGTATTTTTATGAGATTATTTGCTAAGCCAAAACCCTTATCCAGGGCAATTTGCATAGGTCAGATTGTGTCATGAGCATCCATTTATAGACCGGTATGTTTACCAAAAGTATCTTGTGTGAAGTAGCTTACTGAGGGTTATAATAGCAGTCAGCCCAGCCTTATCTGGGATTAGACCCAGCTACTTCATGCTCATAACCTGTCTACCTGCTCTGTCAGAAACTGTGAACCACTGTGACTTTATATTATGTCCATCAGTAACAAATGTGTTCATCATAATCCCTGTATGTCTTTCTCTGCTTCTCTCAGGTGTTTATACGGCATACAAAACATTTCTTCACAAAGACAAGGCACTTATTAAAAGGCTTTTAAAGGTAAGCAGGTGGTCTTGTAACTGAACGCTGTCTGAGTGAGATTGAATTTTCCAGTCTTGGTGGAAGAGCCGGTCCCCACACTCTAAGCTCCTGTTGCAGACGGTTTTGGTGAAATGGGTTTTTTATGGTCTTTCTCTGTTATTCATCCCTTCAGAGATTGAACATTGGTCTTACCTCAATGCGATAACCTCTGCACTCTTGCAAGAGCGGTGATTTTTTTGGTAGGTGTCGGCATATGATGCAGCCAGTTTCGAACCCGGGGCCCTAGGGCTCAGCCAGCACTCGAGTGCTTTGCTGACTCAAGTCACTTGGGAGCCGCTGATCTGGGTTCAGCGGGGTGAACCCAAATGGAACTCGGAGCGGGAGATTAACATTCCGAAGGCCTGACTTTACTCCACTCCGGGAGCGGCAGCGGCAGCAGCAGCGCCAGCCGTGAATTATTGAGTGCATTCAGCCCACCGTCTGAAGCAATGCGCTGAATTCAATGAGATGTGCAGCCAAGAGGCTAATGTGGTTACTTCCTCACCACATGACAAACTTCCTGAGAAAATTAAATCTTGGAGAGGTTTTTTCCCCCATCCCTCCCAGATTGTTTAATGTGATGTTTTGTACTGCAGCACCGCTGTCTCCTATATCACCGATGTGTTACTTACACACACACACACCTATTTCACCTATTACCTCTGCAAAAAGCATGCTACTTGCATAAGAATGGATCAGTTTTCTATGTGATGCTTTCGGTGTGAGGTTTTGCTTGGCGTCAGGGTCAGCTACATTTGCTTGGTTGTGCTTAGCCAGTAAAATAATTTGAAAATGTATGTTTTCTGTCATTTTCACAGTAATTCTCAGGATAGGTGTGGCTGAATATGTTAAAAGCTGTTAGTATGAGACTATCCTGATGGACATTCTCCTTGTGTCATATCCGAAGTTTCAGTGAAAAAGGGAGCTGGGGTCCATCGATGAGGATCATTTGGATATGGTCACGGTTAAGACATTTGTGGTCCTCGCTCTCCCTGCCTCCCAGCTGCTGGGTCTCTGACGGCTTGAACGGAGACCAAGGTGTCAACCTCGTTCATAAGCATGGAGGTGTTTCCAAATTGGAGGCCACAGCATTCCTGTCCTTACTCAAACATCTAGACAGCTCTGCCAGGCATTAAAAGGGCTTTTAAAGCCTGACTATGTGCCAGGAAGTGAAGTTTGTCACGTACCTCAGCTTTAAAGGTTATTGTTTCCAGCCTCCTCGGGTCTTGCTGGTACAGGCAGCTGGGGCCTGTGTCTCAGAGCCTTGACCCTCCTTAGCAGGGAGAAAGAGCTGCGCTGTCCGTTCCCCTGGCTGTGGAGCCCTGATCCTCTCTCTGCCTCTCAGGGGATCCAGAGGAAGAGGCCGTCGGAGGTGCAGAGCGCCATCTTGAGGAGACACCTGTTAGAGCTGACGCAAAGCTTCATTATACCACTGGTGAGAGCTGTGCTATAGCTCAACTGTGTCATATTCATGCTGTACTCTCTGTGCCTGTGCTCCAACACATTTTTTTTTCTATACCTGAACTCCATCATCCTCATACAGTTCTTTCTATGCCTGAAATGAAATTCACACTGTCCCCTCTTTACTTGAACTCCATCATATTCACTCCTTGTTGGTCTACAACTCCAAATTGGTGTATAAAACTCCTTGGTCAGATTCACTGCTATGCTGTCTGTGGCCAGTGGAAACAATTACTGCTGTTTGTGAGACATTATTAGATTTCCCACATCCAGTTACAATCATGGGACTAGTTTAATGCCATCTTGGAAGGCCTCCACAGTGACAAAATAGAAAAGGCCTGCTTGTCTTCCCCCACAACAACTGATGCAGCACTCTTCCTTAATTCTGACCCTGCCATATGCTTTTAATGTACATTGCATGATCTGAAAACCCAAACACTCAAGTATTTTCATGCCTTTTTTAGGTCTGTTTGGCTGTGTAAGTCACGGTAATATGTGCTAAATATTGCGCCTTGTTCTTCTATAGCCGTCTGCACCACTGCCACATTGGGGTACTTTTTCTCAAGAGGGCAGAATTAACTGGTATTGTCAATGTGTGTTTTGCTGAGTCTGCCTGTGTCTGAAGCTTGTGCTCCCTGCAAACGCTGCATCTCATGCACTGCTGTATATCCGCAGGAACGCTACCTGGCCAGCCTGATGCCCCTGCAGAAGTCTATAACTCCCTGGAAGGTAGGTCTAGTGTCAGCTGTGACGTCCTTGGTTCGGCAGTAAATACATGATTCAAACTTACGGTTTCCCGGTGTTGCCCACCAGGAGCGCCATGTTTTATTTTCCTCACTTTATATCATGCCACACTCCTGCCTGTGGTCCTAACTCTCTGAATGTGAGCTAACCCAGGTTGCATATAATACTATACAGTGGGGTTATTTCCTAACAAGTGTGCTCTACAGCGCCCTCTGCTGCTGGGCTGTAGTGTTGTGGTGCTGTTAACGCAGAAGGGAAATGACCGCGGGTGGTGTGTTTGTTGCAGACTCCTCCGCAGATCCGGCCCTTCAGCCAGGAGGAGTTCATGGGGACGCTGGACCATGCAGGGCCCCAGCTCACCTCCATGCTCAAGGGCGACTGGATAGGGCTGTACAGGTAATCAGACAGGCTGAATGCACGTGCGCTCCACAATCTCTTAGCCCCAGGTACCAAGTTCAAGGGCTGTTATGCGCTCTGAAAACAACAGAACTTGCATGCCTGCGATTGTACTCCAAATGACAACGGATTTATTTAAACCAAATGCTTGGTCACATGAATGTTTTGACCCCACAAGCGGTCTACATCAGTCCTAATTGCCTTGAATGTCAGTAGTGACGAATCACTGCATGGGCTTATGCAAAACCCCTCTGACTTTTTTTTTTTAACTGTACAGTAATGCCTTTGAGTCATCGTCTAAAGCTGGTGTGTCAGACGTTGTACTTGGAAGGCTACGCTTGGTTTTGGTCCACACAGTTCCCTTAATTAGTCAAGTAATTTATGATGTAAATGGAGTCATGTGATGCATTGTTAACGAAAAAATGGAAAAAGTGAGTAATGATCGAGCTAATGAGGTAATCAAAAGCAGAGGCTGGAGCAAAACCAGCACAAGCAAAGAGATCCAGGAGCTGAGTTAGACATCCATGCTCTGTGGCAAGCTTAGTACTGTCCCCTCTTGGAGCATATGAGGGATGAATGTCCCTGTAAAAGAATGAAGGAAAAGGTCGCCTTTCTTCGTGCTTGTTTTCTCAGGCGATTCTTCAGGTCTCCAAACTTCGACGGGTGGTATCGTCTCCGGCACAGAGAGATGACACAGAAACTGGAGTGTCTTCACCTGGAGGTCATCTGCGAGGCTGTGAGTATCTTAGCCCCTCAGCATTGGTGAGCTCCTTCCTTTGGGGAGGGATTACATTACATTACCATTCATTTAACAGACGCTCCTATCCAGAGCGACTTCCAGGACAATAGAACATGAGTGTAGCCATTCAAGTTGAATGAGCAACAGTGTCAGACCAGGCTAACAACACTCCCAGACTAGTGAGTGTGAGAATAACACTATTCAAGCTCTACCCTAAATTAACTTGTGCAACCTGACTAGACAAGGGAAGCCAAGTATTCTACCATACATCTGTCACTTGATCACAGAATCCAAAACACATCACAATACTACATATTTGATGCTCCCTTTTGAAAGTATGGCTTTTTCACATCTTGTGTTTCAAAGGTTTGCCTCTCCTCCTCATAGGACCTGCTGGATTGGATCAAAGACAAGTCTGAAGTGGAGATCGTGGACTTGGTCCTCAAACTGAGAGAGAAGCTGGTTTGTTAACCTGTCTTGATGACCCCACCCCACATAAAGAGTCCCCCAGCTGCTCTGTTAAGTTCTGTTGGGTGGTTGTAGTCTGTGGAGATGATGACGGCCGTTTTCTCCAGCTTTCCTTCTGTCTTCCAGATGAAGGCCCGTCGGCAGCAGCTGCCGGTAAAGGAGGAAGTTTTGGAGAAGCTGGAAAACTACATCCAGACAGTCATTGGATCGCTGCCCGAAGACCTACAAGCAGTGCTGCACCGCCACTGACCGGTCCAATACTGGCTACTCCAGTACTGACCACCGCAAACCCTGATTTGTCAAATAATGGCTACTCCAGTACTGTCCTCCCCAACACTAACTGGTCCAGTACTGACTATTCCAGTACTGAATACCCCATCACTGACTGTTCCAATACTGACTATTCCAGTACTGACCTCCCCAACACTGGTCCGATACTGACTACTCCAGTACTGACCAGTCCAATACTGACCACCCCAGTGCTGACTGGGCCAATAATGACTACTCCAGCGCTGACCATCCCAACACTGACTGGTCCAATACTACTCCATTACTTGTGGACCTTTACAGTATTGACTGTTACAACACTGACTGCTCTAGAACTGACCGTTACAGTCAGTACTGACCAGTCCAACATCGTCTGCTTCTGCACTGACTGCCCCAACACTGCAGCACTGACTGATCCCACACTGATTTCCCCAAGATTTACCGCTCCACTACTGACAACCCCAGCACTGCAGCGCTGACTGCTCCAGTGCTGACTTCCCCAACACTAACCGGTCCAGAATTGTCTGCACCAGTATGGACCGCTCCAGAACTTCTGCAGACCTGACAGCTCGAACACTGACACTACACCAGCACTGACCGTCCAATGCCGGTGCTTTCTGACACCCAGGACTCCTCTGTGCCACGCCCCCCTGAGCCCTTACACATGCCAGTCCCCTGCCGTGCCTCTCGATATGGCCTTCATCTCATCCATTTTACCGCTTTCTTCATATTCATTTTAAAATGTCAGTATCCTCCTTTAGACCCGAGTAGGTACCTTAAATGAGCAACAGTTTCACGGTTTAGAATGTAGTGAAGTCAATATTGAAGCTTAATGTATATTCATCTCTTAAGACTGATGTTGATCAGACACAGCCATAGCTACCAGGATGTCTGAACGTGTGAATGAGAGTCTGCCTTTGCTTATCCAGAGTTTGGCGATCAGCGTCACGATTTCTAAGAGTTATTAGTTCATATACCTCACCAGTCCAGCTCATTGAATGTGTTTGTGTTCGGTTTCAGCATCTCATCCGCTGTGCAGGCAGAGAATTTGAATGTTAGCACCGTTTGCATCTTTCTTTGGAGGGTGTGTTTGCCACGCAGAAAACGGCCTAGATGTTAGTCAGTTAGGCTTCACATGCAAGCTGAGAAAAATAGCATAGCGAAAAGTATTTTAAAAAACATTCTCCAGTACGTCTGCAGTTACTGCCCTGACGTGTTGCGAAGTGGTGTCATGTAACCCTTGCATAGGTACTGTGTGGTGCGGTGTTTGTCTCTCAGCCATGCATTTCTGCCTTATGTGACAGATAGGGAGTGTTATGTCACCATTGCTTTTAAGGTAACCAGCTTGACGAGGCAGTGGTCACTGTGTGACGTGGTGCCATGAGGGCGTATATGGAGTTTAAACATCTGCTTTTATTTCTACATTTTTAATCTTAAATTTGATGCAGCTCAGCACCAAGATGAAAGGTTTTGCACTGTAAAAACCATGTTTTGTTGATTTAGTTAGTTACTGTGAGTCTGATTAGCTTTACTTGTTTTGATATGTTAGGTGCAGCAAGCCTTTATTGGAACTTAAACATAAGGATCTGCTTCATCAGCAGTCTGCCATTTTTAAGAGTATGGGTACGCAAAATAGAGTCTGCTTCCCATGAACATCTGAATTAAAAAAAAAATCAAGTAGCTGTCATTAGAAATGACTGCACTGTGTATGTAAAGCAGGGCAGTCTCTTGTTGTGAAATGCATGTGTGCTCTCTGAAACAGCACTAACGGATCGTACGGCTCATCTGAGCTTTGTATTTCAGGAGGGTGTGTACACAAGGCCTCTGTGGAAACACACTTCAGGTGGAAATCCTTTGTAATTTCTACAGTTACGCGGCACAAGATGAGCCATTGTTCCCTGCGGTATCTGACCTCCCTTGTCGTTATCACTGTTACGGCAGGTAGACGAGTGTAGGAGGAAAGAAAAGGTTGGAATTTAATGGGCAGAATGACTGGCCTCCTGATCGCTAATCACACTTCTGTCTTAATGGCTGGAGTTGTGACCACTTTGTTTTTTGACTTCAGGGACAATGCCTGAATTGATTTCTAGAATGAAAGAGCTTCAGTTTCTGTATAATTCAAATTCAAGGCAGAGAGCAGCAATTTGTGAAACAGGATCAATATTGACCTAATTTACCAACGGTAATGACTTCATGTCACATTTTAACAGTGATTTGACTTAAGTAGCAATCTCAGCTCTTTATGGGGTTAATCATATTGGCATCAGTCACGAACCGTTTCCTTTGAGAAAGCACAAATGCTTTTAGGTGACCATCTCTGACTATCCTAGTAAGTTTCCACATGACCATAACCTGGATTTAAAAGGAGTTTACTGCATATGCTGCTTTTGAGGTGAATCCATTGTCGCTGAGCAGACTTTATTACGACGGATGAGCTTTCTGTGTGTATACATGTGTGTGAGAGAGAGTGAAAATCTGTGTTTTAAAATACATGTGCAATGCAGGCCAATCTTAGGGGGTGAGGGGGGCACACCAGTGGGCAGTACAGTGTCCAGACAGAGCCACACCAGTGTAAAGCTAGCCCTGCTGATCCAACCAGAGATCAGTACCTGTCCAAGCTGCTTTTGTGGATGTAAAGCGTACGTGTGAATGGTAATTCTCTTCGGAAATTAGGTAAGCGAAATGTGGCGCACACACACACACACACACAAAAAAAAAAAACAAGGCAACTGAAGTGACACACTATAGACCCCTCTGTCTGGATGGGGGTTTTCTGTTTTGTTAGTTTTATTTTGTTGTATGAAGGGTGCCTGTTTGACTTGATATATTTTGTTCAGGTTGTGGTGTTGATGTGAAAAGTGACGTTGGAGTGAAGCGTGGGGGTTTGAGGTGTCGCGGGGCACCGGTTGATACCCGCCCCACACAAGCATCAAAGCTGACCTTGACGCCAGGATGGCCGGGACACCCTGACCAACTGCTGCCCACATCCCAGTGCTTTTCTAGAACCCCAGAGTCACATGACTCTGCCCACACTGAAACTAGTTCTGTGTTTGAAGTGCATAGGTGTAATCTAGACTGTGTACATTTTTTAAATTATTATTTTTGTTTTATTTATTTGGAAATTGTTACTCTTTTAGATCTGGTGGTTTTCATCTAGACTGGCACTGTCAATACTACAAGATGTTGAAAAATAAAATGTGTTGCTAATAAAATTTGAAAAAGAAATGATGTCGTGTTGAAATGGTAATATAGTTTTTTTTTTATTCTGGACTGGGTTACAATATAAAAGTACACAACAAGGTTTTTAAACTGAGTTCCTTCACTAAATATCCAACAATATACATAGATTAACTGCAAAATTTCATTTATGTTTAAGTCGGTCCTAAGAAGAGGCCTTCTAGGCAGCTAAATAATCATCCATCACTGGAATGTTGTATTATAACTCTGTCCTGTAGAGCACACGCTCGCTGTAAATGACAGTCTCATCTACATCCCTGGACAGTTGGCCCATTACCTGAGGTACTTTCCTACCTCCACATATTTCAGTCTCTTTTATTGACTGCTCTTAAAGTTTAACTAGGCCATAAAGATAGTACATCTGTTGTTCCTCAGCATCGTCCACCACCTGCCTGCTGCTGGAGTTAGTGAAACACAACGGTTTGGTCATCTGACTCGATTACCACACCCCAACCCCCCACCGCGAATCCTGAACACGCCTTACTGGCTCAGTCTGTGACACAGCAGAACTGGCCTCCCAGGGTCACGATGCTTCCATTCCAGACGCTCCGTCTGTGTCGCCATTCAGTCCCACTAAAAAAATGAGTGCCCCGTTCACCCTGGCAACAGTGCAAAGTACTCAGGTACTGTTCCATTTTATTATTTTTTTTATACCACAGACTTCAACAGCCCCGAGGTCATGCAGACATGGGCAGCCAAACAATAAAACACTAGCTATCACTCGTGGTGTCACTAAGGAATACTGATACCGCTTTATGAGCAGGGCAAAGCACAGCACCTTGTTTAGAAATGATGAAAGGGAAAGTGCTTGGTCATATGTTGCAGGACCATCCATTCTTACTAAAAAAGAATTACTATATGATGAAGTTACAAATAAATAAAATGTCTGATACACTGAGGTATTTTGAGTGCTTGTAGATGATGTTAAAAACTATCCCTACATGCACCCGTAGCAACACAATGCGACTAAATTTACTCTGTTAGACATGCATGCACACAGACATAGCCTTCATAAATTCACTGATTTGTGAGACTTCATATTCGGAAATAAACTTTTGGAATGATCCCATATTCCTTCACTAGCTGTCTCTTGGAGAGAAAAATGACACTTACTCCCCTATATTTTGTATTTTGGCTAATTGGAACACTGGGAAATAAGCATATTTTTGGGATTCCTAAAGAATAGCAACAAAATAAATGTAAAAAGATGCAAAGCAATTCACTCCACGTCACCCAGCGGATGCTGAAGGTGCAAAATCGTTACCCATAATGCACGTCACACAAACAGGACAGTGCCTTAGTGTGAGCTGTTAAGACCCCCCTTTGAGGAGAGGTTGTCAGTGAGGTTGGGCTCCCTTCCTCTCCCGCCACGTCACAGCGCCCCATTCTTCTTAGCGTGTTACGGTCAGCGATTCGTCATAGAACGCTTTGGGGGGCGTGGCCAGTAGCGGCATCCTCTCCCCGAGCGCGGCTTCCCGGAAATTCCGCCGGAGCCAGCCGTAAGCAATACTGTCCAGGAATCCCTGAAGGGACAAAGTCAGAGCCTGAAAAAGGGACACATCATGTTAGAATTCAGGCTCCGCCACATTGTCATTAACTTAGCAGACAAACTTGTTCATGAGAATGTACAGAGCATATGACAGATGTGTTGACAGCAGTTTGCTATTCAGATGTAACTTTATGATTCAGCACACTGAATACTTCTGCACACTGCCAATCAAACAGACTTTGCAGAAATATAGCTACAGATCATACCCGCTGAAACATTCACATCTGAGTGTTTTGATGTGTTTGTGTTCTGAGTTAAATATCTTAGGAAGATTATAATGTACTACAGCTGCATATTAATTAAATTATTATTTTAGTACTTACTTGTACAATATAGAGAGGGAAGAGTTTTTCCTGAGAGATTCCTTCCACAAATGACAGGCTCACAAGAATAAGACCTGTAGGAAGAAGAAAAAAAACACTACTTCAGTACAGAATGTAAAGCAAAAAACAGCTAAAGTGAAGCCGGTACTTCTGCTGTTTTTGTTTCTTTGCTGATTTGCCATTGCATTATATCAAAGTATATGTGTGTGTGTCTGTGTGTGTCTGTGTGTGTATATATATATATATATATATATATATATAATTTTATTATCATTATATATTGTTACGTATATTATATCAAAGAAAAAGAGTGGAAATCAAGGACAACATAAAACAGCACAAACATTGCTTTTTAAAATGATTTTCTCCCTTATGCAGGGGCACTTGGGATAGCAAATGCAATCCTCCAAAACAGTCACAATGCTGCAGGTGTAATTTTTCACACCACGAGTCCCACAGTGCATCGCAGTGAAGCAAACACCCATCAGAGGATAGGCAGAGTTCCAGTGACATCAGATGAGCGGCTGACAGTCACCTGATGAGTCATAGGATGCCTGAGAGCAGTGAGAGGAGGAAGCTCTGCTTACAAACCCAACCCAACCCTACCCGGGCCACTGTCTAGCACAAACAGTCATTCATCAAATAATTGCTGTGTAATCGCTACATAAACTGACACATGCACTAAACAACTGTTCCAAATCCTAAAAGAGAAGCACCTTGTCTGAAAGGCAGTTCATCATTTGTTCACTGCACAATACCCTTTGAGTACCCTATTCTGATTTCTTGCAGTAAATTGCTTATTGTCATTTCAGTCTTTCACAGAGTGTGATTGTGTCATACATGTGAAGGTTCCCTGGGGCCCCGTGGAGAGAGCGGTCACAGACCTGGGGTCCAGCAGATGATGAGGACCAGCACCATGGAGCGGGCGGTGGAGTACAGGCCTTTTAGGTGTCTCCTTCCGAACCCATCCCCCTCCACCAAATACATGCTTCCCTCCTTGTACCTCCTGTACCAGCTGCCCACCTTGTAGTACACTACCTGTGGACAGGAGAGGTAGGGGGCCCCACCCCCCACTCAGGGGTTAGCCAATCAAAAACAGCAGTCACCGAAACCAATCGGTCATGTTATCATAATGGTTCTAGTAGTAAGTCAAATATGTACATTCCATTTTGCTGAGGAGCTGAGCAAAAATACATATGTATAATATAGGATGTATAAGATTTACAGAACCTAAGAGTATTGTATTGTATTTGTCCTGTGGGATCTGATAGGCACTATACAACTTTGAATGTAATCTGAAACAACCTGTGATTTGGTCTGTCAGGGGTTCATTTAATGTTATAAATCCTTTAAAAGAATGAATAAATATATCAATTGAAATGTGTGAGGAACTAGCACTCTGGGGCTATTCATCATGGTGCTGTATAACACAGTTTGCTGTCCAAGACTAGGGCTAAATATGTTTCTACCACTGGAGGTCTCAATTTTCCCAGAATAAATTACAGTATGGAGGTAACGTTTCTTATGTATGTTTTGTAAAATTTTCATTTCTCAGAAAAGTTGCAAATCTAACCAAAAAACCTATCCCACCTATCCCACTATTAAGAAGTACTTACCGTGCAGCAAGTCAGTCCTGACAGCACACTAATGAAGACGAAGCACTTCACAAACAGGTCGTGCCCCTTGTCCTGAAACACACACAAAAAACACATCTCTTTTCTTCCAGTGAGGTAATCAGTACAAAAACAGAGAGCGTGGCAACCAATAATGGTACGGACCATTGGACCTGAGGGAACTAGGCTTGGAAGGAGTGTTATACGTGTGAGACACTGTAATGGCTCCTTGAGCAGGACACAGTCCTAGGGCTGAATTGCTTCAGTAATACGTCCAGCTGTATGACTGGGTATTTTGAGTATCTGTGAAGGTTGGAGGAGACATGTTCATGCTAATACTCACCACATGTGGACAGGTGTCATTCCTGATATGCAACAGCAAGATGCAGCTGTGAGACAGGGAAAGGAAAAACGTCAGACCAGTTAAACACATGAAACAATGTTCTGTGCTGGGTACTGGGCTGGAGGAGTACAACCCTCTATTATTACAATTTATGGTTTGATCAGTTGCTCCATGCCCTGTGGCCATTGAAACACTGAACACCTAAATCATAGAAAAAGCTCAGTGGGAACCTGGGAAAATAATTCCTAGATCATCCTCTAAAAATCCTGATGTCCATGCCATCCTAATGCTTCTCTTTTAGCCCGACCATTCGGTGTCATCTGTAGGTACCTGGTGCAAAATGTGGCATAGTCGTTGTTTATTACTGTCGTTGATGCAGGTTCACCAGAGTTTGTCCATATACTGCCCTCTGTCAAGCCCTCAGTAAAGATGTACAGGAAGTAGACGACCATGGGAACAAACCTGGCATATCAGACAGCACAATCAGGTTAGCTGTCGGGCAATGGAGAATGCTGTAGTCTAAGCTGTAATTGCAAAAATCCAATCACAATAGCAAAAAGTTCTTACCACACTACAGCATACCCGGGGAAGAATCCCCCTCTTGTTCCACTCTGTGACTGTGGGTATAGAAAGAGAAGAGAAAATATAAATAATCTAGTAGCATTAGGTATGATAGACAAATTGCTTTATGCCAGTGATTCACTTAAAGTTATGGTGTCAGGCTTTCTCATAATTAGTGGCCTTAAAAAAAAGGATTGGGAAGGTTTTTTGGATTAACAGATACTAAAATGTTGAGTTTTCCAGAAATGTATTTGGTGAGGTCCGATATTTCTGCACTTGCGCAGGCAGTTGGAAATGACAAGATTTGTTTGTTTTGCCAGTTTTCTACCAGAGCATAGCATTTCACCTGCCCATCTCCTTCATCTTCTGACCTCTCCCTCCACCCTTGTACTGCCCGCTTCGACTCATAGGCGTAGACCATGATCAGCAGAAAGGAGACGCAGTAAAAAGTCTGTAAAAGACACATCGGGAACACTGGTTCTTTCCCACCCTGAAGCACATCTTTTATGACCTGCCATACCTTTGCTTGTCCCAGCCAAGAACGTCTGCATGGGTTCAACTGGGGGTTCTTTATGCTTTTTATTGGCCTGAATGCACATAAAACGCAGAGATGGCTGGGTACCGTGTGAGTATGTCATAGCACACTGCTCACGTAACCAATGACAGCGCATCTTTCTGTAGAAACCGAAAGGCAGCAAGAAAAGCAGCCCAAGTACCAGAGACAGGGGAAGTCCACGCTCGCAGATGCTGATCTTTTTGGGAAGAAGGCTGTATGGGACGAAGTTCATAGCACTGGTGCCCAGCAGCACGGCCGACGCCAGGAAGTCAGCGAGAGCGAGCTGGAGGAGCGGCCAGGCCTGAGGGAACACATACAGACCAAATGGCCAACTGCATTATGGACGTCACACTGAAGCATTCCACCAATGGAGACTAAATGTTATGCCCAGGAATAACATTTTCTGCTCTCCCTCCTATTCCCTTGTGTTTTTTCCATGCCTGATAGTGGGCGCCTAACACACCCTTTCCAATAATGCGAAAAACACACTGTCGTCAAGTTACCTTCTCAGTAGACTTCTCTGTCGTGTTCTTGTCCCAGGCCGAACCCCCTTAAGAAAGACCAGTCTCAACCCTGATAGCTATTTATCTGTCGGTTGAGCAATCTGTCACAAAGCTCTTATTGAAGATGTGGTTGGAGCACCACTCTGAATGTCTTTCACTGCATCTTTTGTGCAGTCACGCAGCGGTGACGCACAGGGGACCAGATTTGATAACGTGTTTCTAGGCAAATAAAGCTCTGAACGTATTGCCACACAGGGAGAGATAGGGACTGAGCTCTCCGGTAGCTGTAGCAGGTTTTGTGCAGAAGCGTGACTGCCAGACACCATGGGAATGTCTCACTTAGTGGAGGCAGGAAAGGCAGCTTTAGCAGTCCTGAGTCTGTTTCCCCAGTCCTCTAAAATGAATGAGCAATATGGGCGACTGCTTGGACGGGGTGGCTGTCTGGCTACTTGGATGTCAAAGAAGCCAATGATCACAAATCAGGGAGTTACAAAATGTATACAGTTTTCTTCGACAGAATGAAACCCAGGGAAAGTATTTGGTTGTGAGTCAGAACTGTTTATAACTCAGAAGGGCCATCATATATAAATCATTCATAAATCACCACAAGGCCACACTTCTCCAATGGTTCCTTCTGAAATACTTATTAACTTTTTTCCAGTAACCATAAAACTTTTTCAAGCTGCAATTACATATAGATGGTAATGACATCTGAATGGTGTCCTGTGCATAATTTTCAGAAAACAACCCTCTGTGCCGTTTAAAAGTGCCACAAGTGATGAAGCTCTCCGACTCACCTGTTCATTCAGATACCTCCTTTTGATGACAGACACCACCGCCATGGAAAAACTCCCAATCAAACTGCAACAGAAAGTAAAAGAATTTCCTTTACCCATCTTTTACAGGCCAAGTGTATTAACTCGAAGTGTTAGATAACGTGCAATCACAGCCACCCCCCAGGTGAAGAATTATGATTATTTTGATATTGGTTTATATAACAGCACACCCATTGCGATATCATATGGGATATCCATGCCATGACCCTATAAAACTGACCTACTTACCTACTGCCTGATGAGACTCTGTCCAGGAAGCCTCCATAGGTAACAATGTAATTAATTTATTGCATGATTACTACTGCATGAGAGTAGTGCCAAATGTTCAGAATGACACACTTTCACTTCAGCAACATAATCAAATATTAATGGAATAACTACTTTTGTGCAAAAGAAATAGAATTCAAAATCTGAAAGAATTAGTGTATTGCTGTTCAGACATACCAAATTTTGTTTGTTGGCTTGCCTGCTTGTTTTTGGTGTTCCATTTTTAAAGTGCTGGTGCCCAAAGTTTTGTCAGATCTTGGAATTAAATATAAATAAATACAATTTTCTAAACAGATGCTTTTATGCTTTGTAGTTGCAGAGATATATATCCAGATTACTTTTTTCCTATGGAGCAATTGTTTTGGGGGTGAAGCTATATAGAGGAGCTGTCCAGACATACTGGTGCTGAACTGTGGGTTGGGGGGATTTTGACAAATACTCTGGCATCTCTATTGATTTCTATGTCAATTTCAAATATGTAAAAGCACCTACATAAAGGTTCTATGCATGTTTGATCTTTAACATGTGATCTGTCAAAAATGGGGCCTTGGCTGCAAAATTTTACCTTGGGAAAAAAATAATTATACGGGCGATCTCATCTTTCACGTCTGTTCTTTGCCCCCACCTCTGTCATTCGGTGGCACAAAGCTTACACATACATAGCAATTTAACATCTTGACCTTATCCTGCTTTTAGCCAAAGTACTTTTGATTAAAACTACCATACAGTCTTCTCAGTGTAATACAAGACAGCAGTATTTCTACGCCAATAAGTCAGAACGTCAAGGAATACATCTGAACTAAGGCAATGAGTTTGCTTTTGTAGCCATCTACATGCTTGACTGATTAAATGCTGTAGCTCTGACTTGTGCTGCTATGCCTCAGTTACATAAATCAGGACCGTGACTCACGTGATGTGCTCGCTCTACTGGTTTGTCTCTCGTGTCTGAGGAACCGCCAGTGCAAAGAGCAACAATCCTTAAAACTCGGTGACGTGAACAGTCACAAACCGGGACTTTTGGGGAATTCGCTTAAGGGTCAAGATGTTTGGTCTTTTTTCAGCCTGAATGGTTACCATCTTAAAATCCGAATGATCGCGACTCTTATTTCCATTAAATGTGGTCTGGAAACGAATCCAGAGATTCTGACGCTTGGTGTTCGTTTATGACATAATCTTTCAAACATTATGAAGTATAGTACACCCTGCACTAAAGATTATCACAACGGCACAAAACAGGCAAAGATGTATCTTACCTTAATGACAATGATGATACGTACACTATTGATAGTGCATTGATCTAAACGAAAACAGGATTGCAAGAAAAAAAAAAGAAATTATTCATAAGGTTTGACAAATTCAAACATGTTCTTAAGATAACCGAGATCTGATCTGACCGATTAAGGGATTTCTGATATGTCTATTCAATTGCTTTCAAAAAACATATTTAACATTAAAAAGTAGCACAGTCCTTAGGGTTGCAAACAATGCAATGCAAATAAAGCCGAGCATTGAGGTGACGATGTATGCAACTGAGAACAGTGAGCAGATAGGCTATATTGTCGGCCGTTGAAAGTAACTGTATTACTTGGCATTGCATGGTTAGGTGATATCAGTATGGACTGCCTCAGTTGATCATATGTTTCATCGGTCTCGAAAAAAGCTTTTCTTTTACCTGTTCGTCGGTCAGTGCGGTTCGGAAACCCGCACTGTCTTCAAGACTCATTGCGAAGATAAATGTTTTAGCCCATTCACACAGAGGCGAGAGATCTCCCGATGTTGACTTCGGTGGTGCTGGGTGTATTTCTCCAGACTGTATTTTTTCATGTCCCTTGGGTGTTTATTAACAATACCTCCGCCCTATGCGTGCATACTGAACTTGAACCGAGTCACGTGTTGTGTGCTTACCTGCGGCAGTGAAACAACCACAAAAGCTGAAGAAAAAAAGAGCAGCGTCATTGTTTCGAAATGTCGCGGCCCAGTGGACGAACATCACCATAATACAGCCAAATCCTGGCCGCTCTGTCGTTTAAGACTAGTTTAGGTAAACTAACTTTACTAACTTGCTAACCAACTTAAAACAGCATACAGACAGCCCGCAGATACCGCGTCGAAATGCAAATGTTGTATCACCTTATGTAATACAATGCTGGCTGAAAGAAAAGTTTTTTGTCCTTTTTCGCTGCTACTTGAAGGCTCCCCATAATAAGTTATTCATAAGTAATTCGTGGTCACATTTTGAATCAGTATGGCTTTTCCCTGAAAATCTGAAATTTCGTCTACGGTCTAATGAGATCTGAATGTAGAATGGTAATTGCAAAAGTATAAGATGGCTGTGAAAGAATTCACAAAAAGCTGAATCTAACACTTTGCCCCTGTTGTGCCAATTACTATGATATTATATATATTACATATAATATTTAAAGTTAATGGTACAGTGGCAGCCCTGCCAGGACGGTGTCTAGATGTGTGTCTATCTTGCCATCATGGCCTGTCAAAACAGTGGTTCAGGAGGGAACTGCAGTTCCAAAGGTAATATTCAGACACCTCCTAAACAAGTGGGCATCTTCAGGTTACAAAGTGTCAAAAAAGATCCATTCAAAGTTGCATACATGGCTGGACTGCAAAGAAGAAAACAGCTTGAATTACACAATGAATGACAGCTGGAACATTGTCTCATGGTGCAAGGGAATGAGCATTTATGTTTTTGTACATACTCATCAGCTTTATGTTTGTCATAAAAAGGTGAAACTTATTTTGGTAAAGAACCCATGCCAACTATGAATTATGGTAGGGGGTGTATTCTTTTTGTAGTTGACTTTCAGCAGGACCTAGACCCCTTGCAAAGACAGATGGAGTTATGAACTGAAACACATACAGCTCCAGAACATTTTGGCCAGAAACCTGGTTCCTTCTGTCAAGAAACTCAAAATGAATATTTTTGCATGACTATGGTCCAAAGCGTTCAAGCAGAAATGTACTAAGTAATGGTTATCTGAGCACTACATCTCATGCTCAACTCATCATCTACGATCTACAATCTTCAATCCAATACAACATTTGTGGTTTGAGCTTAAGAGAGCAGCTCACAAAGGAAAACTAAAACATCTGATGGACCTACAGCAATTGTGCCTGGGAAAGTCCCATGCAGAAGTGCCAGTATCTTATAAAACACTTCAGGAAGTGTCCTGTTCAGTGTAATCCCTGCCACAAGAGGTATTACCTAAAAAAAAAAAAAAAACTACAAGGATATGACTACATCTAACCCTTGTGTTTTCTTGTTATTCATTACAAAATCCATGATTTGTGAACAGTACAACTTTAATCTCAATGGCACTGCACAGAACAAAGAGGCCTACAACATCTTTAAAATAAAGAAAAAAATGATATATTGTGAGCACTTTTTTCTTCTAAGCAAAAGCGTATGTGTTCCTTGTTCTTAATTATTCAGATATGAATAAATATGCATGTCACTGTGTATGTGTATGTAAACATAACAAACATTCATCATGTATTTACTGAAATGCTGCTGTTCATGTTTTCACGTGTTACGTAATCTATGTTATCTCATCCAGACAGCAGGTGTCGGACTTCGAGAGTTTGCCATGCAGTCACACAGGTGAAAAAATAATTTCTGCCTATGTCTGCCTGAGAATCGCGTTTGTCGGTATCGTTAGGAATAGGAACGTTTATCCACTGTCTTTTCATCCGATGAGAGACGAATTACATAGATGACATGTGCCGCAAGTATTTGAGGAAATATGACAGTAACGTGTTGTGTCCCACGTTCTCTTCCGATGAAAGAGAAACATAGTATTCTTTTCACTAAAACAAATCTCGGTCAACTGTCATAAACGAATGGTTGTGAAAGTCATATTTGCGCCTATGGGCTACATAAACGTCTAACGTTTACATGATTAAGCTCACTTTTTGAACGCAATCGGACACTATTTATAGACCAATGTTGCGTACAAATGGTTATTTTCCAGCGTTATTTTCAATTACATACATTTTCAGTTTTTGTATTTTGATGCTGTCGACATTGTTTTACTTATAAAAACAAGGCAGATGTGTTTTAACGTCTCAGCATCTCAGCAGTGAGAAATGTTCATTTAGCTAAACTCCGGCCACATTTGATGCATAGCCCACATAGGCAGAGCAGTTTTTTGTTGAAATGAATGTAATGTCGCATGTACAATAATGGTATCCTGCATCTTTACATTTTGCTAAATGAAATGCACGAAGAAAGCGAGCAAATTTCAATTCAGAGCATTAGTGAGCCAGTACCTACACTTTACCCGTCGTGTAGAACTGATTCGATGACCAGAGATTCAGTCAAAAATCCTGGCAAATACTAAATTTGATCTCGTTAAAAATAGGCCTATATATTCATCACAATGACCTCTACTGAAAATAAAGAAATGGAAGTATTTATGTGTTAAAATATTCGTTCTATTCATATAACAAACGCTGCGTGGTGACTTTATGTTTTGTTTGACCTGAGCAAGTGGAGATTCTCCACAGGTGGTTTCCGGTTTTAGGAGAGTTTCGATTCCTTCTGGAAAACATATTATGACTATAGCGCTTTGTGACGACGCAATCATCAAATACGCAGTAACAAATGTTGATGGATCATGATTGCTTGTATGTAATTCAGAAAACCGCCGTTCTGTCCTGCGGCATACCTTGTCAAAAGTTAAATAAATAAATACATTCGTTTCCCCTTTATTTCTTGGTCACTTTAAAACCACTAATCGTTGGGTTCCCCGTGATACAACGTCTTTGATAAAGTCCTGGCAGCTTAATTTAAAAAATTACCAAGAATGCAGTGCCTATTTTGTTAATAAAGTTCGAAACCAAAGACGTCATTTCTTCCGACCTGGGATGTGTCATCTGTGCAGTTGCAAATACTGCATGTGTAAACGGAGACAGCAAGTCCAATGTTGGGTAGCAACAACAAACAATTAGGAGTCTGGAAAGCTGAGAACTTATCCAAACAGACCTTCTTGGACGACGTGGGACTTACAACAGTTCTTTACTAACTTTTTTGGCAAGAAACGGATCCAGTGTATGCAGGTCGCAGTCCTTTACCCCTAGCGACTGTCACCTCAGAAAATGTTGCATAAAGAAGAGAGGTGGCATAAACCATTACAACAGTCTGAGTAAAAAAAAAAAAAAAAGAACACATTTAAATTCATAGAACCAATGATCCAGAAATACCTGTCGTTATCCACATCCCACTGTCCCATACCTCATTACATATAATGTAGAATTATTGTCTTTCAGTGACCTCTACAGGTACAAGGAGGATTTGAAAATTATGGCGAATGCCAAGATAGTTCTCATTGCACAGTAATGAAAATGCCCGCAATTTAACAATGAGAATATACACAGCCAAGTCACGCAGGATTGTGAAGTATGTTCATGCATTCAGCATACTCAGGTCTGCTTCATAGCAGCAAAAAACATCCCCCAAATACCTCAGTCGCACCTGTAACTTCATTTCTAACTTCTACCTGTGGAACTTAGATTGCTCGCTGTCCAGTTCAGATCGCAAATGTGTAGAACAGATTTTATTTTATCCAGGATCATTTGCTAAATACAACCGTTCCTACACCCTGCTTGACCAAAGCCTTTTTGTCCCGGGATTTGGGTTGCTATATAGCCAGTTATTTTGAATGTCTCGTGGTCTTACAAGAATAAGGCGCTGGGTGTTATACTGATGTCCCTAAGTGTGCAGAAACTATAGAGGGCAATGCTTAAGTACACCATCTCAGTGTCCCGCTTTAGCTCTTGTTCTTTCGGCCCTCTCCACCCTGTTTTTCTGGCCTTCTCCGACTGTCAAAAACCCCCAAGATGCAGCAGAGAATCCACTTCCTTTAGAGTTCTCTTTGTTAATAAAGTTGTGCGAGAACGATGACGTCATTTCTTCCGCGTTGGCCTAGACGTGTCATCAGTGAAGTAGCAAATATATAGGGGAAAGCTACTCCCAGATCGTGTAGCAACAATATTGTAAAGACAGTTTGGAAACCTGTATTTAATTTTAAATCGTTGTTCAGTACCTGTCCGGGGAGGCACTCTTGCACATCATGGGACTCACTATCTCGTCGCTGTTTTCCAAGCTTTTTGGCAAGAAACAGATGAGGATACTTATGGGTAAGTATTAGCTAGCTGGCTAACGAACGTTAGCCTGCTTGCTAGTCAGCTGCAATGACAGACAGGAAGGGAGGTTTTGTCATAGCAATAGCTAACGTTAGTTAACCATAGGAGACTGGCAGAAAAGATGGACATTTAGTTTACGTTTTGAAAGGAAAGACAAAGGCAATATTTTCAGTGTCGTCAGTGTTCAGTTTTCGCTAGCAGACTAATTTAAGATAACCGAAATAACCGGCTAGTGACCTGGCCAAGTCCTTTTTGAAAAACAGCTGGAATAGTCCGATGTAGCTAACTAGCTCACGGGCTTGTTAGCTTGTTAGCTAACAAGGTATCTCACAAGGTAGTAAGAAACCTGAACAGTTTGCCGTAATGGTGATGTAGAATGAACGAACTGACTGCCTACAAAACTAAGATCTCTTGGATTCACCCGTCAGTAGTAGCGGATTTCAGATGGTTGCTTTGAGACTACAGTCCATATAACAAACTGACAAACATGCCATGTATCCCGGTTGATGTGATGGTTCGAGCTGGCTAGTGAGTTCGTAATTTATCAAAATTATCAAACGTTTTTTTTTTTTTTATTAATGACAACGCTGTTGGTAAAAATGTTGTTGTTGCTATTTAATTTGCTTCTAGCGTGGAGTTGGATTCTTTCGTATCGATCAGTCAGAGAAACACAACTACTCAAACGTATTTGCCTTGACGAAGAGTTACACACAAGCTAAAAACTACGTCCTTCATTACCCGTTGGACCTTACTGGCTTGGCCGTGTTTGGTTACCTGTCGAATCAGAATTTTTCTTGAATCTTAGTGCCGAGGTGTCCATAGGCTTAACTCACCTCGTTTGGATAGTTAGTTAGCTGCACTGAGAAAGACTAAATAATCAGCCTGCCTCAACCATCTTGCCCGTTCAGACCAGGGAATGGTATGAATGTAAATCATCGTTTTCATAATGTTGTAATTGCTGCAATGTTGCGAAAAATGTTGTGAGAATGCTTTTTTACATTGGCTGTATTTGTCGTTGAGGCTCCAGGACAGTGCTTCAAAGCCCGCGAGGGGACTGGGGGCACAGCAGCATTTCTCATTTCCCTTGCAAAGTGCATGTTGTATTTGAGGGTTCATGAAGACAGCTGTTTGGCGTCGCTAAGTTACACAGCCTCTCTCCCATCCTGTGCCAGCCTCTGCTCAGACAGCCATTTTAACAGTTTTGACAGCCAATGTAATCAGGATTAACTGTACAGAGCTGAACTCAAAGGGTTATTTTCTTTAAGCCTTTAAAAACTGTAATTTAATTGTATGAAGGCTTTAGTAAAGCGTATTCAGGCTTTAACAGTAAGGTTTGCAGGAATTTTGAAGTGAAGTAATTTGTCAGAAATATCACTGAACTGAAATTAGTAATATTTTGTTTATATGCACTAACATTGCTCTTCTTTTCATTGCAGTTGGTTTGGATGCAGCAGGTAAAACCACTATTTTGTACAAACTGAAGCTGGGAGAGATCGTAACCACAATCCCAACAATTGGTAAGATCAACGTTAATTTTTATATCTCAGAAATGGGCGGGAATAGCTGGAGATCTTGATTGGGTGCATGCTGTAATAATGTTTACCACATGAGAAGTTTGAGTTGAAGTGTGTTGAATTATGCCGGCACAGTTATAGTATACAAAGGGTTAGCCAGCTCATTCAAAGAGACAGATCTACACAAACACATATTCAAACCACCTGGTGCACCATGCAGGGAGTAGATGTCACCTGACATGTGGAATGACACACCCGCTGGTTTCCAGCAGAACAGCTGCTTCTTGGTCAATGAAAATCCATAGCTTTTCTATAATTTCCTCTTGGACCTGATGGTGTGAGTCTGGTGGTCGGTGTCTTTCTTGCGTCAAAACGAAGTCTCACCTTATGGCTCACGAATGGCTCATGCCAGCTGTATTGGCATTGTTGGTGACAGAAACAAACCCTTAAGTTCTACCAGACTTTTGTCGACATTTTACCAGGATACACAAGATCACCTCTCTTTGTGTCTTTTTCCTCCAGTGACACAGTAGTAGTGACAGTGCAGTGGTCAGGGTGCTATTCTAAATCTCACAGCGTACAGAAGAAAGATCCTCCCCATCATTTAGTTTCATTGCATTGTGAGAACATACTGAGATATTACATCTCTGTGTAAGTGCTGACGTTTCAGCTGCAGAACATTTCAAAGTAGCTGTTTGCAGTTTATCTGTCTAGACTGAGGGGAGAAGTTTCATAGATGAGGGGCATCATTTTGGAGATGAAGTAGTTTTCTGTCATGTGCAACTCTGCGATCCGTTTGTCCCACCTGTTGAAATCTATGTTCTACATCTAAAGCATGCGTAGTGATCTAAAACTTGTGCAACTCGATTGCTTTCCCATAATCCTTTTATAAAGCTAGATACTTACAGAAAGAAATTCATGTGAAGTACCTTGCTTGAGGGCACATCAAAATGGTCCCATCCTGGACGCAAACCTGCCACCATCTGATGTCCGGAAGGCCCAGTCCAGTTCCCTGAATGATCCCCCAGGCTGCTGCTCTTTCGGCCTTCGATATCGGTGTAATGGCTTCTCCTGTGCTGCCGGCAGGTTTTAACGTGGAGACGGTGGAGTACAAGAACATCTGCTTCACCGTGTGGGACGTGGGCGGCCAGGACAAGATCCGGCCCCTGTGGAGGCATTACTTCCAGAACACACAGGTAGATGCATAACAGTAACATCTCCAGGCCCATTGCCCATCTGTTGACGCCATTGTAGAAAGCTTTCATTTGTTTGTGGACCATTTCCTTTGCCCCTGTAGTAAGTAATCCTTGTCAAATGGAAGACACTTGTCCTGCCTTTTGTGTCTGATAAAGTGGTCAGGAAACCCCTCCCAACCACCATGTTCACAGCTTATCAGAAACATAATGATCCCACCTTGTTAGCATATTCATGAACAACAGTGAACATTAGAATATTTATGAAGAGATCGATAAGCTGGGATAATGTGGATCCAGCACCTGCTCCACGCGTAGCCGGAGGCTGTGCTTTGATCCCAGTCTGGAATGTCGTTTTGACCCAGGGAGTTTATCTCTTTTTCATCACTGATGGCCGTTGTGGGGTTGCAGAGGGAAATTTGTATGCAAATGGGCACATTGCAAAGGTATTAGGGCTAACTGATTCTGCCATCAGAAAACTGTAACGTAACTGTAACTGTAACCCTGATCCAGGGTGGCCTTTGGGTTTATGCCTCCTGCTGGATACCTTGCTCCATGGGATTTGAACCTGCTGCCATCTGGATGCAGGACTTTGCCTGAGCACTGCGCCTCTTGCCTTCTCTGATGTTCTGCTGTGATCTTATCCTGCAGGGGCTCATCTTCGTCGTGGACAGCAATGACAGAGAGCGTGTCACAGAATCTGCAGAGGAGCTCTCCAAGATGGTATGTAACAACATGGAGGCCTTTGTTTTCTCTTTCCATTTTAAGGCTTCCCCCTTGTATATGGTGCACACACAGAATTATGGCACAGGTTCAACACTGTATACACCCACCCAGTCTCCCTCTTTCATGCCTGGGCGATGACGTCACTCAGTTCAGCCGCACACAGAGAAGCGTTTGACTCGTCACCGGTGGGCACGTGTCCGCAGTGACATCGCAGCAGCCTGACCGCGTCGCGTCCCCCGTGTGTGTCCCCCCCCAGCTGCAGGAGGACGAGCTGCGGGACGCCGTCCTGCTGGTGTTCGCCAACAAGCAGGACCTGCCCAACGCCATGGCCGTGAGCGACCTGACGGACAAGCTGGGCCTGCAGAGCCTACGGAGCAGAACTGTGAGTGCGCAGCCCGCCCGTTACACCCGCCCCGCTGTAGGATAGCGTTTCTTCCTATAAGCGCGCCTGTTCCATCGCTGCTTCCACAGCTGACATGCCTTAGTGCACGTGGTAGTGTCACACCTTCTCTGAGACCAAATGGCCGAGAGTAAATTTCTGATTGTGAGAGTAGTTCGCACTGTGTTGCTGCCTTGGTTTAGGAGCTCAGTGGATGGACACAGGTGACTGTGCTTGGCTGGCATGTGCAGCTCCACTGCCGGGGCAGTGGGTGTGAAGTCAGTACTCCTCTCTCTCTTGCCGTTTCCTCATTTGTCCTCTCATACTCTCTTCCACTCTCTCCACCCTCTTGGTCTCTCTTCTCTCTCCCCACTAATGTCTCTCTTCACCCTCTTGCTCTCTGTCTCTCTTCTCTCTCCCTCTGTCCCCACTAACGCCTCTTTCCACCCTCTTGATTCATTCTCATTCTCTCTCTCTCTCTCTCTCTCTCTCTCTCTGCAGTGGCACGTCCAGGCTACCTGTGCCACACAGGGCACTGGCCTGTACGAAGGGCTGGACTGGTTATCCAACGAGCTGTCCAAGCGCTAAGGATGTGACGGAGGGAGCGAGACCAGCGAGAACAAGGGAGTGAGCGTGCTTGAGAGAGAGCGTAGGACGAGAATTTCAACCGGAGAAAACTTCTTCTTGTCTAAATTGTCCGTGTGTCTGTCTGGTAGAACTTGAACTTATGGACTTTGCAATCAGTTCCAGTTGTGAAATCTTTTTTTTCCTTCCTCTTTTTTTCCTTGTTATTCCCACTGATGTCTTGTAGTCTCTTCTCTTTCGTTTTCCATCCGACTTTTTAAGTTGCATGTTTTTAAATTAAAAAAAAAAAAAGAGAGAGAAGTGATAGTGCTGAGGACGTCATGGCGACAGAGGGTGGAGTGGTGGGAGGGGCAGCGGCGAGGACTTGGAGCGTGGCGTGACTTGGTTGCTGCCAATCCCATGGTGGCTTCTGCCACTGACACTGTCCCTGGACGTCCACCGAACTGAACTTCTGAAGACAAGCAGAACTGGGGGGCCAGTTCTCCTCATTAAGTCAGACCAGAGGAGGGTGGGTGCTGAAGATGGATCTGAATTCATTTCGAGGGCCAACATGCCGCAATAAGACACATTTGCTGTCCGTGGCACTCATGTGACCTGCGGGCGATCGTCAAAAGAAAAAAAAAAAGGAAACCGGATGGACATGTTTTTACTTAGGATCACACATTTGCTTAGGGACTCTTATTTCCACTCTGTATTTTCAGTTGTGTTTGGAGAGTTCTGTTAGAGTATGTGTTCTTTTGTACAGTGCTTGGATATCGCAGTGATAAAAGAAGCTCTCGAGGTGCTGGGGGAGACGGGGCTCCTTTGCAGGCCAGAGCTAAAGAGTCCTATCATGATTTTCCTGTCCCTCCCCTCCTACTACGTACAGTACATTCCCACGGCACCCTCTCCAAACCATGCATGGAATTACCACTCCTTCAAAACGGGATGAAGCAATTTGTTGTACAAAACAAAACAATAAAACTCAATCTGGGAAATAAACTGTGTCTGTGTGGGGAAAGAAAAACGTGAATTGCTGGTAACCCTGCAAGAGATGACAGCTGTTTTAAAGCAAAACACAATTTCTGAAATGGTTATATACCTAATGCATCAGTTCAGCTGTCATCTGTGGTTTACCTCAGTTTTCATCCGGTCTTTCCACGGTTATCGTTTTAACAGTCGCCCATCTTGAGAAGGGGGTCGTCTGTTTCTCCTGTGTCTGCTGTGAGAGACATTTTATTATACTGTGAATCGTAATAATTTGACACACTTAATAAGCGGAGTTACAGCTCTGCTGCAGGATTCTATAAGTGACACACTGGTTAACCACATCGCTCGCATCACTTCCTTTCAAAATGGGTAACCATGCAAAAGTCCTGCGTCATAGTTTCCTTTGTTGTTGCAACCCATCTCTTACTGTATTGCTACAAAAAGAGCACAGTCTGCGTGGTTAAGATTCATTTATAAAATCCTGAGGACGAGGGTGCTGACATGATGGGGATGCTGGGAACCTCCTCTGCCACAGGACTTAGGTTGTTAGACCTCAGCACTGCATTGGCTTCCTCTTCTGTGGAAGATGCTTTTTGATTAATTTCATTACAGTGTGACAGGGGGTGCTATTCAGTCTTTGAGCAATGAATTTTAGCAAGGTTTTTTTCAAGTCTTGGTTCATTCTTGCAATTTTGTTGTGAATTTCAAGCAAGAGATTAACAGTGTCTGTGTCAAAAGCAAGCAAATTGTGTATGTATTATGCGCAATTAAATAGTGCACTGCAGTTATATTGAACAGAAGTGTGGGTATTAGGTGAGGTGAAATGTGAAGACCGGCTGAATATAATTTCTTAAATACTAAGTTAAAATCATTCAACAAAATATTAGGCTTAAAAAATGCTTAAATTCAGTACAGGTTTACCTTTGATGACAGTATTAGGCCCTTTCTTTGTGTTTGAGTAATATTGTACTGAATGGGATAATTCAGAATAATTAATGACAGCAACATAAAAAACAAAAGGAAAGGATTTTTTAAAATTTCTGTTTCCACAGTCACAGAATAATGTCAATCATTCCAGCAAGCAACGCCTTGCATACTGTTTGAAGTTACTGCAAAATTAGAGAAGTATGTTGAAGGCACATACAGTGAAAGGGAATTTGAATTTGACTACAGCTTCATCTCATAGATGTTTTATTGACCTGTTGTCTGAACATAGGACAGATCAGCTAGAAGAATCTTTTTCTTGCAGAATAATCTGCTGATGATAACTATATCTGAAGGTTTGCATTTATTTTCAATTATATCTTAATTCATACTTAATTCATACGTGTAGTTTTATGAATGAAGTCATGCCTTTGCTGTTTGATTAATTATGATCCACTTTGGATATTGGTATATCTTGGCTTTATTTAAGGTGTAAATATCACTGTCACTACATAAATATCACTATATCAATTGTTTTACTTAATACAAAGGCAGTGTCTGATAGTGTGTCACAGATTATGTTATAAAAAATAGTGCACAATATAACATGAAATGCCTGGATCATGAGGAACTAGATGTTGCTAGGAGCCTCACACGTTTTCCCAGTCTTAAAGGTACATATACAGTATATGGGAAATTAAGGCTATCAAAGCATACATTTCCATCCAATATGAATATATCTATTATTACCGTACTTCAAAAATCTGAAGGTAATATGAATGTTGGTATACATTTTCATATGCATTGGGAAAGGTTCAAGCACTTCAATATATATTCACCACATGCAGTAAAATATTTTGATTAATAGATTTGAAGCTTATATGACTAACATACCAAAAGCAATGATTCTCAGGCACATGAGCATACAGTATTTTGCCATAGAGCAGCTGTACCTGTAACTGTCCTACCTCTTGACTGAAGCTGACTGGGCTTGGTTAATACTTGGATGGAAGAACTCCAGGGAAAACAGGGTTATTGTTGAGAGTGGCATTGATTGGTCCAATAAGTGGAAACCTTCCCTCTGGACCAAACATGATTCCAGTGCTCCAATCACCTAAAAATCCCCCATCTTCATTGGCCAAATAATTATCTCCCTCTCATACAGCTGAGCTGTGGTGAGCAGTCTCCCACAATACACACAGCTCCAACACTGTGATAAAGTTTGCTGATGGCGCCACCATCATCGGCTGCATCACAGACGGAGATGAGTCTGCCTACAGAGCAGAGATGAGAGCCCTGACATCCTGGTGTCAGGACAACAACCTCCTGCTCAACGTCAGCAAGACCAAGGAGCTGATCGTGGACTACAGGAGGCTGCAGGGAGGGGGGCACACCCCCATCCACATCGAGGGAACAGCAGCGGAGAGGGTCAGCTGCTTCAGATTCCTGGGGATTAACATCAGCGAGGATCTGAGCTGGTCACACCACACAGGCGTGGTCGTGAAGGCAGCGAGGCAGCGGCTCTTCTTCCTCCAACGGCTGAGGAGGTTCGGCATGGACTCCAGGATACTCACCAACTTCTACAGGTGTACCATCGAGAGTATCCTGACTGGCAGCATCACGGCCTGGTACGGCAGCTGCACCGCCCTCGACCGCAAAGCTCTGCAGAGGGTGGTCAGATCAGCACAGCGCATCACCAGGACTGAGCTGCCAGCCATCCAGGACCTCTACAGCCAGCGCTGCAGGAGGAAGACACAGCGGATCCTCTCTGACCCCAGCCATCCCAGCCACAGACTTTTCACGCTTCTGCCATCTGGCAGGCGGTACAGGAGCATCCAGACCCGAACCAGGAGGTTCAGAGACAGTTTTTACCCGCAAGCCATCAGGCTTCTGAACTGCTGACACAAACACTTGCACACACACCACACACATGGAAATCATACACTCGCCACAGTGAATGGACCCTTACCTCACACAACTGGCCACTTTAAGGACTAACGTTTACACCGTGTACACTGTTTACCACTAGACATTTTAATTATATCAATATTGCACTGCACTGTTGTTTATACTGCTACATTGTTACTTTGTTACTATCTACTTATTTTATTTTTTTCTTATTCTATGTTTTATCTTATTTTACTTTACTTATTTTACTTATTTTATTTTATTTTATTTATTATGTAAAGTTGAGTTGGCTCTGAGGCTAAGAATTTCAGTACTGGTAATGATGCTGCGTTGTTATCAAGTATCTGACAACAAAACTTGAAACTTGAAACTTGAAAATTGAAACTTGAAACAATATGGCTTCTGTGGATTTCACAGCTGACTGCTACATGCTGGGGGTGGCTGAGGGGAATCACCTGTCCATTGCTGTAAAAAGGGTGTTGAGATTCTTGAAAAGTGTATGAATCATATCCTTTTGAAAATAATTATTGCATTAATGAAATAATCATTATACGCAATAGGGCAGCCAAAGCAATCTGTTGTAATTCACATGTACTGTATGAGGTTTATCCCATTGTGAACCTGGTTGAAGCTGTTGATCAGGTGGCTTTCACTCATATTTATGAATATTTGTCATTTGCAGTATGGCTATGATGCACTTACAATTCACATGTCAAATGATGAACACCTTTCTACAAAATTTGTAGGTTTGAAAAGATAAGGAAACTCATTCAGGAAAGTAGACACAGATTGCGTTGTGAATTTATGATTTAATGACATTTTAATGACATTCCTCTCACCGGAATAGTCAGGAGAGCAAGAGGACTCTGTGACTTGTACCTCCACCACAGTGGGAAGCTGTATGAGCAGAAGTGAAACAACCAAGGTGCAACAGATAAAATCTGAAAATCTTGAAATCTGTTTGCGGCTGTAGCCTACTTCCGTGTCCAGAGTGAACGGGACATTCAGCCATATTTTTACCAATTATTGAAGCTGATCCCATTTTCTTTTAGATAAAAAAAAAATAATAATCCGGAATTGAGGACCTAAAGGAAATAAGATACAAACCTGTATTCAATCAAACCCTTTGAGACTTGTGAAAACCAAACTGTATTTAGACATTTAACAATATCCACAAGAGCTGGTCAGAGATACAAGCTGTGCTGCTGTTTTGGAACAACTTCTGCGATCTACACTCGACTGGGCCAAACACCACAAACTGATGTGAGTAATATATGGCGTTTGCGCGTTGCAGAGGTGGGTGCTACACACTGGTGGTGGCTGAGATAACGGTTCACGCGTTAAACCTTTGTTATGCTAATTAAATAGGCGTCCTCAGCACTTGTAAGAGTATCTAAACTGCCTAGGTATTTGCGACACCAGGACAAGCGATCTGTCACCGGGAGTCTGCCGGAGTCGTAAGTGCTGTGTACTGTTTTCAGTGTAGTCAGACTAGTGCAAGCTAGGAGTTTGTTAGTGCATTAGTGCGTTAGTACTGTGATTTGTAGATCTTTTGCCCGGAATTGCTAGTTTTGTTTATCAGTTTCCTTGCTTAGAATTATTAAAGTGCTACAATTGCAAGTTTAAGTGTTACTGTTTTAACGACGAGAAAGCGATTCACGCGTTTCACCTCTGTTGTGCTAATTAAATAGGCGTCCTCAGCACTTGTGAGAGTTTGCGACACCAGGACAAGCGATCTGTCACCGGGAGTCTGCAGTAGTCATAAGTGCTGTGTACTGTTTTCAACAGACTAGTGCTGTTGCTAGATAGGAGTTTGTTGGTGCATTACCACTGTGTTTGTTGTTGATCTTTTGCCAGGAATTGCTCGTTTTGTTTATCTGTTTATCAGTTTCCTTGCGTAGAATTGTTAGTTTAAGTGCTACAATTGCTAGCTTAAGTGTTCATTTCAGCGACGAGAAAGCGCGTTAGAGCTTTGTTGTACTAATTAAATAGGCGTCCTTAGCTGTTAATACTTGCGCAGCATAATTTCCGTATCCATTTAAAGAGTTCCGCGTCAGCCCTCGTGTGAAGCCCTCCTTGTGTGAAGACCGATCCGTGTAAAGACCTGCGAGTCTACCTGCGCCAGTCCACCGAGCCAGGGCATCCAGAAGGCTCTTTATAAACGGCTAAGTTCACTTTTCTCTTTTCTTTTTCCTTACTTCTGCTTTGCAGTCAGCTAGCATCATGTGCATTCAGTACATCCCCATTGCTCACCACAGGTGCAGCTCTCGTTTCATCCATAGGAGGAACCGAAATCTGGAAAACCGGAGGCCTCTCCCTGCTTCCTCAGATGCACCCCTCTGCTTCTCTGTTGGGCTCTGGAACTGCCAGTCCACAGTCAACATTCTCCCCTATCTCTGAGGCTGACGTCTCCAAGCTTCTCTTCTCCAACCAACCTACCACCTGCCCCTTGGACCCCATCCCCTCCCATCTCCAACAAGCTATCTCTCCTACACTCTTACCTGCGCTCACGCATATCATCAACACATCACTTAAAACTGGTACTGTCTCCACTGCATTTAAGCAGGCTAGAGTAACCCCAGTGCTCAAAAAGCCTACACTCAGCCCTACACTAGTAGATAACTACAGACTGGTCTGTCTGCTCCCTTTCCTATCCAAAACAAGTTGTTTTCACCCAGGTTTCTGCTTTCCTCTCTCAGAACGACCTCTTGGATGCCAACTATTCTGGCTTCAAAACTAGCCACACCACTGAGACGGCCCTCCTGTCTGTTGTCGACACCCTGCGGTTGGGCAGAGCTGCCTCCAGGTCATTGGCCCTCATTCTACCAGACCTGTCTGGCGCCTTCGACACGGTGAATTACCAGATCCTTCTGTCTTCTCTTGCTGATCTGGGCATCACCAGCACTGCAGTCCACTGGTTTGAGTCCTACCTCACAGGTATATCCTTCAAGGTGTCTTGGATGGGCGGGGTATCTAAGTGACATCAGATAACCACAGGGGTACCTCGGGGATCCTGCTTGGCCCTCTCCTCTTCTCAATTACAAGTACAATTTGGCATTTCGCAGATGCTTTTAAACCAAAGCAATTTACAATTAGTGATCTTCTCACTGTACACAACCTCAGTGGGCCCAATCATTCAGGCACTTGGCTTCTCCTACCACCTATGCTGATGATACCCAGCTGTACTTCTCATCTCTTACTCTGTGTTACTCTATGTTACTCTATGTTTTATATATACACACACACACACACACACACACATATGTGAAAATACTGAAAATACTACACACACATATATATATGTGTGTGTGTGTGTGTGTGTGTGTGTGTGTGTGTGTGTGTGTGTGTGTGTATACAGTATTTTCATATTATTTTACATATTTGTATTATTTGTGATTAATAAGCAATTCATACAAATGAAGAATCACAAAAACATCTCCCAAATCATATGAGAGGTGCTTGAACAGTCTGAGTGATGACCTGCATTCAGGGCGTAGTAACTGTGAAATTCATTTCAAACCCACTGCAGTATAAAGTATGGATCTGGCCCTTAGTGACTAATATGGTTGTTTTGATCTATTTCAGGAAAGAACTTTATACAAGTTCAACTAAATGGAAAAAACAGGCCAACGCTTCAACAGAAGAGGACGTGAAGAAAGATATATTAAGAAGGAACATGCAACAATACAGAGGATAATTGATGAATTTGGTTTTAATCAATACCTTGACAAATTTGGCATACTCCCTCCATACCCACAGTCTGTGGATTTCCATGTAACTAGAGTGAGCCATGTCACTGATCAAACAGGGCTGGAAGGAATCATGAGTGCTGGAGGATTCGTTCCAGCGCCAGACAGTGACATTGTGTGGTGGAGCCTTGAAATGGATGATGCTGACATCACAGCTGCTGAGGAACGCTTCCTTCAGTCACTCTTCCCTAACAGAACAGAAGCCCAGGCTGAGAAACAGAAGCCGTTCCTGCAACAGTTCACTACGTCTCCCGCCTTCCTGAAGTCATCTCGCTATGGAAACTTCAAGTTCACCTTTGGCCTGAGGGAACTCCTGCATGAGTACAGCAGACAGATGTGTAATGGGGAGAAGCCCATTCTCAGGGTGTATGAAACAGTGCTTTACAAGCAGGAGATCATGCACTCTGTCATTGTACACAGTCCTGACACCCATGAATTTGATCAGTTCCAAATTTTCCAAGATGGTGGAAGGGCTTTTGAGGATGGGACTATAGTCTGGCGCCCAGAGGCAATGAGTGAGACCCACCGCTGTAAGCTGATTACAAAAAAGGAAGAAAATACAGTTGAGGCCATGAATGTTTGGCATCAACAGTTTTATGTGTGGGACCATTTGACCCTGGCATTTCACTGTAATCCAAGGAGACTACTGCATTTTGGAGAAGAAAAGCTGGTTGATAGTCTTACTGCTTGTGAAATAGGAACACCTGCGTTGGCTGCCAGATGTTCACAAGCTGATAAAAAGTAGCTGAAATCAAGCGAAAGTACAAAGCATATGAAAACATAGCAGTAAACAGCTGAAGGAAACAAAAAATTACAGATCTCCCAGGAAAGAGATACAAGTGCAATAATAATAATAATAATAATAATAATAATAATAATAATAATAATAATAATAATGGTGTATGGGTATTCTTAGTGTTTTATGTGTTGCTTGTTTATTCTTTTCACTTAGTATGTTATCTTGCTAGTTCTTGTGTTAGATCTTTAGCATGTAGTTAGTATCTCTTAACAATATGGTCATAGATTATGAGGTAATACTTTGCTTGTAATTGTTGGTGCAAGACATACAGAAACACTAAGGTAAAGTGTACTCTGTATGGTTTTTCGCTTGTGTTGTATCGCACCTCACTTGTAAGCCGCTTTGGATAAAGGCGTCTGCCAAATGAATGAATGTAAATGTAAAGCGCATATCTCGTTTATGCTGCTGAGATGTCAGTTACAGAAAAACCCCAAATGCCATATGTACCTGCCAGACCACTCCACTCTGCAACCTCTGGTCTTCTTGCCATCCATCCCCAAAAGGGTCCATCTTCTCGGTCACGTCTGTTCTCTACTCTGGTCCTCCAGCGGTGGAATGAGCTCCCAACAACAGTCAGACCTGCTGAATCAATGACCCATCTTCTGCTGCAGATTAAAAACTCATCTATTCAAACTGTATCTTGGTTCAACAAACACTGAAGTCTGATGATTCAAGCTTTATCTTCAACCTCATTTGCTCTTGCACTTACAAAGGCAATTAACAATATGATGTTATGTAATGACTTTACTATTGGATTGTGACATGGTTTAGTATCATCTCTGCTCTTAGCCTATTTTTTTTGTATGCACTTTTGTAAGTCAGTCTGGACAAGAGCATCTGCTAAATGACTAAATATAAATGCAAAATACAATTGTGCCGGTTTGTAAATTATTAAAAGTAACTACATATGGTAGCATATTAATCTTCAGACCTAAAAAACCTTATGCTCTTTACCATGGCATGCTTTGCCTAGAAACATTTAATGTATGTTTAACAGTAGAAAATGTGTTTCATTTTTACTGATTTGGAGTTCCAGGGTACTGGGCATCAGTCTCATTGTTTGTGTATTCGTCAAGAATGAGCTCAAACCACAGAAAATACTCTGCATTCTTCCTTGCAGCCAGTGCAATGGGTAACATTCTTTTCTTCTAAAATTAGTCTTTCAACAAGTTACTGGTGTCTCCCAAATATGTTGGCATAGTCCCATTATAGTTATGGTCTCTCTCATTGCCATTTAGCTCATTGTGATTGTTGTACTGTTTGATCGCAAACCCCTTCTGTGTGAACACTGTCACCGGGTCTGTATGGTCCTCAGACAATACTACATGAGAAACCCAGTCAAACCACATTAATCGGAGTTGTTATATAACCTGTTGTGCCACCTCTCATGCCAAATGATCGTGCCATATGGTCTTTTTGAGGAAGTACCTTACCCTCCGTTTGGAGGGTGGGTCCATCTTGTGGTTGAGTTGGAATTTGGAGGCAGTGTGTATGATCTGTGTCTGCGCACCAAATACATTCTGCAGGTCATGATATGATGGAGGTGTGTGTGGGGGGGTGTTTACTGAAACGGGTGTGGAAAGTCATATGAACAGATATGAACCAATCAAAGTATGATACTGTGCAAAAGAAAGTATATAACTTGAACTTATTTCAGGATGTAGCTATAGTTCTGCACCTGTTGTGAACACAACACTTGGGCATATTGTTTAAAATCTATTTTGCCATAATTCTACCTGCTCCGATTTTCTTTTAAATCAAGAAATGAATTGAGATCCTAAAAGAAATGATACAAAGTCTTTAAGGTTTTGAATTTTAAAGCCAAACTGTTTTTAGACATTTAAAAATATTGTCAAGAGGTGAAATTTAGGATATGATGCAATTTGGAAATGAGACAAGGAAAACTTTGCCCAGGATGTGAGTAAATTGCGGATTAAAGGACTTAATTACAAATTGGGAATACATTCTTTATTAACTGCAGGGCTGCATTGAGATACTCCTTTCCAGTTATAAGGTAAGTGTCAAGTTTTTATTAGATTAATGTGTATACACACGTGTATACACACACATGCACGCAAAGGGCACACAAGATAATGGAAACATGACCATGAATGCATATGAATGTATAGTAACTAATAAAGAGTTAATCACCCATTGCCTTCAGAACAGCTTCTATCCCTTTTGGAATGCTGCTGTACAAGTTTTGAGCTGTTGCTAGTTCTTTAATACATGAAGAGCCATGTGACCTCTAAAGGCTTTGTATTCCTTGGCAGCTAGTCTACCATGCAGAGTAATAATCGGTGCAAATGATTGGCAAGGGATGGCTGCCCATACATAACAGATCTACCACCAGATTTAACAAATGTGTGGCTAGGCAATGTGAGTGCAAGGCTTCCTTTGGCTTTCTCAAACATAAACCCACACATATGTAAGAAAAATGAGTGAAAGATGGCTCATCAGACCATATTACTTCCTTTCACAGCATAGAAGTCTAGGTTTTGTGCTCATTACACCAGGTTATTGTTATTGCGCATTGGCCTTGGTTACAAGCAGTTACAAGCCCTTACCATTAATACCAGCTTTATGAAACTCACAATGTACAAGTTTTATTGAGAATGAGTCGCAACTGTATATATTCAGTTCTGTGGTAATTTTTGAGGCTACTGTTTTGTGGTTTTTAGAAATTATCCTGTTGTGTCCATCCATCCCAGTTAGTGAATTTTGACTTAAAATCAGTTCCTCTTTCCTAATGCAGTTTTTCCTTGTTTGCTGTATGTCATTTGACATGGGAGGAAATTAAACCAGCACAGTAACATATTCCCCTTAACACATTAAATAATTTTGACTGTTTCTGTGATTAACCCACCTGACCCCTTTGAAATCTTTTGAAATCTGTTAGAGTTCTTATGTTGCTATAGAAACTTGCATATTAAAATATTGATTTTAAACAGTCTTTTATAACAGAAACATGTTGGTAATTAGTATTGACATTAATATGAAACATATGTGTACACTTATTTGAAATTACAATTTTGTCACTTTACAATATCCTTTTTCTTTTGGTGTTTCCATTATTTTGTCTACTCCCAGTATATATTTGTAATATATATTTATAATAAAGAACCAATTCATAAGAATGAAAAAACACTTATTCCCCAGTTCATATGAGAGGCATTTGAATGGTCTGAGTGATGACCCACATTAGGTAGTAAATAACTGTGAAACTAGCTTCAAAACCACTGAAGCAGCTGTAGTATTTAAGTGTGAACTGGGCCATCAATGACTTACAAAGTGGTTTTGGTTGTACTTTTTTTAGGAAAAAAAAACTTCAAGCACTACAATCGACAAATACAAGTTGGACCAAATGGCAACAAAAGGTACATGCAAAAATTACAGAGGACATGACGAACAATATATAAAGAAGGAGCATGCAACAATACAAAGAATAAAAAGCATGCTTCATTTGAATAAAGACCTTGACAAGCTTGGCCCCATCCCTCCATACCCACAGCCTGTGGAGTTTCATATAAAGAGAGTAAGCCACTTCACTTACCAGACAGGAATGGAAGGAATTGTGAATTCTGGGAGATTTCTCCCAGGGCAGGACAATCTCTTGTGGTGGAGCATTGAAGTGGATGATGCTGACATCACGGCTGCTGAGGGGCGCTTCCTTCAGTCACTCTTCCCTAACAGAACAGAAGCCCAGGCTGAGAAGCAGGAGCCGTTCCTGCAACTGTTCACCACGTCTCCCGCCTTCCTGAAGTCATCCCGCTACGGAAACTTCAAATTCACCTTCGGCTTGAAGGAACTCCTGCATGAGTACAGCAGACAGATGTGTAATGGGGAGAAGCCCATTCTCAGGGTCTATGAAACAGTGTTTTACGGCCAGGAGATCACACACTCTGTCATTATACACAGCCCTGAGACCCGTGAATTTGATGAGTACCCAATTTTCCCAACAGGTTTGCACGATTTCTTAGATGGGACTATAGTCTGGCGCCCAGAGACAATGAGTGGTACCCACCACTATGAGCTGATTACAGATGAGGAAGAAAATACAGTCCATGCAAGGGATGTTGGGCATAATCCAACACAGTATGTGTGGAACAATTTGACCCTGGCATTCCACATTAAATCACTGAAATTTGATAAAGCCACACTGGTTAGTAAACTTAGTGCTTGCAAAATAAAAGACCCTGAATTAGCTGAAATAGCTAAACAAAAAGTTGCTCAAATCAAGGAGAGGTATGGAGCACAAGATAACAAACCAGTTGTAGATTAAATGTCAAACTACAATGAAGCATCATCAAAACTGGAGAGAAGCAAACATTACCATTCACTCAAATAACAAAGAAAGGACAATTTCAATAAGATTCAACAATAACCAGGCAACTAGTAAATGAAAAGTAATATTAATAAATACAAAGGTCTAAATATTGGCAACAATAATGTAAGACAAGAATATGTTATGGAGGAACAATTAGTGAGCAAAATATGAAGAGACTGAAATATTGTAGATTCAATTGACAGGGACAAATGGCTAATAGGATGCTCAGCTATACTGCAAAATGTGAAAGGTACAGGCAGTTGTGACCACTGCATGAAGCAGTCATGTAGCAGCTCCTCTTCAGTCTAAAAAAATAAACTGTTTTTTAAACACTTCTCACATGGCAGTGAAGATAGATCACCACAACCCGCCAACCCATCCACTGAATACATGTCCAATACCATAATTACTAGAATCCACCGCTAACCACTAAAAGAAAATATTTTACGGCCGTCATGTCAGTAATATCCTTAAAACTACAACGGACACTGGAGCTACACTAACTGACTAAACCGTGGAGGTACAGAGGCAATGCCAAGCCTTTAATGCTGCAAAGAAGAGTCTCAGGGACACTAGAGAGAGTAAATATGTCCAAATTATCAAATTATCCTTTGGGACATCACATCTTCCTTAAACTTTGAAAAAAGCCCTAATTTCAGAATTAACACCCCTGTTGGATGTAGATCTTTTCATCCCATTTTACTGAAAATTATCTGCTCATCCCTCCCATCCTCTTTAGATTTATGGTATATCACACTTCAATAATCACATTACCCACATTTTTTTTTATTTGAGATGTACCTCTTTACTAATTTGGAAGACCTATGTGCTAATATTCTGTTATGTATGAATATGCAAATGTATGTTTCTTTTGTATTGTTTATGTAAGCTTGAAAACACCATGATCTGTTTTTTCATCTTTTTCCTGTTTTATTTACTGTCTCTATTCAAAAAAATGTTAATTCAGAAATCATCTGTAAGTATATTTTAATCATAAAACCAATAAGTAGAAAATTAAAGGAAAAGGTGTACTATCCTTCCCTTACTTTGATATTGATAACATGAGTATTACACAATTCTCTCAAATCAGCTTAACAGTACACTTTTGAAAATAAAAACAAAAGCACTTCAGATTGGGAGACAGACCTGACTATCTCCTGGCAGGTCAGTTAAGGAGTACAAGCACCTTAGAACAATTGATAAAGTAAGTTCAGAGCTGGGCACTTGCAAATCCCAAAAAAGATTGTTTTATAAATGTTTTAAGGAATTTTTCAGGAAATTTGACCTCCTGAAATGCAGCAGTGATTTTTTTTACAGACCTTATGCCTCCAAAGTTAGTTGAAGCAGCACAATAATCCTTAAATGTGTACATAAGAATGACAGACAAAGTTAGTGACATTATGGCCATTCCCAATGACAGTACAAGTACAAAGCCCTGATGGCTTGTGTGTAGAATTCTTTGTAATGTCAATTGTAGATTAGGTTTGTCTCACTGTGACAAGCTCTTGCACTCAGGAGTGTTGCAGGAGTGCTGAAGCAAGATGAACATAATCCTCTGACATGCTCACATGCAGCCAATGGCTACATTTCACACCACAGGTCAGACAGTACACCACACTGAAGTGGGCACTATTCCACTGACATCACCTGAGAAAGTCACAGGTACCTGATCAATCAGAGGGCGTGAGATACGCAAACCCTGCCTGACCCATCCACCTCTTTCCCCACTGGAACAAAGCAGTTTTTTCCCACTGGTGTGGGCTCCGAGTCAAAAGCAAGCACCTTAACCACTGAGATACTCAGGAGCAGACAATTTATTTTTCAAAGGCTATCAAAAGTACCTCACTGCTTGTGACGCCAGACATTGAATGGAATTCAGCAAATAATCAAAGACTACTTGCTGTCTACTCACAGATTGGGCAGTGTTCGCAAGAGCAAATTTTGTTGCTTTCTGGACGCGGCACATTACATGATCTTAAGTGGGTGGTTACAAGAGGAATTTCTGCACTAAAATTGTAACGTATGTACCATGCACAAATGGCAAGACATGGCAAGGGATAGCACCTAAACATTCCCTAAATGTTGAATCACATCAAAGTGTGTTTAGAGATGGCCTTCAACTGTTCCCTGAACACATTTGAAATGGTTTTCACTTGAAGCCATCTTTCTCACTGTGATTTCCTGTGAATGCAATATTGTGTGAACATATGAGTGCATGTATGGCTATATGTACTCATATATGCAAGCACAACCAACACAAACACAAAGGTTAAAGTTTCACTAAGGCACACCTGACTTGTGCTGCTGGAAACAAAGGCAGTCAAGGAAGAACAAAAAAAGCAATTGGGTCAATTTGACAGAATGTTTATTATTAAAATGAGTAAGTTGCAGTAAGTTGTTAATCCACAGACAAAAAAAACCTTTATGCTTGGTACCATGGGACTGTTATAGGAACACTTACTGTACAGTATTTTATATTTTCTATTATAAAATGTTTCCCACTGAGACTGATTCTGAGTTCTAGGGCACTGGGCATCACCTCAGTTTCTGGGGGTATGTTCTTTTGTATGTTCACTGAGAATTAGATCATACCGCAGGAAGTACTTTGCATTCCTTGAAGCCAAGTACATGAATGATATGCTGCTCACAGTGTTGTGTGGGTTATGGATAACTCCATGGCATCTCATTAATCCAAACAACTACGCTGTCTGTAGTTGTTTTCCACAACACAAATCGAAATTTATGGAGAAAACTACTTGGCTCTTACCCCAGATTTTTAGACATGAAATTACAGTTTGTTTTGTCAAAACTACCAACCGACAATATTTTATCTGGGATCAGCAACAATATCACAAAAAAGCCTGCAGTTAAACAACACAAAGGCCCAATGAGGGTTTGTGGCCTTCAATCATGAGAGGTTTTACTGATGTCTTCTCACACATCCAGCCACAAGGGGTCAGGCTTGTAATATCAGCTAAGCTCAATTCAAAAATCCAAACATTTCAATAAAGCTCTTCACCTCCCCCCTTACCGCACCTCTGGTAGAGAACACATGAACAGTTAATAACTGGTTGCCAGCTGCCACACTCTAACACTCTTGAGTGCAAAATTATCATGGAGAGTGGAACATATCGCCAGCTTCAGTTTGAAATATGAATTCCATTCTTTCAGCAACTTCCTGGTTTCTTCCAAATGTGCAGCCACAATCCCCCACCATAGTTACAGTCTCTCTTGCCACGTTTTAGCTACACGTTGACCGGGTCGCGCTGGTTGTTCTGCCGTTTGACCACAAAGACCTTCTGCCCGGACACTGTCACCAAGTAGGCGTGGTCCTCGAACATCACTGCGGGGGGGACACCCAACCAAAACAGATCAGTCGGTGCCATTACACAGTCAGGAGCTATTTCTGTATTCCTCGCATGCCATATCTGAGCACCGTCAGAAGCTCTTTGTTGAGGAAGTACCTGACATCCGTTTGAAGGGAGGCTCCGCCGCGCCGGTCAGGCGGAATTTACAGGCGGTCTGCACCATCTGCATAATGACCACGGCGGTTTGCTCGTCATTCTCCAGCTCGCCTGACGACTGAAGTTTTGTGCGGAGCAGAAAAATACAGGCACAGTTCACGCATTACACACACAGCTCTTTGAGAAAAGGGATGAAAGGTGCCGTATAAATGCAATTTATTATTATTGCTAGAACTGCCTAGTATTATCAGTGTCATTTTAACAACAAACCCTGCCAAATGGGCATGCATTACTGAATTATCACTCACAGCCAGGACTCCTTCCTCACTGATCACTAGATATCCAATCTGGTCCGGGATCCTCTCCAGCCCTTGTGTCAGTGCAGTGGTCTGGAAACAAAGTTGAGACGCCCATCAGTGTTTCACATCCTGTCTGTTTTCTCATACTGCAAACCACAAAGGAGCAGCTGGAAGCTGCACAAAGGGTTTGTCAATTAGGGTTGAAAATTAGATCGAGTATGTGACCTCAACCACATAGCTATACACGCTGTACTCTGCTGCAGAGGGGAACTTTGAAGAGGTGAAAACAACACTGAAGGGGCAGTCCAGAAATGTGGCACTGATTTCACTTAAAGTCGTGTAGATGATGTCAGTTTACATAACTCCAACTTCCATGGAGGACTTACAGTACGTGTACAATTGTATAGAAATGTCATTAGATTATACTTCCAGGTCGATATTAAATTAAACGCTCGAGCAAACCCAATTCGTTCAGCTAATTTTAAACATCAGCCTCCATTCACTGGACTGGGAAACACTGCGAATTTTTTTATTGAAATATACCCTACGTCAACATTTCCATCGCATTGTTGCGAAATGACACCTACACACAAAACACAAGCTGTTCGCATATTAATCGAAGTTGAAAAGTTGACCAGGATAACACAAAAGAAATACAGAAAGTTAGATGAAAATACGATTCCAAAAATGGAGCAAGAAACATTTCAAAATCGCCAATGTCCGGTATTAACAACTACGCCTACTGTAGCAACGTTAGCAGTCATGACGCTATGTTTGTGATGTACAATGATTCAATCACCTGCATCCTGGTGAGTTAACATGATGTCTAGTTTGACTCAAAAAGCCACGAATTCGTGTCAATCAGCGTAATCAGACAAATCAGTATGCTGATGTCCATGTCCATTTGAAAGAAAAAACATACCAAGGTGGTAACGTTAACGCTACTGTTGGCTAGCGAGCTAATATTAGTTTTATGCTAACGAGGACACAATGACATGTACAGACAAATAATTGAAGAGTATAAACTATTCTTCTAAGGCTACAATACAGTAGTCGTTGACCCCATACATCTCGGGGATATACATAAAACACATACCATCTTCAATTTTTAGAGCACATACAAATCCTTCCGTTTCTCACACGGTGTCTGTCATGTGACTGGTAACGTCATTCTGATCATATGACTTTGGTTGTGGCTATAATGCGCATGTTCATTTGAGAGTCATCGTCAATCCATTGAGACACGATTCAATGATTATACCCTTGTCCCTCGTTACACCCTAGTCCTGTTGAACGCTTGTAAAAATGTCGTAAAATAGAATAAAAAGACACTAGGGCAAAGAAAATAGAAAAATACAGGATATACATTACTTGTATCATACACAACGTAGTTATTTTTGTTGTTGAAATACATTAAAATATAAAATACATTGATAAATAAACACTGATAAATGGTTGTTGTTAAACATGTTTATGAGATGTAGGCTCTCTGGCTTGCTATATATCTAAAACATTCTAAACATTTTTGTTTTCCATTTTAAGCATTAGAATTTCATCTGAGGATGTTGTAGTTCTGTGCTGAACAATTTCAGCATATCATCTTTACCCAGAAGTAGAGTTAAAGTTGAAAACTTTAAGCAGACTTAAAAACATGACTCAGTTTGTGTGACTGTAGGCTTACTTCACTGGTTGTTTAAATGAAACAATGTGACCACTTGTCCAAGTGGTCTCTACGTCTGTGATGTCATTTGAGGTGGGAATTATCCCAGCCTGAACCTGAACGAGAACACCTCAAAATATGAAAAACCACAGACTACTCAGATGCTCACACCCAACACATTACTGAGACAACAGGCTTCATGTTCATGTTAAATACATCTTTGAATTACATACTCACTTTCAGCAAATCACTAAACAAATCCACCACCTGAATTTCACACATAGAGAAAAAAAATCCTCAATGCATACAATTGATGCTGTACAACTAAAAGACACCAAGGACATGTGCACATGTATACTGTGTTTCTGAATTGCATTCCCAGTTGTAATTTTGTTGAATTGTAAAATTAAAATCAGCTTGTTCATCATCTTGGTATACAGTAGGAATTTTAAATCTCTCAATGTGACCTGTTTTTTTTTTTGGCACTTGGGATGCCCACAAAGGTTCCTTGGAAACTACCATTAGTCTGTGCTGGAGCTTTTCATATTTCAATAGATGACTTGCTCATTGTGAAAATATCTTATAAACTGGTATTATCTGTTGCCCAGCAAAAAGCAGCAGACTACGCCCTTACGAGGAATAAGATGATCTGTTACTGTTACTGTAAGTAATAGAGGAAGCTGAGCATCATTGTGACGCCTATACACCCTGGTGTAATTTCCTGATAGAGAAACGATGTCCACAAGTGGAAGTGCAGTAATACACTGCGCTGACAAATCTCAAGGCCATCTTTAAAGGAGCATGCTGTTACAGTTCAGACACCACGCCGCTGACAAGTCCTGAATTCTAAGCTACCCAAGAACAACATGTGAACATTAACCGCGGTGGGTCTGCAAGGGAACTGAAGAATGCAACACACTTGAGCGCAGCAGCCTGCTTATCCTTGCTTTTCTAGGAAAACTGTTACAAAAACACACATGTATCACTATTACTTCCTACAGCACAGCTCAGTTTTATGTCTGTGCTAAAATATATCTCCTCCTTTTTTGTAACTAAGTTCTAGTTATTTTACATTTAAGGAGCCTTCTGTTAAATTTTTTTGTTCATAATTGTATACACAACATCATAACCCGTACCATATTGCGTATTTCTTTGTACCATGTGTTTATTTGTGCAATTATGTACACTTTCTACTTGCTAACATGACAGAGACTTATACTACATGCCTGACATATGGGACAAACAACCTGTAGACAGACGCTTATGGTAAAAAATAAATGTATATATTGAGTTGAACTTTGAGCTACATGCACCCTTCTGGAAATATTTAACACTTTTTATTTTCTCTTTAACTTGTGCAACATGGCCCTGGTCATGACCAATTGAGTCTCCTCCTGTGTTGCTATGTCACACACCAAGATTTTACAGGCAGGGAAACCCTGATATCGGAGGACAAAGAGGTTTGGTTGACAAACAATAAAAAGACTTTATCTTAAAGTGAGCTGTGAACATGTTTCTGAGTTCATGTTTAAAACCCATGATAATTACTGTTTTCTCATATGCACTGCCCTCTTTAAATGTATACACCAGATGTAGATATTATAGATTTCTTTGCTTAGTTATTAAAAGGCATGCCATACTCTACCATTAATTATCTTACCTTCAGGTTTTACTGTTGTGTCTGCTGCATTTGTTTACAGCAAAAGCAAATGGAAAAGAGTTTATTCCTTTACAGATGCACCATGACATAATTATGATGATGATGATGATGATGATGATAATAATAATAATAATAATAATAATAATAATAATAATTATTATTATTATTATTATTATTATTATTAATCTTAAAATGCAGAGAGGATTCCTATCTGAGAGACGTTTACAGAGGCAGCAGTTATATGTCCAGTGTATGCATCTCCCAGCTGTCTTTGTTAGCCTCTGCTTGTCTTCAGTCAGTAACCAACCAAAATTTGAGAAAACTTCATTAGTCTTTGGGAAAATGTGCCACTTCAAATATAAATGCATCTTTCCATGCTGTCTATTTCACCTTGTGGCAGCATGCCACAGGACTGTTTCTTCCAGTGACAACCAAATACAATGTTCTAAAAATGTAATCTACATTTTTATTTTCAGTTCCTTGAACATGATTTAGTCATGTGATTTTAACTTGAACACTGTGGAACTGATTATTGATCATTATTCTACAGTTATGCACTTTCCCATTGACTACGGAGCTTTTAACTCCTACAACAGCTCAATCATTCCTCTCAAAGGTGGAAAAAGGGCAAAACCAATTTGGTCCACACGGATCAGTGATGTCACTTTGGAAGGATGAACTCTGACACTAGAGGCACGTCATTGAGGTGGTCAGTGCTGCCGATGTCCAGGGCCCCCTGCAGGAATGCCTGTAGCTCCTTACTGAAGGCTGGAGTCTCATAGTGGATTCTTATCCAGGGGTCACCTGAAGCAGAGGGAACTCCGGTGAGTAAATTGCCCAGAAGTCCACTGATCTCATACAGAATAGAACCTTGTTGGGCCAGGGTTCCACCCATGCAGCTGTATTATAAAGTGGAACTAACAACACAGAGGTGACTCTTGCCTTTTTGTTAAAAATTGCATGTTTTTAATGTTAAAATGGTATTTGATCAACAGCATTTTAGTCACTCTTTTAATATGAAAACTTTTTATTAGACTTAGATATAGATAGAGGTATATATAGTACACAACTGCTAAAACAGATCCTTAAGGGAACCCTGGAAGTTAGACATGTATCTGTCCTGAGCCACCCTATGGCAGAGAGATCATTTATGTTAAATCTAATGGCACATGAGGCCAGTAAACTGGCCTTGACATTCTTGAGTAAACAGTTTTTTTAGGTGGGGAATTGTGAATCATGATGACACAGTAAAGTCTTCCTAACAGTAACAGATTTAACTAACAGATCTAAGTTAACAGATCTAACTTCCTAACAGATTTTATCTCATCAATCAGTATTAGCACCGCTTGTCATATTCTTGTCTTATTTCGCAAAGAATTTATTCATCCTGATTTTTCATAACACACTTGCTGAAAAGTCCAGCAATGGAGTTCTGCCTGGGCAGGAGCTCCACTTCTGTCCAGAATGTGATTTTGTATGTTCTCTGTGAATTTTACCATACAGTAACAACCACTGATAGCGCCAAACCATTGACTTATTATCTTATTCTAGTGGCGAAGGGAATGAATGAAGTAGTGAGAAGACTGGAAATTGGCTGTCATCCTAATAATGATCGTTCTATCCCTTGATTACTTGATTCAAAACAGGCTGTACTTACAGTTACTGTATAGCTTTCCCCTGGTCTGAAACAACATTTTGTTTGATACAAGCTGACAAATTAGTGTTTGTCAGCTGTCATTAATGCATCTAAATACATTTATTAAGCACATATTTTTTTTACTTCAGCAACTAAATGCACACTCCATTCGGCAGACTTGAACAAATCAAACCATTTCTGGTCAAGTTTTTTTTTTCCTGTTCACATGTTCTGTTCATATTCAGCATTTTCAGGATTTCACAGATATCTCTCATAACTGAATCTATGATCTCCATGACAAAATCATTGCCTTAGCCATGGGGTCTTACCTGTCTTCACCTGCTGCCCCACGGTGACCAGTAGCTCCGCCCCCACGCTGTGATTGATGGGTTCTCCAGACTTGGTGCGTCCAGCCCCTAACTTATGCAGCACCTCAGCCAGGATCATACCGTTTATCTCCAGCACCGTGCCTGTTACCCCACACCCATAATGTTAAGGGGACTTGCCAATACAAGAAGATCACTTTTGTTTAGCAAACAACCTGTGTCTACATTTATCAGAAGCTGACTAGGTCAAAATGCCCTGTGTGCTGAACTGGGGTGCAGGCAAAAGCTGCTTCATGTGTCATGTTTCAAGTATATAAAGGTTATAATCTTTATGTATCAGAACCAGCATATTTCAAAAAGTTATTGCTGTGGATAATGTGTCCCCTGAAGAAACACTCATAACTCCTTATTGAGAGCTACTGTCTCATAGTTGATTCTGATCCAGGGGTGACCTGAAGCAGAGGGAACACAGGTGAATAAGTTACCCTGTGCAACTGGAGAATAACATGGAACTATCAGCTGGTAACACAGAGGTTACTGAAGTGTTTTTCTGAGACTATGCATGCTTTTGATGCTGAAGTAACATTTGATTGACTGCATTTCAGTCACTTCTGTAATATGAAAACCTTTTCTTAGACTTAGGGATTCTTTGCTGCTGAGTAGCTCAGTGGTCAAGGCATTCGCTTTAATGCAAGCTGAGCCCTGCAGCCCCAGACCAGCCATGCTATTGGCTGATGATGTGTGGGAGCCCACAGTGGCAGAACAAACTGGCTTCGTTCCTCTGGGGATCGGGCTGGGAATAGGGCTGGGAAGGTCGGCCAAGGGGTTTGTCTCATTGCACACCAGCAACCGTTCGGTCAGGTGCCCACAGACTGCCTGTATATCTGCACATGAAGTGTCTTCCTCTGACTTGTGTCTGTGCAGGCTTGGCATGGGGACTGTGATGTGAAAAGAGGCAGTGTTCAGCATGTTTAGGGCATTCCAAAACTGGGAGAAACACGGGAAAAAGCACTGGGCATTCTAAATGAAAAAAAAAACAAAAACATAGAGATACTGGTAGTGCACAGCTGTTTGACCATGCCCTTAGGGGAACCCTGCAAGTTAAACACATATCTGCCCAGAGGCAGCCTTTGGCAGATGCCAAACCTAGTGGTAGCTGAGGCCGATAAAATGGTGGAAACAGTGGTGTATGGGGCGTCCAAAGTAATCAAACACACAAGGGAACATTTAAACATGTCCCTTGTCATTCTCAGGCAGTTTTTTAGGGTGGGGAATCATGAATTCCACACTTAACATTCAAAAAGATCTTTGCTATCGATAATGTGGAGATATTCTGTGTATAAAAATTAAACGTTGCTCTCTTGACTATTTTATTGCGTTTCCTTTCTGAGCACACTCTATCCTGGCACTACATTGTGGACAAAGGGAACAAGGTTAGTCAGCACCCAGAGGATCCCGGGTGGGGAAGGTCGAGGGTTAAACATAAACTTTGTACCTTCTTTTTGCACCTCCAGCTCCGCCTGACAGCAGGCTCGTCTCAGGACCTGGGAGTAGGCTGTGTCTGTTGAGCACAAGGAACGGGCGTTCTCTGAGGACACCCCCTGGGCCTGCAGCATGGCCTGGAACTTCCGCAGGGCCGCCCCACTCTCCAGGGTCCTGCCGATCTCCTGCTTCCCGCTCTCCAGGGTGGAAGCCTTCCCGCTCATCCACAGCAGGTATCCCCCTGGGAAGAAACACGAGGGGAACATGATTCCTCACCTGACTCCAGAAAACCTTCCCTATTTTACACTCCCATGGGAGTTTCTACCAATCCACTATCTAAATCCATTGCAGCTCCTCATTCATACTAGTGTCTGTTTCCTGCAATAGACTGTTCATTCACTGTTACGAATGTTTAGTCCTTGGCAAATTTCACCATGCATGTATTTGCATGTAGAGACCATGCTTGTGTTTCAGACTACCTCACTGTGTGACTAGTCCCCAGCATGCTTCTCTAGAGTCCCCCCAGCGCTGTTCAGCTCCCCGGTCTGTGTGCAAAGCCAATGACAGGGTCTGAAGCCCCCTCCCTCCTCCTCACCCAGACAGGTGACCAGGCCGTGTAAATCAGCAGGCCCCCTGCCCTTCAGGCACTCCAGGGCCTCCATCACCTCCAGGGAGTTCCCCACGCAGCGCCCAATGGGGTTGTCCATCCTGCTGAGAACAGCGCCCGTGCGGATGCCCAGGTCATTCCCCACTGACACCTACAGCACAGAAATGGTGGCCCAGACAGAGAGGCTGTTTCTGTCACCCTCCAGTTGTATCAAACGACAGAGATGTGGCCTTTAAGGCAGCTGCACCCTAGCATCTGTCTCTTACCAGAGACTGCGCCAACACCCTGGCGCTGCTGATGTCCTTGTACAGAGCCGCCTTTCCGTACTTCACGTCCAGAACCAGAGAGAACAGAGACTCCGCCCCTTTCTTGGAGATAATGGAACCTGCGAGCATTCAAGGTGCAAACTCTGTCACACACATTTCAGAAAAAACATGCCACAAAAGGAAAGAAACAACAAAATCAAGAAAAACAAGCTGCTCCTATGAAAAACAGTTGATGAAAAGTTGAGGAATATTATGAGAAACACATTGCCTAATTGATATGGGTTGGGGGGGTTTACTGATTTCTCTGATCAGGTCCGTCAGTCAGAAGTTTGAGCACAGTGGCTCTGTTCCTCACCTGTAATAAGGGGCACACTGTCCACGGTGGCGGTAGTATCCCTCATTGCGTACATCACCTTATCAGCTGGCACAAGGTTCTCTGTCTGACCCACAATGCAACAGCCAACATCCTCTAAAATTCGCTCCAACTAGAGAAGATAAATGAGAAGCTCAGACTCATTGTTATGCTGGAAAATGTTGCGTTGCCTGGATTTAGCTTTATGTCCCTGCCCTTGTTGCCAGGACAGAAAAGATCACTATCAACTCATTTTGCAATATGATGCTCAATGAGACCAAATGCAGGCCAAGCAGAAGCTGACATGTTTATTTTGCAACACCAATGAATCAGGATGTTTTCCATCAGCAAAATGTTTTATCCTGCGACTGCACATTTAATGCACTGTAAAACAGTAGCAGTCAGCAAGAGAGACATGGTAGAGTTTAGCGCTGGATAGAAGTAAGGAATTGAACTATACCTGACTGATAATAACTTGTGACTTATTTTCTTGCAACTTCACTAGAATAAACAACATTTTAAGTCTGGCAGCAAAATTAAAAAAATGTCAAAACACCCTTCTGACATACACTGAAAATTATGAAAAGCCAGTTGCCTAAAAATATTGTTTCATTAATTTCCATGTTTTGTTTAATTTTCACACAACAGTGCACTCTGCCTGTGAAATAATACTTGTACAATACTTTTTCTTGTACAATCAACAACTGTTGAGTCGTGGTCTAATTCAAACCTGGGTATTTATGTGAGTGCTCATCTGAGCCTAGGCGGTCTTAGTTCGGGCGCTGTTTGCGTGGGTAACTCCTGGGGAATAAACCTTGTCTCTGCTAGAGACAAGGTTTATTCCTGACTGTCTGTTCCAGAACCTAACACCGTGTTGCTTTAAATCCTCAAAGCTGGACAAGAGAGGACACTTGACAAACAATTTTGTGGGAGATGAAGGCTCAGGAGGTTTAATAAGAATCTAAACAACCATTTTGAATATCTCCGAGCTGAGACAGCTTTGGCCGGGTACTCTGGAATGAGGCCAGTGAGTGCACTGTGATGCATTTCCAGATACCTGTCACCAGGGGCTGTTGTTTGCTCTGTTTAAAAGTGTGCTTCAGCAAGGGCTTTATACCCCTTGAATAAATAATCCATCAACAGGTCTTTGCCCTGTGTGCCCAGCCCCGAGCTTGTACACACGCTCATATGTCCGTCATACCTGCTTGCTCCTGTCCTAATTTGACCTTGACTATGTATGTGTTTGGTTTGAACGGGCTGTGGAAGGGACTTCCACACTGAAGAATTCACAAAGAATTTAACGTAAACTAGTCTTGTGATTCTGCCAGGAAAAAACGCCACATGCTCTTTGTTTACCTGTTGTACAGACTGATGGACATTGAACCCCGGGATGGACTCCAGTTTGTCCAGAGTTCCACCAGTGTGAGCCAAGCCTCTGCCACTGATCATGGGCACCTGCGGGCATCAGACAGAGGACACAGCGCATATTTTCAGACTGGCTAGGATTAAACATTCAAGGATGGTCAAACCTGCACCTTGACTGGAACAGCCAAAAATTTGTTTTAAATCAGATTAAAATCTTTCATCTGAAATGCGATATAGAGCACACTAAACACTTAGATCAATTTGTAGAATCTACTGTTGGTAGCAACTTACTTATTAAAAAGCTTGTGTCATTTGTGTTCCTGTGCAGAAAATTGTTTCTATGTGCAAACTGTGCATTTACAAACACAGGGTTGTGTGTTGAATGGATCCAAGATCTTGATGGGGAAAGAAACACACAACTCTTTTCCCATTGATTTACTTGCATGATTTACAGACGTACAGATGCATAACACTGTAGATATAGCAGGAACGTCTTCAACAAAAGGAACAGACTCAGTTCAGGACCAATCTCTTAACATTGGGTGTAATGACTTGGTAAACAAGATACCAAATTGTAGATTTTTGAACTAGCTCCTTTAATTTAATGGTGTCCTTGTCTGTGTGATGTTTTACGTTGTTTTGTCAATTGCCTTGACTTTGGGAGTCGTTCTGGATAGGGATAGCCTCTACTGGATCTCAAAAGGTAAATGCAATGTTAAATGTAGTCACATCTTGTATGTCTCTCTGGATAAAAGCGTGTACTGGATGTCAAATATTAAATGCACTCATCTTGTATATCACTCTAGGAAAGAGTGTCTAATCAGTGATAAAATGTAAATGTAAATGTCATTTGAAGTGGATGGTAAAGTTAAATTAACATTATTTGACTGGAATTAACATGATGTCAGTCTTAACAGGGCAGGCAGTGAATTAATTAAACAGATGGTGTTATCCAGAATAGTTTACATGACTCACAGTTTCTACATATGCTCATTTTATACGTTCACTTCACACACACACACACACACACACACACACACACACACACACACACACACACACACACACACACACACACACACACACACACACACACATAGTACAAGCACTGTAATGAGGCATTTCAAGTTAACTACCTTACCCAAGGTCAGAGTAGTAATGCCCAACCTGCTAACTGAACTGCTTACAAGCCCTGGTCCTTACCACTCACACTGCTGCCCAAATGGCTGGTCAGTGATATGATCAGTCATAGTTTTCTGTCATGGCCATGATAAGCAAGGACTGAGCCACCTGACACTGCACCTACCTTGCAGCCACAGGCTGCTAGTGCCGGAGCCAGGGGGATGCTGACCTTGTCCCCCACACCCCCTGTGGAATGCTTGTCTACTACCAGACCCGTCCACTCCTTTGGCCAGCGCAGCACCTCCCCAGACAGCATCATCTCGCGCGTCAGTGCCAGCGTCTCCTCGGCGACCATGCCCCTTTGCCATATTGCCATCAGCATGGCACCTGAAGACACGACAAGTCCCTGTCAGCCCTCACTTTGGCCCTGCCCACTGGGTGAGAGGATGACTCACCCAGGCTGACGAGCACCACATTATCATATTAGTGATCCTGAGTTATCAGTGCTAGGAACAGACACCTCCTTCACCAAGTGTAGAAACACATTTTCTAGGAACAAGGGGACTGACAAAACCTGCCAATCTGAATGAGAGCTTTTGGGATGGACCTTTGATTGGCTTTACATTTGACAACCATACTTTTACAGTTTTGCTTACACATACAAACATAGGATCCCCATCAAAACACCTTATCCGTTAATGTGTGTCAAATAAACCTAAGGATTTAATTCGGTATGGAACAGGTCTTAACTGTGCCTTATAACCACTTCACTCCACTGAGGTCCTCCACAGAAAACTTAACATAGAAAACAGTTTTCCATTTGAAACGCCAAATAATTTCAGAAGCACGTTGGGCAAACTCTGGGGAAAGCGATTTGCAATATACTAAAATGACAAAAGGGCTACGTTACATTAAACAATTAAATGTGGATCAAGCCATACACCTCAGGCGCTTGTGTTCGTGATTATATAAATATAACCACACCTTACCTATCTGGCTGTCTTGCACGGTCTTGTCTTTGACACCTCGCACGAACGCTCGGATTTCCCCCGCCGTGAGCCGTTCCCCATCTCTCTTTTTTCGGATTAGCTCGGGGAAGCCAGCTGGGCTCTCCATACGCGACATCACTTGATCAAGAACCGGAGCTGCCAGTGACAGCACAAACAGGCACACAATGCCGCACCGAGTCTCCCTGACTTTTTCTTTACTTCAGGAATCAACATCTGAAATTAGGCATACGTTCTCCGCCAGTGAAGGGAACACAAATACATGCACGAATAGAGATATGGATGAAGAACAATCAAAAGAACTAGGATTTAACTGCATTTACAATTCATTTTATTAAATCACATACAGATTAGCTTCATCTTCGTGTGGTATGGCCAGATATGGCACAATTGCATATTTAACTATACGCATATCAATCCGAAACGAATATAATTATAAAGTATAATTCGTAAAAAAGATACCACCCCCTGAAATGTATTTTTGACTGCGGAGAAGTGGTTGTATAATTAATCTTACCTACGTGTTGCCTACACGTGCAAGTCCTGCACTGGGCAGAAAAATGTGGACAAGTGCAGGATCCAACTGATATTCAAAAAGGTATTTCCTGGCCAATGAGGACGGGCTAAAGGAAGGTGTGGCACAGTTTCTGTCATTTCCATCGGTGATTTATTAACGAAGACCTTTAGAGCAAGACCACGTTTTTACTAGGCTATTTTATGACTAAAAATATTATAACGAATGACAGGTTCTTATAGGTCTTCAGAGTAGCTGGGAAAATTACCCGGTTACCCTTGGGAATATGATATTCAAATATTGCAGTAGCAATTCTACAAATTGTAGGCTAAATAGATTTGTGTGACATCAGTCACTCTCACATGTTGACTCGCACTGCCCTCTGCCAGATTACTGCAGCAAGTGTGCGTTTTTATAACCCCTAACGTTTGGTTGCATCTAATCGAATATTACATGTTGATATAATTGTTTTTACCTTTAAAACTATTGTATCTTACTGATAAGACAAATATACCGAAGAAGGGTTAATGCTGAATTCTATCAGTCACGCAAAGCTATCGCCATGGTAACGCCGAGCGCATTCATCACCAAGAAACAAGTTATAAACAATCAGAACATTGTGTGGGGCCAGTCAGCTCGACATGCCGCTACCATCAGAGTGGTGAGCCGAGGAATACTTTTATTGAAAGGTTTCATTTTACTTTTTATTCTGATGAATACACGATTTTATTGCTTTGGAATGACTGCTGTATTGCTAGGATATATCAAGGTGAAATTAAGTTAGTTATTTAAAAAGTTCATGCTAACAACATGTGTGTTTTGACTGTAAACGTCTGCATAGCGGCCATTTATGAGTGATGCCCTGCTAAATCACGTATTTAATTAGCTACGTCTTTTATCGAAACTTTGACATCTAGCTGGTTGGGTAGAATGGTTGATTAATTAGCGACATTAATTGAGTAGGTACTTAAAATAGCCATAAGCCAACTACCAGGGAAACGGTAAACAAAATCCAGAAACATCAATTTTACTGAAATAATACCGAAGTAAAGTATTTCAACCCTGTTATAAAATGAATTTGGGTATTTAAGGGAATGTTTGTGCAGAAAACTGGAAAAATCTTCGAATGTGAGCGTGCATTCCCGTAAAACAACTAACTTACATAAGCGTAGTCTGCTATGAAAAATATGAGATCAAAATTGAAACCATGGAAAATTATGGTTTTGTATGTCTCACTCCAGAGTTAAGTTAACGACATCTTGTTTACAACAACAAATATAGTTTACAGTTTTTTAAACTATAGGCTATCTCACGGTACACAAAAAGGTGGAGGTGCAACAAAGACTTCTATGAGCCTGAGTTGCCGGATACATTTTCTCCATTATTGCGTCCGAAATTAACCTTACATCACAGTAGATACACCGTTAAAATACCACGCGAGTTGCTTTAATCACTACAGTAGTCATTCCCCACTCAGTGGCATACGTGTTGTCAAGAATGGTTTTGCAGGAATCGGGAAATTAATTTTTCAGGTATTAATACAGATGTTGTCATTTTAAACCTTAATTATCCATGTAGTGCTTTTGTTTCAGTGTTATTTCACTAAGTAAACTTTGAAAATGTTAAGGGCTTTCTTACTTTCCCTTAAAGACAAAAATGGAAGAGCAAGATGTGTGGGTTGGTACTTGGAGACCTCACAAGCCCAGAGGACCCATAGCAGCCCTTTACAAGAGTCCTGGACCAAAATATGCCCTTCCTGGAACCACAGGTACACACACACACACACACACACACACACACACACACACAGAATTTTTATATAAAATTTGAAAGGCCGCATTGATGCACTCACATTAAATGGATAAGAGTGTTGTTTAAACTTGATACATCATTCTTCAAAACAATCTCATCTCACTAATTATCCCTGCATTTTCAACAATGTTCTATGATACTGTACATTAAGTAGACCTTTTAGATCATATTTAAAAAACATTTTTGCTTTTCTAGCAAGATAAAGTCTACAGACAACACTGTCGACAGAGCTGAAGAACACAGATACAGCTTCAATTTAAGTACACAGAGCTTCAGCTGAGATGTACCACAGTTATACACAACTGTCACTCAACTAACTGTTCACTTTTAATTGATTCCATTTATCAGTTTGATTTGTAATTTGTCAGTCAATCCATGACTACTACCACTTCATCATACCTTTGAAGTCTATACCGTGTCTTCTTTATATTTTTGTGGCTGCTGTTTTAATTCTTCTTCCTACGTGACCTTTAAAACAGGAACAGACTGTCATGATCCCCGGAAAGTAAAAGGACCGGCATTCAGTTTCGGCATTCGCCACCGCCAGCTCTCAGGGGACAACTCCCCTGGGCCGAGCTACCTGGTGCCGTCCGATCTCACAAGGAAAGGACGGAGTGGAACACCGGCCTACTCTCTTTATGGACGACCAAAAGATGCAGCCCGCTTTCAGACTCCTGGACCAGGCCAGTTGCACCTGCTGAAATCTGACCTTATTATTACATTATTGCCACTTAGCAGACGCTCTTCCCCAGAGTGACTTACATGTTATGTTATTCATTTATACAGCTGGATATTTACTGAGGCAGCTGATGGTTAAGTATGTTGCTCAAGGGTACAGCAGCAGTGCCCCAGCAGGGAATTGAACTGGCAACCTTTTGGTTACAAGCCCTGCTTCTCACCACTACACCACACTGCTGTCCCCTGTATTATACATATAACTCTCATGTCCATTACAACTGCGTACAATCCAGTGGTATTCATACAAATTTCCAATGTCCTGTTTTCTAGGCAAGTACACTCCGGAGAAAGCTGGAAAGTCTGCATATTACAACGCTCCGGCTTACTCAATGTCTGCACGGACCAAAGGCATCCTTAGCGCCCAGACTCCAGGTAATTCATACATGTAACATACACCCACATGCAAATGGGTGGGAGATCAACTTGGACTAAATGGCCAGTGGTGAGGGGGTCAACTAATTCCTACTTCTTATTCCCAGGCCCTGCAGCCTACATGTTGCCCTCTGTGTTGGGGCCAAAGACTGTGAACAAAAGGTCTGCGCCAAACTTCTCCCTCATTGGACGGAGCAAGGTTGGCAGCTTTCACGAGGACCTTCAGAAGGTAAGAGATTTGCTTCACCTGGCACACTTCTCATTTCACGGGTATCAAAATACTCCAGACTGTTCAGCAGATATCTATGCCTGACATGATTGCCTAAGTAATTCGTGCTCGCTTTCGTGAAATCAGTTCTAAGCTTAGGCTGCATTACCATTTGTCAGCCATGTTAAGGGCTTCAGAACAGCATCAAACCCTTCATGTGGTCAGCATCCACATTATGTGTGTTCCACAACCCATACCTGACAACCAGAGGTTGAAACCTGCTTAGGAGCAGGTCTCAAATCCACCGTTTATATGCACACGATTACTGAATATTGCAGTGGCTGTGTTGCAATGCTGTGTGGTGTTTGCCGAGTTTAAATGCATTGTGAATGTGAGTCTGTTAGTAATCATTCTTATTACTCATGCAGACACCGGGGCCTGGGACTTACAAAGTAGTGGAACCCGGCACCTATAAATACAGACCTCCCCAGTACAGCATGATTGGACGTAACGTCATGCCTGGAGACCTCACACAGAAACCAGGACCTGGAACCCACTTTCCTGAAAATGTCAGTAACTTATATACAAAGCATCTTAATGTGGTGAAATGGCTTTTCAAGACCAGTAAAACTTTAATGGAATGTTCTTTAACACATGTACTGTACATTTGTGGTCCTTACACAACATGATGCATTGGACCATCAATGAAATTAGCAAAAAAAAAGAAAAAAGCTGTATAAGAAATAAAAAGTATCCTTTTCTAAAGAAAATTCATTACTCTGTCAGAGACAAAGCACATTTTAATTAAGATTACATTAATTCAGTTAAATTACATGATATCAATTACCTTCATTGTATCTCCACAGGTAACCTTCTCAAGGAGAAAAGCTCCCAGTTTCTCTTTTGGAATCCGACACTCAGAGTTCTCTACCCCTGTCTTCTTGGAGCCAGAAGACTAGAATGTCCTGTCTGACTTTATTGGTGCTCTGAGGACCTCATCTTGTCTTGGAGATAGATACATCACAATAGCCAATGTACTGCAAATCAAATCACACGAAGTATTTCATGTTTAATATACCCTTGCTCTGAATGTCTGAGGTTGTAATGGAAAATCATTATTAAATGACTTATTAAATTACTTTTGGCCTTCATGCTGTGCATCTGATGTTCAGTTTTTTAACTGTCACATGACAATAAATGTATATAATTTGTGACAAAGATTTTGGCTGAAACTACTGTATCGTCTAGTTCACACTTTGAAGGCTAGAGCCTAGTTATTAGAGGCTGTGAATGACTGTAATCAGTATTACATTCAATGAATAATATTATATGCTATAAGGAGGAAAATATGACAGTGGAGGCCAGTTGAGAAATCAAAGATCTCAGGCCTTTTTCTTCTTGAAAACAGAAGGCACTAAAAAACAAAATAACAAAAACAAATGAACAAAAACAGTTTTCAAAGTATTTACTGACAGCATAAAAGGGTGGTATGATATTTCTTCTGCAACATGTCAATAGAAATATGAATGAAGTTTATGAACACTGATTAGATTAGATTAGATTAGATTAGATTAGATTAGATTTGATTCAACTTTATTGTCATTACATGTAACAAGTACAAGGCAACGAAATGCAGTAAAAGCGATGATAAAAGCGATGAAATGATTTATGGCGATGTCGTGATACCTCAGCTCACCTGCACTCAACATGGAACCCGAAAAGTGGAAAAGACTACTGAAAACAAATTATTGTTTTTCTCAATGAAAAAAAGCATAAAAAGACTTTGGCATACTTGCCATGACCTGACTACTTTAATGGCATATAGTTCTGATATGTAATGCCTGCAAAGGTTCATCTCCAAAAGCCATTCAACTATAACATTAACTATTCATTTCATTACTGCTCAATATTTAGAGAATATTGTAGATAGTTTTTTAGCACAAGCAATCGATTTATAATATGTCAATCAATGTCATACTTGAGTTTACACCTGAATGTAAAGCACATTATAGAACACATTACTTATAGAAAACAATAAAAAACATTAATAAACACATTACAGAAGCTCAGCTGTGAAATTTAAATAATGTTATGTGAATTTCTACGAAACCCAGAAACAATCCTTGGCCACGCTCCATAATGTTTTGGCATTTTGCATAAGAATGGAGTGTATTAAGTTACTGTAGCTATAAGAGTGCAGTGTACGAATACAAGGAGTGTTATAGGAGCTACGTACCGGTGTGCTTCAATAGATAACTCTCAGGCACACCACCGCGCAACTTCAAGGAGTGAGCAAAAACGTTCAAGTTGCAGAGGCAGGCAATAGAACGAACAGCCCGTTCCGTTCAGTGGTCCTACTAGCGTCCATGCGTTGCGTAGAAACCGGCTATGGAAAAGATTCAGAACGAGATGTAGAGTACCAGCTTTCCAGCTAGATGTTTGGTTCACTAATCTACTTGTAGTTTGCAAGTTAGCTGCTTAAATTGGATCTTAATTCACTGTCAGCTAGCCGTATTTTACGAATTATTGAATACCTCTTATCTAAACTTGCGACGTCTTCGATCGAGTTACATTTCCGAGCTAGCCATATCTGAGCTAACTTCCCCGTATCATGATCTAAGAGGGACACTAGGTAGTTGTTTAGCTGATGGGAAACAAAAGCTTTACACATGATTTCAGGACACATCGATGAGTAAGTGCGTAAATGGTCTCATGTATTCTGCAACCTAGCTAACTTGGTAGCTAGTCCATGTTCAGTAGTACAGCGAGATAGAGTTAACCAGCTACCGTAAATCTGTCAAGCTAATAGACTACTCAGCTCATAGACGACTTGGTCTATCTTTGTAGTTAACGTAAACCATAAGTTGCGAACATGAATTAGCTAGGGTAACTGCATTCCCAGCGTAAATAGCTAGTTAGCAGGCTAATTACTTTGCTAGCTAGCTAACAAGGTGGCGAATCTAATTTGAAACACAGTAGCTAATCGCATCAGCGAGACTTAGCTAGCTAATACAGTACCAGGAGTGGACTGTTTCACTAGCAGAGAAAGTGAGGACGAAGAGAGATGGCAGACACAGGCGGCATTTCTGAACTGGACCAAGAGAAATACGACGCAGACGAGCAAGTTAAGATCATCTGTCTTGGAGACAGCGCCGTTGGGAAATCTAAGTACGTATATGTAGTCTAATTGTCTTTACACAGTATGTCTTTTCAGGATTTTTGATGTTTGTGCGTTTGTCATGTGCAGGTTAGCTAACGTTATATAGACATTCGCTTAGAAATATACTCCTAGTTTTTAAGTCGCTCTGGATAAGAGCGCCTGCGTAATGACGACATGTAACCATAGTGTGGCGTGTATGTAGCTCACATACAAACTACATCATTAGCTAACTAGGTATGTGTGTTGATGTCAGCCAACAAGGCTTAGGTAGGGAGGTTAAACATAGCTAAGAATCGGTGACGAAAGCAGCGTTGTTGTAAGTGTAGTTTTAGAAATTCAGCTATAGCTGAAGGCCCACGCTTGTTGGTTTATGGCTAATCAAGCGAGTTCTGTTATTAGTTACTAAGGGCTACTGTTTTGAAACACAGCGTACAGTTAGTTCCTGTAATTCCCCAACAGTCTGGTTGACACCTTTGCTAACAGGCTATGTAGTGCAGAAAATGAGCAGCAACCACTCGTGTACAGTACTGTGGTATCAATTATGCAGTTATAGGTACTCTTGTCTTTTTATGTAAAATTCACATCATTTATCCATCATCCCTTTTGTCTGTCTTTTAGGTTGATGGAAAGATTCCTAATGGATGGATAGTATCCTTTGCAGATATAAACGTATTGTAATTGTTTTCTTTACTTTTCTGTTTGTCCAAATTTACAGTTGTTGCAAAATGGTAATATGGGCTACAGTGCTACTACCTCAATGAGATGGAGGACGAAAAAAAACCCAGCCACTGAGTGCACTCATATCTGGCTCTTACCCAGAATTGCCAAAGAATTGCTGGTAATTGGTAACATCAAGCCTAAACTCAGTAATAGCGACCCTTAACTCACTCCCTAGTCGACCTCAGCAGCTGTCTACCTATGCACTGACACTCTACAAGTATACAACCACAGTTGACGAGAAGACCGTACTAGTAGGTATGTTCGCCGGAACTAATGGCTTACAGCATTAATTGTCAAAAAGAAAAAGTCCCAACAGCTGGACTTGCTTAAGAATTAATTGATGCCTCTGTTCAATCAAACCACATAATGCACTTCCCCCTCAACTTTGGGCATTTGAGAATTAAAAAAAAAAAAGCAGTTTATGGCCTCACTTTTTTGTCGCATCAGTTTTGGACCGACTATGCCAGGGGATGTCCTGGATAGGATTGTTGATGTCCTTGTTGATGTGCTTTCCTGACTGATATGCAGTGTGTCAGCCGGTCTTTCTGCATATATCTCCTTTTCAGACTTTTGGGACACAGCCGGACAGGAGCGATTTCAGAGCATGCACCCCTCTTACTATTACAAGGCCCACGCGTGCATCATGGTAAGAGTGCTGGCACGCATCAAGCCAGCATACCAACTTCCAACCACATTGATGATCAGAAAGGATGACATGGAATTTCGAGTGGGAATATAAACTGAGGGACACTTTCACCACTTTGCGGCCTATCTGCATTTTCTGCAAGTTCATGTTCAAAAAAGTGTCACTTTGGTGCAAAGTACAGGAGGTGTCCTTTGTTTATGATGGCTGAACACAATGTGAAACTCAGATGAAGAATCATGCGAAAGAACTACATAATTTTCTATATTATTGTACATGTAAGCATGTATTCTGACAAGTGTGTGCCTACAATTATGGTATGTTTTTTGATTAATGCATGCCTACATGAACAGTGAACAGTGCACGTGTACAAACACTTCAGTCTAGTTTAGCTTCTGTAAATTACATATATAGAATATAAGGTTTAGTTTGCAGGGATTAAATACAGTACATCTGATGCCATAAGTGGTTAAAAGTGAGAGAGTGTCATGGAGTGATACTCTATTCTCACAAGTTAGTAATCAGCCATGGGCATATTTTATTTGTAAGTATTTGTAATGTAATCTAAATACTCAAATATATGCAGAGTATTGGACAGTGTTTTTTTGCTGCCTTTGCAAAAGAAATGCAATCACCATTTCCACATTGCCAAACAACAGTGCACCTAATCACTGTATAAAAAAGACAGAAAGACTAACCAATATTGTGTTTTTTTAAAATTAATTTATGACAAGACGGTACCTGTTGATGTTTAGTTGTCATAGTGATGTTGTAATTGTTAATATCTGATCATTTCTGTATTTCCCCTCCAGGCATTGTTACTCTCCTTTTTCATTTTTCTTTGCTTTGTTTTTTTGGCAGGTGTTTGATGTCCAGAGGAAGATTACATATAAAAATCTCACAAACTGGTATAAGGAATTGCGGGAATACCGACCAGAGATCCCTTGTATAGTGGTGGCAAACAAAATAGACGGTGAGTCCAACTTTACTGCTGCACATTTTACACATTCCATGAGATTCATTCACAAAATTTTGCTATTATAACATTGCATTTAAAAAGTATAGAAGAATAGATACATTTGCATGTTGCAGGTGTTATTTAAGCACACAGGGTGCCCCATGCATATGGGTCATTCTGTACTAAGTGTGTTAAGTTGGTAGCCCCACCGTCTCTGAATTTGCTGGGAAAAAGTCACCTCTATGGTTTTCTGGACATTCTGAGTTCAGAAATGATTGCCTTTTTATTTATTTGTTTGTTTTTTATTCCTCATTGAGTTTTAACCTTTTTAAAAAAAATGACCAAATGTGAAATACTGACCTTGATTTCAACTCTACCATCACATGTAGCATCTTTGTTAAGAACGTAAATGAAACTCAGTCACATATAAAAAGAGTATTATAGATAATCTATATTTTAACAATGTCATGTTCTTCCTTGTCGGTTATTCCTTGTCTTTTATATTCTGCATTCCAGCTGATTTGAAGGTTACACAGAGAAACTTTAATTTTGCTAAGAAGCAAGGCCTTCCTCTGTACTATGTATCTGCAGCTGATGGGACCAATGTGGTTAAGGTGAGTATGCAGTGAACACACCTGGTTCTGTTGCTGATCAGGTCTGATCGCTGTCTCATGCCAGCAGATGGTCTTAATAGCAAGTTGTCTTTTTTTGCGTTGGTTTGAACAGTTTTTACAGCGGTGCAGGAAAAGAATGAAAAATGTATTTGTCTTTGTGGAGATGAACGCGTGTGACAGGCCACAGTTGAATTGGAGCTGTCAATTAACATTTCGTCTTTCTCACAGCTTTTCAGAGACGCAATAAAGCTGGCGATGTCTTACAAGCAGAACTCCAGTGATTTTATGGATGAAGTGATGCGGGAACTGGAGGTACGCATTGATGTGCGAGTTAAGACAGGGACAAAATTAATTGTTGGCTTCTTTCTCAAGCTCTTAATTTGTCTCCAAAGATAGTTTATTTCATTGCAAATGATGCATGTCTCCTTTATTTAATACAAGACTGTCTGACTGCATTCATTTAATGGACATTAGGTGCTACTGGATGCCAGTAGCTTAGTCTTGAGAAGGCAAATATGGTACAGGAAGACTGGTAATTGCATTCGGTTGACAGTTTTTCCATTAGCAGTTTATCAGTGTTTAGTATGAATCCTTAACTAGACATCATGCTAATTTTTTATATTATTCCATCAGTGAAGGTAAAACATCTGAACACATTTATTGTTACATGGTTTTTCTCCATACTTTGTCCTTGTGCCACTTATGATGCTTGCATTCATTCTCTGTGTAAATTTAATGATTAATAACCAGTGTTCTGTTTTTTTTTTTTTTTTTTTTTTTTTTGCAAAAATGCAGAACTTTGAACTGGAACAACAGGAGGAATCGTCTGATAAGAATGATGTTTCCAAGATGGAGAAAAACCATGTGGCGTGAAGGCAACCCGGGGTTGCTCAGAAAACTCTCCATGTCTGCCTGAACAATTTTCAATTCCACAAAGTGGGAAAGAAGTCCTAATCTGTCAACACTTTAATGCCTATTACAAAATTCCTGATGGTAAAAGTGTTCCACGACAATGTGTCAGAGGGCCACTGTCTCTTTCAATTTCTAATACTGATTAATGATCAACTGGAATGTAAGGGTTTTACCTCTCTCCCCTGGCCTGTGTGATTTAATGTGGAATTAGGAAATTGGGGATATTTACAGACCTGCATTACTAACTGTGAAAGTGAACTCTACCGTAATGCTTTTACTACTTGTCTAAAAACATGTACATGCATTGTGGTGCATGCACATAAAGGCAGTCTAATTGTAATATGTTTTGAATTGAACTGGTTTACAGTGAAATATAGATGTTCCTCATTGGATAAAGTGATACATTGTGTATGGTTTTGATGGCTCTTGCTGGCCTTTAGTCAGGGAAACAAGTTACATGTACTGTCCTTATTTACAGTGTATTTAAACTACGTATCTAATTATGTATTTGTGTATTGTTGCAGTGTAGTTTGTAATTGCCATATGTGTGCAATATTATTACACAGCCACTGTGTAATGTCATGGTTAGGTTGTATCAATGCTGCTTCTGTTCAACACAGATTCACAGTTGTCAGCTTAAAAACACAACAGGAAACATTTCACAGTAAGAGTCACCAGACTGCTCCTGACTATTTGCACACCTGAGATTTTGAACTAAATAGGGTCATGTGACAGGGAAACCTGTTTTTGTGAAAGAATGAAATGGCATACTCTGTCATTTTTTCTGCTATGAATATTAGCTGTGTTCTTCCTGTCAACCCAAACTATTTCAATGTATACATTTTTAAATGTTATTTATTGTATTTGGTATTTGCAAAGTATGAACACGGTGACCATGTGATTACATGAACGCTCAAATCATTGATTTGGTACCCTGTCAGCTTTCTGTACACTGAGCAGAAAATAAAGTCTATACAGACACTTTGCACTACTTGTCAACTGAGCATAAGATATTTCTGATGTAAAGTGAATATTCTTGTATATTTTGATACAAATTCATTGTTAATGGTTTGCTATGTCAGTAATCCAGATTTGGTGTTATTCGTGTTAAGATTGCATTGGGAAACCAAGTTATATGGTTATATGGGCGATATTGAAGGCATTAATAAAAGAGGCAGCAGAACAACACATTTAATTATAAATTTATTACATAATATAACAAACATAGATCTCTGCGGTGTGAGTATCACAACATCAAGGTCCGAAGGCTTGCCTTACACCCCCAAATTTATGGTCATTCACTCATTTGAATCATATTTCTTACAAAAAGTGACACGAATGGTTTTATTAAAAAGAGCGACGCTAATGTTGGCATCCGTGCACACGCGCCGGGTTTGGATCGCGAGATCACGAACGCGTTCGGTGCGTACGGGAGCGGCGGACCAAACCGACGCAATGTCGCGGCTACTGTGAACGAAAAAAAGAAAGCTTAATGGTATTTCGATTCGCAGACACTTCACAAACGTATTTTCAATTCAATGCAGTGTTGTAAGGCGTCGTGAAATGGGATGTAACTCAACATTAAGTATTAAAGTTATGTAATAAAATCCATTCCGTTGTGAGGGGGCAAAGGAAAAAACCGTCGATACAGAGTCAATATAACCAGTGTTTTCCCGACCATTACATAACTGATTCTTTAAGTTGAGGATGTGTACTTGATCAATTACGTTTTCTATACCACCTCCATCGTCTTCGCTGATATTATGTATTATCATATTCTCTAATAGGAGTTACAAGTTTACAAGTTACGAGTTTCATTCTGCGCGATTGTAAGATCTGCCGGCAGAACCCCCTTTTAAATTTAGTCTGCGGTATAGTATTTCATAGCAATATAATTACATAGTAATCAAACAGGCGATGAAAGAATTCACCAAATTGTCTTCGTTGCAGTTCTCATAAAAATAAAAAGAATTTGTGGTAATCTCAGTTTGTCTATCTTTTATATTCTCAAATACATCCAGCATCCATGCACTTCATGGACAGTGATCTATAGGTATAGATGTTGCAGTACTGTCTATTATTTGGTACGAAACCTTTCTTGCACATCTGAGGGCCTTGGTGTCTGTCTTTACAAAAATGCTGATTTTATTCAGCAAAACACTGAGAGACAAATGCTGCCACAAAGTAATGACTTGAAATGTTATAAAGGTAACAGTTGTTGAAAGATTAAGTAGAGGCAGTAGATGTGTCCAGCACTACTATAAACTTTCTGAAAACCTAATAATAAGCAGCATTAATATATCACTGTGCTTTTTAACATTTCATACATTACAGCAATACTGCTCTCTCAATTTTTATTGTTTCTGCAGAACAACTGCATTTGAAGTAAGGCTTCACTCAGCTAGAAGTTATTTACTGAAGTGCTTGTCATTGCTTTTGGGTATAGGGTTACTGCGTTGACTGACTTACTAAAAAATAAAAAAATAAAAAAACCCCTCCTGCTTCATTTCTGTTTTTTTCTTAACAGCATACTTGCTATTTTTCATGGCAGGCCTTTCATGTTGAGAAATTTCATGATGAATTAATGAGATTTAATTAAAACTGGACTAAAAGTAATACTTTATTTATGGTAAGTGATACTTAAATACAATGCAATAGCTCCAGACACCTCTATGATTAAAATAAAATCTCAAAATGAGTATTTTCTGATAGCTGTACAGAGATGGGGAACTATGAATTTCTCAAGCCTTTGCCAGTTTATTTTGACAGTAAAACATTGGGGAAAAAACCCACACTTCTGATTGAAAAACTCAGAACACTAAACATAAATGACACTGTATGAGGGGAAAATGGAAATGTCTTTTCATGTGTATAGCACTACCCATCAACTTGATAACAAAGTGCAAAAGAAAGCATTTCAAAAGACAGCAAGCGCTTTATGTATTGTATTGCAGTTGTTTGCTAAGGAGCATAAAATATAACACATAGTCGCCATTACAAAGAATACATTCCAAACACGACCCATTTCCTCATGGCCCAGGAGCCAGGGAAGTTGAAACTGCTGGCATCACTTTAGTTCTGCAATGTCGGCCTTATTTTGACTTTTATGAGGTGGGCTTACATTCATGAGAGCAACGTCCATAAAATTAGTAGATCCCTATGCAATCACATTTGATAGTTATATGGTCAAATCACATATGTCGATTATTCCTTGTCATGTTTTGCTTCCTTATTCGTATTGATTGTTTGACACCATGTATGTCACAACATTTTGGATAGCATTAATGCATTATCTTAGCGGGGTAATGTCAGTCAGCTATTTCTCTAAAGGCAGATCATAGGTAAGCCACTATTTGAGTGTACATCTGCACTCAGTGATATTTTATGGTTGCCATGAGAGCAAAGTGCAATGAAGGCTAGAGTGATGCTGGTTCCTGTTTGAAAGGCAAGTCAAGGACATTACCTAAAACTAGTTCAACATCTTAACTCATAGTGCGAGAAAGGAGTTGCCTTCCCTCTTAAAGATAATCTTCAGTGATAATGGAGTCCAAATTCTCATAAGGGAATTCGAAGTCTTGGAACCTATACTACTAGGTTTGTGCTTTGTTATTTCAAAGTAGAATTGATGATTTGGACCTTAAAGAATTTACATGAACAATATGTTTATTAACTTTCCCCCATATTACTTTTTATCTGTATATAATATGATCAACTTACAAACAAAGAGTGAATCGTTTAGTGCCATAGTCCCTTACAACGTAGAAAGCAAAGTGAATCTGAACTGCATTCTGCTTTAGTAGGATACGTCCACAATCTGTTTATACTTCTCTCCAGTTCAAAAAAAGATACTTTTTTTCAAAATATGAACAAAAATGTTAATGAAATTCAATAAAATCATGTGACTTGAGTATATATTCCTTTTCAAAAACATAAAAACTTATGAATGTCCACCAGAAGAGGATCCATACGGCAAATGATCTTACCATTTAGTAGTACTCAAGATTTCCAGGAGGTGGCACCATAGTGCTGAGTCTTACAGCTCAAATAATTATTTGAACGCAAGTATTCTTAAAAGACAGAAAAGTACAGCTAAGAGTTAAATACTTTTTGGCACATTTTAAAATTATTTTCTTTTCCCCAAACAAAAAGAAAATCTCACCCCATAACACTTATAACCTCCAATAATAAATAACAGAAATGAAAAAAGTATTCAAATCAAATCGTAAAAGAGAGACAGCCAGTGTACTTTTCACTCAGACCAAACTAACACGGGTATTCAAAAGCACATAACAGTATAATCTGATTACTTCAGTCAGTGTGTCAATCTTCCAGCCCCCCGTCTGACACTGAGTGGAGCGCTCACCCGTACTGTATTTCCAGCAGGTTTGTACCGGCACATTGACACCGACGGCGTTACTGAGACGAGTATTCCTGTTTTTACTACAGTAAGTGAGTTAGGGGCAAGGTGTAACATTTCAGAGGCAACAGGAGGGGGCTTCCTGTTTTCACTGCAACATCAGCATTTACAAAATTATACCCTGGAATGATTTGTCAAAGTTGGAATCAGGAGGGGGGTAGCTTTTTTTGGCTTGTACTACAGTACTGTATCATTATTGAGCTATGCACTATAGCAATTTGGTAATTGATTACCAACATTTCCAGAGTATTTTGGCTCCTAAAGAGAGAATGCTGAGTAATGTGTATGGAAAAGGTGTCTGCTGAGTGAATTACACTTTCCATGACTGTTGCCAACAATAATAAAGCATTTAGGATCTAGTCACATGGATAGACACGGATTAGAGCTGTTTAAATACAATTTAGTCAGATATGGTCAAGGTCCCTCCGTCGGAGGCAAAGGTGTGTCATTTTGGCAGCACGGCTGTTTTTTTTTTTCAGTTGGCCTGCCGTAGAACTCGCGGGGATGAGTGCATGCAAAAGGGTGTTGTCGTGTAGTCGTCCTGCTTCGTCTCCACATGGGGGCGCCACCACACAGCTCTACCGCCTGGCAGCACGGAGTCACCGCCAGGAGCTGAGGGCCGCGCGACGCGTTAAGGTGAGAGTCAGTCCCAGACGACAGGGCTCAGCTGGTGTTAAGGCTAAAAGGAACTCCCCTGGGGCTAAGGCCACACCAACAAACTAGCCACAGCTGTGGACCTCAACGGACACTTTTCGATAGAGTTGAGTGACTGAGAAGCGCAGGTCGAGGCAGAAACAGGGGGACTGGATCAAACTGCATTTTGAACAGGGCAGAGACATGTCCCAGAAGGGGGACAGGAGTGGCTCTATGAAGTGGCTCTTTGAAGATGGATGGCTTTGAGTTAGCACCTTATTTTGTGCAAATCATACCCTAGTTCATAGTCCTTTGAAAGAATAAAGTTTTCTTATTCTCTCTGACAGGTGGTTATCTATGCATATATATGCCAAACATTCATATATATATCTATATATCTATATTTTTCTCATTTTAAAAATGTATATGAAAACTATTATATTTACATTGCTTGTGATTAATATAAAAAGCAAATATTTGTCATCTGTCGATATTTACACATGTAAGGAGTTTTCAGAGGACTGAAAGTCCTCCTTTTTTTGTAAATCATTTCATTCTGAAATTTCACACTCTGCAAACGAATACAAAAATGTTCCACCGTCTAAGCATCGAATTCCACAAGCTACAAAAGCCATCAATGAGGAAAGAAGGAACAAAAAAAACACAAATTAAAAATCCCAAATTAGTCAGGAAACAACACGGGATGTCAAAAAAATCGTTCAAATGGATAACAACGTCTTTGTGTGTTCTTCGAGAGTGGCCCTTGGTAACGGTCGGTTACAATTGCAGATTTCCTATTGGTGTGTTCCTCTTGCTTAAGCTGTCCCAGCTCGTCACTGATGGCCACGCCGTTCATGGCAATGGCCTGGCCACTGACACCAGCACGCTTTTCTTTTCTTCCGGCATGGTCAAGGTCATTTCGAAGTTGGGAGGAAATAGCAGCGCGTGTGTGCGGAGAGCCCGTGGCCCCCACCCCAGTCCACCCCCGGCGCCCCGCCCCCCCCCCCACAGTGTCCCCTTATTGCCGCGCTCGTGTCCCTGTGTGCCCGAGCGTTTACAGATACCCCGTGGCAGAGTGGTGCTGCTCAAGGAAAAGCTGGAAAAGGGGAGGGAGAGGTGTTCTGTGCTGAGAAGGGGAAATCGAGTGCAGATTTCAGTCAAGATGCAACAATCCTGCCATTTCCCATGGCCACCCGTTATTTCACTGAAGCTGGCCGTGGAGAGAGAGCATTATGTGAACTAAGCTGAAATGAGTAGTGCCCACCTCTCACGACAGACATTCCGCGCACTTGAAAAGGGGCGTTGCTGTTGGTTGCCCTGGGGGTGTGGCGGGGGATGTTGGGACAAGCAGGCCTATATTCTTTTGAAGGGGACCCTCGCTGTAGACGGAAGACCGCGTCGATACAATGCCAGCGCAAAACCCCCCAGACCAGGAGTGACAGAGTTATGTGACTTCATCCCATGCTACGTTAAAAAAAAGGTCACCATAAGGAAGATGAATTTTCAACAGTGTTCTTTTTATATAATATCATATACAGCTTTAGTAAAATTATAACAAAATTGTATATTTACATAGTTTATATAGATATACTTTTTTCTTTCAAATATATATATATGTATATATATAACTGTAAAAACACGAGTTAATTATTGGTGGAATAATTTTTAAAAAATGTTCCTCTATACCCTCAGTTTAAATGACCATTTAATCATATGAGATGGATGCTTGCTTATTGACTTTATTGAATTTATTTCTTTTTATGTAGAGCTGTTGTCTAAATATGTATATTATATCTATGGAATATTCCCTTTGGAAAACAAGTCTTCCCAAACTGAAAAAAAGTGATTATGAAAAAAGCCACTTATGTTGGTTAAACATTCTTCTGACGTAGCCGATGCCACAGTCAATAAAAAAATCTGAGAGTGACAAAGTATGTCTCAATGCAGCGCTCTGGTCTTACCCCCCAAGGAGTCAGCATAAAACGCTCTATTCAAAAAATCCCATTGTGTGAGGCTTCCAAAATTCCTCACTGAGGAAAATGGTCTCTTTTTGTTGAGTTCGTCGTTTTTGATCCTTGAAAAATATTTTGAAAGGCAACAGAGCTTTCCTTTTTTTTTCGAGCACGATTCTTCCCTCCTATTCAAACCGAAAACCATTCGGAGAATGATGAGGTTAGGTTTTGGGGTCGGGGTGTTCGGGAAGGGGGGTTGCCTTACATTACACCTAACATTACCAAATGGGAGCTTAGTGGACTCATGCAACATTTGTAGAGGGTTGATGTCACTTCATAAAGATGGGCTGGATGACTGGCTGCTGGCTGAATGAAAGGGCGGGGTTGGGGGCGGAGCCAGTGAAAATGGGAATGGCTTATTCTTCTCTCTTCCATTCAGTGCAATGCAGTATGGAGAGTAAAAATATGTTAATTCAATGTGAAAGATCACAAGGAAGGAAAATGTTGGGGGGTGGTACTAAAGAGGGGGTCAGGGCCGGCAGGGGCTGGGGGCGAGGGTCGGGGTCAACTCTCCAGCAGCTGTTTGAGAGCGCGCTCGATGTTCATGCGGTGGCCCACGCGCGTCACCCCCAGCTCGGCGAAGTCGTCCTTGGTGAGCGCCGGCAGGTGGGAGCCCTCGATCTCGTGGTCCTGGAAGCGGTCGCGGTGCTCGCCCAGGTTGATGCTCTCCAGCCAGTCGCCCACGTCGTACTTGTTCCACATGTGCAGGGGCTTCTGGTGGAAGGGCCGCAGCGTGAGCAGCGGCGAGCCCAGGCCGGGCGAGGGCGACGGCGAGGGCGAGCGGCTCCGGGCGCTGGCGCTGCGCATGACGAAGCGCACCTCCTTGGGCTCGTGCGGGATGCTCAGGCTGGACGACTTGAGGATGGTGGGCGGGGCGGTGGGGGAGGTGGCCAGGCCGTAGCCGCGGATGGGCCCCAGCGGGTCCGTCCTGTCGGGAGAGCCCTTCCCCGGGCTGGGCGTCCGGCGGGTCACGGGGTACCGGCTGCCCGGCCGGATGGTGTACGTGGTGCCGTAGCTCCTCTGGGAAATGGTGTGGAGCTCTCCTAAGCTGCTGAAAAGTCTGGGGGGAGAAGAAGGGGAGGTGGGGAGACAGAGACAGAGAAGGGGCAGGTTACTTATGGGGAGCAAGAGTGTCACGTGACCTCTGCAGACAGGCAGGCCTTTGAAAGGGGAAGGCAGGGCACACGCGGCTGTAAGCTGGTTAGGCACAAAGTGGTGAATGGAATCGGGGCTGTTCCTCACTCTGGGACCAATCAGACAGCAGGAAATCAATGGCATTTTCCTTGTGGGTGACATCCACCCCACACGGCTGTGTTACAAAAAACAGTGACACTCAGGAAATTATTTAGCTCAACAAATGCCTTGCAAAGACAAGGTAAACCCATTGATAATTTGTTAGCAAAGCATTACTCTATTTGATCCTGGCACACAGAAGGAAGGACTTTGTAAGTAACTATTGCAGCTGAGTAGAGGGAGGGTCTAACATTGTACAACAAACTTGAAGAGCACATCTCTGATGGAATGGATATTGATTTCCCCATGTTCCCCCAACCCCCCGCCCCGCGTGGGTACCCGACTCCTGAGATACAGCATATCTCGTCATACATTTACATCTACATCGCACATTTATTCATTTGGCAAGCGAGGTAGAGTACAACACAAGCCAAAAACCATAAGGAGTCAACAATATTAGAGGCATACCCAGCACTCTCCTGGAGAACCTGACGCATCATAAAGACTAGCTCCCGGCTCCTCTGTGAAAGCAATCACTTTAAGTGCTGTGAATCAGTCTTTCTCAGGGGCCTGAGAGACTCCGGCAGGAGTTCATCTCCTGCAGAGGTAATCCACTCCTTCATTCCCCTCTGTCCTGGTTAAGGCTTTCTGCACGGAAGCCTGGCCACTGGTCTGGGTAGCTTTGTGGCATTAGAGTTAAAAAGGGGACTCGGAACCCTGCTGCAGATTCGAATGCAATAGAGGATGGTGCTCCTGCAACTCTGAAATGAGTTACTGAACCTGAATTAACTCAGTCAATATCCAGAAATGCTGTTTAAATGGATAGCATGTCCAGCTTTACTGTATAAATTGGCAATTTGTAGAGTAAGCTGCAAATGAATAATGTTATCAACTGTACAGTGCAAGCCCAGCCCTATCTAGTAACTAAAATGGTGCATATGCTAACGGTATCATTATAGTAGGATCCACACTGCTGACCCAAGCTGACTTCCATTTCATTAACCAGATTTCCTCCAAGCTGAGGGATTTTGGGAGCAGGGAGTCTTCCCAGCCCTGAAGAGGCAGAATGACTCAAACAACAGCTTGATGTTTTAATTCATTTTTTAACAGAAACTTATCAAGCGGCTGAGAGCGACAGCACTGCAATAAAAACACAGCTGAAAGGGGGAAAAAGCCACAAAATGTTCTCTCTCGCAGACATGCAATAAAGTTGTCTTCCTTCCCGGCATTTATTCAGATGCTAAGACGTAGAAAGTCCGCTGGAGAGAAGCAATACTGTTTAACAGTCTGCCATTCAGGACTCCTATATGATGACAGATGTATTTTGTTTATAATTAGCCAATTAGGGCTTTAGAATATAATGGTGGAAAAGGGGAAAAGTTGTGTATTAAATCAGGAATTATCAGTATTGAAAAAATAAGGCTGATTTAAACACTAACATTACCCTAGTAGTAGCAAAAGCAGGCTAAACGGCACTACCAAGGATTCAAGTTTTACCTGCTGTCAAATGAATAAATGTTGCTGGCTTAAATTTTTCAATATGTTTAATGCTGAAAAGCTGAAAAGTTAAATTATTTGAAGCCCAGTACTGAAATGCTCTTTCAATCTGCAACCCTGAAATCAAGGCCACCGACATTTCATTCAAACAATGTGAAATGAAACACAAATTGAACTGTATTTATATATACAGTACATATATATTTTTAACAAGCTAGTTGCTGTCAGGAGTCAGGATTTTATTCTTATCAATCAAAATAAACTGATAAAACAGCATTGCAGTCATTCTAAACCTGGCCATATACAAAAATAATATTTTTGTTGCACATTCATGGCAGTGTTTATATTGAAGAAACGATGCAATAAGTGAAAAGACCAGTAATTATCTCCCAGACTCTGAGATAATCAAAAGGGAATGATTAAAAAAGGGAAATAATAGATTTTAGAACATCATGTTTCAGAAAAAGAGCTCCCAACTTAATTAAATGACACCCCTCACATCCTGTGCCTCTGAGCCTCTCTGATCCATTGGCCTAACTTTAAAACAGGGATTCTGAGTCTCTGTTAAAGTGCATTTCCTCCTCCTGGATTCACTGCTGTACCTCTCAGCCGTGCTATATTCTGCCTGCTCTGGGGCAATGACTGACACCTGTCTATTCCTGGCATTCTACAGGCAGGGAGTGGGTTTTTCCAGGTACAGAGCAGCCAACGTGACAAGCATAAGCGAGGGCAAGAATGCAAACACTCCTGCACCGGACACATGGGGTTGAGGAGGTGAGAGGATGAGGGGAGGTGAAGGGGCAGTTTGGGAGGGCTTGAGGGGGCCGGGGGGTACTTAAATGAGGGCAGACGCGAGGACTGAGATGAGATGTCCATGCTCACTTACACAGCTCTCCCGCCCTCCGGGGGGGCCTGACTCAGCTCTAGACACAGTGGCAGAGGCATGCAGGGTGAGCAGAGAGAGAGGCAATGAGAGAGAACATTGGCACCGTGTTCCGTGACAGAATACAAAGGAGCACGCGGCTCATGCCTTCAGCACAGTGAAACATACATGCATGAATAAATGAGTAACTCAAGTGGACAGCAAGTGTTCCCACCTGTCTTGTGGGAGGTGGCGAGTGTGAGTTAATGATGAGACCTGGAACTGTGACCTGCAAGGGCTACAGACTGTAATCACATGCGAGGTACTGCTCTTGCTCCCTTAAGGAATGTACATAACCTAAATGGCTTCTTTCCATACCCTGCTGTACACAAGTCAGTGGACAATATGTGTAACAATCTCATTAATGGATAACCTGTAAAATGTAAGACATGAAAGTCATCCGAGCAAAGGGCTCAGGCAGACAATTAATATTGTGACAATGCACTAATAGATCAGTGGGTCAGTGGAGACTGGCAGGGGAATTCATTTATAATGGAAGAATGTGATAAATCACATTTAAGTAAATATTGTTGTGAGTAAGAATGTGTTCATTTTATGTGTGGGAATGTGACCAGTGCCATTTGATCCAAATGTGGTGTAGACTTTTTCTCTTTTCTACTTCTGATCTGGCCACAACTATTTTCTGTTAGATTGAGGTGTGCAGAGCATAGGTGTAAAGGAGCTATCAGTGCTTGGTATAGGAAGTGAAACAACAGATTATCAATGCTGGAAGGCGTTGGTGTGCAAACACTCACGAAACTCAACCAAATGATCCTGTTCCTTCTTAATGGAATGACTGGCTGTAAGACTGAATCAGGAAGTGATAAAAGGTGGCTGGAAACATATCCCAGGTCCACCTCTAATGCATGTGACTGTCCACAAATGACATCACAAAGGAAATCAACGGTCTGATTGGCTATGGACCAAGAACTTGCTTACACTTCACCTTTGCTATGCCTCATTTGTAAAACTGCTTCAGAAGCCTTTTAATAACAGTTGTTATTACCACGGTAAACATACACACTTGTATGCTTACTGTCTTGATGCCATTTGAGGCATGAAAACTAGAAAATTGAAACTAGAAAGCCAGAGCAGACAGCCAGAGTGTTCTGTACTTGCATTCAACACGGGCCAGAATTTCAAAAATTTCCTAAATAAATAATCATTTTGCACTACCAAGATACTTTCCTGGGTGATGAATTGAGATCATTTCCACAAAAACTGTAGGAGTGGTTTCTAAGAAAAATGATATTTTTTGGATGATATTTTTGCTAGTGGATTATTGGCCGTAAGCCCTGTCACCTTGTTTGTGCTTCAGACCCACTGTAGGCACATACACCTGAGATTTGTGGTTCCGAGAACATTTGGTTAGATCATGTGTTTCAGCGCCAAGATTCACTGTAAAATTGGTAAGTTTGGTAAAGTTCAATGAAAAAAAAACCTCAGTTTGGTGAACCTACTTCCCGGTGCATTGGTAATTCCTAGTTTATATTGGAATGCAGGACATGACGTCTCATTCCAACAAGAATTGGAGGGTTTGCAGAGGGAATATGACACCAGGTCTGTGTTCCAAATCACATGCTTGTGTATTACACTTGCTCTAAGCATACTGCCAAGTATGTGCCACCAAGTATGTAAGTTCACAGTATCCAAAAAAGGTAAGATGAGGGATGTACTTTGTGTTATCACCGTGTCATAACCTTTAAACTTATATGTATATGAAATACATTTATCAAACTTCCAGTACATTCCAAACTTCCATGTATTTGCACTTCTATGCGACGCAGTGGTTATGCCAGTATTCAATGTGGAATAGTGATTACAGAAAGCTAACACAACTTTTTGGGGATGAGAAGGATGGAGACGAGGTAATATTTGACTCAACAGTCTTTCGCAAAATCGAAAATGAAAGAAAATCAAAAAGAAAATTTAAACAGATTATTTTCATAAGAAAGTTGAGAAGCCTATTAAAAAAAGTTCACATTCACCATAGGAGCTAAAATCTTGAGGTATACTTTTTTAATTTGCCTTGTCATTTCTGAAGGAACACAAAGTACTTTATTATACAAAGAACAGATTCTAAAAGTTTTATTGCAGATAAAGAACCGCTCATCAAACAACTCAGCACGGTTCTACCAGCTCCAGCTGCTCTAAATCTTTATCTCAATAAAACTACCCAACATATTTACTTACTTAAAGACCAGCAAGACCAAAGACACCAACACATATGAGGGTCCTGAGATTACAAAAGGGGACTGCAAACAAGATTTGGTTGAAGAATCTAGGAGACTACTATGATTGCATTAGCCCAGCCAGATGTGTTGCGCTGAGCTCAGACACTACTTACCACTGCAGCTGGCTGGATTGAAGACATTGTTGAATTCCTCTACTTTTTCATGAAACCAAAACAAACCACATATTAGCTAATAGACCCTTGGCCTGTACTAAACAGATCAGAAAAATACTAATTCCAATCTTATTAAGAACTATAATGTTGTTTCTGTAATTTAGATGTATTACAGTTAGAAGACTGCTGGTCCAGCATACAGGATATAAACATCTAAAGTCTGTGTAACTGTAACTCTACAGTAGTTATGGGAGGCTGAGGCTTTGTGAACCCCATTGTGGGTGGAGATTTCCTGTGCTGCCAATCACTGACTGGTATGACCTGCCTTACATAAAAACACTTGGGTGAAACAAGCAAGTAATTGATAGTGCATGGACACTCAACCCACTTTTTGAAACACAGTACCCTCATCACTACTCCATAGATATAGTTTGAAGTTTTTTTTTCTAGTAGGTTGATCTCAGCTGTGAATTCTTTTAGACATTTAAATCATTCTTTCCCACAGAGGTATCAACACCTGCTTCCTAACATGTGTCCACTACACCTTCTTCTTATCCAACAATCAATCAGAGACATCTCTGATACTGGGATCACCTCAATGGATTCTACTTCAAAATACCCCTTTGTAAACCTCAACCATGGCCACTTCTAAAACCACACAGCAGATGACTAGGAGCACCTGATCAAAGCTTGGGTCTCTGAGCATCCTGAGAGATGGACTGTTGAAAACCCAATCAAACAGAATATCCTAGGAGCCTTCTGTGAAAAACATACAGTAATCAGCTGTCTCCCATATTGATTTTGCTATCAATTCTGATATCACTACTCTAAATATCAAAATGCTGGAACCTTTCTCTGGCTTCAAATTCTAAAAAAATATGCAATCGAATTCAACTTAAGCACAAGACACAACGTTCTCTAAGGAAGCAATGAAAATCTTTTACAATTACAAGGAAATACCAGTAACTAATGCTGAGAAAATTGTTTCTCATGTAGACAGCCATGATCATTAAGTGCTAAATCAGACTAGACATTCATAACACTTCATCAATACTCAATTCACAGCACCAATAAAATGTCATGGCACTATAAATAACTGACATAACATGTCTTAGAGCAACCATTATGATGCACTGCCTTTTCTGTAACCTTTAAATTTATGGTAATAACTGACTATAACTGACTCTGCCATATAAAACCTCCAAAGGTATTGTATGTCTGATATGTGTAGTATTCAGAAATACCCACAATGCAATTTCAGAAAAGACATTCGCCCCTTAAACATGAAACAGGAAACACTGGTCAAGGGCTGAGGACAGAAACAATGAAGTAGGCCTTCAGCGGCACTCAGCAATGTTGAACTTATTTAGATAGTGTTAGAATTACTCATGTTCCCATGATTCTCACAGACTGGGGGTAAAGGCTGTTGTGGACGCGAATTTGCTCCTCTTACCTGGCTCCTGCCACGGGAGACTTCCTTCCGGGGTCGAGCGAGGCTCCGATGGGCTCCTCCCCCAGGGAGCGCGTGTCCTTGTTGAGCTGCTGGAGCCTGGAGCTCAGCTCCCCGATCACAGTGGGCTTGCCGTCCTCGGGCCCCGGCGGCGGCCGCGTCTCCACGGGGTCCCCCCAAAGCTTGGACCTTCTCTGGAAGAGGTAGCGGGGTCGGCCGGCGCCGGCGGCCGCGGCCAGCGCCGCCGCGTGTTGCTGGGAGAGGAGCTCGCTATCCGAGGACTGCTTCAATAGAGGGTCCCTGAAGGTCACCGGCCCCTTGCTGAGCTGGGACTTGAGTTTTGGCTTTGGAGGCACTGGCGGCTTGTCGAGTATAAAAGTCTGCCCATCGGCGTAGGAGCTGTAGGTGTCCGTGGGCTCGCCGCTCTCCGACGACAGGGTGGACATGCTGGAGACGGTGGAGATGGTGCTCGTGGTCTCCAGGTGGTGGTCACTGGAGCTGCGGACGTCGACCTCCTCCACCCCGGAGTCGGCTGCAGACTCGGGCACCAGGTGGGTGTCTGAAGGCTTCCCTGAGGGTGTTCCACTAGCCGGAGGGTGTGCTGCTGCTGCTGCTGCTGCTGCTTGGGTTGAGGCGGAAGGCGCGGCCAGTTTAGCCAGCTGCGGGACGGGCACGCCCGCCGACGTCACCAGCAGGCCGTTGGCGAACTCATCCGGCGGCGGCACCACCCCGATCTTTCGGAGCTCCTCCCGCGTCTCCTCGTCGCTGGAGGACAGTAGGGCGGGCGGGAGGGTGACCGTGTAGGGCTCCACGTCCTCCTCCGAGCTGCCCTGGACCAGCGTCTTCTCGCCCGCCGGGCCGGCCTGCGGCTGGCCGGCCGCGGCCTCGGGGCCAGGTGACTGGCCGCGCTTAATCTCGGCCAGGGTGGGCTTGGCGGGCTCGGTCGGCGTCCCCGCGGGCGACACGGATGGCTCCTCCAGACCCAGCTCCACCGCCTGCCCGTTGCTCGTCGCGTGGACCATGATAAGGCCGGCCGTCTTCTGCTGAGAAGTGTCCATGATGCTGATGATCATGCTCTTCTTCTCCTCTTGCTTCCTCTCCTCCTTCTTTTCCATCCTGGTCTCCATGTCTTTGTGAAGTGCCGTCGGGCTCCCCCACTGGCTCTTGGGGGACGCCGCCGGCGCGCCTGTGGCGGGCCCGTAGCTTCCCTTAGCTCCCGGGGAGTAGGCCGGAGACATCAGCTCGCCCTCCGCCTCCGATCGCTCCGCCTCTTTGGTCTGGGTGTCCACGAACAAAGGCCCCGGCGACTCGTGCTTAGTCCTGGACTCCGGGCTGCCAGCGGGCGACTGGCTCTGGGACGTCAGCGCTCGCTCCCTTGCGGCCAGCGCAAGTGCCAGCGGCGAGTTGGGGTCCAGGGGCCTCCCGGTCAGGGGGTGGATGAAGGTGGTCCCGCCCGGGGAGGGGCGGAGCGCGGGGCCGGGGGGCGGCAGCTGGCCCAGCTCCCTGCTGAGCAGCCGCTCGTCGATGGAGCGGGACTGCGTCAGGGACGGCAGCTCGGGGGCGGACGTGCTGCCCTCCATGGTGCCCACCGACAGGAAGACTGTGGATTTCCTCCTCTCCTGCAGCCGCCTCTCCCGGTCCCTCACGGCCCCCAGGATGGTGGTGGTGACGGGGCCTTTGCCCTCCTCCACCTGCGCCCGGGCGCGGTCCTGCAGGAGCTGCTGCTGGTAGTACTCGGCCCGGCTCGTGTGGGGGATGCGGCCCGTCGGGGAGTGCTCCCTGGCGTGGGCCGAGGCCAGGGCCAGCGACGCCCTCTCCTGGGCGTCCTCCACCTGCAGCTGCTTCACCAGCGGGCTCTTCTTGCGCTGGGGCTTGGTGGGGGTGTAGAGGCCGATGCTGAACTGGCCCACGTTGGCGTAGGGGTTGTCGATCACCCTGCCTTTCCTCTTGATCTTCTCCGGGGGCGTGGAGGAGGGCCCGAGCCGCGGGAGGTCGGTGGGCTCCACGGGCAGGTGGGAGGAGTCCTGGAGGATGATCATGGAACGGGCCTTCTTCTGCCTCTCGGCGTGGGCCGAGGGCCGCGGCGCCTCGTACATCTCCGCCCCGCCCACCACCTGCGTCAGCCCGTGCACCTTGGCCTCGGCGCCCGGCTTAAAGCTCGAGCGGCTCTGATCGTGGGTCCGCCCCGGAGGGGCCGGGGGGCAGAAGGCCGGGGGCGGACCCGTGTCCTGGTAGTAAGGGGACGGGGGCGGAGGAGGTGCTGTTTGGGGAGGGGGAGGGATGCTGTGACTGTCTCTGAGGCTGTCTGTCATCGACGAACTCCTTGGAAACCTTGCTTCCCCCACCAAAGCCGACAACCTGTCCTCTTCTGTTGCCCCTAGCAAATATGAAATGCATTAGGAGAAGAAGGATCTTCAGACACTCCACTGGTCCACTGACAAACTAACTACTCAGTCAGAATCCAACAGCATAACAATCAAAGAAGACATGTGGTACATCAGGTAATAATTGTCCTTTGAGCTGACTGAAACTGAAGCAACTACTGAAGACACATTTCCATGGGGCACCTCAGAGCACACTGGACCTTAAGCTAGAAATTCTGTAGAATTATGACATCGCCATCATGCACTGGTGGAAAAAACAAATGTTAAGACAGCAGCAAAAACAAGGGGAAAAATATCATTTACCAAAAGACTTGGTCCTGGACATTCCTTTTGGCAGCGGTATATGAGCCTTCTCCAAGGTAGGGGCCAGTCCACCATGTGCAACCATTCCCTGACGCTCAAACAGTGACTACATTACACACAATAATAAAAGAGAGCAAAGAAAGGTATAAACATAACAGCAGCAAAGAACCCAGCAGTTTTCCCATCCAAGACTCTGACACAATGCCGATTTTGCTTCTAGAACTCCCAACACATTCCAAAGCCCCAGAATATTAATAGAATCTGTATGTTGTTGAGAGGAGGGTTAGGTACAGTGTTATACACAAGGATGTTGTATCATACAGTGTTATTGAGCTTAATCTGGTGTCATACAGTATTGTTTAATGTGTACCGGTGCGATACAGTGGCATACAGTGTTATACAGCATTGAAGAGTATGGTACAACATGATATAGTAACATACAGTGGTGTACAGTTTATTGTGGTGTTATGCAGCATTATAGAGTATGATACAGTATTATACAGTATTAAACAGTATAGCAGAGTATGGTAGAGCATGATACAGTATCATACAGCATTACAGAGTTGAATCCAGTGTTATGCAGTATTATAAAGTATGAGACAGTATTTTACAGTATTGTACAGTACGGTAGAGCATGATGTAGTATCATACAGTGTTGTAGCTTTGAATGTGGTGTTGTGCAGTATTATAGAGTGTGATACCGCGTGATGCAGTGTGTTTTTCAGTGTGGTGACTGGGGGCGGCTTACGCTGATCTCGGCTGGTGTGATTCTCCTGCTCGTGGGGCGCTGCTTCACCGTGGCGGCTCTGTAGTCGGCCTCCACCACCTGCGTCCGCAGCACGGGCTCCTGGGAGGCCAGCATCTCGTCCAGTCTTTCTGCAGGCAGCGGAGAGAGGAGCACACGTCCTGATCCGGGGACAGTCCCCCGCGCCGCAGACCGCGTGCGCTCCGACAAACAGCCGCGTCAAAACTACCGCGGAGACAACTTGCGTCACAGCCAATGAGGCGACAGGGATGCGAGAACTTGCCCACATTCCAACCCCAATCAACACCGTTTAAATTATCGGTGGGTTTTAAACATTGAAATCCTCTAAGCACGTGGCGTCACGGATGATTGTAGTGTCTGGACACAACTCACCCCCTCTTCTCCGTCTTGCGGAGGCTTGCAAGGAACAAACAGGAAGAAAGCTTTGATTGCACTTTCGGACATTCAGACAGATGTTAAAGACCATCACATGAACTGTGGGACTGGGCATGAAATGTGGTAGTCAGAGACAACACAATGCCACTATTACCATACTGTTACTATTCTGTGACTGTTACATGCAACAGAATTATCAACATCTCATTACAGAACCTGCACCTACTTTATAGCCCTGATGCACAAATTCATCTGTTTGCAGGTATGAATGATATGATGGAGGTGTCAAACAAGTAAATATGCTTTATATCACAGATTAGCCATCTCTTTCAAATGCAGAGTTGTGCATTATCATCTCTCTGTAAATCCAGAGGTGGCTGCTATCACAAGCCATGCTTCTATATACAGTGTACATAAGAGCATGTTGAAAACAATGCAAGTTTCAGCTTTTTTCCAGCTACAGTACAACTATCTCAGTAGTCTACTCCATGCATAAATGGACTTGCACAAGTAGAACACGTGGTTGTTGTGGGAGTGCAGATGATGGTTGAACTTTGTAATATACTCCGCCATAGTAGCGAATGCATCACAGATGACTATTGTAGATACAGATACGTAAGTTCTGAGACGTGAGGCACTCACGCTCACCACAGAAGACATTCAAACACTTGTGTTTTCACGACCGCTCCCCAGCACTCGCCGCTTTTGGTAAAGTGACAGCGCTAACGGCAGAGAGACGACCGATGCCTGCAGCTGGGTACGTGGGGAGGAGGAAGGGGTAGGCACTTCCCACTCTACTTACGTGCAGCGTTCAGCGCAGGCAAATACGCCCACTCTCTCTAACAATCACCGTGAAACGGAGCAGGTCAAATCAGAACAGGGTTTGACCAATCTTCCATTGGATCGTAATGGACGTTCATGCAAGGACGATGCCCGTCTCACCCTCAGAGTGCCAGCCTGATTAGAGAACTAATAGGGGGCAGCAGAGGGGTGTTAGTGAGGTGGTGGAAAGCTGACAATGGGGTGGTAGAAGGGATGGAGGGATGGCACCGGGGTGGTGACAGTGGGGTGAAGGGTGGTAACCACAGGGGTGACAGAGGCGTGACAGAGGGAGTGACTTACCCAGCTCCTCCAGCTCGGCCGTCATGGACTTGGAGCGCAGCGTCAGGGTGGTGCTGGGGGCCCTCTTTGGGGGCGGGGGAGCTGTGAAGAAAAGCGAGGGTGAGGACGACACTTTGGACTTCCTGGCCGGGGCCCTGCGGGCGGCGCCGCCCACCCGCAGACGCCACCTCTTTTTGACGGCCTTGATCTCGTCGTACTCCGGCGAGCTGGACGACTCGCACTGCTGGAGGACTTTGTTCAGGCTGCGGTTGGACGCGAACTTTTTCATCGTTCCCTGCCAGGGCTTCACTCGCCGGGTCGGAAAAGCGCGCCTCGCGCGAGCCTCACGGTGCCGGTCGCCGAGTCCGTGCGGCGGAAGGCAAGCCGGGCTCCGGCGCCACGCCCGCCTCTGCCATGCACACCTTCAGCAAGAGCTCTTAAAAAAGGGCGTCGACGCTGAGGACCTCAGTCCCTCCGTCACAGGCTGACATGTTTGCAGTCCCTCTTTTACACACTCACATTTTCAGAACACAAACATTAAAATCTGACAGATGTTCGTTTTAGAAGCCTGACCACTGAGAAACAAGCAACTCCAAAGACAGCCCAGTTTGGTCACTGGCCCACCTTGACCCAACCCCCATTAATCAGAATGGCGGCTGCCAAAGAGCCATGTGCTGATTTTCTCTCCAACAGGAAAGGTTGCAGGGTGGGGGTGGGGGGAACAGCAGCTTTCTCAGTCTGCGTTTCCACGTTGCTATTTCTTTTTTACTGCACAGCTATTCGTCGAAGTATCTGACAAGGAGCACCGGGGGAGACAACCTTGGAGAACAAGAAAGGACATGACAAAAGTGCTACATCGTCTACACCCATCATCACTGCTAAATCTTATCATTACTAAGAGTAGAGAAGAATTAGAACAATTAGGCTTGTATTCTCTCAATGTACAAACCAGCAAGAGAGAAAGAGCAGAGAGACAGCGAGAAAAAGAGAGAGCAGAGAGAGACAGAGAGAGAAAGAGCGAGAGAGAAAGGAAAGGGGGGAGGAAGAGAGAGATAGAGAGAGAGGATAGAACTCCTTGGCCTTAATGCAATGCTGGATTCAAACATTCATTGTAGTAACCATGGAAACTCTGCCGGGAGGGCGGCCTGGGTTGGCGCGGCAATACAAGCGCTGCGAAATGCTTCATTCCTTCTGCCGGGTGGTGGGTGTACCCACCGCGAGAGCTGCCGACGGAGCGGGCGCGTGGAAACAGCGCAGATTTCACATACGCGCCGCGGCGGAGCGTTCGAGCATCTGTAAGAACATCCGCGGCGTTCCGCACGACGACGCACGCACGCGTATTCTGCGGACACCATCGGCAGGAGCGTCGGAGAGGCTAAAAGACCGCGGTGGGCGCGGGAAAACGTTCGCTGTCACATTTAGTTTCAAAATGTGTCACACAGGCAATGTGAGTCATAAGTCAGATGGTATGACAAAAAGCCCTCTCTCTGGACGAGGAGTATCACATTTCAGCCACTCCAGGTAATAAATGTATGCCCTGTGAATATTTTTATTTCCATTTCGCCTGTAAAATCTGACAGTGGGGAGTTTAAAGGCAATAATCCAAACAGGTCCTGTGCTATATGCTTTTGCTCCTGTATACGTGTGACTCACAGAACTCCAAGTCTATAATGCCCTTTTCCCCAGACCCCCCTGTTTCAGGCAGGACAGGTTCAGCACGTTTTCTTCTATACGTGGGTCTTCACCCACTCCACCCGAAAAAAAAGCCCCATGTCAAACATCAAGCGCGCAATCCGCAGAAAAGTCTCCATTACCCTGTCACCCTGATGGCAGCCTCTAATAGCAGGGTTTGCAGTCCAGCAAATTTCACCCGCTTCAGGTCTCTCTGCTTCTCCTTGGAGATACAATACAAAAAAGGTTTTACTATCTCCTGAAAGGTTATGGGTGCTCAGGTCTGCTCCCTTGCACCTCATGCTGAGGGTATTGTTGATTACCATGAAATCAGCGCTCGTTGAAGCTTGTTTCCATAGAATCCCACACACAGACACCCCTCAAGGCAGAGACGAAGACCGGCATGTTCAAAATGTACACTTCAGTCCAAAAAATGCATTTGGATAGAGGATTCGCCCTCCTAACAGTCGTGACTTCCCCTGTGTTTCTCTAAGACGATCCTGAGTCAGACCGAGACGGAGAGGGAGAGAGACTGATGTGGCGGGAAACAGCGCCGGCGCTTTTCACGTCGGCGGGATTTGTGCGAGAGTGGGATGAGAAGTGAGGTCTGCTCTCTCCTGAAGCAGACAGCCTTGTGGTTGAATGCGTGCCGACCTCGTCTCCTCAGACCTGTACTCCACCGTGCCGCCAGAGCTGGTGTACCGTACACACGGCCTCCTGTCCTGCTTGCCTGATTCCCTCTCTCTCTCTCTCTCTCCAAACTGAATTCAGCTCCTTTCCTTCTACTTATACAAATGAATATTCCGCCCACAGAACTCTGCTATCTGTTAATATGTTTTTTTTTTTGCTCAGCTTGCTGTAATCTCACTGTAAACTCTACTCCTCTCTCTCTCTCACTTTCCGCTGAATTATTTCCCTCCTCTGAGAACACGCCCCCCTCTCCTCGGTTGACTCAGGTTGCTGCTGTTTGGAGCTGTGCTGGTTACAACTCGATTCGGAAATGCTCTAAATGGCTCGCCCATCTTCTTTCACAAAGGCCCATTTCCACTAAGACACATAGCTTGCCGCCATTTCTCCTGAGCTGCACCCGGCCGGGGTCAAAGGGGGGTTGCAGAGCGTAGGATGCCCGACTAATACAGTATTCTGTGTTAACCTGCGGTTCAAATGGAAAAAGTGCATTACAGCTTCGGATTTTCTGATGTAGAGATACGCCACTCTCCAGCCTTGAAACACATTCTTAGGGAGCTTCTCACCTCAGTGTGTCAAAAACAAAGGCCAAAAACCTGGATCAAAAGCTCTTATGCACTGAGCTCAAAAGGCGTAATCAGGGGAAAAATATATATCTTTTATAGCCTGTAAAAACAAAACCATGTGGCTAGATTCTTTATTATTGAAAGATAAGTAGAGACCCACATGCCCAGCTCAGTCTACAAATTCTAAGACTTTATGCAGGAAGTACTGAAACACAGACTGAGATATCGCACTTGCTCCATTCCGAGGAGATGTGGAACGATTTTTAAGCAGGCAGCCACAAGGACCGCCATTGTATTGCCTTGGGTCCTGCCTCTTTGAAGGCTGGGCAGATGGACACAGAGTCAGAGCTGAGCCCACAGACAGACACAGAAATAGGTTTGGAGTCACAGCTGAGCTCAGACTGACACATGGCCACGGCGATAATTGGGCAGGCGTTAGGAATGTGCCTCGCTAAAGGCATCTTAATGAGACAAGGTAATAATAACAATCAGGCAAGATGATGGTAAGTGATGCATGTTAAACCGGCGCTTTGTAAAGGCAGGAGCCGTGCTCTGTTGAGAAACAAGCACGAGACAAGGCAAGACAGGCGGACGGCTCTGCAGCCTCTATCACAATAAACACCCATCGCTTCTCTTGGTTGCGCTCTCTGAATTTAAGATGAAGAGCGTGTGGGTGTATGACAAAAAAAACGCAAATGTCGGCAAAATGTCAGTGTTATACAAGTTCACAAACTAAATGGCACCCAACCTGAGTACTTTGTTTTTTTTTTTGCTGAGACAATGTCAGAGACGGTGGTGCCCGCTGACTAAATGATCAGCTCCTGCATCAACAGAGTCTTCACAACCTGTTACATTACAATACATAACTGTCATTTAGCAGATGCTCTTGTCCAGAGCGACTTACATAGGTTAGTTATTACATGTTGTCCATTTATGCAGCTGGATATTTATTGTGGAAATTCTGGGGTAGGTACCTTGCCAAAGGGTACAGCAGCAGTGATCCAGCAGGGAATCAAACCAGTGACCTTTTGGTTACAAGCCCTGCTTCCTTGCCGCTATGCTATACTCCTGCCCTGTTAATCCATATGTGCACATCTTGATGCAAACAGGTGTCCTATTCAATACACAGAAAGACCTTGACCTTGGCCTTCAGAAAAGATAACTATCGAAAAAGCCCCATCAACAGAGTGAACGACAACAAACTGCCAAATTCTGCCACCCCTGGAATTGTTCAATAGGCCTTTACCAAGAAAATAACTTGAGGCTGTTTAGGAACATAAGACTGATTCAGTTGCATGCAGCACTTGGCTGTACCTGTGAAGATGGCTGTACCTGCATGCTTAAGCTCTACCTGTGACGTTACTGATAGCTATAATCTAACTCTTACCTAAGGCCTGGGTTCAGTCAGTAGAAATTTAAAGTGTGACAACTTTTAAGACGTAGTGAATAGCATAAATTTGTGATGAGTCTGGATAATAAAAAGCATAACAGCTACTTGGAGTTATTACATAAGTGTTTTACAGATTTATGATAAGCTTAACTTTTTATACTTGAAACTTTTATACTGTTAACTTTACAATAAACCGATCCAGCTTAAATCGGAATGTCAGACTACACAGAGTCACTATAAGCTCATTGTACAACTGCATAATGTAGACCATTAGCTGCTCAGTTACTGCTGTCTGCTGTATTGTCTTACTTTTTGTGAATGGTGGATGGTGAAATTACAATAAGTAGATCTGAGAGTACCTTGTTGCTAAGCAACTGTGGGGCTACATATACTGTACATGCATACAGCTCTTATACTCATTACCCCAAAAACAAAGTCAAAAGGAGACCCTCAAGAATATACCCATTAGCACTGAGCTATCACACAGTGACAGCAGCATCCCAAATCCAAATACTTTCTGCAGGTTAACTTTGTACCTATAATCGCTACCAACAGCTCTCGTATGCACACATACAAACACACACGCACGCACACACACACACACACACACACACACACACACACACACACACACACACACACACACACACACACACACACGCCGTAGATCAGAAAAAGGAAACGTACAATTTGCATCCGGCTCCATTCTAAATGGCACTAAGTGGCTCCTGGAAATGCGTCATCCCTGATTGCGACGCACGTTAGCGGGGAGCGCAAATTGCAGAGAAACTGCCAGACGCCCCGAGGAGAGGGACACTCACGCGCTTACTGCACCTGCAGAGCGACTCAGCTACCTCGCGCTCGCACCAATCCGCCCACTCCTCAAGCACGTCTCGCCAAAACCACCTGAGTGGCCGACCCACACGCAGGCAATTGCAAAGCACGCTCGATGCAGGACCTGAAATCACGGTGGAGTCTTTTGACAGGATAGTTAAGATCATGAACTAAGATGCTGTTGTCTCTAATGGGGTAGTCATTTAATGCGGAACAGGAACCTGTGCATGGAAAGGACCGAATGTTGCCAGAATACAGACCTCAGATCTGTGGAGTGGGTGCTAAGAATAAAGACGTTTGATGCATGCAGAGAAAGGAGCATTTCAGCCTGAGAGGTGCTGAAATTACAGGAGACTCACTGTCTCTGCTCTACACACACACCTGTGAAATATCATGTTCAAACAAGATTCTTAGAGGGGGCGCAGGCCACCAATCTTTCTACACTCCACAAGTCACTCCAGGAAGATAAATTGAGTGTAACCCCCCTGCCCAATGACTTTTGACCCCTCTCCCCTGACGGAGAATCACAAATGCACAAATGAGCCCTTACCTTTCTTCCGGACCACTTCCTCCGACTCGGGCTTGCGGGTGACGGAGACCACCTTCATCAGGAGATGGTTGCCCCCTTGCCGAATGAGCGAGACCACCTGCTTGTGCCCCACCTTCACCACGTTGACCCCGTTCACCTGCGTGGGGGGGGGAGAGAGGGGCGGTGAGTGGGGTGGCCGGGGGAGAGGGGCCCGCCTGCCACGTGTGCTGCTCCCCGGCCGTCCTCCCCGAATCCTCGCGGCGGAACAAAGCGACTCCTCTCTCCGGCTTCAGAGGATCGGCGATGCCACAGCACCGCCGTCTGTCCTCCACGCATCCGCATGGAACTGAACGGGGGGGATGAAAGGGATGGTGGCGGGTGGGGAGGGGGCGGGCGGAGGGGGGTACGAGGGGGACGTGGAGACTTTTTCGGGGGGCTGCGAGACTGACAGAATTGGGTCAGACGCGAGCCGTTTTTAGCTCCTCAGAAGAGACTGCCAAAGAGACAAGGGATGTGTTGGGGAACTCTGGAACTCAATGCGTGCGCGTACGTGCGTGTGTGTGTGTGTGTGTGTGTGTGTGTGTGTCTGAAGCGTGTGGACCAACCAGAACAGAGCAGCATGTCTCCCCCAAACCCATCTTGTCAGATCAGCTCTGAATAGCGAGCGACGTGAAGTCTCACTCCATTTAACCGGGCTGTGCTTCCCGGGCCTGCTGAACGGCGATGACATCAGAAGTGAGTCAGCGAGGAGGTGCCTCTCCTGAGCTTCATCACAGACAGCTGTGATACCCCCGTACGCCAATCCCACACTCATCTGCATGCTCCAGTCGAGGCACAGACACAAATATCACAGAGGCACCGCTGCGGTTGAATTCATAATTCATCTAGAAAGGAAAGCGGCGTGTACTGGTTTGTTGTGTGAATGGAATATGAACCTGGGGGTGGGTATACGTGGTTCACTCCAATATGAAACAATAATCAAAGATTTTTTTGCACTATCATGAATTAATGCACTACCATGAAATTAATTTTCATAATTTCTGGCAGGTGAGAAATTATAATGCCTCCACGAGTGTCACATTCCCTCCAGTTGTCCAAAGAAAATTTGTTCTCAATTAACTTGTCTGTTTAAAGACCGGTTAAATAAAAGTAAATAAAGAAAGCTGTGAACACTGACGACAAAGAGAAATGGTTTTCAAGCGCATAGAGTATAATACCTGCCCATCTAGAGACAAACTTATAGAATAACCAAGGCGTGCCAGCTAATTGGTTGCATAGCGATGAAACCTGTTTAGCATGTTAGATGAACCAGAATAAATATTACCCTGCAGGATTCCTCCACAGCAATCAATTATACTTGCCCCCTCAGTCTATCCAAAGGGGCATCTAAGGAGGTGCAAAACCTTCCACGCTCCACTTCATATTAACATCGGCGGCTGACGTTTTGCGCGGTAAAATGCCGGGCACCACGCTGTGTGGACATATGTCACCCGCAGGACACCTCTTGACACAATGTCAGCACGGGTCACCCGGTGGGCTGGTTTCCGCTGCGTCCTGTCAGCGCTGACCGAAGGCATGTCTCATTTCATCCTCACTTCAATGCTGTTCTGCATGCCTGTGCTAAGTCTTCTGCTTAGCCCTGTAGCGCAGGTAAGCTACCTCAATACTGCAAGGCTTTGCAAAAAATCACTCCTGCACTGCATGGCAAGTGAACAGAGGTAGTGTTGTGCTCACACACAGTGTTCTGGGAGTGTTGTTAGCCTGGTCTGACACTGGTGGTCATTCAACCTGAATGGGTACACTCCTATTCTTTTGTTCTGGAAGTCACTCGGGATAAGAGTGTCTGGTAAATGAATGTTATGCAAAGTAATGTAAAGTGGCAAACATGGCTGGCTGTTTGGGATGGGAAGGTGCTGTACAGTGTCAGCTGTTGCGGGGGTGAACAGTGGTGTCTGACAGAGATCATGGGCCGTGTGAGATGGTCAGCAGAGAGAGCCGATATCAGTGTTCCGTCTTCTTCAAGCACTGAGAATGAGCGACGTTCGCTCTCTCCCTGGGTGCCACTTCCACGGCGGCGGCCGCGCGTTGTCATGGCGATCGCGGGCGAGAGGTGAAACGCACGGCTGCGGATTTCGGAGGAGCGGGTGCAACGCGGCGCTTCGTCTCGGACCAACGGGAGTGTGGGAGGAAGCGCGCCGTAAGGGCTGTAATTAACACAACCCCCAGCCCCGGGGGGCTGTCAATCAATACCTCCACCAATCACGCCGGAACATGCCGTGCCATAACACACGCACGCTGTGACCGATACCGCTCAGCACACACACCGCGGACTATTAATTACACAATTACACCGTTTGGTGCACAGCGGCATTTTGATCAGCCTGGGGCGCGGGACGGACGCTGTGTATGGTAGTATAATTGGCTTCCCTTGCCTAGTCAGGTTGGACAAGTTAACCTGTGGTAGGGCTTGAATAGTGTTGTGCTCACACTCACTGGTCTGGGAGTGTTGTTAGCCTGGTCTGACACTGCTGCTCATTCAACTTTACTGGACACACTTATGTTCTATTGTGCTCTAAGTCACTCTGGATAAGAGCGTCTGGTAAATGTAATATTATGTAATGTGTGTCGGACGGCACTGCGAATTGCTCGGTGACGTCCCAGAGCGCCGGTCTGCATCGCTGTCAGGAGAGAAGAACAGCCGGGCGCGGCGGCTTACCTCGATGAGGAAGTCTCCCGTCCTGAGCCCCGCCCTCCAGGCCACGCCCTCCACGTCCACCGACTCCAGGTACTGCAGCGCGGGGAAGGCCGGCGTGGGAGTGAACTCCTCGATGGGCGTCTCCGCTGGGGACAGACCGCACCACGCAAGACGCGCACGTTAACGTCGCCGTGGTTTAATGACCTGTGAGAAAGCACTCTCTCTGGCTGGTGCTGACACCCCCCCCTCACATCCTCAGCTGTTCTCCCCCTCTCTGTCTAACCCTCCTGGGGCTTGCACATCGCTTCGGAGCTGGTGAATTTAATGTCAGTTTTTCCCACTGCGAAGCAGAAATCGCTAAATCGCAATGTGGTCGTTCGTGTAGTCATGCGATACCGTGTCCCTCCCACAGTAAACCTGTCAGGCGCTCTGGAGAGCAGAGTCCCCATGACACCATTGTATCACAAAAGGGAACAGTTGCATTGTGGGATCTTTTTTTGGATGCCCAAATGCACAATGTATTGACTTGCATTCCAAACATGAGTTCTTCACTACTGTGTAAATTGCGATACCTAAACATCTTTATTATGTTTAAAACAGCCCAATTAAAACACCTCAGCAAAAGCACATGATTTTTAAGTTGCCTGTTGTAAAGAGGGACAAACTCCATCTCAGCTCATCGGATGCATTAGCCAACTCAAGGAATGCTTTGGATGCATGTCACTTTTCTCATTGAATGCCACTTCATACCGAAAATGGGATTACCAGCAGCTGGCGATCACCTTGCTGTCTAGCAGATTGAGTTTCCCTGTGGGAGTGAGGTATATCAAACACCCCCCCTCTGTCTGAATCCTGGGCACATTCCAACTGCATACAGAGGGACAGCATTTTTTCAACGCTGCAGCTTTAAGTTAATAAAAAATGAAGTGGCATCAACACAGCTATGATATTAATGGTGCAGCTTGATATCCCAGCAGGTGGGCAGGGATTGGACAGATGGAGAGAGGAATCGGGAAGAGACAGAGCTGAGCTCAATTTCTGTTTGTCACTTTCCAGTCTCCCCTGACTCTGTCCTCCGCTATCAAACTGGGTCACATCGCGTCTCGCTCTTGAGTGGGAGATAAAAAGCCGCAAGGTCTCTGCACTGATGCCCTGCGTGTGTGTGTGTGTGTGTGTGTGTGAGAGAGAAAGGGGATGTGTGTGTCTGCATGCCACTGTGTGTGCATTTTTGAGGACTTTTTTTCATATTTGAGTATGTCTGCGAGCATGTGTGTCTATGTGCGCCTGAGTGCACATTTGTACTCATTGTACGTGTCTGTGTGAGTGTGCATTTGTTAACATCTACATGTGCATGTATGTATATGTGTTTGTGCGTGTGTGTGTGCGTGTGTGTGTGTATATATATGTGTGTTTTCCAACAGTTGGTATGGTAGTCTGTGGCGAGGGGGGTGGGGTCTATGGAAGAGAGCCAGGAGAGATGGGGCCACTCCACGTCAGAGGTCACAGCTGTCCCCTGTGGACACCCAGATTGTGTGAGCGCACTCCAGATTGTCCCCTTAGTGCAGCGCCCTTCCTCTTTGCTCTCATGGCATTTGCATGTCATGTTCACATAACAGCTGCATAACACAAGTAAAACCTTTATGCAATGCTACCCCCACTATAGCTTACTCTATGTCTCCTGGTTACATCTGTACAATTACCCTACAGGTACAAAAGTACCATGTGGTTTTTGCCTGTCTCCCTCATATGGTACAATAGTTTGAGGTTTGCTTAATTACATGTTATCTCATTACATCCTTCCCCTGTATACCTTCTCCTGAAACCCAAGGTGACATCCTGATAAAAAAACCTCTCAAACTGCACCAATCACAGGATAACGTTGTCAAAACTTGCTGCCGAACCAATGATTTAACATCCATGCAAGCTATTGCTGGATATAAACTATTTTATAACCAAAAAAATCAACAGAAGGTTTGTAGCTGTGACAACTGAGTTATTTGGCACTGCTCGATACAAGCTGGCAGTTTGTCTGGTAGCACGGATTGATGGATGGCAGGAAATAACAATCTCTGTTGCCATGAAGGTGCAGAGCGTCACACACACACACACACACACACACACACACACACACACACTCCCTTTTCCCTATTGTGACTCAGCTGAAACGTGATTAACCTTCAGCGAGAGTCTGATAATGTGCCGGTATCTGGGACGGGTGTATTTAGGAGCTCCTAATTGTCCCCATAAGGGCGGGAGAGGAGTGGTGGGGGGAGAGCAGCTGGGAGCCGCATGACGGATGGGGCTTAAGTACCTCCCGCGCTTCAGAGAGCTCAGACGCATCGCTCCTCATAAACCGCGCTTGAACCTGCTCTCTCCTCTGCATCTGCTCCTCTGCACTCAGACGGGCTGAATAACAAAGCGCTACCCAACATGGCTGCCTCCTTCTGCTGTAACGCTGCAGGTAAGGGGTGACATAGCAACTGCTTTACAGTGACGCTGAGATTCATAGTATCAGTTAAGGACATTTTGCAATATTGGTAAAATTTGATAATGTAACCAATACGAGACAGCGAAACGCACTGTGCATCATGACTAAACAGGTGCATGCTGGGAAGACTATTATGTGCATAATACTCCTACGCATTAAGCTATTGTGTTTGTATAGGGGAAGAAGGGACATCTCTGAGCCCAACATTTGATCTCAGTACCAGTGGATGTGTGGAAGTGTCTGGCACTTATCCACCAAAGCATTACTTGGATGCCTTGGGGCTGCTCTGTGCTAATGCTGGTATTGCTTCAGCTTTATATTAATAAAACAGAGCATAAAACTTCAATACATCCTCCAAGTCTCTCACCTTTCTGAGGATACTTGAAAAAAAAAAACTTGAAAAAGATCTGAAACTCAATGCAAATCTTTCACTCTCACTGCTTAAACCTTTACAATTCAAGGCTGCGGCTACTGTCTCGCACCTTCAAGTGCATCTGAGAATCCTTACAAGGTGCCTGCCTTATGTTACTATAGTAACCAGCTCAGCAGGGGAGGTGCCACGTGCTTAAGAGGAAGAGAAATCAATCTGGTACAGTGGAGTTAAGTGCTCAGGAAAATTTGCTGAAGTGCTTTGCTCCTGTTGCCGTTAGGCAGAAACAACAGGCTTGAAAGGGGGAAATTTCCATTTACTTCCATGTCTGCTGGTATAAGGAGAGAAGTACCAATGTAAACAGATGGTACAGACCCCTCCCCCTAGTGGATGGAGGTACTAATGGCCGCAGGAGACTGGGTCCCTGACTGACTGCGCAATGAGGTCACAAGTAGAGCTCTGAGGGAACCATTATGACACAACTGTCACAGTGCAGGTGAGGTTCACATGGATGAGACTCTCTGTGGTAGTAACACCGATTTCTCATTTTATATGCTTTGGCCAGCAAGAGAGCAATTTCAACAACCTGTGCCTGTTTCTCAAAGCAGAAGTCCTGTGTCCTGTAGCCTGTGACTGAGGAATGAATAGGTGGCAGCCAGCATCTACCCCACACACTCTCTTATGTGCCCGGGTGGAGCCCTTGCCCTCCATCCTCAATATACCCTCCAAAAACCTCACCAGCAGGCATAATTCTCATCCCCGAATGACAAAGAAGCAACCAAGAGATTGTGCAGCAAAAGCATTCTAAATTCCAGCAAGTGAAACAGCATGGATTCGAAAACAATCTGAACTAGGGGAGAAATATACATTTCAAAGACAGCAGTATGCATTCTGGGTAGGGTGTTATGTAGCTCCAGACCAGGGAACAGAAATCCATTCTGGAAGCCTTGCCTTCACCTGGACTATGTTGTCCCATTTATTTCAGCTACTGTGCAGCTTGGGTGCTTTTCAGTTTTTCAGATGACAGCTAAATCATATACGATGCGCACCAATTTCTGTCTCTATTCCTGGAGTTCTTAAGTGGCTGTGAACAGGAAACGTCTCACTTATCGATGATGTGTCCTGCCCTTAAAAGCTGACACACACCTGTAGGGGTGGGACTGCCTATCAGCTACTGGAATAACGAGGAGGGTTTTAGTGATTTAAAATACACAGTTTTAACAGTTCTTTGTTGCTGTTTGGAATGTTCTGGAATGGATACCCTGCCCTTTGGGTGAGATCCTTGTGGGTAGACGCTGAAATTTGCATTCAGTTGTCCTGTGCATACCTGCAGTACCATCATGAAATGAGTCTAGGAAATAATGTATTTAAAGCCCAAACATTCTGAAGGAAAGGATAGTTCCTTCATCAATTGTGTGGAACAAAATCGAATGACATCTGTTATATAGCTAGAAATTTAACCCTCTTCATGATATTGAATTATGCCTTTACGTGAATGTTTGGGTCAAATACCCTAGGAAATGGGTTTGACCAAACAGCTGCCCACACAACTACTGAAGGCTCTTGAAAAATATAACATAAGAGCTTAGAGAATGTGAGCAGGAACAAAATCTGCACATCTGCATTAGAGAGGAATGTGACAGGAGCGAGCACATGTTTTGGGGGGTTGGGGTCAAGAACGATGCCCTCGTTCTCCCATCTCATCAGAACGATGGCATGCGGGGAACAGATGGGAGCGGGAGTCGGTATCTCATGCCCAGGAGGGTGCCAACCGGGGGGCTAGTCACACACCATGCTGGCGAGCTAGAGTCCCCCCATGAGCCAAGAGCCTAACTGCAGAGCCAGCACACACACACTGCATCTCTCATCCTCCAGCAACAGCACACTCCAGCGACAGGACTGGGCTACAGTATGGACTCAGGCCAGAGTCGCTGTCTGTCCTTCTACAGTATGTGTGTGACAGGAGCGTCATGCCACTCCACAAGCCGCACACAAGCATGTCTCAGTGTCTCCCACTTAGTAATGATGAGTCAGCCTCTCTAAGAATGTGTGAAATATGCATGAGCAAGAAAGCAACATCTCCCTGCCTGTTTACTGTCTTCCTTTGTAAAACGTGGTTGAGTCAGCAACCGAAAGAAGGTTGAAGGGGCGGTATGTCACGTGTGGGGGTCAGATGTCGAAGCCGGGGGGGCCCCTCTTACCTTTCGCTCCTCGCAGCACGAACCCGAACCCCTCATTCTCCTTCTTCTGCAGGACGGCGTTCTTCTCCTCGATGATGTAATCGCTGGGGAGTAAAGAGAAGAGGGCCACCAGGTCAGAGTTCAGCACCATGCTGGGAGAGACGTTGGGGGGGCGTAAGTGCAGGCCAGAGCCGGTGCCAGTCAGAGGGGCACGCCAACCCCTGAACGCCCGTGTGACGTTGGTCAGCCGGCCACAGGGGGGCGCTGCTCACACACTCCCTGCCCCCTCCTCTGCCCTGTCTCCCAGAAACAGGCCGAGAAAAAAAAGAAAAAGATGAATAAAAAAAAGTCTTCAGCTGGAAGCGTTTAATGAGCAGCCTTGCTCCAGCCACCTTCCAATATCCATTAATGCATTAAATCTAAATATGCTGAAGTCCTCAATGCTTGTAGAAAAACAGCAAAAAGATCATTCATTCACAGCCCATTCTTCCCACGGTGCATTTGAATATGGAGGGGGGAAAAGACACAGAGAGGTATCTGAAGTAATTACAGGCGGAAACAAATCCTGCACACCGCATGGCTCTCGCAGAAGCCTGAGAAAGGAAACAATGGTACCCTTTCCATTGATGCTTTCATCTGAGGAAACGGACTAAATGAATCTTCTCTGCTCGGTACACAGGGAGGGAGGGAGGGAGAGAGAGAGAGACAGAGCAGCACACAGACACATATGCGCCCACACACACACAGATACACACACACACATACACAAATGTGCACATACCACCACCCCCCCCACACACACACACACACACACACACACTCACAAGGCAAACACACCACCCACTCCCACACATAGCCTGTGTCCCTACAGAAAGGCAACGGCCCCCGTCCAGCCAGCCAGGATCATCTCTCCCTGCCCCCCTGACAGACAGTACCATAAGCACACATGGCACTGCAACCTCAATCGAATGCCATTTGGTCTCCCCGCTGCCCCGGCTTCGACACAAACCATCTGCTCAAAGTTCGGCGAGCCCAGGAATCGGTCGCCACACAGGGTTGCATTACCATGGGGGAACCGGGTGGGGTGGGGGGAATGCAACAAAACAGAGAGGGGATCCAGGAGAGCAGGGGAAGGGAGTAGAAGAAAGAAGATGAGTGGGAGAGAGGGAGAGGAACACAACAGAAGGGAGGCTCAGAGGAGAGGAAGAGAGAGAGTGGGGGAGGGTAGGAAAAGCATGAACAGAGAAAGTATTAAGGGGTGGGGGGGGGGGGGGGTACTTAGGCAACTCTCACAGTGACTGGCAGTCCAAATCTGTAAATTACTGTCATATTAAGTCTTTTCTTTTATGCATTGGGAGCAGGGTCACAGCTGTTGTCATCTCAGTCTCCATCAGTTTCCCTGCAGCGACACTGCAGTGTTTGCACTCAGGCAGACAACCAATCACAAACACTTCCTTAACTCTGGGGAGCAATTCAGCGCAAGCCTTTTGACCCTTTGTATTAAATATAGATGACTAAATTACTTTATAGCAGGTGTATGAACGACATGAAGAGAAACTTGAAAATGAACATACTGTGGATGACAGCAAAGAATAAAAAAACATGGAATATTAATGCTGTAATCTTGATTTTTTTATTAAAGATGCATTCTTCAAAGAGCTGTCAATCTTTTGACTCATTGGTCTTTACCACTGATATTTCCTCTTTATGAGACCTGGAGTCAGTCCTCATTATAGTGTACAACTACAACAATATCAGAGAGATTTTAATCTCTTAATTATTTGCTTTCTATTAATTGCTTTCACGACTACAAATAATATCTTCATTTAATATTGATGCACTCAGGAATATGAGCCCTACGTTACCATTAGCAGTGTATTTCATGACAACGCCCCCTTCACTGGGTTCTTTGTTTAACTCTTCTACAACAAACGTGACAGAGACTCATAATGAACCAATCACATTAATTGATGATAAATGATGTTACTAGGATAGACCTCAGATTCTTCATTACCGAACCATAGTCTCCCAGAGGAGATCATGTGATATGTGGACAAAAAGGGCCCCACTAGCTTAGATACTACTTTGCGGTTTGAAGTATCACGTGAGGCAACTGCAGTTTTTAAAATGCCAAAATTAATTTTAAAATTAATTTAAAATGCCCCCAGTGCATCAGAAGCTATTTTCAGTCAAAATGAAATCAGCAACACCAAGGTCACACTAAAGAGCCAGGTACTGGACGCTAGTAGAGATAAAAGCAAACACAAAGTCCAGGTAAAGGGGAAAAAAAAGGTCAACACCCGTCAGAACTCCACACGGCAGTCCAACGCTCATCAAGGTTAGTGAGGAGCCCAAACGGCAGCTTGCGTGGATGAGACCCCAGCATCCCAGTCCTCCTCGAAAGCACAGCAGTGGCAGCAGTAGGTGTTAGCGGACATTGCATGTGCCAATGGGAAGGTGGCGCGCTCACGGTTAGCCATTTAGTGACACCCCACAGCCACTTACCCCCGGCCACCTGGAAAGCAGTGAGGATGGGAATGGGCTCCCTGTGGACCTTGCCTGTGTGAACGCAGCCAGACAGAGCCGGGAGTTATCCTGCAGGCTTAACACCTGCTTAAGCACCCAGTGTGTCTACTGAATCGCACAGAAGCAGAGTTTAGCCACCTGACTTAAGCCTGATGTTTCTACGAAAGACGACAGGCTCACACCAAATCAGGCCAGTAATGCACCTTAAAACATTCTGGCTTCGATCTGGCTATTTTCTACTGTATAAATAAATGAATAAAGAAAGAAACTCATACTGAAATTTGCTGGCAGGTAAGAAAGCAATGTAAGCTTAATTTGTCCTTATTACTGGGCACATCTTTTAGTGTGGTAACTGCTAGTCGTAGCTTTAGCCGGTTCAATATGGATGCACATGTGTACATGCAGAGCATTGCCCACAAACACATTTTTGTAAGCTGCAGCTTGTTTACACTTGTTTTGGTGTATTGCACCTCGAGTTATGGTGACCTAATCTGAGTGACATTTAATTTCATATTTGCAAAAGAAAATTGAATATTGCTGTATTTGTGTTTGAAAATGATCTAACATTGAATTTCTTTTTCATTAATAATGAATCACGGATTTCTCTAGAGTTGACTATTGTAGCTTATTTTTGTACTTTAGAAACAAATCAAACTTGAATAATATATCTATTATATGCAGCATAAACTCCAAAGAAGCTTGGAGATGATTATTTGTAACTGTCATTTTAAGATGCACAAAAGAGAAGCTTTAAATAAGACTCTCACTCTGAATAAAGAAAATGAATGTAATTCATAATTCAATGACCCGTAAAAATCTTTTTTAACATTCAGGCTCCAGTCGGCGTGTGGCTTTCTATTGCTGGGTGCAATCTGGGCCGTAATGAACACAGGGCTATGCTACTGACGACTGGTTAACAATGACCTAAGTGAAAGTGCTTCTATGAAGGGGATATAGGCTACGTCCAGTAGTGCTCTGGCTTCACTTTTGTCCCTCAATAAAACAAAGTGAAGGAAAGGCTCATTTGCACGCCAGACAGGGAGCAAAGTGCCTGTGCAATTTAACACAAAACCCTCTCCCGAAGGCAAACAGCAAGACTCCAATCGCATGGAGGGTGGAATACAATCACCGCTAAGTTATGGTGCTGATGGGTGCAGTTTGGATCACGTTCCGTGCTCCACCTTTGGGAATGAAGCGTGGGAGACCTGCATGAGCACAAGGTCATCTTGAGCACGCAGCCTTGACCGCCCTGCAGGTAGCGGTCCTTCCCAGCTGTGTCCCATGACCTTTGGCCTTCAAGACACCCTCATTAGTGTTTACTTTCAATTACATGACTCCTTCACTTAATATCAATCACATCTTTCTCTCTCTCATTCTCTTTGTAGTTGTTTTGGTGGACAGTAGAAGTTGTTTCAAAGTCAGCCCAAAGGTCTAGACTCTTAGGACCCGAAACCTTGAATAGTACCTAAACACCTATGGATGTCTCAGCAACATGTTAGTGACTGGTAGGGCATAAGCAGTGAAGTAACTTCCTGGTTTGAAAAAAGACATGCTTAAGTGTGCAGTCACTGAACGGAAGGGACTATGCCTGATCAGATACATACGGACACAATCCAAAGGAAGAGGGACAAACTCTTGCTCTGAGGTTGAGGGTTGTCCTTTTCTGAATTGAAAGAGTGAGGACTCTCCTACATTTGAGCGGCAGAGTGAGGGAAAAGCCCAGCTCCTGCACTGAAAGGAGTTTGGCCCAGCTGGTCTCTGGGATTTTAATTGAGTGGGCAAAGATTGATGTGCCTTTTCAGGGTCTGCCAAAAACTCGGACAGCGGAGCGAAAATGAAGTCACCCCTTTCCTCTTGTTTCTCAACAGCTTGACATAAATCACTTGGAGAGCCGTCACGCTGGAGTCCGGCGCAAATCCCTGCGCTTGCCCTGCAAGCCCCGGCACGCGCTGCACGACTTCCACTGACACGCATAGATCCTGGTCATAAAAAGGCGACAGGCTGGATTGATGGTGCTCACAGTGTCGAGGGGCTGCACTGTAGCAGTGACATCACATTCTGTGCTGTGCTTATGCTGCTAACATGACAAGCATGCTGCTTAGGCCGCCCTCCAGGATCAAATGCACTAAAATAGAAGTAGGATGGATACCCTGTGCGCTGCACCTATTCACTCCTTCTTTAAGGACTCACACGCATTGATGTGACCATATGGAGAGAAGATGACCTCTCTGCATGTGTGTGAAGTTACTGTGCACCAGGGCCTAGACTATCACAGACAATGGCCTTGACCCGCTGCTGGAAGTGTGCAGATCAGAAGATCATCTCAAAAGGACAGAGGCACCACCTGCATGTCAGGACATACACCAAGGAACTGAAAGAATTAAAACCATGTACTGGATTATACAAACTGAGAGGTAGCTTTAAGACATGTGGGAATTTGGCCTTCCACGACTCGACTTGCCCTACAGTACAGATGTAATACAGACTATGGTACTGATGGACTAGACCACTGCTCTCTAGTGACAGGAATAAGGCAGAAAGCATTATTTTAAGTGTCCTTCAAGCTGCAATCCGGTCCTCTTCAAAAACAGAGCTCTCACAGCTTGAAACACCCTTGGTCTGATTTGATGAAACTGCATCCTGTACTTCGTATCATGTTACCCCGCTGAAGACCAGATTAAAAAGTAAAGATCACACATTCAAAATTAAAATCTTGATATTACTTTCAAAACATCCCTAACAACATGACACACAATATATTTTGGGAGCCAGGATATTTTCATAAACGCCTGAGTGATCTATGAATGCACTGCGGCGCTTTGCTACGGCAAAACATAACAATGCAACTCCAGGCACTGATATGCGGCTTTTTATTCGCGGATCTCATTTGGGAGGGTGAGGACGCTGATTTCCTTTTGTTGCGAATATAAATGACGGTGTCTGCAAGACTCATTCATGAGAAACTGCGAACCGCAGTTGAGCGCAGACCCGAAAGACGACGCTGGAGACTATTCAGCATTCCGCGCACATGTGCGTTTTCCCTAAGTGGATGGGTCGCGTTGTACCCTCAGCTTGGACAAAACTCTGGATTCAGCAAAAATCTTTGTGTAAGGCGCCGCGGGCAATCTCGGAGAGAACGTTTCATTGAATTACTCCGGCATCGGTGTTTGGCCAGCAAAATACAAAGAAACAGGATTAAATTGCTCTGAAAAATCATTAAACCGAGTGCAATGTGCGACAGAAAAAAAAAAACACTGAATTTTAAATCAGGCTAGAGCTCTTACAGTAGCAACATATTAAATAGCTGCACCGGAGCCCAATTTACTTCATTTGTCTTCATACTTCCAGCTTTTTTTTCGCCACAGCATGAGCGTCAGTTTACAGATGGATTTGGACTAGTCTATTGGTGGTGACAGCGACTGAAACGCTTAGCTCGCCCCACGGAATATCAACACCAGTAAGGCCAATTGAGATGTAAGTAAAGTCAGCGAAAACGAAAAAAGGGACTATTCACGCACCTTAAGCATCCACTCAATGAATGCGGTGAGCGGTCGATACGTTTGTGTGCATTTCATCAAGTCGGGAAAGGTCACCGAGGAATTGAAATCTTCATGAATAAACTGACCTTAAGCAGAAAACTCAGTGGCAGCCGACTGCCTGCTTTATCGAGTCGGCTGTCACTCGGTTATTGCGGTGTACCCCGGAGCAGGGGTAGCCACACGCTTAAAACTCTGAGCCGTTACTCTGCGATGTATTATGCTGTGCATGTACACACATCAGCCTCTGACAACCAAGACTAAACTAGAACCCCACACCTACTTCAACATTTCTGATCCAGCAATTATTCGCTTCTGAATAAAATTATGTTTGTGTCTCGATGCTCTCTCTACAGTTTACACCCAGTTCTTCCACTACTCCACTGCCCACACGTTATTCACACATTCATTCAGCTCTGGGGATAAAATACCCATGATACTTTGGCATTCATAACTCTATGTACCCTGATTAACAAACCAGGAAAAAATAACAAACACTTTATATTTCAGCATGTTAGACATGCATCTACCATTTTGTCTGAAAGGGTTATTCTGAATTTGGTTCACATAAAATAGAATCCTTTGTTAACACCTAACCAGAAACTTCTATACCTTAAAAACACCAGTTCAGTTTCTGGTTATATTTTTGAGAGTGAGATGGGATGAGAGAGCACCAGTGTAAGTAATTAAATTGATCATCTTCAACTGTGCTCGATGTTGAGCAAGGAGGGTATTTACTTAAACTCCGACCTGAGTCTGCACTCATGCATGTTTCTGGTAGTCTGAGCAGAGCACGCAAAGAAGGCTGAAAAAAATCCTCTAGTCTAAGATAGTGCATTTAAGAAGCAGCACCAGTAGATGGCAGCATAGCCATAGCATTTACATTTCAGTTGTTCCCTTCCCGACAAAGCTGTGAGACGACCACTCTCTCAAATCCCTGTCTGCTTCAGGTAACAGGCTGTGCTGCTGGCCCAATATATGAGCCCTGTCGGTGAACACAAATCTTCTCATGATTCTGTGACACACACTCACACAGCACTGATGATATGCACACATGCACACCAACAAGCACCGACATTTTCACAGCTATGACATGACCTCTTCCAAACATTACCATCTACCCCTGTGAATTACATAATTACGCTGATGTAACTCAGACAACAAGTCTAGTTTTTTCAATGCCTTGTCACATCTTAACACAACTGTGAATATAAAATAACCGAATATTATATTCCAGCAGCTTAAAATAAATTTAAATGTAAAACTTTGAGCATGCACATTGTGTGAGTATCTGGTAGCATGGAGCAGCAGTACACTTGGAGTGTTGGTGGAGACAGCAGAAAAGAGCTGGAACTGTCATACCTGTATGAGGTGAAGTTGTCGTAGGAGCCCACTGTGTAGTGCCTGAACAGCCTCTTTGTCCGGTCCTCTCGCGTCTCTGCAGGGAAACACAACACACAGCCTCGTATTAACATACATGGCGTCTACATAGGAATGCAGGGGCACCAGTGTGGAGCAGGCTTTGTTTCTCATCTCAAAACACCAGAACTGAGGGTTATGTGTTCAAAGCCCGAGCAGTACGATACCCTTGAAGAATGTGGCAGCAAAATTCCAGCTGTGCACATTGGGTAGAATGAGTGCCATACAAAGTCATGAGTAGTGAAACTGTCCCTTTGGAACGGTGTCATCTCTAGTGACATATACTATGAATGAAGCCACACGCACAATCGTGGCATATAGGTGGTTTATTTTAATGTAATTTCAGCTGCATGTGCCGGAGTAATATAATTCATATATTTAGGCAGAAGTTTGTCGTGTTGCACAAAGTCCTGCTTGAGACGTTGGGTTTGGCTGGGAGAGCCAGGCAGCACTGAAAGAGCACGTGATCTGGCGGCAATCTAATTATCCCCAATGATCTACGACCATCAGGTTCTCTGTGGGTCACTTTTAATCAGCTGTGATTAAATGTGACCCTGCAGAGCAGTCCTCTGTGAGTCACAGATAACACAGCTCCCTCATACTGTACATCGCCTCCTCAACAAGCTTCTAAGCAATTATCTGCCACTTTAATGTCATCAAATGATCAGTGCCTCTCTTCCTTACAGTCATTAATGACAAGTTTGCCTGTGCTGACTTAAACCGAGGGCAGAGCCAATGCTAATGAGCTACATATGCTAGCAGCTCCACACTGTGATGGTCTTTTCAACGCAGATGGATTTTGTGTTGCCTGCGGGCTGTTTTACTAGGTTCTGGTGCTCATCATTCGATGACAAAGTCACACAGCTGCAATGTGGAGAAGGAGCTGTAGCTCAAGGCGTTATCAGCAGAAATTTAAAGGTTTGAATCCCAGGGCAGGACACTGCCACTGTACCTCAAAACAAGGTACCTGACCCCTTTGCAAGTCATGCTGCACAAAGGCTTTTGCTTTGCAGGCACATAAAAACAGTATTAATAAAAAACATGCAGTACCTCAAATGTCACCGCACATTAAAACTGTATCAAAAACAATCAAACTGCGACTCATCATCCGATACAATAAAGTGAAGCTGACACGCAGAATCGAACGACAAGCCGCCTACTTAGGTTCTATGCCAGGTTATAGCAGATGACACTGCACTGACATTGCAACAACTCTGCATTGTAATGATCTGACACTCACCTCTACCGTATTTGATTAGAGAGGAAAGCTTCAATTGCACGTCTAAATATTTAATGGACAATGAGGAAGGACAACATGTCCTACACTCCCATCAGAGGCCACATAAAACTGCAGAAAGCATTTTACAGTAGTTTGCATTGCAGTGATATTAAAACATGTCAACTTTTCCAACACAGGCACACATTAAATCACAGCCACTGATTTCAATTCCAAGGGAAGGCAGTCTTGTAAATCAATACCAAATGATTTGTTTGCACAGTTTGTACTGCAGATTGCTGTGAGATGGCTGCAATTTAAAATTGATAGCTCTTTAATAATAGTCTCTAGCTCTGCAGGGAACATGTACTATACTACACTCCTACCGCCAGTCTGTTTCTAATACTTACTATCTACTGCTCTGCCATCTAGACTATTCTTGATGACATGCTGCTTCACAAATGTATACATGATGGCAATTACAATTTTATGACACATTAATTTCTTTCGGGTCACAGGGCATATTGATTTCTGGACAGCCAAGTGGAAAGCTCTATTTGACCTTTAGGTTGCTAGCCTGCGCAGGACTCAGAGATGATGGGTAAAAGTAAATCTACCCCATCTATTCTTAAAGTGGGTCTTTACCATAGAGGTAATTTCACTTGGCGCCAAGGACTGGTCCCTGAGGAACACCGCTCTTAATAAAAGCCTGAGCCAGCAAAGCTCTGGTGGACGCCGAGGAAGGGAGTTGGGGGGAATGGTAATTGGGGCTTTGTGCCTCATCCAGCTGGCAGGTAACAACCCCCTCATTTGGGAGGATTCTGGTAGCCCCTGCACTCCCTTAATTCCTCTCTATCCCTCTCTCCGTCCAGCAGAACTGTTCACTGGTAAGCACTGATTTTAACTAACCCTGTAGCACACTTGCCGATGTCTGATTACCAACGCATAGCATTCCTTTTACCCTTCATCACCTCTGGGCCCCACGAGGGAGGAAACTGGGACATGGCTCACAGATTTCCCCTCTACTGGAGCTGCACCCTGTTCTGTATATTCTTTCATCATGGTTTTCATGCTCTCAGTTCCACAACCTCCTGACTGTATTCAGAACAGTGAAAACTCTCACTGCCAATTACAAGAAGCCACAGCCTTACACTGGAATCTCTGATGGTGAAACTGTTTAAATGCCACGGGTATTCTGCTTATTTTACCATTTAATGAGTGAGGTTCAGGCATGACTCTTTTCTGATAGGTCCTGCTGCTGCATGTTTTGCCATATTTGACCATTGGATTGACTGACACCACAGGATTCGGGTATGTAGTTGCGACAGTAGCAGACTCAAGCAAGTAAATAGACTAAAACAGTATAATGACTTTAAGTTAATATTCAGAAACAGTGAGAGGAATGGCTAATTATGTTGTTGTTATTATGTATACAAAAAATAGCTATGCAATACCTATGCAAAGAAGAACAACAAAAAACACCCCACCCAATTCTAAGATGCACCTGCATTATAGAAGAAACCATTAGCTGCACCTAAACAGCCAGAGGAAACCATTAACCTTGAAATCTATTCAAAAGAGTAGTTCTCAAAAAATCCACTGAAAAACTGACATAAGCATTTTTGAAAGGAAAGCCACTTTTTTGGGATGGAGCAGGAAAAAAATATAAGATAGCAAAGACTCTGATAAATCTGTTGAATAGGTTCTGTGCTCAGCAATTCAGTGTGAGCAGCTTGGCAAACGTTATGCTGGATGCACTGTGTTTATTCAGACCCATCTATCTCAAACCAGTCCTGCCACTTGGCTGTGTGTCTAGACTGTAACTGGAGACTGAACATCATGTGAAAAACATGGACTAAAACATCTACTATAGCGCAGAGTAGGATATTAGCTCAGAGGTCATGACAGGGCAGTATAATGCAGTTCTCTGAGGTTCCCTGCAAATCTCTCTAACTTAGTTTCTCATTGAAGCTAGAATGCAGAAGAAAGTCTGACACAGTCTGACACAGTCTCACTAAGAATCTTCCATCACAAGTTCCATAGACTTCAACTCTAGCTATTACATTTACCAGCTACCAGTTTATTGCTCAGTAGACAATGAATACACTAACCATGTGGCAAGGGCTGGCTCCCTTTTAAGACCAAAGACAAGAAAAGATGGTCTTCAAAAAAACAACTAATAATCTCTCATCTCTCTTCTGGAGATGTCTTAAAGTTTGTGAGACAAGGCCAACATGGATTTGACACGAACCAATCACCAAGTTTCACACCTCAGAAAGTGAGATGTGGAAGAAAAGGTCGTGGTTTGTGACCCGTTGTTTGAACAAAAAATGGAGGGAGAGTTCCTCTCTCTCTCTGATGTGGTGCAAAAAGAGAAATGATGAAGCTCAGAAAAAGACATTCGAAACATCAACTTCAACACATGGATTATGACAGAAATCACAGCCACCTTCGCTCCTCATGCTGTAGATGGATGAAACAATGACATTTTTGTAGCCACAGCCAATACATTATAACAAGAACACTTTGTGGACCAGCATAGCATTGCACTTGTGAGGCCGACACGTCACCTGTGACGGAAGTGACTTTGATGGATTAGAGGTTGGAGGCGATTGTGATCTGCTGTCTTCTGGTTTGCTTTATGGACAAAGCACTCTCTTATCTCTGTCAGCCCCCCTGTAGAGGGTTTTCTCCTCTCAGCTGAACCTCCGTCCCCGCCATTCTGCCACCGCCTGCGACAGCACTGGCACGCAGCGATCAAATCGCTCATTCACATTTTACTGACTGACACGTTTAAGAGAAACCCTGAACCACTGAGCTGTCAGACTGCAGGCCCTGAGGGTCAGGGAAGGTTTATCCTGTGTGTTAATGCAAGTGGGATCCGTGAGTGCCCGCCACATCCTGACAGAAACTCCCACCACGGGTGCCATTCCAGGTGAGATCAGTCAGTTAAGACTTCCTGTCACAAGCAGGACACTGAAGAGACTGTCAAATAAATACCTGTAAATACCTGTCAAGCAAATTGGATGCAAAAACCCTATCAAGCTGTTAACTGAAAGATCGGTAGGAGCAGCAATGGAGCCATTTGGTCAGAGGGCGAGTAGATACGTGTGTTCACCTACATCGGTTTCATCTCCAACATTTCAGCCACGTAGACCTGGACCGTGACTCAACAGTTTGGTTTGGGTCTCAGATGAAGAGCTGTCAGTGTTGTGCCATGTGACAATACAAGGGAGCGGAGCCAGAGAACAGAACTGGGTTTTAAAGGGGGTGGAACGTTCGCCCCAGAACGCTGCGCCGCTGGAGTAATGGAGGCCATTCATCACCCGCTGGCATCTCGGATGCAGCAGGAGACTCATTTTAAGGGCCGTGGCAGAGATAACCCGAAATCTTAGGCAATTTATCACCCGATCCCCCTCCCGTGATATGACCAAAAATGGACAGTGTCAGAGAGACACAGGTGGTTTTGGTTCGAAGAGAATGCTAATATGGGAGAGCACGTGGATTGATTTGATTGGCTGCTTTTTTTTCCTTGTGTGAGCAGATGATTCCTGTATGCAAAGGCATGTAGACATTATTTTACTTATAACTGGAAACCTATTTACTCATTGCACACATTACCCAGAGATACTGCAAAGGTATATGCAGTATCCAACACATTATCTATTCATGCAGCTTGGTATTTATGTAGACCACTCAGGTTAAGAGTAGAACGGCCGTTCCCTACTTTGAGCGGCAGTACTCCATTTCAAAGGTAAACCACTACACTAGTCTAGTTAGTTAGTTACTTAGTGAGTCTGTGTCTATATGTGTATGTTTGTTTGTGTCTGTCCTATATGTGTGTGTGTGGTTTTGTGGATGTTCATTTTCCTCAAGCTGTCAGACGAGGTTGGACACCTGATGAGCTGACGATGCACTCCAGGCAGAGTGTGACAGGAAGAAACGTCACAGTGAAAGGGCAGAACTGAGCGAGCAGTACCGGCCACTGTAGCCTAGCATGAACACACACTGCTCCATCCACACTTTCCGTCTCAAATCCCTGACCTCTGCTGCTCACATCAGGAAAAAGCTCTCAGGTTAAATTACAGTGGCCTTGTACTTAATTGCACTTAATTATACCCCAATATGTAATTAAATGTGTAATTACTTAATTGTATCATTTAACTACGCATGTAACACACATGAAAAGACGTGTATACAATAATGAGGGTTCCACACAGAATAAAATAAATACACACACATGTAGTTACACAAGTAAAGCACAACTATAATGGAGGCTGCCATTGTCTTTCCCTGTTTGACTCATTTGCCCACTCGTTCATCACGATCCGTTTGATTTGGAGTTTCCGATACCTTAAGTGGCTAATAGAAAGTAAACAAGCTTTCCAAAAGCTAAAGGGAGGAAGCAAATAAATAAATGAGCTTGCTTTTGCCTCTGACTCAGCTCTCTGGGTTCCGCAGGCGAGATTTAATTCACACTAATCCTCGCAAAAGGCCCATGAGAGTATGCCTGCATACTCTATGCATGAGTATGCATGAGAGCAGTTTCCTGAGTCTGGCCAAACTTCCCACAACAACAGCTACGCCGGGAGAGGCCGCGACAACATTTCACTTCGAGGCACAGAGCAGCGAACTCTCCATCAAAAAGCAGACATTCAACTGCAGCTTCTGAATTGCAATCCATTAGACAGGTGCAAATCGCTATTGGCCCGCTCATCAGAGCGAAAGAAAACACACACACCTAATTTTCCTCACCTGAAAATTAGGGCAGGATTAAACTTTTAGATTGCCAGCATCAACACAGTGGGGGAGAAATCAAATTTGTTGTGGGACCTGGGAATTCATGTACGCATTAGATTGAGAGAAGAATGTCAGACAAGAAGTTTACACGCAATGTAAAATGATCCATCTTTTTGGATCACAACCAGCTGAGACAAAGCCAAAACCACAGTGCTGCTCAGCACGTTCATACAGCAATGGGCTCCCTTTTTTGGAGCATTTCAGCCAGCTCTGGGTAGAATCGATAACCTTTGCCTAACAAAGCCCAGCAGCTTCCTTGTTTGCCCCCCACCCAGGATATCAGACAGGAACACATGCTAGGCAACCGATAGGCAAAGTGATCTCAGGACCAGCCAATGAGCTTTGATGTCTTGGCAGTGCTATGGGGTTCCCGAACATGTCGGAAAAGCAGTGAAAAGATGGCCACCAGGACAGAGGGAGGCCATTTCTGGGATAACTGAGGGGACAGATCTTAGGGAGGTAATGCCACAGGAAGTGTCAGGCCAGTGGGAGGTGCCAGAGGAGCCCTCTATCAAGAAAGTATGAGCCGCATAAAGCCAAACGCTAAACATGGGGTATTTAGGCTTTTTGTCTGTGCCAGCTGTGTGGTAAACACATATTGTAATGACCTCTCCTTATATGCAGTCTGCCTAGTATAGAAACTTAATTTCCTGCATGAATGTACTGTTTACATTCTCATAGGAACACATTTTGATCTGCTAATGAGGATATATAATGCCCTCTGTATTTATGGACATTCTTATTTAATCAGGGTTATAAGTATGGAAGCGGCTGTATGCATGTCTTTCTGAAGGTGCCCCTGGAAAAAATCCTATTGTGCTGTTTAAATGCTGAGGAAGCATTTCAGAAAAAGCTCTATGCATCTCAATGTTCAGTTTGAGTGGATCCAGCATCTCAAAGTTCCTTGTGGAACATGGAGCACATGGCATTATCACTGAAACAGGAGCCATACGTTAAGCTAAGGAGACAGAGAAACAAGACACCTGAAGACAGGCTGTGTCAGGAAAGGATGCCACACAGTAACCGGAACCTGAACACTTCACAGTCTGAACCAAGTGTTTTAGATAGAGCTATCGATAAAATCTGAAACAATCCGTCAACCTTTGATGACATAGCTTGAATGTATTTTTTTGAGTATGTCATGGCAATGCTTAAATATGTTGTGAACTGTCTTCAGCGCCCTAATCACCATATTTGGACGCTGGTCAGTTTGGCAATGTGTGACCAACTAGGGATGTGGTCAGAACGTGGACATGCAATCAACATTAGTACTTAGCGTGGATCAGTGAAGCTTTCAAACATTATATCTGTGAGGTAAATATATGTATTCAGTTAGTAGCTGTTTAATCATTATTCTGAAGTGCTACCATTGCCTAAATAATAATCCTGCTAATGGGATAAATTTATAATTTGTCAAAAACCAATGCACAAGCCCTGTACTGTTCTACTCTCATTTCGATGATGATAATGAGTTCAGGAATGTGCTAACAGAGGGACTACAGACTCTTCCAGCTGGTCAGCACTGGGGCATCGGAATCAAGAATGAATTAGTGGCAGAGTCCAAACTTTGTTTTCAGTGCGGTCAGCTAATTACCACCCCCTGATCTTTGCCAGTCTAAACTGCCGCCAGCAGATGTGCTTATGAGCTCCTGCAAGCTGCAAAGAGTCCTGAGCTGCACATGCCAATCTCTGCTGCACCCCTCCCCCTCTCCACCTGCGAAGGAACAGCACCTGCATGTTCAGGTGACACAGGTGATGAGAAAATAGGCTTTTATGATCTGATGCTGCGTTCAGTGGCCAGGTGCAACAAACGACAGCTTGTCAAAAAGCAACATGATACCTACAGCCGCGCGTTGGTGGGGGATACGCACAGAGACCGGTGTTTTATCACAGAGTACATGCTATTAAAAAAAAAAGCAAAAAGGAGACAAATGCCTCGGGCATCCTGATGGGACCCTCTCAAGATTGAGGAGTTTAAGAAGCGGAGTGACTGATCTCTCTCCAAGCGCCGATACGAACGAGCAGCAGGGGCCTCACAAACGCACACACCCCGGCGCCGGGAACCGAAGATACGGCAAGTAGGTCAAAGCGACGGGAATCGCGGCTCTCTCGGCTGATGGAAAATAAGAGCACCTCGCCGACGGCCGGAACGGCTCGATTCCAGTGCTGCACGGAAGAGTTTCATTTCTCACTCCGTTTGCACAACACGACGGGCCTCGAACGCAGCTGTCTGCTCAGGGAAGTCTGACCCAATTCTACAAAAAGGAAGGGAAGGAGGGGCATCATTGATTAAGGGGGGGATTTTTCCCCTAAATATCTTTTCATTCAAACAACATCAAAAATAATGATTTATTTTAGACACAGGGCAGTTATCAAATCTGTCAGTCATTCTTTAAAACTTATTTAGTGTTATATGTCATGAGAAAATCACATCTGAGATATTTAAATTTATAAAAAATGAAAACATGCACAAAAATACTACATTGCTTTTCTATATTAATCCTAAAAAGGTATGCATTTACCAGACCAATGATTTGACCAGTTTCAACATCATGACCAACAGCATGTTCCTTTTTATAACCATATTTTCATGAGGTGCTGCCACTGGAATATGAATGAGGTAAGAAAAAAGGCAGGTGATTTTGAATAAAAAGGGAATCACAGACAGCATAATATTCCCTTGAATTTATTTCATAACCTGTCACAGCGATCCCTTCAGAGGGTTTCACACTGAGAGCAATGAGCCAGGCAGGGCTCCACTGATATCTGCAGACTGCATGTATGTACAGCAATGTGGCTGTCATCTGTCTGCAATGCTTTAACTATGAATGGCTGTGTCACCATCAATGTCAGAGATATAGAGGAGGAGGAGAGAGAGAGAGAGAGAGAGAGAGAGAGAGAGAGAGAGCAAGAACAGAAAACAGAGCAACAGAAATATTGAGAGCTACAGATTAAAGCATTAAAACACATATTCAAACACTGAAATGCTTTAAAAATGCTCAACCAATGCAGTTGCTGTCTCATCTGGGTCAGAACTGACACGGGTTGATATTCGGGTGTGGATGTTTTTCATCGGCAGTCAACTGACTTACTAAAAAAATAAATCAAATAAGAAGCATCCCAGAGGGCAGAGATGGACAGATTTATCTGGAGCACAAGTGAAGGCATCACTCCTGTATCATGATGTATTGATTCCCTCTGTTCTGCAGCTATGCTCTAAAAAGCAACATGAAATGAAAAAAACTATGCTGATTCCACCACATTTTTTCCTCACAGGCACTGCAAAAATCGCAATAAAGGTGTTACTAAATCTAGTCCTTGTCTTTCTTCTGATAACCATCAAAAATTGTAAAATTGTTCAGAGTACCACAAAGGTAATAATATAGAGTACTAGAAAATTTTTGTTCTATACGAACTTCTGTCTAATGTTTGTTTTGTCAGGCATGGTAACTTCACATAGGGCTGCTGTTACTGCTATCTTTCTCACACCGTATGGCACAATTAAGGTCATATAACGATCATTTAGAAGAATTTACAGAATTGGAATATTTTTAAAGAATCTATTTTCAGATGTGCGCATTGTCAGCTTTAGCTTTTGACACACCCACACCGTGCTTCTTGTTTATTGGAATATGACTGGCTGAATCAGAATTCAGACCCAAACCCTTTCAAGTATGAAACAGTCCCTGTTGCTCTAATCCCTTTGATCAAAGTAGACACCATAGGGATGATTAGTCTGCGAGAACAAGCTTATTTACACTGGAGGACTCTGCATTTATAGAGCCAAATGAGCAAAGTGTAAAGCTATAAATCTTAACAGCAACAAATAGTGCAATAGTACTCTCGTGCATAATTAAAGATTCATTATTAAACATTCAATTACAATTAAAATGAATTGTGAAGGCTACTTATACAATGCAAATATAGGGCAGTTGGAGCTCTCCAAACTACTCATACAGAGGCTTAATTCCAGAATTCAATTAAATCAAGGCCATAGTGTCCCCAAAGGTCACCATTTTGAAGTGTGGGTCTATGCTGCCACGAGGGTGAGCAGTGTCATCTGCTGGAACTTGGATGTAACTTCCTTCAGAGGTGTCCAGAATTTTTCCTTGCAGAGTGTGAGTAGGCTGAAATGGTCTTTCTTGCAGGATGAGCATTCAACATGAAACAGATGTTAAGGATACACAGGCAAGGCAATGTTGATTTCACCTCGCTGGAGCTTTCAAAATCTCACAATGAACAATTACAATATTCACTTTTAATCTGAACTGTATGTCACCATAGTTGAGTTTACAGATAGATTTAAAACAGTGCGTAATATGAATAAGCGTGTGTTGTACCATAGTGAATGCAAAGGCACAGCATTATCAGAAACCCAAATCTCCCTCCCACCTTAATGGTCTCTTGGCACAAGAATTCACAAAACTCTCAACACTTCACACTAATGCAGGGCCTAATCTCCATCACTGAAAAAAAATCCTCATTAAGATAACCTTGAATCCTCCCTCACAGCTATTTTTGACATAAATAATACAAAGCTGCCGACAGAGGGAGGCGCCAGACTTCACTTACCCCAGCTGTAGTTCTGATAGATGGAGATGATCTGCTCACCCTCGGCCACAGTCACCAGCCCATCCATCCTCCTGCAGAGAGCAGGCAGGCCTGCCACCAGCACTGAGCAGCATTCCATCACAGCCCCATCCACCCGGGCCTAACCGCTCACAGACTTTCCCAGCAGACAAAGCATCGCCTGGCTTCGCGAGCCGTCCCCGATCTCACATCCCCGCGACTCGGCGTCGAGCGGCCCTCGGATGTTATTCCCGTGTTTTGGCGTGGCTCATTATTCAGGGGGTGATTGGGGGGGGGGGAGTGACACGGTGCTTCGGGGATCCGGGTGCGTCTCCGTTCTCGGATCATCCGGTGCTGGCAGCGTGACGAGCTCCCAGCCGATCGACGCCACGCCCCCACCCCCCCATCGCAGGAGGAGAATGAACACCTCAGCCCGCTACCTTCTTTCGGCTTTGACAGACGAGGTGTTTTAATTATTCAGCGTGCCTAAGACTTCCCTCGGGAGGCTTTGAGAAAACAGCGGCACGTTCATTTGCACACAAAAGATACGCCCCGGCTCTTGGTCGGTGACGGTGAAACTCCGGCACTTCTAATTAAAGTTAAGAAAGCCAGATAAACTCGAACGCTGATAAGCCTTGTTTTTTTCCGCTCATTTGAACGTGTCGAATTCTTCTCTTCTAATGGGAGTCGACCAAGGAACAGAAGAATATGAAATCCATGGTATTCCTTCCTGCTTTTTGTTCAAGGTTGTTAGATGGACTCGATACTGATTATCTTCATATCTTTTGCCTGAAAACTTCTGTACTATAAATATGATGCAGCATTGCTATTACAACAATGCATGGGATTTCACTATTACACTAAAGGCCTTTCATATACTGTGTGGCTATAGTCCTGGCCTATAGCCTTCTGATACATCACACACAGTAGGTGAGAAGATGATGCTTGAAATTCATCTGGATTCACACACGCTTTGGTGCCATCCATTTGCTGACTTTGAGCTACATGCTGAACTGAACCACAGTTCCCATCATGCACATACACCACACAAAACTGAAGATTTCCCACTATCCAACAGTTCACCGGAAACAAGTCTTACTTTCTTGAACAATGTGTCTGCCACAGACCGAAAACAAAGGAAACAGCTTCAGATCATGCTTCAAGTATACCCTCTTTCATGAATATGAGCCAGTGCAATGCTAAAGCTATGCTAAATTCACATTACAACCCCACACAGCCAGTGTTAAATGCTGTAAGATAGTTCAGTAGTATGCAATGATAAATAACTGTATCAGCTATTTTATTCATCCTTGAATAGCATATCATAATCCACATAATACTACAGGGGTTTTTCAATGGATTTATTGGGCTCCTAAATGTAATTCACCATCTTCCACGTGTAGTGTAGACTACAGCAATTCCTGCTCAGAATATGTTTGCTAACCAAATTTGTCTCTCATTTCACCTCTACAGAAGGGGGGCAAGGGGACAAATGGCAGCCATTCCCATTGGTTGACATTAGCGTCAGTTTTCACTTGAGCACAAACAGAGGCAATTTCAAGTTGCAATGGTACATGGATGCAGCCTTGCAATGGTACATGGATGCAGTGTTGTATATAGGATGCTCAGATGGCTGTTGGTATATACACTGTTGTTCAAAATATGATTGTACACGCCTGTCTCGAGAGGGTTTATCTGTATTACTTTTTCCAGCTCATGTGACCCCAGCGTGTACCCGGTGTTTGGTGCACGGTGGACGCAGGACCCAGCTTCATAACCATCACACATAGTTCACAAATCCATTTGCTAGGGCAAAGCTAGGGCTATAAGTTAAAATTCATTTCCAGTGCTCTCCAGCAGCGGATTTTCCTCATGGGGATTGTTTTTTTGTAGACAGCGTGCCATTCAGCACATCGATGCCACTCTCGATGTGTTTTATGTGGGGGAAGGAGCGTGTGACACTCCCGTCAACAGTTTCACAAACTTCCTCCTCTTCTCCATTCAGAGATAAACACCCGTGTAACGGGGCTCTGCAGAGGAAGAATAAGCTTTGCGCACCGTTGTGCTTCCAGAGCAGAAATTCAGCCAGCTCCAAGAGCTTGGAACAACGGCAGTTCTCCGGAGGTTTCCGAGCTGTCAGATCACATTCGCAACACAATGCCCTCCCCTTACATCACCCTGAATCTATGAACTTGGGCAGGACACAGAGCAGTGAGAGCAATACTTCCCTTAGCTGTGCACAGCAGATACGTCTCTGTGAGCACACGGCATGTCCTGAAGCAGCAACGTCATTATCGTGCCCTTTACCGTAATGCTTAATGTTTGGGAAATGATTTTCCATAAACCAGTGTTTGTGTCTGTGATTTGCGCACTTGTCATTATCAAGTTAGACTGAACATCGCGTTCTGTAATTTGGCAAGCACATATGAAAAATTTCATAATGATGATTAGAGCCACTTTCCAGATGCAATGAACAGAATGCTGGGAAAAACGTCTAAGATGTTGATGTTGCTGTTGTTTTGGTACACTAGAACCCATCAAAACTGGCAATACCAGATTTTATATCATCTGGTAACACAGGCTGCATACTAGATACATCTATAATTGCGCTGGATGTATAAATGTATGTATACATGTTATCTATAAAAGCACAAGAACAGCCTTTGCAAACTGTATGTGAAAAAAAAAATTTGTGTCAGGCAGACTTTGTGTCAGGCAGCTTGTGTTGAAAACATCACTGCTTTTCATTGAAATTTAGGCGCTGTGGCTGTGTGTTCTCAGCACAATCAGACATAAGCACACATGCATTCGCACAGGCACACACACTTATTCCACAGATGATACAACTGCGGTAGGTATAGTGACTCACAGAACACCAATATCCTCAGCTCAGAGACAGTGTACAAATCCCATCTGACAATGACAGAGTGAAATGATTGAGGCTTCACAGTATGAGATCTGTCTATCAACAACAAGACCCATTTCACACCCATGGCCATATATGCCCTGAAAAGCCAGGAATCATGGGAGATTCTTCTGAGAGGTCAGAAGCAGGTCTGTTGTCATTAAGCCCTCCTTGTCACCTTAATGCAGCTGTCAGAGATCTCAGCCAGGGCTTTTGATGGGGAAACCCTTAACAGGAGAGGTGTTTCTGTACCCAGCATGCCTTGCTGTTTTAACTGGGCCTTCCAGTCATTCTCAAATACATACTTCAAGATCAAAAATGCATCTGCTGAGGTAGAGAGGGAGGGATTTATTCCACCCATTAATCTGGGTGTTGATTAGATGGTCAGCATTGGGAATTTGGCCAGGACAAAGAGGAACCCCTCACTCTTTCCATTCAGTGACTACAACACTGCAAACCTTACCAAGAAAATGGAAAAATATATATTTTTGATCTATTAACATTCTAACAGAGGTAGGCATGACAACTCCACAGAGGAATCCGATTTAGATTTTCCAGTTGCTGTTTTTAATTTATGTATTGTTTTCTTTTTAATTTTCACTGGACTTCAAAGTGCACAGAGGTGACCACGTTGGCGTAGCGGAGTATGAATTCCTGCACTGGCGCCGTGCGCGGAGAGCGGTCTGTGAGGATGTGCTAATTGGCTCCATTAGCCAAGTGTCCTTGGCGACAGCGCACTCATCCCACCGGTCTGAACCATGCAGCCTGCAGCGCATGGCCGGCCGCGGGAAACAGGAAATGATGTCTGCCCATGCGGCCTACTTGTTAACGCTCCAATTTGTAAGTTCTAATAAAAGTGTGAATTATTCATGCCCTCATATTAGATCTTAGTGCACTGCCAGGTTCAACAGCCATTACCGCCCCGCCCCCCCAACCCCAAATATCATAAACCCGGGCTGCTTGAGCCTAATAATAGGATGTGGAAGGAATTAGGAAAGCCATTTTTAAATGCTACCGCTAATGTCCCTCAAGCATGCTGTGAAACAAAGGAGATCGGGTGGGGGGGAAAAAATCTCCCAGAACTGCATTCTTTATAAAGTATTTTAATTGGCCAAGAAATGACAATTTGTAGGTGGTATCTGAGAAGACAAAAGTGTATTTCTACTGAAATGAGGGAAATGGTACTGAGCATACCAGTAAACACATTCTTGTCTAATGAGGGATCATTATGTGGAAAAGCCTACACTCGAATATCTTATTGCAGCGCATCTCGAGAAGTGCAACACTATAAACACTGATAAACTAACTGAAGCAGTTTAGCCAGGGTAATTATAGGACCAAAAATGTGGCATACGTTACACCCAAACCCTCAAGGAACTGGACCCCTGCCTTACATTTGTCCAAACGTTGACAGAATTATGATCTTGACAGCAGAGATTGAGGCTGGACACAGTCACAATAAAACTAAACTAAGCTGCCGCAATGTTACATCACTGCTGTTTTATTGTCTCAGACATGTTCTCAGAATTGGGCACTTTGTTTGCTCCACACAGAGCCACAGTGTCCACTCACACACATCGCAGGCACGGGGGAGCTGCGAGTAAAGGAAAAGATCTCCAATACCCGGTCAGATGGCTTAGGTCAGGATCACCAGGCCCCTCCCCTTAAGGCCACTGAGCCTTTTTACCCTCCAATGGCAATACACTGTTAGTACAGGTCAGTGCTGAGGGAAATGGTTACTGAGTGGGTGGGTCAGTGAATGGGTGAACTAGCGAGTTCACCATTTTGAGGGCTGCTTCCTTCAGCTGCACACTGCTGCCATCTCTCATCCCACAGTGGGGCTCTATACCATGTGACAGTGTTGGGGAGAGTCATACCAGGGTACTCCCCTCTCTCTGAATGCCAGTCCTTTGGGCCCTATGGCCCCAGCCCCCATACATGAGGCCTTCTCTGAACTGTTTCAAAATGCTGCATGCTTATCTCTTTCACAGTAAGGTGGGATTAAATCTCAGGCATGAGATAAAGGTTATTTCCCCAGGAAACCACTCTGTAAGGTGAAGTGAAAGGATGTAGTCACCTAGGTAATAATGATGACACCCTCTCAGTCTGATGCGGGTGCAGTGTTTAGGCCATGCTGAGGTTACGAAGGTAACGAGAGGTTCCCTTTCTCCCAAACAAATATAGACCAGATGTAATGGCGGAAGACTTTGTAATATGTTGGTAGTGTGATTTGGAGAAGGGGTGAGTCACTGTGAAAGAGATACAGAGTAAGAGAGAGAGGAGAGCAAGATTAGAGGTGTGTGTGTGTGTGTGTGTGTGTGTGTGTGTGTGTGTGTGTGTGTGTGTGTGTGTGTGTGTGTGTGTGAGAGAGAGAGAGAGAGAGAGAGAGAGAGAGACAGTGGAACCGACAGAGAGAGAAGTCTGGGCCTCCTGCAATACACCACTTGAACATAACAATCCAGCCAGTGCACCACCACATAAAGCATTAATCAGTTCCAGCTGCGATGCAGAACGACTTCAGAGATCTCTGAAGTTTGTCAGTAGACTTTCATCAGATGTGAGTTTTCCCATCATAAAAAGGGCCCTGCTTACGGTGTCGAGTGAAGGGTTGCTGTACCCTTTCAAAGGGCATAGCTATACATGCCAAGAATCCACTGACAAGTATAGATCCACCGCTTCCTGTCTCAGGAGGATTTCTTTTTCAGGTTCTCATCTGACTGCATTTCTATTGACCTTTTCAATATCAAAGGAATTCTAAAATCAGAACATGCATTGCCAGTTTTAGCTGCTTCGTACCTGTACCATAATGTGCATTTGACAGTGGCCTGAATTCTTCAGAGGAAACTCTCTCTCCTGTAGTGCTACAAAGTATAAACATTATCATCTTTGTAATGTGTGATAATTTATGCCAGTGACACTCAGGGGGCACTTAATCAGGCTGAGGTAACGACTACTTTTAATTACCTTAACTGAGTTTATTACTGTAGGAATGTGCTGGACCAAACACATTTTGAGGGTTTACCATGTTAAGATGTTAAAGATAATACACAGGTACCTGCTGCAAGCCTGCAGCAGCCTAGGCACCCTAATCAGAAATTCTATTGTGACTCAATATAATTGGAAAGTGAAGACTCGTAAGTTATATAACGCATTATCAAATGCAGCCAAGTGCATACAAAATACTCAGGCTCATTTGGAATCACTATCTTAAATGAAATTTGAATTTAAGATAAATACTACCGGAATGTTAGAGACATTCAGAGGTGACTTGGAGTTCATAACATGAGATCTTCAAAAATCCCCTTTACTGGTGGCTGAAAATCACATGATCATAACTTTATAGTTGAAAAGAAGGTTCATTCTGTTTGTTGCCTCTCAGACATTACTTTATCACCCTTTTGTGAAGACTAATGTATTACAAAACACAATGCACTTAACAGTTAAGAAGTATTATAACCTTTCACACTGTATAACTTCGCAGCTGCTAAAGATGGGACAGAATGCAACAAACCTGACAGTAGTTAAGTAAGTATGTTTCACAGCAGTCAGTCACTCTGTCACAAGCTCCCCCAAAGATCCTTATTGCAGCGGCATGTTGTTAGGTCAAAGTTGTGTAATAGACTCAGACAAGCTGACTTCTTTTTCCTCTGAGGACATCCTGTCAGCATCCTTCAGTGATGGCCACCACAGTGCATACAGAGAAGACTTGGTCAGAGTAATGGTGGCTGGACCACAGATCAGCACTGGAATGGGGTCACCAGCGGTGAACACCCAAACCTCTCTCTCTTCTTCACTGACACCTGGGGTGTATGAGGTCAACTGAGTGTAAGTGTGATTGTGTGTGTGTGTGTGTGTGTGTGTGTGTGTGTGTGTGTGTGTGTGAGTGTGAGTATGAGTATTGGATTGTGTGTGTGTGTGTGTGTGTGTGTGTGTGTGTGTGTGTGTTTGTGCATGGATGTAAGTGTGCATCAGGGTTTCTGCTAGGATTTTTTCTTGCCGGTCTGGTGTCCAGGAAGAATTTATTTTACCAGACAAATTTGAAACTTACCGGTCACGTTTCAATAACAGTCTATGTTACAAATGCAAATATAATGTACACCTAGGTTGATGAAAGAATGACAACAACCTCAAATCACTTTGACTATTAAATGAACAGTAACGATTAAGCAAAACAAACAGTAACGATTGAGCAAAACCTCAACATTAGCTGCTAAAATGTAGGCTATTACAAAACATCTGTAACCTGTAACATCTGTAGCCTGCTTAAAAAAAGGCTAGGCCTACATGGCATCAAATGTAGCCTTTAGGCTACCAGGTAAAATTTTATTTTCTCCTTCTTTTCATTGTGGTAAAGTCCTCTGCTGCCGACTTGAAATCACACATGTCCAATGTGTCTTTGCAGCTTGCAATGCGCATAAGCCGCGTCACTCTCTCCTCCTCCAGACGACTTCGCAGCACCATCTTAATTCGATTCTGCAGAGAGAAGCCCCTCTCTGCTGGCCTAGTAGCAAGTATTTTCTAGCCTAAGTTTTTAAAATTTTTTCAGCCTAAGTACTGTAGGCTGTTAATAGGCTGTTTTGCTGTCAAAACACAAATATCGTGTTTAGGGGTAGCCTTCGTTATAGCTACGTTTTGTATGAGCGTTATTACCGGACATTTTGACCACCATGTTTTTAATTTATCGGTTTTGTTTCAACTTCACCAGGCAAAAATGGAAACTCTGGCGTGCATGAGTGTGAGGATTGCGTGCGTGTGTGTGTGTGTGTGTGTGTGTGTGTGTGTGTGTGTGTGTACTGTATATGCTTTTGTGTGTGGGTGTGAGCGTGCACGAGTGTGAGGACTGCGTGTATGTGTACCTCTCCCTTTACAGTCCCGCACAGCGAGAGACTGAAATGGGGCTCTAGTGACAGTAATAGCAGTAGAATGTATTAGTGGCCTGTGGCTCAACGCTGGGATCATTAGGGTACAGGAGTGGAGTGCTCCTGCAGGCATCATTTTCCCCTTCATCAGTAGAGCTAATCACCTTCCGCTGGGCCTCTGGGATCACATGGAGCTCAGATCAGCCTCGCACAGGGCGAAGCTGGTCATACTGACCTTTTCCCCTCAGCCAGGATTGAAAAGAACATCCATTTCTAGATGGCTGTTTCATTAGAGACACTTTCAAAAGACACATAAATAAGAATTCAGATTGCTACTCATTCAATAAAAACGTCCCATCGCTGATTACATCACAATGAAGATGCTTCATACATGTATGTGTGTATACAGTATATACATACGTTTTTATGTAACAATATTACGACATACAGAAAAGTCTCCACTTCTCTGCCCGCATCTGAATGTAAATGTGAAAGTTGTGCTCTCTCGACAGAGAGTGCGGTGACGCGGAGGCCAGAGGTGGCCGTCTGGAGACAAGGGGGGATTGTCTTCACGTCCTGACACCTCCGCCCTCTGTCACCGGCGGCCTGTGGCCTCTCTCAGTACTGTACAGATCGTCCACACCCAGATGGAGAGGGCACCAGATGGGCTGCCGTGTTAAACATGCATTCTAATGGGGATCTCACCGCTTTCATCGAGAGGAGGGCGGCCCTGCTCATGACAGCTGGGCAGAGGGCCGACTATGACACTGGGAAGCTCAGCGAAGGCCACAGGGGGCTTGTGGGAAACGCTGACCTTACTCCAGCAGCCAGAGGCTCTCCTGACTGGAAAGAGCACCACACTACCTTCCCACTTAAATAAATACAGAGGAGTGTATTCTAGGGTATACTGCTGAATTACACAGACAAAATGCAGGGCTTTTAACACCTGTGAGTGAAGGTTAAATAGCAAAATACAAAGAAAGTAAAACAAAGAAGGAAAAATTTAAATGAAAGTTGTTTTGAAAACCGAAAACAAACCAAGCTGAAGCCAAACTAAGCTGAAGTAAAAACAACACCGAACCGAAATAAAGCGAAACGTTGTTTGCCGCAGGCTAACAGGGCTCTCCCACGTAATGAGCTCCCTGTCAAGGGGTTCGACCACCTGTTGCCTGGTCCTGTCTGATGAAAGCGCTACACCGCATAAGACGAGCTGTGCTCTCGTCTCCCTGGGTGTCAGTGACTCACTCTCTCTCTCTCTCTCTCTCTCTCTGCAGTGGAGGCTTTCCCCTCATCCAGCCTATTCCACCCACACACTGAGTCATTCACCCCACTGCGGGGGAGGGGGAGGGGTTGGGGGTCTGTGGGGGATTCCGTACACGTCGCTGTCAATGTGCCCCTGACCGCCCCCGCTGCTCATGACAGAGGGACACGGTGTGCTGCTGCCGGTCTAGGAGAGGGTTCCCCCAGCCAGTGCCAAAGGATTTAGCATTTTTGCCTCGTTACTCATCCCGGCGTTAATGAATTCGATCGATCCCGCCCTGCCCCCGCGCGTGGGCCTCACGCAGGGAGCCAAAGGGCTGCCATCGGCCGTTTCCCCCGGCGCAAGGGCGAGGTGACCGCTCAGCGCCGGACTGTCCATGGACTCAACCCACGCTCCCTATCCATCGCGTCTGAACATCGATACGCAGGACTGCGAAGCATGTCCGCAGGGCCGCCGACCGTCTCATCTGAGACGCAGCGGGACCTGTAAACACAGGGTCTCTCTGCTGGCTTTTTACGGGTGGAGTGTTCTGAGCGCTGCGTGATTTGTTCACGTTTTTCCATTTCTTAAATCAAAAGCAGAGTCTCACAGACTACTCAGAATGCATTTTAGGTTCTAGAAGGACCTTCCATTAAATTTTCTTTGAAGCAATATTGAACTCTGCCATATTGAGTATGGTAATAAATGGGGCTGTGACTTATTGATCCATTTATTAACCACTGCTCTCTGAATTGACCGGGACAGACACTCTACGGATTTGTGCCTTCCTGAACTGAGAGCTGCTGTCGGACTTTGTATAGCAATGTCCCCAAACAGACCGTCATTTCTTGTGAACGTTAAAGTGAGACTCATATGTACATCTGTGGAGCGTGAACATGTTAACTCATGCCTACCTCTTGATTCCTGGCTACTGTGTGTCACCAAGAACTGCGACTCTCGAGAAACTGCCCGCCACCTCTTGGTCACCTGTTTTACCTTCATGTTGACAGCGGTCTCTCACGCATAATGGACTCCATTAGCAGCAATTTCCCCCTACAATTGTAATTGCAACGGCTCTATGCCATGGCTCAAAATGGCTTCAGGGGGAAGACCAGCTCAATCATTGCCTTTCTGTGGATCCTTTTCTCTAGATTCTGCTAAAAGGGTTATGTGAGGCTCACTGCTGAGCAGAAAATACAGTATATTGCAAGTGTTATATCCAAAGAAAAAGGCAATTACAGAGAAAATCCAATATGTTAGCTCAACTTTAGCTGCTAATAAGGGGTATGTCAAACTCAATACCTGGAGGGCAAACTGTTTTTGGTTCCAATCAATTTCCCTGGCTTAATTGGTCCAGTTAGTTAATTAATCGGGGTAAATGATTGGACTAGCAAGTGTTTGAGAGTGTAGGATGGAGTGAAAACTGGAATGGATGTGGGTCTCTTCTCCACTGGCCCACGGATGACACCTGGAACTGGTGCGATTTTTGAACTGTGACACACCTTCACCTCTCTACACACACTGTTTGTAGCCTGGAGGGGTGGACAGCTCCAGGAAGCCACTGCTGAGAATGTGAAGCAGGACGAGATCTCATCCCTAAAAGACTGTCATCTGTCAGGACGGATGTGTTCATTAAAACATATAGAATCACCTGCTCCTCTCCCTCTCTCTCTCTCTCTCTCACACACATACACACACACACACACACACACACACACACACTGGCTGACAGGCAGGTGCGCAGGCACATGGACACAAACACACCCATAGACACACAGACACACACAAACACACACACACACACACACAAAACAAAAACAGCAGCCCGTAGGAAACTGAAAGACTTGTTTGAGTTGCTTGATTGTAGACAGGGCCATCTTCCTGGCTTCACTGAGTGTGTGACATATTGCCTTCACTGTCAGTGAAGGCTCATCTGTTACCTCCCAGTAAAACTGTGGCAACGGTATAGATGCTGTCGCCACGCCAAAGCATCCTTCTCAATTTGCGCACAGTCTGCCTCGGCACATTTTAACAGAACAGGGGCGTGTTTGGAATCAATACCGACTGGATCTACTGGTGCAGAACCGCGAGGCAACTGCCACATCTGTCTCACTGACGCACCAAAGTTTTGTTAAAGTAGTACATGAACTTCAAAAATATGCCGATTAAACGAAAGCAAACTTGGTTAACACTATGTTCCCTTGGGGATTTACAAAATCAGCTCAACATGACAGCACTACCATGATGCATGGGTGCTTTCAAACCAACCTTGGCCTCTGATTGGACACTGGTATGAGTGAAGCTATTGCAGTATTATGCTGCCCCTTCCAGCATCCCTAGCACCCCAACATCATTAACTACAGGAAGCAGGTGTTACAAACAACACAGACTTCTGGGTTATCATTGGCACTGACCCCCAACAGCTGATCCAGGATCGGCAAACTGGACTGTAATTCTTATCCAGGTGGCTACGTTCAAAAATCTAAAACTGCTCCTGGATTAGCTTATGGGAGCTTAAGAGCCACAATACTATAAAACAATGAGAGGGGACAAGGGGTAAAGTCCTTGTTATGGCTGAGTCCATACTGGCAGGGAGAATAATGTTCAGGTGAAATGCTACACTTCAGCATTGGCTGGACTCGGCAATGGAGACTGAGGGAGCTGCCCACACTAGCTGTGGTGCTGAACTGCATAACTCCACTTTGTGACCTCTGATTTGAAAAGCATGGCATACAGCATGCATAAGGATCTGTAAAGAAATGAATCATGAATGCACACATGTTGCACATTTCATAAAACATGCCCGGATGGCCTCCCATCTGTGAAAACACTCAGCACAGTTTTGCACTGCGAGACTGCGCTAGGTGCCGCATTCAGCACCGTCAGTATTCTTCCCCATAAACGCAAAGGAAATGAATCCATCAGGAAAGTCATATTGGAAGGGATCATCAATCTGCGGGCCTTCCAGGGCTAATCTATATTTAGAAAGGCAATCAATCACGCAGAGAGAAAGGTGCGGAAACTGAAAACAAAGTTTGCCGTTGCTTTGGGCATTATTTCCATTTAAGATAGAGTCCACACTCTTCCCTCCCTCCTGTATTGGCGATCTCATATGGAGCTACCTCTGCAGTCTGTATTATGATTAAACTGCAGCCCAGAGCGGAGGAGTCATTAATCTGAGTGAAATGTGTTTAACCCCCTTCCTGGCTGATGCGCAGCAGCTCAATTTATTTCTTTTCCATTAGCAAAATTCCTCCAACTGCTGGAAGGGCTGCTGTGGGGGAGGGGAGGGTGTGGGGGAAAGATGAGGGGAGGTGATAAGCGCAGGGAAGAATGGCCGGGTGCATGCAATGTGGAGCAGGATGCAGGGGAACACAACACGACATGCATACCTTTGCACGACAGTGCACACGCACACTAATGCATAGTCAAACACACACACATACACAGACACAGACACGCACACACAGACACGCACGCGCATGCACACACACACACACACACACACACACACACACACACACACACACATACACATACACATACACACACTCAAACACAAGCACAGGGGAAACATTGTTTTCTAAGATGCATTGGTGCACAGAGTACCACTAAACATATGAGATAAATTATTCACAAAAGAAACAAAAGCACAAAAGACAGAAGACCAATAAAAGGACCATACTGCACAGACACAGAAAAACCAGCTACACTGATACCAGACAGCACTGCAAACACAGATCTACAGAGAATGAGCGACACTGGAGAATATGTCACAGACACACAGACCCAGCTGCTCAAATATGCCAACAGAAGAGTGTGTGTGTATTTATTTAAAAAGTACATGTTCCTGGCCTTTTTGCCTTGAAAATGAACCCCAGGGAAAGTGCTTACACATACAAACTGCACACCAAGTCAACCGATGTTAACAGTCTGACTTATAAAAGCTTGCTGTGCTCTCAACCGTTTTCATTGGGTTTCATCCGAGAAACATGCCAGCAGATGAGCCTCAAGCAACTATTGTTTTCCAGAACAGAAAAGAACACTATATCGAGCATGACAGTGATGATCTGGTATCATCTCTGCTCTAGGCTTAATCTTTTTGTACGTATTTTTGCATGTTGCTCTGGATAAGAGTATCAGCTAAATGACTATAGGTACTGTAAATTACTGCTGGATCACATTATTTGTAAGCATGCGGTTGCAATGTCTAAACAGGGATTATGCGGGTGAGTCCGCTCAGGAGTGGAGGGGCAGAGCAGGACACACGATGCAATCTGATATCTCCATTCCTCTCCCAGAGTGCAGTCTTTCATTGTCTCACTGACGATTTCACTGTGCGTTTCATTTAGTTCCCCCATTGCACAGTAAAACCAAAGGAGACTTTAATAAGGTCCTTCTCCCCCACCCCCTGATGCTGGTTGTGACAGCTGCCACCCTCCTCAGTTACTCTTTCACAGCTGTTGCCCCCCCCCCAACCCCGGGCTGTTAAAAGGCACGGGTTTAATGTCCGCCCCTCAGTAACAGCAGCCCGACGGGTAGGCGGCCTCGCCGTTCTCGTGCACATTAAAATTGCCCTTGCTCTGCCTTAGAGAACACAACTCCTGACGAGCTTCCAAGCGGCTGCCATGCAGTGCTTCAGAAAGGCCGCCACAGCAGTGCTTAGCACTCCGCTAACAGTCCACTGAACTGACACGACACATAAGAAGGTTGTTCCTGGTTGGCAGAGTTCAGCTAAAGTTTCCAATCAACGCATATTCAACCCGTTGAAATGACAGGTTACAACTGCTTCAGAAACTGTGGTCATGCAGTGTTGTGACAGAGTAATGGCAGGGGACATTTTGTCCGGTCAGGATACGACTTGTACCAGCGCAAAGAAAAGCATACAGTTACCGCCCCCTTCAGCAGAAGGGGAGGGGCAAGCTGAGAGAGGCGGAGTCTGAAGGGAGGCGGTCCTTACCGAGTCGTGGGTCATACTGCCTCATCTGAACCTCCTCCACGCAGTCTGCAGGGAACCATCCTGTCCGCCCCTTCACCGAGCCTTCCCAGAATCCCCCCTCACCGATGCTCAGGACTGAGGAAGACAGAAAGACAGACACACCAGGTAAGTATCACAGGTTACATCATTGGACAAGATACCTGCATTAAATCAGGGCACTAGCCAATGCACATCATCTCTCTCATTCACTGTTTGCTGAAACAACACTGTAGTGTAGCCATGTTGCTGCAACATTACAGCAACATTATGCATTCACTTGGTACACTAAACACTACTAGCAGAAGTGAGGGGAAAAATTGAGGATTTGTGTAAGTGTGGCTTGTGTATGGGGCAAGTGTGCACTCACTCATACAGGTAGGGTTAGTCTGTTGCATCACAGTGTCTTTGTGCAGATGAAATTACATAAAATTTATCAAGGATTGGATTACATCAAAACATTTTCATTACAACATAATAGAAATGTATTACTGTATGTCTCTACCACTATCAGAAACAACTCATTCTGAAAGGCCACATGAACATGAACAAAATATGTAATTAGAGCAGAGCTGGGGTCAATTCCATTTTAAGATTTTTCAGTTAATGAACTGGATTTCAGTTAATTTCCTGTAATAACTGAAGTGAACTGGAACTGACCTCGACATTGAATTAGTTTAATCAAGGACAGGGCAAAGGCTCATCAGATTTTAGATTTAGTATGAGAAGGGTGAAAAAGAAAATTGCAAGGCCAGAAAAAATCCAGTACAAGAATTCACAGATGCAAGCACACATGCACACGCACACTCATGCACACGCACACACACACACACACACACACACACACACACACACACACACACACAGAGCCAAACTATTTTTGCACATCGAAATGAATCCCCTGGTAACGTCTGCATTGCTTGGCAGATTGCTGGGGGTACGCAGGTTCATCACAAGATGGAGAAAATGTTTGTTGTTTTTGTTTCCCATCTGAAGCGAAAGTAACAGCTGAACGAGGTTCGATAACACTGGCGCCACGAAGCGCTAATAGCACCTACAGATTTTCTTCATGTGTTCACACCCTGGTGGAAGCGGTATAGTACACCAGGAGACCATCCTCTCTTACCCTTTCAACCGCTGGCACAAACTACTTTCATTCCACAGTTGCTAGGAAACAGCACTGTCAGGTTATGTGGCCAGCTAAAAACACAGAAGAACTTCTTGCCGATTTTCCTTGGAAGGGGGTGATGCTCTCGTTGAGATTTCTCATTCAAACATGGCACTGCCCACAGCCAGAACTAAGCGCAGCTTCCGGAAGCACTGCCGCCGTTCTCAGACAAGTCGGCTTTGAAGCTTCCGATTCTCCGTGAAATCGCCGGAGAAGCCGGAGGAGAGAGAATTGAGTTTTTGCAACACTTGTAATCCTTTCAGCGGGTCGAGCATCCTCAGACGTGCCCTTGGGATGGCAAGCGTGCATACGGGCAACGGAAAGGCTGGTACAATGGAAACACAACGCCGTGTTGGTGTGGAAAATGTGTACAGGTTTCACTAGGAAACAGAGAGGAAGGGGCAGGAGTGAAAAAGCAAGGCACAATACAAGGGCTTATGTGTTACAGCCAACTGTCTGCACAGTATCGACCTGACCTGTGCAGCACCTGGAGGAGAAAGAGCGATTAAACAATACTCCGTTCTCCGCTTTACAGTTTTACTCCCTGCCAACAATGCCTGCCTCCACGCAGTGTCAGTCAGGCCCTTAAAGACAACCCGAGGACTGATCCCAGATCAGTGTTTGGGCTTTGAAAGCACCCGTTGCAGATGAGCTGTGAGAAGGGAACCGGCAGGCGGGGAACAGAATCCCCCCGCCCCCACCCCCCTATGCCTCAACAGCCCTCCCACTGTAGCTAAAATAATGCTGAGTGATCACTTAAGCTGAGGTCTGAGCCCATTCAGCCACACAGAGTGTGTGTGCATTCTTTTACAGCCATCATAAAATGGGTTTACAGTAGCGCCACGTACGCTCCAAACTGCCATCTGTAATGTTCCACATCAATAGTCGCACTCACTCTCCTCCAGGCATTTCCTAAATAGGCATTATTCATATACAGCGCGCTTGATAAATGCAAGCGCTTCCACTCCCACAGCAAACACGAAACAAAACAAGTTCCTCGTGTATTCTGCAGTCATGGCTGTCGTGTCAGAGCTGGGGAGACACAAATAGAAATCTCAGTCTTTTCAGGGAGGACCTTTTTCCCGTCATGTGACAGGAAGTAACACCAAACAGTGCCACAGAGACGCGCCTGTGAGAAGGGAATGGCACATATGTGCATTGGCTTAAACACCTGCAAGGTGCATGCATGGCTTGTCAAATGCTAGGTGCATAGGCTGCATCCCCCCATGCTATCATGCTTTTTAACCAAGCACCAGCACTTCTATTCCTTCTGTTTCTGCTACTACTACTAACACTGCTGCTTCTGCTGCTACTACTACTGCTACTACTACTAACGATATTTTTTATTTGTGTAGCTTCTTTCAGATAAACATGCTTTTCAGAGATTAGAAGTAGACCAGTTGTGTAATGTGGACAAAAACATTAGTGTATGGTAAAACAGACGACAGACAAAAATGTGCCATACATAAAAGAAACAAAAGCACAATGAATGATACATTCATGATGCACAGCTAATTAAGTGAGCCCACGAGGCATGTTTGGTGGAATATAAACTATATGTGCTGCACCTGTAAAATGGCTCAAATGAAATGCAAAGAAAAGCCTTTTAAGTATTTGACTGGAGTCAGAATGCTGATAACAATCCGAACCCTGGATTCTATCAGCGTCATCCTTATCTTTGACTCAAAATTAAATGTACTAACTAAATTCATTTAGAGTATTACTTTTATCACCAGTACCAATGACAAAAATTTGGTTTGCATTGGTTAAAAAATAAACAATGTCACAGAAGAGCACTGCAGAGATGGGCAGTCAAAGAAAGCCTAAATTCTCACATGAAGAATAAGTGCTATTGTTGGGTAGAAAAGTGCTGCTCTGGTGCTTGGCTAAAGCATCAGTGCTGCCTATTATCACAAGAGTGCAACCTGACCATGGCTTGCTTTAACAATTTATAATAATTTTCCTGTAGTGTTCTTTCAAACGACTAGCTGTCTTGAAAACACAAAATTGTTATCATTATACTCTCCACTACATTCTACCTTCTCAAGACAGCTGGATACTGTTATAATACTGCTATGATGTAACTGTTATAATGCTATAATAACTAAGTATTATAAGCTATTACACTCTACTTCTGTTATGATGTCCTTAATAGCATGGGGATTTGGAGTAGTGGCTTTTCTGTGTGTTGCTGTCCTCGTGGTAAATGCCAAACCAGCCAGAAAAACTCCTACTACACACTTTTATGCATGGCTAGATAACAGCCTCTGCCTTTCGATCCGAGTTAGCATCACACTAAACTTTTACTCATACACCTATTTATTTATTTATACTGCTAAAATTTTGATGAAAAAAATCAGGTGAAGCATGCCAACCTAACTCAAGGGTACAACATCAGATCTCCGTCCAGGATTCAAACCCAAAGCCTGTGGGTTACATGCCTAGTGCCCCTGACCACAACACTGGACGAAGAGTATGATGAACAGAACAGAGAGATCTGCATTCTTAAATACAAGAAGAACAAATTAAACAAAACGAATTAGACAAAGGCACAATGCAGCTTCAGACAAAATTGAAGATGATAATAACCGAAATTCAACTTCATGCAACTTTTTGAATTTTATAATATTAGTAAGAAACAACACAGAGAACTACTGATCAAAATTTTAAATTTGTACAAATGAGCCATGCAGTACATGAAGATGAAAGACATCTGGCAGAGTTATACCCATATCACCTAATAAAAATCAGGTAAACATGCTGAGCACATGTTTGCAATATCTGAACAATGAATGGTGCATTACATTAAAAATGGCCTTACAAGTATTTGATAAGGGGAGGAAACCCCATTTTTTATAGAACATACCTACCACAAATGTCCCTTGGGGTTGGTATGTGACATACCTGAATAATGGGTAACCTTTAAGTAATCTCTTTACAGTTTAAGGCCACCACCCAAACATTCAAATTCTTTGAACATTAAGAGTTGCATGGGGCACATACAAATACAATAGCCTTCCACCATAGTCTTTTCTTTGCTAACTGCACAACCTCACTCCAAATTTCTTCCCTTTTCCAGAATTCAGATTTTCCTGAAAGGCCAGTATCTGTGTGTCATTGGTTGTGCCTTTTCCCTGATGGTGGCCACATCAGAGCTATTCTGATGTCATCCAATGGTCCTCTATTTAAGATGTGCCCAAAACATCACCACTTTTAAGCCTTGGTCATGTCTGTAGTGGATGGCACCTCTGTTGCTTGTAAGGTCAACCAGAACCATAAACATATAGCCAGCTATCATGCATATCAGGAGTGGGCAGCCCCATTGCTCTGTTGCCACATACCTAAATATTTTGCAGGTCTCTCCAAATGGCAGCGCATTTTTGGCCTCATTTCCACTTGCATCGGTTTAGCCTGACAACTGCTCCAATTAAGCAACTAGACACTCAAATGGGGAAAAAATCCAGAGGCATCTTAGGCACCTGAGGACCAGGGATGCCTCTCCCTGATATACATGTCTGTGGCAAAGACTGTGAAGGAAAGAGCCCACGCAGTATTACTAATTCAGAAGCACCACATTCACAATTCAGTACCACGGAGAGCTCCATCCACTTTGCAGCTTTGTGTAATTGTATGACACTGTTCTCTCCGTGCTGGAAAGCACATATTTCAGTACACTACAACAGCGGTATTAAACAGGGGGCCCCCACCCACCTGTCTAATCCTGCAGTGAGATGCAGGTGCAGTGTTTTAGCAAACCACTCGTTTAGCTTCTATTCCTGCTTGAGAGCACTATTTCGAGCATGACTATAATGTGTCAGGAGCATTCTTGTACCTCTATAACCACCAACAGGCTGATAATGCTAACAAAGCACACAGAAAATTTTAATGGTGTGTTTATGCAGCAACTCTATTGAAGAGAAGCATAAACTGAGTCAACAGCTGCTGTCACTGGTCACAAAAGGAAGGCTGTTGAATGTCAAAGCGGGAAGCGAGAAAGGGGACCGCTCTTGGGTAACTCACTCACTCTTAGCCAGCATTCTGAATTCATTCAGAATCTCGCTTCATTGAAAGACAAACCGAGTGAGCTAGCAAAAGACTCCTTGATTAAATCTGCCCGCAATTACTCATCAATGTTATTCCGCAGGCATGTGCGTTCCCTTTGGACATAACCAGCCGTGTTCTAATGAGTTCAGTACACCAGTCTATTGCGAAGGGTGTTTAATTATAAATATGAACACCTACATGCCGTAAAGCAATCAATGCATCAATCAACCGGCGCCAAGTCTTTTAAATGCGATTTAATGAATTCTTCCCACAGTGCTGCGGGGGTGCATGCCCTGTGTTAAGGCCTGCCAGGCAAGGAGCGATGTGACAATATCTCAGAACTTCAGACCGTGACCGGCGTGACACATGACCCTTGCCGTCTGGGGTGCCCACTCAAGCACCTTAGAGAGCAGTCAGTTAAGCACAACAGGCAGCAGTGAAGAATGTCTCGCCGGTCTCCTGCAAGCGTCAAAACAGATTTATCCTCCCTTCACAAATCAGCTCCCAGACTTTATATCATCTTATAAAGCAGCTACAGGTCCACCTGTAATGGCTGCCAGGAGCCAGTCCTGGAGACAAAGTTCATTTGTAGCGGTGTTAGAGTCTCGCTGTTAAACAGTGGTCCCCCTCAGAGCAGCAGAGATGCACTTGTGTGCTGGACTAAGCCAATATAAATATAAATATAAATATAAATATAAATATAAATATAAATATAAATATAAATATAAATACATGAACACAAACAGAATTAAATAATTTAAATTCTGATTTAGTTGCTTCAAAATACAAAATACAAGTAGCGGGGGTCCACACTGAGTCAAATGCTTCCACATGCCATTCCTGCATGTTAAGAAGCTCTTGGAAAACAAACACTGCACTTGGCAGCCAACAGGCAGGAGGGTTACAGTTCTCTGTGAACAACCACATGTCCCCAAACAGACTTTGCTCTCAGCTGAGAACTACTGTCTCATTGTGGAACTGTACACATCCTGTCCCCGTACTGTCGTTATACTTACTGTATGCACTTTTGTGCGTCACTTTGGATAAAAGCGTCTGCTAAATAAAATAAATGTAAATGTAAATATACTTGTTTTTCTGCCTTGGGGTAAGTTTATGGTATTTTGTCATTGCTGGTTCAAAGTACCAGTTACTTTAGCTCAAGCTGACCTCAGCCAGCCAGTCAGACAAAGTAAATTCACAAACCTAACGGAAAAAGGTAGATACTCATATTCTGAGACTGCAAGGCATAATTTCTCAAAATAACAATTCAAGGTGGAATATTAACACACGTCCAATTTAAGCATGAATGAAGAATTCATTCTGGATGCAGGAGCAAAGGCAGAGGCTCACACTGAATGAAAGTTTCCATTTTGATAAGAAATCATAGATGATTTATAAAAAGGACCTTTAGTGATTCTTATCTGGCAGGCTTACACGTGGTTTCACAGGGTCTGGACCTTCGGCCTCCTCCTCCATTATCTCTGACCGAGGCACTGCTTTCTGGACTGGGAAAGATTTACCTCATTTCAGGGTCTCTCATTCTAACCTCTAATGCTTGGCCAAGGACAACATTTCAGTGCATTGTGACATAAAATTAGAGCGAGATGCTCTGATCTGCTCTCTTCTTTCAACTCAGTACTCAGTACCAAATCCTCGCTGAATCCTTTGCAGATGATATTTCTTGCTCTACTCAATAAACTATTTGCAAAATGTACACACATACGCACCTGTCCAAGCATATGTTTGCGCTGGATTTCGCTAGAAGAGCATAAAGATCTGTATTCAGATGATGTAGACAAATGACTTATACTGTAAGAATGCCAGTAGAGAACAGAGACTACCGCTTCATTTGTTGAAGTTTTGTCAGCCACTGGAGCATTAGTTCAATATCCCCCTCTCTGGTATTAAATGCAGCAAGACAATATTTCCGTGTAGCTATTTTCTTTACACGTAATGTAATCTATGGGACCTCGTTCCACTATTTGGGTACCATTCAGAAACTGACAAAGCCCTACCAGGTTAAACATTCATCTCCATACATTTTCTGCTTTACATTATTAATTATCTTCCATGAACAAACCTTTCAGCTATTCTCACAAAAAATGGTAGGAATATAAAAGTAAGGTATTAAGGATATATTTTTGACAATATATTTTTAGCTCAATCAACATACTGAAAATATGTAAATTATTGACATTTTGGTATATTGCAATATGTTTCTGCTTTGAATTAATATGTTATAAATGTATTTGCAATATATTCTTGAGCTTAACATTATATATCATATGAAATGCGTTATATTAATCATTGCTTGTTTTGCATGAGGTTTATGATCTTGAATTGGATTAGATCTGCCTTGGAATTAGCTCCACTCAGAGCTTGTCCAGTAAGAGCAGAAAGTAGCGCTGAGGCAGGGCTAAACTGAATGAAGAGATTGCCTAATGGGTTTGGAAACCTCATTGGAACACAGTTTTCATATTTTCAGCAAAAGAACAGAGGTGAAAAGCAATCTTGGCTCACAGCTGAATTGTTGCTCGTCGGTCTGATTCGGTGAACGGCCAGCCCCTCAAGCCGAAAATGCCCTGCTGTGCACTGCCATCTTATTCTGCATCTTGCACCACTTGGTCTCTGAGAGGCCCCAGCACAAGCCCATTCTGAGTCTCGTCAGAGGAAAAAAGTGCTCTTCCCCTGTCTGATTGCTCACTTTGAGCTTCATGTCACACATCAAAAAAAGTTTAGCCAGGCTTTAGCTTCCCCTAACCATCAGCTTCAACCCTTTAACTGAAGGTTGCACCGCAGGCTTGTGCAGACTTCTCCTGAGCACGACATTGAATGGTATTCAGCCCTTCGCTCTGCTGAGTGTGATTCATTGTCTGGATCCCAGCCAAATCATTTCCATGCAGAACACATATGCAGGTTCTTCAAAGGAACTGCTGTCCTGCAAAAAAATCCTTGCATATCTGAGAAGCTCTCAAAAATCAGATGGATGCAAAATTTAAGGTTGATGTTTTGAATTTCTCCGGGTCTTTTAAGGGATGGACTTGGTCAATAGATGTGAGATGACAGCTACAACAATTACACATGCAGACCCTCAATGGTGATTCTGACATTGAAGAAACGGGTTGTCAGCAACAGCAGCAGAACTTTATTATTACTATTATTATTACTGAATTTCAGCATCTTTAGCATGTGTTGCCATTCCTCATGCCACACACATTTAAGGCACTTCCAGCTTTTACAACAGAGAAGTAAACAGCAGTGAAAGGCTTTGCTAACTCTCAAAAGGCTAACCTCTTACACAGGACTTTCACAGTCATTCTCAACACCCTCTTTCCCACTTGATATTTCCGAGTAATGAATAACGAAAAGCATTTCAAATTTGCAGCGCTGCACTGCCTTTGAGACCTCTGTTTTCAAGCAATTAAATGTACCACTGTTTCTTCTTGTACTTTTCCACATAAAAAATTGCTTGCCATGAAAGGCTGCAAATATTCTAATGGGAACAGTTTGCCCATTATTTGCCCGACTAGATTACAATACCACCACAATATTTGTGCTGAAGCAATGATTTTGGTTTTTCTTAATTGTGAAAGAAAACTCCAAATTCCAGTGCAAGGCTGAACAGGGTTTTGAGGAGACCCTGTATTGCTGTCTAAGTGCCTCTGATCAGTGCTTCAGGAAGTGACATAATGATGACACAGCAGACCCATGACCCTGAGGACAGCTGGACTCCTGTCATTGAGTGCAGGAGAGGTGTGTGTGTGTGTGTGTGTGTGTGTGTGTGTGTGTGTGTGTGTGTGTGTGTGTGTGTGTGTGTGTGTGTGTGTGTGTGTGTGTGTGCTTGTGCACTGAACAGAATTACTCAAATGACCATTTAACATCCCCTCTGTTTTCCACTAGGGGCCCAAAGAGTGGGTGAGAGTAGAGGAAAGCTGTCTCTCTCTGAGAGAGGGCTAAGAGAGTGACTTTCAGCTGAGGAAATTGCATTTCTTTGCGTGAGCGTGTGCTTGCATGCGACTTTGACAAAAGTGTCCGTGTTGGGGTGCCCCTGCAATTGACTCACTCCTGGCTCCTCCTCAGAAAATAGCATCACTCCCCTGACGCCCTGCTATTTCTAGACCTGGCACTTCACCCGCTGGTAATCAAAGCTGTGATTTGAAAGGTTGGCTGGGTGAGCTCATTTTAATTTCACGTCTGCCATGCTCCAATGCACTCGGGCAGACCATACGCTAGAATCGCTCTCACTCGCTCACACACACACACACACACACACACACACACACACACACACACACACACACACACACACACACACACACACACAGACACACACACAGACACACACACAATTCCTCCAGGCTTATCTGAGGTGAGCCAGGTTTAACACGGAGGTTGCCATTGTCTTTACAGGAAGTAGCAGAAACAGGCTCTCTTAAAAGGTAATATAGCACACAAAAGGTGTTTCTAATTGAGGCATTACAACACATGCACAGCATGGAGATATACTGGGGTGTGTTAATAATGTGCTAAGCCTGCACATATGATATCTTCTATGGCTGATAAGATTTTTTGTTCACATTACAGCCATTGTGTCACTTATGTCACTGATCATGTCTCTTTCTCATCCAAACACACACATACACATACACATACACTCACTCACACACACACACACACACACACACACACACACACACACACACACACACACACACACAGAAATATTGACCTTACAGACCCTGCTTTTTTGGTAACACTGAAGGCCAGCACATCACAGCATGAGAAAAAAAGCAATTACAGAACACCCAAATGGTAAATGATGATATGTAAATGACAGTGAGTGACCTGACAGTCTGGCGTTCCATTCAGTGAGAGTACATTTCTGCCCATGACTAAGGCCTTTAGTCTGTACCAGTTGCATAGGATTATGTGTGCGATTCATTGTAAGCATGCCAATTACTGTGAAATCATTTGCCAGACAGCGCAGAGGATATAAAGAGAATACAAACAAGCACATGCTTTGACATATAGGTATAGCTGAATCATTATTGCATTTTGTTTACAGGGAGTCACCAGCTGTAAATGATTTGGAAAGGCCAGCACAAATTGCTTGTAAGAGTATCTGAGCCCTTTGAACCCTGTAAATGTTTTTTGTACGCTTGAAGTGAACCACGCTGGTATAGAAATATGACATGACGTTAAAGGAAACCTAGATTATTCATTGAAAAAAACCCCATGGTAAGCACTAACGGCCATATCAATCATTTATCAAACATCATTGTGTGGGCCATCTTTTGTGTGAGTGCACATCATGTCTGACTTTCATTTCGTTTAATTTATAGATTTAGGAATTTAAACTTAATAAAGCTGTCTTCTTATAAAGTCTAACATTCACGTTTGATGTTAAGCACATAAATGACAACGACTAATACTAAGGGCAAAATCAAGCAATGACAGCCTTTCAGAAAATGACCTGATAGCAGGTGCCTTTATCAGTGTTGGATGTGTTACTTGATATATATTAAATATTACACACTTCTTTAATATAATATGGGATCCACAATTATTTCCAAAAGCAAAAAAAAACAAAACATATTGGCTTCTAATAATACTCAGAGATCTCAAACAGACATAACTTAATCAGTGCACACACTACTGCTACTTCTACTACACTTTAACAGGAGGTCTGCATGACATCATATGTAGTTGTATCCATATGATTCAATGCAAAGCAGATTTGCACAGTAGCATATTTAAACCATTGATGTTTCTGATGTAGCTAATATTTTTATTCCAAATTATTCTTTGAGAAAAATTCCAGGGATGATACTACACTTTATATGCACTCGTGTGTCTGTCTGAGATTATTATATTAAGCATTATTGTAGGAGACTCACCAAACAAATGGCCATTATCAAAAGATGAACAAAATCCACAGTGATTTTAGCTAAAATGCCCTCAAACACCCATTCTCTGCAATGACTGATAAACTGGGCTATCAACAGATAATCAGAGCGCAATGATATATTGCATGTTAAGAAAATAGCTACACTGAAACATTGTCTTGCTGCATTTAATGCCAGGGAGAATGATATTGAACCAATTCTTGATGAGATCAGGTCCTCTAATAAACCAGCTACCATTGCTTTGCAGGAGCACTGCATGAAAAAAATGGAAAAACAACATCTTTCAAAGTTTTTCTTTCAAACCAAGTAATTGATTTTGTTCTTACCAAGTAAACCTCAAGAACGGTTGTTTCAGCCACATCATTAGAAATTAATCCTCAGCAATGACTCGCTGTTTTGTGTACTATTTTCAGGTCCTTTTAGGAGACGTGAGGCTGTTATTGAGGCTGAACAACAACAGCAATGTAATCTCTGGGCAGCGGACATGAACCGCATCGTGCTTTATAACATAGCAATTGAGTCTCCTGTCTTCAATCAACTTGTAACACGCAAACGTAAGGTCAGTAGAGGCAATATCACTTCCTTTCTGGCCTTCAGTGTTTAATTGCAGGTGTGTACCTGCAAGATACATAGAGGTATGCACTCAGTTACCCTTAAGATAATAACCCTTTAACATCAAATGTAAGCCATCAGGAGATGATCTTCTGTGCAGACTTTTTACCTGAGTGAAAAACACTGTTGTTATTATTGTCAGCCCATGGTTGCGTATCTAACTACAAACTGCTTTAATATGTCTACAGCGTAATGTTAATTTAATACTTAATTGAATATAAAATGGCTTCAATGATATAAGGGAAAGCTGAATGAGTTGTATTGCTTGCTAAAGTGCATGTTACCCCAGCACTGGTTTTAACACGTTTAATGCACTCTATCCCCAAAGCTGCCAGGATGGACGAGCTACAGAACAGCAATGAAACTGTGAAGACATTGTGTGTGCTGTGGGCACCCAGGACAGGGCTGGGGCAGAAGAGGAGCATCCCTGAATGGGGACATCACTGACAGAGCAGCTGGCACTCGCACACAGTCCCCATCTGACTCTCCATCTCTGTGCAGCTGTGAGCCCCTGGGGGTTGAGTTTTTTGAGGGGTAGACGGTGATCCCTCCTCCTTCCGATGCCGTTCTGAGACGGTGTCGTCACCAACTCGATTAAATGGGGAAAACCTCACAAAATCAATATCAGTCAGAGAGAGAATCACAAATTTCCAGAAGGGCTTAACCAAAAGCAGCGGTGATGACGGGGCTTTGTGAGCATTTCATAGGCCTAAAGGTGAGGTCTCCAAATCGATGCAGAGGAAAGAACACTTTAGACTGTGCCCAATAAGCACCTTCCCCCTATGTTTCTTTGAAAGGATCCAGCACATTAAGAAAGGACAAACATCGCACTGGAGTGGGCTTTGACTGCGCCGACACGCCAAACAGGAATAAATACTGTGATTTTACCCTCTGGTAAATGTTAGTTGTTGATCATTGATTACAGGGCTCGTCTTTCTCTCCCAGAGGGAGCAATGGGAAACAAGCTGCTCCTTACCTCTCGCAGTGATATTTCGATCCCCCACAGGGCTGTCAATCAAACACTGATTTCATAAAAGCTGCTTTTTGGAGCAGCGTCAATACTGTACTCCCTCCCCATCACCACCAATTCTCTACATAAGGGCTGTTAAACACTAACGCTGGACTGGCTCAATATATGCAGTGAGTCATTGAATTGAGTGGGAAAAATGCATGGCAGTGAAGAAGACTGGCAGAAGCTATCACCCCCCCTGTACCAGGGTTAAGTGGCAAGGCTCTACACTAATGAACTGGCTGGCTTACCACAGGATAGGGGAGTTGCTGCATCTGAAAGGATATGATGCAATTTTTATTCTCCTGCACAGCTGAAATATCAAACAATATTAGAACCCTTTTAAAATCACATCCCTCTCAACATAACACTTTCTCTGACCAGGAGAGGTAATATTAAGTGGGTTAAGCTGTAGTAAAATGCTGTTGTGTTTAAATATTAATATGAAACATAAAGGAAATATGTTTTGAGCTATTGCAGGACACTTCTAGGCACAGGTGGTATATTCTTAAGACAAGCAAAATATTGCTAAAATCGTTCTTGTAGAAGTGCAGAAATAAGCTAGCCATTGTAGCATGGGTTCACATCCACCCCAGATGTGACATCTCACCTCACCACAGTTTCCTGACGGTGACACATTATGTATGTAAATTATTCAAATATATTCATCCTCACAGTGCTACAATTTCAGTGCATATTCTGAACACCTTTGAACTTCACACAGCCATTTGATCTTCGTGGCTACAATAGAAGATGTGGAACTTTACCATTTGCATAAACTTCAACTCGTCACCTGACTCTTATTTGCAGACTCTATTCAGGCATGTATAATGCAACATAACCACTGCATTGGTTTAAATCTCTGCCTCAGAACTTCTCCTCTATCTAATACCCGGCAATACTGGCATCGTACACAAGGGGCAGGTACTTCAATCCCTCAGTGAAACCTATCGACTAGATGGGGAAGAGATGCAAAGAGATAAGGAGGTTCTGAATGCACAGTAATGTAACATGCTTGTAAATATTATCAATACCGTGCAATGCAGGAATCCTGCAATCCTGAATGTATGGGACATGACATATATGTATGGGCTTACATGACAGATCTTTGAAACATTCTCCCATATAAGGATACATATATGCATGCTCTGCTGGGGGACATAATTAGGAAAATGTCTGCCCTTCCTTCATTTGTGTCCAAAGTTCTGGAACAGAACTTAAGATAATGACTGTTATCAATTTCCAGGTCACTGAAGATGCCAGGATGTAGGAAGTGAGGAGAAGACAAAATTTAGTACTTTCAGAATCCAGCCTAAGTCTTCACTCTCCATCCCTTTCACAGGCTAGCTCTTGATCTGTCCTTTAAATTAACCATGGCTGATGGCTCTAGTCTGAAGCCATTTTGCCTATGGCTTATCACTTATTTGGACCTTTGCAGGTCCTTAGGCAAATTTCTGCTTTTCAGTTCATTTGGGTGGCAGTGTAGATTAATGGTAAGAAGCAGTACTCATGACCAAAAGGTTGCCAGTTCAATTCCCTGCTGGGACACTGCTATTGTACCCTTGGCCAAGGTACTTAACCCAAAATTGCATCAGAAAATATCCAGCTGTATAAACGGATAACACGTAAAAACTCTAACCTATTTAAATGACTCTGGATAAGTGAGTGTCTGCTAAATGCCAATAATGCAATGTATTTACAACTTCTCACCTCAAAATCCCCTGAGTTTTTTTTTTAAATGAGGAACTTTTCTGCCAACACAAACCATTTTATTGTTTAACGCTGAAGTTTGCGCTGGGCACACTCGAGCCCTGCTATGCTCACTTGTTGGTTTTTGTCTGAGGAACCGGTGACCTTCAGACTGACTCGCGAGCCGGTTTACCGCGTGTCATAAAATGTGGAGGCTGCGGAAGGTGCCGGCCAAGCTGGGCACAGCCATCCGAACGATATCATTTGCATTTAAAGCAGCTGGCGGCGTCCAACCTCCTGCACCCGATTCATTCTGCTCAGCGGTTGCCAGAGTGCTCTGCGCCGTGGGCGTTCTGGATCGCGGCGTGCGGCGATACGCCGTTTTAAACTCAGGTGACGCGCATTCCGTGGGGCTGCTGCGGAGGTGTGTGTGTGTATGTGTGTGTAGGGGGTTAGGGGTTTGGGGGTGGTGGTTTTAAATTACAGATCAATCAAGCAAGACGCCAAGGCATGGGGAGTGTGAAGACCACCTGTGCGGACTCTGTGTGTGTGTGTTTGTGTGTGTGTGTGTGTATTGGGAGGGGGTGCTTTGAGAGAGCCGGGTGGTGAGAACAGAGGAAAATGATGGCAGGGCCGGAATGATGGCTAATCGCTGCTGTCTCTGTGTTAGCCACTGCAGAGTGGACGACTGAGTTTAGAGTTCCTCTCAAGAACATAAAATCTAGAATCAAGAACATAAAACAAAATCTGCCAAGTTAATGACCCATAACAAGTTTTCTTGGAGCCATTCTCACTCTCTGTAGAGTAGTTTGAAAGTGGAAATCTGACTATGGTGACTGCCCGCATATGACTTCTGTTAGCATATGTATATGTATGTTATGTCCCTGTTGTTACATGTTAGCTGTAGGTATGTGATTTCTGCTGTATGCATATAATGACTGCTGTTAGCATATATGTACAGTTGTAAGTATAGAATTTCTGCTGTCTGTACATAATGTCTGCTTCAGGTACATGATATCTACTGTCACTACTCATTGCCTGCTGTTGGTACGTAATTTCCCCTGCAGGTACATGCTATCTGCTATTGGTACATAATGTCTTTCATTGAAATAAGTTGACGTCTGTCGTCAGAGCATGTTGTTCTCCCCAGAGTGCTCAGCAGACTTACAGAAAAGAGAGGAACGAAAAGCAGTAATGAGTCTGCTTTTTGAACAGAAATGAAAAAAGTTCTAAAAGCTTCTCTCCTGTGGCTTAAGAGGAAACCGGGGGATGTGAAAGTCACCCCCCTCTAATGAAAAAGTACTTCTCTTTGATCAGGGAAAAAAAAAAGCTGGAGAAAAAGAATATGCTGACTTCTTTCCCCACCCACCCCGTCACCCCTCCCCCAAAATGAGTCATTTTGCAAGGTGACAGAGAGACGCAGCGCTAGGTCTCCAGCTGGGAAGTTTCACAGGGTTAATGAAGGGAAAATGCATCCGCTCAGACATCTTACTGTCTGACGGGCTGCTGAGGGCTGTTTGGCCCCCCCCGTTGCCCCGCAGATGGAACGGAAATGCAGTCAATTACAGACGCGTCGTATCGGAGAGCTATTAAGACGACCCTCTTTCTCAGTTCTTTGCTCATCTTCTACATCATACAAAGAAGAATGTTCCTTGGAAGGATTAAAATGAAACTTTAATTGTGCTGGTGTGAATAGCATTTCACACCATTTTTAATTGAATCCGCAAAGTGTCAAAGTATTCATTATAATTGGTTTCTCAGAGAGTGCCTGAGTGTGGTTGGTGAGTTCTGTGCCTGTGCTTCCTTAGGCAGCATCGCTGGGCTACGTTCAGGCAGAGCGCAAAAAAGATGCCTTTCAGGAGGGGCTGATGGGAACTGTGGTCCAGAGACCATTAAGCATTCTCAAAAGCCTCAAACTCAGGACTTCACCTCCCATCACTCCCTCTGCCAAACATTATGCAGTGCTCTGCTGTTTTATAAACACGGCCCAGATTTACTGAACAATCATCTTAATGCTTTATCTCCTCTGAGTGCATGCGTATCAGTCTGAGTTAGAAGGACAACAATTACTGCCACTCTAAAAAGCTGGCACCAGACTGTAATCTCCATAAAAAAACAGGGGATATATGATGTCATGGTTGTTTTGCCCTCTGTTTAAACAAGGCCAATATATCATAAGTATAAAGTGAAGCTTGAGCCGCGTGACATAAATGGAAATGATTAGCCGATCTGCTATGGGCAATCGTTCAATTATGCATGTGCTAATCTTTTATTTACATTCATAAAATAGAAAATAGATTTCCAATGGGAGGCAGAGACTTTGTCCTCTCTGTGTGGTAGACAGAGTGCTTGACTCTACAGAAAAGCGGGCAGAACACGTTATTCATTTCAGTAAATACAGCCTTCCCCCCGTCAGCTTCAAAATCAGCACACTGTTTTTTGTTTATGCAATAAAACTTTTTCTTTTAGCAATTGCAATTTCCTTTCTGTTGCTCAGCCACGCATGGAAAATGCTGAATAGGTCTTAATGTTGTCAATACTTTCCATAACCCTCTCTGGTGTTTTTAATAAATCCTGTTACTAAGAGCTAGAGTGGCTCAATAACATCTAATAACCCAGACTCCGGCTGCATCTTTATGAAGATTTGGAATGCAGAAAAATTATTCACTTTTCTTGGGTGAGCACTGGTGTTGTTATTATTAGTATTACATCAGCATACCCTTATTGTTATTACACAGGAAATAACCCAGCACAAACCTATAATTTCTGTATGTTCCAAATGCAATATTAAAAAGTAAGCCAGCCATTTACAGGAATTCTTTTCTCTCAATCTCTACATTGATCTGGGTCTGCTCCTGAGAGAGAGGTCTTCAGGCAGGTTTGTGTCAAATTCATTTGCTACTCTTTCAGTAATCCAGAGAAAAGTACAAATCATTTGAGAATCAGAGATTTTTCCACACAGAAGTAACAAATTTGTATTCTCACCAAACCACTGAGCAGCCCAGTGGTGAATTCATGCTGTCTGAGGGGAGCCCACACACAACGCAGCGAAACTGCAATGTGTACAGGAAAGCCTGGTTAAACTGCTGAGCTGCAAGTGTATTCATATAAAAACCAACACACTGTGCTAAACAATACTATACCACACAATCCTTACCATAGCATACAGTACAATACTTTACCATACTATTCTGTACAAAACAATACTATACCACACCATATAATTACATACTATAATGTACGATCCCATACCATACCTTGCATATTATGCCACACAATACTATACAATATTGCATCACTCAATACTGTATAATAGGGTGCCATACTATACTATACTATACTATACTATACTATACTATACTATACTATACCATGCAATACTTCATGTTAGTATACTACAATGTCCTATATTTCAATCTGCTATACCACACTATGCTATACTATGCTTTACTCACTATACTTTACTGTACTGTTCTCTACCACACTATGTTACACTTTACTATGTTACACCATACTGTATTATTCCCTGGGATTCAAGTTCGAGAGGACATGGCCGCACCTCTTGGTATTCGGCTTTTATTTAGAGGTATTGTGCTGGTATGCTTGCCTACTGACGGGGAGAATCTATGTAGGTCAGTCACTCCCTGTGGGTCAGAGCAGTCTTGTGTCCCTTCCCACTTGCACAAGAGCATTATTTGCCTCTCAGAGTTTTTTCTCCATTCCCGTGCTGCTGTTCTAGTCAGACCAACACAAAAGAAGAGAGACCAGGGCACCTGTTCGTACATATTCACAGTCCGCACTGTAGTTCTCATATGACATCCAAAAACTTGGAGCAGCTCCTGTTTGCGTCATCTGAGCTCAGTGCTTCTGTACAAATCAACCTTAAGATGCATACATTCTCAGACACACACACTCACACCAAATGGACACAACTGATTTTAGAGGGGGGTCACAGAAGACTGGAATGCCAAAACTGTCCTAGGTGTTGTCTGATCTTCCGGCAACTGTTCATTTCCCTTTTTGTTCGTCCTTGTGATGAAGACACACGCAGCTGCATACGGCGCAGACGTGCGCAGGGCTGCGCAGCCTGGCAGCCCGGGGTCTGACGAGGGAGACGAGCGAAGGAGTCACACTTCCTGAAACGGCGATTCTGAGGAGCGCCGCCGGGGCCGAGAGGAGCTGCTGCTGCTGCAGTCTCTGCTTCATTGGCATGCGGCGGGCGCGTTCACGGGCGGCGGCAGCCTTATTTATGAATGACAGCGGCTCGGTGGGGAGGGAGGGGGAGTGGTGGGGGGAGAGTGAGGGGGAGTGAGGAGCGCTCCAAGGTTGAATTACAGGGATCTCTCTTTCATCTTCATTTATTAACCTACCAACCTTGAGGAGATTTACATCCAGTCACACCCTTTCCATTCTTACTCTCCCTCTCTGTGCACTGTCTGTTTTCTCTCTCTCTCTCTCTCAGAGACACTCCCTCGGTCGTCACTCTCTTTCTCAAACTCTCAGCCTCACAGCCCCCAGGTAAGGACTAAAATAGCATGCCTAGACTGCCCGGTAACTGAATAAAAGTTCATTGGAGCAATGTAATTATGTTTTCAACATTCAACCACACTCTCTCCTTGGGTTTCATTTCAGTTACTTATTAACTTTGAGAACTTTGAGAACAAGACAACTTTGAGGAAAAATAATGTTGAAGCATCTACTGATATGTAAATGTGAAACAATAACAGTGGGGTGAAGTAGCAATCCTATTTGAAGGAAATATCCCATGTGCACTTCACTCCAGTGTGTTACAATAGTCACGGGGACTGAGTGGGGGGATTAAGTTAATTTGAACAGACTTCCTGATTCATCAGTCTCTTCAGAACAGAAAGTGCATTAAAGTAAATGGAAATGTCTCTTCATTGCTGGTTGCAGTTCACTTCTTCTAAAGTTTCCTTCAACTTACGAAGCCTCTGGTGGAGTGTTTGTTTGCAACACGACTGCAGCGTTCTATGCCTTTAACCTTTTAATACCCACACATCCAGCACTGACTCTTCTGGCTTATTTTGTCTCATGGTAAATAGCACATTATGCTAATTATATAGCAAACCATAGGCTATTCATTGTGCGATACTGTCCACTTTAGCCATCAGACATTTCACAATGTTTTATCACCAGCAGATGTGAGCCTTCCCATTGTTGTTTCAAAACCCGAGAGATGAAGCAACGACTAGCTATAGAATAATAGAGAAGAGTATAGTTTAGTATTGTATAATATAGTATGATGTAGTATGGTATAGTATAGTATATTTGGACTAGTATAGTAGACAAGCCACAAGGATGGTATCAGAGATGAAGCAATTACTAGCTATACATATCCTTACAGGTAGGTGGCGATAACTACACCAAACACAGATGAGGGGAGTGATGCAACTGCTCTGCACAAAGATGTTAAATCATAGTCACGACACCAGCTCGCACCGCGTCACGACCCAAATTTGTGTCGGCACCCCAACCCCCCCCCTTGTGCACCGCTGCTGCAGGCGTCAAAAGGAACAGGGGTTTAGATTTCTCAATTCTGCGAGGCGCGACAAAAGCAAAGCCCTCAATCCCCCCAGCGTTACGCCGCCGGTTGCTGACTCACAATGACAGAGCATGAAGCCCTTTGTCACCGAATGGGACGTGACGGTAGCGAAAGGAGTACAGCGACTGCAACGCTTTCTTGTCTCGGGAACACAGAAGGAGAAGGGCGATAACCCCCCCCTCGGGGGTGTCGTCTCTTAATTCCTCATAAGGGTACGGTGGAAAAATACTGAAACAAGCGAATCATCTGCTCTTATTGTCAGAGCGAAGGTGTGAGGTGCCAGCGATGGCGTGCGAGAGAGCGCTGTCATGTAGCCATGTGTCCAACTCTGATCCATGGGATCAGAAACACAAGCCATCTCATCATGATCTGGGGCAGGCTTCCACACAGCTGCAGATTAAAAAGAAAGCAGGGGGGAGGGCAAACTATTATGATTATTATTATTATTCCTTACTTTCCACCTTAATCTCAATGGCGTGCAACCTGACCACCTATTTGGCTCTCCCCAGACTCATTGTCTAACACGAGTCAACTCAGCACGTTTTGGGTAACCAGGGGCTGAGCACCTTCCCCACCAACCTCCCACCGTAAACCCCTGGGATTGGCTGAGATCCTAATTTCAGCAGAACACAGACCCAGGACATGCAAAAACCAGCCAGAGTCTGGTGTGACATGTTGTAAGAGACATAATGCAACATTAGGCACAGCATCCTATATATCATCACACAACAATTAACAAAGGTTTTTTAACGCCCTTTAAAATTCAGATGTTAAAGCTATACGTATGGTCCATTTTCAAACAAACAGGTTCAAATCGGTGAGTATCTATACTGTGGTGCAGCTAGGCAGATAACGATTTAAAATGAAAGCATTGCCCTGGGTCAGGCATGGGTCATGGACGTTCAGAGATATTACGGGAGCACGGTCAAAAGGTTAGAGGGAAGATCTGCCATTAAGTTAAGCCAATTTACATTACATTCAAATGCCTGACCAGTTCAATAACATTAATTAGAGTAGGTCATTTGTCAGTATCTGGCATGGTACGACTTTCCCATAGCATTTATGAATGCATGGTTACTGTCAGGATGCCTTTAGGGATTAATCTATTTTATCATATTGAGGAATACTGTTAAACGACACACAAAATCACTTCAATCAAATACATGCAGCTATTTACGTTGAGGATAAATGAATCACACCCTTTTTGTGATCATTTTCTGCAATCTAGATTGTCAATCATCTGTTCAATGTATTCCAGATATATTAGCAGAATCGCATAACACAACCTATAATAAATCCGGACAAGCAATGAGGTTTTCTGGTTTCCTTGAATACCTTAGAAGCATGCTTTGCTGAAAGAAACTGTAAGGAAAACACATGGAGTTCTTCAGAAAACATACATCAGTGATGCGAAACATTTTAAGGAATACTCTGTATTGTGCTCTTAATTGTTTCAACATCAAAGCAGCACCAAAAACCACAAACAAGCTTTAATGCAAGTCGTCCTAGACAAGAGTGTCCTCTAAATGATGCCACAACAGCATTCTGTATTTAGCGCAAGGACTTTAAAGTCATAAGTACATTTAATTAAATATAAACCAAGAACTAAATTATCGTCTTTACTTGTCCTACCATTTATACAGTCTGTGTGAAACAGTTTGTGATACTGTGGTAAAATACATCTCTCTACATCCAGTAGGTAGTATGATTTGTGTCCTAGCTAAGTGTCCTACTAAAACTATAGCTACACTCTCATCAGTCTTATACAGAGCGCATCTATACAGCCAGCAAGGTCTTGGCAGCTGGGCAGAAACTCCTTGCAAATCCTATTGCTGCAGCCAACGTCTGAAGAATGAGGAACAAAACTAATTACAAGTCAAATCACAAACTGTGAGAAAGCAATCCTGTGACTAAAGTGTCTGGGTGGTTTGCATCTCGCACACATTTCGATGACACTCACGTAAGAGCAATTAAGTTAAGAAGACATTTAGATCGCCTTGACAGTAACAAAAAAAGGAAACAGTTTATCGTACTGAATGCATTTCAAAGGTCAACACATGAAAAGAGAATTTTTAAAATGAAAATGTAGATTTTGAGAAAGGGATGGGGTGATACAGATCTCAACGTGGGCTCCCTTAACAGTCAATAACAATGGCCGACAAAACTGTGAGGACGGGAATTAAATATAACAAAGTGAAGCATGGCAGTCCATTTCAGCGGGGGGTCGGGCTGAAAAGCGATATTGTAAGGGAATGAGAAGGTCATTGAGCTGATGAGGACCGTGACCATAATTGCTCTTGAAAAGCATGTGAATGAGCTCGTACCCCGAGCATAATGAGCCTTTTGGACTAGAAAATATGAACCTCCTCTGGCTTGAAATTTATCGACCTTTCGACTTCATCCGAACACACAAAGAAGGCACGGCAAGGCTTAATTACTCTCCCACTCTATAAAACAAGGGAAATGTCAATCTCCTTGCAGATTGGTGTCATTACCGCCCCTCTGCGTCCTATCCGAGTGTGAATCAGGGCGAGGTGCAGAATCCTTCAGGTGTGGTGGACTTCCTGCCCCTCACCACTACATGGGTTTATTATGTAACCTCAATGCAAGACAGCCCTCACACCACATTGGTGTAATCTAGTTTTAAGGAGACTTTAAGTGCCAGTTTTGAGTTTTGCCCTCAGCACTGACTTGAGAATGCTTAACTAGCTAACTGCTTCACTGGAAAGCATGCGTGTGAATGTAGCCGCAAACTGTATCGGGGGGAGAGTGAGAGAAAGGTAGTACAAAGCCTCAAATGTAGGGAGTGCGGCTGTGTGATGGCTGAAATGCAGACAGCTCGACCACGTTGCTGATGGGCTGTGATCGGTTTGTTGCAGACGGCCTGCTTCGTTTAAGGCTGATTATGTGGCCGTTTTGCACCTGCGGCCTCCTGGAAGCCTCGCGTAACGCCAATACTCCCAAAAAAAGCTCATCAAAAGCGAGCTGAAGCACTCCGGAGGTCCCGTTTGGTCATGGGGTCGTCTCTGGCGCAGCCCCCCAGATTTCAAACAGTGGCGCAGGGGTGGCATGTGGGCTGACGGCTGTTCAAATAGCCTGTCGTGTTTTCTCGGTGCTTTAAATGAGACCATCATCGCCTGGCGGCGAGACGCTGCCGAGCCGCTCCACTCTGCCCGGCGCAATCTGGATGCTGTCCCCCATGTGCGATTCCGTGACCTAACCCAATCAAACCGGAAGGGGCTCAGAGACGGCTTTTACGCTCAGCTGTCTGTTACCTGGAGAACCGCTCAGACGGCGCTCTTAATTACAGATTACAGATTACAGATTACAGAGCAACCACCGGTCCAAGTACTTAAAGATACGATTCGTACTAAAATACATTCCACAAATTGCACATTCTGTTCACTTTATGAGAACAGAAATTTGATAGCATAGTGTAGCATGTACAATTCACAATTTTTTCATCTCTGTTTTCTCCGCTTTTGTGGTGTCTCCTGTTTTCTATCTCTCATTCTGTGTCTTGGAAAAGTATAGTCTGTGTTAAGGTGGGACGTGCTCATCAGCCCTCTTCCCCTCTGAGACGTAGTCACTCCCCAGAGCCCAATCGCCCTCCATTTCAAAGGTTTGATAGTTTCAAAAAATTCTCTATTCTTCCAAAGAAATGGTTAGCCTCTTAGAAAAAAAACTGAATTCCCCAACAGCCGAGAGCATTTACTAAACATGAAAAACTGTCCCTGACTGCAATGCTACACGGCCATTTCCTGCTTGCACAACAGGAGGGGGAATGCAAGGTTAATGTACCCCATGTTTGTAACCCTGCCATTTCCTGCAGTGTAGCATAGAGCCAGTGCATTCTCATGCAGCTCTGTTTTCTGACAGCCATATGGTGTCACTCTAGGCTCCTTGCACTCTCACTGTTTCCCAGCTCTTGCTCAAAGAGCCATGCCAAAAGCCCCCCCGTTGGTGGCAATGAAAACCTTATGAAGCCTGCCGCATGCCATGTCTGACCCCGGCCTAGCTGGTGCAGCAGAGGAATGAGAATGTGTGTCCATGCTAGAAGCTTGACACACACATGCAGTCAGGTTTAACGCAAGTTGTGTGGTGCGGTTGACATTTGCTGTGACGGGATTGGATCATAGCCGTGGCCTGGCACACCCCTCTCGTGTTGCAGCGAGCCAATCCTCCAGGTTCCTGTGCATTCTTCTCTCTGCGCTGCTCTATTCTTCAGCCCTCGTGTTGCTGATTGTTATGTTTTGTTTGGACTCTGGTAAACGGTAAAACAGGTGGAAGGCGTGTTTAATGTTATCCTTCACAAAGGGAGGACAGCGTAGCCAGCTCACCTGTGTTACAGCACAGGCTCCTACGAATAAGTCAGTGGCAAAGAAGAAATCCTTGTGTCAGATGACTGAGATCCAGTATTAATATCCATCTGCTTGGTTTGGACAAGCTTACCATCTGCTACCTGTACAGTTCTGTGCTCCTTTATACCTGTGTTACCTTTGACTTGTCACACAATTTCTTTGTTATACAGAAATACAAAGCACTGTTATTTTATAACCTTGACGTGTGAGTTTAGATTAATCTTGCTAAAATCCCTCCCCCAACCGAATAATTTCCCATGAACTCAAGTCTTCACCAAGCATACATTTATGAGCAGTGTACACTAGAAGTGTAATTAAAGATATGCAGGTAACCTGGTAAAAGATTCTGCTAATCAAATAATGCAAAAGAAGATAATTCCTGTGAAGCTGATTGGTGAAAACAGGATGTCCCCTCCTTAGAAACACATCACCTTGTCGAAATACATAATGACAACTCTCATACAGAACATGTCAGCAAAAACTCCTCACAACTGATTTCATGCACCATCGTTCTCATTATCATGATTATCGAATGGGACTAATTAGATCAGTGTGGGGTGCGCACTGCACGGTTTTGTGCAAGTGATTCGCCATCGCACTTCATGTTTGCATTCTTCGATTACCAGTTGTCATCTTGATTAACCAAATTCACCTGTATATCAAGCGCTTCCTGAAAGGGCAAGGAGTACTCTAATGACTCATTAATGTGTATAGCTATCTCATTGGGAATGGCCACAGAAGCCAGGGTCTCATTTGGACGTTCAAAAGGCCATGTGTGATGTGATTCCCAAGTCCCTTAAGCTCGACTTAAGCCGTCTTTATCCTGCCCGATAAGAAACGGGCGGGGAGACAATGGAGCGATAATTGAGTCCTCCAAACACCACCTTAAGTCTGTGACCAAAGACTGCAAAGTCAGACGGTTGGAAGACAGCACATCGGTGTGTACTGAAGTTAAGGAGGGGAGAGACCTTGATGAAGAACCAAAAGAACCAACACTCATCTCTAAATTAATGAGAGAGTTTCAAAGGTTGAGAACAGATATTCTGAGCTCTTATTTTTCCCTGCATTCCTACTTGCCTCAGAGCTAAGAATGGGAAAGTAGGACAGCAGTATGCAAAAACTGGGATCGCATGAATTGCTGAGGTCAGGGGACCTGGAGGAGCAGAGATGGTTTTTAAAAAGGTTTTCAGGTTTACAAGAACCCAAGGAGTTCCAACAATGCTGTATTAAAGACCAGTCCTTTGAAGGCTGGCTCCCAGGCATCTTCCATCCATAACATTACCTTTCAATTAGCGACTGATTCAGACAGAAAAACTGCAAAAAAAGTGCCAAGCTCATAATGATGTACTGCCGTAACCTCACGTCAGGAAAACTGTTGGCACCTGAGGCCAAACAGTAGCGAACACTGCACATCCCAGAGGTATGATCATTTTTATGCATTTGCATTTTATATAAATCTGACCTTTACCCATCATATTTATTTTTAAAAGATCTGTTTGATTAAAACAAATCTGAAATTTAACACTGGTGTGGTTGGGATCTGTTGGGCCACAGCACAGACATCGTTTAGCTGTGGGGAAGGGGGCTTTGAACAAGGGCCTGTCTGGTCATTAGGGGCACGTGCTTTCAACTCTGCAGAGATCCACAAACGCCAAAGCCCCATGCACAGGAACGTGGAAAAACCTGTAAGTCTCCAGCAAAGAGAAGCATTGCACACAAGGCTCAAGTCAAGAGGAGCTTCCCAGGCTGGTCAAAGAATGTAGAGAAACAAGACTCCAACTAAGGGAAATTTCCTTCTTCCCACGGTTCATAAAACGTTTGTCCAGTGTTACTAACTTATTTTTTTTATCATCATGTCTTCAACAATGAACAGCAGAGTACCTGCATTTGTTTTTAAATACAGGTCATCACTCCTGAATGAGCCCTTCCACAGCTCCTGACTCAGATGACCCCCTAATCACCTCTGTGTAATTGTATACAAGGACGTGAGAGAACGAGGCAATGTTGGTGAGATATCAATGGAGTGCACACGGGCATTCAGTCAGGGATAATTCGATGTAAATGCAAAATGTGAAAAGAGAGCGCAGATCAGCTGGATGGTGGGACACGTTCTTCTCTGCAGTACATGATTGCCATCAACAGCATCGATCAGACCCTAAATCACAATGGAACCACGGCACTCAAACCCCGGGGGACCTTGGGAATCTCTGTAAAGCACATGTTTCATTTAAAGAAGCAGTCGATTATCCCTGTAATCAGGAGAAAGCGGTATCTCGCTGACATCAGCGCCAACCGATCCAAACTGAAAGCACCCAAAGGACTGCTGCGCAAAGACTCCAACTCCCATGGGTCCCTCTGTGACAGCTCGAATGCAAAAGGTTCATTCTTAGGAACTCTGTCAGTGGTTGTGATAAGCACGACCCTCCTGCTATCTTCTCTTTATCAGGAAACCGCAGGAGGGAAACGAGGGTTCCCTCAGCACTGCATGGGAACTGTACGTCCGAATCTGTGATTGGCGGATGTGGCTCCGCATTTTAAAAAAATCGGCCTTTGTTTTCTGAATGAAGCCATCCAGGATCGAGAATGAGAATGCCGTGGCCACCCACGATGGATTTTCTGGAGGAAGCGGTGAATGGTTGTTACAAACGGAGAAGAGAAACTGAAGGCACACAGCGCAGTGTCTGATGAATGGTGAGTGTCAGACTGAGGTGATATTCACAGTCACACAACGCCGTCCTGCATTCCAATGCACATTCCCTTTGTAGTTCATTTTGTCGTCCCTTCTACCGTACTACATCAAAGGATGCTGTAACTAAAAAAAGAAAAAAAAATCCCTTCGGGTCACGTCTGTAAAATATGATTCCATAAAAAAAAAAATTCAATTGTCCCACATCTAGGGCTTACGTCTGCCGGTCATATCGAGCATATCAAAAACAGAGTGCGCTGTAACTGAAAAAGATCAAGCCATCACAATTGATCTGTTTGTTTTGGTCTTGTAATGTTTGCCCGGAAGGGCCGGGAAAGTGTCAAATTTCCTTACAAGGGGCTTCCTGCAGCTGCCCGTCTAAAACGATGCCGAAACTCAGATTTCCCCCTGCAGTTCCAGCAGCCGTTAGGAGCCGAGCTGGAGGCCCGCTGGGGAACTTATGTAAGACCTAGCTGGCAGATCTTGTGATTAAAACGATGGCTCTGTGTGTGCTCCTACAGCGCCTGCTAATAAGCACTGACAATTAGCACTTCATGAGGCAATTTCAGACATTAGTTAGTGCTTATTAAACATTGTAGCACGATGATTTAAATTGCTGCTTTGTGAGACAAACAGGACACGAATAAAATTGAAGGTGCACTAACTGCCTGATCAACAGATACAAATGTACACACATGCGCATGCACCAGTGCACATATGCAAATTAAATGTGGGGCCATGAACAAGCAATCTGGGGAACTGTACCATCAACAAGCAGCACTGTCAGCAGATATGCACACATCACAAGCAGTATTCCGGTGACTCCTCTCCCCTGAGGTAACTGCAGGTTTAAACCAGCTCAATGGGCTAAAAGTATCTACGTAATTCAAATGAGAAATAAAATATACCATTAGTTTAGTGTGTGTGTGTGTGTGTGTGTGTGTGTGTGTGTGTGTGTGTGTGTGTCAGTGAGAGAGAATGTGTGTGTGTGTGTGTGTGTGTGTGCCAGGTGGTGTGGTCAGCGGGGTGCTGGCCTGAGTGGGCGGAGGTGTGCCCTCCCTGCTGTTCATTCTGATTGGACCCGGAGGTGGTCAGCTGGACTGTGCCAGTCCTGCCCACTGGGCCACAGACCTCGAACCCGCAGCTTTAACCTTGGAGCGAAGGGCCTGGACACAGCTCCTGATGCTGCTCTTCCTATCTCCGAACAGCGATGAGCTGCTGACAGGCCGGTGACGTAGAAGGCCGTAACACGCACCGCACTTGTGCCAAGCGCCACTACGAGATAGCATTAAAAGTAATTGGCAGGCTGTTAGGACTTTGCATTCGTCCTAATCATATTAGCGGCAGACATCAGACGTGCGAGTCATTTCAATCAGCCATGACAAGGAGCAACCCGACGGCAGAGCAGCAGTCTATGAATCAGAGAGGGCTCGGTGATAACCGTTACCCCCCCCCACCGCCACCCACACCCCCGCGCTCTCTTCCCCCAGAGAAATGTCTAATTAAAGCGCCTGGTTATCCACGCATTAAAAACACGCTGGGTCGTGAGTCATTTCGCTCCTGGAGGAAGCTAACTTTGAAGCGGCGGATCAAACGCGACAAGGAGACCGGCGTTCTGGGATCAGTCGGCTTGGATGTGCCCCTTTGGGGGCAGAGGCTGCTCTGTCATTCTCGGTAACGGATCACCACAGACGCGCTCAGGGTTACGCAAGACCCAGCCTGCTGTGTCCTTAAAGGGGGCTCTCGCCATTCCCATTTCAATTTGGAAAATTTGTACTTCCCTCAACTTTGAATTCTTGTAGCTGTGTGTTACTCTCTGGTGTCTATTTGACTGTCATATACGAAAGTCAAAAAGCGGGCAGAAGACATGAGTGTACAATGCCACAGTATAAACAAGCTTTATCATCTACAGTATGAAACATGCACGCAAATACTTGCAATATCCAGCTAACACTTTCCCCTCATAGGACAACCCTTGTTGACATTTCAACAGAAGAAACTTAACCCCTTATCTGTCTGCTGACCATCCAAGTCAGGTGGGATCAGCTATTGTACTGTATTCACACTTTTCATTTAAGAGAAAAGCAGAGATGCTGTATGGATTTTTATTCAGACTGCTATGCTTAGCCACCTAACAAATGAAATACAGCGACTGAGTGTTTAAATTAGCCTGGTTGTGAATGACCTCTTTAATTCATGTATTCCATTTCTCCTATTTCGAGCTTAGAGAGAGAAAAAAACCACCATTCTCACATCCTCCAACATTAGTTGAACAGGCTCTTATGTATTTGCATAAATGTGCCAACTACAGTACATTAATGTAACAGCCCACCCACACTGCAAGTGATTAAAGGACGAAAGTTTTCAGAAAGTAGAGCTCATATTGTTCTACAATTAAGAAAAAAAAAACAAACAAAAAATCAAACCTTGAAACCAGCTCATTAAAAGCACTTCAAGTGTTTATGCAGGCCATGTAAAAGTAATTCAATATTTTATTTTTTTTGCAGAGAGGGGTAGATGAATAAAGTTAAATAATGGCCATAATAATGTGATTGTATTAACAGTGAGAACCACTGAAGCTCTACCTCCACAAGCCACTGCAAGCCGGAGAATGGCGCACTGGAAGTCCCAAGATGGATGGCCTCATAATCTCACAGGAGCCGCCGGGGTGGTCGGCCGCCGTGTCACTCTCGGTTGAGAGTGTGAGGCGCTGTTAAATGGAGAAAGACCCTGACAGCTGACCTTAAGAGAGGCGAGCAGTAAAGCTGCAAACAGCAAAGCGTTTGACACAACAGGATCAAACGCATTAGCGCACAGCTGCACCGTGGCAGGGGGGGGGAGAGAGCCTTAGGGGCTGGCATCCAGACCAAGGTTAGTGTAGCCCGGTCATGCAAATGAAACCGGTGAGGAGTTTGACTCTTCTGTAACTTTGGATTTTTACGGCTCAGCAAATACCTAAAATAAAGCATACAAAAGCCAGAAGTGACAAGAACATTTACCTCACCTTAGCTTAAAAAAGCATCCAAATTCTATGGAGGTTTAGAGATCATTTTCTCATGTTTTGACCGAATTTCAATTTAATCATGTCTCCCTGTTTCGGACCTCAATAAAAATAGAATTAAAAAAAAAACAAATAAACAAAAAAGCAACGCTTCTGTCCTGTTGCCAAAAAACAAAAAAATATCTATACTGTATATAATTAGAGATGGAATTAGCAAGCAGCTGGCTTCAAGCTCAGTTCAGAAGATAATTACACAGAAATGTACATTGCAAGCACAGCGCAGCCCAGGGGTCGATGGGAGGAACTGAAAACCCGCAGAACTGAAACCAAATTATATCGCCACGCTCTTGCCCCGGCGTCATTTTCAGAAAAAAAGGGAGGTAATTTTCACACTGAATTGCGAGATCAAAACTAATTTCCTAAGTGCTTATTTTAATTACAGCAAACATTGTGAATTTGTAGAAGCTCTCGAGGACAGAGGCAGGCTGGGCCATTTCCATAATTTGTTCCCCTCTCTCCTAAAGAACTAAGAGGCACACCACTTCAGCTATAGAGCGCCCCTAGGGAATCATGGCAGTCTGTTTGGATAGGGTGACAGGGACTCGGAGGTAGAGGCCTTGCCAGAGCTTCCATCGGTTTCCATCGGTTCTCCTTCATTGTTTTTGGGGCCTGTGTTCCACTCTTTGGGGTGAAAAAAGGCAATGCTCCTTAAAGGACTCCATCAGCATGCCATGAACCTGAGTCACCCAGGGGAAAAATACCATTACGAGCTTTGAAGGGAGCTGTAGTGAGCCACGGTTGTCCAGAGCGGAGCTTGTGAGTCAAGCTAATGTCTCCTAATTTTTCCCAGCTTGAGGTAGAAGTTGCCCATAAGTGCTGATCTGCAGGTCTGCACTTAATGGTGGTCTAGTCTAGAGTTTCCCCCCCTTCCCTCCCTCCTTGCTGCCTTTCTTAATCTGCCACAGAAGACTCGCATCCTTGTGAGTGCTGTATCCCCAGCCAATTGAATCAGGAGAGCTGCCGATTTGCCCAACTGCTGCTCCCTTGATTTACTACACAGGAGACTCAACGTAGCGCACCTCAATCGGCTGTGCTTGTTTGCAGAATCAATACTCATACTCTGACTCAAATCGAAGGAACAGCTGACATCACAGACGTACGCCGGTATTAAGGGGAAAGGAAAACAGTCTGAGGCCTCATGTCTACCAGCATCGGCTCCATAGAAACAGTTCATTAATCTGCTGGTGTGCCGCTCGACTGTTTATCCCCCATTTAACGGTCTCAGCCTAAAGACTCTGTTCAGATGGCTGTAGATGTAATATATAGTGGTGGAGGGGGGTACACAGTCTACCTCTGACAGCTACTCATGGTGGCCAAACCTCCTGCTAAAAGCTTTTTGTTTAGAATTTGCCTTTGAAAACCAACAGTGCTGTTAACAGGGAACACCAGTCATTTAAAAACTGGAATATGTTAATTTAATCACTACAAAAGGTGGCAGTTTGCATTTTCAATGCTTCATATTCCACTGTCAGTTTCCAAAACTACCATTTGTTGAAGGACACTGCAGAGGTTAGCTGCTCTTCAGTATGGCCATATAAAACACCAGATCCAGGATTACAAAAGCATTGTGCTCAAGATACTGAAGTCAGGGTCAGTCAGTACTTCTACTCATTTTTATAAGTCAAACTAAAGAACTAAAATTATCTGTCAATCATGGGCAATACTCAAATGACTTAAATGAACATAGCAGACAGAAAATGAAGACCTACAGCTGCACCTTACTAAATGACTGTAAAATAGGTGTGAATTAACATTCTTATTGTTGAGGCTCTTTGTGTGGTTAATCTGCCGAAAAATTGAGGATCCTTGTGTGGTTAACCTGCCTACGATTGAGGTGCTTTGTGTGGTTAACCTGAGGGTTTTGGCTCAGTTCGGCGGGCTGAGGGGTAAATACGTGCTGCATTCGAAAGAGCTCAAGCTTTTCCATGGTACTGTTATTACTACAGCTGGTGGCTGGGAATGGGCCCTCCCTGTACACCCTGTTTGAAATGCACCGTCATTAACAGACGGGCCTCATTGTGTCTGCAGTGATAACACAAATGGTTTGCCTACTGTGGAGGCTCAAAAACCCCATAATGCAATGCAACGCTTCCAAAGCCAGGGGGCTGTCATTGTTGCCTCTTGAGGGAAATGCTGATTAGCTCACCTCGGATGCTAGACTCAGGCTAATCATTTCCACATGTGAAGATTCTCACAGCTTCTAACTTGTTATATGAGAAACATCTCGTTGCAGTGGGTATCTGGGATACAATCAGTGTTTAAGGCAACCCATTGCTTCTGAAAATCTTTAACAAAAAAGTATCATTCAAGAGGGTTTACAGTCACAGTGCCTTAGAGGCTAGGCAGAATCGGGCTTTGCAATTACGAGACAGTGCCTGGGGACACTGGACGACATAATCTTTGCTGGTTCAGTGGACTTCAGTTTAAAAGTGCTTACTATGACCCTGGGTGGTTCTAAGTTTTTTTTTTGTTACTTTGAATTTCTGTTACCTCCTTTGTCCATTTATTCAGGTCACTTTGCTAATCTATCACCTTTCAACAGCGCATTTTCTCTCCATGGAGTTCACCGAAACGGAAGAAAGCCTTCTCATTCTTCAGTGACATATGACTGATCATCGACAACCCAGTTCAAAATGAGAGGTCAGTTTTGGTTCAGAGAGTACAACTGTAACATATACTACAGAAAACAATATATATGACACTTTCTGGAGGTCAAAACACGGATTTGAAACCAAACACCAGCGGAAGTTCTCTGCCTAAGTTCCAATTTGCAATTCCACATACCACCTTAGCTGCCTTAGCCTTGCATTATCTTCTCCTTCTGGCATCTTATCCACATAACTATCAGAATATACATGACACAGCAAATGCTTGAGCCAAAGCCTTATTTCCATCGTCCGGGCAACAGGAACCAGTTAACAATGACTGACAGCTTCATAACAAAGACTTTATTACATCAGAGAACAGACGAAGCAGAGTAAATCCGAGACAGGGACATTCCAATATCTCCAACACTCGGCCGCTCTGACATTTCCTTGCCTTTCCCAATTACACCCCAGCCTGTCTGTCTAATGGGCCATTTCGTATATCACCAATAAATTCGACAACAAGCTTGTTAAGAGCGCGCAAAAGCAGGATGCACCTGATGCAATGGATGTTGGAAATCTCTTAGAAGGGAGAAAAAAGAAGTGAAACGCTGTTCATGGGAAGTGAAAAGACCAGGCCAGTCCGCTGAATGACACACGCGATGCATGTTTTCATAATGTGCCGGGTTTAAAAATCCTATTTCGTGCGCAACATAGTGTTTACCCCTTACGTGACAAAATGTCAGTCTGTCGCACGCACGAGTATAATTGCAGAATATAGTACGTGCCAATCGAATGCTGCAGAGAAACAGACAAAGCTGTTCTGCACGGTGAAAATAACCACACTATTACAGCACAATGGAGGCGCAGGGCACACGGCAACCCTTTCCAACCCCGTACCTTTATGTAAAACGTATTCCCTGTCATTTCACAATCCTGATCGGTACACCGCTAAGCGCTAACAGAGCACAGTTCCATACAGGATGCAAGGGGATACATTAATTAAGGAGTGAATGGATCTTTTACTGGTACAGACCCGGATTTTAGAAGACAGTTCAAAAGACAAAAGTGAATTCTTTAATATATGATGTCACTGCGCACTCTGTGAAGTCTGAAACCCCTCCAAAGTCTCTTAAGTCACGGAGACCATCCATTTTTATCCCTGTGTGACTGGAGTCACATATGCGTGGGTGGACATACTGCGGGGCTGTCTGGGCTTCTGTGCGCTCATCTCGACGTGTCTGGTAGCAATCAGATGATCGCCACCCGGCACTCACACACCAGACAGTCTATTGCGCGAAACAGTGTGGCATAGCTCCACTGTTAAAGGCCTGCTTTAAAAGCAATTTCAATGTTGCACTGCCTGTTAAACAGGGACCACGGACGGCTACACTGAACAGCTGCAGGGGTTAAACAGATGCATTTTGGCATCTCGGCAAGATGGGCGTTTGCTTGGGATTCTCGCGCCTCTGTAACGTCTTGGCGACGCCGTCGCTTCTCGGCTCCTTCGCCCCCTTCTCTCCCCCTGACTCGGAGACCTCAGATAACCCCGCCCAGATGGTACGGAAGGCGCTTCCGTCGCTGCAGTGCCGAGGTGCTCTGAAGCGCACCGGATCTGAGGAGGAGCTCTCAGATTGGGTGCCATTGAAATGGTGGGCGAAAACCCTGCTGCGCGGCATTCATAGGAACAAACCCAGCGCGTAGGGCAGCTCATCCTTTGCGCGCACACACACACACACACACAGACACACACACACACACAGGCCGTCAGTGTTACTCTCACTGTGAAAGCCAAATACAGGGTGTATTTGTGAGGAGTGTAAGGAGAAAACACAGTTTTTTTCAGCACTGTTACAACAAGGGTCACGGACACAGTGGAGAAATCGTTGGAAAATGATGGCAGGATTGCAAATTCGCCTTGGCTGAAAGTTTTTATGGTGCGGTGGAGTGTGTAGAATGCTGAAGGGGTGTCGCAGCTGCCACCTGACCGCCTCCTAGGGGCAAAATAAACTGCACGGTGCCTTTTACCGAATAAGAAAGCAAAGAGACCGATGGGTTTAAAGCAGCGCAGATGGGGTCGTAACCATTTTGGGAGAGTAGCACTGTATGGAGAGCTGCCACTGGTGTGACTGAAGGGCCGCTGCCGTTGAGGATGCAGAGATAAGAGCTCCCTGATTAAAGGGAAGGACGGGGGTCTCCATGGCCGCCACTGTCTCACAGAGCTGTCCTTCCTGGTGCTGACATTTAGACACAGGGCTGCTGGCACTGTCAGCAGGCCGGCAACCAAAGGACAACGCCGCCGCTTTTGTGCTCCATTACTCTCAGCGGTGAAAGCCAACAAGCTGAAACTGTTGCCTCAATGCGAGGTCTATGCGCGACAGCGAATCACATTTGAAGGGTGAAGGCCTTTGAAATTCAAATCCACGGATGAGAGTAAAGGATGTCCGGTAATCGCCGATTCACAGAATGCAACACACTGCCGCGCTACAGAGCAATGAGGCTGCGGCTGAAAGTTCCAGCATAACAGCGAGGTATGGAGTTACCCACATTTTGAAATGATATCTTAGACAGTAAACTGAGAATAAGAATGGATGGGACGGGTTTCAAAACCACTGTCTGACGGGGCGCTGGATAAACCAACACTGTTAACTGACAGTCCCCAAATAATATTTGCATAGCTGGATGCATTAAGACACTACAGAGCAGTCCGTTCATGGCAGTGAACCAAAAAACACAACATATCACTTAACTAAAAATTGATTTTCCCTGCATTACCCTGTTTGGAAATACTTTTCAGACAATCAAGTATGCAGATAATTTTTGTACATACTCACTCAACTTTTCCCATTGTTTTCTCTATTGCCATGGAAACTAGAGCGACCAACAAATCCTTACTGTTCTGTCTATTACTTATAAATATCCCTATGTGTGAACTCTAAGAAAGGACAGCAAAATAGTCCTTTTTAGCTCCATGATTGACAGGCAGAAGGTCTGAACGAGGCGTTAATGCAGCCACAGAGCAGATAACTGCATGTGTAACCAGGCAGTCAATAACAGTAAACAGACAGCGTTGATGTCTTGATGGGGTGAGAACCTCCAGTATAGATTTCTCTCAACAAAACCCCTACCATGCGCCTCAAAACGAAGGCCCGGTTGAAAATAGATTAATGGGCCCTGGACACTTTAAAAAAGCCCATATAAAGGGAAAAGATGGAAAAGAGTATCTGGGAGCATGCCCATGGGTGCTGATTATCACAAAGATGCCTGCCACCAATGGTAATGATGTCAAATCCTTGCCATAGACTACATCGTCCACAATGTATGTTGATGTCATCATTGTGTTCACGCATTACACTTGCATTACATATTTGCTAGAAGAGACCACATCAAGGCTGTGCAGGGCAAAACAAGTCCTCTTAGGGTCAGGGTTAATGACTGTGATCTGGTCTGAACACAATCAAAGAATTTACAATATCTGCATTTAGAACAGTCTGTGCCCTGAGGTCAATGATGGAAGCTCTAGCCAGTGGCTCCAGCTCCACCTTGCAGCCAGACCATGCTGTTCACTGGAGCTGCTGTTGAACTATTCATCTTTAAACTCCCCCAAGACTTCCCATAGACCAATCAAACCCTCCAGTAGGTTCTCATCCTCTGTGTTCTCCAATCACTCTTTCTATGCTGTTTTGGGACTTATGGGATGTTTTCCTCACATCGGTCTAGACTAGTACTAGTGCCTTCCTCAGTGGTACTACAACAGTAATGAATTCTGATTAGATGAAATTTAATTTGCATTCAAAGAGAGGAGACAGCAGGCGTTTGCCTCCCCTGTGCTGGTGTGTAGTGGACAGCAATACAGTAATGCAATAAAGTAATCCAAGTAATCCAGTTAGGCTACCACACATTCATTCTTATACTAATCCTGTCATTCTGATGGGTCCCATGGCTCTCGTCACTGAATGTAACTGTATATAGAACCAATTGCACACCTGCAATTGCAGGAATTGTTTGTTTGTTAACATTGGGAGGTTACTGGATGTTACTGGATGTCATGTTAACCACAAAGGCATCGCAAGCCAGCGATGAGATACAGGTACACACCTCTACATTTGACCATTTATAGCAATTGATTTGGAATGACCTCCAGAGGGCCTCCTTGAGGGCAACAGCTTTGGTAAAATAATTTACCTCATGAATAACTAGTAAAAAGAGACGTGGCGTAATACTCCAGCAATCACGTGATGCTTAAGCTTTTTAGTAACTTTGCTATCGACAGTGTGACAATAGGCTCTCGGATGCTTAGAATGCTTTCCCCTGTCCTGACAGCACAAAGCTTAAGTTAGTTACCCAATATTCAGACCTCAGTGCTCTGGCTGACAAATATAATGTACCTTGCTAGCCTGAGCTAAGAGACTATTGTTCACAAATCAGCACTTAGAGTGTAAGGAGCTGGGAGGACATTGAACTGTGTTCCAAGAAAAGCATGTTCAAATGGTGTGTACAGCACATTCTGATAAAGAAAAGAATGCACACTTCATTGGAATTTAGAGAGAGAAAGAGATGAAGAAGGATGGGTGGTGCCAGGAGCAGAGACAGAGGAGGCCAGAGAGCGAGAGAGAAGGGACAAAGAGTGAGAGAGGGGCGAGGGCACAAAGAGGGAGATAAGAAGAGAGAGAGACGGGAACAGAGAGTGAGAGGCACAGAGCCTCCGTATAATGTGCACATATTTGTTTTAAGAGGGCCGCTGCATTATTAAAGAAATGTCCTCCGAAGGCCAACTGAAATGTTGACTTACCCACTCGCTCTGAGTCACCTAAACCTCGGCGCATTAGCATCCAGCAGTCAAAACTGTGAATGAAAACTCATTCACCGACGCGGGGCTGCCCGGCCCCCGCCACTGCGCACACAAACAGCATCCACGCAGCGGTCTCAGTGGAGACGTGCACCCAGTGAGCACCGTGAGCGGAAGTGACCATTCCGGGGGAGGTGGGGTCAGCAATTTCTTAGAAGCGCAGTCAAGGGAAAGAGATTAACAAAGAGAGCCACGGGGTCTTTTTTCCGGAGAAAAAACGACATCGGACAGCCCCCCAAAGTGTGGGGAATTGTGGGCAGCCACTAAGAGCAGAGTGTGGTCTCACGCAAGTGAGCACTGGGCAGGTACCTGTGTTCTACAGCAGAAATATGCTTCATATTTTACGCTGTAGGCATGCAGTAAGCGTGGGGAGAAGGCTATGCCACATCAAGGCTTGGAACCACAACTCTACTGAGGTGCTGCGAAACTATGCATAGCGACTCGTTATGCATAGCTGGCCATGCAAATAGCACTGTGTTATACAACCTCTCGGTACAAACACACACACGGGATAGGGGTGTCGTCACGCTACTGGAGACTCTATAAACTAAAAAGGTTTCGGGGGGGGGTTGAAGAATATTGTCATGTTTACCTCCTAGACCATTAGAGTGACCATCTTGAATGAGGCATGGGTGGAGATAAGAACAGACACACATATGAAAAAGCAGTCGGTTCATGGCTCTGAACAGAAAACACAGTGCAGTGATGACGCCAAACCTTTAGATCTGCCTGTACTGAGATGCTTAATGAGAGATGGTTATTGAAAAAAAAACCCAGAACTGCAACAGCTTAGGAAAACCCACAGAGGCAGGTCTGTTAACGGAGGTGCTCTTGTATACAGTTCAACCGGTTTCTGTTTTCCCGTGGGACGGTGACGGTAACAAAGCAATCACTGTATGAGCCGTTACCCACAAGCATCCCTTCCCATTCATTCAAGCTAAACGATGCCGGCTTGATAGAGTTACCGTGCATTAAGCCTACCGAGGCACTAACCAATGCAGAATATAGCTGGTGGGAAAACCCGTTAAGACTGGGGCAGAAAAAAGAGACAGAAAAATCCTGCTACAGCAGACTGCTTAAAGCTCGCCGCTAAAACGAGGAAAAAAGCCGGCAGACAGCGCTGCTGTAATTTCTCCAGATCCTCTGGGCTGGCTGAGGAGAGACTGCATGCACACAGCGTCCTCCCTCGCCCATCTAAACCGGCAAAGCTCCTTACTGCATACGTGAGGAAGGGGAACTCCCCGCTACGGCGTAACATCAGCGAGTCTCGCGCTGCATTAGATCCTACATGCTGCGCTCGAGGAGGGAGCGCGGTCTACGGTGCCGTCTGCGCGGATGTCTACGTGTGACAGACGGGACGCGGTTACAGGGCAGCGCAGAGAACCACGCAGAAAATCCCTGTGCTTAAGAGCCACGCCAAGCCGAACCGTGTGTTCGGTGCAGACCTGCACGGCAGCATCTAGCTCTCTCTTTTGTCCTCTTCTAAACTTCATTTGTCATACTAGCTCAGATCAGCAACCAGGACCGGTTAAAATCGAACAGGAATGCTACGGCACACTGAGCACTCCAGATGGGTTCTCCCTGACCCTCGAGTTAAAAGGTCTGAGACTGTTTTCGGAGCAGGTGTCGGGGCGAGACCCCTCACCCTGAGCGGCGTCAGGGGGCACTTACCTTTCACTCGCTCCCCTCGGTTCAGCTGAATCTCACCCTCTCCCTGGGGCGTGTAGGGCTTGACCACGATGAAGGTGCGCCCGGGGACCGCGCTGTACAGTTTCCTCTTGGGCCCCCGGGGGCCGACGAGGGGCGACGGCTGGGGAGGGGGGCTGGGCTCCCGCTGGACCGTGCTGGGACTGTAAACGAAAACATAGGTTACGGTGGTGATCCCCGGCAGCTGGTACCCGAACCCGGCGGTCACCGGCGCGCCGGCGGCAGCGGCGCGGTCCCCCCGGCCGGCGCGCCCTCTCTCCATCTCTCCCTCCTCGCTCCCGGATCCCCCGGGCGCGCCCCCCCCCCGGGCCCCCCCCCCTCCGCTCGCCGCTGTCCCTAGTGGCAGCGGGAGGCGGGCGCGCCGCGTTGGGTCTGGGAGTCACACATGTCCGGGGCGACGGCGTTGGGCCCCCCGCGGGAGGGTGAGAGATCCCCGCTGCGATCCTCCGGCTCCGGCTCCGGCTCCTGCTCCGGCTCCTGCTGCTGCTCCCATCCACCCCTGGCTAACACTGAGGCTGCTGCGCGGCTCCGCTCCCCTCCCCGTCTCTCTCGCCCACCCCTCTCTGAGCATCATACCGCGCGCCGCCGCTCTGCCACCAGATTGATTTGTGCCTGCGCTCCGGCTCCCTAAAACAAGTCTTCGGGGAGCGCCGGGCATAAACCACTGTCCCTGTTTGTTTAATTGCCGCTCCGCTCCGCCCCCTCGCCGCCCCCACTCCCCCTGCCCCCTCCACCTCCCTCCCCCACCACCACCTTCTTACGCCAGCAGCCTCTGAAAGAGACAGGCCCTGAATTCTAAGAGAGACGCAGGCTAGTGCAGCCGCAGGTCCGCGGAGCTCTCAGTCACCACCGCTGCATGAAGCCCCATCTCTGCTCTTGCCCCACTGGCTGCTCTCTCTCTTAATGTCTCTCACTCCTGTTCTCCGACTCTCTCTCTCTCACTAAACACAAACACACATATATATCCCTCCAACTGCAGTCTCCACAGTCAATGAACACTGTTTCTTTGGCTTCTCATACAGTGTCCTCTTGGGGGATTACTGTTTTGGATTACTATTGGTCCATCACAACATTGGTCTGGTATGTGTGTGTGTGTGTGTGTGTGTGTGTGTGTGTGTGTGTGAGTTTGCATGTGTGTGTGTTTGCGTGCGTGTGTGTGTGAGAGAGAGTACACTGTGTGGCGTATGCATGCTGGGTTTTGATCTCTGCAGTTAAACATCCTTTTAATGTATTTTTTGCAACCTCTTCCGGAGAGTAAGGGATTCCTCACCCCCTCCCTTCACGGGCGAGATCGATTGAATCTAACTTGTGTGCACTGCATGCTCTCTCTCTCTCTCTCTCTCTCTGTCTCTCTCTCTCTCTCTCTCTCTCTCTCTGTCTCTCTCTGTCTCTCTCTCTCTCTCTCTCTCTCTCTCTCTCTCTCTCTCTCTCTCTCTCTCCCCCTCCCTCTCAGTACCAGGCTTGGTGACAGATTTTCAATTACTGCAGGGATAGGGGGCTGGACTGGCAGCCGCATGTTAATGGCTGGGCCGAGGGATGCTGCATGTGTGGGAGAGGCAGAGAGACAGAGAGAATCGTAGAGAATCAGAGAGAGAGAGAGAGAGAGAGAGAGAGAGAGAGAGAGAATGAGGAGGGAGAGAGAGAGATGGGAGGAAGAGAGAGAGAGAGAGAGAGAGAGACGGAGAGGGAACCAAGATAAAATGCAGAAAGGCAGAGACAGACAGACTGCTGCTGCCGGTAGCTTTCGGAACTGTATCGATCAAACTGTCAGGGCTCTGGACTCGACAACGGCTTGATAATGAACAGGTACCCTCAATTATACCCCGTTTCAACCGAATAATCAGCTTTAAACATCATCAACAGCAACAACAGAAACACTTTGTGTTTGTTTATATAACCCATGACGCTTGTATAAACTGTGAAAGGTATTCCAGTCACCAAGTTTAGCAACAAGGACATTGTGTCCTGAATTATATCACACATTTTTCTGAAGAAGCTAAACTCAAAAACTGTGCCAATATTTCCCCTTATATGAAATATCTACGTGCAGCACACACCTAGGAGATTTAAATTTTAGGAGGATTAATTTTAGGATTAATCTTTCCTTTAAGCTCCAACAAAATACCTAGTGCTGATTATCTATCACCCAATTGAAATCATCCCTAACTTTGTGTGTTTTTTTAAAGTAGATGTTGTTTGGTTCTGTCCCTCCCGGAATACTGCAACTCCTCACAGAATTCTCTCATTTGTCTCAGAATACCTACTAGATTATACAGCATATGGCTGTAGTTTTTTGCATAAAGTTTGTCAGAATCCACTCAATCTCACCCTTTTCTCATATTCTACAGATGTGTTTTTTACCATAACTCCAGCAGTGACTGTTATCAAGTCACCAGCAGTTCAGCTTGAAAGCCTTGTATTGTTACCATGAGTGAGTGAAATATGAGTCTGGAGGTCACAGATTTCAGAAGAGAATCAAAGGAAAAGGGTAATGCTGTCAAATGACAGACCAGAAAGCAAGAGGACTGAACAGTCACTTAATTGTTAGGAGACAATTTCAGGCCTTTGGGAGTAAATGTTATATTATACTCCCACACTCCCCCTACCATAGAAACACAGATACATACACACATCTCACTGTCCCCCTTCCCCCAAATTCCAATTCAATAAAAATGCCATCACAACCTTCCATCATCACAGACAGATTAGCCTGTGGGGTGTGTACTCAATGTCCCACAAGAGGCCACAATCACCTCATCATTTTTTGTGAACATTCTAAAGTTTCCTGAGTGTCAAGGCAACACCTTTGTTTACATTTATTTTTCACGCCTGCTATTGATCTCAAATAAAAACTGGCATCAATAATTGATTTCTTTAATCAAGTAGCTTAGAAGATCCTCCAGAGGGATTGCCTTAGGCGCAAGGATAATTGAGTAGTGGAAAAACGTCATCGCTGATGACTTAACACTGTCCAGTCTCACGTCCAGACACACTACAGCACCATCAAATCAACGTGCACGTGATAACGCAAGAGTGGCGGTGACACAGCTGGAAGATGGATGTGACGGGTGACGCAGGGGTGGAGGTGGGTTTTGGGGTGGGGTGGAGGGGGCAGTCTTCCTGTCCCTTCGAGGCAAGGATCCAAAACTGACGTCAGTAACACAGTGACAGTCAAATAATATTACGCCTCCTAATGACACACCAAACAGACACCTGCACCAAACACTGATCGGAGGCCACAGGCAATTAGTGTAAGGAGAGCTGAAACGAAAAATGTAAAAGCAAATTAATCGATCCTGAGAGAGGGGAGTCATGATCTGAGTTTTTCCACAGCTGCCAGGTACACATGGGGGGGTTAAAATAGTCACAGGCGGGATGAAACCGGCAGGATTAGCCAATGACAGGAAATGTTTGCCTGGGTGAAGTTTGAGCAATCAGTTGCTCTAAGTGAATATGGCACAATAAAGCACACTGGACAGAAGACTGTGTTTGTTGTATTGTCCAACCCCTGGAATCAGGGAACTCACATGACAGCAGACAATACCATCCCAAACAACACTTGACTGATCGAACCACTGGCCAGTGCATGAAAGCCGCCCCTGCAGAGTGACTCTTGGTATGAATCTAATCTGCACACCTCAGGTGAAATCACCGTCCTCTTAAAGGAATCTTCTGAGATTCCCATTGCTTAAGTGCTTGTTGCATAAGCTTTACACCACATCACAGGCCAAGCTAACTGTCATTGAAACTGATTCTTTTAGATAAGCCACTTAGTTTCTGCATGTGCGCATGCACACACAAACTGTTATCATTTCAGTGATCATTTAATCATATACTGAACTGGGACTTGAAGTTAATTCCTCAAATTATTGGAAAAAAAGTCTGCAAAGATTATAAAATTAACCCAGGGGATGTGGGCAGTTGTACAAACTGAGCAATCAGTTTAATGGACCTTATAAGTGGATTTAGAAGTACCAAGCACAACCAACCAAGCACTTTCCCTGGTTTTACTTTCACAGGTTTTACAGTATGCCTGCCTGTTACATCGCGCATCTTTTAATTATAGACTTTTGCATTAGCAGTCCTATTAATAGTTTCTTCCTGGAATGCATATAATACTTTTGATACTGTATATATAAAAACAGAGGTACTCTGAGTCACACTGGGTTTGTGGCATGCCAAGTGTGATTCAAGTCACAGCTTTGTAGCACAGAAGGCTATTTATGAAATTCATATATTTTAAGGCACTACACAGCTTATGCAATCCTGATGCTATGCCTACTAGAACCTGAGGGGTCATATTACCGGATGGTAGTACAGTAGATATAATCCATTAATCTTCTGCTATCTTTGACTTTCTGGGAGAGGTAGTGCAACTGTAGCTCCATGTGTTAGAATGAGGTGTGGAAAAACAAGCTCTGTCTCCTAGGACACCAGTTCTGCTTCGGTAACCCTGGTAACCTTCACTTTCAGAAAAAAAAAAGTGCCAGCTAACTGTAAGGGGGTACCAGGGTTGTTTATGCAGCAATGGAATTTAACAAGACAGACAAAACATCGGCTATGAGCTGATAGATCACTGTCCTCAACCTGAAAGGATTCTGTCCTTAGTTTTTGTGATGCTAGCCAAGTTTTTTTTTCATTTCTTGCATTAAGCTATCAGTCCCGTGAAATGACAAAAATTGGCAAACACTTCTAAAAGTGGAAAGTTGTTAGAGTGAGCAGAGGCTTTTTGTCATCAAATCTGTCATTCTACCTGGGTAGGTGTTGCCAAAAAAAATCACCTATTTGAAGGTTGGGCATAAGACAATGCAGGAGTTGGAATCTAAATGGAAATAGAGGTCTACATTTTAGTGTTGTTTTGGAAAACACAATGCATCTCCAGTGGTTCGTGATGCAGTGCAAGCCTGTGATGATGAAATGGTCGAAACACGACAAGCTCTCTGTTCCATGCATGAGTTGCTTTGGAAAGGAAACGGTCCTGTTTACCTCCGTCACTGCTCTGCGAATTTGCTAACCTAAATGGAAACCTGCTCTCACACGACAAGCGATTTAATCAGTATTTATGGGCGCAGCGGCTGGTCTTTGTCGGGCAACGGGGGAAAAGTGATATTTCATTATTAAGACGGAACGTTCCAGACCGCCAGCCAAAGCCCGGGCTCCTCCTGGTTGCCTGAGAGGAGGAGGCTCTTCGCCGCGGGACTCCGGCCCTTCGCATGCGGCGACGGAGTCTGTTGACAAATCTCCGCTCCGCGTCCCCTGCCAAGCTGAAGTACCTCCTCATGCAAAAAAACGTGCCCGCAGACCTCTCAGCGCTCCGCCACTGAAGAGCAGACAGGGACATAGCTCCGTACTGAGGGAACCGGTGCCCCAAAAGCAAATACAGTCAAGGTGAGAGAAAATATGGCAAGGTAAGAGTCCAAATGAAAATTTGTGACAAGGTCCCAAAAAACAGTCTTGAAGAGCCAAAAATATGAAAGGTGCTCATTTTTAAGCCACTTTTGCTTTAAGAGCAAAAAAAATAAGGAAAAGAATGTTTCAGAAATGGATTATGCTTAATCCTTTTGATACAGACACGCCATACTTTCTGTTCGTGATGCACTTTCTTCTGCTTGGCAACATATGCCATATATCATGTCATCATTAAGCTCAGGGGCTCTGGCGTGTCAGTCATGCAGATGTCCCTGTGCACAATGTGACAACAGGGTATTAGCTGATATTTATCATTAAATACCATTATTTTTAATGCAACCTTTTTATACTATTGATTCAAGTGGGATAGGAAATTATTGGTAAGTGTAGTTCGTTTTGCATTTCCCATCTCCCTGTTCTGAATATTTTTTAGAAATGCTATCTATTTGGAAGGCATAACATTATAAGTACATTTAAAGTAGCTAGAATTTTGCATGCACAAATGATATCTCTAAGCTACTGTGCCAAGTTTCATATCTCTGCAATTACTCTAAATGTCCGTATCAAAGGAGTCTGTACAGCAATGTCCCAGAAAATGGAAGCGAGGCTTCAGAGGCTCAGCGATATCGGTTTTCACGAATCGCATTTTGCTGCTGCCTTTTCACTCATAACTCTGCCAAAAAAAAAAAAAAACTCTGCCCATCAGAACAAATGAGGCAATTTTGGAAAGCTTGCATCATCTGTGAAGTGACACCTGCAAATGCCTTTCTCTGTAGAGGGAGGATTTAGAGGACAGGAGCTCTCATTCAGACACACGGCCCTGCAGGGGATGGGGGATGGGGTGTGGTGGACAGTGTGTGGATAACATAAGAGTGAAAAAACTATGCATTGAAGATGGAAAATATAAATGGATGAGGCTGCTTGGACGCTGAGTGTTTTTAGTGTGTGCTGACACTGTCCTGTCGCAGTATTAAAACCGATTAGAGATTGGCTTTTGCTGCTTTTTTGGTGTCAGTGCTTGGAAGCACCAGTATCCTGTTGATGTCTGATGCCCGTCAAACCTAAGTAAAGGTGGAAAAAAGAGCCTAAGTGCTGGACAATGGAGGTTGAAGAATAAGACCTCATGTACATTTAGGAGATGAAGCATCTGACCCGGGTGCACGAACAGGAAAATTGCTGCTTGCAAAAATCACAGCTTATTCGCGGTAGTGGGAATTTAGTTAAAGATGATCAGGTGGTTCAGACTCTTGACGTCATTCCAGATCAGGCCCCATTTTTTTGGCCAAACCAGCCATACCTGCCACAATGTACGACGCTACGGTGCATTTGTATGACGCTACTGCACATTTTCTCACTTTTAAAAGGCACGTCCACCAGAGGAACTTCCCTGTAGTCCCTTTGCTGGGCCTGCTTTCCTCCAAAACAGCCACCGCACCTCTGAAGAGGACACAGCGCGAAGGATACCCGCTCCCAGTGTTATCTCAAAAGGCCTACACACTGACAACCTGAAGGCACCTCTCCTCAATATATTTCAAAAGATTAAGGATTAACATCTCAGGCTACAAGTAGAACAACAAAGAAAATGAAACTGTTATTTGTACATTAAAGAGGATACAGAGGATTGCCACAAACATTTATGGCTACGCAAACAATTTTTTTCAACTGCAGATAGATTCATACTGCTGGAAATCACACTGAATTGTTAAATTACACACAGGCCCACCGAGTCTGTCTCTAACCCTTTCTCAAAACCTGTGCAGAATGCTAATTAAACCACACACATAAAACACACAAAAAGTAAAAACTAAATACAAAAAAGCTGAAGACAGGAAACTCAAACAAGAGTGCTCCAGCTCTCCACTTCTGACAAAGGCTTCTGACTAAGGCTTCCCAGCACACACAACGTTGCTAATTGGTACAGCACTTGATGTGGGTCCACTTTAGGCTGCAGTACTCACTACTGGCCAGGTCGATGGGTTGATGAGTCAGCGAGTTCCTGAAGTAACATCCATTAACTAAAAGGGGCCTTTTCAAATAGCTTTTTTTTGCAGCAAAACACGAGAATTTGCAGTTGCATGTGAAACTGTTACAAACTCTTTATGCTTGTCTTTGTACATCCTCTCCTGCATGTAAATTTTTAACCATGTCATATTTTACCCCTAATTACTCTTCATTTTACACTCATCTTAAGTTCTAACTGAGGTACAAATTCATTCCCAATGTCCACCCATTCACCCCCAACATTCATCTCTGAAAAGATCAAGACATATGAAAGCTGTGGATAACTATGTGCACATTCCTTCCTGTATCTAAACATTATTAAAGCCAACTAGACTTAAAGCATTCCTCTGTGTCACATTTCCAGGCAGGCAGATAACAGGCAGCTATATTTATTTTGCAGGACCCCGACATGACCCTGCCAACTGACAGCTACAACTGACCGATGTAGCCAGTGTTTGGATCTGTGTCTCTTGTATGCCACAGGCCCCTGGCTGTTCTAATTAATTGCCTTTTTGTTTGTGGAAGCCAGCAGGTATCTGGCTTCGGCAGTGCTGGGAGTGATGTACTGTACACTCAAGTCTTATTCCCCCACAAATTGAAAAATGATGCCCGCGGGAGCTGACCGGAAAGCGCTCGTCTTGACTGTTGTGGAAGGAAGCGGTTGCAATAATCACCCGATGAGAGAGAGGATAAAACTCATTCAAACTCTGACACAGGAGCTCCCAAAGAACTATAGCCACACAGTGAGCAAGAGTGAGTTGACATGTTTCAGCCACAAAAGGTAGTTTCTGATCAGATAAGAATTTATATATCTTAATAAATTATCCACTCAAGGGCTGCTAAGGCTCTTATCTGTTTGAAAAAGAACCCAGGGAAAGTGTTCAGATGGATAAACCAAACCTGTAAAAAGCAGCTTTGTATAGGCTGTGCACTTATGTATGACTGGTACAACCATACACTTTCCTTGGAAAGTGGTTATATGAACTAGTGTTTTTGATATGAACTAGTGTTTTTGAGAGAGAGAGAGAGAGAGAGAGAGAGAGAGAGAGAGAGAGAGAGAGAGATAACCAACTTGTGAAAACTTCAGATAAAATAAAATAAAAAGACCTGATAAGCGCTATTGACATACTCGCAACTTGGGTTTGGATATGCAGTTAAGCAGTAGAACAAAGGATGGATTAGGGTCAGCCCTGATCGATGCTGGTTTCTCCTAACTCCACTTTCATGTGCAAGCCTTCCAGCTGACTCTGAGGCCCTTCCACCTGGCACCTGCTGTGAGAGTCTCCAGATAGCAGACACTCCTTTGCCAAACCGAGTGCAACGGGTACCTGCAGCGAAAAGTTTCGGCGTGTAACTGTTAGTCTCCGCTGACCTCACATTTACAGCGTGAGTGCAAACACTGCTCGCTGTCAACAACAGGATATCAACCACCTCACTTTCACATGTCTCCAAGCGCATCGATTAAAGGCCCGCGGAACCCCCTGAGATCAACAGCTGCTGTTTACCCTCTTGATCCAGTCAGGCAGGGAGCTCGAATACACTCTGCAGGCTCCAGAAGCCAACGATGAAAGCTTTGGTTCATGCATTGGTTTGTGTTTTCCCCCCCTCATAAGGTTATGACAGAAGCAGTACAAACTGACTTATTTTCTCTGCAGACCCCTTATCCATGAAGCTCTTAAGATTCACATTGTGTGCATTGCATGGCCCAGCCATAGAGCTGTGTCTATGTAGATGTCTGTTGAAAGGACAAGGGAAGCCAACATCAAGACATTAGAAAGTCCACTCCTTCATTTGGCTCGCTCCTTACACACACCTGCTGAGAACCTGGAACCCTCCAATGATTCCCCAAGATCCTTGCAGCAGCCAAGACCTAGCAACCAAGCAACCTGAATCATACAACCCATTCCATAGTCTTCACCATAGGGGCGGCAGTGTAGCATAGTGGTAAGGAGCAGGGCTTGTAACCGAAAAGCTGCTGGTTCGATTTCCCACAGGGGTGCTGCTGCTGTACCCTTGGGCAAGGTACTTAACCCCCAATTGCCTCAGTAAATATCCCACTGTATGACCGGATAGCATGTAAAAGCTGTAACCTGTGTATGTTGCTCTGGATAAGAGCGTCTGCTAAATGACAATAATGTAATGTAACCAGAGTAACTGGGGTAAACGACTCTGCTTTACGACATGTGAGGGTACAGCAGCAATGTCCCACCTGGGAGTCCCACCCACCACGCTGTGCCCAGGGCCTGCAGCACACCGCCCCCTGCTGCTCCTCATAGCTCATTGCTGGAATAACATAAGAGCCACGTCAGTTTCTCTTAGAGCTTCACTGAGACCCGCTGTGTAATAAGTCTGCTTTAAATTCCATCCCAGCCCCTGCTCTCCTCTCGGTCTCATTAACCTTGCCCGGTCCTCCCTCGCGTTGCTCTGATAGAGTCCCGTCGTCAAATCACCCACAGCGTTCGCGCTGAGCTCCGTGCCACGGGCGAGGCAAACTTCTTTGAAAATGCCCTACTTTTGCCTCTAATCACAAACTGGCTCCGGAGCAGGGCCTGTGATCCTGTCTTTGTCTCTCGGCCTCACAGCCCCCATCCAACCAACCCCCCGAATTGGCACTTTTTACTCATCCACAGAGACGGAGCCCAGAAGAGCAATGCATGACGCCGAAGCGTTCCGCGGTTAAATATATCCCGCTTCCGCGTGCTATTCTCTCAGCCTCTTCATTAGTTCCAAATATTTATCCTTCTGTGTTTCCTCTGGCTCGCGGCATTAAATTAAACATCCATTTCCTCATCGGCGGTACATGCTGCATACCTACTGGATCCATTTATAGAGAGCGAAGCGGATTTGACAGAAAATTATATGTGCAATTTAGGGAAATTAGTTCAGGGAAATTATTATTATATATTATTATTATCATTATTATTTTTTGCGTAGGTGAAAAAAGATGAGAGGCAACGTGATGGAACTGTTGATTGCGACTGTTCAGATCCCGTCACTAGGACAGTACCTTCAGGAAACCTGAGTCAGATGAAAGCTGAAGTCAGTTTGGACCAATCAGCTTGTGATTAACCCCTCAGAGAGAGCTAACACAGTACTGTATTGGCAGTGTTCATATTATCTCCCCTGGGGATAGTTGTGCCTTCACCACCTAAATAGGACCACATTGCCTGCTTCCCTGTCATCCACTCGCCACAGCCCTGAGATGGGAACATTCAAGCAGGAACTTGTTCCATGTTTTACACGTATTTATAACTGTGTAGGCCTACAGAGCAAGTAAGAGATCACTGCCAGACTCAGGTTCTTCTAAATATGAACATAAGGAGAGGAGCCTGCAAAGTATCTGTGGGTGTTTGTGAAAAACAGAGCTGTTTGTTTAAACACCCTGATGCAGTCTACAATTAATTATACAAAAAATTATACTCACACCCCCAGTACAAAAATGAAATATTGTGTAATATATTGACAACTGCTGAATGTTGTTCAGAACAATAATATATTGCAGTAATAATTAAAATATACTAATACAAATATATTGCAATATACTAAAATGGTAATAAATTACATATTTAAATATACTGATTGAGTGAAACATAAATTCTCAAAAACACATTTTAAAGAGAGGTGGCAGTGTAGCATAGTGGTAAGGAGCAGGGCTTATAACCGAAAGGGTGCTGGTTTGACTCCCCACTGGGGCACTGCCATTGTATCCTTGGGCAAGGAACTTAACCCCCCCCCCAAAAAATTCCCTCGGCATATATCCAGCTGTATAAATGGATAGCATGTAAAAAAAATTGTAACCAATGTCAGGTGCTCTGGATAAGAACATCTGCTAAATGACAATAACGTAAATATCTACTGTTTTTGTATGGGATGTCTGAGCAGCATTATGTTTCCCATTAGAAGGGAGGCAACATGTGCCATGTTCCTATTTTATATGATTTCTATCCTATTTTAATCATACCTGTCAGCAATACATACACATTTCAGACACGAAATAGTACAATCTGTTACCAGCGGTGATAAGGTTAATAGCTTATTAGCAGGGAAAAACAGACAAGGCAGCTGCAAGTGATTTAGTGCACTGCACACAGTAGCATCTGCGCTGGGGAAAACTGCACTTCTGATAAAACACAAGTTTCAGGGGAACTGTTTCGCAATCTCCATTGCCATGGAAACTTTCAATCCAGCTGCGACAGCAGTATTACAAGAAAGACATTACAGCATTACCACAGGAGATACCTGCAGAAGTGCAATACATTTAATAAGATCAGAAAGCCAAAGATTTTACGCACATAAGCATGTGCACACATCAGCACATACACACACGTGCACATACACACACGTGCACATACACACACACGTGCACATACACACACACACACACACACACACACACACACACACTAATGTGGACCAGTAGGAATACATCTGTGACAAAAACAGCAAATTGGATAATTGCAACTACCAATCGATGGGTGCTGCCTCGTCACAGCCCATTCCCAGATGAATTTGGTTGGTGGGTAGCAGTAGCAGAGCACCGGCATAGGAACCCACATGATGTTACTTGTTTCATGTGGATGAAGGGCATGGATGACCAAAAGAGCCAATGTCAAACACCTCTGGTTCCTAAGCAGGAGGAACTGGGTGGGAGGTCCAGGACCAACAGGCCTGTGTTCTCCTGCCAGCTGGGATGGGCGTCGTGGAAACCAGGGCAGGTCGCAGTGGCGAAGAGGCAGACACAGCACCTGCGCGCCGTGGGCTAAAGGCTAAAGGCAGGCCGAAGGGTGGACTGCGTCTGTCAACCGCCCGGCTGGCGCCAAGCTCACACTGGGAGTGCTCTGTCACCTTGTCACCTGAGGCCGAAGGACGGCAGCCTGCATGCCTTTCAGGTGACAGGACACCATGGTAGTAATTAAAAAACAGTAGAGACCAAATCACAGACAGAAGGACGCGCCGAGAGGGATACACAAACAACAAACACCCTCAATGTGGGCTACTGCTGTCGACCATAGCCCACAGAGTCAATGCACTGGCAACACAGTTTCCATAAATTGTGGTGTGAGGTGCTACACATTACCGACTCCAGGTAAAAGTAAAGGGTTTACATTTACTGAGTTATCTAATGCAATTTTATTCAACTAATGAATAAACAAACTTCCATAAGCAAAGCAGTGTTATCTTTCATATATTTTTTTTCTTTCCTCTGTGACAGAAAGCAGGGTACAGGGTGACCAATGTTAACATATGATGTAAGAGGTTTTACAAATGCGCTGATAATTGTAAAATCAATTTTATCACCTCAGTAAAATGAATGAAATTAACAATGAAATGAAAACCTGTGGTTAAAATCAAAACTCTAACAAGATTCCATCTAACAGGCCAATGTTAACTTTTCAGTGCATATAGGAAAATAACACAAGCAACAGATATCTTCACCATCAGCTGTGTTTGCACTGCATGAACACCAGAGGGAGCAGCACTCAGCCTACTTGAGTCCTCACAGAACACCTCATACAGGTACTGTGTCACCTCATACAGGTACGGTGATAGCTTACACGGCTGAAAAAGGCAACAGCATTTCAGCTGAATAACAAATGAACTGAAATGAACTGAATGACATTCATTCTCCTCACTTGAATGTGCTTGCCCTCTTTTGCTTTGCATTGCACATCCTGTCAGACCATTGAAGGATCTGAAAGGCTTCCAAGGGTTGTTCTATGGAAAAACCCTTTGAAAGCATTGAGTTGGACACACCAGGCATTTATAAACAAGCCTCAAACCTCCATTGATTTGCTGTGTGCTTTTTACTTCCAACTAAACACTTTCCCTGGGGTTCACTTTCATGCTTGGACTTTATCCAGAAAACCTTTCCGATTAGACGTATGTGTTAAATGGTAATTGTAAGGTACACCACGCTTACTTTTTGCAGATGGATGGCCCTAGATGGCCCTTAAAAGGCTTTACCTCGAGAGTGCACGATGACAAATGATGTCTCTGCATTGGAAAGCATTCATTACCTGACCAAAGACACTAAAACAGGGGGAAACCTTCCAGAGAGGGCCAGCTGTTCCAATATCCTCTGAGCACGCCAAAATCAGAGAAGGTTAAGGTGAGCTGAGCATGGGACATCTGAATAACGATGTTAGCAATTAAGAATGAACATTCTACTTCTTATTTCACAGAATTAAGATGCTGATTCATAACTAACAATTATGATGTTAATTCTCAGGGAATCCAGTTTAAACTCTTGAAAGGGGAAAAAACCTAAGTGATGTCAAAGGACAATGAGGTACAGTTTCTTTTGAGGGCCCTTCTTTTGAAAATTCTAGTAAGCATGCGGTAAACTGGTAATTACTGTAGATTTTCATTCTGGTTGGTTTTACACCACTACTGTGTATGATAAGTGTACAGTTGCCAGTGGTCACTACCTGGTTACTACCTGTTTACTACTGTTAGAAATTAATCATACAGTACTTCTTCAACAGACAGCACTTTACTTATTAATTGTTTTCTAACAGATCCTATTAATAAAGAGAGATTGAGCTTGGTTACTTTCCCAATATCTTTGTAATAAATAATGTCAATATTAAGAGAAGATACAAGCTACTTAAGTGATGGCAAAAAATAATAACCATCTAAATTTGAGTCCCGTTTTTCACTATCCACGTCCACCAGCTGAGTTTAATGGTTTCCTACGTTCTGTATTCACTGTGTTGGGTCTAAATATGGTCCTGACCGCTCTGTAGTCTCTCTTTTGGGGATGTTGTGCACTGAAGTGCAGGTACTGTGCTTAGCCTCTGCCTCGCTCTCCCCAAACATGCTTAAGGCCTGAGGGGGCCCGGGCCCAACGATCACATCGACATCCTCGCTTCTTAGTCCTACCGCATAAGCAGTGTGGGCTCACATAAATCATTCAGAATCCTGCTTTTGTGTTTTTTTGTCCTGGGCTTTCAGTCCCTAAAGACTTCATGTGAAATTGCATCAGTATGTACCTTCAGGGTGGAGTCATGAGTTATTTAATTGTGTGTACCAAAAAGCCTATGTCCTGTTGGTGGGTCCGTTGTTTTGTTCGGTGACCCATCATCCTTTGCTGACGCACTTGTACGGAAATTGAACTTGAATACAGTCACAGAAAAGCAGATTAATCAGGCTTTGTTAAATGTTACATTTAAAAGGCCTCATTTTGCTGAGTAATATTTGGAACAATCAGCCTGCACTCAGAAACAAGCACCTGGAGACTGCAAAGTTGTCACATAATGGACTCAGACTCCAGCAATGACAATAGTCAATTATATACAATATATGGCCCTTGTGACTATGCAAATGTCTGAAGATGGCAAATCCTTCAATGGCATTTTAATAAAAGGGCTTAGAAGCCAGCCATGTACAAAACCTAATGAGAATAACTGCCATATACATGAAAAGATATTCAAATTAATGCTACAATAAGATAATAAAACAGCATCTAGTCAGGTACCCTAACTGTTCCTAAGCAAAATATAGGTTCTTCTTAGCAGTGGAACTTGCAAGTCCACTCAAGACAGCATGCTATAATGAACAACACCAGAATAGAATAACATTGGAATACAAACTGTACATTGTTTATTTGAGTAAAAGGCTGGAAATAAACAACCCTGTAGCTAAAGCATACACAGATGGAAAAAAAAAATCACCGATCTGGTGCCAGTAACAGCTTTTCTTATTTGTCAGCAGGTCCTTGCATGTGCCCCTGAGGCACCCCACTATCCGAGCTGGCATTGCAATTTACAGTTAGCGGGAAGGTGAAAGTTGAATAAAAAAGGTTAAAAAAAAACACACACTAAAATGCTGATGTTCTTTACTTGCTACATGGAGTAGAGTGCTGTACCCAGTGCCTTGCCAATTAGGCCTGTTTTTAAAATAGCGGCACACGACTCCTCGCCGTTTTCCGCCAGCATGTTTTCCCGGTCTCTACGGCGAGCTTTATTAGTGCCATCCATCTGGCGCTCACACTCCGCGCTTTCTGGGAGTGGACATCCACGCAGCCAACGGCGTGCTACCTTCTATCGGCCCTAGGAGATGAGGGCTTGGGGCACACAGCTAGCCTCCCGCCCTCCTCCCTGGCCTCCCCACACGGGCACAATCTGCCCTCGCGAGTTTGGTGATAAATCCCGTCCTTCATAAACCTGGGGGGCGTTAGGTACGCAGTTAGGACTGAGCACAGTGATGAGTGATGTACGTAAATGACGGTAAAGAGGTCTGAAAATGTGCAAATGAATGACCTTGCTGGTGAGAGAGAGAAAGAGAGAGAGAGAGAGAGAGAGTGGGGGATCAGCAGGGTTGGAATCCCTCACTACCGTCAATCATCTTCAAAACTGCACTGCAAATACAATTCCAGCTTGGGTAAATCATATTATTTAATATGTCAACCACTCCTGGATCATAGGAATAACATCACTGGAACTCAAAACTGGAAGATAATTAGATCCTAAACAGAATATACACACAGGCAGAGCACCTGGTAAATGTCATTAACACAAGGCAGAAGCAGGACTTGACCAATAGGCTGACATGGATGAGCACGACTAATCCCAGGACAGACTCTTCAGAGCTGCAGTCGTTAATAAAATGAATACTTCCCCTCCCTCAATTTATTCAAATGTCTACCCCAGAAAAGATGGTGGGGGAGGAACTCCAAGACAGACTAGCAGCCCAGTAGATCTTTTCATTCTTTTCTTGCTCTCTAACACTAAAACATCTATACTTAAGTTATCTGAGTAAGAATTCTTATTTTGCTATGACATCATAAATGTACGTTTTTCATACCAATATCACCCATTGAACTGAGAGAGCAGCAGCAGCAGTGACAGAGGGGAACAGGCACTAAGTCAGGCAGCATCGGCAAATAGGTACTGAGCTCCCGTTTCAGCACGGTAGCGGCGACCCCTTTTCTACGCGAGAGCGCCCCCCCCCCGCGCGCCCGAGCCGGCCTTGCGGCGCCGCCCACCTGAGTCTCCCGCGGGCGTGCCTCCTCAGGCTGAGCTTGTCGGCCTCCTCCTGGACGCGGTGCAGCGAGGGCGAGCGGGAGTGTGAGCTGCGGGAACTGCCGGTGCTCTGCAGGCTGCTGTCGGCCGCCTCGCCGCCCGCCGGCCCGCCCGCCAGCGGGGGCAGGCTCCGCAGCGAGGGCACGGGCGAGTGCGAGGGCGCCCGCCCGTCCGAGTTGAGGTTGTTGTCGCTGGCGGAGCGCAGCAGGGAGCGGGGCGACGTCAGCGTCCCGGCGCCCGTCACCCGCCGCCGGTTGGTGTAGGTGGGGGTCTCCCTGAAAGGCACTGTGGACGGGAGCACACGACACGGGGGTATTAGTCGCGGGGGTGGGTGAGGGAGACCCCCAGCTACCGCTGCACATTACCCCACTCAACTCCTGCTGTGAAAGCTGATTGACTAAAAGATTTCAGCATCCACTGTAACCTTGAAAAATGTCACACATTTTTATGGAACTGTCCCTGCTGTAAAATTCTGGTAATCCAATACATGAAAGCCTGTTTATAAATTCCTTATGTCCCTCTATGCTCAAACTGAATTAGCTGATGAGTAAACGATTAGGAATAAAAAGGGTACAAGAATATCACCACATGTGTTTAGAGAAATGTCGGAAGTCAGTATTCAGCTGCAGCCTTAACTAAATACTATGGCAACAGGGGGAAAGGAATCATCTGGGGAAAGCACATTCCAAATTATTCCTAGCAATAATAACAAAATCAGTGTCAAATGGTTAAGTAACAGGATGACAAAACATATCAAGGGAAAGAGAGGGTGGGGGAAAGATCAGAGAAGCCAGGGAAAGGCTGATATTGGGCTTCCCACACAAGGTGGCACTGTTCTCCAAGTTCCTAAAGAGGGAATATTTTGAGGTGAGAATGAGGCTGGGCGTTTGACTCTGGATGAGGGAGGGAGGGAGAGATGCAGTGCCATTAGGCAGAGGAGTGAGTGAAGAGAAATCAACCTTTAGTCTCAGACCTCAAACACTCGGAGCAGTGGGTCCCTCTGCCCCTCTTCTTGGGCTGATAATTGCGGCCTATATCATTTTACTGAATGAAACATCACTCCATGACACCTTACGCCATGTATCACAGACCCCACTCCTTTTACACATGGAGTTACCCATGTGATCAGCATGCATCTATTACATGATTATTACATTATTATTAACAGTTAAAGAAATAGTAGTGCTTTAATTGCAATAGTGGAGGTAAATTTGTAACACTAGTACCAATAGAGGTAGTACTATTACTAGCAGACCTATAGAGGTGACAGTATCGGTAGAAGTAACAGTAATGTTGCAATGCAGGAAGTAGTCATGGTAGTAGAGTAGTGGTAGTAGCAGTAACAGTAGCAGTAATAAAAGTAGAAGTTGAGACAGTTGCAGTAGGTATAAACAGTATTAATGGTGATTGTTGTAACAATAGTAGCTATTGCAGCAGTAGCACAACTGGTAGTAACTAAATTAAATTAGTAGTCGTAGTGGTGGTGCATTGTGGTTAAGATATCAGCAGCAGTAGTAAAAGTAGAATTGGTGCATTATCAGTAATAATGAGTAATACGGGTGATGTTGGTAAAGATATGACTGGCAGCAGTAGAATCAGTAGATTGCAGAAACGTCCTCATAGGGATGAAAACAGCTGACAGCACTACCTTCCGCCCAAGGCTAAAAACACGATCAGACTAAGGGGGCGAAAGGGATAACAGCCATGCTGTCATTTTCATTACCATAACAATTGAATCGCATCCTGTCTTTATCTGTGATTTCAGTACCTTGTTTTCTGCAGTGCTGTACACTTTATTAGAAATGATTAACTCATCTCAAAATCTAAAATCTAATCATCTAAAAAAACCTCCAGCATGTCAGTTTGAGATCTGTTTAATTCTGACAGCCGGTCAGCTGGAGGAGGGGAAAGGCCAATAAGCAGGCAGGTGTGAGCTGACAGACACAAGAATTAGGGGGTTAAGCTTGTAACCGGAGGGTTGCTGTTTTATGTCCCATGTGAGGCATTGCTTTAGTGCCTGTCAGCAGGACTGAATCTAAATGCAATATACATGCTGCCACTGTACATGAACAGAACCTGGACATCTGAGACCCTGTTCACAAATCGTATATTGTATTTATCTTTCACTTGCCCAGCATTGAGTTGCTTGAAATGCTCCACATCAACAAAATTCTATGCTGCAGAACTGATTCTTAAAACAGATACAATTTCACCCGTACAAACACAATTAAAATGTGTCCATTGAAAAAGCCAGTAAGCTCCTCTGGCCACAAAATATCTATATTCAATACTGAAACAGTGACATGAGGCATACAGGCAATATCAATAGGAAGTCTTGTTTCCCAGTAGGTGGTATGCTACCACATTATGCCAATTGTCAGTCACACAGACACCATAATTGCATTATTATCTTCTTTATTTGCTAAGCTGACACCCTTTCCCCCAGTGCCTTAACCAGCTTATCATCTGAGTATATATCTGGATACTTACTGAAGCAATTCATGGTACATTGATATTGTATTCGCCATACAACTGTGCATGCTGTATGTTCTCCAGAATAAGCTATTGTAATATAAATGATATGAAAACTCATTGTAATCTTACTGAATTGAATGGAATTTCAAGGCATACATATATATATAATACATGTAAACGCAACAGACCCCTACTTGACAATTTCACTCATTTCCCTCACTGTAAAAGACAAGGGGTTCTCTTGTGTAGAAAATTTTTTTGATTAACTGCCGGGTTAAATGTGGCACCTAACGTGATGGATGATGGACTATGATTGCGAGTGTGTGGTGGAGATGCTCGTAACTGCGGCCCTTCTGGAGAGCGTTTCAGGGTGAGGAGATAGGAGCTGTTGGATAATGCAGTGCTGTGATCATCCAGATGATCTCGGCTGGAGAGGGATGGATTCTTTTAACTGCTTCAGCTCTCGTTGGGATGGCCGCGCACCCCATCATTTTAGGCAGAGAGTGCAGAAAAAATGAAATGAGTCAGGCATCACTCGGGCGAGGAGGAACAGAGGGGTGAATTGAATTGAATCCATACACCTATCCAGGTCCCCAAATTTCACACAAGTGTGCCACTTCTAAAGCCAATCCAATCTAAAGAGAAAGGTCTGTTACAAGGCTCTGATTTGGCAGTTTTTGTGCAATTCTTGGAAATATGGCAATATGGGAACAAAAGAGAGCAATATGTTGCAAAATGCTGTCAATGGAGATATACTAGGGGGTTTACTTTCAGAGACAGTTGACAATCCATGAGTGTATATTTATTCAGTATATACCAGTGAATTTGTTTCTTGTCTGTCATAGACACCTCTGGGAAATATGAGCTTTCTGTGTTCATACCTCTGAACAACAGGGGCCTTTGTGTGTGTGTGAGCTCATGGAATTTCATTTAGGAAATTCTTTACCCCCCACTTACGGTTAATTACAAACATTCTGGGGGTCGGGAGGGCCATTGTAGAGAACTGATCAATGTTCAATCTTGCTATTGTCATTTTACATTCATTATAAACTCCCTGTGAATAGAACATAAGCATTTCAAAATTAAACCCAGGGAAGGGACTCGTTTCAACAAACCAAACACAGTGCATGATGATGGCCACAACAAAGGTGGTTGATCACCCTGGGTTTTTTGTTAGAGAGCCGTCCTAAGAGCCGCTTTAGGGGTTCTTGGCTGCAGACCCTCTGGCAAACTAGCCATGTATGGAACAGTGTTCATTCCCTTTATAATCCATTGTTTGATTCTGTCTGCAATGCCATTATTTTTGTTTGTTTCCAGTGACATTTAATGCTCTGCATCGGTTCATTTCATCGTTTTGTTTCAGTGTCTTGTGACCTTAAACTTGCATAACAGCCATTCAGCACACGCTGGTGGCTTGTGTGCCGTCTTATATTCAGTCAAAGGGGTTTTCACCCTAATGGTTCCCTTGGGGGTGGAGGGACAAAATTCACAGATGACAACATTCCACTTACCAACATCTGATGCTTTGTGAATCTTTATGATTTCAGCCAGATCGAAATTCCCAGCTATAATTGCCACCTGCACAGACACAAAAAAATGGGGAAGAGGTTAAAAAATATTAATTAAAAACTATCATCATCTGTCCACTTTCAATTTCACATTCCAATGTTAACAGATGAGCTCCATATTAATGTGTAAGGGTTCTGAACTAACACTCTCTGTGAAAACATTTCGCTAAACCAAATGATGGCAATAAATTATATGAGCTACAAATGAATGACAGGAAATTGTAAGATAAGTCCATTTGGAAAGTACTTTGATGGATCTCTCTGAGATTTTGAACATCTCATAACGTGGAACAACAAGGGCATATTGTTTAATTTCAAATGCAAAAAAGCAAGTTTCTTTCACATCCAGTGTGTCTGACCCTGGGAATTTGAATCTTCTTAATCCCCAATAGACCTAGAGGAACCTTTATATTTCAGCAATAATCTGAAAAAGAGGGCCTTGCATTATGCATGTAAACCAGGGTAATCCTCAGAAATAAGCGATTTCTCCATGGAAATGACCAAAAACTGGCATTTATTCATCATAGTGCTATTGGTTTACACAGATGCCTAGTGACCTAGTGCCTTTATCTCAATCCACATTGTGTTTCTTTAAGCTCCTCCCACCTCAAGATCAGCACCATTGGGTGTGGTGATCTACTATAAGACTTCGACTGGATTCGCACAAACTTGTTGCTTCTGCATCAAGATGTAAGAAGAACTGAGGGCTCCCAAGAGCAGCACAGTGGCACTGTCATGCGTAAGCATGCAGACCGAAGAAGTGAATTGATCTTCACACTTGAGGGAGCAATGTCCTAACATACAACTTTCACCAGTGAGATATTTGCATGCCTTCCCATTGAAATGTCATCTCCAAGCTTACATGACACTTTGAGACCCAGCCACATTCGGTCAAAACATGATGCACCATGTCTTTTTTCTTTTCTTTTTTCAACTTTAAGTTTTTCCCCCCAGTTCCTCAGACAACAGTGTATCTTTGGCAGGATAAGCCAAAACTGTCACACAAAAATGAACTGACACAACCAAAAATGTGTAAATGGAGAACTTACTTAAATCTGCTGCCTGAAATTAAGTACATTGCTTTGGTTATATTGCATTCTGCATTCTCATATTGAATTCGGCCCTGAATAGCCTCAAAGCAGCTTGAGAGAATGATATTACTTAAGGGAAACTACTCAGCACCTACAGAAGAACTCTCGCACTGGACCTTCTAATGTAGATATGCTTCTAATCAAAAGCCTGCCCATGTTGATTAATTTTTCACATTTGAATTCCAAACACAGCGATGCTATTGCCATAAATCTGTGAAAAGTGAAAGGAAATACTATGGTACATAATTACATGAAGTTTACTGATATGTGACAATTATTTTTATTATTTTTTATTATGATAGTTACTTACAGGACATGATTCATTTGCATACTAGGGGCTCCTACTCAGTTGAATTTGCGTAGCTCATACTTCATATTGTGAATTTGAGCAGAAAGTCTAAAATGGGTCCCACTAGCATTTGGTAATCCTTTTCAGAGTTGCTGGCTTACATGTTCCCTTCATGAAATGCACTGTACTTCCAGAATAATGGTGTGTTGCTCATTCTCCCCCCTCCTCCTAAGTCATTTCAATTTAAATAGCACTTTACTGACATGCCTTTCTAATGTGCAGCAGTGGCAAAGTGGGGTTATGAATGGGAAATGTATGACACACTAGCAACAATGCTGGTGACAATTTACATACTGATATAGTTAGGGATTAGTGGAACAATGATAAGAAAAAAAATAAGAGAAAGAGAGACGAGGCTGCATGAATGAGAGTAACTAATCTTTCCCCCACTCTCTCTCTGCTTCTCTCTCTCCTCCCCTTCCTCTTCATACCTGCAATGCACTGTATTCCGATACTTGCTGTATGGGACATGTCATCTACTGTAACACAGAACTGCGGTCCCCCAGGACAGCCATCATTCTGTTGCATTGAGAGCATTGGCCATTGTTGTGTTGTGTGTGCGTGCATGTGTGTGCGCGTGTGTGTAAGAAGAACATTTGTGAATTGAGGTGGGTAGATGGGGGACTTAATTAAATCACATAAACCCGCGCCACATAGGAAGAGGAAGCAGATGCACATTCTATCCGCTGTACTCTGAGAATACACAGCCACGCGGGGGTTTGGGCCAGTACGCCAGGGAAACACTCACAAAAGCAAAGCTGGATCGTGACGTTCTCGGTGGAACTTGCAACTATTTCCACTTTGTCTCAGTAACAGCATAGACAAAAAGCAGCTTTTTTTGTGTTCACAGCTTACTGCCTTTCCTTACCTCACAAGTACCCAGGGTTCCCTTGGCTGTTTTCATGGACTAAACTAGACCAGACCATGTGACCCATACCACATGACTTGCACAACCCAATCCTGATGCTCATAGCACTGCAGTCTTCACTTTATCAGCAAGGTGAGTTTGAACCCAAAATGTACCAAAACTGTATCCAAAACACTGGATGCTATGAAGGTAGATAATAGGCAGGCAGATTCTCTTTGATTGTAAAGAATCACTGAGGAATTTTGTATGCACTGTCAATGTCTCACTAATTCATTTAAACACAGCAGCAGGTCAAAATGACGTGGACAAAACAAACAAGACAAATATTTCTATTCATTTTGCTCTGTGTATGACCTTATTCATTTCCAAATGAATAAATGCAAATGAATAAGGTCATACACAGAGCAAAATGAATATAAATATCTGTCTTGTTTGTTTTGTCAACATCATTTGTATATATTTAGGTGCTTGGATAAAAAGGGCACTGACGGCTGTCAGTCGGAGGCAGGTCTCTTCAATGCTGCTTTAAATAAAACAGCTGGTATTAGTCTCCTCTGGCATCATGCCTGTCTGTGCGTATGAAGTTAAGAATCACCGAAACCCACAGAGTCAGAACTGAGGCATCACGGCGGGTGTCACGGACATCTCTAAAACAACAGGCCCAGCTCTGTCTACAGACTGAAAAATGAAGAAACAGAAGGAACAGATGTGCTTTCATTGGGTCAGGTCCCAAAGGTCCCAAAGAAACATTCTCTTTGGACCCAGAGCTTTTTGCTGCAGAGACCACCTCTCCCCTCCTTGCCCCAGCTCCTTGAAAAATTTGCTTCCCCCTGGCTTGCTTGCCCCCTTGTCTCCCTTTTCAAACTTTGGGAAGACACTGAATCCTGCACATTTGGCAGACACAATGGAACAAAAAGTATGCCATTCTTTGTCTTTGGAAAGGCAAACATGCCATGCAAACATGACAGTCCCTCTGAACCACAGTCCCTCCCAGCTCTACAGACGTGCGCTACAGACGTAATTGCTTCCCGTTCCGACTCTGCTGCACAATTATTTTCCCTCCACTAGTCGCTGCGCGCGAGGGCTAATTAATTTTCACACATTGGCTTTTCTTCATTAAGAAGCCGATTATACCAGCTGTCGGGCGATCTGACTGTTTGTTCTGTTGCTTTGCGGAGTCCTGCCCTGTGTACAAACAAATTAAGTTGGATTTCCATGGGACTTTTATGACAATGTCAATTTTGTGTGTGATGTTTGAAACAGTCCGCAACGTCTGAAAATTGGCTTTTTTTAGAATCAATTTTCATTTAGAGTTGGTAAGCTGGTATGCTGCATTGGTCCCCTGAAAGATGTTACTGCATTTCCTTTGGGTCTCTGCATAACAAGGAAGTATCATTTAGGGACAGAGGATTACAGCTCAACATGGTGGAACGGCATTGAAAGAGCTTTACATCTTTTATGCCCTGGCTCACGGAAGCACATGCTGGTTTCCCTCTGTCTCACGGCCTCGGTATGCTAACAGGAGCCCACCAAGGTGGAGATGTACGTCTACATTAGCCTCATCACTCAGCGGCAGTGAGGGATTATGGGAATTCATTACAGATGATGAATTGGTGGTGAGTACTGTCCTGCAGGGATCGTACTCACGACTAGGACACCTCTCATCATCTCTCACACTTTTTCGTTCTTTTTTCTCTCCTTCTCTTTCAGTCTTTATTTGCTAAGCCTTTATTTAATGCTCAATCAAAAGCCTCCGTTTCACTTACAGTGATGACATGAGAGACAAGGCCAAAAGGGAATGCAAACAGTTGAGGTGAGAGGGAATGATCAGGTGATGTTTTATCACAGCACACTGTTCAACTCACTACACTAGAGCTTTGGGTTTTCTAACTGGTCTAGAGTAAACTCTGCCCTTTACTGGCCAGATATATGTCCTTTCTCATCATGTTAACCCCCTGGAAGCAATTATCATCAGCACTGATGCTCCGCAGTGCAGAGCGAAGATTCACACTTGTTATAACAGCAACATCTCACAATCTCCTCTGAGTCTGACATTTCATAACATTATAGTATTCATCATTAATAATATATTCAATTAATCATATAGTGAATGTACATTACATAAAATTAACATATTAACATAAAATAGCTTACACTTCACATATTATACATTTACTCAGGTGGACACTAACTGAAGCATGTTCATTCAAGCAGCAATTCAGAATAAGTACCTTGCTTTACAGTATAACAGTAGTGCCCCCTCCTGGTCTCAAACCTGCAACCTCCGTGTTTACACGTCCAGCTCCGTAACAACTGTGCCGCATGCCGTGCAACAGCAGGCATGTCCTTGTGAATCTCTGCACCTCTCATGCTTTTTCTAGGCTAATTAAACGTCTCTGCAGCTTGTTGTCACTTACAAGTATTGCACAGCACAGAGAAGCAAAAAGGGTAATTAGATTAGCCATTCATCCTTTTCCGTTTTCCTGGAAATAGCTGACCTGACTATAAAGCCTATCCGTGTATCGTTAACGCACCGCGGTTTGAATTAGCATGCAAATGTAAACACTCTGATCTGTTAAGAAATGCTAATGAGCAAAAGTGCTCGCTGCATGTACCTGGTAGATTAAACTCCAGGTCTCCCAGGAAAACTAGGGGTGTGTTGGAGGTTTATTTGGACATTTAATGTGTGAATACAGAAGAGGTGCTTCTAGGAAAACAACAGGATGCTAATTAATGGGTCCCAAGGGGACAGGGGCAAAAAAAGCCTGTAAACATATTCATTTTACATGATTCTCTTTAACAGAAAGGTCGCAGAGGCACTATGTTAGGCACTTGTGGCTATCTTTCTTCAGGCTAGACTAATGAGTGCTACAGCATTTGAAATGGGCATTACAAACTTTTTATTACATGGCAACAACTTCCAGGTATGAAACTACAATGCACACACATACAATAGAAATGTGAGTCATGATGTTATCGTTTATGTGATATGCTAAAATGTGATATCATTTTACCCCTAAACCCACCATCACTCCTGACATTTTTCAAACTTTGTTAAGTTTGTTGCACTTGCATGGATTGGTAATGATTAGTTATGGGGCGGCAGTGTAACATAGAGGTGAGGAGCAGGGCTTGCATCTGAAAGGTTTCTGGTTTGATTCCCCACTGGGGCACTGCTGCTGTACCCTTGGGCCAGGCACTTAACCTACAGTAAATATTCAGCTTTACAACTGGATAGCATGCAAAAAATGTAATCCATTCAAGTCACTTTGGATAAGAGCGTCTGCTAAATGCCAATAATGTAGTGTAATCTAATGTACTTGCAACCAACTGTATGCTTGCATATTACGTAGGTAGCTAACATGTAATACCATATATGGAATATGTATTAAAACTTTTAAACATAAAGGTGGAAAACCTGCAACCCATTTACAAATGTAAACACTACCAGGTATGGATGGAAATTTGTACTTGCATAACAGTGGTGGCTTGTACGAGCTCATTACTTGTACAGCTATACAGTATAATAACAGGTTTATTTCTCAAGTGGGAACGGTTGTGAAAAAAACAAGCTTAGCGAGTTGCAGTGTATAAAGGCTTTTGTCATGAGCTGCGACCCTGACAGCTTTGCCAAAAGTGAAAAATTAGAGTGTCACTCACTGTCTCTGTAAGGCACCCAGTGCATCATTAGCGGACAGAGCACTCCAGACGCTCCCCTACGGGATTAGGTGTTCATAAACGATGATGGCCCCTGTCTGGCCCTTGCCTGATCGCCCGTGTTATTTCAGCAGTCTGGGGCTGCTTCAGAGATGCTAACCTCCGTCGGGGAGTAAAAATAGCCGTACATTTGTTACAATTACAGCCTAAGGGACCGTCCCTAAATCACTCAGCCTGCAAAAACGTCAGCAAAAGAGCATCCATTTCAGTCAGGGCATAATGACTGGAAACAGGGATGAAGGTCAATTCTTCTTGGGCGGAAAGTAAATGCCCATAGTTGCTCGAAACACTGATGAATTGTTTTAAACTCCGATAGCGGCAGATAGGCCAGCATTGCTTGCCCGTCACTCTCAGCTCTGCGTTAGCTCAATACTGCACTAATGACCTCACATCTCCTCCATGCAGCTGAGGTTCCCCCAAATACAACGCACACCTTTCACAGTCTGCCAGAAGCATGTCAACAGAGGCTTTTCCATAGGGCCAAATTTCTGTCTCGAGTCTTAATAGAGACAGTGGCTCAATACAAAATGCTCCTCTTAATCTTCATTAAGGCGCCCTGCGAGTGAGGTTGAGGCACACCTACCATGCACTTAATCACCTATTTGCCATAACAGACCCTCCAAAGTCTCCTTTGAAGTCTGTGATCTACTCTGTTGAATGCAGAAGATCTATTTTCATCAAAGGTGATCTATCCTGCACCGGCACTGACAACACTGCAAAGTGTTATTTTGACCACTGACCACATTGAAAAGCTTTCCTCACAGTATTGACCCAAGCCATCTGATGATCACTGGGCAAGTCAGAGCCCCTGTGCAAAAACCCACGAACGATCGCTCAGCGGGACACTCAAATTACCCAGAGTGCAAGGCGTGTCAAAGAGGTGAACTCGGTCCTCACCTGGAATGCAGTTTGGCTGTTGTAGTTCTTGATCTCCTTATTCGCCCCTCGAAACAAAAGAACCCTGGCGCAGCTATCCTGAAAAAAGGAGAGGGACAAAAGGTTTCAGCAATGAATTCTATTACAGGATTCTTCCACGGCAATTTCAAATGAACGCCTTCCTTTGTATGCAGAAACGCGATGCAAAAAAAAGAGACACCTTTTAAAATAGACAGCCCTCTAGCTCTACACTTATCTTGCAATACACCGGGCTCACATCAAACATCCTTGGCATTTACAACAGTTTAGGTAATTTCCAGCAGAGCGGATGTGTGCGGGAAATAATGAAAATACTGGGCCTGCAAAGCAATTGTATTAATTTCTCTATGGACTCTCCGGTACACACCATTACCTGAGCCAGGGCACTTGGTAATGAAAGGCTCCTCTCTCTGCACACACTTTGAGAAGCCCCCATTAAAACGCCATTAGCTCCATAGCAGGCCTGTCCTCCCACTCGTCCCCCCATTCAGAAGAGGATATTAACTAGATAACATGTAGGCGACAAACAGGCACTGCGCTGGAAAGACTTTTCCCTCAAAACATCACCAGCGTTTAACCACTGTGTCAATGGGGAGAAAAAAAAAGAATGATGCATTGGATGCTGTAGTCTGCATTGATTCCTTAGCCCCCACAGCGGGCTTGATGATCATTCCCCGAAGTGAATTTGTCACTGGCTGTTATTCAGAATGTAGATTTTAATTATCATATCGGGACAGAAAAAGCAATAAAAGGACATGGAATATGAAGTCAGATGGCGGTAATTGAAAGAGATTTATAACAAGTCGAAGGTTTCATCTACTGCTGATGGCCTTAGGCAAATACGCGGCGGTCACATTCGATGAATTTGTCCGACTCTGCGGCATGTCTGAGACATACAAGAGACATTCACATTTAATGAGCTCTGATTGATTGATAGGCAGTGGCAGCCAATTTAACTGCTGCTAGTAGATATAACCATGCAATACAGTCAAAGTGATGCTAGAAACTGAATCTGCAGGCATTACCAGGAGAGATTTCAGTAGGTCTAGACCAATACGCAAATATTCAACTACTAACAGCAACAACACACTGCCCACTAGTTTGGCTAACAAAGACGGTTTCCCATGCATCGGGTTGAAACTCCATTCCTTGGATTCATTACCCTGTGGATGATCAGTGTCTAATGCCTGGCATTTATTGTCCATGTAGTAAAGGCACATACCTGTAGAGTGTGTACCATATTTTTCAAGATGATGGTGACAGTTCCCTGGTTGCTAGCACAGACTGAGGGAGACGAATGTGCATTTGCAAGGAAAATGGAGGGAGGGCAGGAGTAAGGGCTTTCCAGGATGCTGTAGGCCTTTCAGAATGTCCAACTAAATGACAATGAGTCCAGATCTCCCTGGCAGCTTTCTCTCAATCTCTTGTCTTTTCCTGCGTCTATTTCACCCTATCTTCCTCTCTCTCCATCTCCTGTGGTTCAGTCTTATCCCCCTCTTTTTTCCCTCTCTCTCTTTGTCCTCTCTGCCTGCGTTCTCCGTGGCAGTCTCTCCATCGCTCTTGCTCTCTCCCTCTCTCGCTCTGTCATGGCTGTCGTAATTAGCAGGCAGGCCCTCTGCTGGGACCAATTAGACCCAAAGAGCAGACTCTGGCTGGAGCGCCATACATCTTTAGCCCAACAGAGGTGCTGCAGCCACTCGAGCTGAGATCACAGAGTGAGCTGGAGAGCCTGAGAGAGACAGAGAGGGAGAGGGAGGCCGAGGACTGCATTTAATGAGCCTCCTACAAAAAAATAAGGAGGAATAAACTTTCAGCTTGGTATAGGAGTCAGAATTTGCCCTCATATGAAAAAAAGAAAAATAAAAAACAAAACACAAAGGGGAAAGATGTCTGCTGTGCACCGCACCTGTTCGGGAAAGAGGGCAATTACCACGCTGCATGAGCAGCGCAAACTGCACATCTCTTCCAGAGTTTCACTTCCTGATCAAGCGTTAAAAACCGCAAACGGCTCGTATCAATCTCAAGTCGTCTTCCTTGGGAGGAAGAGAGGAGAAATCGCAGGTGAGACTCCCTTCCTCCCTTTCCATCCTTCCCCGAAGAGCTAGCCTTAAGTTCCCTCTCCTGTCCCAACATTACAAGAAGAGTCCACTAACATGTGACATGTAGATCTACACTGTGTGACCATGGGTTTTAAAAACATTCCCGTGAAACAGAAATGTAATTAACGTAACAGAAAAGCCATGCCTAAGTGAATATTTTCCGATTTCTGAGGAAACAAACAGAGGCATTGCTGTGTATGAATGCATGGGCTTATTATCTGTGAACAATATAACCGCTCCATGTAATGCTACTGACATTAAAGTATAACCTTTCTGAAATGCTGTGAAATGTTATTTACACAATATTCTGCTGTGTAAGAATATAACACAGAGGATATATAAGCTGTGTAGGTGGGCATTTGATAAGAAAACGAATAGTACAATTTGTGTACTGGGCTGTGTGGCCTGTGCTCCATAGTAAACTCAAAGAGTTTTGAACATCTGGCTATGTTTCTTCCTGCTGCCATTGCCTCATGTCTCTTTGACGGGTCTCCATTTTCTGGTTTGACAGAGAAGCGCTGGCAATCTGTTCAGCACTAATCAAGGGTATCAGATTTGCCTGATTACGGTCAACACACAATCTAGAAGAAAAGGTACTCTGCTGGGACTGTTTAGTGTGCTGGTTTAATTAGTCAAAACAGAGGCGGACAAGATTAATTAGATACTGTATTTGAATAACTATTTGCACCCAGTTCTGGTGAATTACAGGGTTGTATCAATCATGATCCAAGCATCCAGACACACAGCACGACACTGGTATAACACAATTCAAAGTGGTCAGGAGGAGCCTAATTCTGCAGTACTGTGTGAAAAACACTGAGGAAAAAGTTCAAAAAAAAATTTCAAAGAGATGATGAGAATCTTCACTAGCACATTGATGCCAATCTTTTAACCAAGAAAGCAGGCCTCAAAGACAGGAAATAATATGGAAGCTAACTTTAAGCTAGTGAGGGAGGGTGGTAGAGACTGGGTCTAATACCATAGGCACATGATGAAGTCATTGCCTTTCCAGGCAGGGGCCACACCGTTTTCTGACAGGTCATTGCTGAGAGAGGCATGCTGGGAGATTAGCAACGTACCACAGTTTCCTGAAGTAAGAGGGAGCTTTGGCATCAACAATGTGTGAATATCACACTTTGTATTTGAAAATTTGACCCTTATGAAGAAATTATGATAAAGCAATACAAATATAAACTATCCACTACAATGTGACTACCCTGCAACCGTCTCTCAACAAAAACTTGAACTTGTTAGCAGAGCTGTAAAATAATTCTATGGAGAATGCATACAGTGCCCTCTTGTGGTCAAAGATGACAATACAGACCATAACTTAGGCAGAAATAAAGAGTGACAGAACAACCACTGCAGTGCTTGAAGCCAAATTTCAAAAATAAAACATGAACAAAATGAAAAACCTCTTAAAATGATTTACAAGCCTTTATGAATAATAAAAATTTATCTGTATTAATATAAAAAATATTACCCAGAATTCTACCCAAAATATGAAGCCATTAGAGGCTTAATAACCACTTTGGTTATTGCACTAAATTATTTTTTTCCTTAAGCAAGATTAAGAGAGCGGGACACTTTTTTGATAATGAAAGGGGAATGTGCTGCACTATATTACAACCTGTGGTGTTGTAATTGGATGGTCAGTGGCAAATAATAGAGCCTGCATCTGTTGACTGCTTCCCTTTAACAACGGCACATGCATCAAGGGAGTGACAGTCACCTTCCATAACAGCCTGAGTTTCCCATTACAGACAAATGATGTTGCAGAAAGATTTTGATGGCTGTGAAATGTTTCGAAACCCAAGGGAGAAACCATCACTTGCTGGCCAAATATAAAAGAATAACAGTAGATTAAGCTGCAATTCAGGGAGAAAAATCACATAACAATAAGATGAAATAATTGTGTAGTATAAATAGATATACAGTTAAGAAAAATGTATGTGCATTTATATATAGGAAAAAGTTTGGATGTTGCCCTAAATGTTGCCCTAAATTGTAATGCAAAGGCATTACAGAACAACAGAAGATAAGCCATTCTTAACTCAAGCCAGTCTATTTCTGACAAAAATTATTACCTTATTAGTCATGATTATTCATTCCTGTAGAGTAGTGACTTCCCCAGTCAAAAAATACTGTGGAAGATCTAAAGGTGATTAAGCTCCATTATTAAATGGAACAAATCAGGGAAGGTTTTACTTGCTCTTAATTGGCATGCACCAATTATCAGTAATGTGAAATGAAATGCTCTTTCCTGTTGCATTCTGGGAGACATTGTGCCCGCCTGCCAGGCTCCTCCACCAATGACTCTTCTCTCCATGCATTATTCAGATTAACTTCACAATCAAATGTGTCATTTGCATTAGTCAGCCCCACGTCTTCTGGAGAAATGAAGTCCGTTCCAATTAAAAATGCGCCCGGGGGTGAACTTAAGGCAAGTCAAAGTGACACCCTGAACACATGTTTGAGGTTAATTTTACATTCGGCGGGCTGTAATTGTGGCGGAACTGAATTTGGGAGCAACGATAGCAATTGCCAGCTGGTAATGGAAAGGGGGACAGATGTCTCTGCGTGACTCTCTCCTCCAGGTCGATAATTGTGACTCTCTCCGTGGCCTCTGAAAACAACACGTGGAGCGAGAGAAGCCCGATTTGACTGGGATGCATTTTGTCACTGCTGTGAGTGGCTGAACAGCCCTTTCAGAAAGAAAAAAGGAGGACAGGGGTGGAGATGAGGGAGGTGGAGCTGGGCGTGTCCCTGACAGCGGGCTCATCTTCCTGGCCAGGCTTCTTAGACCCATTTACATTTACATTTATTTATTTGGCAGACACTTTCATCCAAAGCGACTTACAAGTGAGGCAGAGTACAACACAAGCAAAAAGCCATATAAGGAGTCAACCATATTAGAAGAGCACCCCTCTCTGTGTCTCCCCATTAGGAGACGACCAATCAGAGAGCTCCTGCCAATCACTTGGGAGGGTCGTGTCTCACCAGCACGGCCTCAATCCCAATGTCATCCTGAAACCGGTCACCACAGTCTACTCCCTCTGCAGCTGCACACCCTCCGTCACAAGCCTCCTTCTCTAGCCCTCCTCTTAACACCACGCCCGGTTCCCCCGGTGCCGCTGGCATCGATCACCTCATTGGTCGATGGCTTGACTGACTGCGGCCCCAATCAATGGCCGCTCGGCTCAGTGTACCAAAGTCCCCCGCTCCGTGTGGATTACTGTCATTATACCAACGGCCGGCTTTACCCCCAGCCCCCACCTGTAATTACCCTCTGTGGCTGCCCCATCAGGCTTCTGTCACCCTGTTCTCCAGCAGCGTCCTCGGGATCGATAGACACCGCAGTCGCTTCGACGCCGCCCCGCCTCCAGTCTGGCCTTTCGGAGGGACTGTCATTTTTTGGAAGTCGCAGAGGGACCCAGGACTGGGGAGAACTCAATCCAATTTTAAAAGGATAAAAGTTAGTTTTCTCTCCATTTCACAACTTTAAGCATCCTGCCAAAACGCCTGACCATTGTGTACTAAAGTGCACTCTCGCCACATCTGTACGCTGTACAACGGAGTAAACAGGAGTAATTGGTCAAGTTGAAATGTATCTGTTCATTTATGATGAGTGTGTCTACTTTGTGATGCGTGTGACCAAAGTATTTCCATGTCCAGCTCCATGTGCAGAAGGCTCTTTTGTGACGTGGGGGGGTGGGAAGGCTCCGGTTCACTGGAGCGCTAGCTGCCGGGAGACTGTCCATCTGTGTGAAGGAGGGTGTCAGGGGACAAGGAGGCCCGCAACAACCCGAATGCAGCTCACCCATCTGCCACAAAGCTGCCTCTGAGCCGCAACACTGAGGCGGCACTGGGTCTGCAGCACAGAGCACAACACACTCACTCTCTATCACCTTCACTCACACACTCACTCTCTCTCTATCACCCTCACTCACACACTCACTCTCTATCACCCTCACTCACACACTCACTCTCTCTCTATCACCCTCACTCACACACTCACTCTCTATCACCCTCACTCACACACTCACTCTCTATCACCCTCAGTCACACACTCACTCTCTCACTCTCTATTACCCTCACTCACACACTCACTCTCTCACTCTCTATCACCCTCAGTCATACACTCACTCACTCTCTATCACCCTCACTCACGCACTCACTCACTCTCTATCACCCTCAATCATACACACACTCACTCACTCATTCTGTCACCCTCACATACACTTACTCACTCATTCTCTATCACCCTCACTCATATACTCACTCACTCATTCTCTATCACCCTCACATACACACACTCACTCATTCTTTATTACCCTCACACACACACTCACTCACTTACTCTCTATCACCTTCACACTCACTCACTCACTCACTTTCAGCCTCACTTATTCATTTCAACTACCATTTCCACTACCCTTCTTCCTTCCTCCCTCAACCACTAGTTCCGTACTAACAGACTCAGTCACTGACTGACCCACTCACACACACTGTTTACCCCACCATACCCAGGGGTATGGCTTGCGCCAGGGATTTACTTGCGCATCTAGCTACTCCACACCACAGAAACCAACAACCACTACATTTGTGAGCCATCCTGGCTCAGGAACACATCCCATGGCACTTCAACAGAGCCAACAGGGGCCTTGATTGCCAGATGACAGCATAAAGGTAACCTCCAAGGTCACTTGGACAACAATTCCATCATTTAAAGTGAATAGAGACATATTTTTACAGGCTGTCAACAGACAGCAACACCTGTAATCTCTGCATACCATCTTATATTCTGGCAAGAGAAATGTCACAGTATCCAGATCAGTATCATCTGCTCTGTGCCTGTTGAGACAATGGTGTATGAGAGCAGCATATGGCCCAGACCAACTTTTACTGAACCCAAAACCCCTCACGCCAGGTCAGCCATATGCTACTGTGTGTCTAATAGCTTCATTTTTCTAAACGGCAATTTACATGAGCTTTTCCTCCTAATCGCTTTGCAAATGACTTGGCACATCCCACGGAAGAATGGAACGACCAAAATTAAAAATAATTTGGCTAATTAGGGCAATTTTCCTGGGTCGAATCAGCTGTCCCGCTGGGATGCATTTCGGGTCGAACGTCGCCCTCGGTCCGCGCGAAACCTTTCTCAGAGACGTGGGATATTTGCATGCGGTCGGAAGCTGTTCGTAACAGAGCTGCACCGGCTCTCGTGCGATGTCGCATTCCATCGGGAATCTGCGTGGCTTTAAAGGGGACTGCTTCACACCCAGGGCTGAATGTCACAATAATTCCTCTCTACAATGACCATCCCGGAGTTCACGAAGGCTAAAATTACCATTCGGCTCCAGCATTGCGTAAACAGAAAGCAAGAACATGCTGTTCGCGTGGTGCCATTCTGAGAGGGCTGCATACCCTTGAACCACATGGTGTTCTACTGCAGATTTCCTCAGCACAAAGCAGTTGCATTACATCACATTACAGTGCATGATAATAACTCAACAGAAGTGCATTTCTGTGTCCTTAAACCATATTCACTTGGATTATGATTGGTACAGATATATGAGCTCCTCCTCCTACAGTTATTGCACTGGCAGTGACTGAGTTAAAAATCGCCAATATCAGGAAATAAAGTGAATGCTTTAGAAAAGACAAGTGATTCCATTTACATCAAATGACAGCAACCTTCCAGTTAAATTTAAATCTGGTGCACCCATGGACAAGGAGAATGTAGGCCACTCCTCTTGCAAATCCAAAGAGAGAGTAGACTAACCCTCTGCCACTCCCTCAGGATAGAAGTGAATGCCTTGCGGCTTGTATGCAGTATCGATACCTCGCCTGTACAAGTGTAGCTCTACAGAGCTCACTGAGCCTGACTGCTGTCAGCAGAACAGCCTCCACGCTGCCACTGGGGACATTCTGAGGGATAGCATAGCTTCTGAGGCTGGGCCTACTTTAGCACTGACGCACCTGGGCACTACAGGTTATCTGACACCTCCAGTGGTGGCCGGGGCCGGGGGGCGGGGCCTGTGGACGGTCCCCTGTATGAGGGACGTATCGGTCAGTTGTATCAGTTGGGACTTCATTCGACTCAACTGCGTTCTAACCAGCAGCTGCGCAGAGCTAGCCCTCTGGGCAAAGGCAGGAGAGTCCTCTGTGCATGCCAGCGGGAAAGCTCGGATTGGTATGAGGGAAAGGGGCATCGATTCCCTCCCCAACACTGTCATTGACAACCTCTAAGGGGAGGAGAGAGGGAGGAGGGAGAGTGAGAGAGGAAGGGAGGAGGAAAACAGGGGGAGAGGAAAAAAAGAAAGAAAAGGTATGGGTGAGAAGGAGGGAGGGAGAAAAAGAAATATAGGGAGAGGTAGACAGACAGAAGGGGGGAGAGAAGGAAGGACAGGGCAGAAGGAAGGGACAGTGAGAGGACAGCAAGAATCCATGCCAGGGAATACCTCTTCTTGATGCCAATGAGGTGGTGTCTAAAATTTCAGCATCTGTCCTCTACATGCTAGTTGTTTTAAGGGCAGACATAACAGCTTACAGAAACACCAGGTCAGAAAGCTCTGTAAATTTGGCAAAGGTAACTCCAGCTTCTCAGGATCACAAGTCAGTTGCAACTAAAATATCACCTCATTTTATTCAAAAAGTCCAGACCGGAAAGCTATGCACTTAATTTCACCTGATTTATGAAAATTGATCCACTATTAACCCACATCATAAATACTTAAAGCATTAGTCTACTGCTAATTATATTCATGGAAATTGCCCTTGTGTGATTAATCTGTTGACCATCAATCCACCTTTGAGACACTGGCAATATCTTCCTGTGAGCCAAACTACATCTTTGAAAAGAAAATACCTATGCCAACTCAGACCATCAAGGTGATTATTATTATTCAGTTGAGAGGGGAAACAGCCAACCTGTTAGCAGATTGCAGATAACACCTAACAGCAGATACCGATCAGGATAAACAGCATATCACTGTACTCCTGAGCACCCACAAATACTCATGAAGGGCCTCAAGAGGACCAAAGAGAGCTGAACTCCATCCCTACCCTGCGGGCCCAGGTCTCCTCCTGACAGCGTGTATGTGCAGAAGAAGAAGGGTCTGACCGGTGGCTGTGAAAAGGAGTTTGTGAGGGAGACCATTACGAATCCTCCCTCGCTCCCCTCTCGGGTGCTCCTAGCGAGGGAGTGCCAGGATGAGAGAGGCGTGGGCGGACCCGCAGCCACTAAAGGGCCCGCGGCGGATCAAAGGAGAGCGAGGACCCTCTGTCCGCCAGCGACTTCCATGAGTCAGAGCTCTCCAGTTCACCCTTGAAGGCTGCGAGCGCAACACCGTCCAATCTCCCTCTGTTCTTCCTACTACCGTTTTTTTTTCTAAACTCCATGGCAACGTGAGAACATGCCCATGTTAAGGGCACACGGTCAGCCTGCTAGACACTACAGCACAATCTAAGCTCTTCACAGTGCTAATTTTCTTGGCAGGCGCTGTTATCCAGGACAAGTTATGCAGTCTACACTTTCCACGTTCTTGTTTAGGTCTCCTTCCACACTCCTTACACACAGCTAGATCCTGGTGTGAAGAATTCCATATTACGTATGTTACTCAAGAGTGGAAAAATGATGTTCCATCCAGGATTCAAACCCACAATCCTCTGGTGTTCTGCATGGCCCCTCCCTGCGAGGTGAAAGCAGCCCTACCTGGTTGTAGAGGGCACAGACGTGCAGCGCGGTGTTCCCCGAGGCGTTCTGCGCGCTCATGTCCGCTCCGTAGAACAGGAGGTGCTCCAGGTGCTGCACGTGTCCGTGGCGACAGGCCTGCGGAGAGACAGCGGTACAATTATTAGGGCTCGTTAGCCTCGTTAGCCTCGTTAGCCCTGCGGAGACAGTCAGAGAGCTGCTCGGAAAACAAGGCGGGGTCCTGTAAGTGGGGTGTGTGGAAGGTGTGTGAGGGTCTAGTGCGTTTCCCTGACACCAGACACGAAGCCATTGCTGTCTGACATTGTTTCAACGGGGCACGCAGGAAGGTGTTGATTGCTGCTGCCCAGTTGGAGCAAGTGCCTGCCCCCCGGACAGCAAAATCACACAGTGGGTCACTCCATCAGATCTAAGAAGCAGAAAGGCTTAGTCCATAAAGTCTCCCCCTCAAACAACACGCCATGCACAGTCCTTCCGATTCACTCTGCCCTGCCGTAAGTGGCGAAACAGATGCATGATTTCCCTCTCGCCCTTCCTGCAGGTGTGATCTGGCAGCTCACCCGCATTCCTCCAGCCCTGGATCCATAAAGAATCAGGGTGTCACTGAGAGCACTGGGATCAGGGCCAGAAGGTCCCACTCTTAGCCCCAGGAAGCCCAGCTGACACTGCCCCTGAGGGCCGGACAGGCCTCAGCTCCACATTGCAGCCCAGCTGCTGTGAACCCAGGGACTCGAAGCTGGAGACCTGTAGGCTGTACAGTAGCCCGTCAGTGAGCCACTGGCTTTCTCCTGGAACACAAGGCAAGGGGACGGCCTAAGGCCAGCAGAGCCAACGGCAGCAGATGCTGCGGCACACCAGGGCTGGAGCAACCAATCCTCTTCTTTATTTTTAGCTTTAGCAGTAGTAATCTACTGGCTGACAGGACAGAGGATAAGAAGGTGTGTGTTTCTGCATGTGTGTACATGTATGCGTGTGTGCATTTGTGCATGAAAAATAGTGTGTGTGTGTGTGTGTGTGTGTGTGTGTGTGTGTGTGTGTATTGCGTGTGAAAGAGACTTTTTTGTTCATTTATGACTAAAATAGCATATGGTTATGAGATAGCGCCCACATGCATGTGTGCATACAGAAAGCAGAGCCTGTGGATAGGTAGGTAATTGCTGGTTTCTGTTCTCCTCAGTCCCTCTCCCCTCCTCCGCTCTGGAGCATGGATCATGTGGGAGGCTCTGCACATAGATGCTCTCAGCCCACTCAGTCCTCCCTGACTACCAGCACCAACACTGAGTCTGCAGAATGGAGACAAGGAGCAAAACCTCCTTATGCTTTCAGTGGGGTGTGTCATAATCATCATCATCATCATCATCATCATCATACTTAAATTATCAATATCATTGTAGTCGTTTAGTCATATTTTTTCACAATATCCTCAAGGGGGGTCAACACCTTTACCCTTGTGACCAGATGTGTTCCCTAGCCAAGACTTCCAGTGCAAGTTTGAATGTATTGAAATGCAATATGCAAAACAACTCCTATGAATGCATTTCAATTGTCTGGAAATGGTTTCTCCTGTATTAATATTAATAATTATAACTATGAATGTTCCCAGAAACCTTTTACATGGATTCTGCACTTTATTATCCTCTGCAAGCCTGAGTAAATGAATATAATGAAATGCAATGCAAATATGCATTCACAGTCTTCACTGCTTCCTCAATGGGCCGCATTATTAAAAAGTCCCCCCAGAATGCAAATAAAGTATAGGGTATAAACCATTACTCAACAGCCTGCCTTTAAAATATTACAATCTATGAAAATAGCAATCCATTGTCATCAATCACCGACTAAATCCAATAAAAGAAAACTAGTGCAGGATTGTCCAAAATGTGCATCAAGCTTCAATATGACATCAAGTAGTGTGTGTTTGCAGTGTTTATATTCCCTCTGAAAAGTTCCTCTCTTCTTCATTTGAAATACATTTAGACAAATCTATGAAAACAGAAACATGCAGAGAGGAGTGAGGTTGAGAGACAATGAGGACACACATGAAGACACACACACACACACACACACACACACACACACACACACACACACACACACACACACACACACACACACACACACACACACACACACACACACACACACACACACACACACACACACACACACCATGGCACGAGACCAGAGTCCACCCTCTTTTCACACATCAGACCATGAGGCTGTCAGGGCGAGCACACTAAATTGCTCTTTAAACTGACACACAGTGTTAATATTTGGGTGTTACATTTTCTCTGCACTTTCAACTTCAATCAGCAGCTTAACAGAAACGTTTGTACATCTATCCCTGGCATCTTTATTTAGGAAATGAGAGTGTATATTCTGATCATTTTTATTTACCTCATTCAGAGCAATACACACAGACTACTTTTCACATCAGTCTACTTTGTAAATCAGCATTACAGCTATATGTTTACTGAAGTGTTGAAGGTTAAGGTGTATTCAGCTTCCTCGTTATAAGTCCTGTACCACAATCATTACACCACACTGCCTGCAGCTTGCACAAAGCTAAATGTTGAATCCAATAAATGAAAACCCACTGGGCCAACCGCTTCGTAACACTACTGCTGAACGATTTTCTTGTGTCAAATGTAGATCACCAATGACACCCCGTACCCTTGCGTTATATAATAAGTTGTTGCTGTTCTGTGGTTGCATGCACATATCTTGAGGACTTATGTATGTAAAAAAAAATCTACAAACCAGGGCATTTGAAACTTAGAATAGAGGATTCTTCACTTTTAAATGCCATGCTGTTTAAATGGCACACTGTTACACTGGGTTTACAGTCCAACCTAAAAGTGACACTGCCCGAAGCATAGACTCCATAAGATGGATATCTCTGTGGGTAACAGAACCAGGAGAAATAGCAGGGGAACAGCAAGCTTCAAACTGTGGGATGCCAGTGGCTAATAGGAAAAAATCAGGTATTGTGGGTTTGTTACAATTTGCATACTGTCTAAACTGTCAGTCTTCCTTAAATGATTGAGATAGCAGATTCTGGGCACTGTTCCTGAGAACTCAATCATAATCATCTGAACTAATATGACAAATGAAGTTATAAAAGAGGATAAAATACACTGTAAACATACTGCCACATAAAATCAAACCTGAAAATTTGATATTTCACATATGCAATACATTCTTAATGACTCAGTCTTTGCCAAAAAAAAAAAAATACAACCTCAGGAAATGTGCTACCCTACCTGTCTTTGGACATTGCATTTTCTATCCTTTATTAATGTTCGCAGAGTGTGACAGATCAATATGTTTGTTTGGCGAGGGACTGTGACACTGGGCCATCTGATCTCAGCGATCTCGGGTTTAAAGCCAGGCTGTGCCACCTGCCAGCGCCACCCTGTCTTTTGATACCCTCCAGATGGTACCACACACCCACGGCCTCCAACGGCGATTGGCAGCGCAACAGAGAGCGGCCGAGCCCGACCGCGGCGAGAGCTGGAACGCGGACGCCAGCGCCAGCCCGAATTCCACAGCATTCCTTCCCCCAACGGTATCTTAACTCGGTATCACTTTCGCCATCTTTGCTACAGCATGTGACAACGCTAAGCAACAAAGCATAAGAATGGGGATCCTGCACAGATTCCATTACAGAGGGAAAACGTTGAAGAAAATGCTGCAAGCGCTCTCAGCAATTCAAAGACACTTAAATAATCTTGCTCATTACATTTGAAAATCACTTTCAACCTTCACACTGTCAAATGATTTTCCCCCCTCAGTTTCATTTCATTTTTTTTCAGTTTTCAATTTTTCTCTATAGGTCTTCCCCATTTTCTGAATGGTGTGCAGCAGTGGAAAATGTCACTGAAGAGTGTGTCACGGAGGTGAAAAACTAGCCGTGCTGTTGCAGGAGCGGTCTCGGTGGACTACAGGAGGGGCTGAGAAAAGGTCTTGAAGAGTGCTTGTGCTACCTGATGGGTATCAAATTGAGAGATTCTTCACCAGACCTCTGCGCCGAGTCACTTGTGGATCATTCCTCTGATCCTCCTTACCACAGAAATGGAACTGATGCCAGCTCTTCAGCAAAGTGCTGTATGAATCAAGACACGAGACTAACCTGCCCAGCAAGCATATATAGCAAAAGATATATATGTCTGGAAAGGGTCATCCCATTTTGGTTTGGTCTATCAAATCATAAAGGAGATATTCATGGTTCAGCTTAAAAGGTTGGGATAAATGCCTTGCCCATAGGTGTATGCAACTGACAGTGACATAACCAACCAGGAACCTTGTGTAAAATACAGGTGTAGAATAGAAAAGGCCAGACAAAATGGAGGTGTAACACATGGGGCAGAAACTGTATGTGAGCTGTGTGAGGTATCTGTGCACAGGTGGAATGGACTTCAGACATTAGGGGATGTTAGAGCAGGGCTTAGCATGTGTGCAGGTGCTTGCGTGTACGGGAGCATGTGTGAGGGGCGGGATTAGAACACATGGGTGGAGCAACACTGCTGAGTGGCAGGTATAGCTTGTGAGAGGCGGGGCTTGCTCTTGTGGGTGGACACATGCTGTTGGGTGTGATGTCACAACTGAGCGGATCAGAGAAGCAGAGGCAGGGGGGTGAGGGCCGTACCTGGTGGATCTCCTGCCAGCCGTTCTCGTCCATGCAGCCCACCTGGGCGTGGTCGTGCAGCAGCAGCTCGCAGCAGTAGGGGTCCCCGCCCACCATGGAGCTGTGGTACAGCGGGCTCAGCCCCCGGCTGTCCTTGTAGTCAGGGGACGCGCCCAGGTCTAACAGCGTCTGCGCCACCACGGGAAAGAGGGGGAAAAAAAATTCAAGTATGACATCACAGTTCCAGTTCTGAACCAATCAGATCCAATACATGCCTCTCGAACAGGGAGGACAGAGAAGACCAACAAACAAATACTAACACCGATGAGCAGCCTTGGACAAACACAATATGCTGATGAATCAAGGGACACCATGACTGTCTATAATAGTGGGAGGAAAATGTGTCAGAAAAGACACAGCAAAGATGTTAACTATGCAGTTAGATCAGCTACCAAGGGATTTCAGACATTCTCAGGAACTGTTGAACTACTTAAGGGGCAAGCATAGAATTTAAGAATACCTCAGAGTAGGTGGGTAGAGTTCATCAAACAATCACTCTGGTTGTTACAGATAAAAGGCGCAACAGAAAACCAATGGTGCCTTATTCTCAAGTTAAAACCATAACCTAAACAGCATGAATACAAATGCAGAAACAGTGATGCTTAAAAATTTAAGCTAGATGATTAAAGTTTAAGATACACATCACTACCCTCTCAATAATTAAGAGATTTTACATGGGGGAATGCCAGCTTAGGCAAAAAAAAACTGGAAGATTTAAAGTGGTGTGGATCTGTGTGTTTCAGCATAGTGTGCATCCATAAATACTGGTTGTGTTCAAATTCAAAATGCTGCTTCATTTGTAAGGAAATATTTGATAATGACGCACTGGAATATATATCCTGAGGCTTACACGAAAACCTCACCTGCACAGATCAGGATGGCAAAGTTTGTGAAGACTCATATCATGTAAAATGGAAGATAAGATCTCATCATAGTGCATCGATTGTTCTCTAAGAGGCAATTTCTTTATGCCTTTTCCCTCTTTTTACACAAAGATTTTGAGACCAGCAATTGTGTGTGAAGCTCACCTCAGGGCGTTGCATTGTGCATTATGGATGTCGAATGCATCTCTTGCTGACACAAAACAAAGCAAATCATTGGTGCCCCATGAGTCCCTAGAGGGTGCTGATGAGCGGTGTCATAAGCAAACTCTGCCTGACCTTCCCTGGGGCAAAGGAGCCAATGATGTCCCGCCGCTCCAGCCGCCCAGTCATTATTGGCCAATGACAAAGCCTACACTGTAATTTGCAATGTCTTAGATGTAGGGCTCAGCCTGGGCTCAGAATAAGGGGATAGTACTGGCTGAACCACTTGGATGCCCACAAATGATTTAACATCAAAGAGATGTGCTACGTCACGATGGTAAATGACAATGTAGTGCAATGTAATAGTACGATCTGCTCCGTGCAGGCACGTCTGCTCACTCTGTCATTGTGCATTTAGACTCTCCAAAATGGAATGGCAAACATTTGCATGATCTAGACCAGCTGGTGACCAGAATATACGGCAGAATGTGTGTGTGTGTGTCTGTGTATTGAAAAAGTGTCATTCTTTAGGTTCATCGCCTGAGTTAAGCCAAATGGTTAAAACAGCTGTGTACAGTATGAATGATGAAAATACAGCACCTCCACAGAGCTGTCTTTGTCTCAGTGTGTGGGTCTGCCGTGCCATTAGGTGACTCATGGTGTACAGATTCTGTAGACATCTAAAAATGAAGCAGGACAAACACATCCTGCTCCTACAGATGAGGAGGAAAGGGGAGAAGGGGGCTGAATCATCTGCCTGCTTCTGCTGTGTGTGTGTGTGTGTGTGTGTGTGTGTGTGTGTGTATGTGTGTTGGACTGTATGTGTGATTGAGAGTAGGTTTGTGTGTGTGCTACCAAAGATGGTGCATGTGTGTATATTATACCTACGATGAGGGCAGTGTGGTTCTTGGTGTATGATTGCATGTATATATACACAGATACTCATGATGAGGGCAGTGTGGTTCTTGGTGTGTGATTGCATGTATATATACACAGATACTCACGATGAGGGCAGTGTGGTTCTTGGTGTGTGATTGCATGTATATATACATAGATACTCACGATGAGGGCAGTGTGGTTCTTGGTGTGTGATTGCATGTATATATACACAGATACTCACGATGAGGGCGGTGTGGTTTTTGGTCCGCACCGCCTTGTGCAGGGCTGTTATCCCGTCCCTGGTTCTGAAGTCCAGGTGAGCGCCGCCGCTCTTCAGCACCTTGATCAGCTCAGCGCAGCCCTCCATCTGTGCAGCCATGGTCAGCGGGCACTCTGTACACACACACACACACACGCACAAAGGACATACGTGAGCACCCCCTGGCTCCCATCGCGGCGCACACAATGCAGTGACGTGCCGCATCGGATCAATGGCCACCTCCATTGCCGTAAGGTTGGCTGGATCGATTACAGGGGAGAGGTGTGCACAAAGCAGGTCACCTCAGGGGGCATTGCTGGCGCGCACTGCAGAGCCACTCTCACCAAAGCAACTATCACAGATTACAGCTTTCAAACTGTAGTATGAGTGGAAAATCAAACTGCACGTCAATACCACCCGTGGCATTAACTCTGAAAGAATAAAAATAGCTACAGAAAGTGTAACGGAAAGGAGGAGATGAATGGAAAATGGCACACACCCATCACAGCATGGAAGTGGAATGGAAATTAAAGTTGGAATTGGAACTGAAATTTGAGATTGGAATTTGGAATTGAAATTAGGAATAGAAATAGACATAGCAATGGGAAATAGAGCTGAAACTGCAATAAGGAAATAAAATTAAATTTGAATTTGAAATTTGAAATTTGAAACTGGTAACTCTACGTAGAAATTCCAATTAAAAATGTCTAAATTAGATTCTAAAAAAATCTAAATTAGATTTCTATTTCTATCCAAGTTGCTATTCCCACTTCCAGCTGAAACTGGAAATTAGAAACTGAATATTGGGAATCAGGAATTAGGAATGGAATTGAAATTAGGAATAGGAATGGGAATTTGAAGTAGAAAATGAAATTAGAAATGAATTTGAATTTGAAATTAGGAATCAAAATTGGATTTGGAATTGAAATTAGGAATTTAAATTTGGAATTGGAATTGGAGTTGGACTTGGAAGTGGGATTTTGCATTTGGCTTTAAATTCGAAATTGGAACATGAATTTGGAATAGAGCAAAAGAGATTTGAACTGAACTGAATATAACTGAACTGAACACCTCCTCAAACACATCTGAAAGACTCCAGTTACCTTCACGGTCAGCACTGGTGAGGATGGCAGACAGAATATAAGAAACATAGTTCAGCCCTGCACACTGTGTTCTAAATCCACTGGCTCATGTCTCAATCTCTTGTGGTTTGTCTACTGAAGGATGTGAGTCTTGCCACACATTTTGCACAAACAGTCCACATTATCTTCTCTTCATCTAAACTGGCTTCTCACAAATCCAGTTTGGCTCCTTTAAGCTGACGTTTATTTGAAATTGAGGTTGCACACGTTAATTGTTCTGTTGTTGCTGTATAAAACTGGGTCAAGTGTATTACTGAAGGCTACAGCACTACAGCTTGCGCTCAGGTTCTGAAACCGCAAAGCTTGAGAGGTCAAGAGTCCTGACCCGCTCCAGAATGCTCCTTAAAACAAATAAAATCAAACGAAATAAACCAAGTGAGAATAAATGACACTATTTTTAGTACTACTGATGTTACTGACCTTTATGGATGAAAAATATATTCATTATGCAAAGCAAGGCAGGGAGCAGCACTAATCATCAGATCTCAGAACAGTTCTCTGGTTTACAATGGAGAAGATCACCCCTCTAAGTGCATCTCCTCACTAAACTGTGTCTGAATCTCTACTCCTTGCTTTGCAGCTGTTGGGGTTATTTAAACCTCTGTCTTTCTGTGTTAAGTTTTAGCAAGCAACATGATAAAATTAAAGCACCACATCACAAAGACAGTCATCTCAAAATAGAGAGTGGAGCCTCATGGACTATCTGATGATAAAGCATTTGCCAATCAGGAGAGATGACACTTTCTTTGTAGCATTCAAAGCCAATCCAGGCATGGTGTGCTAGACTGCAATATTGCACAGTGGTTGGGCTGGACTAGTACTGGACAAGTAATCAGAAAAGCGTGTGTTTGAATCCCAGGTGGTACATTGCTGTTGCACTTGAGTTAGGTACTTGGTCTGAATCACTTGAGTGATTTCATATAATGTATAAATGAAATTTGTATAAAAATATACACTATGTGGCCTGGATAAAGGGGGTCTGCTGAACAATTGTCTTGCAGTGTAGCTCTAGCTCAATGAACATCTTATAGTACTTCAATTAATTAAAATGAGCAACACCTATGACTATTGCAATAAACATTCTGCCCATGAAAAACAATGCATTCCAGATAACCTTTATCAACCAAGGCTGAACTGATTCTAGTTGCTGGCTCTCTGTGAGCTCTAAGCACGTTCAAATGTACTCTTTACCCATGTGGATGTCACCCCTTAGAGAACAGCTTTGAATTCAAGTCAATTTTATCAATATTGAGGAAGCTGCTTTGCATGCGACAACATAATGCGCTATATTCAGATGAGATGATCTGAAGGGTAAATCAGATGCAATGGGGTAACATGCTCTCGGCATCGTCTCACCAGCCATTACTGTGCTCTGCCTTTGAATGGAGTGATTTGATGCAACCATTTCAAAGAGTCAGCATCACAGATTATGTCATATTTGCGCTTTCCATCAATGGGCAGCCTTTGTGGATGGGGTCGCATTGAGAACCAACCCCCATCAAAGTGGTGAAGAGCGCGCAAAACGTTTCAGTGACCAGAGAGGAAATAGTCTCTACGTGTGTGGTACGAGTGTGTGGGACATTTGTTGAAGTACCGTGCGCCAGTAATGGCTTTGCATAACACCTCATTTGCATGTGAGAGAACAGAATAGATTCCCTCAACTGAGTTGGCCAAATTACCTCTGCTACAGTGACAGCTTGTATTTGAAAGACCAGAGGACAGTAGATACTCGTCTCATGGGCTTGCTACAGAGAGAGCTCATCTGGAACGGGGGGGGATAGGGGGCAGGGCAGTATTTAACATTGGGAAGATCAGAGCCAGACAGATTCTAGATGCTTTCTGTGGTCATATGGACCGGGTCGCCCAGCTCGACCACGTGGGCCTTCGTCCTCATGCCAGACGGGTCACAGTAAACAGCGCGGGAAACACTCAGACCTCCTCCGCATGCTGTGAGTGGCCCGGGCCGAGCTGATTGCACAGCGGTCGACCCGGCGAAGCAATCAAGCCCTCACACTCGTTACTCTAATTGCCGTTGTTCACTGAGCAGATGTGTTATCCATTGATACAGCTGGATGTTTACTGGAAATTATGGCTCGGCACCCCAAACAGCAGTGAGGTACCGAGGATTTGAACTCGTGACCTTTGTGTCATGAGCCTTGCTCCTTACCACCCTGCTTACCAAATCCTTGTGGAGGAACTGTATACCATCAGGTTATCTGAGATACAGCCGGGCAGGGTGAGGGAGTGGAGGGCAATCGGCCATGCATAAACAGCCAATGAACAGAGACCTTCTCAAAAGAAATGACCAATCCCAGCCCAGCTCCCACCCAATCAGCTTCACACTTACTCCATTGAAGGAGGCCTCCCTGCATAGGAAGCATATGGAACTCCTTACCTCCTGTCTCTGGATCATGGAAGTTGGGATCGAGGCCCTTCTCCAGGAACTTTATGACTTTTTCAATGTTCCTCTGTTGGACATACTCCATAAACTTCTTCAGGTTAGCCTGAGAGAGAGAGGGAGAGATGAAGGGACAGCAGTGAACAGACAGCACAACAACAACAATGGAGACGTATCAACAATTGACAGGAAAGCAAGGCTTTGGCAGGAGTCATGTTACTCCAAACACAAACACACCTATGTAAAACGGTCCATTTCGCGAAACTAACCGAATTATCTCAATTACACCCCACATTTCCTTTTAAGTCACGGAATTCAACGTATATCTTCATTACCGAAGTTTACCCTGCCTTCTTAAATCAATAAATCTCTTGAAACTAAGGAAGGGACCATCAGTTCAATCAAGACAGTCATTAGACTCAGATGGTTAAGCACCTGGCTGGAGTGAAAGTCCACAGAGACACGATCACCATACTAGACTGCACTTCTGATCAATACACTGCACCATACTATAGGGATATTTAGGGAATCTCTGATATTTTATATACACACACACATTGATGAATGTTATGTTCACATTTCCACTGATCTAAGAGCACGGAGCCACAGCAGTCAGTGTGTGTGTGGCCTTAGATATTGAGATTGATGTGTTGACATATGGCATCTGTCACCCAGAGAGCCCTCCAGATTCAGCCATGAGTGAGTGGAAAGGGAGGCCACTTTAAATGCTCAGGGAAACAAGTGGCCCTCTCACAGGCCAATAATGATCCACACACATACACAGAAGGCCTGGCGCAACACGATCTACATCAAACAGACACAGTTGGATCTGTACCATTCAAACCTTACGCCAGCTCACCTGTACATCTCACTTGAAGGATGCATGAACAGCCAGTATGTTCAAATCAAGGCAAAGGCCCTTTTCAAGATATCACCTTTCTCTGCACTCTGTGGTTTTAAATCTGGTGCAGACAGATGGCAATGGTGATGTGGTGATAATGATTTATTGTACAGGCACCCACTGAAAAAGCCTTTTCACTGTCATGGAAAACAGACACCTGCGGCAGGAGCACTGGAAGTAAAAGAAGTACAAAATCGCCCTCATCGCTGGACTCAATCTCTGTGCAGACAAGTGTGTTTCACAGAGCTGTGGCTGTACACAGTCTCCAGGCCCAGCGGAGACCTCACTGTTTAATGCCTCAGTTTTACTGGGGACCAGAGGCCCCCCCAGTGCAGGTAGAAACCCACCTCTGAACAAGCCAAGAACACAAGAACACACAAACATGTACGCATGCACACACACACATGTGCACATGCATACGCATGCACTCACACTCATACGTGCACGCACACACAAACACACTCACATTCAAACATGTGCACACACGCGCACTTTCACACGCATCCATACCGGCACGCACACACATACTCACAAATGCACGCAGACACAGGGACGGTTCAGTAGTGTTCCAACGGCAGCGCCAGAGGTGTAATAAAATAAAGAAGCACGCATGCAATATCAGCAGTATCAATATTAGCTGGCGTGTAATAAAGGCCTGGGTAAGAGCTGCAACGTGTTACATAATCCCCACAGACATCCTCGCTCAGCTCCTCTGTGGACCAGAATTTGAGTGGGCGCCCGTGTACTCTCAGGAAGGAGAGGAGCCCACACACACCAACCCAAAACTATCTTCCCCTCTTTTTCACTGTGCATCGAGCACAGGACCAGCAGAGCTCGCTCAGTTTATAATAAGCCTTGACATTTCCTGAAAACACTGACAATGCATGCATTTAAATCGCTTTCAAGACAATCTACTGACACAATGCAACGCAATGGCATGTCACCCGTTAGCCTGTATCTGTATCCCTACTGTAGATAGCATAATGAGGTAATCTAATGACTGACACTATCTGGTAGTGATCTGTGTCTAAATGTGCGCTATGCAGTATGGGAGCATTGGGTAGCATCAGCTAAAAAGCTGAGCATTGACAGTTAGTCTGCTGCAGTGCCAGCAGCACCTGTGTTATTGACAGCTTTATACTGTTGCTACCTCTACCTCCAGTACTATCAGCAGTGTTACAGATAGGAATTGCAGCTAACCACAATAATAATGAGTGATAATGAGACTAGCGTAATAATGTAGAGCAAAGCCATGACGTGGACAACTGACACAAGACCAATAATCGTATTTCTAAGAAAAAACAAGGTCTTTTTGCACAGCATGCAGAGGTTCATGCTATCTCCTCTATGCTCCCATCTTAATAGTACAGCAGTTACATAACTCCCACGCACACTTCTACACACACTCCCACACACACACACACAAACACGCACACACACACACACACTCCCACACACACAAGAAAGCTCTACAGATCTAGAGCAACCTAACGCAATCTTGACCAGTGGAGAAAAGGACAGCGCACTCACCATGTGCGCCGTTATTTCGGCACCCCCTCTTCTTTCGCCCCGCGGTTCGCCCCCCTTTTCCCACCGAAAAAGAGCCCTGCGGGGGTCACCATCCAGGACGAGACCGCACGTGCGCTCACGACGGCCCCGAGCGGGGATAGAGAGAGAGGGAGAGAGAGGGAGAGAGAGAGAGAGACGCCGGCCCCGGATCACCCCCCTCGTGCCGGCGGAAATTCACTACGGCTCTGAGAAATCCGCGAAGCCGTCGTTATGGTGATGAGATACAAAAGGGGAGAGCTGCCTGCCTGCCCGCGCGAGTGGGACGAGCATCGAGGAAAGCGGGTGGGATCAAGCGCTGGGAGGGGACAGGGGCTGATCGCTCGCCGCGATCTCCCCCCGCTATCTGATCCGCCACAACTCCGCGGGCGCTTTTAAAAATCGCCGTCTCTCTCTCTCTCTCTCGCCAAGTCTGCTCCAGCATCGATCAAAACGATTCCTTTGAGCTTTGTTTTCTCTGTGCAGCAGAGATGCTTTTCAGTTTGTCAGTGGCACTAGTCCTTATCAGTGACAATTCTGATTTCTGTAGTTGAGGTTAGAGACACTGCTTGAGTGCGACCGAAGGTGCAGCTGGGGACTCCTTCAGGGGCATCAGGCACAAAGTGTCCTGAATTGAAAAATGGGAGAGTCCAGTTCTGCAAAGTGCTTGTGTTTTTTGCTTAGGCTGTGGTTTTTCCTCTCACCAGCCTCCATTATGGGAACTGGTCTGTATACAGGGCCACCCCACCCAAACACCTTCCAGCGCTGTCACCATCTGCAGCTGGCACATCCTGCATCCGAGCAAGCCACTTCCACCATGCACACTGTAGGTGTGATCACATTAGATCAAACTCCCTAATTAAAGTAGTGATAGAACAGTCGGTGCTGCACAGAGTCAATGAGTGTATTCAGGCTTTGAAAGGGAGAGCAGTAGCTTCTCATCATCATACAGCAACTACCTGTATCTGAATTGTACTGTCCCATGTAATGAATTCAGTTAGAAAAGCATTTGAAGGCATCTCCAGATTGACTTCGGATTAGCACAGTCTTCATCCTGAACTTTGCTGTTTGTCTTTAGTCTCTGTTTGAATGCTAACACTCACACAGAGTTTTGTAATCCCGCACCACCGCAACAAAATGAAACATGTTCCGGCAGGAGCTGCTCTCTTTTGTTGGTGTGAGTCACTCCCGAAACAACTCGCTTTCAAAAACATCCGCGCGTTTTAGCACGCCCGTGACCCTCTTGCTCCGATCAGCACGCGGCGTGTGTCCTCGCGGCGCGACGAAACGTTCCAACAGAGACAGATGCAGGAAATACTCTGCACTCCTGAGGCTCCTGCGGTGTCGCTTGTAAAGCCAGGCCCCCCGTCCACATCCATTACAGCGGCGGCGGCTGAGGAGTCCGCAGAGCGGTGACCCTCGAGGGCCACCCAATTGCAGGCCTCCCCTGATGGCGCTGCGAGCTGGATTTGTTGAAACGGTGCAGGCTTGACACAGACTTTAGCCACTGAGTTTGGACAGATTTCTTTGATGATGCTGCTCTTCCATCTAAGATCCAGAATTGTGTGCTAGATTGCCTCTCACTCAGCTGTGCTGGAAGGATTGAGGGGCCTGTAACTCTCTTCCTCTTGTAACAGAGGACAATTTCGATAACCTGCATCCCTGATAAGGGTCTCAAGACGAGAGGCAGACATCCTCTTCTATATAAGTATCTGATCCAGATAGTCACACTCAAATGCACACACACACACACACACACACAAAATATAAAGCATCACATTAAACATTACTAAGATGCAAACATTCGCTAAATTTTAAGAAGATCCCCTCCTGTCTAAGCAGCAACAACTCTACGCCACTGTGCCTTCCCACCCATGTCCACATCACCAAGCATAATCATGACCATAACTGGCCATCAGATCCCTGCTGGGAACGAAGTGTCATGATTCCACCGGCAGAAATCCATGCGGAGTCCATTCCAGTTCCCGAGGCTGTTATGTTAAAGGCCAGTGAATGTGTCACTGGAACATTATCCCCTGAAGGTTAGCATCATTGCACTGAAGGACATAGATACTTTAATCATGCATTATTTGCCCAGTTGAGCTGGTTGTGACAGGTTGGCCTAGTGAGCAAACTGGAATCATAACTGTGAATTCAGGTCCCAGGTGGGGCACAGCTGTTATGCCTTGAGCAAAACAGACAACTGGAATTACATTAGCAAAAATGTATAAATTGATATGTGTGAACTATGCAAATCGCCTGCATAAATGAGTCTACAAAGCAAATGATGACAGGTTCACTGTTATAGAAAGGGCAATCAAGGCAAGGTTAACAAGTGAGCTGTATAGCACATTAGTGACCTGGCTCTTATTCAGCATGCACACAGAGATGGAAACAGTACTCTCACCAACAGTCCACTTCCATTACACCAACATGCTCAAAGTAAAACCTGCAAAGGCCCAAACTCCAACACACTGGGAGTGCTATTTCCAACCCCAACAAAGGCAAAAGAATGAATCCAAAGAATGACAATTTTATCAGACAGAGAAATGGCACTCATTAAGCAGACTTTTTAGCCCTAACGCAAAGGACGGAATGCACTCCGCTGTTACAGCGTATACAGCAGTCTGTGCTACACGATGAGGGAAGCTCTGGTTCCCTTTTTCTGGCCTGGTTCACTACCTGGTGCAAAGCACAGAGTCGGCCATGCTTTTCATCAGCGGTGGAAATGCATGTGAAATTAAAGCACGGCAACCGGTGATGACAGAGGAGAGGAGAGGGGAGGAGAGCAGAGTGGGAAAGATTGGATCTAATGGCTTTTTTTCCCTCTTATCGCTTTCCTGCTTTTCCCAGTTATATTGGAGAAGAGTCTGAATCTTACTATGAGTAATCTCACCTGCAGAGCTCTTACAGAGATATATAAATGCCAGATGGCCTTTGTGGGTTTAAAGACGGGGTCAAGGCCCCTTTATGCCTCTTGCAATGAGGAACATCTGTGAAAATGAAAATAGCCTCAACTTAACGTCAGACACTTACCTCAACGTTGTGGTGTTACGTTTTGTGTCCAATTATTGTCTCTTATTAAGCAATTAACAAGCCTAAGGACATTCTTAATGTCCCTCTGAAATCATCAATGCATATATTCTTCTTTGTATTGTATTAGAGTCTTAATTACTTATAGATTTGCTTTAAATGCATAATATTGGCTTGTTGTCAGCAGATAGATAGATTCCCTCTTGTTTATATTCCTGGTCACTAAATTCAGCCCCTAGACCCTCATTCTGTTCAGGCAGTCCTCATGGGTGGAGTGAGCCCTGAAACTACAGGAGCCTTCTACACACTTACACTCTGAGGGCCTTCTGCTGACCAATGGGATGAACTACATTACCCATAAGGCCGTGGGAGCAGCCTGCAATGAATACTCTGACCAAGAGGGAGCCATGTGGATATCCAATTCTGCTCATTGCCACAGATACCCGGGAGAAGGCAAGGTCTGAAAGCCCTGTTAGCGCTGAGGTAATGAATAATGATTCCCTGATTAGCGAGGCACTTCGTTAGCACTTGGTTGCCAGATCATTTCTGACGTGAATTGATGCACCCCTCCCACATCTGACAGCCAGTGTCAAACAGATCGAAGGGTTTGGTCTTACTGCAAAGTTTCGGGACTGGCGTGTAATGGGAAAACTCGGCTTTCAACTTTGCCACTGCAGGTCTGGCTGCAAGGGCATTCCGCTCACTGTCACTGACAAAAGGAATAACTACCACACCTCTCAGCCTCTGAGATCAATATCCATTCGGGCATAATGAGCAGTAATCACACAGACTGCAGACCCTTGTTGCTTTGATTAAACCTCTCTAGGGGTAAAACATTATCCCTACTACTCATAATATGGACAGACAAACATACGCAGATAGAAACATTCAGACACTGCAACGCCGTTGCAGACCTGACATACTGTTCAGAGATGCCTAACCAGTGACAGGGAATGCAGGTGTAACTGAAATGTGGTGGAAACCTTTGATATAATATTGCTTTATTTTCTTAGTTGATGTCCTTACCCAGGGTGCCATGCATAGGTTGCACTGTCAATATTCATTAATAAAGAATGTTTTCCCCTGCTGTCAGTCAATTGGACAAGATTAATATTAAACTACATCGGACATTCTTCTTTTGCAGGATGTAGAAAATGTGTCTGCAATGGAAACATCTGGCAAACCAGGCTTCTTTAAGGCAAAGCTCTGTCTTATTAAACGGATCAGGACTGGCGATAATGCCACCCAATAAAGTGCGATTACCCATGAGCCCATCAAAGCCAGACAGATCCACAGGATCCTCTCCCGAGGAGGGGGGGCGTTGTACTCCAAGACTGAGTTTAATTCACAACACATGTCTAGAGGAACAAAAAAAATCTAATTAGATACTCCTGATCGATACTTATTTACAACCACTAGTCAACCCCAATGTCACTGCAAGTGCCCAGCGCCATGGCAACGGGCAGGGTCGACAGTTGGTTAAACAGATGAATTATTCAATCTGGCATACATGGACAATACCTCTGACACAGCCTATTTGGCAAGAGTGGGCAGGGGCACAGAGAGGAGTAAGTTAACCCATACTTGTAGAGCACTTTGGAGATGCACACTTTACACCGCAATACGCAGAGATCCTCTAAATGGAAATCAAAGCCAGGCATGCTGGGAGCCCAATGGGGAGAGGCTGTGCATGGCAAATTTTACAAGCGGTTTCATTTTACTGATATATGAAAGCAGGGCAAGCATTTTACAGACTTGAAAAGCATGAAATGCTATTTTTTTCAAGGTAGGAGAACACATAGAGTACTCAACAGGTCCATCTGATGCCCGCTGCACTAACAAAACCAGATGAGCAACTTACAATCAGCCCTTCTGCCATGGAGGATGGCCAGGGCCATGTGATCAAGGCCTCACAAGGCTGGCTACTGGTTAGGGGAGAGATGGCAGGGGTAGATGCACAGCTGGAGAATTCGACACTTCCCAAATAGATTGAAGTGTTTACATGTGCCTACAGAGCAGACACTAATCTCAACCATTATACCAGCTCCATAGTTTGCGCAAAGAGCCATCTCATTGCTCCTGTTCCTTCAACTCTCTCTGAGGAGTACATGGGTTTACCTGCACAACAATCACTCATCAGCAGGTCTTCAGGGCTGGGTGCAAGATGAAGCCCTCACCTTGGCAAATGGCTGCATAAATGCCACTATGTCTATTAACCCTTTCGCATGTAACTTATTTTTATGCTATGTAGCGCGCGTGTTATGTTACATGGTTTGTTATGTTTTCATTAGCGTTATTAAGCTTCTCATAGTTTTCAGTTAGCATTTGCTATATTTTTCAACGTTAAATTGCTGCTTCCTCAAAGCCAAAAATTAGCTAGAATTTTTCTAATCTCGTGTTCTAATCGCACCGGTTTTAGCATACGCGCTAAACGGCAAATCACACCGGTGTGACCGTACACGCAAAAGGGTTAAATACATGCGTTTTACTACAACAAATCACTACAGGTGACTCATTCTTGTAATTATCATTGCTAGTGTCTGTCCATCTATAAATCTCTCTCTCTCTCCATCTATCTAGATAGGTAGATAGATCTTTCCCTCTCTAACTCATAGATACAGATTTCATTTCACGTGCTTTCCAGTCATACAGTTGCCTGTACTTTGCTCAAGGATCTGACAACAGTGCTCAAATCGGGAATTGAACATGCAACCTTCTGGCAACAAATCAAGGTCCCTCAACATTGTGCCACACCTCTGCCCATGCCAGTTCCCTATGCCGGCACAGACATGGGATGAATGATGTAAGGCTGTCTAAGGGTTTTTGAACCGGTTTCTTCACGTGTTCATCCACTGCACTGATCACTGGGATGAGGCATTTCTAGAATGCAAAGAAAGATGGCCTGAAGGGACTTGCACGTTTTAGTAACCATAGTGATGCCATGCACAAATACCACATTTAGACTGAACTGGATTCAGCAGTAGGCTGAGAAGTGAGTAGGCCTGCAGTCACACGTTTCCATGAATTACCCTATGACCCTGCTGTCTGATCCGTTTCCCTAGGAGATGTGTAGTTTATTGTAAAAAAAAACCCTACAAGCCTGTAACATGTATCTAGAAATGAACATTTGTGTGCCAGACATAATGTATTTCTCAGCGTGTACAAAACAAGATGGGCAACTCTGTTTTCTGCTCCCCAGACAGATAAGTGGCCACTGCATTTCATTCAGTCCTGATGATACCGCTAATGAGAATTAAATGGAGGACACTGCTGGTCACCTTGACCCAAGCTGTGCAGGGAGCAGCATTACTGTTTCAGGATGGACATCTCAAGAGCTGGGCAGAGACAGGTTCCTACATGTACACTGGCATAAGCAAATGTCATTCAAATGTGGATATGTAAGGAAGTCCTGTCCATGGTGACTGTGAGGAGAAATATGACCGTTCTGCTGCCTCTAACCAGTGACCAGATTCAATTAAATGCAATCCCCTGTGGTTCACTGTCCCAGATGTTCACAGTTTTTTTCTGTGCCCGAGGGGCAACACAAATTCATCACAGAAACAAAACAAAAAGGAATCCACACACCCTGCCCACACGTATGCCAGCATAGTAACACAGTCCTTTTCACACCGACTCATTAGAAGTAAAGTGAGCCGTGTAACTTTTCTAACAGATGGATGCGAGCGTGTGTGTGTGATCGGTGTGTTTGGAGTGATTTGATGCTGCAGCGGTGGGTTTGGAGGCGTGTCGATGTGTCTCGGTCGAATTGGTCTCGGGCCTTTGAGCCATCTTCATCTCTCCCCTGGGGGGAGTGGATTTGGTCTTACAGGACTACCCACAGGAGGCAGTGATCCCCTACCGGGGGACAGCCAGGTCCCTCACGAAAAACAAACAGCAGCCAAAAATCGACCAAACAAATAGGCCATGTGCTCTGGAGAAAGAGGAAGGGCCAAATAATCTGCACTGCACTGCACTGTTAAAGTACTGTAATCACTGTCCTGTTCCAATGAACACATACAGTGTGGCATTCACAGACTTTACTAAGTAGAGGTGTGTGTATGGACACATTTAGAAGCTGAACTCAGAGGAATGATGCCATTTCATTTACCAATAACTCTTGGCAACATTCCCATTGTTTTCCAGATGATACTAAGGATTTTCAACTAGTTGTGATATATAATTAAAGGTATTTGTTCATCACTGAACCCTGTGGCAGTTTTTTTTTCACCATTTGAAAAATGTACAGTAAATTGCATGGGATGTATTATTAAATGGTCATACGTTTACTACATAATTCATATAAATGGCCGCTTTATTATTTGGCTTTTATTTATTGCAGTAGAATAATTAACAGACCAAACCCTGGATAAACTGACTTCTCCCAAAACCTAAGACTCTTAAAAAGCATCACAAATATTCATGTTCCTGTATGGTGGAAATGGGTAACACTTATTAGGCTGAGGATCAGGGATGTCTGACCTTGCTGCCGAGAGCAGGACTCAAGTGTGTCCGGGCTAATTAAAAGAAACCGCAATTAAACCAGACTGACGAGAAACCCTCAAACATCTGGATGTTCCCGTGGAGAGCCTTGGAACATTTGAGACTGCAGAGGGTACTCTGTAACTCTAAGGACCAGCTCCTTTTTTCCCCATTTGCATGATACATTTTGGATTTTTAATCTACGGTGTCAGCTGCATTTGCATTCAGTAAAAAAAAGAAAATGCCTGGACTCAGATGCACAATGCTAAACTGAAAACTTTACAGCACAATCCCCATAACTGGATAAACCTAAGAATGTAAAAATATAATAAGGACATCTAGGGGCAGCTCAAGGTTTACTTGCAGAAAAAAAAATATTTCAATAAATTGCATTGGATAATCCTTCTTTCTTAATCAAGAAAAAAGGAATTCGTACAATTGTGTCCCGCAGAGCATGAAGAGTAGTCTAAACCACTTCAGACACACAGTGCTGTAGCATTCTCCATAGTGTCAAAGGACAAAACCTACATTTCAGCCTACATTACAGCCAGCATTGTTTCTTTACATATACAGCAAAGGGTTAAGGTGCATAAAGGATTAGCATGACATGATGCATTGGTGACCCACTTGAATTTTTTAAGGTGAAATGCTTATTTCCTCTTGTAAATGCATTTCTATTATTTATGGCTGAATTTCCTTGTAAAAAAGAAAATGATTCATTAAAAATGTATTGTAGTCCTTTGACATACCAAGAGCACACAGGAGGACCATGCCAGTCAGAGAGGAGGTGGAGCTCAAGAGCAATACATGGGCTCACACTGGCCTGACACAGGTCAGGTGGTGTACAGATTCTGATAATTCCTTGCATTGACGATTTCCATTCCATTCCAGCTCCAATGGATTTAACCTGTTTATACATTCAAACAGTCACCAACAGTGGGTTGGTTCTTTAAGAATATACACCCCAAGGTTGGCCACACCAAGCAAAATTAAATCAGCCTTGTAAGTCATTACCATGTTGTGTGCTCTGGTGCTGTGCATCCACCTAAACACTTTGTCCAAGGTTCCATATTGTTTTACACAACCAAGACCAGTTATTCACTGCTTTACTTTAACAAATCTCCCAACAATACTAATCCAGTTTCAGATCTCTGAATTTGAAGGCCACTTCAGGACTTAATTTCTGAAAATAAGCCATTTGCATTGATAAAACAAAGGGAGCCTCTGCTGTACCTAAAAACAAAGCAACTGCAACAGTTGGCACTCTAATCAGCTGAATAAATGAGAATGTTATGAGCTGAGCAAAGACAAGTGCAAACAAGACCTGGATTATGGCTGTTTATACTCCTGAAGGGAAGAGGAATTCACAGGAGAGCAATTCACGGCAGCTAATAGATTTTAACATGGGCCTCTGCCGTAGCCTTCTCCCTTGCTTAAGATTAAATGGAAATGACACTGGCGTATTTTCCGCGGTTCACACTTTCATCTGCGCAATTTGCAGGATGCTGTCTCAGAGCACTCCGAGAGACAACTTGGCAACCGGGGGGTGAACCTGCTTTGAACAGTGAACAGCATCAGTTCGGCAATTTAAGCACAGCACGCATTGCCAAGGCTGTGACTGTGGCAGTATTTTATATTAAGCTCCCATCAATTAACCATTAGTTAGTGAATTAATAAATCATTAACATTTATTACAGTGCCTATCCTAAATTAGACAAATTTCTTCACTTACAAAATGAGTTTAAAACAGGCACTGCAAAACAAGTCAACAAATGCTCTACAGCCTTATATGATACTCAATGAGCGTTCATAAATCAAGGGTGAATAAGGTCTACTTGGCACTGCAAAACAATTGATGATAACATTAATAATAATGTTTTTACCTTATTGGTATTTAGCAGATGCATTTATCCAGTGACTTGCATTGGTTACAGTTTTTTTTTTCATGTTGCCCATTTATATAGCTGAATTTTTTAGGAAGCAATTTGGGGTTAAGTACCTTGCCCAAGGGTACAACAACAGTGCCCCAGGGCGGAACCAAACCGGCAACCTTACGGTTATGAATCCTGCTCCTTACCAAAGGAGCTACACTGTGCTACACTGCTGTCCCATTTTTACTAATGCATTTATGCTTTTGGTATGCATTTAAGTGACAGCCAGGGTAAACTTTGTCATTGGGCGTTGAAGCATGGTGAAACAAGCATACATATTCTGGTGCCGTTACTACAGCATCAATCCAACACAGTGTACATCCAACAGTGTAACAGCAGCAGCAGTTATCCCCTACCAACAATTGCATCCTTTTCCTCCATTTCATTCTGGGAATTGGAATGAACAGGAGGCAGGTTATGAATGGGCTGCTTGAACAAAATCTCTACAGGCAATCGGCATGTGGAAATGTGAATCTCCTCCGCGGACCAGCCAGGAAGATCGATGAGCAACGGGTCGCCGCTATAACTGTGGGATGCGTGAAACAGATTATCGCTGGTGTGAGGTCGAGGGGGATTAGCAGCACAGAGAGAGGCTGTAGCAGAGACGCAGCGACGGACCATGGATGTCACAGAGAATGCACTGACTGTGAGAGACCATAAGAGAAAAACGGAAGGTGACCATTTGATTAAAAAATGTTCTAAGGGTTTGGACCTGTTTTTGTTGGTTCCAAAACCTTGATTTGCTAATCAATTTTGTAATTTGAATTTATAGCTTATACAATCACAGTAAAATTTGGAAGCAGGTGACACTCACCCTGACAACTGACACCACATCAATCAAAAGAAAATTATGGGGTCATATGACTAGAAACTCTGACCCCACCTCCATACAGGCCCAAACGTCACAGACCGGTTTGTGCTTAATGCTGACGTGTCCACATGCTTGTTATCTCTTCTCACTGGTAGTATGGCAGCAGTGTCAAACCAGAGCTAATTAAGGACAGCAGCCCTCAAACTGCAATAGTCTCCACACATGCTGTGCGTCTCTGATGGTGATGGCCAAATATCAGTCAGAGGAGACTGTAGGGTCATATGCTAGCTGTGCCCCTCAGCAAAGCACCTAACCTGGATTAACCTCAATATGCAGCTTTGTAAATGGATGAAGTGTGAATTTGCATGCTAATTTAGTGACAACACGTAAGAGCCTCTCCAAAACTCATAATCTGTGTGCTGTGTAAGTGGCAACATAATGATAAACAGGCTATGGGTTAATTTTCAAAGTGTACAACAAAGTGTGACGCAAACAAAGTGCCAAGCTCACAGAACAAACCTAGCAGCATGTTTATACAGCCACAGTCATGGATAAAAGACTATAAGAGGAGACATTGTCCATTCTCTTCACACCATTGCTCTAATTACTCTAAACTAGATGCTTAAACAAACAGTCCAGTACATCATTAGCATCTGCAATTAAGAGAAATATGGCAGAGCAAAGAAGTAGACACTTAAACATACTTTTGCCTATCTTTTATCCATTAGTATAATTAATGCCACTCAGAGACATTTGGAAATCTAAGTCATCTTTTAAAGTCGATTAGAGAAAAAGAGGGTTCACTGCAATGACTGCTACTTCATAACTGAAGCCTGATGCAGCAACCATGATAAGATGTACACAACACACAAACATACATGAGTAAATTAGTACATTCAGTCAACACGTAATTAAATGTATTATGCAATATTACATGACTGACTGGGAGAGCTGTGTCTTCAGATGTTTCTTGAGCAAAAAATGTCTTTCTTCCTATAAAAGCAAGACATGATTTTCTTACACCATTTCTGAGTCACATTTCTGTATCTGCCGCTGTATCTGTGGTTCCAGGCAGCCATATGTATTTAAATCACCAGAACGTAATGAACCGTCCCTGAATTCCTCATTACCTGAGCATGGTAGCACCACTTTCCCCAGTGCGTATATTCTCTACATTATTCATTAGCTTAGCCGATGCCCTTATCTACTGCTATACAGCTTATTATCCATTAGTATGTACATATTATGCATTTGGTGCACACAATACTGCTTAAGATGCTTAAAAACCCTTTCTCAAAGCTACACAGCTACAATGCACAACCTGGGATTCAAACCTGGAACTTTGCTTCAGTAACAGCCCGGATGGGCTCTACCATACTCTGATGCTGCAATGAGTCTTCAATAAGGAAGTGCTTCTCTTTAAACCGCTGCAGGGGAAAAATCCAGTGCAATATGAACTTTAAAACATGGCTGAAATAATTGAGTAAATGAAATGAATTAACCTTTCGCATAAAATGTGGCCTGTTTAAAATCGGCCCCGGGGATGCCGGGACTGTGAACTTATTAGAGGTTATTAAAGGACTGTCTTGCTGGCTACAGGCTGGGAGGGATTAAGACTCGGCCTATTGTTTGAGGAAAGCAGAGGCTGGGAAGACTGCAGAGAACACGCTCCGGGTGCCTTGCGCCCCTTAAACACTGGTGCAAGCTCCACAAAGCTGACCAGCAGAGCAGGAACTGGACACACTGACACGGGAGTGAATCAGAGGGGAACATCATCCCAGTGTGCAAAGAGGGGGGCAGCACGTCCAGCAACATTAAGGCATGCAGTGTGTATGCGTGTGTGAGAGTGTGTGTGCTTGTTTAAGGGTCAGGGAGTGCTGGAGAGGTCAGAAATATGGGAAACGACTGTGGGCAAGTGGCAGTCAGAGCCTCTTTAAAAAAACAGCAGCACCCAATCCACACCTGCAAATTAGCCAGTCTCTCTCTCTCACATGCGCTCTCTCGCTGCGGATGAGTACGTTACCAAGGCAACCCCCGGAAATGCATCCCTGGCCGCGCCGTTTCACGGACCTCTTGTGCTGTTGTCTCCTATTCCACAGCGAGCCCAGGCCGAGCTGTCCACAGAGGGTCAGCTTTTCAAACACGCAGTGGCGCGTCGCTTGACTTGTCAAACAAAACTCATGTTTTACAGAGCAGCGTTCCTCACTCCCTCTGACAGATGGAAATATTTCACCCCCTCTTTCGAACTAAATGCTCAGTAGACAAATCATTGCCCTTGTCCCAGTGTCACCATGAATCCAGCGTGGTGTATAAAAACAAGTGCTGACTTGAGCTTAAAAAAAATGACAGCATCTACAGTATGTAAGCTTTGCCTCAAGACTATGCCTTGTGTATGAGTTTGTAAAATACAATATGGTATTCAGTACATTTACATCTCAACCAAACAATCAGAAACTGTTTATCACTTTGGGTAACAACACACTACATTCCTTCCTAGTTAAGCTAGGAGGTGTTTTCACCATTCAAACTGTTAGACTAGAATGTTTCGGCTGTGGGAGATTGGGTTCAACATTGCAGGCAGAGAACTTTCAATTTAAAATACAACACACTTGCTGGCTTGGTTTTAGACAGTATCTTTTTACTTGTGCTCTCATTCCCATTCATCTACCGCAATCTAGACAGTTTGTCCCAGTTCACATAAGCAGCACCGACAGCCTTTCAGAAAATGCCCGACACTCTGAGGCTCAAACGATGCTAGTTAAAATTCCCCTAGAAGTGAGAGAGGAGGCAGAGTCCGTGACAGCGCTCCGGGCTTTCCTGGGGAACTCGGTGCCTGCTCGTAATTACAGCAGAGCCGCAGGGTGGCCAGGGCTCTGGCCAGACCTCGGACAGCCCAACTCCCTCTAACCCTTAGCTGAAGTATACACTGCGCTTGCCCTGTGCATGTCGTGCCCTGAGAACAGAAGTCACAACGGCCCTTTGCAGCGCGGCAGAGGGAAGGACAAGGGGGACCGCGGCCATCGTGGGCGGTTCTTCTGATGCGTTTCTCTACCCACATGGCAGGTCAGTGAAAGAGCCGTGCGGACGGCGAAGCGCGCCGTTCCGCAACGCGGCAAAACCACCGTGGAGGAAAACAACATTTACACGGACCGCAGAGCAGCGCACACGGACGGGCCTGGACATAGCCTGTCCCTTCACTTAATCGCACCCAGTCTGAATGAAGACGGCAGGCTGTTTTAGCCAAACGCTTGTTCAGGCACCCAGCAATGAAACTGCACTTTGTACCATGAATGCAGTAAAACTCAGAAAACGGGGGCTGGAATTAAATTCCACACAGAAAGAATGATAAATGTGTTTAATTGTTAGGATGTGACCGTTGCCTCCTAAATATGAAACTATTTAATTGGAGGATTTGCAATTATTTCCCAATGGAGAGGTTGAAGGTTAGATTTAATGTGCCTCTATGAATTGAAAATACTAACAGTATTATAATACTGACAGTAAGTCAAAATGTAGAGGCCTCTCTGTCAGATAATATTAGATTACACAAAGTTAATCCTACAAGCTCAGTCACCCCCAAAAAAAAACAGCAACTTAATTTACAAAGGACAAGAAAGCACAAATTAGCTGGGTCGGTGCCCCTCACTGGGTTAAAAGGGGCAGCACCGACTGAAACAGCGTGAAGGTTAATGCACTCTGACCTCAGTCCGTCCGCTGTCGGGGTCCCTCCCGCTGAGTGACATGTTTCACGCAGGACACTGCTGCCCGCCGGCTGTACCCCCAGCCTTTTGTTGACCGACACAGCTGCAGGGCTTTGAGGCTGCTCCCCGCCCTCCCCACCGGAAACACGGAGGAGTTCATCATTATTGGGCGTTCTTTCAGGCATGCAGTACCTGAGCCCCCCAACACACACACACACGCACCCCTCGCTGTTTTGTCCCACACTCCCCTTTTTTCCCTGTCATCACCCAGCCCACAGCTCCAGCCCGCCCTCCCACTGATGATCATTCAGCCCATACAAACGCTCCCTGAACGATGCAGAAAGCCCATTGAGGAAGCAGTAATGTGCGATGAAAGGTTAATGCATGCGTTGCCCGCGTTTCATAACCACACATCATGGCTATCATTAAGGGCCCACAAACATGTGGGGGACCACATGCTGTGTGTTAGAAAAATCACAGCAGGGCTCACATGTAAAGTGTTCTGAGGTTAACGGGTTGACATGTAATGGATTGTAGAATGCATCTTTACACAGGTCGAGGCTTTGAATGACAAAAGCAAGCAGTCTGCAGAGAGGATGGAGTCATGGTTTGGGGGGTTGTGTGGCAGTCAGTTTTTTGGTTGGTGTAAATGCCAGTGTGAAATTCACACCATGGCCGGCACTGAGGTGTGCTGTCAGCTCGTGTTCGCTCACCTGCACTCTTCCCTGCTGCGCTGACAAATAGTTAAAGGTGCTGCTGAAAAATTCCTAAAATCAGCATGCCCTTTTCAAAGCAATCTTGCCTTATCACTCTGGGCGCTCACAGAGTGCTGGCTAAACTCTACGCCACTCGGAGCCAAGAGCATCTGGTGCTTTCCAGTGGGACCCCGGGGCCTCAGAGCATTCAGAAAGAATTTGGTTTCAAAACGCACTACTCGACTCACAGCGCAGAAATATCAGTACAGTTTCTATTGTTCTGCGTTTTGGGCCCTTTTTTCAAGCTTTCAACAACAAAGTTGGCGTCTGTCATTCAGACCCAACAGGGAAAACAACAACATGCTCCCGTTTTTGTCGGTCAGCTCTGTGAGTCGGGGGTTGGGGGGTGGGATGGCACAGCCATCCTGCATGTGCAAGGAATGCTGGGAATGGCAGGAATGCTACGGCGTCATCAGTTCGCAGCTGCTGAAAGGAAAAGCTGAATCAGTAGAGGTCATGTGCCGCGAGGGGGGACTGGGGGGCCCCGAGGCAGCACCCGGATCTGTCCTGCCCCGCACTCCCTCACACCCTGCCGAGCCACCGCCTCGCACCTCTCGACCAATTATCGGGCATTGCCAATGCAGCATCACCGGTCTGAAATCTACACCGAAGACTTTAGTAGCACTCAGACACGCACATAACCACAAAGCATGGAATCATAATAACCGTAATAACTGTAATAACTGTAATAACCTGAACCTGTTGTCTTTAAGTCTGAGTAATGTATTTAAGCATGGACTTTTTGGGTAATTGGTTTTTGTAAAACGTTTGTTTTTGGTTAATATCAATCATTTCCAACTTTGTGATAATGCAAAAGAAAGGGAAAATTGCTTTGTGTAATCTGGTACTTTCTGAGTGTTAACAGGACTGATTGTCATGTGTAAATACTGAGCTAGGTCAACTCATGTGTACTGACCCTGTAGGTGAAGTCAGTGGAACATATGTATAAACCTGACAGAAATGCAGACAGTACATTTTTTTACAGTGTCAAAACACAGAGTATTTCTGGTTGCATGCCAAAAGGACAACCACACCAACAAAAACAACCCTGTTCGATTTGCATCTGATTGCTGACAAACAATAGAACTTCGTCACTGTATCTCCCTTAAGTGTTAACATCAGGCCATGCCTGGTCATAAGGTGGAGAATGCACTGTGGGAAGAGAACAATATCTGGCATTTCAAAATGTTGAGCCGTGCGTACCTGACTGTAGAATTTTCAAGATGACTCTTCATTTAAAAACACAACACGGAAATATATTTAACCACAAAGTAAGCAATGATCACACAGCTGTGATTCTGGTAAGAATGATCATGGTAAACTGTATCACGGTATCACAGTAAACTGTAAGTGGAACACAGAGCATCAGTTACTCTTCACACACGCATTTCCTTCTTTTTTTCCCTTTCCCCTTCACCTCTGACAGCAGCCAACTGCAAGAAATGGAGAGAGTGTGGAAGAAACCAAAAGATAGAGAGAGGCAGTGCGTGCAAACCGCAGGAGAGCCACTGTCCAAAGCAAACAATCGTTACGGCTTCGTTCCAATATCCCCCGGCTGACACCAATTCACTCACTGGCCACTCATCTGCAGTATTTATGTAACCAGGCATGGCTCCAGTAACACTATTCTGATTATGCCTCATCAAGTCTATGTCAATTTTAAATTAGGCACGCTTCGCACAGGTTAATAAACAGAATCGTCTTCCAGTCTTTAAGAAAAACAGGAATATGCTCCACAAGCGTGGATACTGACAGTGTTATGGATTTAAAAACCTTACATGGGACATTGTTTCCACACTGTTTAAGATGTATGCAGTGGATGCCCAGTACAGATTTGGCAGTGGTTACCAGGGAGTTGCAAGTTTGAACCCCTATTCCAACACTGTTGTTGTACCCTTGAACAAAGTGGTCACCCTGAATTACTTCAGTAAATAGCCAGCTACATAACCAGATAAAGTGAAACACACAGATTAGGAATAAGTGCTTGTGGTAAGCAAAGCAACTTGCGTAATGCCAGACTAATGCAGCACCAGTGGAGATCGAGCTTACTGCAAATCCCTAAAATCTAACAGATACCTCACGACTCTGGGACAGGGGAAATCTACTGCGCTGGAAGAAGTTATTATTTCCCATTACAAGAATGGCTAATCCCGGCAGGTCCATCCTGCCTTGTTCAGGGATTAGACAGGTACTGTAAATAACATCACTCAAGTGCCGGGCTGTCAGTGGCATGGCGGCACTCGCACAGAAAGCTGTGTGAATGGGAAAACATCAGGTGGCTCTAATGCGCTGTTAGAGCTTGACAGCTGGGCATGTGTGCCTGCTGGCTACAGCGGAGTTTTCTTTCAAAACCCTCTCCCCTGCTGCTGACCCTCCCCTCCCCACCAGGCCCTTTAATTGCATGTCCTGGCAGCACATACTATAAAGGAGCCTTTCAGTAGTAACTGGGCTTTCCTGCTGGACAAGCCGATACAGAGGGCACTCTTCCAAATGTGTCCCCTCATCACGTCACCTCCACGCCGTTGCATGACAAACAGGAGATGGAAGCTTCAGCCTCTCTGGATTACAGGCTAGGAGTTAATGAAAGCTGACCTGCTGTCTGCCCATAACAAGCGTTCTGGTGACCAGGGGATCCCCAGCTTCAAAACTCTGCAGAGTCGTAGTCTAATTCCGCCTTATCTGCCAGGTACAGCCATTTCAGGGGCCACTGAGGTGGAGGAGCCTTACTGCTCAGGTCTAGCTCTGGGTGGGCCTTCAGCCCCACAGAGTTTACAGCTCTCCTTAAACAACCACCACACTCAGGAAGCTAAACCGGTTCAATCAAGAGTTTGACTCGCTGTAGATGTTTAGGTGCCAATGGATGAAACGGTAGCCACCTAACACTGGAGTTCTCCTGAACCACAGCTGAGCAGCCCTGAGATACAGAGTGCCTGGATGATCTGATCAATTTTATATGATTTGATTACACATGTATCTATCATGTATATTTATATTTTTAGGCACTCAAACTAAATCCTCTACATAAGTCCAGCTTCATAGCATAAACAGACAGGAAACAGTCTGAACCTTAGTGACAATTTTTAAACAAAATGTTCTCCTAGTATTGGCAAGTGGACTGTTTCTGAAATGTTTGGACAATATGAAATAACAAAAACGAACTGTAAAAATTTCCGACTGCATTGTCCCTTTAAAGATATTTTCATGATAACTGTGCACTTTCCAATAAGGATGCACTGTCATGATGGTGACTGTCCACTTTCACAATGAGTGTGCACTTTCAGGAGCTGCAAGGTGTACTGTTCTCATATCCGCAGATCAGTTTTGTGGAGGGAATTCAGAATTCTTTCATGGATTATGACATCATCAGACACACTGCAGGTGCTGTAAATTGCTGGCTCTAAGTTCACATGGTTGCACAAACTTGCCTTCTTCAGGCATGCCCAAGACCACTGCATGAAAAGCACTGCACATACAGAACCAAGCACAGCCTCCACAGTGACAAGAGTCATCAATGCGAAGTTTCTGACATGACCAGTGTTGTATTACAGACAGAAACCATTACATCAGCTGCGCAAAGCACATGAATTCAGCACGCCTAACATGGGACTGACAGATCACCCCAAACCTATTACTGCAGTAATGATGGCTCTCCATCAAGTGCAGATCCCCACTGGCTTATTGCTGGTTCATTGTCAATATGGTTTTCCAACAGGGTGATATCACAGCAACAACATGCAGCGATTGCATCTGACACTCATCAATGCGCTTCCAATTAATGCCACAACTTTGTAAAGAACAAACTAAATGCATCAAACACAAATGAGCCCATTGTCAAAGAACAGACCCGAAAGCTGTGAATATCTCCCCGCACGACAGCTGTTGTCTGTCAGATGCCATTGATCAGGGAAGCGCATTTGGGATGTAACTGGGGAAAAAAAGCACCGTCAATGAGACGTTTTTAGACAACAATTAAAGAGCGTGTCACGGCGTGTCTCCCGTCAGCAAGCAGTCACCCCTCATAAGCCGCCCCTCACCGCGGAGCGGACCGAGCGCCAAGCGACACGTACCGATGCATGTCTCAGCCTCCCTCTCCAACTTCTGCACTTTTAATGCAATTAAAGCGCCGGCGGATCCAGCGCCCGAGACCTGCTCTGAAAAGCACGCGCCCGCGAGGTCGCCAAAACGAAGGGGGAAGCTCTGGGGTAGGAGACGGCGGCTCGCCCCGGCGCACGGAGCGCATTAACATTCCGGGGAAGCGGTAGCCGCTGCGGAGCCACACGCCGCTGCCCAGGGGGGGGAGTTCGGGGTTGTGGGAAAGCGGAGCCGACCGCGACGACAGAGTGGGATACCTTACTGTTGCGTCTGGACGCCTTGTCCCTGCGAGCTCTCCTCTCTCTCCTCCCCAGAGCCGAACCCATCACCGATCACCGATCACCAGGCTGGGCATCCGCGGCAGCCGGCGAGCCGAAGCGCGGTCCACATGGCGAGGTCCACCGGCACTCCTCCTCCGCCTCCTCCCCTCCTCCTCCTCCTCCTGCTCTCTCTCCTCCCTCTCTCTCCCTCTCTCTTGAGTAGCACGCGCACCGGCAGAGAGAGACGGACGGGCAGTTTCGCGGGATCCAGACGCGGAGTGAGTGAGAAAGAAAGGGGGAGGGAGAGAGAGCGAGGGAGGGAGGCGGGGGGGCGAGGTGGTGGCAGCAGTGATGTTGAAGGGGGAGTGGCAGCAGTTGTGATTGAAATGAAGAAGGATGCCTGAATCTGAGGGGGCTTTCAAAGGCAGTTCCCACATGCGGGATATTCCCCCGCCAGTGCGGACACGCTCCACGGGGCTGTCTGCTCCTCGCTCTCGGAGAGCACTGGGATCCCACTCGGCTGGCTGGAATTCCTCCGGGGCTGTCACTCACAGGGGGGAGGCCGGGTCCTGCGTGCCCATTGGCCAGGGCCTCTGCAGCTGCAGCTGTGCAGAAGAGAGGGAGGCGGGGCCCAGGTGGAACTCCCCAGCCAGTGACTGGAAACAGCTGGCAAGAGGAGCGAAAGCACGGTGCTGCACTTGTGTCTGCCCGACTCGGGAGGCAGAGAGCAATATCAGATAGCCCTCAGTGCAGAAGCTCCCTCATGTCTCTCTCTCTTTCTGCCTCTCTCTCTCGCTCTCTCACTCTCTCTGCTGAGAGACAACGGCATGTGAGTGTTTTTTTAATGGGCTTCACTGAATTATCCTGCAATGAGCATCGCTCTCCCTGAGGTCCTAGATATTTGTGTGTGTGTGCATGTGTGTGCATGTGTGAAAGAGATGGTTTCTGTGTATGTGTTTCATTGTGGTCTGTGTGTGTGTGTGTGTGTGTGTGTGAGAATAAGGGATTTTGTGTGCGTGTATGTGTGCGTGGGTTAATGAGTGAATGAATGTGAGAGTGATTAAGGGAAAGTGTGTGAGTGTGTGTGTGTGTGTGTGTGTGTGTGTGTGTGTGTGTGTGTGTGTGTGTGTGTGTGTGTGCGTGTGTGTTAGTGAGAGATACAGACAGAGTTAGAGCCCTATACATATTTTCACACGGTCTGCAACCAGAGCGGTAGCATGTGTACTACTGCAACACGACGTAATGTAGGCGGCTCCAGCCTATCACACCCACTGACCACAGGTTTGGCTCAGCTCCAACAAGGCAAAGGCAATGCTTAGATACACACGGACACCTTCAGCCATACTGTCACGCTCAGTGGTACAACCTGACAGGCTCTGCACTGCTAAGCCGCAGGGCAGACGAGTCTCTCTCGCTCTCGCTCTCTCTCTCTCTCTCTCTCACACACACACACAGACACACACACACAACTGCATGACCTCAGTATGGCCACTGCCCCACTCCTCCTGCAGGGCATTTACTTTGCATCCCACTACAGCTGGTAGCGTGTGGTCAGGTCTGACAGACAGACACAATGATGGATGGCCAGGTGGATACCTGCCCTTCAATTACTTCCCCAAAATGGTACTGTGGAGAGATGGATGGATGCTAACAATCAGGCAGGCAGTATCTCCTCCCGTGCATTAGAATCACCATTACTCTGCAGATCTGTGCCTCCAGGAAAAAAAAGGTCACATGCTGTGTAAAAATTATGGTGTGGGTCTGAGTGCATTGAGCCGGGCGCGCTATCAGCCTGTCGATGCATATTTATCTCCTCTCCTCACACCTCTCTTCCCAGCAAACCATCAATAAATGATCACAAGCAGCTGCGGACTTTAGATTCACAACTCGCTGCCTGAACTGAAAGCACCAACACTGGTAAAATAAGCTAGGAAGAGCCAAACAGCGGCACTGTCTTCTTGGTCTTCATGTCTTTTTTCTCAACTTTTAATTACTGCAAAAATTTTAATTGAATTAAGTAATTACTATGCTATTTAATTGTGTTGCTTTGCTGATTACACAGACACAGGCTCATCGAGACAGACTCTCTCACACACACATAAAACACTTGAAAACAACAAAGACTTGCCTACCCATCTACCAATTTGTCTGCTTTTGGCGTTTCTGAAACAGCAGGCCAATCGGGGTGACAAAAAGCTGCGAGGTGCCGCAGTCCGTGCGAACAGGGTCACATCCGTGCTGCGGTCGCCCTCTGTCCCCTCTGCTCCTCCGTCCCGTCCGCAGAAAGAAAAAGAAACCCGTCTCCGCGCTCCTAAAACACCACGGTGACAGGAGACACTCCAGCACACTGGCACTCCCGGAGTAAGGAGTGTTCCTTTGTATGCCGCGTGGAGTTGACTGGCAGGAGGCCTTTGATGTTAGGGGAAATGGCACAGTGCCAGTGCCAGTGATTTAAAGGAGTCTGGCAGTCGTGGTGCAGCGCTGGATTCAGCAGACGCCCCTGTCTGCCACTGCATTAAGGAGCGATGGAGAAAGGCAGACAAGCAGTGCTGGGCGCGGCCCTTTAATATCATGTATTACAATAGTTTATTAAAACCGTTATTATGCACACAACCTTAGTGACAATCTGCATTCGTGCTCCGGCCACTTTGATCTCGACCATTTCATTACTTTAGCAAAGAACCGAATCACAAAGATATGCGCTAAAGCATGCTTTGTTTTTTACAGCTCTCTCTGTCTCTCACACACACACAATCAGCCCTCTTCATCACAAGCATACTCACTCACCCTCACTTCAGTCAGACACACCATTCTCTCTCCCTTTATATCCCTCTCACACTCTCACAAGCACATGCATACACAAACACAAACAACAAGCACCAATGACTGAGTGAAGCACTAGGGTTTGTCTCTGTATTTCGTCCCACATCCTCTGCTCCTATGGTAGTGTTAGAGACATAACATATGGCTTTGTAAGGCAACACAGGTGATATCCAAACACTTGTGTGCTCGCACGTGCGCGCACACACACACACACACACGCGCGCGCACGCACGCACGCACACACACACACACACACAATGCCTGTAAGCATTTTGCCTATTGCTTCTGCCTTCATACCTCATGGCAGCTCAGCCCTGACTGGTATAGATATCCCATGTGACATCACTGTGCCAGTCACAGGAGAGCACGTGTCGAGAGCAAAAAGAATGACATCTGGCCTGTTTTCCTGACTTTGTACACCAGAGGCTTTGGGCACAAGGTCAGAGCACTAATTACCAAATAACATGGGAATGAAGACATCCCACTCAGCCCAGCTCTCAGACCAAGATGGAAAGCTTCACTTCTCCATCTCAGATGGTATTGTTCCCATGGTGCAGGTCCACTGATGGATTGGCTGTATACAGACTGCACACTGTGTGCTGGAGTACATTAAATTACCATATTGCTTCATACTGATTGGGTCCTGCCATCTTCCTCCGTCCACATGCTTATGGGAGGCTCATACCCACACTGGGAGAAGTGGAAGATGCCTCAGCTCTGTCAGGGATGTTCTCAAATGGGCAGTCTCTTTGCATTAAGATCAGACGCGCTTGTGAACTGTGCAGAGTAAGGAGAGGGATCTTTCTCCACTCTCTCGCCATGTCTGTCCTGCTCCGATCCTCTCGAGTTAAACATATATGTATCTGAGGGAGAGAGATCAGCCATGTTAAATTTCCCATACCCCCCAGTGGGAAGTACTGGGGGGTTTGGGGTGTCTCTAAAGCAGGCCAAATCTTGACCTGAGTGCATCGTACAGCAACCTCTACTGTCCACAAGAAAGAGAGCCGGGGGGGGTGGGGCGAGCCAATCACTGGCCGTGGTCCAACAGTGCCAGTCGATACAGCAAATGAAAAACAGTATGTCAATAAGATAAGGGGATTAGCACTCGGCTGATACAGTCCCCTCACTGGCATGACGCAGCCCCCCACCCCCTGTGGATCAAGCAGTGCAGTAAGGCTCTCAGGCCTGTTGACAAAATGCCAAGACGTTCCTACTGCCTCCGTTGAGTGGTACGCCATCTCTTTTAGTTGCACCCTGCTTGGACGCTGCATTTCAAAATGATAAAAAACAAAAAAGAAAAAAACATGGCAGAAAGACTCTTATGCAACACGTGCAAATTCACACCCTCTCTGTTTGTAATGCAGCGCGAAGATGCCTCATGGCTGAATGCACCGGTAATTTATGATAACGGCTAACCTCTGCTCACGGAACGCATCAGTCAATCCAAACGAGCAGCTGCATTCACAGTGCCTTGCTGAGGATACTTTAGATGCAGATCTAATCTCTCTGCATTTTGCATATGGTAACATGGTGCAAAAGCTCCAGTGCGTTTCTGTACCAGACAATTACATCTGTGCAGGAAAGTTACAAGCATTCATATGCAAACACAGGCTACTACCTATGTACCTTACAGGTCCAGAGGTCATGAGTAACTATGAGGTTAGTCATGTCCTCAATTATTTAATTTTTAGGTAAGGAATTCAAATGTATTTCCCCCATCTCCCTTGAAGACTCATTGTAACACTTTGAGCGAGAGGAATTGGGGTCACCTACACACAAGGAAACAGACAGGATGTTTCAGAAGGGAACGCTTGGGGGTGCAGTGCCAAAGATGCGCTCCGACAAATGACCGCAGCTTAACGTAGACAGAACACAGTCTTTTCCTAACAAGACACGGTCCAGGGAGAACACAAGCCTGTGGATTCAGGCCTTGCCTAACTTCCCAGGATGCACTTTGAGCTTCACCCACAAAACAATGAACAGCTGTTTCAGGCAGACAGAGGACTCCTTTAAGAGCAGCAAAGCTACTGGCACCCCTGGCTCGGCTTGGGTAGAATTCATTAGCAAGCTTAGATTTGGGCACAGGGGAGCGTTTCATATGCAGGATCAATAACACTTACTGTACCCAAAGAAACCAATAGCCAATATAAGGCCAGGCAATAAAACAGATTGCACTGACTTCGTTTAGAATACTTATTTGCTTAGCAGATGGGCATTTCTGGGGCGATTTATACAGCTTACTATTGATACTTTATCCATTTATGCATCTAGATATTTTGTAGTATTGTGGCAATTTAGCTTGCATGCCTATTGCAGGACTGCAACCTGGTGAACAATCCTAACCATGACAGCCCCAAAATATACATCTGAGTATTCAGTTCACATGTTTGGTTTCCTTTTGTTGAATATTTTGCATCTTGAGTTGTTCCTGCAAAGAACAAAGTGCACAGTATGGACGCCTCCAGCTTTTGTCCCTGCAGTAGTTAAAGCAGCACTATCATTTCGTTTTTAAGCCTTCAGCAATTATTGTAGAAACTGCTGTAATGAAAGATAACTATGACCATTTACTCCAACCACTGTGTTTGTGTTAAAGCAGAGCTCCGTGTCTCGGTCTCTCCCACATATTGGCAGATTCATATCCAAAGCACTGGGGGATAAAATAGGGTACAAAAGTGTGTCCGTAGCGTAACTCTATCCTCTGGGGAAACTTGAACCCTGCTGGAGAATGCTTCCAGCCACAACAGCATCTGCTGCACAGTTCATTTAAAAAAAGACACTTTTACAAAATGCTTCAGCTATATCAACGCCGCTTGCAAACAGAGTGTTAAAATCAACAGGGATCAGACATAACAGTAGATGATGAATAAGCCAGCACAACAGAACCTGCTACAGAGCTACTGAACTGTAAAGTATTGTGATTTAGGCTTTGTATTGAACCATATTTTTTTCAATGCAGCATTTTTGCATTGTAAGACAAGGTTGCAAGGCTGCCTTTGATCCAAAGCAACAACAGAAAAGGTCTCTCTGTCTGAATGGGCATTTTCCAGGAACGCGCTTCCAGGTGCAGCCCTGGTTCCTTTTTCCAGTGGCCTCAACCCCATCACATCTTGCTCTGGGTGAATTACAAATTAAATGTATTTTGTCACTTGTTTCTGTGCTAATGTTGCCATGACCAGCATGTGGCCACAGTTCACTGAAGAACCATTTCATTGTAACTTGATTTTGTTGCACATGCAAGTCCAGAACAGGTTGTTCATGACTAAAGGGCTACATGCCTCACATAATTAAATTCTACAGTGCTATTACAGTCATACTTTATTATTTTGGAAACATGAAATATTGCCCTGCCCTGTAATGATGCATATTACCACTTACAGAGGTGAGTAGAAACCTGCTTTCCTACTTCCATAATTACCTCCTGTGCAACTTACTTAGATGCAGAATGACCTCACAACCACCTTAAAATGGCAACCTCCCCAAACCCGACTTATACCTCAACTGCAGGGCATCTGCAACTCAGGCAGCCCAGAGACGCACTCTCTCACCTTAGAAATGGGGACTTCAATGCTTTGCAGCAGCCTCATTCACTCCAATGGTTGAAGTCCCCGGAGCTGTTAGCCCTTACTGTTCGCTGAGCCTAAAGACTGAACCCTTTTACACTGGACTCTGGAGTCTGTTTCTGAACCAGCCGGCCCCTGGGGGCAGAGAGAGCTCCGAGACACACGCTCTCAGCTCAGGCATAGAGGATGCCACAAGAAATATCATTATACTGCGTTTCTATGGCGATGCCGTATTAATAAGGAAGAATCCCACAGCCCCACAGGCACTTCGACAGTGATGGTAAACTTTCTCCCTGAAGGAGAATGAGGCCCATAATGTAATCCAGAGATGTGAAGAGACAAAATGAAAACAATTTCAAAATAATGCAGTGCTCTTGCTGCACAGCTTAGTTACACAGTTACATAATATATACACACTGGTGTGAGTGTAAAAAAACTGTGGTACAGTTGCCAATTGAAGCAGAGGCTAAGATAACTGCACTATCTTTTATCTTTATTTGGACAGAAATAGGAGACATCCCAACGGTGCTTCAAGAGTTTTGGATTATTAGCTGGCTAAAAAGTGCCAGTCAATTGAAAGGAAATGGGCTCACCCCTGACAGGCTGCCTTCTAAAAAATGAGCTTCGAACCATTTTACATCAGGGAAATAGACATTAGAAATCAACAGACAAAGCAATGTCACCTGGTGGTCTCAAAACACTCTGCAATGTATTGTAAATTAATGTTGCTTTGGAGGTCGCTCTGTATATGAGCGTCTGCCAGATGTAAATATACATTTCCATACCGCTATGTGGAGCTACACTCACAGTCATTCAGTTCCCAACGCAACATATTCTATTCACAACCAAGATGTCATTTTTTACATTTTAAATTCAACGTCCTGTCCTTGCATTGTTGAGCCTGGTGCAGAAGAAAGTGCGTGCTTGTGAATAGTGATAAGCTGTGAGATCAATACTTGCTTAGTTCTGATACTAATCAGAACTGATGTGTGTAGAATCTTTGTAACTGCCAATCAAGCAGTCCAGGCCTGCCTGCTCATTAGACATGCCTGGTCATAGACAGTATGGCACCAGCTATTATAACACTGTGTGATGGATTGACACATGCTCAGATGTGGTCTGATGCTTTCTGCATGTGCTGTTGCTCATGTTGGCTTAATATATGCACATGTCTACCTCTGCTTTGTAAGTCTCTCTCAAACTGAGAGAATGACTAAATGCAAACGAGCCATAGAACAGAATCCACAGCACCTCAGCGCAGACAGGAAGGAAGATGTGTCACTGGGTCTCATTTCTGTTTGTCATTGTCATTTCGCTTCACTTTTGGACCCCTACCGGGGCTATTATGCCAGGAGCCGTGCAGCAGAAACTGGGTGTTGCTCATTGATAAAATCACAGCGTGACATCACAATCCAACACAGAGGATATTGTATGTGGTAGGAGGAGAGACACAGGGCCCTTTATGAGACAGAAGGGCTGGGTATCAAGGGGTTTTTGAGTGGAAGGATCCACGAAGTGTCATCTGAGGGTCCGCCGAGACCGGCGCGGCTAAGCCAACGTGCATCTGCCGAGCGGAGAACCGTTGACAGTAAGGTCTACGAGCTTACAGAAGTGTCGTCTGCATGATAGATGAGCCGGTAGTCTCACACCAACAACAGACAGTCAACACACTCCGCCACCTAACAACTCCCGCAGGCTTGGCCCAGGATCCGTGCCCCACAAACAAATGCGTGCTGGACTCGGTGACACAGGTTGTGTCACGCTGGTTTTATTTTCATTCCTCCGTCAAAGACACGGGGACAGCAAGATATCAATCTCCCATGACGTTTAGTGTGAAAAGCTGTGACACTGATTGGCCGTGAACTTGAGTCCCCTGTTATTCCAAGACTTAATCTGTTGTGGACTGAAAGGCACTTCTACAGTATTGAGGAATGTAGCACTCCATAGGCAAAATTATCCACTCCAACAGACTATAAACATTCAAATGGCAGCACATGCAACATGATGCGGCATAAGCAATGCAAGGGTTTCAACCTTGAAATCAATGTCACAGATAAAATATATATATTCAACTCATCCTTTTGATATACAATTCATTTTCAAATGCTTAACCTACCATATCTGCCATATCTTCCTAACATGTCACCTCCACTTTCACCTCATTCATTTACACACATTCATGCGATCCTGCATTTCTCAGATAGGCTTATATTCAGGTCCATAAACCGAGGAGAAATGCAACTACTTAGAATTGAGAGAAGAGCTCTATTCTTTATTCTCTGGGCCCCTGGGAATACTGACACTGACTCCACAGTATGGTTAAAAGGCAGAAAAACAGTCCTTTTTTTATGAGCTGAGACAGGTGGAGGTACAGAAAAATGTATCCACATCTGCTTAAATAACAAACACTTACATCAAACTCAAAAAGCTCACAGCAGAAAAAAACAAAAAAAAAACACACGCCTCCCATTTCAACATTACGAGCCGAGAGGACAAGCAGCAGATTACATTTACAGCTACAGAAGGCGGCCGCTCATAAATTCACAGTAGGAAATAAAAGAATGACACAGTGCTTTGCCACACTGTAGAATTCTCAGTGTTTCAATGGAACTACAGTGCTTGAAAACCTGCAATCTTACCTTGGTGTGGAGTTTGGCCAGCTGCTTGTCTTCCACATAAGCCTGCGTGTACACACGCCTCTTGTAACGGAACTGCACAGGGAGTAGAAAAATAGAATACATCAGACCCCACGTATTCAGTTTGGGGCAAGACTTTTGGGTAAATATCCAGCTAAACATGCACACACATACACATATACAAACGTTTGAAAATATATCCCTGCAAAACTGTTTAGGTGGATCTAGCAAGCACACACCATTGGCCCTAAAGGGAAAAAAAAAATCCAATCAGACACTTTCACTTGGTTTTATTTTGCCATTGACCAATCCTAAGCATTTGTTCATGACCACATGTTTCACTCTCATTGTATTCACAAGAATTTCCTGGAAGCCATTAGAGTTTTGAAATGGAGAAAACCCAGTCAAAAATGGAAGTTAGTCTTGTTAAAAAAATAAAAATGAACGTTTGTTAGGATGCATGTTTTAAAAGTGAGAATCGATTAAAAGCATAAAGTAGCGATGTGGCCATGGTCCAAGCTTTCTCTCGTTCCAGCTGAAACAGAGCCATATGCAGGATTTATTGATCCTTTGGAGGGGGTCAGCTCCAAGCCCCACTGCCATGCAGGTTCTCCCAATACATTCTCAAACACTCATGCCTAATCGCCACCAGGCAGTTTAATGGGTTGATAAGGATTCAGCTACCCCCCAAACAACCCATTAAATATTGTTCAGAGTCCAAAACGATTATAATCATTAGCAGTTTAGATGAAGTATATGTAAAAGAAACAAGGTAAGCTCTCAACCCTTAGCCTTATGGCGCTAGACTTGCAAAATGCTACTCACTGGGGTACAAATCTGCCCTAGAAAAACACTACCAAGCACTGGGCTGGGACAAATGAAAGTCAGATTATGAGGTGGTTCTTACCCATCAAAGCCTTGAGAGAGACAGGCATCAAAATTGCACTGTTGATTACACCATGCACAATTACACAGAACAGTGCACTAGCAGCCTGCTATGCTGGAAAGCTCTGTTAGAGCAGGATATAGCTATAGCACTCTTGTTTGAAGTTCACAATTTTTTGTATTTTGTTCACTTTCACTTAAGGTTTTGGGTTTAATTGATTGGACAATGGTCACAATTATGTTTTTTTTTCTTTTTTTTTTTGTTTGTTTAAACACACATGGTAGAGTTTCGACTTGCATGTGAAAGAGTGTCTTTATAGCAATATAGCACCACAGGGCAGTGACCATGAGACTGTATTGTCTGGTTCTTGGTTCTTTGATGCATGAGCGAAACCTAGCCCTAATAAACATATAAATGATAACATGCTTTTTGAAAAGAGCCAAGGACAGGGAGGACAAGGTGGAGTGGAGTGATTATGTTCAGTAGACTTTACAAAACTGGATTTAAAACCAAAAGGTTGGAGGTTCAAATTGCTTGTGCATTGATGGTGGTAAGGTACTTCATGCAAATCACAATAGATATTAATTTGTATAATAGGATGAGCTGTGAGCTCTTTAAGCTACTCTGGATATTGGCTGAGCAAATCAATAACAACTTATGGTAATTACACACCTTTTTCCCCCAGTCAAATCAATGGCATAGCAGCCAGGGTAGTGCACATATTCTTATGAGGAAAAGAGGGTAGAGACAAATTAAGCTAACTGAGCCAGTGGAAATATTGTGCTATTTTACTGTTTGGTCACAGGAGCAGAGGTGCAATAGCTGGTAGCTTGGGTCCTGTCTCTCCCTGGTGTCACATGCCCAGAGGTGACCTCAGGTCAGTGACAGCGTCCATCGTTTGGAGGTTGGCTGATTGATTGATATGATGTCACTTCCTATAGAAACCCTCAGCCATTCAGGAGTCCAGACCATAAAGCCGGGCTAACATATCAGTAGTATAGTTCCATTATTCTGAATGACAGATTGATTGAAAGTAAAATTAAATATACAGCTCATTATTCAGCTCTGAAGCAATCTGAGACAGATGCAAGAGAACTGAGGCTGGAGTTAAGATTACCAACACAGGCAATAGTAACTTCAGTGGTGTTCAGAAATGGAGAGGGATGTCCCATATTGTAATGAGTTCAAGCAATCATTTTCGGCAACTCTAGCAGTGGTTGCTGGGAGTCAGAGGAGTATGGTGCCTTTGTTTTTCCTCAATGCCATCAATCAACATCAAGCCCGCCCCATTTACCACACAGTAACAACACTTTTGATGACGGCCCCTCGCCCCACTCAAAGATGACAGAAGCGGGTGAGTTTTACCTCTAGGTATGGGACAGGGGCAATGGCAGGGAGTGGGTATTCCTTTAGCAGTCGCTCCTCGTCCAGAAACTTCCCGGCTTTTCCATTGTAGGCGGGCTGGAAGAGGCCGTAGTTCAACACATCCTTCAGGCTCTGATTCAGAGTACATAAGATGCGCTGTTTAGAGGACCAGATGGGGGCATCTATGTTGAACTTCATGCATTTCTGTGTGTGTGAGAGAGAGAGAGAGAGAGAGAGAGAGAGAGAGACCATCAGGGTCACCCATGTCAAGCAGCTAATGTGGGATTACATGAAAATCATTGAAATCATTAAGTGAGCTCATTAACTTCCATTAATGTTAGACAAACAGGATTCATCAGTAGCTGACATTATAATTAGCATTTAAAATTAAAATCAGCTATTTAAATATATTCAACAAAAGGGAAAGTGCTTAGTTGAACGCACTAAGAACACGCAGTTCACAGCTTTTACAAGCCTGGTTTTAAATTGCATGGCAAATTCAAGCAAACACTTTCAAAGGGATTATTTTCTGTCATTAAAAAAAAAACACCTCGGTGAACTTTCAGACATTGAAAATAATGTGCAAGATTTCACCTCAGCCAGGCCAAAAGCACACAAAGCCTTTGTGAACTACCCTCACGCATTTACACGTACTTGTGAATTTACAATGTGTGGTCCTGCAGCACTATTCACCAGCAGGGTGGATATCTGCATCTTTGCCTGTACAGCACTTCCACACAACAGCCACATCGTGGGGCTTCTGCTACAACAGGCTGTGCAGGTGCAGAAGTCATCTCTATCCCTTTTTCTGCATAAATGCACCGTGAACACTGGATTCAGCCAAGCTGTCCTCCAGTGACAATAGCTCATTGTAAATACGGACACAGGTCTTGGTTTTTGCCTTTTGTGAAGACTGTCATTAAACTGTAACCTCCCTACCAGCGCCGCATCAAATGAGGCTTTGAAAGAACTTTCTCAGCGGTATAAAAGAGGGAACAGAGGACAGAATGCAAAAAGAAGAGAAAATTAAAGAGGGATGTACGCCTGGGAGTTTGTTCGAAGAAGCTGGCCAGCTCACAAGAAAGCTAAAAAAAAAAAAAAAAAAACTTAAAAGCAAGATCCTTCTGGAATTCCCCTCTGTGAGACTTTCATCCTTTTTATCGATACGTTTAATTATGGATTGTTTCAGAAATTAATCCATTCATTTAATCTTAAGGAAAAATCCCTTTTTTATTTGGCTATTCTTGCAGTGAAATTTTCAGCACAACTAATTCCAATCCAAAATTAACTGGGTGTCTGAATTGATTGTATGTCATTGTATGTCAAGGAGATAACAGGATTTTAATTAGTTTTAAAAGTTCAAAGTCCAACAAACAAAGCAATAGAATAATAACACCCTGGTAATATTTACCATATTATTCATAATATTGCTACTCATAATGTAATATGCCATAATATTTCCCATAAAGTTGTCCTTCAAAGAACACAGCAAAAGGCATGCCTTCAAAGGCCAAAGGTTCAGCTGAGAAAAAAAGACATCATTCATACTAGGCAGGCAAGCACAGGACTGGATTTCCATCACATTGCAGTTTCTCCCTAATCTAATACACAAAGTATTCATTCAGTCAATGTTTTATTATTTTTAGAGCAAAATCGGTATGGTGATTGCTGATATTTCCATTTTTATTTGCATTCAAAGTTATGGAAAAAATTACAATACATGAATCCAACTCTCAGGGGACTGATGTCAATCACAACCTGTCCCACTCGATGGTTAGTGTTTGCAACAGCATGCTCTACATCTAAATGTCATAAATACCATCTGTATTACAGCCTGTGTAGCACCTGCTGTTCTGTGTTACAGGGACAGCCCATAAAAACATTTACGAGCGTTTCTGTTAATCAAGTTTTTTCACCACTGAAGATGCTTTTTATGGTATGAGTGACTTGTCAAACGCAAAAAGGATTTTTTAAGACAATGAAGAGGAGCAAAGCAATTCTGTGGCCTGCGGTCGGCTCAAGGAGAGTCCAAGGGGTGTTCTGTGACAACACGAGATGGTAAGCAGAGAGTTCTCTTCGTGAAGAGCGTAGACTCAGACAAACCCCTTGTCCTCAGAAACATTAAAGGGAAATAAGTACCATGCTGTCAATGGGAGGGGTACAAAAACTCAACAGCGGGATGACCCCTGCGTGATTTCACTGAGCAGAATAAGGACTCTGTCATTTAGACTGCAACTGCGGGGGGTTGCTTGCAGCAGTGCTATGCCTCCATCTTCACCCTCTATAACTTTACACTGGGAATGGCCGATTTTACGGGCAAATGCCTACTGAACATATTTCAAAAGGAGGCACATACGTATATGCTTACCTGATGCCCTTGCCTAGGTGGACTCTCATATCTTTCATTTTATGTAGTATGCACTTACATATGGTAGTCCAACAAATCAGAATAAGTACCTCACTCCTTGTGCAGATTAGAAGTGCTAAGCCAAGTGTTCCAACTTGCAACCTCCCTGGATGGAAATCAACTATCCGAACCACCACGTTGCCCCTCTTTGAAATATGTGTATGATTATACATAAAATATTAAAAAGACTCTAAATGACAAACAAGCACTTTCCATTTTTGTAATTGTCTTAAAACAGACATTTTTTGGACAGGTGATACAAAAAATGTGCTGGTGGCTGCCCATTTTGTTTTTTTAGGCATCTTTGGCAGCAACACTCTCATACATCCCAGCTGACAAGGGAAGTCTTCACCTCACAACAGCAAAAAGACAGACACCACACCAGAGCAAGACCACATAAAGAATTAACAATATGCTAAGGTAATGACTATGGATTCCTTAAAGAGACATTGCCACAGAAGACATACCTGTTTCTCTGAAGGGGGTGTGGGCGGGAACAACAGCCATAGCCAACTTCAAGGATAAATTGTCATCTATCATACACTATTATAATATGTACACTGGTGTTTTTTGTGTTTACTCAGGTGAGGGTCTGCCAAGCAGAGGACAGTTGCAGAAGGCCAATTACAGATGTTGCAGGTATTATGGTTATAGATCACAGAAGGCCTGTTTCAGATGTTGCCCGTATCATAATTATACATCATAGAAGGCCTATTGCAGAACTCATTAAACACTGACAGGCCATTGTCAGATACTCCTTTTAGTTTTCGGGGTGGGGGGTAGGGGGGGCTGTAATTGTTGTCTCCCCAGCATTCCTCTCCTCTGTGACTCTGTTAGTAGACACCCATCTACACAGGCCCCTTTTCCTGTGAGCTGAGCGGCGTCGAGTCACATTCATAAAAATGTGAAATACGGCTCAATTACGGAGCGGCGTGTTGGCTCCAGACGGCGTGGCTGAGGAAGGAGCTCATTGCTGGGCCCAGGCTCGAGCAAATATTAATCACGTCAGACAACAGAATGGGAGCAAGCGGAGGGCCACGTCCCTGCAGGGTGACAGCCATGCTCAATCTCTCTCACACACACAGACGCACACACACACACACACACACACACACACACACAAACACACACACACAAACACACACACACGCACACAGACACGCACACACACACGCGCGCACACACACACACACACACACACACACACACACAGACACGCACACAGACACGCACACAGACACACGCACACACACACACGCGCACACACACACACACACACACACACACGGACACACACGCACACACAATGGCACATCACAAAAGGCCAGTCCAGTTTGTCGCCATACCTGCAGACAAGACTGAGGTGCTGGCAGACGGCCACGTGTTGGCTTTTGTTTTGCCTTTTGCAAGTTCTGGTTGCTCGTTAACTTTTGCAGGACCAAATCTGCAGTGTGGTGACATTTCTTGTCGCTGAAGAGGAACAGCAGCTAACATGACAAATTAGCCTGCGCTCGCCTAATTTAAGAACCTGAAACGTACAGTAGCAGGCCAGTCTATTTTGCAATATTCTTGTGCTCAGGCTGGTTATAGTACCCAGTCTAATCTTTGCCATGTTCGATGAAAGCAACAACTTACTACGGCCAGAGCAATTACAAAGGGGCTTGATTTATGCTCATTTGGAAAAGCTCATTAAACAGATTCCCACAGCAGTCAGGGTCATTTGAAATAGCTCCGTTGTGTTGCAGCGCAATGATTCATCTTCACTACAGCCGAATGTGTTAGTGTGTATGGTTTTTTTTTTGTTGGTTTGTATGTGTGTGTGTGTGTGTGTGTGTGAATTTATGAGTGTGTGTGCATACACCTCCGTGTATATTTCCTTATGTGTGCACATGCATGTGTATGTGTTTGTGTGTGTGTACACCTGTATGCCTGTAGGAGTAAATTAGGTCCTTTCCCATTAAGGTATGGTTGGTAGGCTCTAATTTGGGCAATCAGGTTTAATGACTGCCCTCATGTACACAGAATACAGTCCAACCTATACAGGAGATTAGTACACAGGTAGCACACAATGCAGTATGAAAAACACCGCGGTGTACAATAACATACCAAATTTCTAGAGAGACATGTCCCAAGGCAATCAAAAGTGAACCCTGGTTATTAATTCTACATTACTGGTATGATAATGTGGATTTTTAGCTTTTTGAAAATTCACTTGCTGGCTTTCGCAGCTATAAACAAAATAGAACAAATCCTTAAGATTCCTGAGAGCCCAGCTAATTTCAGCTGCTAGTGTGACAACAGAAATGTTTTACCCTCTTTATTTGTTAGTATAAAGCATTGTGAAATGTCCCATCAATGATCTGGTAATACTCAGACATTGGCCTTTTACCGCTAACCTCATGCTACTTTAATCAAACAGATGCCATTGTTTATTCGCTACATTTAATGTACTATCATCAGATATTTATACACACAGTGTATACACAGTTCAGTAATATTTCACTCTTGTGAAATGTTTAGTTTCCAATATTTCGCCCAATCTGGCAAAGTTTCTCCTGGACTCAGACAGAAACGAGCATTGGCAACAATCAGGTGGAATGATTGCACTGCCCTGCGGAATAGTCCTGGCTGGAGCACCAAATGCCTCTTCACAGTTAAATCTGCACTCACTTTGAGATGTCAGGTGGGGGTGGGGGTAGGGGCATCCACAACTTTTACAACACGGTAGAACATTCTTATAACCATGCCCCCAGACAGAACACTTCTGGACAGATGCTACCAGTCTCTGGGGCCCTGGTCGGGTGACCAAGCAAGAGAGTTGGGGCCACAGAGCGCCATGCAGACAAACAGGGGGCCAAAGTCGCCAAGCTACCTCAGCGCCCAACAGACGGAAAACATCCCCTTTTCGCTGGACTTTACAGAGTGAACTTTAAAGCGGGTCATGTGTCGCTACACCGCTGAGAGCTTCATGAAGCAGTCGGACAGGGCTGACGGCTTGCTGACAGAATTTCAGAGCTCCTCTCACTACTTCTCCCTCTCTCTCTCTTCCTGCCCCCAACCCCCACCCCCCGCCTCCCTCTCTGTTTCTCTGTTCCCCCTTTCATTAAACAGGCCTGAGCCACTTTGAGAAAGCGATATGCTCTTCGCGTTCAATCGGCCTGAGTAATGAGAAACAAAACAGGAAGAGAGGGGATCTGTCTTTTACACAGCCTGAGAGCTCTTCACCGCGTCCGGCACAATGGGAGCCATCACTAATGTCTTGCAGATAAGGGCGAAAGTGATAGGGAGATGGAGTCATAAAAGGCAGCTGTTAAACGAGCTGTAATTTATGGTTGGTATGACTGACATGCAGCAGCAGTTTACATTTAAGACTCCTCAGAGGCCATCTCGGCTTTCTGAAGGCAGCCATTTGGTATTGAAATGGATGCCCTGAAAAGGATGGCATCAATCAAAAGCCTACCTGCAGGCTTTTAGCGAGGTCTGCGTGTGTGTACGTGCATGTGTGTATGGCATGACAATGGATCAATCCAGTCTGTGCATCTTTCCAGCAGCCACAGAAAGACTAATAGGCAGTATTTCTGACACACATGCGTGGAATTTCAATCCCCGCATTCATGTTTAAAGGTAGATGAGTGGGCGAGAGTGAAGTGAAAATCCAATCCAAGCATCCCTTTGGTCCAATCAGAGTGTCAGACAAATCTGGCAGGTTCAGAACTCAGAACAGCACCGTGAGGGTGGGTGGATCACAGCAAAGGGGCCGGAACAGCAGCTTATGAATCCAACAGCACAGGAGGGAGCAATTGATTTACAGAAAAGGTGAAAAGAGGGTACAATGACATCAAAGGAGGCTCCTGGTCGTGGACACGCAGCAGCGGGTGCAGCCTCTGACCGGCGTAAATGAGACCGGCACCGGCATCATGCAGTGGTGGCTCCCTGGACAGATGGCGAGGAGTGCTTGCTCCCGAAACTTGGCACTCCGCCTTGGCCCTGCCAAAGGTAATAGCACCAGAGGGCCGAGGCGCCTGCCGTCCAAGACGACCCGATTCTCCTCTGCACTCATTACCGAGCACGGACGCCATCACCCCCCGTCTGAGTTTATTCGCTTAACATTCACAGTTTCGATACCTGATATTTTTAGATTAGATTTATTATCCATTTATGCAGCTGGACGTGTACTGAAGGAGTTCTGTGTGTAATTACCTTGCTCAAGGGTACACCCAGAACACCCCATGTGGATTTGAATCTGCAACTTTCTGGTTACATGCCCAGTTCAGAACTACTTGCCACAAAGCCACACTGCCATCCAACCAGTACACAGCAGAAACTGGCCACACGGAAGTCGTGACGGTATACAAGACGGGGTGTTTGTTTGCATTCATACAGACTTTCTGAGCTAGATGAAAAGAGCACAAGGGTCCGCATTGATGGCATTTTTTTTTTTTTTTTTTTATCAAGAGCCGGCATCTCAACTGCCAAACAATGAGCTGTTGCACAATAGCTACAGCTTTATCTTCAGAGGATAATATTGGGATTCGCTTTGTCTTCCTCCGGCTCTGGGGGAATCTGCACCGAGTGCATGCTGAACAATTGCCAAAAAGTCCCTGCTGGAACCCGCTTATTAAATCAAAGGAAAGAAAGTGCTTGATCAGCAGAGGGTTGGAGGTGCGTGCTGGATATCGGGTAGCCCTCGTCGAACGGGCCCATGCAATTATTCTCCAGCGTCTCCGGGTGATAAAGGGCTTTTGTTTGGTTCGTAAAATGCAGAGGTGGTAGGAGCGGTGCAGCGGTTTGGGTCCTTCCCTTGGCCCGGCGATGAGAGAGAGAGAGAGAGCGAAAGACCGTTCACTAGGGCTTATTCGCATGCGACGGCTTCCTCTGTTTTACGACCACCATCAGGATTATTATGAAGGCATGACTCGCTATTGGCACAGACAGTTCGTTTACCAGCTGTACTGTTTTATTATGAGGTGACAATCTGAATGGTGTCTGGTCCTTTCACAAGCGAAGGCCTGCAGTCCCAGAACTAATATTTAAAGTTTATTTTATGACACGGAAGAAATTTCATCTGCTGGAGGTTCAAGGAAAATGAATAAATCATAACTTCTGACTCCTTAAAAAGCTTTACCAATGATCTTCATAAGCCACTCCATCACAAGCGACTCGTCAGCATGGGGACCAGGGAGGGAAAAATGCCACAGCGATTGGGGAACTGGACCAATGCTGAACTGATAATAAACTCCACCAGAATGTTTCAGGTTCATGTCCTAAGTGGGGCAGTGTCAATGAAACCTTATGAACAGCTTGTGACCTACAGTACATCAGTAAAATATTCTGCTCTATAAATACATGACATGTCACAAGAAAGCTATCCACAGGGCATAAAGAGGAACAAAACGACTCCTCCCTCACTACTGTAGCTAATACTGAGCAGTAATAAACTTTAAACTTCTAGAAACTCCAGAGATGCACGAAAATAAAACACACACACACACACACACACACACACACACACACACACACACACACACACAGTGAAGCCATGACTAAGGACATTGGGTCAATCACTGCATGTCTGAGCAAACGTAGTGAGAGAGACTAGAAACAGCCTGTTTCTATTGGGCTGAGAACTCATTTTCAGCTCTTTTCATTTTCATTCACTGCTGTTGTGAAACCAATTTGGGCAGTCTGGACGTCCTGTATCCGAGGGCTCATAAACACTGTGTAATCACCCCACTGACTGCCCAGCGGAACACCGGTCATAAACACCCGCCGACTCAAAGTCCATTCAAAGCTGCATAAAGGCAGCTCACTGCACGCGTGAATTTCAACAGAGAGCAATCCCTTCCCAAAGACTTCCAAAACCCTTGCGAAGCCCATTAATTCATGATCCTCCCGTGAAAATGTTGAGAGTAAAAAAAAAAAGGTTCACTTTGATGGCAGCACGCCTGGCAGTTTAATAAATCACAGAGTGAGGACTGACCGCGAGAGAGGGGAAGACAATCATGGAGAAACCCCTGCTTACTACTAATGGATAGGCTTTAAATATTTTGCTAAACATGCCTGACACTAAATACTGAGGGCTAGTTGTCAGGATTGAAACTGATGTTTAAAGTGCACCTTGGGTAATAATGTGCTTTTTTTTCTCATTTATATAACAGTAGGGTTTGAAGTTTCAACTTTAAACATCCCTGGAAGGATTGAGAATTATAAAATCAACCTCAGGAAAATGACTGGTTGGACGCACCAAGCACGCACCAAGTCGATGGTACTTACAGACTTGATTTAAGAATGCTCACCTTGTTCAAACGGTCAGTTTTCCTGGGTTTCCATTTTTCTTTCAGGGCAGAACCCCTGAGTGTCTTTAAGGACAGAGAGGGAATTGTGTTAGTAAACCAGTTTTGCTCCTGTGCCAGCTGGCTTGCTTTCTCAAACAGGAACCCTGGGTGACTTTTGCCTTTCAAACCAGCTGACAGAAATTTGTTTTCCTCTGTGCAAAGTGCCCTTTTGTCTTCAGAGGCCACAACTTGAATCTGTGATGAGTCCAATACCCAGGGGCCCAGGTACCCTCCACTTTATTTTCACAGAGGGAAAATAAAGTGTTCTATTTGGAAGCATGCTGGGGACCCCCCCTCTCACTGTTAGGAAATAACTCAGCTTATCAGAGGTGACGAGCAACCTCCATTACAACCGCAGACTACCCCCTGTTTACTTTGACCAAAGCTGCGTAATTTTGGCTTAGACAACAGTAGTTGATGATACTCACAGATCTTTCATTAGCCTGGAAGACAGATTTAACCTCAGAACCCTGGCCAGTCGGCACATGGAGGGCTCCTAAAGACACATCTAAATGTATTATCAATAGCACAATTACACTTCAATAAAAAAGAACTGAGATCCAAAGCCTGTAATGTTGCTTCATTTTTATCCACCAATACATCGTTTTAAAAACACAAGTGAGTTAAAAACGATGGTCAGTATTGGGTCTCCTCTTTCACTTCAGCAAAATTGCAGTTCTGTTTAGAATCAAGGTGTCCATGAGCAAAATGAAAGTTTTTGATATTTGACCCTTGTCAGTGTGGTTCTTCAGATCCCCTTGCACACTGATTATCCAGTTGAAGTGAGGCTCCACTTGACTGCACTAAATCTCCTGGCACTGGGGGGTGACAGGAGTGTAATCTGCTGTGGCATCACCCACACGATTGATACTGCCATTCCGTTGTGGCTACTTTTCCTTAATGAGAGACTGACATGGTTCACCAGGGCCATGACAGGAAGCTATGACACCATGAAATGACTAATCACTCAAGACTAATATCCACCATCATGTAGACTTTGCCCTCGTCAAGTCCTTGGGTCTAAAGCTCAAGTGCAGTTGACAGAGTCATTCTGCACTTACTGGAATTTACACTATTAAAACAGCAATATTGGCTGACAGAAAAAACACATATAAAATATTAATCATGTGTATATGTATATTGTAATTACTTACCTAGTAACTCATGCGTAACTATGCTGTCTTGGCATCTTAGTAATTCATTGGAAGTGGAACAAGCATTTGGAGCTTATGTAATTGCACAGGTTATCCAAATAGCTCAGGTCTACCCCTAAACCTGACTCTATTCTGAACTACATCTCCGCTCCTAAGACTGTACTCAGTATTCAGTTCAACACACACTAAATACCACCATACACCATGCCCCAAATGAACCCAAACCTTTCACATTATTACAAGTTACAATATGTGTAGTTGCAAGGCCAGACAGTATTTTACAGTACTTACATAATTACCATATCCTTAACTAATAGTTAACCACAATGTCACCAAATAGGTAAATTGCTTAATTGATTACTTAACATGAGGATGAAAAAAAACATTGGGCAGCTTTGAATTTAGTTCCAGAATTATATGTTTGTAGAATAAGTGGTGCATATGGCAAATATGTTCATTTTCTGGTTTTTGCAGGCACATTCAAGCTGTCATAATTACACAATCACGCAAAGCTCTGTAATAGCAGACACTCAGCAATTTCTCTGATTACCCCACAGGTTCCCATTAGTGCACTCCTCTTTGAGAGAAGAGTGAAGAGCCTGGATCAAAAGATCCTCTTATCTGGCCTCAGTGCTGCCAAACACCCTGGAAAATTGTTTGCAGAGACAAGATTTTTATTTTCCTTTTTATAAATCCATACATTGGTGAAACTTCGATTTTAGCTACAATACCCTCTGCTCCAGTTTTATTACTTTTATCCTGTATTTTAATTTTTTAATTTCATCTGTAATTTTAATTGTGTGTGTGTGTGTGTGTGTGTGTGTACGTCAGATGAATTATATATAAATACATCACGTGTGAGAACCATGTGTGTTTCATATTTGATGCAGCTGTATAATATTGTGTATTTGTGTCTTCCTTCCATAGCTTCAATCGTTCCTGATTCATATCTTTAATGACTGCAGGTCCCTGACATTGCATCAGGGTGGTGCACTATTCTGTTGATGAGTCCATCCATGGTGTGGCAGTGTGCAGGTAGATGGAATATGAAAAAGGGCAAAAAGCACAAGAGATCACAGAGTTATTTCTGGGTCTGAGCATTTGCATTTGAGTCACGTGCCCATGCTGTATGATCATCCCTGTGAAACCACGTGCATTGGACCCAGTAGGAACCATTAAAAGGCCGAATTCAGCCACATTACAGTACAACATGATGCAAGGCATGGTAGATTAGCATGGGGAGAGCTCTGTCTAGCTCAAAGCCAGCTAACTCGCACACCATCTCTTTCCAACACGGCCCATCACGCGCCGTCCTGTCTCTGAAGTTTTCATCAGCCAGTGAATAATTGATCACGTTTGCATAGGATTCTTCATTCAGAAGAATAAACATGCAGTGTTTTTAAAAGATGAGAAATGCACGCAAATGAACTGCACTGTGTACAGTCTGAAGCTCTCTCTCCCCCTCTCATCATATGTGCTGAAAAAGATTCATATCAACATTACATTCATTATTACATGGAAGGAGAATCAAGCAAGATAAAGCAATGAATTTTGGTCATTTGATTTAAAAATCTAACAGAACATTCATATCAGTATCATTGTTTGCATTAATTTTACATTAAACAGCCTAATTTAGCCTATGTTTAATAGACATGCTTATCTGGGGAGAGTTACAAACTGTCGCTTACATTTAAGATATCCGCTTCAACAGCTGGGTATTCACTGGCTGCTTTACTTACTATCTTACTCAATATTCAGATATGTAACTCAAGAACCCAAGGTTATAACGGCAGTGGGTTACAACACCAATCTGCTAATAACAAGCCTAATTCCCTCAATCATTAGCAACACAGCCACCTAGTCATGAGGGATAAAAAGAGAACATAACAGCAATCAACATTGTCTGGTAATTGACCCTGCTTCCTCTAGTTAGCTGTTTCTATGTTAATGTTAAATACAAAGCTAAAAGACAGTGATGCATGACTTTATCCAGCATTCTGCCAAAACATTAAAATGCAGAGCAATCCTTACAGAGGAATGTTCTGGCTTCCTGGCTTAATGAATCAATGCATTTATATATCAAAATGTGTACAGAGGAAAGATTCGTGCTGAAGTTTTCATCTCTTTGCTGTTGAGGTAGAATTGAGATATAATTGGTTTAGTCCCCATGCTGAGTGTTGTGCTGTTACAAGAGCCAATATTAGTAATGACTGCCTTCTCAAAACCTTTTCTCAAAAGCCATTTCCAGGCTTATCTCTATACACTGTAAATCTGCTTCCAAACTCTTGCTTAGTTCTGCTTGTAGTGTATGGACTCTCCTCAGCCTACTTCACTTAGTCAGCCTAAGCTTATGCATTGCTCATTGCAGGCTGAGGCAGCTCGGCTCTATTAGTTATGATTCTTCGTTCATCCAAACAATTGATTTTATAAGTGGATCCGTAAGCAGGTGACCATGTGCTGAAGTGAATATTCCCTATTTGGAGAGACCTACACACTCTACAGGAAAGAGGCATTTCAAGGTTACTGAGCATCAGCGTATCAGTTTTTTGCCACCACCAGGTTCTTCTCACAATGCACCATGCTCACAACAGTAAAAGATTTGACAATGTAGCCTGTTTCCACCATGCTGGGTTTATCATGGCCGATCAAATGGTATGAACCCCTCCCTCCATGAGGACAAAATTGGGATGCAGGCACTTTTGCTGTGTTTGGTGAAGCGGAAAATCAGTGTCTGCAGTTGGATGAAATGCAAATGTGCCACAGAGTCCGAATGGGCAAATAATGACAAAGGTTGATTTATCAAAGGTTGAAAGGTTGAGGGGGCTTCTCTTTACATCCTGAGAGAGGCGCTAATGGTGCTCCAATCACAGCCTTTCTTCACCTGATACTCTGCTCTGCCACAACCTCCACCTCCCTCTCCCGGTCTCGGAAAACTCATTTCATGCAACATTTTGCTCGCCTCTTTGGCACCGGCTAAGGATCCTTCATCTTCATGCAGACGAGCTGCTCCATTGTGACAAGGCGCCTTTCTGTGCGGGAAACAGAATCATTCATCTTAACGGCTATCGGGTGTGTCAGGTTTCCCCGAAACGGAACACATTTGCAGAAAACTCGGATAAAAACAGATGCTGTTTTTTTCCTTCTGCACAGAAGTCTCTCTGACGGCAAAAATTCTGTGCTTGTCGCACCGTACAGGGAAGTGCAACCAGGTGGACCTGCAGGTGGCTCTTTCATGTGCTCCACATGAAAAGCCTGCAAAAGCCTGTGCAATAGGTGCCTTATGGAAACACTCTGGTCATGTGACGGGATTACTAGCCATGCATTCATCAAGTGTGCAGATGTTACCTGTCAGTGTTAATTGTTGTGGGCTTTATGTGGACTTTGCTTTAGCTTTCTTTTCAAATTGTTCTTTTTCATCTCCAAGTTCTTGCCTTGAGAATTTTAAATAATTTTCCAGAATCAAAAGAACAACAACAAAAAAGAATGCATAATAAGAATGATAAAGGTTCAATTTGCATTACAATGTGTGTAAACACAGAATCTGTTTATTCTACACCAGATGTGCAAATAATACTCTGAAAAACACCTGAGAATTTTTTGGACTTGATAATACAACAAAATTTTAAGTGCCACAAGTTCTCTGTGCCTTGCATCTAATTTTTTAGAATTGGACCGCAACATTCCACAAGCCATAGAAGTTCTCTCAAGTAAAAATTAAAAAAGCAAGGGAGTAAGGGGTAATAAGGGAGACAGGGCAGGAAGACAGGATTAAAGTCAGACTGTTTCAGCATCCCTGTCCCTGTTGTTGGATACAGTCCAAGACCCAGATTGTGCAGACAGGAAGTGAAGAGAATAAACAGGTGCATGCGTTTGACTCCTAATCACAGGATCCTGGAGGAGCACTTCTAAGTATCGACTTTCTTTTCAAAACCTGCCAGACATTTCACAGCCCATTTGTGGCGTACTAAACTCTGGGTATTTTTTTTGTCTGTGATGTCATTGGGAGAGGTGTCTGTGTCCGCATTAAAAATAACATTATTCATCTCTCGCTCTCCTCTTGGACTAAGTGAATGACAGCTTTACGTATTACCACAACGCAGGCCTCAGCTTCAAGCATATTAAAAAAAGCAGAGTGACAATCAGAGTGACAGTATTAAGCATGGCCACAGCCTAAGCCTTAACTTCAAATGTGACCTCAACAAGTCACAACCTTTTTATGTGACCACAATGATTCACAGCTTCTGACATGACTATAACAAGTCACAGAGGTGGCTCCGTGGCGCAATGGATAGCGAATTGGACTTCTAGCCAAGCATTGGAGAGGTGATTCAAAGGTTGTGGGTTCGAGTCCCACCGGAATTAACTTTACACAGCGACACATTACACAGCGACTCATGTCACAGCCTTATACATGGACACAAAGTGAGCCAAAGCGTCACACCTAACTAAAAAGACTGTTGTTATTCTAGCTTCCTTTGATGCTATATATTTATCAAGAGACAACACCAAAAAAGCCTTCCCCACAAAGACTACTCAAAAACTCCATGAGAAATAGCCCTACAAGATTAAACTCAGCTTCAGAAAGTGAATGAAAAAATCATGACTTTTTTCTGACGTGATTACGGTGTAACAGGAGGAGATTATCCAGCCATTTACTCCAGAAAGGGCAATTTCATGAAAGCGGGAGGAAAAACCAATGGCTGACAGACAGACAATGTCACAGAGCAGTTAAACAGGAAGAAGACAAGACACACAGTTCCTCATGACTCAAAAGATGTGTGAAAAGAATAATGGCTTATGTGCTAGGACTAAGGCTTATTATCAGCATTTACTCATCCAAGGCTGTCATGGCAAGATATATATAGCGCACATTGCAAGCATGACCTGAACAAGGGCACAGATACAAATTAGCAAATAATATATCAGTGATAAAGCATTACCAACAAGCTAAAATAATGTGGCAACATGCGCAACAATGTTTGGTTCACAAGTGATTTCAATGTGGTGTGTTAGTACACGTTACACTAGCATTTGCAACGTTACAATTAATATTACAGTAGTCTGTGCTCACTGACATTTAGCAGCATTGATTTCACTATGCTGACATCAGGATTAAAATAAATTACCACAGAGCTGATGACGTCACCTTGGTATAACTCAAGGTGAGTAATTTTACGTGTTTACCTGCTAAGTGAGATGGCCATATTATGGAGAATATTCCCAGACTTTACACATGCATAAACTTCCTTTTTAATTTTTATAAAATTGACTTTCATGCATAAGAAATGTACTTCTTATCAAATATGTACAAATTGGCCGAAAATAGTACAATAGTGCTATAGAACATTGTAGAGGAAGTATGTGAAGAATGAGGTGAGACTTAGCACCATGTCTAGCTCAAAAATGCAGGCTGTTGCTGGTATATACTAGAGCTGTAGTTCAGGGCACTGCAGTGAGGGCCAGAGTGTCTTGGAGCATCTCAGCTGCCTGCCTCTGTTCCCGTGTCGCTCCCCAAACTGTGTGCCTCGGGGTGAAAGTGTCCCTGACGGGGAGGCTCACGGTCTGAGAGCCATGCTTGTCAGCTTGCCAAGTCTACAGTGGAGACTGAGGCAGAGTTCCTGCAGGAGAGCCCAGCATGAGTGAGAGGCTGTTTTGGGCCGTGATGTCACCCCCCTCCCGGAGTCCCGACTTGTGCCAGATCTGTTTCCCCAGTGCATGAGACCTGGGTCTTCAGCACTGTGGGTGATTCCTGTCTCCCACTGAGAAGTTTTGCTGCGACCCTTGAGGAGGTTGCGGGATTGATGCACTCTCCTACTGTACCACTCTCCTCCCTTGACGCCAAGTCAGCGACTGTCTTAATTTTCCCCATGCAGTTACAGCATGAATGGATAGTCAATACTCTGTTGCCACCCTTGCATTAGCCTGCTTCATAAATTAGACATGAGACTGACATAAAGCCCAGTTCAGACCAAAATCAGCCCTGAGGCTAGGAGACTGATTCTTAACACACAGGAACTGAGGTTCAAGGTTAAATCACAGAGTTTGTGGGTTCAGTTCCCAGCTGTGCCACTGCTTTTGTAACCATGGACAGTTTATTAAGTCTGTGTTTTTGCAGTAAATGGCCACCTGTATAAATAGCCAATATCTTGCTAGCCATGCAAGCCATGACTGATTATTGAATTCTGGAACAATCTCTCCCTTTGGCAAACTGCAGCACTGAGGCCATGTACAGCATGCACATGCAGAGCTGGATATTAATGCAAGGCAGTGGAGTGGTTCTGTTTCTCCTTCCTGCAGGAAAACTGATGCGAGTGGTTATAAGCCTTGGCCCCACAATTGCATCAGCTAGTGAGCACCAAAGGTCTAACAGCATATATTGATGGCAAACCAGACAAAAATACTTTCCCTTGAAATACATAGCATCCTCATGCTGCTGTACTTGATTGCTTCTGCTTATCATTTAAGGCATTCTTTCTGTTGGCTCTTTTAGATACTTTGCTTCCTGCTGCAAGCAATGTCGGACCGACATAACATAACTCAATGGTACTCAAAGCAGTTGTAAAAGATGTGTTCAAGACAAAACAGCCCGAACACTGAAAATCAACTTTGCAAGTACTGTAAATGTATATTTAAATCCACCGTGAGAATTAGGACACTACTAAAACAGATTAGCAGAACACAGCCTTCAGCAGTATTCCAATCAGTGCCGCCTAGCTCGGGCCTGGACAGACCAGTAGAGACCAGTCCAGTACAACCCAGTTCAGCTCAGACGATTTTCATGTTGCCAGAACTTTCCATGTTAAACAACAGTGTGTGCATCTGTGTGATACTGATTAGCATGACTGAGAATAGCCCTTTCCTAGTATGCAGAACACAGAGGGGGTAAGCATTATGGATTCTGGGTTGTGGGTTGATACACCAGGTGGGATAGCCCTGTTTTAACCTCAAGCAATGTACTTTAATTCAGTTTGCCTCAGTAAAGCCCTAGCCATACACAAGGGTTACAGAATGAGTAAAATAGTAAGCATATGGACATCTGCTGAACAAATGAATAATGCAACAGTTCAATGTGCTTTTTGTGTAATACCCAAACGCCACAGAGCTGTGTGCATTTTTAAACAGATGGTGATTTAATGTTTCTCAGAAAAATCAGTTTGACTCAGTGTGGGAACAGCAGCTTAGCATGGGTAAGTATGGACTTAGCATATTGTCATAGTTGTGCTGTACATCAAACTAACTGCACCCTGACATCCATGTGATCAGTGGGTTGGATTCTGCCACATTAGACGGATGCACATGCTGTGAAGAAGTGACTGGATGAACGAAAATAAATAACCAGATGTAAAACAAAGAGCATGCCCACATCAAAAATACGCAGAGTTAATGTGTCTGGCTTGCCATATCTTAGCCATGTTTTCTCAGAGGATTGCATGTGATGTGGGGTACCACCAAGGCTCTGACACACACACACACACACACACACACACACACACACACACACAAACACACACACACACACACACACACACACACACAAAAAAATACACACACATGCACACGCAAGAATATCCTGGACGAACATACACAGACACCTAAGCTGGAGGAAAAGACATTTTATTAAGACCTTTTTCACCAACTCCTTTGTTTGCCTCTTCCCAAACCCACCTATACCATGGACTCTACAAACAAACAAGGAAACAGGCTGAAATATCTTAACATGCAGGGTGGCCAACTGGATGTTTAAGAATTTCTAAATCTTGGACATTTTTTGTGGTTTGGGGGAACATGGCTTACCTGTTTATTGAATGGCACCAGCAGGACAGGCTCCTTCAGCAAAAGGACCCAAGGCCAGCCTGATGGGGCTGATGGGATTTGTAGTGTCGGGAGGGAACCAGCAAATGGGGCTGAACAACATAGGCTGTGACTGTGGGAGAGTTTCCTGTGTTTGCTTTTAAATCTTTTATAATTGATTTGTATTGCGTTTGAAAGAGACAAAATACATATGAAACATTTTAAATATGGTAGAGAGATGCCTGTATGTCAATACCTATCGGTTTATTGTCTTCGTGCATCTAATTGATTTATTTGATGCTTCTTAGTTTATTCTAAAGTGGCTGACTTCATTTATAAGAAGCACAGGCACGCACACACATAGTTTATACATGAACGCACAGGCACGCACACACACAGTTTCTTCCTAAACCACAAGGTGAAGTGGCTCTAGTATGACTGGCTGGCACAGCAGAGTGCCCCTAGGTCAAGGTCCCATTTTCCAGATGGTGTGGCCGAATTCTGTGTTTGTCACACACCTTAAACTTTCTATTCATGTTCTCCCTTTGCTTATTTCTCAGGTATCTGAACACCACAATCGTGATTTTCCGGAAAGATACCTGAGGTTTAGTATCAATCTACAGTTCTCTCGACAGAGCCACAGCAAGTCATATCAATCTATGCAGTGTGCATCTCAGAGCATGGCTTGTCACCATTGAGTTCAATCATTTCAGTCATGTATAAAGTCCCTCTCACAAAGCACGGAAATTGCTGTTCCCTTTCTTAGCAGTAGTCTGAATAATAGTCTCTCTCAGTAGCAATCTTTTTCCTGTATTGTTTCAGCTGCTACCACCCAGACTATAGAGTAACAGCAAGTTTGATTCTAATACCATGAATATTGCATTTAAAAACAAATCATATCCAGTGTTACAGTTTTTGCTTCGCTTAACATTTCTGAGAGCTCCTGTACTAAGTGTGTGTGTTTCTGAGAGCTCCTGTGCTAAGTGTGTGTGTGTGTATTGTCTGAGCCCTCAAGCATATAATGAACCCTGGTGCTAGAAAAGGGGTGCTTGTGCAGTAAGAGGTATGCCATGTCCCTTTATGCGTCTGCTTGCCGTAGTTACTGAAAGGAGGGTCACTAAAGGCCAGGAGTTTGAGTCTTCTCAGCTCCAGCAGTAGCCTCTGTTAAGATTATTTTGAAAACTTACAGTTGAAACATTTTAAAATGTAGCATATTGTCCTGGGAACTCATGTAATGTAGTGGTTTAGGAGGCTAGACTTGCAATCAGGTGGTTGCAAGCTCAGGTCTGAGGTGGGCTGTTGCAGTTGGACCCTTTGGTCACACTTTAAACAAAGTGTTGCTTATAAAGGCTTTATGAAGCATACATAAAGCCTTCATAAACACAACATAATGCCTTCATAAACCATAAACAAGCAAATGTGACATAACCAAGAATGTCACCCGGCTAAAGGCTAAATGCTGTGAAAGAAAGTGGTTAGAAGAAGGTTATGTCACATTTGGTATAACATGTTGCATAATAAAGTGTTATGTCTCCTGTCATGCTGTATGACATTTGCTTGTGTATGGTTTATGAAGGCATTATGTCGTGTTTATGAAGGCTTTACGTATTCTTCATGAAACCTTTATAAGCAACACTTCGTTTAAAGTGTGACCGACCCTTTAAAACAACTTGCGTCAGTAAATATCCAGCAGTATAAACGCAATACACCCCAGATGAGGGCGCCTGATGAGCAAATAATCTGATGCAAATTGTCAAATGAGACGGTTCACGAAACTTCTTCCAATTCAATTAATGCACGCTCATGTGTTAAAATCCGGATGCAAAAAGCCGACATGCCTGACTGGGAAACGCTGAGGCTGACAGTTCAAAATGACTGAATAATGGAGCATGTGAAGGCTTTTTAATGGGATGCCTCAAATGAGAAAGAGTCCGGCAACAGCATGCTAATGCTGACGTCCTATTGGCTGCTACATGCTCACATCCGCATAAAACGTTCACAGTCCATTGCTGTAATTTCACAGCTATGAGTGGCACACTATGTAGTGCTTTGTGATGCCTGGCCTTATATTAGTCACCACAGTTCATCTGAGCCTTATTAACACAGAAATGAATACAGTAAGGGGTGAAAATCAGAACTAGCCAGAAGGTGAATATTTTTATTGTCAGCAGTGGCCCTGGCTGAAAATATGAATTCTCTGCTCTTGTTTAACGTGTGCTTTATTTTAGGCACTTGTAATCATACAAACTATAGGGGGCTTGGATAACACCTCACGGAAAAGATGCATGCAGTCGATTTAATTTGAGGACCGGCCCTTGAGAAATAGCAGGGGTCGTCTGGTTACAGATCTGCTAGCCAAAATGGATAGCACTTAAAGGAGGCAGCGCCTCAAACCTGGGTTAACAGGGTGTGCAGCAGAGGGGCTGAGTTCATTTGTCACTCCACAGATCGGAATCAGGTGCCAGAGGTAAGGCTGTGATGGAAAGGCATTGTGAAAGCACTGTCCAAGGGCTTTCATCCGCAGAGCACAGACGATCTGCATCCTTAAAGACAACCCAGCAGAGCCCTTTGTAAAGGACAACCTGCAGTCTCTCAGTGTGTCGACTCTCTTCTTTACCACCCTCTTTCTCCTCTTTTCTTACCATCTCCCTTTTCCTTTCACCCTCTCGCTCTCTAAAGAGATAAGTACAAAGACTGTGTGTGTGTGTGTGTGTGTGTGTGTGTGTGTGTGTGTGTGTGTGTGTGTGTGTGGGGGATGTGCAGGAGTGTGTGGGAGAGTGTGTGTGTGTGTGGGGGAGTGTGCAGAAGTGTGTGTGTGTGTGTGTGTGTGTGTGTGTGTGTGTGGGGAGTGTGTACATGATTATGCCTTAGAAAGAGGGGCTGGTGTGCTTTACAGTGAAGCTATGGTGATGCGCACAGGTCGGAGCTGACAGAGTCACTCAGAGACAGGGTCTCAGGTGCACATTAGCACATTGTGATATTCACTCGCTACATCACTTAGGCTTGTCCTCTGACCCACATCGCAATGAGACGAAACACATGCAACACTGACAAAAAGCAGTGACACGGACACTGATAGAGAGCAGTGACATAGAACCCACGCAGAATCTAATCTATATTAGATTCTGTGTCACTATTTGAGCTAAGGATGTCATGGCCCTTCAAGAATAAGTATAACAAGCCAATAAATCAGAACATTTACAGCTTCAACAATGGCAGAGTCAGAGCTGTTAAGCATGCAGGGCCCACTGTCTGGTCAATTACACAACATTACATTTCATGCATTTAGCAGAATCTCTTATCCACAGTGACTTCCAGCACAATAGAACATAAGTTTATCAATGTACAGAATTTCTGTGCACACAATGGTGAGCAGTGAGACTGAATAGTGACATGACACTGACATGGAGCAGTGTGTAGATACAAACAAGAAAAGTCTATGATGGCCTTAGAACAGAACCTGCTCGGAGCATCATGACATGAGGAGATACACTAAGAAAACCACATTCCTCAATATTCCTAAGTGGTCATAAACATGGTCTCTACTGTAAGATTAAAAGGTACAACATCTATGTTTGTGTGTACGTGTCTGTGTGTTTGTTTGTGTGCGTGTGTGTGTTACTTTGTTGTTGCTATCTGCTTGGTTTCAATGCTCTGGAAAGTTCTGAAGCCAAGGAATCGCATGCTGCACAGAGAACAATAGCAGCTCGGCTATCGGTGGAACATCCAGCAAGGAGCTGCTGACCCAGCTCTCCCTTCTCGTCTGGTACCCCAGGCCCCACGTTATGAAAAAGGTTAACCCTTTTGTCTGTGGTGGACAGTAATAAAGTGTTATTTTCAAAACCTTCAAACAGTTCACTGTCAGTATTTTCTTGTGACCTCTTTCTTTAGTGCCTTATGCACATATCTGATGGTGTGCCTCGGTCTATGATTCACAGATCTTTCCTGACAGGTCATTAAACATTAACATTTGCCAGATTTCCTTCCATGTCATCAGAGGCTGTTCTGAACCCCAAGGTCACCTTACTTGTGACACCAAAAAGGTGAGCCAATTTGCCTCAATCAGTGGCTAATCGTTGCCATTTAACTGCAATGCCGTTTTGATTAGGAAGTATGACATAATTTGTATCCGTACACATCTGTGCATGATTCAGCATAGGAAACCAGGAGGCCCTGTGTGCAAACGCCTAAATGCAACCATTATTGTGACAACTGATTACTGCTAACAACAAAAAAATCTGTGTTGAGAAAGCAAGATATGTAAGTAAATGAATTTAAATCTTAAATAGCAAGAAGAGCACAGCAAGAATAAACTATGATTTCTGTTTTTTCATGTTTTTTTTTACTATTTACCCTCAAGGTTGGTTTTCATTCTAATATTTTGTCACATACACGGCTGAAACAAGCCCAGTTCTGTATGTTTTCATCCAAAAACTACACAAAACAAGCATTTTTTAATTACATATGGAGAAGAGGGTTAAACCAGAATGTTCCATTGACTAACACTATTTAACTGTGAGCACCAGAAAAACAGCACTAGGTTCCTCTGAGACAATGTAGCACTAAGACATGATTCTCTTTATTAACAACAACAATCTACCGCTGTCACAAAATGGCCTGCTTGAATCAGTACTGTAGACCCTAGAAAATGTGGCTTAGTAGTTAACACAATTTTGACATGAGTGATGAGTTTAATAAGAGCTAATTACTCGCTAAACTAGCAAGCCATCAGTGCCATGCCAGCTTTCACCAAAACAAACCTGTTTGTCCCACTGCCCCGTTTGTACTAATGCATTTTAATTGGTCTGGCACCACGAAATACCTTTTATAACACATTATATTTAGAAACGTATGTGATTTGCTCACACCATAATTTGGAACTTTTGTGTTATGTGTTTACTTTTCCTGAGATGTCATACAGGCAGTGGTCTCTTCCTAGTGAGTGGAGTTAAAAAGCAGCCCTCTGCCCGCTGAAAGGCCGATAACCATTTTGCCTGATATGTGCCTGCACGTACTCACAGGTTCCATGCTTTTCGAGGGCCTTCAGAAATGCTGGCACGCAGATCCGACTTGTAAAAATGCCATGGCTGCATTTTACATAATTGTCCCCAAAATAAACCAGTCTGTTCCCCTGTGCGTGCAGTTGCATCCTTGCGTATTCCCAGAGCCCTGGCCAGCTGACGAGTTAGGGGGGCCATCTGTTTGCAGGCACCGGGATTATCCTCAGAGGTTCCCGAGACTCACGTGGAGAGAACACCCAGAGGGGTGGTAATGGGGGCACTTCCCATCAGGCCCAGAGCATTTACGCCTCCCCAGGAGAGTGTGTCTGAAGTCACAGGCAGTCCTACCACTCCACTTCCCCTTATTTAGCTAGCTGTTAGCAGCCACATCAACATTTAAGTTGCTAGAACTTTGCAATGGCATTTACCATCACACAAAGAAACTTTCCTCTGATTGTTACACAGCTAGAGCTGCAGTCCCCCATCATTTTCAGTGAATAAGTGTTTACTCTCCTCATTTCCCCTTTGGAATCCTTGATCAACGAGGCAATAAATTAATAATTAGTCGAAGAATTAAATGGCCCAAATATGCCTTGAATTCAAAGCGTGTTTCTGATCATGTCCAAAAACTTGCTAGGCAGTTATGATGATTGGTCAGAGGAAGGTTTGAATCAGTCTTTACGATTTATTGGGTCATTGTATTATCAGGCAGGACTCTTAGACAGCCTGTCCAATGTCCTCATGGCTGAGCCAGGACACACGCTGCACGCTACACTCTCAATACCGTTATTTGTTATTGAGAGTGACCCACCTCTTCAGACTGCATATTGGTTCCACCTAAATCCCTGCCCCCTAACACCTGCTACCTCTCGTATTTCATATTTACTTTACGTGTAGTTTTGTGATGTACTTTGTGTTCTAGTGACTGATGTATCATAATATTCTTGGCTTCCCTTGTCTAGTCAGGTCGCACAAGTTAACTAGTGGTAGGGCTTGAATGGTGTTATGCTCACACTCAGTGGTTTGGGAGTCTTGTTAGCCTGGTCTGACACTGTTACTTATTTAACCTGAATGGATACACTTATGTCCTATTGTGCTGGAAGTCGCGTTGTATAAGAGCGTCTGCTAAATGCATGTAATGTAATGTAATATCTGGCTATAGCAGCTACATTGTGCACAAACATTCACTGACTATAGTTACCCAACTGCATGTGGTGTGGTGCACTGAAAACAGCAACACACTGCACATTAAGTAAGTTATCATATGGTTCTGTTCTTAGCCATATGAGAATTTATTAAGGGATAGAGAGTTTTCATCGATGAACAATGATGTGTCATGACACCAGTACATCACACTAACTGACTCACAGCAACCTGATGGCATAATATGTATTGAAAATACAACATTAACATAAAATATAAACAAACGCAGGACATTTTTAAACTTTCTTTTTACCACTATGCTACTGCGTATAGCAAAACTCTGGTTCATAGTAAGAACTTAATTTGGATTTCACTCCTAATTTATAAAATACTCAATGTGCACAGCTTTGCCCATAGAATTTGGTATTGTATGCAAATATCAAACTGTTTCTCATAGAGGGGGAAATGCAGAGAGCTATTTTGCCACAGACGATAGTTTTCAATCTTGGGCTGGAACTTCCCCTCAAACCCCTCCGCTCCAATCAGCAGCAGCCAAACTACTTCCACTCTGATGACTTACAAGGAGGAATCAATGGGAGGTAAAGGTAAAGCTGTGCTTCTGTGAGTGGTGCTGTGCTTTTTTTTAGTCTGTGAGGGGTTACATTTATCTTAATTGCACTCAATGAAAGCAAAGCGTTTTGCGGGGTAAATACAAAAACAAAAGGGCCAGAGGCAGTGCATTGTGGGCCTGAGGCAGGACGTCTTCAGGCAAACACTAGAGTGTGAGGAAGCTCTCTGCGGCATACTGATCACATTCAAATCAACAGTGGGTGTAGCTATAATCATAAACGATGCAAAGTAAACACACACCTTGGCATTTCTTTGACTCAAAGACAACCACAAGTAAAATCAAAATACATTTTAACTAGATAGCTGGCAGGTTTGCAAGCTTAATAAACAGTTTTTGGATGTCAAAGTTTGAGGCTGTGGTCAATATTAGGGGATCGTTGTGTGTGTCAGAAGTGCATAGCTACTTAAAAACCAGTTTACATGCTCTGTGCTGACATCCGTACGGCACGCTAAATGCCTGCCGGCTTTGAATGCTGACAGACTTCAATGGGAGGATCTTCCCTCCCATCAAACTGTGATTAAATCCCCTCATACAGCCGTGACAGCAACTGTCAAAGTCTCCTGCCGTGAACGCCAGTTAGCGTCAACGATACCCGTCAGTCAGTGTCAAGGAGTTGTCAAAACACCCCGGCTGACGGGCCAAACATCTTGGCGCCACCAGCATGTCACACGTGCTCTGCTTAGTACGTATGCAGATGAAATTAAGAGTTATGTGGTCTTATCTTTCTGACAAATCGTACTCCAAACTCACGGGCACCGCTGAAAGGCAACCGGAATGATATTCTCATCTTATCTGTGCTGTGCTGTCAAGCTGGAGAAGAATGTTGTATCCCCCTCTGCATTTCAGGAGGGAAAAAAGTTAATCGGAAATGAACTGAAGGCTGTGCAGGATTCATCAGCCTGGCCAGGCGAAAGGGGTCCTTTAAACCTGCTCTCAGTCTGCTGATAAGGGTGAAAGCACCTTATCTTTTTTACTTTTATAATGGATCATGATGGGACTTAATGAGCTACTGGAAAAGTGATGTCCTGTTAGCCCAAGATCACGTTAGCCCAAGTGTACAGTTAGCAGCATGCAGACTCGTTAGCTGAGAGGCTGAAGTACACTAAAATGCTCATGTCATGCTATACATGTCAGCAAGCTGGCCAATGCTTCTCACAAAACAGAACAAAAGGAACAAACTTACAATAAAAAAAAACTGAAGCAAAGAAACACAGCCTTGACCACAAGCTGTAAACAAAAGTCTCCTAGCACCCACACACCTGTATTTAATGTGTTTCTGATTAGGCAGATGTGGTCAATTAACCAATGGCTGGCTTCACACAAAGGTAATTATAATGACAAACAGTTGCACACTTAACAATTAACAGATATGGATGAAATTGATGAAATAATCTCCTATTGGTAGGTTTGAACTGGACTGAAGACAAAGGGCCCTTGAACATTTAACTTCCATTAACCACTTCCAGTAACCATTAACACAAACTAACAACAAGCATTCCATTTCTGGGGTGACAGATGAAGGCTCTCCTTCACAATACAATTCAAACATTGAGCATGTATTGAAATGAACACAGGTAGCAGCAAAATACTTTTCCCTCAGTACCACATATTAATATGGCTTTCTTTTGAAAGCTAGGCAGTTTACTTCAAAACCAGCAATGAAATATGGAATTCTACATGGATTTATTTGTATAGCAGACAAGTTTACCCAAGGTGATTTACATGCCTTTGCTTCTCAACATATTAGTCATTCCTACCACTGCATATATTTACTGAAGCAATTTATGGAGTACAAGTACAACGAACAATCTCCACCCAAGCTATAAGCTATCAACCTTCTGATTAAAATATCAGTTCCTCACCCCAAATGCCACAGTGCCAGCCAGTTCTACCAGAAGGCCTAATTTTTTTACTTTTGCCATCCATTTTTTCTTCATTCTGCTGTTAAAGGTTCACAGCAGCATGTTCAGAAGAGAGGAATATCAGCCACAGGTGTGAAGAGTGAGACACGTTATCCTGCAGCAGTAACTGAGGCCTTTTATGTGTTATCTCCTTTTATAAAATTTCCACTATCTTAGAGGAGTTTCTTGACTGCCTGCTCCTGGGATCAGGGAATAATTATCCAGTTTTTCCCCCAGTTTTGGTTTCTTTTTTTTTTTTTTATTTCCTTCGGGAAATCTACAATGCTGTATCTATAGTGTTTTGTGACAATCTGAATGGTAACAATGCACTGATTTCATTTTCATCAGCTAGTGCCCTGGTCTCTGACAGTGGAGGTGAGACGTGTTATGAGGTTGCCACTATTTTCAAATATCTGATAGATGCGAATTTCCAGCTCAGGTGGAGACAACCTCGGTCACATGGGAAGGTACAATCCTGCACACCCCAAACACCGAACACCAGAGACCAACGGGACATAGCTTGTCTGGTGCCCTGGAGACCTGGAGACGTCAGGTGCACAAACTCTTAACCCTCAGGTGTTGCAGCATAAAGCTTACCCAGTAGGCAGATGCTTAAGATAGGATACTTACTTCTCAGTCTGGAAAGGGTTGTGTTATTTTGGTTTGGTCTATTGTGTAGGTATAGATATTCCCAGGTCAGCATCAGGTCTTTGCTTACATGTGATCTTTCCCAGCCACAGTCCAGGACCAATGATTAATTTTCCTGTACTATTGGTTTTAACGCCATCAGAAGAAAAAAAAGAAAAGTAGATGACATGCTTTTCTGCTTTTACCCTATTCGCCCAAGGACAACTGTGACAGACAGTTACAATAACCAACCAGATACCTCTGCATGACATATAAGACCAATACAAGACCATATAACACCAATGTTGACATCACAATGCTTTCCAGACTGAGAGCTGACACGCAACATCAACAAGGCAGCCTGTTACCAACTGTCCACAGTACATCCAGCTCTGGGTGGCTCCCAGCCACCTTCACACCTGGTGTGAGCTGATAGGAGAACCTCCCGTAGGAGAAAACAGCCACGCGACTAAGAGGCTGAGCCGTGGTCCCGCACGGCACCATGGGGGTAGAACAACTTCCCTGTGAGCGAGGAGATTAAGTCCCAGACAGAGAGGGGATGCAAGTGCAATGAAGCTGCAGCACCCTCATGCACAGTGATATAAGTATGTGAAATTAGCAATTCATATGCACTGCTTTATTTCATGACATTATTTGCTACCTTGTAAAGTGATTAAGTGTAGTGCTTTATTAAAATATTATCTGAATTATTATAATGTACAAAATGTGTCCTACATTGAAAAACTTTATAATATAATATTCACTTATATAATACAGTGCAGTGTACGTAATTATGACAACAGAATGAATTTATTTATATATGTAATAAGACATGCTCGTCAACCAACACATGTATGTTCATTGCAAGTTTCAGGCCACTTTGTTTAGGAAAAGAGTTATCAGTAAACCAATGGCAGATGTACAGTACATAGCCAATACTAGAGGTTTCATGAGCAGAGTCTGGAGTTTTTGTTTTTTTTTTTTTACTTATTTTCTTGCATGCATTTCAGTACTCCAGCAGCAAGAGGTCGATATAGCCTCATTTTCAAGCCACTTGTTAAGCCCTTATCCCATTAATCATCTACAGTAATCATTTCATTATCACAAATTAAGCACATAATCATGAAGATTGGCACTGATGGTTATGTCTTTTGACACTACTACTTGTTGAATTCAGTGTTATTCTTTAGCAACAGAGACAATTGTGGCAACAAATCAAAATGTGTAACAAACTGCAATGCTGCAATTAAAACCAGGAGTATTTATAAAGGATACTTTTTTTGTTTTGAAGGGGTGCAAAGAAACTGACTTTTGTAATTGAGTGTGGTAACTTTGCAAAAGTTAAGGTATTCAGAGCAGGAGCATGTGAAATAATCAAAAAGAACAGCATATTAATGTCCTATACAGTTCTGTTGGAGAAGGTCCTGTGTTCTAAATTTTGTGGTTACATTCAGGTGGTGTGCCTTTCTTGTGCCTTTTCTTCTGGTTTCTTTTGCCTTTCTTCATGAATTAACAATGCTGCATGAAAATGAAGACACAATGCTGTACCCACATGCCTACACACTTGTCTCAACATGGACAGAATCAGACCTCCATGTTGGGGAAGTTTGTAGACATGTGGGCACAGCATCGTGTTGGCTGGGAAATAATTTTTCGCATACAACATTTGTCTAGTTTGAACTAGCAGAACTCTAGTCTGGATTAACAGTCCTCATCAAAACTGGGAATAGAATGAAACAGGAGATTCATTATTTTGGGGTTTAAATCCTGACAGTCTTAAGAAATTTATGAACTGGTTAACTAAACATGTTTTCTTATTCATTTTATTCAGGTTGTAAGATGCCATGAGCTTTTCTGCAACCCTGTTGAATGTTCTAATACACTAGCAGTTAATTGTTCTTTAAATTATTGAAGGTTTTATGGATTCTGACATTACAACTTTGAAAAGAACTGGATCTGATTCTTGCCATTGTGTACCTCAGATAGAAAGAACTGAATCTCCAAACCTTAAATGTCCTCTAACAATGTCTTCAGCACAACTCAGTTTAGATAATTTTTGATGTATTTTGAATGGTACTCTGTAGCACAATACAAAGTGCCCTATCTTGTTTTACATGTCTTGGGGGGAATTTAATTCATGGAGAACAACCTCTCTGTGCATCCCTTTTTTCAGTGCATTTTCCTGCTTGGACAATCATTAAAAGCTTCTTTACAGTGGCAATAACCTTGTCAACTTTAGGGAAACTATTTGATCATAAATGATTTGCAAGTGCCACTGTTGGGGCATTATTATATAAATTCACTGAATCTGACAATAAACCTCAAAGGATATCATTGATCGTGTAGCTTGCATTGTCACATTTTCAAAAATATGACTTCAAATGCAATATAACATTTCACAACACAATCTGTCACTGAGGAGTAATTCATAGAGTTTACATACATTGTATTTGCCAGCATATCATTATCTGCACTAATTGATAGTCCTTGCAAAACAAACAAAACGTGCAAAACACAATTGCCTTGCACATCTGTTGATTTGTCAGGGACTACAGAGATGCTGTCAGATGTTTAGATGAGTTTTTTTAAATTATTTTGGTTGTCTGCCAGTCAGAAGTCCATGGCAGATAGACTTCATGAAGTTGGCTTGCTGATAATATTGCCCTGCCGTTTATTACACGCTTGTTTAAAAATGCACATCATGTTGGATGATCCACTTTCAAGGGGAATATTTGTGCAGACAAATGCATCTGTAAAATCATGCACAATATTCCTTCTTGCTCAAACCCAGACTTTCTTTTTCCTGTCTTTGTGATTTTACATGCTACTCTATTGTTAGAGTTTGTGTGTGGTTAATGATATATTGCAAGTTGTGCAAAATAAATTCCGTCCATCAGTATTGAGTCTCAGTCAGATATTTTTGCAATCTTTCATCCCAAGAAATTCTTCTTAACGTTTGCGCATCCATGTTTCATCTCTGCCTGCTTTACCCATAACTGGATCAACTTATCATGTTATGCTAGTGATCTCCTCATATTTAGCCACTAACACTGTACATGGTATTGTGCCTGTGCTGATTGCTCCAAGACTGCTGCGATTTGACTGCTTATAGGGAGGATAACAATTGTATTACAAAGCCACAGAGGACACATGATCAAGAAAATCTCCAGGCCCTATTCATGAGGTAAACAACTCCCCAGCCACCCGAAGAAATACCATATATACCATAAATACCAATTCCATACACCTACATGAAATCTCAGTGTTTCTACTAAAAACTACATTAGAGCAAGTGTCAAAACTACATTACCAATGCCAGTGGCAGTCAGTCCGAGTGAAAATTTTCCCTCTTCAAATACAGAATAACAGCACTGAGAACAAGCTTGTAATCAGTGATTAGTGGAAAATTATTGAGCTGACTGATAAAATTAGCTGTCCTGAACTTGACTCACAATCTCCAGAAAGAGTAGAGGCCCTCTACTGTGGTGAGTATCACCATACAAAATAAGTGCTCTGTACCTTTGAAACTGTACTTTTCAACAAAGACTAAAATATACATGTCAACATACTGTAAGGTGGTGGTTGTTATATTTCTTTATCTGCTGCATGGCTGAGCATTTACAAGCAACGCAATTCTATTAGACTTCAGCTGCCACGCTCCATTGATGCGTTTAGGTTTTCTGAGGACAAATAGCTCTGCTGGTGTCACGCAGGAGAAGGATGCTAAACCACAGTGCTAAATTTCCTTATTTCTGCACTGCTGCCCTGTGCTTCCAGCACTCTTTAGTAGATTCAGTATAATCATGTTGAATGCCACTGCCAATCCCATTGCTTGATAATGAGTTAAACCTCTTAGAGTGAGACCAGCTATTTTTGTATGCATTTTAATCCTCACCCATATCCCCCTTCCTGTTTTTAAATAACATCTTAAAACTTCATAAGTATGGTGTGGAAATGCGTATCTCGGATGTCATTGGAGAGAACACATTTGTGGCACTGTGGAGAAACAGTAAGAGCTAATCAAAGTTTGGTCTGTACTGAAATACTGATAAATTATGCAGGGAAAAAATATGTTTACACTTTTTCAATGCATTTTCATTTATACTTTATAACTCAGTTCGTTACAATGAAACCTATTTTTCCTCCCAAAGTGAGTAAGATGCCAGGAAGAACTGGAAAACATTTGGAGCTGGTGAAAAAAACACATCTGTATTTCTTTTAGGCCTCAAATAAACAGGTTTCTTAGCTTGTATGGAGGTATTACTTTCTCAATTGCTATATGAATTTGATGTACTTTAAAAGTGCAACCTGCAGAAATGAGTTCATCTTTCAATTCGGGAGGCTGGACTCAGACCTCCTCTGCAATCAAGTGGGCCTCTTGTTGGGGTCAAGGACAGCCGCCAATGGAAGGCTCTAACAGAGCAAATGGAACCTCCAAATGAAAATCTGACATGCCATTGGATAAGGTGCCTGTCAATCACTCTAAAGTTCAGAACAGCGGTGATAGGCTGCACATACTCTGTGAGAGAAACAACTGACTGTAGCATGTCGGATGAATGGACAGTATAAAAAACATGCCCGTAGCCAATGACATGTAGCCGATGAAACCATGTTCAGAATGTGCATTAGTTGACATTTTGAAGGTCCAACATTGCAGTTCCCTTTTTTGTGAACACAACTCTTTAGTTGAAGCACAAGAGCAACAGTGACGGATTATGGTCTAAGTAAGGTGTGGGATTCCCCCGCCAGTGGGACTCCTGGTGTTTGAGAGAAGTCACGTTTAGAGTGGGGGGAAGGGAAAGGTATGATGATGCATGGGGACCAGCTGCACACACAATTAGACCCTGCTGCAGTGGCAGGGATCTCTGCGAATAGCGGAGCTCCATTGCAGGCTTACAGCAGAGGAGCCCTCATGCAGAGAGAGAGAGACAAACAGCAGAGGAGCACTCTGACACGGAGACACGCTTCACAAAAACGCCACAGAACGGCGCCTGCGGTTCAAACCCCCGGCTGCGTGTCTGCTGTTCTCTTGACCGTGACCGGTCATCTCCCCCAGGCCCCTCGCCCTCCGCTCCACGGTCGGCCAGGCGCACGACTCCCGCGTGGCGCGGGGGGAGACGGGCGGGCCGTCTCGCGCGGGTTCGGACGGGCTAAAAATAGCGACGGGAGGGACGTGAGCCGCCTGCCTGAGAGAGAGCGTGGTGCTGGCGGAGCGACGGGCGTGCACGCGGAGACAAAGGGGAGCGGGGAGGGAGCCTTTATTCTTACAGGTCTGGAGACGCCTGAGCCGGAGGAGGAGGCAGGAAGTATAATGAGGAACACAGAGGTGAGATGGGAGATAATGCACCTGTAATCTCCCACCACAGGGGTTCACAGTGAATACAGATCCATTCATGTAGCTCCGCAACGACAGCCCTCTTATTTCCTGGTGCTGTTTAAAAGCACATTCATTTGTCAGTGCTGAATGGACACCATTAAAAATCCCTTTTTTATTTCTGACCTGGAGGGAACTCAAGAAACTGTTCTTTCAGGACAAGACGATCTTAATTGCGGCATAATTGTGTTTAATCACACAGAGAAATTTTAATGGGACTCCTCACGTCACAGAGTTTTGTCACCGCTTGATTCATTATGACACAACGGGCATTAACGCAGCATCTGTCAGTATGAGTGTCAGAGGCTGGTCCTCTGGCTCTGTCACATGGAGAGCCACAATGTGACACAAGCACACCACCGCCACCCACCCCTCCGCCTGCCACGGGCAGCTGACGACCCCTCGAGTGCCACCCCCACAACCGCCGTTTCCACCGGGCGTCCGGGCCCACCTCCAATGGCACGTGACCTTTCTCTGTTTTGCTACATTCTTTTGTCTTCCCCTGTATCCGGTGTTAGAAAATCTTGGCCACTTGTCAAGAGCGTTATGTCATTTTTAAACCACCATCCAGTCAGATTAGAATGAGGATGTGGAAGAATCCAAGAAGAAAAGCCTCGACTCGACAGAGGATGACAGCATTCGATAATTATTTTGAGGGATGGTGAGTCTTTGATTCTGCCTAATTGTGGAGAAACTTTTGCAGCACAAATGTCCTGGAGAACATTCAGAGATTGAGTTTTATGGCATTAAGTAACCAATTTGGCAGCGGTATGACTGGGAATTTTTCAAGCAAAGCAGACAGAACATAATGTGGAGTATCATCACCTCTAATTAAGCAAAACCAACACTTGTAGACACTCGGGAGGCCTCTCAAAGTGCCAGGATGCATCAGGACAAGAGCTATGTGAAATATGCTCACGCTCAATCTGAACTGGGGACAGCCTATTTGCTCAGCCGTTTTAGGAATGCACACAAAGGACAGGATATTACACAGGTCTGAGTTCAGACAATGTAATCACAATGTACTGTCACACCACTACATTGATTCTCGAGATTCTCAGCAGAGGGTGGCGAATGAAAAAAGCTGTGAGCTGTCATTACATAATTCATTTGCTTACATAACATCCAACAGCTATATATAAAGGCACTGTCCCAACAGTACTAAAACATGTAGCCTTTGGTTGAGCTGTGTTTTTTAACTCTGAACTAAATAGAGATGCAAATACCCATTCAATTCTGTGTCCTGGCAACAGTGCAAGCTTCATCAACAAAAGCCATTATTCTTGCTTTAATGCCTGTTTATATGAGCAGAAAAAAGCCAGGATATTTTTCAGTCTGCACTGACGGGGAAAAGTGTGCTGTATCGTCGTGACTCCCGGCCGACGTCACACAATCACACTGCAAGCTGATTGGCCGGTGGGGAGAGAGCTCTGGCGGGAGCCCCCCCGGCAGAGCGTCAGCGGGTTCTCTCGCTCGGTCCGAGCGCGCCCGTTCAGGGGGAAAATCGCGCCGGAGTTTCCCGCGCGCTCAGCCTCCCGCAGGTGTAAAAAAAACAGCACCTGTTTGACAGCCCCTTCGGACTTTCAATCGCTCCGTGCTTCTGGCCAAAAAAAAAAAAACATCTGAAGCTGCTCGCGTTGCGTGGTTTTCGGGATCGATACCGGTTCCTCCAAATCCCGCCTGAGCGCACCGCGGGATCACGTGTCCGAGGTGACTGGATTTAGAGCTGATTAAATAATGAGGGCGGCGGAGTTGTAATGAAAACTTAATGTAGGTGCGGTCACGTGACCAGCCTCGGAGCCCCACTGAACTACGGAGTGTGCTGTGGCTCTAATGATTACCTCTCAGGGGCTTTACAACAGCCCTGCAGAGCAAGCTCATTAAAGCCTTTAAAAAGAGCTTTAAAGCAGAGATGTTTTTCTTCTTTAAAAAAAAAAAAAAAAAGCCCTGGCACAGCGAAACAGTACACGATGCATACAACAGAGGCTGCCAGTAATACCGGAATAAATCATTCAAATGTGCTGGTTCTTTTACAGATTTATCTGCAAAAATTAAAAGCAATGACATAATATATGGGAACTTAAGAGTACCTTCAAAAAAGCACAAAGAGACAGAGACAGCACATATCATCACAATACCACCCCCAAGCTGCTGGCTCTTTAGAAGAGGGCAACTGCAGATTCTCATCCTGCTCCAGGTGATACAATTCCATCATTAAAGGAAACGGTTCCTTCAACAGGACAAATCTGATGTGCTAAAAGCCCTCAGCAGGAGGGACCTAAAAGACATGCTCTCATTAGCGTTCCGGGGTCCGGACAGCCCCCTGCATGTTGCCACCCCACAGTCACTGCGTGTTAAACTCCGCAGGAACATCTGGTCTGAAACACCTGAATGAGATTCTGTATCGGAGTGTGTGCATGGTGGGGGGTTGGGGGTGTGTGGGGGGGCTGAAGTTTGAGCACGCTCAGAGAAGCCTTCCAATTCCCTTTAAAACACTTTGCAGCATTGTACAAGCCAGGTCCACAGCAGACAAGTTTGCCTCCCAAGGAACAGGTAACAGCGCAGGCAATCTCTCCCCCCTTTGCATTATTTCCTAATCCTGACCACGTCCAGTCTCATGGGGCTCAGGAGCATTCAGCCTGGCAAAAGCCTCCAAGTTCGAGAGCAGAAAGAGTTAAAGCGGCGCTCCCTGAATGGGATCTGGGCTTAAATCGCAGCACCGTGCCCCCTCCCCTCCCCCTTCCAACCCTTTCTCCCCTCTCTCCTTTTCTCATGGAGTCCCCCCCTCGAGCGCCGGCCGGCTTTCGGCTGTCAAAGTCAGCCGCCGACACCGCCGCGCTAACGAAAGGGCTGCGCTGCCACCGGCGCGGGGGATCGGCAGATCGAGGGAGCACGCGCGCGCCAGAGAGAGAGAGAGCGAGCGAGAGCGTGAGAAAGAGAGAGAGAGAGAGAGAGAGAGAGAGGCACGAGCGGGATCACTCACGGTCTGCTGCAGGTCCGGGATCCCTATGCGGATGACGACGGCATTGCCCCGGGGCTCCTCCATGGGTCCGGTGGGGGGCTTGTCGGCGGCACCCCGGATCGTGTCGTAGACGGCGTCTTCTCTCGAGCTGTCCGAGTCCCCCTGGTTGCCGTTGGTAGCGCACTGCCGCTGCACCTCCTCCTGCCGCTGCTGGTCGGATGGCTCATGTTTGCTGGCTGCCGGACTCAGAGGCATGCTCTGTGAGAGGGGTTTGGCTGAGCGCACTTCAGAGTTCTCTCATCACAGCACTGGGGGAGAGAGAGAGGGGGGAGAGTGAGATGAGTTAGAATTGATAAAGGGAGGATTAGAAACGAGAGGGATGCAGGGATGGAGGGTTGAAAACCAAAAAGAGATGAAAAGATAAGAGTGAGAGGGAAACGGTGCAGGTCGAAATGGAGATATTTGCATTGTTTCAAAGGGGATTCATACAACGTAATTCATACAGGTAAGATGCAGAGATTCAAACAAAAAGGTTTGGGTTCAAAATATAAGGAGGAATGAGAAGAGAGAAGGAGAAATAGAAATGTGTCCACTCTTATTTCTGAGTGAATGCGCATTTTGGATAAAGGATTCCTCGGGATTTATCAGAATAACGCAACATCAGAAAATAATGTTTATCAGGGCTTTAAATGTCTGAGAACTGCTTTTGACATTGTTCAGTGCGCTCTTGACAAGAACAACAAGATCAACAATTTTCAAGGTTTACTGAGATCAGTCGATGAGTCTGAGGTCCACAGGGGATTTGCAGCGTTCTCTGTGGATCTAGCTCTGTGATAATGATGCAGTGCATTTCAGAATGTGAGAACAAGCATAAATGTGAGGATCAAAAAGAAACGAAACAAGGACCCACATATTATTCTACAATGTGATTACCTAAAAATCCCCCCCAAAAATCTCTGCTATGAATCTGATGAGAGATTGGTTTGCACATCCAGACTGTTTCATTCAGTTTGATCTGTTAAGGGGGCACATTACAAATCAAGCGAGGGTCACAGTGGGATGGGTATGTGGACAAACAGTAACATTCGTGCGTTAAATGGAATGACACGCTACCCCATAGGATTAAAGGGTGCTTCACGCTAGCAACATGAGGAAAACCACAGCCCAAACTACCAAAGCTGGTCACACTGTCACACTGAATTAGGAACAAGAAACGCTCTGGCACAGGAGCTTAGAGTTTACCCATAAGGTTAGCAGCTTTTGAGCATCTTGGCCACTTCTATGACATTTACATGCTGTAATTTAGCAGACGCTCTTATCCAGAGTGACGTCAAATGTGCATTTAACAAAACACCGAGACACGTTGAACAAAAAAGGACATGTATATGACTCAACATGTCAAGAAATATCTACATTTTATGAGAATGAAGAACTACAAAACCACAAAAAATGGAAATTCTAATGCTAATTCTATAAAAAAGCAAAGTCCTTAAGCAAACATACTGAACACTTACATCCATTGACCTGGGGATGTGTTTGGTGCTAAAATATAGATGAACATTTGCCCAGGAGTTTCAAATTCTTACTGATTTATTCTCCATGATCCTGCTTTACTGACAGCCAAATAGATATACTAGTTAAATGAAAGCTGCTAATGATTTTTCTCAGAATAAGGTCCAAGGTTCTTCTTAATTTATGACTGTCATTGGCACTAAACACTAAACAGCCCAAGGCTACTGCTGGACACCAGAGAACCTCCATCCAACCAACGTGGTCAGAAACCAGGGGACCATATTGAGGAAAACTTGCCACCGAAAAAAAATAGCGGTCACAAGACCAAGAGCTCCTTTCTAATGTCCCATTGATTCAAGGTCGCATCACACCTTAGGGACCAGATTTGCTTCACATCACAATCCATATATGATCTGATGTGCAGAACCTGACACGCTCCCTTATCAGCGGACCACATGATCACACCTCCTCTTGCACCCTCAGTGATGTCATAGTGCTTTAGAGCGCCAATCAATGGCGATGGCCAATAGCCATTAACCTTCACGCCTTCTGCATTTTCTCTCAGTGGCACAGAAAAAGTTTCATCTTTTTTGTCTCTGTGCTGTCAACTGCTAGAACCCTCTCCCTCATGCCTTTTCAGGAGGGAAACAACTTATGTGAACTTTATTTTGTCAGAGGTGTCACTTCAGTCTCTCGGACACACACGCACACACACGCACATACACATGTACACAGACACACACACACATACACACTCACATATAAGCGCATTTATCAAGTCTGGTAACAAGCATGGCTCTAAAGTCAGTGATGCCTTTGCAACTGAGACAGCACATCCCAGCAAAAAAGCACAAATAACTGGAAAACAGCTTGAAGTGTACATGACGTTCCCAGAACTTTAGCCACAGAGAACTCACCTCATAGTTCAATCGTACTGACAGAGGAGCTACATCAACAAAATCCTGGCTAGAAAATCCCAACACAGAGCCTGCTTTTAACAAACCAGAAGACGTGTCAGAAAGACTGACCTTTATCACGGCACAGCCCTCTGAGAAACAATGCTGTCGGCATTTATGTGTCTCGTTTTCTTTTTGCGCCGATTCAAACAGAGGAAGAGAGTATGTGCACTTTCTACAGTTGAACTGGCATTAAGCGGCATCGTGGGTTCCTGTGCGAGAAAAATTGCACCCAGCGAAAGTGTTGGATTGGCAGTATCGGGAATTTAAAAACTAGCATTGCACAGGCCATCTGTTGCTAAGTGCTTGGTATGACCCAACACTTTTCCCCAGGGTTCGTTTCTAATAGTTTTTCAATTGTTACCGAGAACTTTCATTTCATGCTCTTGCTGAAGTATAAATGTCAAATAATAACAGAAGTGTGAGCTACAGCAGTGGTCTTTTTTCAAAGACATGCTCCTTTACCAGTGCTTTCCCCTTGGCTTTTTTTATATAAGAGAGCAAGAGCAATACACTTTGCGTTTGAAATTGAGGAGGCGGATTTAGGGCTCCCCCTCATTCTATTGGTCAACGCAGCTGCCACTCAGCCCCGACATGCTGTGGGGGCAATCTACGCACCCCAGAGGGTAATGACAGCATGACTGTAACGTGTTTTCTCCATCATTGCTGTGTTGTTGCTTGCTGTGTCATTCACAGCGCACACCACTGGAGGTCTGAGAAGCTCCTCGTTTTCAATGATGTCTTCTGCCTTTTGCCCTCAGCTACAAAAATCAGTTTGAAAAACCCACCTGCAGCGACACGGCCCTGGTGAAATATCATTTCTGAGTTACATTATTACTTGGTTTGTGGATGCCCTTATCCAAGGTGACTCTTGGCGACACCTGTTATTCATTTATGAGGTTAGAGCTTTGCCTCGGTTCTGTCTTGTGTAAGGCAACAGCTTTATCCCTTCTCTGATTCAAGCCTGACACTTTTTTAACAAGCTCAGTTCCCTTTCAACTAATCCACACTGCTGCTGTCCTCAGACTCCCAGACTCTCAAACATATCAGGTTGGGAGAAGTCAGTAATTTCTAATGCACAGAAAAAAACACAGAAAATCTAATTACTCATCTCCCAGACCAAATGACCATACATTAATGTAAACATCTTTGGAACAGCATCTTGAAAACCTCTTAAGGCAAACATCTTGAAAACATGCACCATTTAATTTACCATTATCCATCCTTTGCACTGATTAACAGGCAGAAAGGGAAGCCCAGACAGGATATCCTGCATGTCTTCATTAATGTTAGCTCTGAAGACCGAGGCACACACTGACTGAAAAGCAGGATCCAGTCCCTGTGTGTGCCTTCTCAGCCAGCGCTCACTGTGGCCGTGAGCCTTGCACTACCATGCACAACACTGAAACAACACTGCGCTCATGAACAGGAGATGGCTGCATTCATCTCTTAAAGTGCAAAGGAGGGTGCTATCCTATCCCCTTCAAATGCACTGAGGAAGCATCAAGAAAGAACACTCACCTGGCAAGTAAAAGTCTTTGATACAGAGTATGCCAGCGATGAGTATTTTTTCTTGATTATTATTACTTTTTTAAGACCCCAAGTGGCCATGAGAAAAATTTCAAAGAGCTTAAGTGGTGAATGAATCATCACGATACTGGTTAACATTAATCCAGGTTTTTTTGTATCCAAGGTCAGTTAACAGTGTGGTGCAGTGGTGAGGAGAAGGGCTCATAACCAAAAGGTTGCTGGTTTGATTCCCTGCTAGGGCACTGCTGTTGTACCCCTGGGCAAGGTACTTAACACACAATTGCCTCAGTAAATATCCAGCTCTATAAATGGAAAATTGTAACCTACTGTATGTAAGTCACTCTGCATAAGGGCCTCTGCTAAATGATGAGAATGTAATGTGAAAGATCACACATCAGATAGCCTGAGCCTTAATGATCCTGCAAAAAGACCCACAGCTGTAATTTATTATGCCTTGTGAATGGGCACCATGTCCCAGGGTCCTCAATCTGACTCAACAAGCCCTCCTGTATATCACACTTACACACATATGCTCACACGTGCACACACACACACACACACACACACACACACACACACACACACACACACACACACACACACACAAACACAGAGTGGATGGGATTGGCCCTGCTTCATGTAACCGAGTGAATAATTCATACTTGCACCGCGTGTGTGGAGAATACATGGGAGATATGCGCATATTAAATGTCTGTCTTTCAGAGAGTCACAAAATGAGAGATGTCAGAATCTTTACCGCTGTAAGCTCCCCCTGCTGGGAAACCAATCCATATTTCCAACTGACACCTTATCATGTTTAGGGAGTTTGACAATATTGTAAAGCAGCATGTGTGTAGATCAGACCCATCCACTGAATTACAAGTTGAATGGTATCTCAGACCACTGAATATCCTGGTTGGACATGCTATATAATCTTTTTTTTTTTCCTTTTCGTCTGCAGACAAGAAAGAAAATACCTCATCCGAAGGATTCTTTGATCTTCTCTTTCATATATCACATAGTAGGGGCCAATTTACCCCACAGATCATTATTTTAATATTAGCATCTCACTGCTGAATATGAAGTAGGCTATAGCATAGTAAAAACAAATGATATGAAATCAAATAGTATACTATCTGTGTAAGTAACAGGCTTGCTATTCATTGCTTGATTGACATGAATGCATAATAATGAACGTGACCACAGGGTTTGTGCTGTAAGGTTCCTGTCAATCAGGACTACTGATCACAAATGGAAAAACTCACACACAATGACTAGCACTGTGATGTTCCAATCCCAAAGGCTTGCACAGTGAAAGATCTGCTGGAAAAAATGATTTTCCCTGAGAAGAGATTTCACGACTTCATACTAAGCCGAAAAGAACAGATTTGAATGGCAGATTGAATGATTTAAATAGTGTTGAACCCGTGAGAGGAAAACCTCTTACCCTGAAATCTCTTTGTACCATGGTGCAAATTAAACGATTGTGCAAGGGAATGACGTTTATGTCGCCAATGACAGGTTCAAAAAAAATCCAAGCTTAAATGGACATGCTCAGACCATGCAGGCAGGTCAGTGCCAGCAAGCATATTAGGGTGATAAGGTAACCAGAAGGTTACAAGTTTGAATCCCAGGCAGGGTACTGCTGTTACACCCTTAAGCCACGCCACACAACCTGAATAGATTTTGTAAACATCCAGCTGTCTAAATGTATTTAAAAAAGCAAGCTCAGCAAGTCACACTGAACAAGAGTGACCTATGACAAACAGATCACATGGTCACATATCATATCAAAGTGTCATGTCATTGAAGTGTCACGATTAAATCAACACAATCACAATCACAATCAAGGAACCAAATCAACACAATCACAATCACAATCAAGGAACCAAAACCACAGAGGAACACAGAACCTGAGATCACGCTCTGCGTTCCGCCTAAAAGTATGTAGGTGAGAATAGAACTGCAGGTGGAGTAACACTAATGGCTCCCATTCATCCTCCCAGTCACCAGCACGCGCCTTCAAGGAAGGGAGTAGACAAACCTATGCAGCTAATGGGTTTAGCCATGGCTTCTGAGGATTATCCAGGTGCATGAGTATGTGTATGTGTGCCTGTGTGTATGTGTTTCTTCATTTTAGCTTTGGTGTTCCAGCACCATCAATCACACACCAAGATGAGCTCACAGCAAAAGCGTGCTGTCACACTGAGGGAAAACTGTGGTCCGCCCCGTGCAGTCAGATCCACATGGTATGAAGGTCCAGTTAAAATGATTCACTGACCGTGTGATTATGTAAACATTTAGAGATCACACCAGAGCTGCCCAGCGGTATTTAGAAACACTGAGACCACCCCCCCTCTCATTTGCATTTAGAAGCAATACCATCTACCTAATGATTATACACTAATCAGTCCTCACAGCTGCATGCTAACCCCTTCAACATACCGCAGGGATGCACTTTCACCACCTGCATGGCAATCGACTGATCTGATGTTACACAAAAATAAAATTACTGTGTTTTTTAATCATGTTTTTAAGGTCTCCCAGCTTGTGTCTGACAGTTCTCACAATGAAAACTATGCTTCTTCTCATACCTTTTCCACTACATGCTGTATCCTTATTTTAGGCAGTGTAGCATAGTGGTAAGGAGCAAGGCTCATAACCAAAAGGTTGCTGGTTCGATTCCCTGCTGGGGCACTGATATTGAACCCTTGGGGAAGGTACTTAACGCAGAATTGCCTCAGTAAATATCCAGCTGTATAAATGGGTAAAATTTAAAACAAAAAAAGTTTTAACCTATGTAAGTCGCTCTGGATAAGAGCATCTGCTAAATGCCAATAACGTAATATAATGTAATACTTCCGCCCATTTAGTGGTGTCCACAATGTGGCAAGATACATGTATGTAACTCGCACACTACAACTGAAACACTTCTACTCTATTGCAGGAATACAGATGTAAACGGCACAGCACGCTGAACTGCGCCCAGGTGTGAGCGTTCCCTCCTTCTGGCGGGCAGCGGAACGTTCCGGAGCTCTGTTGGAAACGGCCTGTCAGAGGAATCCGGTCCCAGCGGCTGTGAGGCCCACGCAGGGCCACCGCTGCCCTCCCCAGCTGACGCCGCAGATTTCTGATCCGCTGCAGCGGTTTCCCGCCGCCTGGCAGGAAGACGCACGCTGTCAATAATGGAGCTGCCGGTCGGGATGGAACGCGGCACGGTCCACATCGCCAGCTATAACAAAGGCTGCGCTCCAATACAAATATGTCAACAGTGTGACTGAAACACACAAGTAAACAGTGTGACCTAAATAAATGAATATGTGACTAGTGTGAATGAGGTAAATAGTGTGCATAATAATAGTGTGCAAATAAGTGTGCATATGTTTACCTTAAAAAGTAAAGTCTGCATATATGAACTTAGAATGCGTTATTACTCTTGGAAATGAGATTATAGATCGAAATGCAGTGCAATTCACCATAGTGTTGTAGCTGTGTTGTGAAACGAATGCATTGTGAAATGAAGGTTGCAGGTCTGAAACCCTAATGGAATACACTTGAGTAAAGTGCTTAACCTGAATAGCCTCAGTGGCATGATATCCAAATGCTTTTATTCAGAAATGAATTTATTACTGAGGGGTTTCAGGTTAAATGCCTTTATGTGGAGGACAAAGACACAATAGTAATGCCACAGGAATCAAATCAGCGACCTTTGGCTTACAAGTGCCATTCCTTACCGCTACACTACGCTGCTGTCCTACAATGAGAAGACAACAGCCAAACAGCGGGAGGGCACAGCCTTGCATTCCTAAACATTCTCAGCTGATACTGAGAATGTACTCTGCTCACCTGCGCGGTTCACTTTTTCCTGTGGCTTTGTTTTTTTTGCCTCTTCTCCCAAAAGGTCTGTTTACAGTCACACTACTGCCTGTTTACAGGAACTGGCACGCTTGTGTGCATCACTGAACACGGCCATTGCGTTTTGGCACCAAGGTGCTTCGCTGAGAAAAATACATCATCCCAAAAGCACAGTGGATATCATCCATCTTTTCCTGTGTGGGCTTATCAGCAACATCTGCACTTTGCCAGGCCTGCGTCTGGATGGCTTTAATGCAGCATGACCCACGGTAATTAATGTGTTTTTTAGGGGGCCTAAAGTAACCATGCAACTCATCCATTCAATTTTTCACACTCTCCAGCTTTCAGCAGGCTTGAAGTAAACCAGAACTAAGATGAGAAATATTCTTTCATTCAGCAAATTCCTACACGCTATAGAAAAAACTCCTTTCATAGAAGCTGGTGATAGGTTTCATTTTTGAACTTTGAAGGGTATCCTTTTCAAAAATGATGTGTTTACCTTATAATTATAATCTCACCTGCATAAGTAACTGGAGCATAAGATCAACTGATGGGAACTGTGTGGATTTTAGTCAATTCAGAATGTCTAACATAAAAGTGCTGAGGGACTGAATCTTTGAAAAGATGATCAATGAAATCTCATTTAACAACTGCATCTGGCTGTAAATCTAAACTAAGTTATCTATAAATGAACCTCAGGGGAAGATCTGGTTCAATGGTCCCCCTGATGACCTCTACAAAACAGGCACATGACCAAACACTTTCCCTGGGGTTTACTTTTTAACAGAACCGTCCTTCGATCCCTTGTGCCTGTGCCACTACATCCCATCCACCAGGGCGGTGCTGGCGCATTGGGGAGCCGGTGCAGTAGCAGAGAGGAGGTACGCTCCAGTTAGTAATGCGCCGCAGAGCAGCTGATCCACCTCAGGCTACCATCTCCTACATTGCACCCCCGGCCCCCCCACCTCCCCGCATGAGCGGGACAGAGAGCAGCCACATGGGTTCCCATGTCACCCGGGAGACGAGGAGACAGCACGAGGACAGAAACGTTTCGGGAGTTTCCATGCGGCACTTCAGAAACACATCATGGCTATCGTTTTTACGAGAAATGCCTGAAAGATTTAAACCTGATGCGTCCCCATTCAGATGAGCACAGTGTACATCTAGATATGAAGAATCCCACAATACTGTTCAGTTAAAACTGTGGCCAACAGTTACAAACCTCCTTGAGCAGTTCCCGAAATGAGGTTCAGTACATTATCTTACATTCACTACATTACATATATGTATGTGGAACATGTACCATGAATGTATTTCAGTGTATGTGAGTGCATGCAAATGTCCTTTATAGGGCTGTGGTGTAAATATATTGTGGGTTTAATTGATATAAAAAATAAATATATATTTTTAAAATAAATATAATCTATGAATATAAAATATAATACCACTGTCCATGCCCTTTGACATGTTTACAGAATTCAGAAAAAGGTTTTTTATGTTCAAAATTTGCAGGTGGCACTTTTATATTTACTCCCACAATCAAGAACAGAGAGCTTCACACATATGTAATACAACTAAAAAATTTCATTCACAATATCTAATAACATGATAAAGAAGCATTTTGGAACACTAACCCACATGGAAAGGAAATATAATATGCTGTGAAATAGGTTGTTCGGAATACATTGCAAATTCAATTAAAATATTTGAATGTAAATCACAAATCTATTCCTATATACCAACATAGTAATAATTCACCAATTTTAAATAATAGATTGAGATATATATTTTTTTAAAATATGTCTCTCAATATATACATTGCATGGGATGTAAAAAGGAAAACAAAATCAGTCAGAGGCAAAACTGTTTCAAGTGTTCTACTGTTTCCAAGGAGGTGTCTTGGCAGGCAAAGCTTTTAATAAAACAAGAGGAAACAAGAGGTGGAGGAAAGAATAATCAGACATTAAAATAACATTATCAGTATCCGTTTGGTTTCTCATGAACTTATGAACGATTTTCTCTTTATTTGTTTTTCAGTTCCACGAAGGAAGTTAAAAAGTACTGCAAGATTACAGAAAAAAGATGAGAAACTCATTTGTGAACTTCATAACTTTCTTGTGCAGGAGATGGAAAATGCAGCCTTCTGAAACCTAACCTGAAAATCTGGGTGTTATTGCTCCTGGTCAAACTACCAAAGCAAATGTCACATTTCTGTATTTACAATGGTTCAAGATATTGCAGCACTGTGTGATGATGTAGCCTGTCATTTTGAGTGTCTATGATTGTGACTTTATTAGATTCAAATTATTACCCTTGCTGTGTAAGTCGGTATGAATGAGAGCAACTGCCAAGCAACACAATCACATTGCTAATGGAAGTTTTCTTTAACAAGGTGATGCAGTGAAATCATGGAGATTCACCAGTACAGGTCATATTTACAGTACCTTGAAAATGAATCACGTTTAAATGCACACTGTGGATTTTTTAAACAGACATTTCTCATTTCTCAGGAAAAAGGATAGACATCCCTCTGAACTGACAGATACTGACTCCTAAACTGTCTGTCTCCATTCCTTTTGGGTGACACGGGGCCCATGTGTCTTATTTAAAAGCGACACAAGCGGGTCTGAGCAAGGATCGTCACACTGAGACTGGGTGGGATGGACTTGGCTGGTTGACCCTTGCACGCCTGCACCAGGCCAGACACACACAGGGCTGCTGGTGGGCAGCTGATGGCTCATCCTTCCTCTGGTGTCACTCTTCCGGGGTATCAGCTCGGCAGGAGGGGCGTGGGCCGACGCACAGAGGCCGTGCAGATAATTTCTCCGCGGTCTCCACTCCTCACTCCACTCCTCCACTCCTTTAAGGTCCCTGACTGAAGAATTCAGCCGGGCCCTTAAAATGCTGACAAACCATTCATTTCACGGTGCTTCGAAAAATGCCATCTCTTCCTCCGACATCAAATACGTCTTATTCTATCCTCCAACGTCAGCAAAAACAATTTCAGTTTAGCCGCGCACATGCGCCTGGTGCAGTTTTTGTGTATTCGCTTGCATTTCCTCTCATTGGAGAATGGAGCAGAAGTCAAGCAGAAATGAAATATTCAAAGCCTGGCAGGTTGGTCCACGGCTGCACACAGCCTGCTTGTGCAGCACCCTGGCAAAGGGACACAGCATTCATGGAAAGCTGGCACTTAAAAGTAAGGCCTGCATGAAAATTCCCCAAGCTGTCCTGTGCATGCCAATGGCATTGATGCTTGAAACCAGACCAAAGTTCTCAAAGGAATTCCATGTGGTTATCAATTGCTCACCGTGCTATTCAACGCTCGCCTTTTGTGTGCTATCTAGACAGACTAGCCATTATTTCAGAGGATTATTTTTCAATTCAGTCTCCATACACTGTCATCACAACACCGAAAAATGAGTTTCCAGGAAAGCACATTGCTATTGGGCAATAATCAAATGCACAAACTGTGGTTATGAGTATTCTGATTTTCCATTAATTATTCAGGTAGCATGGGTATTATATTGGAGCGTTGATTGAATCTCAACTCTTCCATTCAGTAACATTCTCACAGTGTTGTCATAATATGATGGGAAAGTCAATGCAAAAGCTTTCCTAGAAGAGGAACCCTTCCAGATGGGAATTGTGGCATAGTGGTTAATGAGCAGGGTGGCTGGTACAATTCCCAGGTAGGCCACTGACGTTGTGAGGGAACAGCTCTTTCTCTAAATTGCTTCAGTACATATCCAACTGTATAACTGGATAAGATCATCGGTTCAGCAAAAAAACTGTAAAAATAAATGTTTTATTTTCATAATATGGTGAGGATTAGGCCCCAGATTCAATGTAAATTCGCTTTGCTTTACCCAAAGCTTTGAGTAATAAACTTAAACAATTCGTACATTTTGTACACAGTATAATTAGATTATTTCAGGGAAAAGTATTTGGTTGGACAAACAAAGACGTCACATCTGAGTGCGTCACTTACTCCATTTGCTCCAAATACATCCATCTTCACTCTTTCAACTTAGCGTCATTTACGAATGCTATTTGAGTTTTTCTTGCAAACCTTTCACTTCAAGTTACTGTTAGAAACACATGTTGAAGGATAACTAATGATGAATTCATTCAAGGTGGTGTTTAATTGCTAAAAACTGTCCTTATCCAATAATGGCATAGTCTGGACTTTCCTTATCAATATGGAAAGCCTGATCGGCTGTTCATGCAGTATGTTCCACTCCAAACCCAAAGATTTTCAATTAGACATATTACTTCCCATGAGGAAGGCCTACATTCCTGTAAAACATTATGTTTTCCCCCCAGCAGGAAGCCGAGTGTAGTCCGAGCGCCAGTCTCCTCCAAACTCCTCGCTCAATATCCGATTCTGACAGCTGGCTGTCGGATCTGCCTGAACTCCAGCGGAGCTTTTAAAAAGCAATGCTTCTAAAGACCCTGGAGCGCCTGGCTGAGCTGCCGTGTAGAAACAAACACACTGGTAGGGGGGTGCGAGGAGGGGGAGGGGTCCTCCTCCTGTCACTCACAGCTGAGAGGGGGCAGGAAAGCCGCCTTGCCCCTCCCCCTAAGCCCTCCTACTATTACAGTGATACGCTGGCTTCCCTTCCCCTGACGGTAGCACTGTTCTGAGACAGTGTAATTGCCGCTGGGGCTTGTCATGGCTGCGGAGGCTTAATTACCTCTCGGTCACCTGTCGTCCGTTACTCCTTTATTCCCAACGCACCGGACATCACGATGCAAGAGATAAGTGTGTAATGATTGGGTGACAGGAATGCAATTAAAGAAGAGGAAACGGGGGGGTTGCTTATCAGAGAGGTCCCCCCAGGCATGTAGCGTGGTTAATGGAAAATAATGATGAATGAGTGAAATTGTGAATGAATGTGTGAATTAATTAATTTATAAGCGAGGAAAAAATGTATGAATGGAATAATTCATAAGTGAAGTGGTGCAGGCTGAGCCTTAAGGCTTGGGTTTGAAATCAACTGTATCATTTGCAGACATTAACCAGAGCCCACATCACCAGACCAAGTTTGCTTTTGTTTCATAGGTCAGCCAGGGTCTCCTCATCTCTTCGCTGTAAACATCCTGGGGCTCGTATGAATGCGTATGAGTTACTCAGATAGCATTAGGAGGATGTGCCAATGCTCTGAAAGCATTTGACTCCTAATGCATGGTGGGACTTGAAGTGGATGCAGAGGTTAGCATGCAGCTCACACCATGCTCCTGCATGGGTTTAGAGGTTGTAGTTGTGGTGGCATCGAGCTTCTATGTACAATCACTGACTACAAAGGCTGGGTGAAAAAGGGGGAAAATATGTAAGAAATTATTAAATAAGTGAGTAAGTGACTATGTACATGTGTGCATGAATGAACAAATGAATCTGATTCAGCATAATGATTGCTTAACATGAAGCTAACAAACCATAAAAACATCTGCCGTCCATACAGACTGCAGATGGACTGAAACCATGTGTGCCACCCAAACAATCAGCTCCACACTAAACCCTGATTCGAACTGTGGGATCCTTTACCACTTAGTGGATCACACTGTCCATGAGGGCCATCAAATGATTTTTGATGCTTATTCAATACAGGAATGGCCTGCTCAGCTAATAACCACAGCATTGCCCCACTAAGCATCAGAGAGTGCCATATCAATCTGAAAAAAAAAACAGGCGACATGATGTTTAACTGACATAATTATCTTAAGGCAAGACCACAGGCATGGATATCAGACAGCACATTCTCAAGCAATGTCTGTAGTTGTTGCACTTGCCAATCAAATTACTTTCATAAGTGGTTAATAGGTTGAAACTATTGAAAGATATTGCATAAAACCAATCTGTTTGGTGATGCAATCATCAGTGCTGATATCCTTACATTTTCTACGTACCCAATATACACCTGTACTGAAGCATTTAAAGTGCTTTTCCAGTGAATGCAAACCCAGTGGCTCAACCAGCATTCGGACCCTCTATTCATGAGTAATACAGGGGTATTGATGGCAAAACGTAAAGATAACAATGCACTGCAAATAAAATAAAAGTTTAAATGACGCTTTTCTTCTAAAACACCAGAAAATTCATTCAGTTGCATTTTTGGAAATGTTTATTTCAAGTCTGTGTTTCCAATCCCTGAAACCGGTTCCATGGCCTGCAAAAAACAGCTGGCATTTTCTTTTTTTCATTTTTCCATTTTCTCCCCAATTTGGAATGGCCAATTCCCCGAATTTTGGAATGCCCTCCTCCGAGACATGTGATGTCAACAGCTGCTTCTTTTCACTCTGCAGTCCACAAGCCAAGCTAGTACAGAGATGAGTCAGAGGAAGACATTTCATATGCAGCTTTTGGCACGCGGACCACAGGCCCCAGATCAACCAGCAGGGGTCGCTGTTGCTAATGGGATCGAAGCCCCTGCTGACGTACCCAGCAGGGGTCGCTGTTGCTAATGGGACCGAAGCCCCTGCCGACGTACCCACCCCTATCCCTGGTGGAACGAAGCCAATGTGTTCCACCTGTGAGCTCCTGGTCACTGTCGGCTAGTGACATCGAACCCGGGCCGTAGTGTTTAGTCTATACTCGGAACGAGTGGTTTTACCGACTGAGCCATACGGAAGCCCCCAGTTGACATTTTCCAATGATGTTTCTGTAGCACAATCCAAATCCTTCTGTGATATTCTGCATAGCAGAAGATCACAGAAGGAGGAAGCGTGTTGGGTTAATTTGTCATGAACAAAATGGCCGCAAACGGCATGAGGGAGAGGAATGGCCCGCTCGGCTCAGACACCGTGGCGGAGCGGCGGTTCATCATCTCAGACGCGTTGGCTTTAAAAAGGCTGTGGAGATCCTTCTTCAGCTGAGGAGCACAGCACCTCCTGCTGTTCCATCTTTCATTTTTAATGAGCCCGCGAATGAAGCGTCAAGCCTCCTCTCTCACCAACATCCGTGACGATCCCAGAGAACACTGCGTTTAAAATCAGCCATGCCTTTGGAAGCACTGACCCCAATTCCTTTTCTACAGTTCATGGTGTCCTTAAACTTTGTTTTGAAAATATGTTAAACTTTTTTCTTGCAGAAAATGTTTCCTTTAGTTTACTAACCACCAAATATGATGTGAGTAATACATGTAAAATTGCATAGCTCAACACTCGTAACAAAGTGCATTCAAATTAGATTACTGAAGCCTTTGTTCAGTTTGAATTTAGGAAACTTAATTTAAGGTGTAGCATAAAATGTTTCAGTTTTAATGCATCTCACATCATGTTCATTTCCCAGACTAAACACCAGACAGGAAATCCACCTTGAATGAATTGATTGTTAAATGATGGTGACAGCAATCATCATCACCTCTAAGAATCCCTAGACACTTATCTATTTATCTACTTATCTATTTAATAAAGATTATAATTATCATCCACTAGTAGCACATAGCATTTGTAGCCAGTGGTCGTAGGACCATTACTGGTAGCACAAGTAATTGCAATTGCTATTACAGTATCTACAATGACCACATCCTTTTCATGCTGCTGTAATCATTGTCATGTATTTTATGTAGTTTTAAAGTCATATTTAATTGTAGTTTTTGTTTGGATTCATAGTGGTTTTGCACTGTATTAGTCACTGTAATTCTTATGCACTGTGGGACACCCTAGACAGGGAGTCAGTAAAACTATGTTATAAATAAGTGCTTGACGGTTTTCAATCCATACAAATTCATCACAGCCATTTGATGTTCACACACTGATGCCAGACTTCCAATGAATACATTCCCTTTGAGGATTGTGCATATTTATCTCCTAACTAGCCCAACCAAACACATATTGCTTCATATAAATTAGCATAAGAAGAGCAGGCCAATTACAAGTGTTAACATTTTCCACTTTACGAACATTTTACAAAACAGCAGACTCGCTAAAACGCAATATGTGCCGTCCCATGTACAGTGTTGCTCATAACTCATCAAAAAGACTTCAACAGCCCGGCTCCTCCATTAATCAGCCTAAACTGCAGCTGCCAAAGTCATAAACTGATGCAGCAGTGTGAACATGGTGGAGCCTGCAGGTTCTCAGAGGCACGGCAAGGACTCACACGCGTGAAACCAGCCCTTTTGCTCGGCATTTTGGGCCGTGGCAAGCACGCTGATAACCAAGATTCTAACGGTAGCGCTGAGCTAGACATTGCCTCAGCTATATGTTTGGTTATTTGTTTTGCTTAGAGAGAGGTGAAATTTGTGTGAAAAATTCATTATCGCAGCGTGCCATTTCCCAGAGTTTAGACAATGGCAATCCTCCCAAGTGCAACACCTCAATTTCATGCAACGCACCTATTCCATCTTGAGACTATAACCATGCGTGCACACCTGTCTTTACAGGTCAGTCATTGCATCTTGACATTTACGGTGAACCTGACAGTGATCAAGTCCCAGTACATTGTTTGCAAAAATCATTCAAAAAACCCATGGAGGTACGGAGTAACATTTATGTAACATAACATTTACATTCAGTCACCACGCACAACTGATATTAGGGTACTGTGCGAAGAGTGAGTAATGGTGCCTGAATTATGCTGTTTCAAGAAGCTGTCAGACAGGAAATTGCTCAGAGCCACTGATAAGGACATTTTGATCATGTCTGTCGTGTATGCTAGGGGAAACGCTGTTACGACCACTTTCTATTTGAGAAGAAATAAATTAATACCTATGACTTTAAGTTACTGCGTGGTTAGTGGGTTTTAGGACCCTGGCCAGTTCTGACCTACACAGTACAAAAGATAGCAATACATTTCCTACTTACAAATAGACTCTGTTATAGGTTAAAGAGAAACACTTCTTTATTGTTTAACTTTCATATTTGGTCTCATATGGCATGGAATTTCAAAAAATTCAATTGTGAATCGCCTCTAAAATTAGATATGGTCAGCTGATTTGTTTATTTCATCCTGTTTTGAGATGCATGTGTCTGTCAAAATGAAAAAATTTAATTCAGTGAGGGGATGTTCTGCAATGTTTTATGAGTACGGATATGCACAACACAGTAAATATGACTTGATGTTTGTGGGATGTTGGACAGATCTGATCACGTCATATTTGTTTCTGTTGCTTGAGTTGATAGCAGCTTTTAGGAAGTTGCAGGGAAAGTAACACTCCTCAGGAGATCTATTATAGTGGTCTCCCTAGGGATACACTTTGCAAAATCCAGACCTGCTTGCACTGAAAATTCCTCTTTCATCAAAATAGCGATTAGCGACTAACAAGTACCAAGGTCACAGCCAAGACAAATTAGTTTTGCTGACAGAAAAAGAGGAATGGTTGTTTTATTCCAGCAGTCGGTCTGATGTCAAACCATTCGGCACCGGTCTGATCAGAGAGAAGAAGCGGATTTGTTTGTTTCGTGTCTCCTTGCTCTACATTGAGGCAGAAGACAAAGGTCGTGATTTGACAAATTTTTCATCCGTCAAGAGCTGTAATAAAAACAGCCAAAGTGCACCCTGGGATCTGTTTCATTTAATCAAACGCAACATCTTTAACCTCAAAAATATCAGATTCATTGGAGGCATTCTCAGCAATGTACTTCCATGGCTGTGTTTGCCAAAAAAAACCCTCAGTCTTTAACAGAGCTCAGACAATATGAAGAGAGAGGCTTACAGCACTTAACTGTCGATTTCAACAGCACAGCATGAACAGGGCACATCATAGTCCTGCTGTCCTGATTCAGACAATGCGCTGCTTCAGAGTGGACTGTGTGAGAAATATCAAGTGCCAAAATGAGTACTCTCAGAGACTGTTTACCTCAAGGGAGACCACACATCCTGAGCTCTTTCCTGTTTCTCTGAGGAGTTCTAGCAGCCATGTAAATTGTGGATCTAAAGAGTTCCAGGAATGGAACTTCAGGCTAAACAATTGAAGCACAGGTTTCAGTGCTAAGTGTAGCGCATCCAAAATGCTGGGTACTTTTGAGACAGTATCTTTGGTACAATACTTCATAAATAGAACATGAATCAATGAGATCTGTATTACACAGTTTGTAGTGACATGAAATACAATGAGCTGACAAAGGTAAGACAATTATGCCTAAAAATGATGTAGCACTCCATTTTATTTTAATACAGAGGTATACATTTTATCAGTGCCTCCCATTTCAGTCTGATTTTGACAAATCCTGACTACACAGAGACCTGAGAGCTGGCATCTCAGACACCAAGTGTCCTTCACGACACTTGTAACACAGATACACATTTATATCAAACATACCATACTATTGGCATCAAACGCACAATACCAACAAAAATACCAACAAAAATACACACAGTAACAGTAACATCAACAGCCCTTATAAAACTAAATGTAACTGAAGCCATTTAATAAAATGTCACATCACAAAGCTGTAGTCTTCAATGCAACATCAGTCCAGATTTTGTCACACATTCAGTTTATTTATATTCATATAATATTCATATTCGCTCATGAGAGTTATATCACTCATGCATTTTTGTCATTGTTTTTTTTTCTGGACCAAGAAAATACATGTGTTTCTGTGTGTGTGTGTGTGTGTGTGTGTGTGTGTGTGTGTGTCTGTGTGTGTGTGTGTTTTTCCCCCACAGGGACATGAAGAGAAACACAAGAGGCGTGAGACAGCACGCTGAGTGAAAGGAGACAGCCATCCTGAAGGGGGCGCCCTCCTGCTATTCGCAGCCCTCGCTCCAGAGACACTCTGTCCTGGTTACACAGGGCTGTCTGACCCTAAACTCCATCACCACCCCCCAAATTATGATTATGATGTCCTATGATTACTTTGTGACTGCTATTACCACATTGAATAATCCTCGCCTAATACTCTTCATTTTTTTTTAGAGAAGCAGGGCAAGCTGACTAAAAGGTCGGTTGCAGGGAGGGCAGGCTACTGAAACAGTATCTGCAGAAATTAGATTTAAAATGTATCAGACTTTGAACCTGTATTCAAGTCACAGGTGTTATCATGGATGGAAAACATATACAAAAATAAACACAGTGTATGTTATTATAAAGCAAATAACATCCACAGCAGAATATGTAAATCACAAACCAAGCCAGTTGGAACTCGCAAGCATTTCCAGAACACAATGCAGTCCATATTACTTGATGGCAAAGCTTATAGCAAATTGGAAGATCACGATTACAGCCGGCAGGCAGGAATCCTTTGAAGGCAGATGGGCCTTTTCATAAGGAGGTGAGTGGGCCTCCAAACGTGTTTACCTGTGCTGGGTGACTCACTTCGAATCACAGTATAATTACCAGTGAGGCGGGGGGGGGAGAAACCAGACTACTAATGGATGTTAATGGATGACTTGCGCCTGTGTTTTCTTTATCTCTTTCTCTCTCTCTGAGCTGATTACTGGAGATGTGAACTTGTGTTCTGGGATGAACAAGACAAATAGTGTGGGAGATCAGCTGGCAGGTCTCTCACAGAATCGCCCCGGTGGGGCTTGCATGACCTGCATGGCACACTACCCTGTTGCCTTTGTGTGGATGCTTGATTCTGATTGGTGGAAAGTTTCTGGAATGCTTGTCTTGTGAGTGTTGGCAATGCATTGTAATACTGACAAATGCCCCTGAAGGCTATCCAGTACAGCAGCAGAGCACCAGGGGTTGGATTTGGGTACCAAACATAATCACAAAGGAATAACTGCAGGATACAAAGGAAAAGAGGGTCTGCCCTCTAGAGAAGAATCAATTTGCCAATGGTATGGAACATGTAGCAGTGCACCCAGGAGAGCTGGAATTTAACAAAAATGACTCAATTAAAAGCTCACGCTCAGTAAGAGCTAGCTATGCAGAAAATCTCAGCAAGTAGTGCAGGAAACCTTGAAATGCACAACTAGGAATGTGAGCAATGCCCCAAATGTTGCTGTGCTTTTGAAGTAGACAGCGTAAAACATGCATTGGTCACTTCTGTGAGCCCCAGTGCTCTAAAATCATTCCACACCCGCTCCCCAAAGACACCGTGCTCACTTATTCTACAGAACAATAACTACAGCCAGTTGCACCTCGCTAAGAGTCATAACAATCAATACACAGCAGAGCCAGTGATAAGGTGGCTGGTTTTCTTAGGTAGAAATAATGACCTAATACTACTGTATTACCAGCTACAGAGAAGGGAGAAGCTATCACATCTGTCTCCCCAATGGATAAAAATTAGAAAATAATGCTGTAGATTCTTCTTTTGTCCCAAACCCCAGTTGTAAAGAAAAGTTTAAAAAACAAAGCTCTCCCCAAAGGCGTGAGCAGAATGCCACATGCAAGGTAGTTTTCTGCGGCAGAGTGCTCATCTCGATCCTCTGAAGGGGTGCGCAAAGTCCTGGCTGCACGTCAAAGAAATTCCAAATGGCTGACAAAAAAATAAATAAATAGGGCCTACCACTGAGGCAGACTTATTAATCTCAATGATACCTGTAGTTTCACTTCTTGTCTTCAGCATACTTGTGCACATAGTCAAAGCGCATCATTGGTGGTGACCTTGTCAAACACATCCTCTCCTCCACAGTAGAATTTGTTCCCCGCTCCCTGGCACATGCCGTTATCGCCCAACATTTGGTGTAATTACAATTTTTAGCTGCCAATATTTAATCCTTAATTAACCTTGAAAGTGCAACATATTCTCTATCAATTAGTGACTGATGGAAAGTTCAAAAACTGTGGTGCTGTTTAGTCTAAGGCGTCTGCATGCATGAAGTTTTAAAAGTGTCAGTATGTTCATTAAGAAGTGTCTACACCTCATGGAAGAGGGTCAAAGGTTATAATACCTCAGCCATCACAGATTGGAATTTAAGTGGATATGGCACTGTGACTGAAAATTCAAAATGAAAATAAATACTGAATTAGACAATGCCAGAAACCAACCAAAAAACTCTTAATGTATGCATAAATCATGTTACATGCTCTATCCGCATCGACCAAGGAAAACAAAAAGGATTAATACGTCTTTCCTAGGCTACATGTAAGCCCATCATGCTAAGGGACGTATATAGCTCCAAAACAACCAAAAACAGATGAATAGCTTTAGCATGTACACAGTGCATAATAGCTATCCTTGAAACCAATATATTTATATTATGCTAATGTTCTCAAGCAGATTTTATGTTTGCAAACAAAATGCAGAGGCAATATATTATTGTTTCTTTCTTTATCAGTTTTGTTAATTATGAGAATAAAATTCAGTATCTTTCCAGCTGACCCCCTTGGTCATAAGGTCATGATTTACCTTTCCAAGAATTCGATCAACTGATTGCTAATTGTGATTCAACTTTGAACACTAGACTAGTTATGACATAACAGCTCTGTTATTATTATCGTTGTTATTATGATTCATTTGCATAGCAGACACCTTTATCCAGGGCAACCAAACACAGCCCACAGTTTACATCATCCATTTAGGCAGCTGGATATTTATAGAATTGAAGCAATTGCTGTACACTGCTCAGGAAACAAACCTACCTGCTTCTGGTTACAAATCCAGGCTCTGAACCATTTCTAACCCTCTTGAGTATCTTAGACTTCAGCTCATTTGTAATTTCAATAGCAGTCCAATTGCAGTTACTTTGTGTAAATGAGACAACACCCTCTGTCACAGTAGGTAGGGAAGTAGCGTGAATCTGGCATGATTAAGCTGTCTAAAACTGAGCCAGACAGCAGGGAGCTGGAACTCAGAAGGAAGCAATGCCAAGGAGGAGAATCCACACATGATTGATTTTCTTCAATAATAAGCAATAACATTTTCATGGTATGATATCTGACTGAGAAAGAACAGTGTTGGACGCATAAATCATTGCATTCAGTTTCTCCAGCAGTCATTATGCAACCAATCCTCATGCTGCACATAGTTTTAGACAAGAAAACATCTTTACAGCACTTAGCTGATTCAAACGACCTTGTGCTCCAAATGTGACCATTCATGTTTGTCACAAATGGAAAACACGCAAAGGAATTGTTTCACTATTCAGAATTCAGGTTCACTACCAACACTTTTAATGAATTGCCGCTCATGGCTATAAACATCTCTACAGCTTGATCTTAAAGTACCCTGACTTCTTCTTTTGTAATAGGTCATGAGGGAAGACTTACCATCACTGCACTGCTGTGTGTGTGGGGGGTGATCCTGTCAGTGCAGCGGTGCAGTATGTCACTTGCAACAGTGTGGATATTTAAGCTTACACTCCTCTTTCGCTCACCCCTAAATGTGCTGCCCCTGGGACAGATGGTTAGATTCGGTATATGGGGCAAACTCCTTCTGAGGTACGCAACCACAGGGGCTAAACGTGCACATCGATATCGTCTCAGGGAGACTCCCTTTTCATCCCCCATTTCCGCTTATATAACCGGGAGACCCACGGGGACATCCGCAGCTTAAGAGGCTGTCGTTATGGAAACCCCGGCGCCGGGATATGGTCGTGAGAGATGGAGAGAGAGCGTGGGATCGGAGGGCCGGCGAGCTAACCACGAATCGCGGTGCATCTGCATGGACGGCACTGCCGCGCTCTGCCACACCGTGCCTCTCCGTGACCTTGCCGGGAAAGCGGCGTTAATTAATCTCCGTTAATTACGACTCAGAAACGACAAGGCGCTCCAGTCTTATCGGGGCCGCTCTCCGTCTCCCCCCACACACCCCACAACCGACATGAACAAGAGACGTGCAAGCAATAAACGAGGAACGCAAGGTGTTCGACTGGAGGGCGCAATCCGAACACGGGCTCATCGTGAAATATTAATGGGCTGACAGAACTCGGCATGCCATGTAGTACAACGTTAGAGACATTAAGCAGAGAGAGGGAGCACCACAGTCAGCTCTGTGGGTGGGGCGGGGGGGGGGGGCTGGGGTGAGCCAAGACAGTATGTAGGGATGGTACACTGAAGGCACCGGAGCCCGACAATAAAACTAAGGGAGACTTCCATCAATATGTGCTGCTAGCAGAACGAGGGAACGGCATGTAACCAACTAAAACAGACCGCTGGAATGTCGCAGCTGACTGGCCCTTTTTGAGATGCAGATGTACTCTGTTTGTATTGGCATTTAACTGTAAGTGCTCATTGTTCTTTCAGGGATTGCAGCAATCAGTTGGAAAAAAGAGAGATTCTTTTCTGTCCTGTGGTGCGTTTGTGTTTAAGGGAAACCAGTGCTCCAATCTACATTTGACTCTTGTTGGCCCCTGAACAGTGGAGTGGGCTTTACTCACTGTTGTCTAAACCCCATCAATTTACCATATGGTGTTTCAGTAAAACATGACGTACATTGTCCATGTCATCTATGCTGTGATAGTACATTTCTCTAAGTACAGGGGCTCACATCCCACTGGATAAAAATAAGTACCTCAAGCTGTCCTCTGCTGCTCCTTCCATTGTAATCCTCAGGCCTCCTGTCACTATACCCACTCCAAGCATGCCTCCATAAATAGTATGAATGACTTCTGCTCAGCTCTGAAGCTACAGTACAACTGCTGTCATACATATGTGATTAGTGCATGACAAGATATATTAAAGCATAGAGGAAATATAACTCAAATTCATGAACAGAGACACACATTATTACAAACGATTATAAATTACTCAATTACAGCTCTGAACTGATATGAAATGATAAGTACAGAGACTTGTCATGAATGAACGCAAGGTTCTGGTTTACAGTGTGACAGATATCTTGACCCTTTAGTGTAGACAATCCCTTGTTTCCTTCTCATCCAGCTGCAAAGGCACCGTCCTTATGATGTCATTTCCTCTCAGAGGTCATCCTCTGTCTGACACTTTTTGGGCCATACAACTATTGAATGTTTCACACCAAGAGATGTACAAGTGAGAGGCCCTAAACTCTTAGGCATTATAGCAAAGCTGGTCAAATCACAAGAACTTTTAAACCGTGCATTGTACTGTAAACAAACACTGCATCCAAAACCGCTGTATTGTTAAATTATACATTTAAAAGCATGGCTGCACTTGCACAGTTTTCAGTAACCTAAGTGTGCCATAATCATTACAAATGTGTCCATTTCTGAAGAATATGAAAATTATGATGGCAGTAATTTAGTTTTGTTTGATGATGTCATAACTGTACTGCTGCCTCAGTTGCACTGAGACGTAACAGCTGCTTAGGGTGCAGGGAATCACTAATTCATTCTCAAGTGGAAATGGAGGCCCATAATAGAAACATAATCACAGCTATTTATCCAAATATGTGAAACTGTTGGAATGAAACATTACTCTTGAAATCACAGATGAAATGAGTACAAAGTCGGATTTAAAAATTGGATTCATTAAAAATTGGATCAAAGATTTTGTGTCGAGATTTCTAAGCTTGCTTTCTTCACTCCTGGGTTGTCTCAGTGGCATTATGAAGCTCAAGCATGGTTACACTTGTATTTACATGTATTGGTCAGACCACCATTACAAGAAAAAAACAAGTTCATTTTAAGCAAAATCAATGAATGTGAGAATGGACATTCACAAGCCAGGGGAGACTTGGAAAGAAGAGCACAATTTATCATTCTTCTGAGAGATGGTGAGCAGGCTTGAGAGAAGGAGACAATTGTCCAGATTTACTCATGATATTTGCTCCTCAGCAGTTGATGATTAAAACCCCATTATCCATGGACGAAAGCAAAGCTGCAAAGTGCAGGTGAATCGCAGTCATGAAGCACTTCAATGAAGTGATCAAACAAACACTCCTGTTGTTGTCACAGCTCAACCAGCTTCTCATTTTGTGCTTTTGTCAAAAGTGTGCTTCTTCTTTTGTGCTTGTGCATGTGCTTTTGCTTGGTGCATCACATTTTGAATTGCTTGGTTCTTGTTGGCTGTTCCTTGTGTCTTGTGAAACCCTACACTAACCACAATTACAACAAAGTCACTTGTAGGGCCCCAAGTGGCACAGTTAGTAAAGTCACTCTTCCTACTCTTTGTCCTATAGCCAAAGACTTTGCAAGGTCGAGACTGGACTGTATAATTAGTTGACAATGACCATGGCAGCAGTGGAACACAACTGACTTTGCTCCTCAGGGGGTAGGGCGGGTTACATTGGTCAGAGATCCCTCATCCCAATGCTCATTAGCACCCTGTTGCGACTCTTCAGCCATCTGCAAATTACTCTGATGATATCTGGTATTTGACCTTCTATGGTGCATTGTGGGAAAAATAGCCACTGGCTGCTGTGTATCGGAGGAATGCATTCCTTGCCCTTAATACACATCTCACTGTGGCACTCTCAGGCAGTCTGTCCTGAGGCTCCTCCCATTTACTTATTTCTATTTACTTTGACTTTCTGTTTGCCTCTACCACTTGGTGTATTGCAGATATGAATGTACAGCTGCACCATGCAATAGTGGCTGATGAATGTGCACACAGAAGAAAGCGTGATTAAACTAACAGATGGTGATTGCTACTTCTGCACGTGGATCTCTCTTACACCCCTTCCCCCTCTCTCTGTGAAACGGAACCATGTAAAAGTCTCTGAGGGCCAGTGGGCTTTTGTCAAACGGAGAGAGAATGAAGGTCGGCTGAACGAGCACACAGATGCCTCCAACATTCAAGATTGGGAACGCAACACACCGCAGGCTCTTTTCGGTCCTCACAAATGAGTGCGCCTCTTGCAATCTACTTTCCCTGCCTGGCAGGGGAGGGGTGAAGACACAGGCTCTGAATCGATTTGGGTAAACACCACAGCATGTATTCCTGTTGCCTCGGCTCTGTCAGGGGGAATTTATTTTGGCAAGATGTACTTCACTTGTACATACCAGTCTTTCTCTCTTAATAGGGTCCCAAGTTACAACAGATTAAAAAAGCTATATAATTCAACATCAAATTTTTGAGTAATTACTATTACATTGAAATTCACCCTGGAACCAACACTGCCTTTCTTAATTAACTAGCAGATATGGCCCAAGCTAACTGACAGGCTAAGAGTGGATGCACTAGTGAATATTTGAATTCAAACTGAATCCAAGCAGACAGAGAATGGCTGTACTACACACAGTAAGTTACTTGACTGCTGTTCCTCACAGTCGAGAGCAGGTCAGAAACCAAGACCACAGTTCTTCACCTCTGACTGACAAGGTCCAGCATAACAGCACAAATCCTGTGCTTCAACAGATACTACAAAAACTATTTCAAGCTGCCTAAAATGCACATAACACAGGCTTTTTACCATGTGGTTATAAGACATATAAAAGCTATTTTTCCATAAAGCGCATGCAATATATTACTCATGGGCTTCTTCACTTGACTTCCTGACTTCAATGCCAATGAATCTACTGTATATACCAAGAACACTACACTAAAACAGCCTGATAGTAGATCCATCTGAGAACAGATCTGCATGAGTATAGATATGCATGCATGCAGATCTGCAGCGGCAAAAGGTCATCTTCCCTCTCAACAGGGAAGTCGGTGTATGGCACTTCAATCAGGCATTCCACTTGTTTACCACTTTAAATAACTGTATTCAGATACAGCAGTGTTCCAGAGACTAGTGCAGACTGTTTCACTAAATCAGTCAAACACACAATTTGATCACATCAAATTGGTGCTGTTTAGAAAGTAACACTGGGGACCACGCCAGAGTCAGCCTACATCGTGATGAGAAATACCTTTCACTGAACTTATTTTGTGGCCCTGCACTGGGATCATATGTGTGAGTGCTTGTTATTTGGTGTTCTCTATTATGGTATTAAAGCATAAAATGGGCCAAAAGGATCACATATTCAGGGGAATCACAGAGGGAACAAAAAAACAGAGGAAGTCATTGCAATGTGAACAGTTAACAGGAAGGAGAGAATTCAATAAACTAAAAGGAGGCCATGGCAGCGCTCTTTTGACATACACACTCACCACAACAGTCTAATCATGCCCATTCTTGAGGTGCAGCTCTGTGTTGCATGTGACAGCACATTATGAAAGATTTGGGGTGGCAGTGTAGCATAGTGGTTAACGAACAGGACTTGTGACTGAAAGGGTGCTGGTTCAATTCCTTGCTGGAGGCACTGCTCCTGCACCCTTAAACAAGATACTTAACCCACAGTTGACTCTGCAAATATCTGACAGTATAAATGAATAACATTGTGAAAAAACTGTAACTGATGTAAGGTGCTCTGGATAAGAGCATCTGCTAAATGCCAATAATGTAATGTATTTTGGTGCATTTAATGTTTTGCAGGCTTTTTGTATTTAATCTTATGCCTTGCAACCATTGTAAAACAGTCAGGTTGACTCCCTTTCATTACTACACAGCTGAGATTCGAACCCGGGTGTGGGCTATAGAACTCAGCCACAACAAGCACCTTAACTGGCTGAACCCCATTGGGAGCCAAGGGCTTTGTCTCTAGCCTTTCAGCACTCTTCCAGAGAGCTTCAGAGTAACCTCTCCATGGAATTCCAGTATGGGGCACATGGCCACAGCTCAGCTATCTTTAAATCCAAGTAGGGGCCACTCAGGGATTTACAAGCATGAAAATAATGACTGATGCACACTTGTCTGAATGAATGACAATATACTTGTGAATATTCTCTCCCTACAAAATTAGATATGTGCTCCACGTGCACATGCCATCAATAATGCCTAATTGAGTGTGACCAATTCTCTGGAGACACCTTAAAATTGCTTGCATGTGCCAATTTATGTTGTAATGGCAACAATATTGCAACGCACTGCAAATTCCTATGGCACAGACATGATGCTATCTATACTCAGCTGCCAATGATATTAAAATGGAGAATTCATAGACAATGCTTTGTCTATCAGCATAAATCACAAAAACAATTTAACAATGATCTCACCTTGAAAACAAATGACATCAGCCTCTTGTGGGCCTGAGAATACGATAAAACCTCTGTGTCACGAAATGGTTCATTCATTGTGAACTTTTAATATTTTATTTTTCCCACTGAAAGCCAACCTTGAGTATAACATGAATATGCATAAGAATGTGACAGCCAAGCAAGTTAATGGAAAGGACTCCTCATCACAATGTGACCAGAAGAGAAGCAAAGGGTCACATGACTCAGGTACTTTGTGTTAAGTGACTCCTGGATGAGGGGGTTGGATTTAACCACAAAGGAAGCATTCCAGATAATGTGTGATTACAAAAATATCAGGAACTATGCGTCGTTGTCAAGACAGCTGATTCTTACGTCAAACCAAGCATGTATCATTCAGTCTTCAGCACAGTGGAATTTATGTGAGTGTGTTTGGTAAGAACTAACAACATTTTGAAAGAGTTCATTTAAAAACGACAAAGGTGAAAACCAGTTTTGTATGATTACTGATAACTGTGAGCACTAACCCTGTTTCATAAAAGAGAAAAAGGTGCTCATTATCCCTGCCCTCCCCAAATTGTGAAACGTTTTTGAACAAATGGGAAGAGGGAAGGCCCTCACAGAAAGCGCAGAGCAGGAGATTTTACTGGACGTCGCGGTGGTGCCTCCTCTCAGAGCCTCTCTTACGCGACGCCTCGTTTCGCACGCAGACCACTGCGGCATTCCGCCACGCCGACCGCGCGTCTGCCTCAGATAAAGATGCAAACAAAACACGGGAACGGTGGCAGCTTCATTCGTCAACTTCGCCGCCGACAAGATAAACGAGGCCAATTAACTTCCACGCAAAGAGAGCTGAGCCTGTCGCCGTGTAAACCCTCGCATTTCGTGATGGTCAATGCGTCCGCCCGTAAATCTGACAATGAGCACAGATTCCGCGTGTGACCATTAGCGTGGAAAAAAAAAAACGGAGGCCTCCAATTATGCAGAAATGCTAATCTCTCTCCCAGAGTGCCATCTCCAGCCTGCATTCAAACAATCAGCACCAAAAAAAGACTAAAATCTTTTGTTTGATATTTAGATTTCAGAACGGAAGCCGCTGTAATCAAGATCAATCGCTTGAAAGTAATCACACGTTCGCATCCTTCAGTATGACCATTTCATCTGTACCGCCGGGAATGGACTCTCCACAGCGTGCAATTATTTTCACGCTTTCGAGGTCATGTTGATGCTGTTAATGTATTAGACATTCATGGTTAATTTTCTATATATGGGATGGATATGAGTGTGTTCCTCAATGAGGAGCACAATGCATGCATTGAGTTTACCATAACAATCGATGGAACATCAGGCCCCAAATATTGAGGGGCAAAAAACAGGGACCATGTCAGAACAAATCTCCTACAGCTGGCAAGGACCATAAAGGAGGACATGAAGCGATGAATTTTCTGTGCAGAGTTTCAAACTGATGGGATTCCCTGTGAGAACTGGCAGATGGCGGTTTAGCATGAAGGAAGGCTGAGAGAAGAATCACACTTGTTTTTTTTTTTTTTCAAAGACTCAGCAGCCTTGCTTCAAGGCCAGCTGGAAAAGTGTGCTACTCTGTGACTGAATTAGCACACCTCCAGCGACTGCAAAGGCACATGCTCTCACCTGCTGGAGAGAATTGCTGGGCCGTGGCATAAGCCAAGCCCGGGTTATTGCCAAAAACCCGTTAAGGACATCTCATGCTGATTGGTCTATTCGGTGGAATAATGCAGTATTGATTGGTTGGCAAAACAGACTCATGCTAAATGTGGGGCACCTGTAGGAGCTCAATGATGTAGCCTTTCAAAAAGACAGAGATAGTTTACTTTTAAATGGGAACTGCAGCAACTGCTTCAGAGATTAGGAGTAAGCTATTTGGCTGATTAAATCCAAATGTAATCCTTCTGACGTTATTGCTCTAAGTGGACCAATTAGTAAGAGTTCTCCTTAACAGGCTTTTGGCAACAACCTGTACCATGTTATACCTCACTGGGCCATTGCAGCCTCAGATCTGCACTGCAACTCAAACAGCTGTGGGGCATCAATAGGCATAGGTTGCACAAAGCCTTAGCAGAGGTGCTCATGGGAGTTGAAGTCCAGATCTAGCTTAAACATGCTTCACAACTTCTACTTCTAGGACTTCTAGACCTCCAATCAGTACAGTGATGTCCAACACTGTCATTTGCCTACCAAGCCCCATTCCTCCAACTATTTTGCATCAGTTAATCAATCTATTTTACATTCATTAATCTATCAAAATCTATTGGAAGATATGGTATTACAGCAAAATTGCTGATGTAATCGCACAGAGGCTTTAGGAAAATGTGTCATACACAAGTCCCTTAAAAAGAAAAAAAAACTTGTCATGCTGTCACCAGTTTCAGTCCCTGCACTGCAACAGTGACTTTTGGGATAATTATTTAGTCTAAATGCCATGCTGTCATTCGGAATAGATTTAAGTGACAGGGTCTGATGAAGACAGTCCCATTTACGCAGTGATGGCCTGGTGCTGAATGAGCTTTTATCTGACGGGTGCTCTTGTGAAATGGCTTATGGTGCTTTCACAATTCAGTTTTAATTCTGGATGGCAGTGGGAGCTATTCTGCATGAGACGCATTGTATGAAAGGAGTACATATCCATTATGAGAAAAGACTTAATCCTTTGACAGAGCACTTACAGTCTGACAAACCATGCAGTCATTAGCTTTCAAAATTAGCTAAAAATCATTAAGATTTAAAAGGAAAATAAGAATTATTCATAATGTCTCAGATGAAAATATTAGATTATACAGATGAACAGCTCCACACCAACACATATGAAAGCAGCTAAGGACTACATGGCAATGATTTGATTGGATGACCACTGACAGATCGACCATATTTGCACTGAAACTAGCCAGGCTTTTCATGCTAGTTGTGCAATGTTGGGTCGTTGTTTGGTGGTAGCTTTGCATCTGACATTCACCTATTCTCAGCAAGATCAAGATTCTCACAAAGGTGTCCCCAAGCATTTCCATCCATTTTCAGAGCACCTGTTCAACAGCACCAAGGTCTATCACAGGGGACACCTACTGAGCTTTCTTCATGACCTCAGGGGTGATGTCACTGTCTGCAGTGTCAGCAAGTACACACAGAGATATTCTACAGATATTCCAAACAGGTATGCCACAGCATGACATGTCTACTCATATTGGACAACATCTTTAAATTAGAAGAGGACTTTATATTTCCTGGTCAATGAAAGCCCCCTCAGTAGACTCCTGGGTCACATGACAGATCACATGCTCCACCAGACAGTAGTGAGTGTTACACTATGTTTTCTTTAATTTGCTCAATATTTGCCTTTAATGAGGGTGAGCTGTACTGTATAGATAAGGATTTGAACCCATGACCTCCTTGTTATGAACTTATTCCCCAGACACCAAACTACACCGATGCCCCACGCAGTAAGCCAGTACTACTACAAACTACAGTATAGCTCCTCTGTCATGAACCACTGCATCTAAATACTGGCTACCAACACTGAACATGTTTTAACACTCAGCACGGATTGTCCAAAATGCATTACAGTCACTCTGAATATATTCACACTTTCCCTGCTGTTTGATTAAGAATGTCATTTGGAGATGATTAGACACACAGTCTACGCGAGATGAACAAACCCAATTTAAAAACAGATTAATTAAAAAAAAATAGATTAGCTGTTTTCCTGTGGCTTTGTCAAGGCCAGCAGACAGACAGATCATCTCTAATTGCCAGATGATTGCCTTTGAAGAACCCCGTCGAGATGGGATAGACACGATACAGAGAGAGGCCATTATATGCTGGCATGCGTGTGCGCAGGCCATGCAAAGCAAAGGAGTAAACAACAGAATACGCCATGTCAGTGATGCGCCAAAACCGAAAGATCTTATCCACACTGTCCCAGTAGCAGTCAAATGAACGGAAGCAGCTGTAGAAACAGGAAGATCAGCCACTTCTCGCCTATTCTCTCCAGCCATTCCTGCCTGAGTTTGTGAAACCATCACAGGACACTGATATAAATGTCTTAAATGGACTCTGCATCCGGAGCATACCTTACACTTATTGACACAGCCATTAGGAACATGGCTGGGCTCACCACTCACCACGAACAGCACCGCAAGCTAAAATGAATGCCTTCACTCAAAGCTTGAGACATCACACAAGGGCTTCACAATGAACAGACAGGCCAGGCAGTAAGTAGACCTCCGTTCAATAAATCATTACATTCATCACATCATTACATTCACTTGTTTAAATATCCTGACCGCATTAGTACAGCTTAAGAGCATCTTGCTCAAGTGTAGAATGGTTCCGTCTAGGATTTGATACCATATCATGCCCAGCTCAATAATGGATGCACCATGCCGTAGCCCAAGACCCATCGGACTGCAGAGGAATGGAGCTCTGGCAGTGCTAGGCAGGTATAACAGCATGTAACAGACTGAGGGGAAAAGCTATTAAACTAAAATGATGGATAAAGTGAGGTACTCAATACTTCATTCTGTGCAGAGGAAGTCTTCTCGAGAAACACAGCGCTGTGTCCCTGTTTGGTTTCTATTGTTCTTCCTCATCAATACAATGCAAAAAAGCAGTCCATTCCTAGGAGAAACTCTGCCTGTTTTCTTTCTTGGGGGAATCATTTCTGAAGTTCCACAACAGCTCCTTGGCTCTCTCCGTTCATTTGTTGAGCAAAGTTGCTTAATTATACTCTCTCCAAGTAAAGGGGAAAGCTATTGATTCTTAGGCTTTCAGAATCTAACCCTGTGTCCCACTGCACGTCTCCGTAGGCAAATCCCTTGGATTACGGTGCTAAAATGAGCAAGCGCTTCGAGGGAAGTTAATGTATTCTGCGAGCGGGTTCCCTGTCCAGTCCCCCTCCGACAACATGCTCTCTGCCGGGGTGAATTACTCCCGCAGAGGTTTGTTTTGTGGTTATTGCTGAAATGAGACCGCTGCAAACCTTTCAACAGTAATCCCACAGCCTTTACCCACCGTTGCTTTTAAAAAAAAAAAAAAATGCAACACTGCTCTGGCAATGGCATATATGAATTATTCACAGTCTTACAGCCTGATCCCAAGACTACATCCGAATAATTGAAGGAAACAAAAATTAATTAATCACACGGATAAGGAAACGGAAAGAGGGATTTTGAAACCTGAGAACAACGATGTTGGGTGCGAACGCTGGTGCTGCACTTTGCAGAAATGGAAATGACGGACCTAAATATAGAGCTTACTTCAGCTTACCGAAAGCACGTGTAGGCATTTAACATATGTAGGCATGGGCATATGAGACTTGCATATAAAACTGCACAGAGTCATGCCTTGACAGGATGCCATTAGGTGAAATGATATACCGGATGATGGAGGCACGACACCACCTGAGCTTCTGTAAATTTCACACGGCACTCCTCGTGAAAATGTTGAAAGGCACCCTGATTCACTACTAAGGCTGGCACTGGGAGTCCCTACTGGGTGCTGGCAGAACCGGTGCAGGGGAACCCCTGGTTTCCTGTTCATCCGGATTCATGGCTAACAGGGCTTTAGTGAAAACAAGCATTTTGCTGAGGCAAGGAAGAGGCCTGACTCCACCTCCTCACACAAGAACACACAAATGCGCCCGCCCACACACATACACACACGCACATATACATGAACGCATGACATGCGCACATACCCACACACACACACACACACACACACACACACACACACACACACACACACACACACACACCACCCCCCACCCAAGAGACACTTGTGCTAATGAGGGAATGTGAAGAGCAGGATTAATTAAGGCCTATGCTCCTGAGGGGGGAACAGTCTGAACCTCCCCTACTCTCAAACACACTCTCCAGAGCCAAAGAAAAGACAGCAACTGGCCTCACTTTAGAAAGTCTTAGACTGCAACGGGTGAATGGGTTTTGCTAGAGGGAGTCTGGGAAACTTTTACAGCTGCTGTTGAGGAACTCTGAGTGAAGGGCAGGTCTGCAAGACAGAAAATGTGAGGGCTGACTCTGTCAAATATTTGGCTGATCCATAAGCAGGTAACACTTGCAGCCCTGCTGAGATCAATCAGAAAGAACACATAGTAGAAGAACTACAAGCCAGCATAACTCCAAATCCCAAGGTGCACTATGGACAACAGTAGTGTTACTTTGAATGGGCACACTTTGATGACAAGATGCTTCTGTGAGGCAAATCCATGGACAGAGGATGTGAGCTATTTTTACAATGACTTTGGTTACTTATCAAGGCCCAACATTGCACAACATCTACAGATTTCACGCCCAGCATGTTAGCATAAAGACATCAGGCTTCCAGAGCGCTATGTTTTAAGTTCAAATTCAGCTTGCAGTCTTTTCACTTCCAAAATGTGTGACAAATCTCCTACTTTGCAGAGCAATCAAAACCCTTATGACAAATCAATACATCAATCAGGCCCATTTCTCTCTCTCTGCAGCCCAATTTGTCGATGTGTTCTGCTCCGGGCATGCTGATTGGTTGTCGTGACACTCTCGCAAGCCGCTCCCTAAATCAGTGTGACCTCCCCCCATTGCCACGCTCGACCCATACTAACAAGCAATTACAAATCCAGGGTCTGTCTCGCCCAAGTCCTCCTTACCAGCCTTTAGGAGAATTAATTACCCCGGAACAACAGCCGGCCTCATGCTACACTGCTCCATCAGCTCCACTTAGCATTGCTATTCAGCTTCCCAAATAAAAGGGTGGGCACACGCTAACGGTCAGTTACAATTTGAACAGACTCCATGAAAAGCACACGTGCACTTGTGTACAGTATCACAGCTATTCACTTCTGTATAATGCTTTCAAATGGATTCTGTTCAGTATTCCACACAGCCAAGCAATACAATTAAATAGTGATCCTGCCAGTTACTGAGTCATTTAAAATATAAATACTATTTTATATTTTTACATAAATATGGAAATATTTTTTCCTATTATTATACAAATGATATATTCCTGGGAGCTCAAACAATTGTTGAAACAATTGTCCAGTATCATGACACCCATGGAATGTGTTCTGCTGGACACATCCAGCAAGCAAATATAAGGTCCCTGAAAGATTCATAAGTATATGGCATATCTTACCGAAAACTTTCATTTTTAAAAGAATTTTAACTGTTTTTGAGCAGCATCAGGAGTGTGTTATTTTAGTGTAGCCATGTTAACATGTTGACCCATAATATTTAGTGCAGAACAGCCTAAGGAAAAGAGCCAACACAGCAAAACCATATTTATGGCACCTGTGAGTTGATTTGCTTTTGCTGAGGGCAAAAACCACAGAAAACAAATGCCGTTCAAGACGTTGTGCAACAAGCATCGTGCAAACATTTGTATAAGATTTCAATATGGCCTGTATACCCTTTTTTTCTTCTAGCACAGAGCTAGAATCCTGAAAGTGATTATATGGTAATTACATGATTACTACTTCAGGTTGTTACTCTGCAGCTGCATTGTACCTAATATGGAATTCAACTTGATTCCCATCACAACAGAAGTGTAACAATGCAAACACTGTTATATGTTACTACTTGTTGGGTAAATACGAGAATGCAGTTACAACAGGTAACAGTATCTAATGTTTCTTGCTTTGTTGTTACCTCTGCAATTATCATAATGTATAATTACACTTTGGTGTTAGCCTTTTCTGTTACCATACAAAAAATGTAACCAAAGCATTTGTTTCAGATTATTCAAAATTCCTTTTATTGTTAGACTGTATGTGTTTTCACAGGGAGAGTTGTGTTTTTATGAGACTGATGGCTTTGCATTCAGGTGCAACATGCCAACAGAACAAAGGCAGAGGGGGTCTGTAATGTGTCAGTCACAGGCCCCAGCTCTGCAGGACCAAGGGCCTTCATTCTCTCTGAATCCACAGGGTAATTTGGTCAATCACACCTCTGATTGTTTCTTTAATTAGTTACGTGAATCTGTTTTTAAACACCTCCGGCTCCCAGTTTGCTTTCTCAAGGTTGAATGAGCATTTCTTTCTTTGCTTTCCAAGTCACATGGGTACTGGTGCCATTATATCTCATTGATAAAAGACCTGGATGGGGACAAATCTGATGCACTTCTTTCTCATTCTCTTCTCAAGAAGGAGCTAAACCTGAGACATAACTTGCAAATAGAAGCAGTCGCGGGTTGCAACAGTATCCGTGGTCAGGTCATCGGCACTGGTGAGATTACAGGACAGGGCCGCAGGTCAAACGCAATGTCAACCATGTGTGGACTGGACTTGCATAGAGTCATTTTGTGAAATTAAAACTGGAGGTAACGTCTGCCTTGCAGTCAGTTTCCCCAAACACTCAGGGAAATGCAAAGAGAATTAAAAGCAAAAACCAAGAAGGACACTGCAGGTGTGGTCCAATGTGCACAAAAGGTCACTTGGAGAGTTTTAGAGGGGTCTGAACGATAAACCCAACAAAGGGCTAGAATGAATATTAACAGTGCTCCATCAAAAACTGCTGATTCAGTTAAGCCCTTCTTAAGTCGGATGGCATGCCCTTAAGATGGAAATTAAACTGCAACACTTGTTAAAGAAGCATTCGTGATCTGCATATTTTGAACAGTTTGGTGAGGGCACGGAAGTGGGGAAACCAGCATGGAATATGCATAGGCTTTTAATTTAAGCCTACTCCATTTATGAGACTCATGTCTTTTCATTTGGACACTACATGACAACAAAACAAAGACAGAGGGGTTCTGCAATATGTCAGTCACAGGCCCCTGCTCTACGGTAGCAAGGGCCTTCATTCTCTTTGAATGCATTGATCAATTTGGCAGGGCACTAAAGTAGAAATCAGCATGCAGCAAGTGTAGGCTTTTAAGTTAAGTCTACTCTATTTTGTTTAGTACAGAAATCCGATCATAATTAACCTAACCATTATGCCACTGTGAGCTCCCTCATCCAACAACACTGAAATAGTGGATATAAATAGAACCAGTCCCAAGTGTTAAAGTTTATTTCTGGGAAATAGAAACGACACACTATTCAAGGTACCTGTTGGACCATAGTCTTATATTGAGGAAGCTATGGGTTTGTTGAAAGAGGGGGGGGAAATATTTTCACACTATCTAGTCTAATGGCATCAACCAGCTTCACCCACCCACTTTTGTAAGTTTAGGTATTTGTGTGCAGTATAGAATTTGACAATAAACATAAACTTAAATTATATTCTATAGTGCATAATGTGACATATCACATTGATGAGGATATTTTGTATATTTGTTTCTTTTGACAAAAATAAATAAAATAGACTAAACAAAATGCACAGAATATAGTATATTTTGACAGCTCAAAGTGTAAGCATTATATTTAGTACTTTACAATATATTCATATTTTGTCAGAGCAATGTGTTTTTGCATGAAATGGGTGTGTGCATGCATGCCCCAAAAAAGAAACATGATAGCATGTCTGTCTGTGTCACACACAAATGAGCTTAGAATGATTTTACACTCATCCATCAAAATACCTATACTTCTAATGGAGGTTTCCCTTGCAGAGCATATATAATCTTAAATGTGTGCTTATGTGTGTGTCTGCCTGGTATGTTGTGCCTATATGCCCATATGACAGCCGTGTAATGAATTTCAATGTATTTGTTGAATACCTATAAATGGCAATAAATAAAATCAAATCTAATCTATCAGATAGTAACATCTGCTGGGCAGGTATACAAATTGAACTTGTTTTGATTGTTCTGATTAGTGACATCTACAAAATCATGTTGCATCAACAGTAATTTACAGTAATCAACAGTAATTTTTCAAGTCGCAAAAAAGATGCCAATCTGAGGAATGATCAAACATGATCTTGATATGTAATATAGTGCTTCATAGGTGAATTCAGTATTCATAAGTATGTGTGTTGACAAAATATATTAAGCCTAAACATAGCATGTTCTTTTGAAAAGTATGAGCCCATGTGATCAATAAGCTGAGGAAGAGGACTTATTTTACTTAGTAAGTCATTTTCATTTTCTGGCTAGCACACCCCACATACAGTAAATACAGCAGAAGAAAATTTTTTTCCCAAAAAAAAATTGTTAATTAAAGGAACCAGCATTAGCAGCACAACAAAAAAGCCAACTGTGGTAGCCAAACACCTGTTTTAAAACCCAGCTAATTAGACAGGTGAGGCTTGTTAGCCAATAGCTGGCCTTCTCACGTACACATTTGTCACCCAGACACACAATTACCTGGTCTGAAGATAAGGGTTGATTGAATGGAAAACAACAGACTCCCCTCATTTACGCAAACATTCACCACACGCTTATTAATGTAAAATTAAAAAACGTAACTGCTTACACATTTCTCCCAAGTAGGTTGCAATCAATTCAGTGACAGGCCAGTTCTGCATGCATTCCCTGTCAATATGCGGAGCCAAAACAATGCAAATTGACCTGTTTAAATGAACCCTGTAAGATCATTACTCATGCTCGGTGATGTAAAAAATCAAATGAGAGCTCAGTTGTTTAGGTGGCTCATGCCCTTTACAGACGAAAGCAATCAGTTGTCTCTCAGGTCGAGATTAGACCCCTCCCACTCAATGAGGCGAAACATCAGGAATCACCTGTGCTAATCAGGGAGGCAGAAAAGGCAGGCAGAAACGTCAGCTGAAATCACTAAAGCCCGAATGGCTTTCTCCTTGACAGAGGAAAAACAGGACGGGCACTCTGACGGACGGGCCTTGTCCCCCGATTCATCAGCCTCCACAATTATGCAGGACTGATGGCTCCCTTTTTAAGACAACATCAACGCGTTAATGCCTCAGAGCAAAAGCATTGCCGCTCACGGAAGGAAACCCCTTGAAAAATGTCAGGCGAGGGTGGAGGTCACACACAAACACTTAAGTGAAAAAGCTCTTCCAGAGCACGAAGGAGTCCATAAAAACAATAGCAGCGGCTTGGTCTGAAAACATAATGAAGAAGCCGTCCACTCTTCGGATCATGGCCGCCAAGCTCGAGTGACCGGACAGGACTAAGAGAAAGCGCAATTTCGCGAGGGGGTTTCCCCCGGCTCTGTTGTACCACTACAAAGGCAGATGCCCTGTCCACTCTGCCATGTTTATCCCTCTCTGCCATCGCAGTCTAGCATTTTGCATAACATGGCGGCAGATTATACATATTCATAAGAGTGATGAATGTTACTCGAATACGAGCGGTGACTCAGCCCTATCTGTGACAGTTTGCATTTCAGAATGTGGTCTGAGATGATCTGGGAATGGAGCAGAGCTGAGTGCACCCGCTACATGCATACGGTGAGCAGGTCTGTTATCTGAAGGAGCCATATTGACCATATTTTCATTTATTGGTCTTCCTTGAGAGGTTATGTCCGCTAGTTCAAGTGAAATATAATTCATGTAGTTAATGCTAGATATTGTTTTTTGGGTGGTGGGGGAATTTAACAGACTTAAAATAGAAACAACAATGCAAAGTCCAAATTAGCTTTCGACTATTTATACTTCGTGTGGCACCACCCTGTACGTCTGCACATGGAAACTATTCTTATGCTGAAATAATGGGGGATATGTGGGAGAGGGCTTCCTGTTTTCCACCCTGAAGGAGCTACTGGGACAGAAGCACAATGAGCAGAGGAATTTGGAGGAAGAGTAGCTGGCAGTGGTGGAGGGGGGGAGGGGGATGGCAGTGATGTGCAGGACATCTGATCTGTGAGGGGCGATCGACAAAAACCCAACAACACACCCCCCCCCCTCCCCGACACCATACACACACACACACACGCTCACAGACACACACACACACACAGCCACACACACACTTGCGTTGTTGCCACCCAAATCTGATCACATCCAATTTAGTGAAAACTTTCACACAAGACACAAGATACCTGAGCCTTTTCTCAATGAGGTGCACATTCACAGTCTTAACTTCAAATAATGGAATTCAGCAAGTTTTACTCTTTTTTTCAAGCTCACAGAACATTGAGTTTAGCAGCTGATTCAATCACAAAGGAAAATGCTGACAGAAAACAGAGAAGTGACAGAAAGTGTAACACTTGCTTAAATTGTTATTCAAAATTGAAAAATTAGACAAAGAGCATTCCAGTGAGATTTAATACAGCCCACTGATCCATAACCTTCCTGTATCATTTTGATTGACAACAGTCTAGTCCAGTCAGAATTCTTTGCAAAATTTCATGTACACAGTAATGTGTGATCAAAACGTTTTATAAGACGTATCCTTGCATGAACCTCTGGATCACATTTTCAGAGGAGAAAACTTTTTTTTAAATTATTCAGTAGTGATTTTATCATTACACAGAGGCTACTGTACAGTGTTATTAACACTGTCAGTACATGCTGAATTCACTTGGCTTGATTGACTTTATTGATCATCTTACCTTCTTGAGAAGAGAAGATGGATTTACAGTTCTACTGTCCTTTTGTCCTTGGTCCTGAAATAGAGGTGGATTTCTGAAATTAATCACCTTTCCTGAATAATCATATGAGGCATTCAGACCAATCTATCAGGCAAAACACACACAAAAGAACACTGTATTTCTTATAATAAACCCAGTTATTTTCTTGAGATGAATTTCCCCCTTTTTCCAGGGACATAACATTAAGGGGCAAACAAAGTGATTGACCTAATGGTTGACTGGACGAGCCTTGGTGATACACTGCAAGCAAGTAACAAACAGGGCATTTTTTCACTACATTAAACCTGTATCAAGATGTGCAGAGCAGGCCTTCAAAAGTTCGTATTTTCATGCGGAGGTAGCTTATACAAAACCTGGTAACAGCACTCAAATGTCTGCCACACAGTACACAGAGGAAAAGATGTTCTATTGATCTTGGCTTTGTATGCCTGGGGGGACAAGGGGCACTACAAATGAGCCCCCCGCCCCAAATCTGTCCACCAACTGCACCCTGCTGATACCGGCCGCAACAGGGGGGCCGTGACAAGACAGAGGAACAGGCCGGACCAGATGTAGCACAGGGGAGGGGGGCATGCGATCTCCTTTTGGCCCCAGCTGAAAGGCTCCAAGGGGGTGATGGGGTCGGGCACGGTGCCCGCCGTCAGGCCGAGGTGCGGAGACGCGCCGGCCGATCCAGGCTTCCTCTCTGTTCCTCTGCCGTTTGGACAGGTACCCCGCGAGGGGGTCCCGCGCTCCCGCGGAGAGCGAGAGATTTGGAGAGGAAAGCAGATTTTTGCAATTGGCACATTCACGTGGCGCTGTACCCATCCAACGGTGTGAGCGCCCAGGGGGGGAATCCAGAGCCAGATCCAGGTTTTAGGGCCACCGTTTCACACAAGCCTTTGAACTATACTGGATGCTCGCGTAGCTCAGGTCAACCGAAAGAGAGAGAGATACCAGTAATACCAGTACAGTAATACTGTTTTAAACCCGGCAAGACCTTCTAGGTAATACAATGAAGCCAGAATTCACATAACGTGAAAAATGCGCCATTGTGAAAATATGAAGTTGCTGTATCTTTTGGTAATTTCTGTCACGTGTCAAAGTGATGCTGGGCCGCAATACCTCTCAGCAACATTGCCAAAGTGCTGTCGCGAGGCAGCATTCCAATCATGTTTGAAAGTCACTTTTTGATGTTACCAGGCCATGCTGTGACTTGGGTCTGAGCATTCAACCCACTTTCATTGCTCAGAATTGCCAGGGTATTACATGTGTGGAATGTTGCCAGAAGGTTAAAAAATATAACGTTGTGTGAAAGCTGTGTTTAAGACCCTCCATCATGCTGTGACTGATTCAGCTGACCTAGATTTTCACGTCTTTAAATGTCACAAGCACGGAATGCAACTTTATTTTGTCAGCTGCACTTCCACACTGCTTAGCATTCAGCGACAGTGGTGGGAGCTGCTTCGTGGCCAGTCCTGAAGGGCAGGTAAACGAAGGTGGGAGCTGGAGACATTAGCGCGTGATGAAACACAGACGGGAGCAGGCGCTAACACCCCCTGATTGCAATGCATCGCCATGGTGATGGCCCGTTCCAATGCATGCCCGTGAGAGGTCATTCTGTCAGTGTTATTGAGAGGATCCAAATTACCTATCCCAACCAGAAAGTCACCATAGTTTTGCCATACAATGCAAACATTCTTGAAGAATACTCAGGGGTATATTCAGAAGGATCATTGCAGATTTACATTACATTACATGCATTTAGCAGACTCTTATCCAGAGCGACTTTCATCGCAAAGGGTTACCTCAATAATTATACCACATCTTAATCAAATTGGAATTACGCCATGTCCAACTACACTTTGTCTCTGTTGTCTATTTTATTTTCAAATAGGTGCCTTATAAATGATGTAACTGAATATGAAAACAGCTCATTCACTTGTTAAGTTTAAGAAAATTGTACATTTGAAATATTTGTCTTAATTGCACTGAGAAAGCAGTCTAGAATTTGTAAAATGCAATGATTTAAACTGCAGAAGTGGAAGGGCATGCATTCCTAAACAGGCATGCAAATGAACCGCTTGAGGGGATAATTGATCTCTGGTTTTATCAAACAAGCGAAGGGCAGAATACCCTTGGAAAGAAAAAGCAATTTCAATGAGCAAATAAAAATATTGAATTTGAGGGTTGCAGCGACTGGTAATGCAGTTTCTTCAGAATGAGAGACATGGCAACAGGCCTTCTGAGGTAGGAAGAGTGCTATAGCCGAAAGGGGAATTTGACCTCACTTACATATGTACATAATACATGTTATACAAAATATAACATAAAACAATAGACATCTGAAGGTTGTGGACTTGTTGTATATCATGGATAGCAACCCATGAATTAGTGTATTAGTTCAGCTAATGGCATTTTGAAAACACAACCTTGATCAAACTGAAACAGGCATCTCATCTGTTTAAATATGGCTCCTTTGCCCATTATTTCAGCAGAGAGATCTAAATAAGTCTAAGAAACTCCAGTTAGATAACAGAGTATAAGCAGTATGTAACAGGTTTGAATCTTGGGTATGGCATAGCCACAACAGCCTTGAACATAGTACTCAGCCTGAAGTGTTTCAGTAGAAATCCCACACTATAAATGGTTAATAAAGTGCATGCCAGACAAGTCAAACCATGCAAGAGCAAGAGTGAAAATTAATGCAGTGTAATGATGATGTTCTTGTTCCAAGTCACCGAATCACTCTCTTATTGGTTCTGGCAGACCTAAGGTTTGAGCTTGTAGCCTGATGTTTTTTAGGTGAGCCCACCAACCCACCGACAGCCATGGACCCACCAATCCACCAACCCAAGGACAGTCATGCTTAGGATCTGGACTCCCTGAAGTAAATAGCTACTATCTTATCTCATATGGCCCTTGGCAGCTCCTGATTCAGGGTGTTTTCAAGGGCATGTTGCAGCACAGAATTCACTGATCTCTATGGCATGTGGATTAGCTGGATATGCCAGGCACAGTGAAAGGGGTGAGCTATCTGGGTAATACAAGGATCAGAGAACTTTCAGTCCCCGTGAGTGTGGCCTGCTTAACTGCTCTCGAGACCAAATAACACACGACTGACAAAAAATGTGTACATCACTCAATTGCTTAGCTGGTCACCCACATAAATGGCAAATAAGGGTGACTCCATCTGAATTATTATCTATTCATACATCTATTCATAAACTGACATAGCTCACATTCAGTACCTTACTTACAACAGCAGGGTTCAAACCCAGAATTCACACCCCCATTGAAATCCACATGCCCCCTCACCAGTAAATCCAGTTTCCTAACCATACTCTCAACTCAATACTGCTGTGCTCTCCTTTTTGAAAGCCAAGATGACTTCCAACTGTCACACAACATAAAATAATCATAAAATGAGCTACTGCTGCAGAATGTTCTGGGTTCTCTAATCTCATTAAGGGATTATTTATCATCGCGGTGTTTGAAACAGCAGGTCCGATGCAGCCCACCTGCTCCTTATATTTGGCTCAGAACCAACCTCCTACCGGTGTGCCTTTTTTTTCAGAAAGATGCACAAATCATTTCATTAGGAATTGTGGGGAAATTAAATGGCAGCAGAGAATATGACATGGGTCCATCAGCATACATGATGTTCTTGACCACAAAATGGTAATGGAGATGCCGAGGCGTTGCCTCTTAAACACAGAGCAAATTAGCTTTCACAGCAATCCAAAAATGGATGAATTTTACGGCTTGTTTTTTTCCTTCTTTGATATACACTCTTACATCTCCACCGTTACTTTTTATCTTCGCCATTTCAAAAGGAAATTGACAGCTGGCTTGTGCCTGAGAGCCGGTCCAGAAATAGCCACGGTGAATTTCAAAGATGTGCGAGAATTTTAACGGCTTCCTGTCGGAGTTGAACATAAAAGGAGACTGCTGTTCCAGGAAAAAAAATCTAAGACAAATAAGATGACCAGGCATGCTGCTCATATTTACTACATCATATTTCTGTGGTGGCAGAATTCCAGTAGGGAACAAAACAGAAGGGTAGGCCCTCAGTGATTAATTAGCCCCCTGAAGTCGCACACTTAAACAAGCTCACGAGTATGTGCTTGTCTCCGCCCTGTTGGGTCCCTCTAAACAACTACATGATCATTTGAATGTCTCAAATGAATACTAATTAATCAGATTCCTAATTAATGTAATTGAGCATGACAGGGTGTTTTTTTTTTGCCTGCAACTGGAAAAAGCGACCTTAGAAACAACATAAGCCCTCGTGTGCTTGCTCATGTGCTCCCCAAGTGGGTGAATGGTTCCTGCAATAACAATGTTTAACCACTAGAGGGCAAGAAGGTAATCAAGGTGGTCACAGTCATATGAACACAGTCTGTTGGATTCTTACTGTATTTTTCAGTAGAGAGGTGTTGTTGAAAGAGCTCTGATGTCATAGGGTGCTGGAACAGTGGATGTGAATGTGGAACAGTGGAGGCACTGTATATCTGTCTCTACTCAGCAAACTCTACATGGACCACATCTGGGAAAACTCCCAGATTGTAATGTCAATCTAACAAATCTCTGCACTGAAATTTGGGACCCTATTTAAGCAAGTGTTGTTTTGTTTATGACACAATATTTACTCTTCCTCCCTTTCTCTTTCTTTATTTTAATATTTCATGTGCCACTCCGCTCAAAAACATAAACATGTAGTTAATCAAAATGCAACCCCAGTATTTTCATGCTTGCATGCTTCAAGGATAGAAACTTTCCAGAAGCTAATATCCATGGTACAACATAATCTTGACTACAAATTATCATGATAGTCATGACAGAAATGATTAAGTCAAACTAATAATCAAGGTTAACTATAGACACAACTGTCCTACAAACCAAACAAACTATGTCAGCATGTTTGAAAAACCACTGGAACAAGTAGCAATCAATATGCCAACACGTCAATGCACACTTAATAAAATAATTACAAAATGGCTAAGGCTACAAAATAAAGCACAGAGGCAATGTAAATGGCTGTCAGAAGAGGAATCACTAAACCCTGGTTCCAACAGTGGCATGTGGATACCCAGTCAACAGAAGCATCAGGCCTTACATGCACCTAACGTGACCAGCAAGGCATGCAGCTGAACCCAGTTCAACCTTTTGCTGATATAAAATCCGTTTCCCTTTAAAAGAGGAAATATTCATCTGCGATACATTAGTTAAACATTGATTAGCATGTATTAAATGCCACCATTGGAGAGATTGTGCAAGTAGCTGTAAAGTTGAGAATCACAATTATGTGGCAATTCCTGTAATTCAGGAAATTATGCACTGATTCCAATCAAGAGGTACAAGCTACACTTGACCTGTAAAATAATTAAACTCCTGATCCAGTTCCCAGAAGAAGGCATTGAGTGCACCCCAAGAAGGATTATATACCAGTGCTGTGACAGTACAGCACCAACTGGTACATCTTTATTCTTAATCAAAACAAGATTAACTGTTTTTATGGATTCCTTAAAAGGAGGGTTTGCCTGAACACACACACACACACACACACACACACACACACACACACACAGGTGTGCACTTTCACCTCAGTCTTTTTCCTTTGTGGTCCACTGTGGTTACAAAAAGGTCCCACTGCTGTAACCCAGATGCAAAGTAGACAGTCCTGCCTCCTGAAGACAACAGTGGGTTCTTTTTGTTTTAGCACAAACTGTGTCACGGGTGGCATGTTGGATTCCCCTGATCCGCATCAAGGAGCACCAGGGAGGCTGGGAGGGCAAATTGACACACTTAAAGAGGAGAAAGTGGGAGTGGAACTCACCACAGCGCACATCTCTCGCAAGCACATCTCCTCAGGGAGAGGGTACTAAATGATGGCAGAAGCAGGCCGTAGCCTGAGCTTTCATCTGAGTAACTGAGACGCGGACAACAAACACACAGGAAGACAATGGCTGGCAATTAGCTTGCATCGTCTCCTGTCGCACGCTCAAAAGCCCTCTGCTGTTTCATCCCTCTTTGTCATGCAAAAATCTGCGAGGCCTTGAAACACTTGTACTGCCATTACAAACACGTTGAGCTGTCAGCTATTAAATGGCTGGGCCGATTTGCATATGGGGTAGGGAGGCTAACAGTGACGGAATTCTCCTGTCCCCTGGGGATCGGGGAGGGAGACTCGACAGCCCACGTTGTGTGGGCGATTCTGACCCCCCGCCCCATCCCGTGAGGCTGCCTGCCACCTGTCCCTGCAATGCCAGCCTCCAGGCACGATGAGAACAGTGCTGTGCTTCGCCAGCTTCACCCCTCTCACCTGACGGATGTTGGGGTTGGGGGGTGGTGGGGGGCATCCCCAGCTCCAGCCAGAGGTGCTGACCTCCGCTGCCAACGTGCTTATGTGAGTCCCATCCAGCTGCGCCCTCCCCTTTGAAGCACTCTGTTCCGTTCCAGCCGCAAGTTCCCGCTAAGTCATCCTGACGTCAATCTCAGCAGCCTCCGCCCACCTGCGAAAGCCCTCGCCAAGCGAAACGGCCGCAAACACCTCGGCCAAAGCTCTCACCCCGCCCCCGGACGCGGCCCTCTCCGAGATCTGACAGCGTGCCCGAGTGGTCTCACCTCCCATCGTCCGAGCCCCCTCCCCCCCCCAGCATGGAACACGACGCGCTCCTGCAGCCCGCTGCTCTCCTCCTGCAGGAGGACGTGGGCGGCGGCGAGTGAGCGAGCGGGCGAGCGGGCGAGCAGGCAAGCAGGGCTCACCGCTCAGGATGCACACGGACAGACCTGGCAACCACATGCTTCCAATTTCTGAATTTCCTTTTCTCTCTCTCTCTCTCTCTTTTCTCTCCATTTCAGCAGCTCAATCCAATCCATGCATTATCGTGACTGCTTTAACTTGGCACTGAAAAGAGCCCCAACATTAGCGGCCCGGAAGTCCACTTTTCGCGTGGGTTTGCAGCTCGACGCGGGCGGCGAGGCGCGGTAAAGAACGTCGGTACTTAAAGAACAGCCGACGCGTTCGCACGACCCCCCGTCTCTAATTAAAAACGAGGAGCCTCCGTCCCACTTACCTTACAGGAACATGCTATGCATTAACAAACCGAGGACGGCGAGGCCTCGGCGTAACCATGGAGATGTTGCTATCTCCGTGCATTTCTGGGGAGTGCAAAAAAAGAGCGATACATTTAAGTGACTACTGTAACACCGCCACTCACAGCAAACCTGAGGGGGAGCCTGTTAGTTTGAGAGGTTGCCATGGAAACTATGAGGTAGACCCACGGGGGAAGAATGGAATTCAGAAAAAAAATTATATATATATCATATGTAGAAAAAACAGAGAATGAAGCACCTCCCGGGCTCCCAGGGAAACACCCACACAGTCAGAGCTCTGCTAAGCGCTTAAAGACCCAGTCCAAAGCATGCAGGGAGATGGAAGAGTGTGTCCTGGTCCCTGCCTGTAGAAGAAAGAAAATGGGCAGTGTTCTGCCAGGCTTTCTGCACACACCGCAAGCTGCAGGGGCTTGGTGGGTTCGCTTGACATTATCAGTTTCTGGATCATTACAATGCAGTGACGCCTTTTTTTGTCCCCCCCCAAATTTATGAGGATGCACCATGACTTTGGAATCGGCAGTTGTACATATTAGCTTTGCCTTCTCAACAGCACCTGTTATACTCACAAAGTTGCACTGAAGCACATTGAGTGCTTCCTCTGATTCACTCGCATGCAGCTGATGGCTATCTTTTGCCCTGAAAGCCCCACGGTGCACCGGGAGAGCAGACATCAAATGGAGGATAGGTGCATCTCCATTGAGCGACCTGCAGGGCACCCCAACAAGTTGCAGTGTGGGACGAGGGGACCCTGCTGACATTCCCATCCCTACCCCAGCAGATCAAGGTGTCTAACATGTCACTAACAGAACATTAACGTGTGTCTCATTCTCCAGAGGAAAAGAAACTGTTATTGCTTACTGGTTCCCCCTCAATCAAGGACGCTGGCTTGGTTATCAGTTTCGGCTCGAATATCTTTGCATTTTGAGCACCGCTGTCACAACAAGTCAACGTGAGTGATGATATTTATATTACTGATTTATTACAGATCATGCATAAACTTCCAGGCCATGCCAACACACTCAATGTTCCAGCGCTCTGTAACCTGTTTACTGAGAGGCAAGCACTGTGATCTGCACGTGGCTCCAGCAGACTGCGGAAGAAAAATACACGGAAACGCCACCCTGTCAGAGCCAGACAGGAAACACCTTGGCACGGCTAGGATGCATTTCCCATGGTTACAAAGCGAAGGCCCATCGTCTCAGGAGTCCTGCCCCTGCCATGCACGCCAACGTCCCCCAGTGGGTGCACAGACAGTGGCGAGTGCTGTCCCCTCTCCCCCAGGTCGGAGCAGGGGTTATTTTTAGGGTCACTCCACGTGACGCAAATGCCATTTCAATGCCACCCTCTCAGACTTGCTGGAAAACTGGTGCATGCACCCGTGTTGACGGGAGGCTTTTTCTCTGTCTCCACTTCTCCCTATACCACGGCATCCATCTTTCCTTTTCTTTTGATCAAAACTGTAGGCTGGAGTGTTGTTTCTCTATTTGATATTTGATTTGTGCCGTTAGCCACACAAAGAGACTAAACAGACCTTAAAAACTTCTCAGAGAGGTTCTGCTCTTCATCCTCCAGTGGTTTTGCACCTCTCCAAGCTGCCTCAAAGACATCGTGGCTTGAGGCTCATTCTGAGGCGCATTTTTGGCCTGGTGAGGATTTCCACGGGTGGGGTACTGGTGGCTATGGGAGACGAGTGAGATGGTGCCAGGCTGAGATGAGAGCTCTGGTTGTGTCACAGACCCGTTCAAATGTGTGGAACTGCAGTCTTGGAGCAGGGTGATAGACAGCAGCAAGGATCAGTAGGGTTTCTTTGTGCATTTGATTTCTCCCTCCACCTTTGACCTGCTCTCACTGTGAGACCTACGTTCAGCTTGCAGTAAAAGCGCTCTCTACTATGGTTACTAGGGGAACTGCACCCCGCTGTCATTGTGAGGCATTATAACTGAAGACTGTGTAGCAGGCCGGCCTGCAGTCAAAAGAGGGGAAGAGGAGAATCCTTGTGAACAAAGCCCAGCTTATGTTAGTTATCGATCAGTCATTTCACAGACGAGTTATTCTTCAATACTGAATCAGTGGGGCACATTAAGCAGTGTAATAATGGTTGTCTAGTGTTTAATGATCCAAATCATAAGAATTCAGTTATACAGACAGAACTGTGGGCCAGGAAGGGATATACACCCTAATTTTTTCTTTCCCTATGTCTGTCTCTCTCTCTCTCTCTCTCTCTCTCTCTCTCTCACGCACGCACGCACACTGATATTCTCTCTCTACCTCGGTCTTTGACATGCAAATTCTCACAATTTCTATTCATCACAAACAGACATACACATACACACATTATCACACACAATCACATATTCTCTTCCTCTCTCACACACACACAGATTCTCACTCATACGCATATTCTGTCCCAAGCACACATCAAACCCACTCACCTTTTCTCCCAAACAGAGACACACAGATACTGTCACACACACCCCCACATTCACTCCCTCCCACCTGCGCCCACCTACACAAACGCCCACAGCACAGACAGACCGGCCTTGCAGTCGAGTAAGTCCACGGTTTTGTCCCAGCAGCATTTTAGCATTTTGTTCCATTTAGCCCCCATCAGATGGAGCAGGTCTAAGCAGCTGCCAGGAGCTCCCAGCTGAGTTCCCTGCTCACGACAGAGCACACATTGGCTGGCCCGCACTTCACGCCGCACTACTGTAATTCACTATGTGGGTGGATAGAGGGGGCTGACTTTGCTCACAGGCTAACAGGAGCAGGGCTCTGGGGTCCAGGTGAGAGTCAGACACAGATTTACAGCAGACATCTGCAGCTGCCATGAGGAAAGCGATGACCTACTTTCAGGACCGGGAAAGATGCGCTACATCTTTCTGTCGGCTGTTTCAGAAAGCAGGATGGGGCCGCTGTTCTTTTCCCATACATACCGGGCAGCAGCGTGCATGAAACCGGATGCAAGTTCACCTTGCCGTTGCACCACTGAGATACATATACTGAATTGCCTCAAATGAAAATACACAGCTGTATGACTGGATAACACAGCATGTAAAAAAAAAATAACCATCATATTTTGCCTAGGACAAAGGCACCTGCTAAAGAACTATATGACACCAACTCATTTGAGACCTCAGCCATCCTAAACTGCAGTTTCAATTTTCAATGAGGTATTGTGCACAGACCTTAAAAACAGAAAATATCTCAAGTTAAGTAAGGCATAAGATTGCATATGCTTGACTACTGGGTCATGAGACACATGTGATCTATACATTTACATTTATTCATTTGGCAGATGCTTTTATCCAAAGGGACTTACAAGTGTGGCAGAGCACAACACAAGCGAAAAGCCATATAAGGAGTCAACAATATCAGAAGCATATACAGAGCCAAACTGGGGCAATTCTGTACATGTAAGCATGCCCAATATGTAACAGTGACACAATATTTAAAAGAAAATCAGCTTTCCTGTGTATCCATTTTCATCTACATTGACAACATCTGATGCCCTGGCAGGAATGAAAAAATCAAAAAATGAGGCCGAGTGAGAAAAACGTTATTTAATCAGACCCTTTGTAATATTTAGGTGTAGCATTCCTGGTTTTATCCAGCACTGAACGGAGGTGATCAAATAAAAACCTGAACTTCCTCCCGGTGAGTCCATATTTCATGCAATCATGCAAAGGATAAAATTCACATGAAATTCTTTTTTTTTTTTCAGCAGACTCTCCAGTCACTGTCCCTTGCAAGCCACCTCTAGCATGGTCCCAGGATATGTATATACAAAAAAAATCCAGTTAGTACAATGGTAAAAAAGTGGAGTAGTGTTACCTTACAATTAGCATTCTCTGCCAGCACATAACTGGAAATGCACTGCAAATATCAGCAGTTCTATAATCGCTGCATCAGATGGAAATGGATTTAGCCAAAACAAGGCAGCTATTTTCCAAAGAGGAGTCAAGACCTCTTTGCACACCTAAAATCTATCCTCAGTATTTCAGTCCATCGCTGTGCACTGCCACAAAACAAGCAACAGAACCAGTCCCAAATACATTCGGTGACCTACATCCGTGACAAGGATATGCACTTGCATTTGAAAGCGGGTATGCTGACACGTGACAATGTCAACCACAGATGGAGCGGGCAATTGGAGCCTATTCCGTTCCCCTGTCACTATTTATATGGCAAACAGTTTACCATCCTCACGGAGAGCGCCGCTCCATCTTATCGGTCAGACGGTAGGAAATCCATTTACCCTGAACGCGCGGTGCTCGGAGAGCTGCCATCAGCCAATAATGCCCTGGAAAATCACGCTAACGTAAACGCCTGCGGTGGGCGACTGCAAATTACAGGGGGAACGGCGGAGCTGATGAAACTGCATCAGCACATTAAAAGGTACATTTAAAAGGCAGGAACCCAAACAGGGAATCTAAGGAAAGTGCTTTGGTTAGATGCTCCAAATGTGTGTGTGTGTGTGTGTGTGTGTGTGTGTGTGTGTGTGTGTGTGTGTGTGTGTGTGTGTGTGTGAGTGTCTGTGAGTGTGTGTGTGTGTGTGTGTGTGTGTGTGTGTGTGTGTGTGTATGTGTGTCTGTGTGTCCAAGTGAACACTTGCCTCTGAGGGTTTCCAGAACTTTGAATTAGCTTTTTGTTCTAATGAAAGAAGAGGAAGAAGAAGGATTCAGATGTCATTCCAGTCTAAGGGAACGTCCTGGTCCTGGGGAACCAGAGCATATCAGTGGAAGAAGGAGCGGATGTATCTGCCTGTATCTGTATCTGTGTGGACTACTTATCCCCCAAAAAGTTCAAAATGTTCTTCAAAGGCATCCATTTCTCTTCTCCCTCTAATCCAGAGATTATAGCCTGCTATATCTGTGCATTGCTCAGGACTGCCTGCCCAGGACTAGCACAAGACTCAGACAACGTTTGAGTCTATTGAAAAGGTAGTTTTTTTGATTCCCTCTGATGATATAGAACGGTACATGGCTTACATTTTTAAATATTCTTATCCATTTATACAGCAGGATATCCTGGATATCCTAGAACAGCAGTGCCCCACCCAGGACCTGAATCTTCTGGCCGCAAGCCAGCTTCCCTATCCCCTGTGCCACACTTCCGCCCCATGCCATGACATTCATGGCCACTGACAACTGCTAGGTAAACCGTTCAGAGCTGTTAAGGGAGCAGTCCTCGGTTTCCCCTAAGTACACAAAGTCCAATGCCAAGAGTACAGGGTCTGGGTAAAGTACATCTCTGAAAACCTGACGAATTGAGAGGCAATGGATGTGGCTCATTGCAACAGCCTGGCACCTTTTGACACAGGGAGACTGTAGGGTGGCCAATCTAGTGTCTGCTCACCATTTCCACAAAGCTTTGAGAGATGGTTTCACATTATGATGTCATCCATCATTTATGATGGTCAGCCAGATCAGAGGTAACAGAAAGAGATGTTGTGTTAAGGAGAGTGAATGTACAGAGCACTACCCCAATCACTGCATTGCTGCCAGGGCTAGGAAAGACCCGGAGCGGGGGGAGAAGGCTTCATTTTGTGCTTGAGCTTGTGCTGTTTTCTTCTTGTGTCACTTGTTCTCTTCATATACAATGCAATCCTGGTCTATGATTGGCTCAGCCATGTCACATGGGTCATTTAGACCCATCAGAGGAAAGCGCTCTTTGTACAGGAGAAAACAATGTTGTTACTGCTTATCAGGGAAAACTAATAACCAAACCCAGGAAACATTGTTCAGCCCAGACCAAAATGTGCAAATTCAGCAGTAAACAATCAGCCAGCTCGTCAATACAACCAAATCAATACAGAAAATGTGCGTGAGATTAATTAACACCAGTGTTATCCCTGACACATACAGGCCGAGCTGCGTTTGTGGACGCCGGCAGGTTCCGCTGTGTGTGGTCGAGCAGCGGCTTGACTGATGGGAGTGCTCCACAGTTTGATCTGATGTAATCTCTGATAACACTCTGAGCTGTGTTGGCTCAGCACTACAAAGCGAGCGGCCGCGCTTTGAAAAATCCCACAAGAGGCTGTCAAAGAGACAGATAATCTTGTGTCTCCACTGTCCAAGGGCTTGTTACTCCGCACTTCCATCCTGCAGCATCCCCGCGCTCACAGTGATGAACTGCCTGATGTTTCAGAAACAACAGGGATTCGTTTCAACTTAAAATAAGGTTTTTACATACTTTGCAGCTAAAACCCTTGCAGTTTTTACGTATGTAATTGATTCAGTTTTAATTGCAAGATAGATTGACTAATTTTTGGATCTGTAATGAATGCAACAGACAAATAAATATTTTGTATAAAACAGCACATTGTAATTTAAATCCAAACACAGGGGCAAAAGATGTACAGTGTTGTTCTTTTTATGTTAGACAAAGAGAAGCAATATTTCTTGGTGAGCGGCCCTGTTGCTACACTTTCACAAGTGCATCACAAAATGTCACTGTATAGGCTGCTTGTCAGTTTAAGAGAAGCCCAGTTCTGGAGGCCGTCACACAACAGGCAAGCAGTTCCCCCAAGGTTACCCTATTGTTGAACTGCCTTTACAGGGCTTCCAGGCATGGGCTGCATCTACACCAGCTCTTTATCACTGTTCCAAGCAGTTGCTATGGTGACGCGGCACCCTGCTTTGACCGCATAACACGTCCAAGGGCTCTTGTTTTTACATTTTTGCTTTGGAAAAAAAAAAGGACTCACACATACTGTAAATCTATCTCCATACCACAAAACTACTGTCTTACACAGAGCTTTTAGGCATTTTAACAGTGCTTAAGAATGTATACCTGGAGCAATCCCTAACTAAATAAAATAATACCTGTGAAGTATTTGTCAAAACAAGCAGCAGAGGAATGTGCCCTTCTTCTTTGCTGAACTGGAACAATCGCTCCGTGAGGCAATTAATATGGAATTCTGCTGGATTATCAGCACCGTAAAACACGCAGAGGGTTTCCTGAAGCTAAGACTGATTGAATTAAAGAGATAAATTTGCCACCCTTGACTACACGGTGATATTTGTAATCAGGAACAAAGATAATAGGGGATTAAGGAGAGCCGATATGAGCAAACTTGTGCATCCGCTCTGACATTTACTTCAGATTTGTTCTGGGACACGGTTTGCTGAATAAAATGTAACTGCCTTCAACTACTGCTGGACTTTTGAGGTTAATTATGACAGGTCTGCCATCGCAATGCAGCTGAAGCATCAAAAAAACTCAGACATGGCCTCTGTTGTGCCTTGACATTTACTTTGGTCAATGTTCAGCTGAAGTGACCCTGGTCACACGGGATGTCTAGACCAATCAGAGGAGAGTGTGTTACTAAGGTAACATTACCAATGTTTGCCATACAGAAAAAAAATAAAGCAGGAAACTATTTCAGAGAATATATTTGTAGTTCAATCAATATATTGAAAAAACATTTAAATTATGGCATTGTAGTATGTTGTAATATGATATACTACATTTCCAATTGCAGTATATCTCTGCTTTGCATTAATATATCGTCAATGTATTTATTATATATTCTTGGGCTGAACAAAATATTTCTCAGTATATTACAATATATTTCATTTGAAATGAAATACATAGCAAAAACCTACAAATTCACCTGGCTTCAGCAATCAAACATAGCTTTTCTGGAACAACATGACAACCAAACATCAGTAGCTAATGGTTCAGCCCTATTGCCAGAACTACAGCCACATCAAAATGACATACTGGGCACAAAAAGTAGTCTTGTATGCATGTTAAAAGTGAAAAACTGTAATCTTTCATAAGGAAATTAACGGCCAAAAAAAGTCCTAGATGCCCTGTTGAATATAATGAACATAACAGAATATTTCATATTTTTCAGACAACAAGATAATGATTTTTAAAAACAGATTTGTTACAACCAACCATGAACAGCTGATCCACTGCACCATTCTTTGTTTGGTCATACTTACAAGGGATCGTTAATCATCACGTTAGTCTCTGAATGGATTGGACAACAGGAATTGTGTATATCTTTGCTAAGGCAGGAAGCAAATTCAGTGGCATGTAACTCCACACTCTGTTATGATAACAGGTAATGTGCACTACAGTTAACTATATTGGCTATATTAAATAGAAAATAGCTCCTACAAAATTAGCTACAGCTGACAAACATTTAGCTACCTAGAAATAACTTTAGGCAACCAAACTAACTAGAAGTTTTAGTAATGGGCAAGTCAGGCATGTTAGCTTATTCACAACAAGCATATAGCCATCTGCTGCTGCTAGCAACTAGTTTTCCAGACCTTTTACAAACCCAGCTCATCCTCATAGTCAGAAATATTCTGCCCCCCACAAGGGACCCAATTTTATTTATTTATGTATACTAAATGTATTTTGCTTATTTATTTTGCCTTTAGTTGCATTGACTCCATTGTCAGTATGGCAGCCAAGCCAGGGAGGGGAGTTATGGTTGCTGAAATGCATCTCTCCAACAGAGAGGATGTATTTAAACTGTTTTACTTGAATGCTCAGAGTTCCCATTTCTAAATGCAGCCAACTGCAAAACACACAAAATCAAAAGGTGCCAATTTACAGGATTTGTTAAGAAATACTACATAAATGTCTCTCTCTATGTAACCCTGACATTTTGCCTCACTGTGTGAATTCTAATAACTTTCTAACTTTTGTTAAGAAATATGTCTCTCTCAGTGCTCATCATTGTAAATGAACTTGCACCCCCCCCAACCTAGGTCAAATCTTAGATATTCCAGTGAAGTACCGTCTTGTTTATTCACAGGCACAACCAGCCCCGTTTCACTAACCACCTCTAATTAATCCCTCTGTCTCCGTGTCATGCTGCTGAATACACAGAGACGAAGGGGAAGCTGGCTTCTGATGAGCTTGCCCGATTCTGCTCAGGGGAGAATCTACAAACACCCAGAGGTTATCACCTCTCTGTCCTGGCAGCGAAAGCCATCAGCACGGCGACGGTCAAGTCGCGGACCCCGCCGTCGTTCCATCGCAGCCCGAGAAGAACAGGAAATTGAGCGCCTATCCGGTAGGTGTTCCTGACAGGAAGCCTGATGTTTGTGAAGTGAAGGCCTACATCTGAACAAAGCGTGCATCAGACAGAGGTCCTCCTCCTTGACTAGAGTTACAGGAAACAGAGGTGAAGTCTGCACGAAAGGCCAATCTTACCAAAGCAAATCAGTAAATAGGTTCCTCCCAACATGTCAACTGGTGTCAATGCTTAATGCATCTCCTTTTTAATAAGGCAAAACACAGGCCATGTGCTTCAAATCACTTAAAGAAACACTGTTTTGTAATATAATCAGCAGTGTTTGTAATCCAGAATTGAAGAATACATTGATATTATTAAGTCGCTCTCTCTCTCTCTCTCCATCTCTGAAACTGGTGTCTGTGGAAACAGGGCTGCCAGTTCAACCGGCAGCTAAATAAAGACGACGCGAGGGCCGCTCGCAGATTTGGATGCATCTCCCATCCCTCGTCTGCGGAGACTCGCACGAATCTCATCCATTACTCAATAATTGTGTTCCCCGGCCCTGCAGGCCCCCCAATCAGCCCTCTCTTAAGAAGGCAATCAGACAGGCGATTGTTTTTCCGAAAGCGTGTAATCACTCCTCTGCGAAAGTCAGTGCGTTCCTTTTGTTTTTTCCTAGGCGCCACAATTTCATTAAGGCATTAATGGGTAACTAACAGTGCACTCCGGTGCGGGGCCGTTTGTGGTCAGTGCTCCCAGCTAGGCACCAGCTCGTTTTAGCGCCACCAGAACTGGTTTGAGGTGTTGGGGGCTGGGGGTCACGAATGATGGCTAATTTGTCATTTCTGGAACCAACAGAACACGGCAGTTAAGAGTCAAACATGTGGAAAAGGCCTTGAAACGTATAACATAAGAAAAACAATCCACCTCACAATGGATTTTGCAGAGTACCACATGCAGTGTACAGGTTTTGACGCAGGGGCTGCAAGTACAATCCTAATGCAGTAGGCGCACTGCCAGAAATAAGGACACTAAAGAATAAAAACAAGAGGATATGCTACACTGAGCCAATGGCACATTGACAACAGACACAACAGGCTACACAGTTCACTCATGGATGCCACTCTTTAAAGCATCTTTGAAAGGGCCAGATTAAACCTACCTGTGACGGGCTTTTTCCTAAACATTGAGTAATGAATTTGAGAGGCTGAACAGTCTGTCTTTCTTAATCACATTTTTATTTCTATAATTTCAATACATTTCTCTAATGTCTCTCCTGCTAGGAGAAGATTAAAAATATCCTTCCTCAGCAGCGAGGACAAAGCCTATATCAGTTGGCTTGAATCTAGTTAGAATCCAGTGAAAGTACAAGTGTTATACTATTAATTGATGCAAGTGGTAACATTTTCTATTTCAGGAAATCGAAAATTCAGGAAATCATGTACTTTTATGTGCATGAGAGCAAAATAAATAAATAAATAAAACATTTGTTTAATTGTGTTACTACATATCCAATCAAAGACATTTTGATTGGATATGGACCTGAGTGCGCTCTTCAGCGTTTTGTGTGTGATACCATACTGAGGACATACATTCAGAAACATAATATTGACACATTCTAATTGTGGCATTGTGGCATTTCTCAGTGTTGACTTGCAGTCAGAGCTTTCAGCCAAGAATCAACTCCTGTGACCTAAAACAGTTCTCAGTACCAATCCATTAGGCAATACATCATTTCACTCAAAGGGGCACGCCCACAGCAAGAACACATTATAGCCAAGAGCAGGTTCAGTAACTGATAGGCTGAGAACTGCAATTGTTCAAATAATGGCAGCGCTCAGTTCATTCTTTCTTGAAAGGTTTGCAAAGCATAAACACAGATCCAATCAACTGACATTTATTTAACTTATCTCTCAAATGACAGTAAAAACATACGCCTAAAGTACAAGGCACATTTTGTGATACATTTGTCACCTTTATTGTTCAAAATCGGTTATTATCTGACTCTCAGTCACTGTCTAACACCATTACTCTATAATTCTACATTTCAGTATTCTAGTACAACCCAGAGCTGAATCTTAAGTACACTCAGTTGCATCATTTTGGGATGCTGCTAATGGTCATGCAGTTGCAAAGATGCATGACTTAGCAGGGCTGTCGCTAAAAGTTAACTGTGGGCAACAGGGAATTCATAGCACATGGAAAATGAGTCACCTCTCCCAACGGCACGTCCTGTTTCCCGCCCGATACACAAGGCAGACGTCTTCCTGCAACAACTGGGTTTTTTTTTTTTTCAACACGGCCACTTAATTCCCATTAGGAAGGTCACGCAGCGTTGCAGTTGGACTAACGTGCTCTGAAACACTGGAGAGTGAGCCTTAGGGCCACACTTAATAAACCCCAACAAGGACGGAGAGGGCACCCTGCCAAAACCAAGTCAGCCAAATTCTCCTGACCCATGAATTATTCAGTGTCAAAACTGAATGGCCTGCTGGAGATTTAGCTCTGAAATTTGCCTGAGAGCAACATACAACCTTTATTGGGTGTTCATGAAAGGACGACTTGTCAGCTACTGGACAACGCCCGTGCAAGTTGCCCCTACTCTGCTTTGTTTATTGTGCAAGCTATTTATTGTGTAGTCCACAAACGCAAAAAAACATGACTGCAACCAGAATGGTTATGACAAACAAGTTGAAGACTACCTGCTGCTCTTGCAGTGAATTTTGTGAGTTATAGCCATACCCTGGGTTCATTCATCATCGTAATACTTACTTCCAAGGGGAAGTTAGAGAAACGCAGTGCATCAGATGAGACATGACATTTCAATTCTGCACACTGACTGATCGCAACTGACTGGGACCACGCGTACAACCTTGAAAGTATCGGCTAAAATATAGTCAAGAAGATTGAACTGCCCCTTTTCTTTAGCTTATTTGAGCATTGTAATTTCAAAAAAAAGAGTGTGGTGGTGAATGGAAGAGTCTGAAAGACACACAATTACATGAGTACTTAAGTTGGAGCACTTAAACTAAATGCTGTTTACCATCAACTTCCTGATGAGGTCCTTTAAAGTAGGCATTATGTTCTCATCCCTGTAATTTTGTTGACACAATGCCATGACATCATCATTCTACTCTATACTCCACACAGATATTTTTGATGCTTGTTTTATAATGATATTTCTTTGCTGTGTGGATCCTAACCCACACTTTCCAAGCCAATCTGTGATTCAAGGGACCGGTTAGCCCCTAATCTGTATCACCTTCCCTTTTTATCCAAAACTCATGCAGTGTTCTATGATTGCAGGTAGTGAGACTTAGGTGAGACCCAGGGATGGTACATTCCGAAATGGGGCATACCACTAGGTGTCTCACTCTGCCATTTGGATGGAGGGTGCTTCAGCCTTGGGCCACTGAATAGTAATTAAGTACAGAGGATTCTAAAAGGGAACATAACCGTTACCACCAACAAATTCTCAACACTCCAGCATTTGGAGCATGAGGTAGTATGACACTGGGCTTAAAAATGCAGGTTTACTGTACTGGGTGACTATTTTGCTGATCCCTCAAGCAAGGAACTTTACCTGATGAGCTTAATTAAAAATCCAGGTATATAAAAGGATTATATACAAAACGCCAGCAAAGTAAGCCACTCCGCATGAAGGCATCTACTAAGCAAATAAAATAATTAATTTAAGGAACACAAAAACAACTCACATCCATGGTTTGGTGCAGAACACAGTGTAATTGATGAAATTCAGCAGTTTAATGTAAAACAACCCCTATTATGCATTCATTGCAAATGTATTCCCACTGTTCAAATCATAAGCGTGTTTTTCAAAACCGAGTCACAGATTGAATGCACTGCAGCACTTTCCCCTAGATAAAAACTATAATTGAATAAACATGGGGCACCTTCTGAAAAGTGTATGAATCAAGATTAAGCACCATTCACAAAAAGGAGATATCAAAGGAGAGGTATGATGAGCCCTGAAATTTGCTGACGGAACTCCGTTTGTTATCTTGTCTCATCCTTTTCCTTGACCTCCTCGTGACAAATAGTCATTCTCCTCCTGTGATAAAGTCAAGACATAAAGACTAAACAGTAAAACAAGAATACTCTACACTGCACTTACATTATGTTTAGATATCTGCCTTTGACAGATAACAGTGCACATCGCTCAAGAATAAACTGAGGGCCTAACAATGACAAACTGGCTTTATTATCTCTAGACTGAAGCTGTCTGCTTTTTAAGTCCTGATATGAACCTTACCTGAGAGGCTGAACCCCAGGTTATCAGTCCTTATTCTACCATTTAATGCTGTTGAAACTGAAGCTGAGGAATCCCTTAATATTTTGAACACTGCATTTATGGCAACTTAGTTCTCCTATTAGCTCAACTCTATTGATTGTAGTGGATTTGATCTCAAAGTTTTGACTTGGTTGTCATTTAGGGACCAAGGTGTGTAACTAAATGTTCTATTTTTCAGAGGTTTTTCATTTTCTCAAGCACCCCTGTTAACATGACTTCCCTTATTTAATATAACTGTAAGGTGTTCCATTAGGACATCTCTTTGTCTCAAGTCGAACCCAAACCGATCACATCTCATTCATTGTATTACTATCACTCACTATCGGACAGTTTCCTTGTTAACACCACTAGATAAAGACAAATTTGACTGATTGACGGACAGGCAATCAAAGCAGACAGCTTGCAACGAGTCCAAGTACTAGTCATATTTTGTCCAACGTATAGTTTGAGAATTTTCGACAAGCCAAACTTACTGTTGACCAACTGCATTACATAAACTTCAAAAATCCTCTACTTAAGTACACCCAAAAAACAACAACTGTTTCCAAACAGCATACAAAATGGTTAAACAGCTATTCTCTCTCATGAAACAATAAAAATCGGAACAGCTAAATGACTGAGAAAATTACAGAGTAGCAATCTCTTTACCTTTGATATCAAGTGTATATCCTCTGAAAAAAATATCCAAGAGGTTTAAATGACAGGTTTCTGCTGGTTCACCAGTTTTACAAGAAAGTACATTCTCACACTGATTGTCTGCTGCTGTTGTACGTAAAGACTTTTTTCCCCCTCAGTCCTTAGCCATTTCAAAGTTGAAAGGGTCCAGGAAACTGGGAATCCTGCTCGGGGCTGGCCGCAAATACCAGTTGCATATGAATAACCAGAAAGCACCCGGGGAGACAGGAAACAACCACAGGAAATGCTGTCACTTGGTCTTCCAGGCAGATCCAGGAAGAGGTTACTGTGTTTGTGCGCGCCTGTTCAAAGACTGAGCCAGAACCTTTCTTCTCTGGAGCAACCAAGGTGCTCTGGTGCTGCTGGAACTTAACATTCTCTTCTAAGAGCCCGTGAATAATTCACTTCGTGAACATCAGACAGAGAACAGCGCACTTACGCATTCACTAATTATGTGACATCTCCATATAGAGCAATCAAGGGCCTTGTCTAATCTATAAGAGGAAGAAAGTACATACGTGTACCCTTTGTACTCTCAAAGAAATAGAATTTCCCTCATTTTTACCAAGGAGGACAACAAAAAAATGTCTGTTATCATTCCTCTCAAAATCAACATACTTCTAAAACCAAATTACTTTCTCTACAGTAGATACAAGAATGTATCATTTTGTGTTAAATGCAGTATAATACATTTTTCCCACCATCATTATTCATTACATAAGAAATATTTAATATTTAGTGAAGATTTAATATTTAATACCCAAGGCACGGTTCACAGTTTTCAAGTAACAAACACAATAAATGTGATTAAGCTGAACAGTTCAAAAAACAACTACAGCTAACATAAAGTTTGTACTAGGACATCACATCTCATAATCTTTTGAAAATAGTACTCCAACACCTTTCCAAGTGCCAAATATTAAGGCCGTCAATATACACATATAGGACTTTTTTTAAATTAATTCTGCAGAGTTTCATTGATCTTGAAAATATATGGATGGTTCATCCTCTCACTGAGCTCATTACAACACCCTATCCACATGCAATAACAATCAATCAATTTGCAGAGCATTTAACCAAAAAACAAAAAAGCCCATCACTTCCTGTCAGGGTGAGGCACTGGATTGGCTAATGCCATTCAGGAAGTCTTGCGGGAAATGTGTTAACTGCAGATAACCAAGCCTTTTCCTCATCAGGCCTAGACCCCAGTCCCACCATAACCTAATCAGTCAATAGTCAAATAATAAGACAATAGTCAAATTATTTCTAAACCATCTGTGTAACAACACATGGGTGAAAAATCTAGGCACATCACTAGTCTATAAATATAACTATTCAGACATTGCAGAACATTTGAAACTCCCTCGACATAGATGTTTTGTGGCATCTATTGGAATTGCCTTCTTGAAAGTAAATTATTCTGGCCTTTGTCCAACTGCTTATTAAAGATTTTTTCAAAGTCAAAGTAAAAAACTTTTAACACAAAGCCATCCAGATGCAATCTTTCCCTGATCAGCTTATTCCTTTTTATTTTTTATTTTCCAATGTGGAGCAAGACCCAAGCAGCCCTGAAACAGGCAAAACGCAAGCCCTCATACTGCACCTTAGTCTTTGTTGCACACAGATATTTGCATCAAATTTACATCAGACTTGCTCCACCATATATTGGAGTTCGTTTTATTTTATAAAGTTAAGTAAAGATTACAATTACCATGTGTATTACAATCCAAATCGGGGCTGTGCTAGACTATCTGCACTTTCAGGGCCAGTTGCTCCACGTAGTACAACACAGTAGAGACCTGGTCTGCAATGGTTGCAAAAATAGCCCTTAAATTGCTTCAGCTTCTTGCATCTATTAAAATCTATGTGATTGAGAAGTAATATATAATTGTCACAGGGATCAGTGAAAATGGAATTAGATTAGAGATCATATAACATACATGCACCATATCATCCTCCATGTATACATTGTTCAGACTGTTCGTGATAACTTTAATTAAACCAGCTGCACTGTTATAAATTATGCATTATGTTGAAATTGTTTTTTTTTTTTTTTTTAGCAGCCAGTGTTAAATACATTTGCATTATCCATACTTAATCTCATACACACACACAGACACAGACACACACACACACACACACACACATACACAAAATTTCTACAAGAACCCCAGTAGCTCCATTCCCATTATGCATGTCTCTTAATAGATAGCGGATTACGGATTTGCTGTAATGGTCATCCTCAACTCACATTGGTAATACTCATTAAGAAAAACTCGCTGCAGAGCTCACATTATGAGAATGTGCTGCTGGGATGAAATTAAATATTAACTGCACTGAAATGGAAACACAGATGGGCCTTATAGCAATACTTAATTGTGTACATATATCTTAACTGGAAGGTGCTTAGGCCAGTTATAATTATTCAACATGCCATGGTGTAAGAGCATGAAAATGTTAACACCTCTAAAATTGTCAACTGCAGACCACTCATCTCCTCCCAATATCTGTTTGATCAATTGCCATTGCAGCACCTCTACCCTCTGTCATATCACAGTTATCATTGTATTCTCTGCTGATTTTCAACTGCCATTCAATACAGTTTAAACAGTAGATATGACTGTTCTCTACAGTAGTTTCATAATGAGGTTGAATAATACCTGACATTGAAAACTTATGGAAGGGCTTCTTAAATATTTTATCCATAATCATGTAAGGATCTTATGAGTAAAATTGCTCATCAGTCAGTCACAAAAACTGATAGTATCAGAATAAGAGATTTTTTTTCTGGATTGATGACAATTTCTTAATGACAGCCTAGACACTGTTCATTCTACTGGGAAAACTGATTGTCTTTTCCTTGCCCTGGGTCTATTTATAAAGCCATTTTCTCAGTAAAACAAAGGCAACTAAGACAAAAGGACAACACACAGGGAATGGAAGTCTTCCTTTGCCAGTCAGTGGTGTAGATACATCACAACATAACTTCGAAACCCAACTGATTCACCTTGGAAACATCTGATTTACACCCAGAATTACTCTATCTGTGCAGCAGATGCTATATATTTTAATTACTTAAGCAAAATGTTTAATGTTTAAAGCTGTTATTTTCAACAACCTCTGAACTCATAGCGATACCACAAAGAGAGGGCAATCTGCTTGGTTAAAACTGAGCAGCTTTACCCTGGTCTTAAAAGTGACTCCTTCTTCCCAATTCAACCCAACATTGTCCTGAACGGGACAATTTCAATGTCATCCCCAGTTAAAACTGTCATGGTTTAAAGTGATCTGAAAAGCCAGATGAAGCACTGATTGATATAAAAACCCAAGCAACCAGTGACCAGCCAGTCAGAGCTCACTGAATGTAAATATCTGTTCATAAACCTAAAAAAGGAGAAGGTATTCAGACTCATGCATCTAATGTGGCCATTATGACTTCGCCCGAGATGATTATCAGCAAATGTAGCGTTACACCCCTTTTGCAACAGGGTAATTATGGGCTGGCTTGTAACTAAAACAAAGTCATTCATTCAGTTTCGGGTGAATGAATGTCAGGAGAATCACCATTTCCCAAGCTGAAGGATAAGCATGCTTTGTGACTGGTTGCTGCTCATCAGACAGCGACAGAGATAAGCAAACAACAGATTAAACGAAGTCTTATCTCCAAGGTGGTATCAGGGGAATTCTCCATTGATCAGGACATCACATGTGCTCTCAGACTTGAGCTTAGCTTTAATCTGAGCAAGTCTAACCTGGAAGGCTGTGAATTTACTGTCACAGTTTACAGGAAAAAAAGAGGAAAAACATTGCACAAAAGTATTGAGCTTTGGACTGGTTTCTACACGCTGGCTTCACAAATGGTATATGTACCAGAGTACAAATATTGCCTTTGGGAGTGCATTGCATTTTACAGGATGAAAGGTAATATTTCAGCTGCCCTTGGTTTGAATTTTTCCAATTGCACGATAAGGTCACCCCGTCACAGACATAACACACGTTCTCAAAGGGACCATTTATAATAGAAGTAATCGGGATGCATTCCATCAAACCACATTAGGGTGGGCATTACCCAATTGATCACGTCCGGTACTGTTAGCACTCATCAAATTGATATTGTAGCAACCTGTTGCATTCAGTCCATATCCAGTGATTGGTTTTTAATGAGGTCTCTGCAAAGCACCCTGCATGTGAAGACCAAGTGCATCACTGTTTGTTTATGTGATTCCGGGCGATGGCACTCAGTGCTCCCACGTTATTTACGGGTGCCATTTCCCCACAGTTAGACAGCTTTACGACAGACAACCACCATCCAATTAAAACAGTGGTGAGGGGACCAGATGTTCCAGAGGGTGCGTTCCTGAGCATCCCTCACTTTGAAAGCTTCGAAGATACACACACATTCTCCTCAGAAGCGTCTGGGACAAGGGCTGTACTTGTCCAGAGCACAGGAAGCTGTAGGTATGTGTCAAATATGAACCTCCATCAGGGCAGTATGTGAATCACAGACCACATACCCCTTGAGCGATGCTTACATTTGCATCTCTCCAGTATTGCTCTCATCTGTGGCAGGCTAATCGAATTGATGGGGCCGAGGATTAACTCTTGGGTTTGGAGTGAGGTTGAGAGAACCTTAGTCTAGGTGACAATGAATCAGATCTTATTTGAAATGACACATATAGGGTGTACCCAACCCAGTGCATTCATGCAAAGGAGTCAAAGTATGCTAAAGTCACGTATTGAGGCAAAGCAAGATAAAATTAGAATTTATATCTATATAGATAGATAGATAGATATTTCATGCCATTGCCCAAAATTGCCCTGTTTCTCAATGCCTCAGAAACCATAGAGCACAGCTGCTTATCACAGAGATCGCATCACTGTTTATCGCAGCAGGAAATGAAAGTCATTACAGTTCAGAAAGTCAGATGCATTATCACAACAGAGACCTTCTAAACCCATTTGACTTAATGTATTGCATTTATAATTACTGCATTACACAGGGATTGACTTTGGATCACAGCAGAATGTAGTCACAATTTTATGAAATTATGAGTTGCCTCACACCAGATAAAATTAATAAGGTTTCTTATAAGGGGAAAACAAGCTGAAATAGAAAAGTGCCCGCATGGAAAAATACAATAGTTAGGTGATCCCTGATGCATCCATGTCAGGTAGGAGCAGGTCATATGTTACAGAATTATGCTGTAAGTCGCAGAATGTCTATTCCCGTCATGGCACTGTGATTGGATATGTTTGAGTTAAACCGCAGCTGGAGTGTGATTCATAGGGACAGACAGTCTTCTCTAGGCGGACAGACTGACAGCGCGTGTTCACTGTATCTCAAGGAGATTTTTTATTTAAAATAAAGGAAAACGGCACTCTTAATCAACAATTAACAAGGTTACGTGTAATCTTAAGAGTTGTTAGTTACGCATCATTAATTTGTCAGATGATAACTTCACACACTGCTGCGCCCACGCATATACACACACACACACACACACACACACACACACACACACACATACACACACATACACACACCCCAACACACTGTGCTCTTCACTCCATTCATCAGTATGGCCCTGGTAATCCCTCTTTTTCAGACAGCACAAAGTTTTTTCATAACATAGAAAACACAATAATGCAATCCCATGGCCTTTACCCAGCCACACTGAGGATGAAAGTACCGATCCACCTTGGCTCTCAGATCCCTCTGTGGAGCACAGGAAAAACATTGTGACACCAGAGATCAAAAAGTACACTCTCTTATTTATTGTATTCTTCCCCAGAGTAGACAGCAATCCTAAAGGTAGATGGCAGTCAAAAAGTTTTGTCTTGAGTATGTGGAAGCTGGTAAAATATGAAATATGAAATCTTTTGAACCAAGCGACCAGTAAGTTGGGAAAAAGAGTTTCATCTTTGCATGAATAAGCATTAATGAGTCCTTGACACTATAAGACCATCAATAGCATTGCCTGAAACCCTGGAAAAGAGCCAAAGTACATGCAACAGACTGCTGCTGGTAAGAGCAGCTGGGCTTGCATTATACAGAGTTTGGTTAATAATCACTTTTCATGCTCCACTTTCATATGAGAACTCACAACTGTGTCAAATGAATGTAAACACCTGAAAGGTTAAAATAAAGATGGTTTTAGAGACCCACCCTCTCCTATAGCAGACAGTCAGCAAACTTCAAAGAGGCAGAGAAACTATACAAGGGGTTCTAAAATACAAATAGTTTGTCAGGCAAATTTAAAGAGATTAAGTTTGCAAAATAGTGCTATTGTTCATCAGATTATATTTCAAGCTTCCATTATTTAGTATATTTACTTGAAATAAATACAGAAAAACTGGAAGGAACAAACACCTTAAAGACTAAACTGACTGTGTTTTAGAGTTATCCATTACAGTCTTCATTTCATTACTAGTGAGCTGTTGCTCTGCTAATGATAAACTAAATCTTTTCCAAATTTCTGTCCTCACAAGAAATGATCTATTTTGTGTGTGTGTGTGTGTGTGTGTGTGTGTGTGTGTGTGTGTGTGTGTGTGTGTGTGCGCGTGCACGCATGTGTCCATTGCAAATGTAAAAAACTTTGGTGTGTGAAATCTGATGCTGATGATGTAACAGGGTGTTAGGAATGTCACACTGTTTTGAGGCTGATATTCGTGATGACAAAGAGCAGAAATCACTCATTTACAAAAAGGTGCTATTGACTGAGCCTCTTGAGACAGTTCTGAGTGATTCAGTGGGAGCAAAGCTCCTACAGTACAAAGTATTGAGTTTGCAATCAATATAAAACAACAGTAAAATGCTTACTCGGGAAAACCAACTGACCCTAAAGGAATTTGTTCTGTACTGTGCATCAGTTCACTTCTACAGTATAAACATCATGATGTACAATTTTGAATTGGTTTCGAGAAAAAAAATCCTATGTATCAAGTTGCTGACACGCCATAAACACTTGGCTTCAAGCTGTAGATGATGGCCAGACACACTGAGCCTTGCAGCTTTGTAGCTTGTTTGTTTATTGGCTTTCTATTTGTTTAGCATCAAATTACCTCAATGAGCAGGACAAACACAGGCACTACCAGTGGCATCAGTAGAATAGCAGTGTTGGAATGGCCATCTTAAATAACCCCAGTATTGCATCTCCTCAGCTGTCTTGCTGGACAGTGCCTTTCCCAATGAGCTCCTCTACAGATGGGCCTTCGCTTGTCCATTTCTGTTCTTGGCCTTATTACAGAACCAAAAACCATAGTCTTCATTTCTGCAGGGGCCTTGCCTCTCTGGGCTTTTGTAAGGACAGACATGAAGAATAAAAATGGCACGTAATTTCTTTTTATGCTGTTGTGTATTGTGGTATTTGTTCTGTAGGGTATGTAATAATATTCATACAGTTTCCTTATGCCATTCCTATTCTGCTTTTTTGCCTGTGTTTCTTTGTGAGATTTGAAGGTGGAGGCAAATGGAAAATCTTCTGCAGCTGACTTGTTAATTCAGACCTCATTCTGCTTTACTGCACAATGCTGTTTTTGATGACTTGTACATCACTCAATGCCCCTGCCCGCTGCAGGCAGACGACACACATAGAGAAACAGAGGAATCTGTGCTGAATATATAATATGTACAATTTATTCACCGCAAAGTGCCAAAACAGACCAGCAGTGAGTGTGCACATTCTGAGCTGTTAGCTAATTATTTGTTTGATTTTCGTTTTTTTTTTTTTTTTTTTCCTTGAGCTGAAGACATTTTTCCTTTCAATAGAGAGAAAACCAATAACACATGGAAAAGGCATATTGGTTCTCTTTTAATCGAGGAGGAAGACAAGAGGGTCACGTTTTACATAAAGTGTAACTTCAGAGGGCTCTCATAAAGTTGTATCACTCGTACTTATGAGGGTCTTCCACGTGGCTTTCAGAGACCTTGTCAAGTTACACTTCATATAAACTGTGGCTGTGAACAGCAGCTGGGAAACATTTCATTGTTACCGTGGGGTTTTTCCAGGTCATAACTGGTTACGTGCAAGAACTGGCAGAAAAAGGCCCCTGCAGTCAGCCCTGTTCCCCTTCCCTCTAATGCCTGCAAAGTTAATGTCAGAGATAAATGTCTGAATACAAAAATTTGACTGTCTTTACATTCAGCTAAATGCAACAGGCCTTGTAAACCAAAATGTTGCCACTTTGACTCCCTGGTGGGCCATGGCTCTTGTAGCCCTAAGCAGAGCACGTAACCCAAGAGGCCTTAGTAAATACCCAGCCATGTAAATGGATAAGATGCAAAAACTGTAAGCTATGCAAATCACCCTGGAGCATCTGCTCAGAAAAATGAAATGCAATGTAGCAATATCGGGTTGACACAGAGCAACGTACATTGGGCTGCATGCATTGTATTATGTAACTGATCTGGAACAGATGGAACACTGAAGCAATTCCACCGTAACTACTACTTAACAGCTGGCTCCTGGTTTACTCGCTCTCCTGTCCACTGAGCAACAAACCCGGCTGGAATCTGAACATGTATTTAAAGCAATTGGGGATGAGATGGGTGATTTCGGCTCCCCGAATGTTATCGTAGTGAGGGAGAACAAGCCTTGATTGCTGTCCCTGGTGCTGAAATTTAATTGCCGTACTCATCACGGCAAAGCATCTGAGAGGAAGCCAGCAGGCTTTGGGAACCTGGGAAGTCCACAGATCAATTCTACCTCCATGCACTGTGACCGGTAGTGCTAACGGTTGACACATGATAGTCTGTATATGATAGAAGAGCATTTTATACAAATACATGTTTTGAAATTTATGCGGCCACTGCCTTCGCTATAGATGTCTTAAAATATGGAGCATGTAAATTATTGTGATAATATAGCAATAATAATTTAGCAGGAAACCAGGACTCCATGCATCTCCTTCTGCTTTTAAACCCATTCCCTTAATTGAGGCACTTAAAATGTTATCCCCGGAGCCTCATCATAGAGGATTATAGTCAACCATCTATAAAGGTGAGGGTGAATTCCCTTTTTGGCAGACTCAAATAACACTGTAAATTTAGCCCTGATAATTACTTTTCTTGCTTTTAAAAAATATATAGTATGTCAACCTAGAAAGGATAAAAACAATTTCACCACAAGGTAATGACTATTCAGTAATGACAGCAGTTGTCTTACTCATCTAACATCTGTTTTTTTTTTTTTTATTTTGTCAACAGAATGAGACACCTAACTGTAAAACAATGTTTGAAGCAATTCATGTATGCTCAGTGCTAACACATTGTGCTAAAATCCTCATTTAAGCACCCATAAAATTACTTCACACAAATTTAGCACAGGATTGAATCTGACACAATTTTGCCTCTCCATTTCTGATTTCATTGCTATGGTAACAACAGTTTCAGCTGTGCATTGTGGAGCTCTTTTAAAGGGCCATGGGAATTCTGTACCAAAGAAATCAAATACCTACAGCACAACAATTGCAGTGACTTGTTGATACAACCAGCTGTTGGAACAGTAGTGCTTCTTTGATTAGAAAAAGTTATCCTGGCATAAAAAGCATGCCTCTGAAGAAACCTGTTTCAACAATGCTGTCACCACTCAAATGACAGGTTATTTCTTTCTTAAAATAAAGCTACACCAAAAAAAGTATTTAAAAATGAGCAAGTCTGTGTGGGCCTTACACTAGGTTATAATTTACAAGTTTACAGTTCACTTTGTTCAACAAATGCTCTGTTCTGTTATTAGGCATTAGGTACACTACATATGTTTGAAATCAGGAGATGCTTAATGCTGTTCTTAGCACTTAGCCCTAATAGTGGTATGGGGTGGGTGGCAGGGGGTGTATCAATTCTAAAACTAAAATCTCATTTGTAGGCACATGCTTCCCGAGTAAACCAGGCTGAAGTGCACCCAGGAATTTGTTGTTCTGTTGGTTTGTGGGGCCACATGACTACAAACCTAGGCTGGAATTCTTTATTTATGAAAACACAAAAGATTATAAGATTAAAAGATAAAAATAAATGGCAAAAGTTTAACGCTACAGAAGAAAAGGAAAATCAATGCTAAATGGAAGCCCTTACCAATTAACTTAGTATACCTGAAAGACTTTAACCTATAATTTGGTACCTGAAACTTAAAGAGCGTGTGACATGTAAAAAGCTGTGAACCTTAGCTGTGCTCTTATTTCTAAACAGCCTCTGTCTCAATGAGATATACAAGGCCAATAGGAGCCTCATGATCTACAGCAATCCTACCCTGTCACCAGAGGGTTGGGATTATCGGCAAAACAATGATGGACAGTTCCAGTCCTTGAGGCTTTCACTGTTTTTTTCTTTCTCTCCTCCTCAGCTCTTCATTGTTTCAGCTGAAGTCATTGTTTTGAGAGGAAGTCGCTTGGCCAGGTGTAAATCTGTCTCTGACAGGTAACTAAAGCCTACAGGGTTCATCGATGTCCACCCTCAACATTAGCACGTCTCTGACACTGCCGAGCAGCTCCGTGGCTCAGCGAGCGTAACGTTTGCCATCTGCTCTGGACCTTGCTCAGGTGACAGCAGCTGCGGGGACGAATGAGTCAAACACCATCAGGTATTTGCTAATCAGGGACCCACGGGCTGAAATGTGCAGGCACCTCACTTAACACCTGAGCCAGCGTACCCTTTTAATCAAGGAGCAGTCAAATGTCCCAACGCGAGAACTTTTGGATCTAGACACTGTAGTTTTACCACCGATACACAAACCCTGGCTGCCTTCATTTACAAGACCTTCCTCCTTTGAGCAGAGGTCTCTGTAAGTGTTGCATGCTGTTATTCAGTTTGCTGCTTGTTGTGTGTTTTCCTCATTATCTCTTCCAGGTGTTATCGCTGTCAGGCAGGCTAGCGGTTCTCTAAGAGGGCAGCTATCTAATACTCTACCCGAGGGCAGAGTTTTCCACATTATGGATGGCTTCTCTGTAGAATAACAGACCTCCAAAAACATTTAGATTAATAAGGCAGATCTTTTTGAGGCCCTCTTCAGAGTCTCCCTGGATTCATGTAGCAATGAGACAGGTCTCCTGTTCCAAGTAAATAATCTTGCTCATAACATCCTACTCTTTAGAAAGAAGCTATCAGCGACTTTGCCTATTGGCAGAAAGGGAAAGATTGAAACCTCACACTGTGGCTAAATGTCTTCTCCAGGTGCACAGAGGGGAAGGTGGGGTCACACCACTCATTAAAATCACTGTTACCCCCAGACGAGGGCACACGGAAATGGTTGAACACGACAACGCGAGCGGGTGAGAGAAACTGAGGTCCGAGCGTTAGACTGTTCTGCATGCTGGCACAGACACCCACGCGCCGTTCGCCCACCGGCTCCGGCTCTGGGCGGGGACGCGTGGTTGAAACGCATGTTCCGTATCAACCTCTCTCTAGAGGAAGCTGCCCTTCCCCGATCTCAGCCACTTCTGAGCGCAGTCCCCCCCCCCACAGCCGGTGTCACAAACCTGCTGGCTCCGTGTCAGCTCAGTAACAGGGCCACCTGTCGCCCTCCCAGGAGGCCTGGGGAGGGTGGGGGGGGGGGGAGTGAGGGGGGCAGAGAGAGGCTCTGACAGACAGGCGCTCAGAGCCAGCGCTCAGACGTGGGCGGCGCAGAGCAGCGGAGCTCCTTTCAGGAGCGTCACGACTCACATCGGCGGGAGGCGGGAGGGAGCGACAGGTAAAGGTGGAGGGTGGAGGGCAAGGGGGGCAGCCCAACTGAGCCCCGCAGCGGAGGGGCTGTGGGTGTACCGGCCTCAATTTCCACTGCCTTTTCAAGCACATCTCCACTGTCCAGAACTGGACCAGCATGCATCTCCGAACCGAACTCTCCATAACAAACGCCCATCACAATCAGCCCAGAGCTCTCAACGCAGTCGAGAATCACAGGGATAAAGCACACCCAATGAAATCAGACTAGTAATGGAATCGAACCATATTAATGATGAGATTCTGTGGAAAAATTCCACGTTGGAGGAAGTACCATTTCATTGAAATAGCTTCAGGTTTGGGGCCATTTGCCCCACTGACCAGTGCTGTTCAGTACATTGGTCAGTCAATCAGTGTGTTCTCCAACATTTCTCTCCTTAAAGTGATCTGAGAAATAAGTTTGCTCTATAATATACCAACAGTCCTATCAAATGCAAGCAGCACCAGGCACACAAATTGGTCAGTAAGGGACCACATACTGTTTAACAGAACAATAAACTTCTCCAATGGAAGCAGGAGCACTAAAGTCATAGAAGAATGAAACTTACCCCTAAACCCTCATTTGGCAGGTAAATATTCCACGGCCATGGTTCCGGTCCCTCTCTCTGTAACTGTGCTGGATCCGTGATGCACACAAAGCCAGCAGACCCTGTTATGCGAGGAATGATCTGCCCACACTGCTCAGGAGGGAACAGCATACTGCCTGGCTCTGTCTGTGTGTGTGTGCGCGCGTGTGTGTGTGCGCGTGTGTGTGTGCGTGTGTGTATGTGTGTGTTCCTGCTGCGAGGCTGGAGGTGTCCTCCTCTACGACCCACGCACTCAGCTCCGCGCGGCAGAGAGACAGGAACACCTCTCCGGCTCGGCCCGCCCACTCACTCACTACAGCGTGGGTTCAGGTCTCCACTCATCTCACTGATAGCCCCCCCCTCCACACTCCTCCTTCCCACACACACTTTCTTCTGCACCCCCCCACCCGCCACTTCACTGTAACCCCCATCCGCCTTCCCTCACCATTCCAACACCACAGTTTGTTCATCTGTTGCTCAACTGAATCCAAATTGCCTGCGCTGTAGTTGTTACATCACAGCTTTGAGATGCACTGCATCCAAACCTGTAGCACTGCACAGCGTCTGAGTCACTGTGTTTGCAACAAAAAAAAAAAAAAGCACTTGCAGGAGGAGCAGTGTACCAGGAGTGTTCCGGTATGTCCATACTCTTCTTCAGTTTATTAGACAGCACACATGCCATGTTTTATGCAAATCGGCCCTCCAGCTCAACATCCAAAATCCAAAATGAACCATGCGATTTTCTTGATCTTTTTCATGAGAGAAATGTGAACAAAGCTCTGTGATCCCCAAGGGGTGAGTTCAAAAAGTGGCAACGATATCACATGACCCAGCATGGTCTGAGGACACTTCCCATAACCCTCTACTTATGCTGGGATTATTTAAACAAATTCAAATGAACAGTCTGAGATTTGTAGTGACCTTAATCAGAGACATGGTAACCACAGTGTGCTTCAGTGCTGTGAAACATCCAGCATAAATATGCACACAGAGGTCAGAGGTCTTGTTCCTACTAGTATCACCTCTTGTTTAAAAAGCACTTGGTGAGTAAACTGTACTTCACTTTTAAACAGTTGTTGAGATGTGGTGGTATAAAACAATCAGTAGGTATTCTCTTTTCGTGTATTACAGGGTGGGGGGCAATGAATGTATTCAACGATACTGTAAGAATAAGGATCAGTTCATTTAAAGTATAAAACCAGCAGTTGATCATGTACTGATACTTTTCCCCAACAAAAGACCTAAGGATCTGTAAATTTAAGAGAGGCTTAACACCAGGAGCACCCATAAAATCATTACCCATTACCAGAGAGGAAGGCCTCAGTACAACACACCGATCTGAAATGTGTTTCAACTGATAAGCGAATTCAGACTACATTACTTTATTTATTCTCTTGGCAATACCCTTATCTTACATTTGGTTAATCTTCAGTGCATATGGATTCTTACTGAAGTAATTCAGGTCAAGTACTTCGGTCAAGGCTCCAGCAGCAGTGCCCATCTTGGGTAACAAACCCACAGCCTCCTGGTAACAGCCCTAGTCACCTGACCATTACGCCAGACAGTCACCATGGGAGCTTCCTTGATTGCCTCTGTGACATTTAAACCACCTTCCGCCACAAACTGTACTCCTCCAACCTGCAACAGATGGGTGATCTGAACAAGAGCCAATTTCTGTGGATATTACAGTGAGGGCCGGTGCGCATTGCACCAGAGACCATCTAAAACTGCCCATTCCACACAGCAAAAGCCATCAAGCAGGGAAAATGGGAGCCAAAATCTGTGCATGTGTCCCTGGAGTGTCGTCAACACTGACACGTAACACAGTGTCTTGAAACTTAGCTCCCATATAGAGTTTAGAGGGGGGCCATCTGCAGTCAGTGTATAATGAACACAGTTTAAGCTGTGTGTGTTTCTGGAAGGTATTTGACAGTGTACTCTCTGGTTGTGCATTTCCAAATTTCCACATCTTAGAAACGATAACTACTTTATTACACACAACAAAAAAAATGTATCGTATATTAATGTTTTCAACATGCCACACACAAAAGGTGAAACTCACTCACAGACCAGACCTTAAACTAAACCTTCTAGAGCCTGGCAGCGATAATGTTGTAGCGCTCCCATTCAGAACCTCTTGTCCCTCACCTTTGACTAGCCTGCTAAAAATGAATGGAGCCATTAAACCCAGGGACAGGACATTACTGCTGAGGAAGAACTATGAATAGGTAAAATGCCTGCCTTTGAAAAGGCAGCACAAAGCAGGGAAACGGACCCTACCTTCAGAGCACAGCACTGCTGTGGTCGCCGAGGTGAATCCTAAGGTTGGGTTTCCTCCTGGAAACGGCGGGCCCTCTCTCGCCGCTCTGATGAATGGACTCTTTATTCCGCCAAGGACAGCTTCATTACCTCGCGCTGCCATCCCAGGTCAGCGGATGACAAACAAACACGTTCATCTGAAAGGGGGGCGGAGGGGGGAGCGGAGGGAGTCCCGCGGGCTGCTTCACGCGGAGCGAGACGCCGTAAGACGATCCGCCCGCCGGGTGGGCCTGAAACAATACCCCCGTCTTTCAAGCAGGTTGTGGTGGATTGAATGCAGTCGGTGTACTCCGCTCGCCAGTGTAGATCCCCCATTCAGTATGGCCAGTACTGACAGCCTGAGTGTAGGCCCAAGAGGACCCAGATGGAGAGACGTACCTGGATGCCCCCTCCATTACATTACATTGTTGGGATTTAGCAGATGCTCTTATCCAGATTGACTTACATAGGTTACAATTTTTTACATGTTACCCATTTATACAGCTGGATATTTTCTGAGGCAATTCTAGGTTAAGTACCTTGCCCAAGGGTACAGCAGCAGTGCCCCAGCAGGGAGTTGAACTGGCAACCTTTTAGTTACGAGTCCTGCTCCTTATCATTATTCTACACTGTCCTCCCCTACTCCCACAGTGCTACGCCCCGCCCTCCAGGTCCCTCCACGAATGGAACCCGGCGTGGCAGTTTTAGGCCTTTTCTCTCCTGCTCGTCTGTGTCCAGGACATCCGCATCTTCCTCTGTGCCCTAGGCGATCCGTCTCAATAAGCGTGGATGCTGAGCCCGTCCCCAAATGCACACGCATCAGTAAAAACAAAGGCACGAATCGCTGAATTGTCCCCCCGGAGCCAACCACGCTACAAACTGAAGCATCACAAAGTCCCTTTAGAGAAACTCCACAGTGAGACGGCAGAGAGAACACAGCGCCGTGCCTCTCTTTGTTTTGATGTAAAAGATACTGTCATCAATCATTAATGCTGTACTTTGTGTCTAGGAAACTCATGTGTCATTCATCAATTTCTCCTTTAGCTCCGTCTTAATTTCATTTCGTTAGCGTGCCTCCCTTGCTGGACAGTGTAAGGCATGCTATCACTTTGCCTCAGGTCATGTTAAAGGCCACCAAGACACGCTCTCTGAAACATTATCAGGAGCTTACCTCACCATTATCATTCAACATGCAGATCTAACTGGAGCTTGAAATTAGTTTTTTAACTGTAGCTAGTAAACACTTGAAAATAAAACCTGAGGGAAAGTGTTTAGTTTGACGTTCCTGAGGGCGCACCATGTCAGTCGCTCTTGCTAAGCTGTTTTATAAACGCTCGGCACGTCCAACCACACACTTTCCCTGTGTTTTGTTTCCTCATAAAAGTAGTTAAGGTAGTTTTGAGCTGAATGTCTGCTTTATCAGCAAATATTATTAACTATATGTAAACATATACTCATTATATATATATATACATTATATATATTCATTCATATATATATATATATATATATATATATATATACTGTATATACACATTATATATATTCATTCATATTATATATATATATATATATACATTATATATATTCATTCACTATATACATACATACATGGTGGACTGATGTGTTTGAGTTTAATTTGGCAGAACAGAAAAAAAGAGGAAAAGAATAGATGTTGAAACTGTCTGAAATCCTGTAAGCGTGTAGGAAACTCTACTTGTGAATTTTACAGGTGAGGGCTGTAACTAACAGAATTCCTTGGGGGTGGGGGGGTCACACAGCATAGCACACTGCTACTGATGGAGCCCAGAGCCAAAGATGACTAAACCTGGACTCTGCCACACACACCTCAGGGAAATGTCAAGCATCATTTTGCCTGCTGAATTCACCCCCAGGGTGTCGGTTCTCTGTAGCGCACCAGCTGTTGCCATTTCACATGGGGGGCTTGGGATAGACAAGGATGTTAGCACGAAGTTGGTTCACTTCGCTGTCCAATTAGGATATGCAAGCAAGGATCCTGAATTTCCTGAAAATTGCTCTGCTTCCCTAAGGTGAATGTCTTCATCTCTCATCCACCCTGGATTGTTTATGTACTGTAGAGTTATTGTAATGAATAACCCATAGTTATCCTATAATTAACCTATAGCTAACCTATAGTTAACCTATAGGTTGACCATTTGCTGCACATTCCATTCTTGGATGTGAATATTTAACTGCAAAGCATTCTTCACTAGTCATTCAAGCTATAAAGTTTAACAGTAGTTTCAGGACTATGAAGGACAATTTGGACATCAGGCTTCACACAGTTTGTAAAATCAGTTTACAGGATATCAATTCTTCCCTAAAAAGGAGGATGTCATCTGACTACTTCAGAAGCAACGGAAAAACAGACAGGTAAACTATTCATGCACAGATGGTGAGATGAAGGGGAAAGGGTAGCAATATTTCTGTTGGCACTTACATGGTGTTAGCAATAGATTGTCAAATTTATTAAAATTGCTTTTCAAAATAGCAACAAGACATTTCTCCAGACACTTATATCTGCAGGAAAATCAGAACTGTTTTCATGGTAATGCAGCTTATTTGTTTTACGTGAATGCACACAGCAAAGTTTTATCAAGGACACAAATCTGAATGTGCTTCCCTGTCATGGCAAGCACATTCAGATTTCAAGCAATTGAACACGATGTGATAGGACGTTGTCACCAAGCTGAAGTACAGATGCACATATTCATACATACAAACACATATTTGGTGATAGGGGGCCATTCACTTTGATTTCAGTTTTCATCCTCAGTTTCGCATTTGCCATTTCAAACATGATTTATCCCGCCTTGCTCATTTTACCCCAAAACATTTTTGTTCACTATAAGTTTGAGCATAAACTCATCCTGAACATTGATTCCTCCTATAAAAGTCTCACATTTGCAAATGAGCAAAGGGAGGGTCTTCCATCAGGACTTCCTATACAGCGGGCGACACCGCACCATGCTGTATCAGACACGAGGAAGCCATGCTTTCAGTGTGGCACAAGGGGCAGGGCATATGACCAATAAGGCTACTGTTTCAATTCCCGGGTGGGTTGCTGCTGTTGGCCAAGGTACTTAATCCGACCTACCTCAGTAAACACCCAGCTGTATGAATGGATTACATGTGATAATTGTAAGCAAAAAAAGAAAAACATGTCAATGAAGCAAATAACCCCTACAGAATTACATATAGAACAGGGACCTCTCTGTGGCAAGGAGGAGAGTAACTGCTCATGGTTCTGTCCCAAAATAGCATGTGTCCCATATTTAAAAGTGCCCACGGGTGCCTCTTGTAGAAAAAAAAACACCATCACCAAAGGAAGCTGTGAATACACAGAGCCCATTACCTGAGGCCTTGATCTCCATATTAGAAACCAAACTACATGCAAATGGCTCTGTTAATTAAGAGTGATAAGCTCCCATCGCCATGCAAATGGGAATACATGATAATTCACATTATACAAGGTGATTTCATACCAACCACAACTAATCCCTGAAATCTAAAAATTCAACTGGAGAGCATGGTGTCATCTTTTTTAAGGGGGTAAAACACTTTCACCTGACAATTTCCTTTGCAGACCATCATTTATGCCTTTAGCTCAACTGGCAATGCCGCTGGCTGTAAGGGGTTGGCAGCAAGCAGTGAGAACCCCGGTTTGAAACTCGCTCGCTCGCTGACCCTCATAACATTAAAAACAAAAATTACTATTAAATTGAATATTCTTAATTAGTGTAATGAACATATTCAGTCTTCTCTGATAGGATTCTGACTTCAAGCTGATGTGACTGTCAGCTTGGCAGTGAACAAACCCAAGATCAGGGATTGGCTGCTTGAGCCTGGCCTTGCATTAGTTAATATCTCCACTTATATCTTTTGAATCACTTTACATACAATCAAAAATTATGCATGATTCATGAGTTGTTTGCTTACTTTAGTGTATGTTGTGCACAGTTTAAGAACAAGTCAAATTATGACTGATTCCGGACACTAAACAGAGTGGGGCAAGCCAGGTTTTTCCACTGCATTTCAATGGGAGATAGAGAGGTGGAAGCGTCTGGGACTGGGAAACAGAAAACACACTTTCTCGGAGAACGTAAGAAGTATTCTAATTCAGTTTCTGTTATCTGAGGATTAAACCCACGAGGCAGAAGGAGAAGTTATGTGAAACAGGTCTTTAGCTTTCGCTGCTCTCCAAACCACAGAAAATTAAGTTCCGCAGTCTTGCTTCCCAGCGTCTCCTCAGATGGACGTGACCAGGAGCCGACGCGCTGACCGTGCCGGCGTGACCGCAGGTTTAACTCGCCGCGGTGGTGTTCTGGAGGCCGAGCGGAGTCAATATCTGCTCGGATGTGCATTAATCCCCCGCCGCAGTTAAATATCAACCGAAAATCCCTCTTCCCTGGGGCATTGAGCCGCAAGAGCGAGGTTGAGCCCTGGATGCAGACAGCCGCTCCCCTCGCTCAACACCAAGTAAAAGTGCTCGCCTCGGTACTCATGCCAAACTGTCACAGTGCATGCTGGGACTTCAGCCAATGCGCTGCTTTTCTGTTTCAATGGCCTCCTCTGACAGAAAGGAAAACAAAAATTGAAAACGCTTCTGCCCATAATCTAGACTGCGGGTCCTGGTGTGCAGCTAAATTATAAAATGGAGCCGGTCCAAAATGTACAGATTTTTCTCACTCCTACTCAATCAGAATATCTCTGGTGGAATGTTCTGATGTTCCACATTTATATTCTAATGCTGCTTTTTGGGAAGCAAAGCCGTCCTACTGTAAACTGGTTTTTGACAAATGAACATGAATCATCGCTTAGGAAGGTTCCATTAAACGCTTCACATGAATATAATGGCAAAAGGGGACGATTACCGATTTTGATTCCCGATTTTCTTGCACACTCTTACCCTACAGCTTCAGCCTGATCTGTGCCGCTTGATTACAGCTCACGTGCAGCATTGAAAGCCTTCATCTGAAGCGAGAGCATTTTGTCATAACGAAGAGAATGATTCCATTTCACAACATTAGGACTGAAATTGTTTCAGAGGCAGGCACACTCATTCCAGTATGAAACTGATTGTTTCCTAAGTCCTACCATGTGTAATCTTCTGTCCAGCTGTGCTGGTTCTAAAAATGTTAATGGTTTTTCCTTGAACTAAGGTTTTAAAAGGCATGTAGTGTGCCACTGTATTCAAACGAAACCCAGGAACAGTGTTTTGCTGGATGAAATATACATTGACACTTCAGGCAGTTGAGGACCTTTGACTTGACATCTCTGGAGTTGGATCTCAAATAATGCCTCTTTTTCCTGGAAAAACCAGATTTATTTGAATCCCTGATTAAACACACATGATGAATGACAGTTGAACCCTTTCTTTTACAGAACAATATTAGATGTCCTTTAATACTGAATGGAGATAAATTGCCTATTTCTGTTCTAGCAATATAGCAATAACAGTAATATGAGGTAATGAATGCTAAACTGATTGTTCAATGATTTTTGCAGTGATGATGGGTGATATATGTCTTGTGTGCCTGTTAGCTGGGTGGCCCATTTTGATGGCGAAGGATGGCTACCTCGTTCAGAATAGGTCTTTAAATGCTTTGTGATTCCATTTATATCAAATGGTCCTGATTGGCTGATAGCTCTCCCCCTTGACTGCTCAAGGTGAACTATACACTTCAATGCTTCAGTGCTATAATAATTCTTTCTCTCATTATTACCATCATCACAGAAGGAAAGACTGCACTTCAGAATCTCCATGCACATTACCAAGTTAAATCACCTGTGCAGAAATCCAGGGGAAATGCATACCATGTCTGGCTGCCCTCCTGCAGTCTGATGTCTAATGTGGAATGAATTCCCTCTATAACACTTGCTGGCATGAAGAACAGCATGAACAAGAGAATCCATCAAAGAGCAACTACCCATATTTCATTTAAATGAATTTATTCATTTACTTATTTCACTAATACTCATAAACATCCTGAGGTCAATAGAGAGTAAATATTGATGTCTTGGCTAACAGTTCTCCAGGCCCAACAACCAAACCTGTTCCTCCTGTTCCTCGGACATTCAAGAATTATGCATTTGGCCCTACAATGAAGTTGGGTGCATGTATATTTTAGCATATTTCATTTGATATTGGACTATATGTGATATGTGGAATTGCTGATGTGATTGCAAGTTGTAGGATTTGACCAGCATGGTTCTTCCAGGTGGAGCATCAGATGGACTCATTTAGAGTCCTGACTAAGTTCCATGTTCAATCATTTCACTGCATTTTCAGAGTCCCTATATGCAGAGGGAAATAAACATTGATAGAAGATGTGGAGTCCTATGGGTTGTGTCATGGCAAAAGTGCAATAGACACAGCACAATTTGATTGTTTTTTCATTGTAGACATTTTTCTGAAGCAGCTGCTCGCCTTTGTCACCATGCTGTGATTTCATCAGGGTTAGAATGCAACATTATATTTAAGCATAAGTTGGTGATTCTTCTGTTTTAAGTCTACATAGAAAAGAACTGACATGAACTTTGTCCTTGTCGGTTTGTTCTGTTGTTGATGCGCAGTTGATGCGCAGCAGCACATACTGGGTATGGGTAGGATGCATCTTTTGCATTTGCCCAAATGTGCAACTAAGACAGCAGTCACTTTAGGGATTTGAAAGCATGTAAACTTAACATCGACCAATCAAGGCAATACAGAAATAATAGGGATAGGGACAAACAAAGTTTTTGTGCAGTCACCACCTCTATACAAGCGCTGTCCTTCAGGCCCAATTGACCTTAAGGAGACAGATTTGTGCCCTCTGACACTCAGTCTCATTCAGGGGACCTGTTTCACAGTCCAGGGTGACACAAGCCAGCATTGTCCAGTGATTCTACCCTTCAAAAAAAGCAACATTAAAAGTGCATTGTACTAAATTATTTAAGCAATACACCTGTGTGAGATGACATATCCCAGCTATCAGGCATCTTCAAAGGGCTTTCAGGATTGTGGTAGCTGTTTTGGCTTGGAATGGGAGGTTCACTCTGAGCACACAGTATATTAGCTGAACGTGGGCAGGCAAGCCTAATTGTGAGCCTAGAACAAAGGGCTTTGAAGGTTTGCCTGGGGAAACATATTGTGGGGAGGTTCAAAGGGGCGGGAAACCAACTGAGTCACACCCAATTTCCCATATCATTTTTAAGGATGATGAAGGAACACCATCTATGTTTGTGTAGTTCTGCTTGTAATGAACACAAAGGGATGGAATGACACAGTAAATATTAATTGCTCACGAAGAGACCAACCAGTCGACTGGTACTTCTGTAAGACAAATATCCCTCAAAGGGAGGAATTTTTTTTTGTCTGAGTAAATGGGTCCTTCTGTTGCTTTGTTGCCTGAAAGGTGAAATGTTTTGGACATGGACTTGAACACATTGTATAGAAGAGCAGCAACAGCCAGGGAGTAAACAGGACCCCATTCAATGCCCCTCTCAGTCTTCTGAGCCAAAGGTTTCTGAGCCAAAGGTATTTTGGCTGAGAAGGATGAACATCTCTCACAAGTAGTTGTATGCCATGTGACGTCTTGGGACATATGCCATATATTTCAGCTGGCAGCACAGGCAACATCACTTCAGTTTGACATCAACAAATACAATTTCCAAAAAGCTTTTTTTTTTCCTTTAATGGCTCTCTTTCCAAAAGCACAACATCAGCATCCATATACTTCAACACACCAATACAGCACAATTACAGAGCTTTTTCTCTCCATGGCAGCATTCTCCCTTTTGTTCAAACCCACAAGGAAGCATAGAAGAGAAACATTTCTCAAATATCACTGTCCTTGGGTATAAGTGAGCCTTACAAGAGCCAGAATTTGAAACTTTCAAGATGGGAGCTCTGTTCTCTGCCACTAAACTTCCACCTACGCTCTCCATGCCGGAGAGTCTTCTCGCTCAAGGGCGAGTTTTAGGCTCCAGAATCGCAGCTCTCAGCTCAGACCTCCTCTCATCTCCACACACAGCTGTGCTGCATGCTGGGATACCATTATGCCTCGGTCCGGCCCTCCCCATTGTATGCATATGCGAGTTAGAAGGAGATGTTAATAGATATCATTCTAGAAGCAGAAGAACACTGAGGTGACATGAGTTTATCCAGAAACCAGGATTCAGCTCTCCCAGCTGCACGTTGGAGTATGAACCATACCAGGCAGGTTAGAGGAGAGCCAGTGAGCTTGTGATCCAGGCTAGGATGCATTGGTCTTTCTCCATGGCGAAGTTCGTACTTTCTGGTCTCTCCTCAGTTGTGCAACAATAGCAATACATGGCCCACCAGGAGGTGTGTCCTCTATTATGCACTCAGGAATAAGCAGGCCAGACAAAGCAAAGCTCAGTGATTTCCCCACTGATAGAATATCCTCAAAATTCCTCTTCTGCAAACATGGACAAGCATCTAATTTCCATGTAATAACTATGCTATTTACCAGAGGGCAAGAGAGGAAAGCTAAGATTACATTTTAGATTAACATATAATATGAATGTATGAGTTTATACATGCACACAGATGCACTCATATACATACACTCACAGACATACACACACACACACACACACACACACAGGGAAATGCATTTCTGCTGTCAGTTATGGACTTGGCTGCAAATAGTGTCTCTGCATCGAGCTGCTGGCAGTAGAACTGCCAAGGAAACAATTTGGCAAGAAGTCTTCCTTCGGCATTGCATTCACGTCAATGTTCTCTCTGGATCCACACCAACTATCTCTGTAGAGCAGAGGCTCTGACCTGCTGGTGTGAAGAGCCTTGCAACTTGAAAGAACATACTCAGCGCCAACAGCATCAGAGTCAATCTTTAAGTGGGGGCGTGGAATAGGCAAGTTGTGTTGGAAGGCTGGGCTTGAATGGAGAGATGGCGACTATAGCTCTATAAGCGATCATTCTTGCATTACATTACATTACACTCATTCAGCAGATGCTCTTATCCAGAGCAACTTCCAGCTCAAAAGAACAGAAGTGTATCCATTCAAGCTGAATGTGCAACAGTGTCAGACCTTTCAAGCCCAGTGTCATCTTTTTTGTGTCTTTACAAGAAATATAAAAAATGCCTCCATGTAATTAACTAACTATTTTAACTAGACATGTAGTCCTTTAGCATTGCACTTTAACAAGAAACTAACCATACTCTTGAGGCATTCCAGCTGAAATTAAAGTACCTCTCTTTGTTACCTTGATGCTGGTCTTTCCTCCCTTTTTTCAACACGATTAACTTTGCTGCCTAACCAGGCAAAATGTCCTGGCAGAATTTTTCATTACACTCGATGAAGGCGCTGTCAACCAAGCTAGCAGTGGCTTAGGGTTCCTGCTGTTGATATTCATTTAGCAGTATGGATTTGGTGGCAGATTTTAACCCCCCCAAAAAAATGATTTAATCGTGGTAGTTTGTACTACTTGTGGTACTTTCTTTTGTGCAGGCTTCTTTTCCAGCTTGTGAAAGCAAAATATGCTATAACAAGTGTTGCAAGCTAAATCAACTGTGCAAACTATCATACAAACAGCAACATGCTTTTTTATTGGTTACTGTATGTACAATACAAAACATTTTTAAAAGGTTGTGTTGTGTGTGCTTGCTCTTTTACTGTAATTATCTTAGACAATGTTTTATAATAATCTTAATCTCAAAATGTAGGGACCAGGGTGCACCATGGGTGAAGAGAGGGGATTATCAAAGCTTCTTCTGACACAGCTTCTTCATATGTATTGTCACACCGACAGAAACAGTTGGCTTATGGGACAATGATATAAAATGATCCTTCAGTTGGTCCTTTCAGGAAATCAGGAAATCAGAGGCCATCTCTACTGCCGGGTGACTACCGGGTCTACCTAGGCCCAGATGAGCATGTACAAGAAACCATTCTCATGTCAAGGTGCTGAGCCTCTGTCAGCCCTGGAGAAGAGATACATGGCATCACCTGTATCTGCAGAGTTCACAACTGAACTCCATGAAGGTAATTCAGTTGACACAAAAAAGGCTGACTTAAAGTATTTGCCCATTTCACTATTTCATTTTTTACTTCAGTCATAAAATGCAGGCTTTTTATGTAAAGGAGTGTTTGCTTTTTGTCAGTCAACAGACTGCTCACTATACTGTATCAGTAAGTGCCTGCTTTCTGGGTAGGGAAAAGAAGAAACTTGATGCTGGATTGACTTGTTGTAAATGATCCAATATTGCTGAGTAATGCTGAGTAGAACAAATAACTTCTGGTCTAAGATGAAATTTTGTTCATCAAGACAGCAAACTCAACTCACTATAAATAACACATATGGGATGCGTTCCAATCAACTATTACAGCAAGTAGCGGTTTACCTTGAATACAACTGCAACCATTAATTCTTCCTCTGCGGATCCATATTACGGGACCCGTTTAATTACCACTGTATTGTACATTCACCTCGCGCTACAATATTCTGTATACCTCACCTCTGTGGCAGAGGATTCACTTCATTCACTTTGCGTTCGATGCGCATCGCAGATATTTAACAGTCAGCATATCAAGCAGCAGCCCTGAAGTCAGCTTTGATTCCCGACTGAGCCGGTAACTCGCTCAAATATTCATGGGGTAGTTGAGTGTACACTCAAGAGAGTTGACATTGCAGTGGGAAGCAATTAACTTTCCCCAACACTGACACTGCCGGGAAGAGGCCAGTTCCCTGCGTGACCTTGGCCGTGAGCTCACTGCCGCCTTTTCCTGTGCAGAGGATGGGTTTTCTGGGGGGGCAAGGGGGCGACCTCAACCAGGTCAGCGAACTGACAATGACAGCGCCTAGGGCTGTTTGGTGACAAATCATCAGGGCTTTACCTTATAGCTAACTTTTCTAAATTTTTGGTAATTTCTTGACATTGCACATGCCAAGAAGTACAGTGACCCAGTGAAAATGAACCATTCCGCTCTTTCACAGAGCAACTCTGGATGTACTTTGATTGAGATCAGTATGGAGAACTGTAAGCCCTGGAAGCACTCAGTGTTGGTTACATTGCTGTCACAAAGAAGCAGGGCACTGACTAACCTGTTTTAAACTCTGAGTACAAACCGTGCTACCTCCTTGAGTTTGTATCACCCTAAACACCACCCAATCAAACATTTATCCCAAAACAATTTTTCTGATCCTGTTTTTGTGATAAAGCAGGTAAAATCACACCATTTCCCCTGCTATTCTAACTATGAATGAAAGACAATTACCAGAACAAGCTGAATGTGGATATTACCATTCAAAAATCAGAAAAAACATCACTCTCCTTATAAACCCTCCAAAGGATTCTCAGCTAAGCCAAAGGATCAGATATGTGTTTTGCTCTTGTCAGTAAGTGGTGCCTTCATTCCTCCCTTGAGGCTCGTGATGAGCGAGGAAGGTTTGATGTTTCTTTGTGCTAAAGCATCTGACAGCCGAGCGTAGCAACACCCTCTTTGTTGACACATAAACCGCCAAAAAAAAAAAAAAGTCTCAACAGAGCCCAAACATAATAGTATTCAAAAGGCGAATGCACAGAGACGGTCACAAAGCAGAACATCCAAGATAACGGCTGCAAAAATGGCCTCTTCTGCTGAGGGGACACTTTTCCTTTGTGGATCGGGGAGCGCCGGTGCATCCACGGTTTTGAATTGCCAGGGACAAATAGAGAATGACAAGGGGAGTTTTAAAGGACGGAGATAAAGGAAAGGGTTCTTAATGAGCCGGACACAGAGAAACAGCACCGGGGGGGCCCTGGGTGTTGGACTTGTACAGTAATTGATTCTGGGACCAACCAGCCTGCGGAGGCACAATCAAGGAACATCAGTGTATCGGAACCAATATGTGTCCTGGTATCTTAGGCCCCGCATCAAGCAAAGGGGGACCACATGCCTCATTGAAATTCTGTAGTCACTAGAGCTATGAAACCAATGTTGTCACATTCTCTCTTTTTACAGAGGCAACATCATTTACTGCAGTTTGATGAACTAACACCAAATGCAGCTCTGCAGGGACATACTACATTCATTAAGTGCTTTACATTTGCTGTAATTATGAACTTATTATTACCTTATTATTTTTGCTTAAGATACCCAAGCTTACCTCACTCACATACTGTCCATTATGTCCACAGTTGGATATTATTGAGGTTCAGTACCATGCTGACAGGTACAACAGCACTGCCCCGCCCTGGAATCAAACCTGCAGCCACTGGATCACCTGTCCAATTCTCCAAAAAGCTATGCCACACCTCTGTTGGGAATGCTCTTATTCTATAACCTTACTCTGTACTTTCTGGCATGTGTGATGTAAGTTGGATGTGAACTGAACATGTGTGTGCACACTTTACTGTTGTGTACCAAAACATAATATGTTTATTAATATTTTTTTTATGAACAGAAATAACTATCATTTGCCCTGAGGGAACCAACCAGCCATAACCCATTTATATTGTGGAAGTCGTGCCGAGGAGAGTAAAGAGCAAGCATGTCCGAAAGTGCAGCGCGAGTTCGTGACGGACCTCACAGCTGAATAACAGTCACGCAGACAGCGCTCTCCGCTCCGCCACTCTCCGTGAGCGGAGAACCCGGCTTTTAATGAACAGCCAAGCTCCGGCTTAACCGAGGAGAGATAGCTCACAAAACAGACGCCCAGAATCATTAAGATAAAGAGGGAAATGCGAGGACCCTTCTCTGCTGGTAAAGAAGAAAAAAATTGGATCAGTTATTCCCTTTATTTGTCAGCTCTTATCGTTTCAATGTCATAGTCGGTGGGTTTCGGAGTATTAGTATTTTTTTTTCTTGTGATTTGTTGGTGTTGCTATGGCAAGTCAGGAATGACCGGCCTAAATAGCTGGACAGCAAAACTTCAAATGACGGTTATTTAAAAGTCCTTCCTTCTCATCACATAAGCACCAATTTATATGTTATTGAAGCATATTCTGTTAACATCCCTATAAAATTTATGCACTAAGAGAAAGGACCTGATATATTGTTAGTGTTATGAGTAATGAATATCTTTTAAATACCCAAAGCAACCCATTTTAATACGAACATAGTTAATGTGCTACTTGGATAGAGTTTTAAGGAAAAACAGAACTCAAAAATGCAGGTGAACCCACCTTACGTATTTTTCAGAGACCAACAAAGTATGGAAGAACCTGCAGGGCCTACATCTCCAGGAATCATTCAAGAAAATAGAAACTAATCAAATATTATCACCATTAACTTGTTCTGATATCAGTGATTGCCCAACAGAACAAAATTACTAATACTACACCATTGTTCCTTGCCGACATAACAGAAATGACTAGCGGTCTTAATGTCATGAAGACATCTTCAAAATCAAGAAATTGTCTACACAGACTATTTTTATAGTGTACTCCTTATGTTTACAATTGATATTAGATATAAAAAAATGACCTAGCAATTACCTGATGTACTTAACAAGAGAGGAGAAGGTTAGAGAGAATTTGTGGGGAGGAGGACAACATGTCCTATTAAAATTCCAGGCAAAATAAAATGCAAATGTGAAAATGCAAACGGTTTATGGAGGACACCAGTGAAGCAATATGAATATCCACTGTGCTGCGATGTGGACAAAAGCAGCAATGAATATGATATTCCTCGGACAGTGTCTACAGCACAACGAATCAACAGCCAAATAATAATCAACTCCGACACAAAGTAAATCATCTTGCAAATTCAGAGCTTTCATTATTGCAGAAAAAGAGATTGATTTTAAACCCTACAAAATAAGCTAATAATATTGACCTAGATTTCAAGCCCTGCACAACAGCAGCGTGTTCAATAAACAGAATGAGAATGGAACGTTAATGAAATATTATGAAGTCGAGAATTAGCCCTGCTGAATTGTTTGTGGGATAACTCTTAGCAGGGGTGCTGATGGGAAGCTCAGAGACAAAGGCCATGGATCAATGATGTTCAGCCGATTACTTTGATGATGATGATGATGATGGTGTGTGTGTGCGTGTGTGTGTGTGTTTACAAAACCTTTAAAAGGGAGATACAGTACATGAATTCAGATTCTAGGTATGAAGCATCACAAATTTATGCCAGTGGCCTTGCCTTGTTTCTTTGATAGCCAAACAAGCAAAACTGCTTTGAGAAATCAAATGTATTCCCTTCAGACAGTCTCCAAGTGCTAGAATGCTAAAAAACACTGCTCAATGCGGAAACATTTGAGATATGGGCCCTGTTGAACGCAACTACTCAAATCATTAAATTAAGGGTTTGCTTTGAAGTGAGGAGTATAAGGTCACGCAATCACAGGGGCAGGTTTAATTAAAGGTCGCAGCGAGTGGGTGAGAGGACACCATACAGGGGAGCTCCATTCACCCTTTTTGGAGCCAGGGGGGAGAGAGAATTTCCCTGCGTATCCCTCTGTGGCCCTGGACACCATCCAACCCATGGGGTCAATGCAATGAGAGAGCAAATTGCATTTCAAGAGTTTGGCCGCTCTCTTAATAACCTGCCCAAGTTCACCACAACAGATCAGGGGACGTGATGGTCTGGGATCTGTTGTGAGGTTTAACAATGTGAGAGCACCAGTGTCAGTGTCACCCACTGGTGCCCAAAAAGGACAACTCAGGTCTTCACACTTCAAATCCCATAGCCCCTACTACATACAGATGTATGTGTGTGGGTGTGTGTGTATGTGTGTATATATGTTGAGTTTCTTCTTTTTTTGTCTTGCATGAGTGGCTCTGGTTCTGTGATGGACTTGGAATTGAAATTTGAAATGTTTTCAGCACATCTCATTATTCTATTAAGTACTGATCTTTATGGAGCACTGTAATAACAGTCATTTATTTCAAGACATCCCAGCAGGTAGTGATTAGGAATTATTGTTATCCAACTAACTGTTAAAAAGAATGGTTGGGTGGGGAGCTCTGGGAAATTTGTACCAACTTGCTGTACTACTTCCCCGCAAGAAAATAATAAAAGCTTTGAAAAGGAATTACTGACCCTTCATAACCCTGTCAAACTCAGGACCCCATGACTCCCCAGAAGAAGAGAGGGAATAAAAACTAAATGACTGCTTTTGGGAACCATGGAAGGTTTTTTTCCTGTCAAATGTTTAAGGAAACATTTTGATGGTGTGCTTTCTCTTTGGAACGTAAACACTTTTATTCCAGGAACGCATTAACTATGGACTGAGTAACAGGAAACTGCTTTCATAACTGCTTTTGAACCCAGGTTTTGTTTTCAAACTGTGTCTGAACAAGTTACTTTGCACAGACAATTGAAGTATGCCGTTTCATAGACATAGGTCAACACTTCACATTAAATTCACCTTATACCAATGCATCAGTACTATAATTACTTCAACAGTAAGTAAAAAATGTTACTTAGCCCCATAGTAATAAGTGGGGAATTTAACTAGAACAAGGTACATAAGTGCATATAAGATACAGATTCAGAAAACATCAGACAACATTTGAACAAAAGCAGCAATGGATACCAGTGCAGCAATGATCATAGCTAAAAGTGCTTCAGTAATTACAACTCCAGTGACATAACTGTCAATGAATGATTTTGTTCTGTAATACCCTTGATGTGGCATCAAGAAAAGACTAAAATGTGCATGTATCCGGCAGCTGAGTATGGCTAGTGACTAACTGTTTGTAGATACAGAGGAGACATTCCCTTCCTTGCTTGCCAGGCCAGAAACAGTTTCAAAAATGATGTAGGCAGTTTCCAGTCTACAAGTGTCTTCCAGTGTAGGTAAAGGAGTGGAGGTTACTCATGGGTCGCAGATGCATTTACAGATCTGTTCATGGATTTCAAAGTCTTGTATTCTCCTTATTGAACATTCTGGATCATAAAGACCATAGACCCTGTTAATTCATTATGTGTTAGTCAATGATCATTTAACTCACCATCCGGTGACCAATCAAAGTGAAATGTCTCTTGAAAATGTAGCCAGGGAATAGATCAATGCAAGGATGGAGAAAAGAAGAGGAAAAAATAGCAGAGGTCTGTGCTAGTTAAGCTCTGCAGCCCTGAAGTTCTTTGAGGACAGTGAAAATTTCTTTCTCTGAACATCAGTTCAGAGAAGGTGGGTGACCATGAAGAGCCCCAATTAAAAGCCTGGTAGGTGTGTGCTCAACAGGTGCTGAAATTTCACATCACAAATGCTTTGCATGAAATGATTGCATTACAGCTGTGGGAGAGAAAATTAAATCAGCAGGATGCACATAACATGTAATATGATAAGCTTAGCGCATTATTCTGCCCCCTTGCTAGACTGATAATGACTTGGAAATAGAAGTACATCCTTTTCATTTTTGAATCTTGGATGAGCAAGCAGACCACTGTGTGTGAGACACCCCTGTTGTATAACTACACAATTCATTTGCATGGGTGATGCCCTTATGGCTTACAATTATTTTGCAGCCAAACCCACTGCTGACACACTGTTGAATAAATTGGAGCTGAATCTTTGGTGCTGCTCAGTCACATGACCGTGTTAAATCCAAGCCGTAACGGTGCCTCCTGTTCAGTAGCAAACAATTCTCACATCACACTTTTGTCTGAGATTCACAATCTGTATTAACAAAACCCACCAAAAAATACAAGGGTGCCTCAGAAAGTAGGACCGGCTCACGACTGGCCGGTGCGGCGGGATCATTCGGCATTCACCCGGTAGCCCCTTGAAGCCTCGGCGCGGCTGACAGCTCCGCGAAGCTCCGCTCAGCCATGAGCCGGTGCTTCACCTAAAACTGCCTCTTAAAACATTTACGAGATCTCGCGCTCCATTTCTCCCGGGCCGTCGTTGGGTTCCAGCGCTTAATCCCCTTCCGTGCAGCGATGCTCAGACAATTAGAGCTGGAGAGGCGGCTAATTGGTCAACTCGATACGTGTGACCGGGAAAGGGGTATTTTATTGCCGTCGCACACTCCATAAAAGGCACTCTACTTCATCCTGCTCCTGAGATGACACAACTGTATCTGTAATGACAGAGGGATGTAGGAAATGTAAGTGTTTCAAGAGGCATTGATGGATTCGTATAGCACCAAATGTTCACTCACACACCTGCGGTGGGCCTTACAGTGTGCAACAGCACAACCAAAGGGTAGCTTTTGTTCTCCCAGGCCACAGTATCAAAGCTCTGCTTTCCTGGATTTGTTAGGCGTTTCCTCTGTCCCAACATCTGGACTTCTCCTTCTGAGGAGGGATCTAGTTTGCAAAGTGAAGCCAGAACAGAAGTAAAATGGTTGTCAAATCTAGCGATAGCGTCAGTAACAATGCCCTGCCATACGCTTAGGTATACAGTATGGGAGGGTTCTTGTTGATGGGAAAATCTGTTCTTATGTTTTACTGCTGTTACTGTCTTCACCGCTTTTACATTAGCACTGTTCAGCTTGTAGACTCTAATTCAGTCTGGTTTATGATTTAGTGTCTGTGCAGCTAATTGCCTAACCCTATCTAATGCACTTGAACTAATTCATTCTTGGTAGGAGCGCTTGCCAATAAAAGTGAATGTTATTGTTGTTACTGTTCCTGTGACATGCATGTAGCATATCATACCATGTTAGCCTTGAAAGTCAGTCTGGACAAGGGCATCTACCAAGGTAAATAAATAAATAAACAGTGGTGGTAATTATTAATAATGAGAACTTGCTTCTGTTGCATGATATCTTCTGGAACATTGTAAACGCAGTGGGTTTCCCCTATTCCATCACGCCCCTGTCATGTTGCACTTAGAGGAGCGGTTTACTAATTAAGGGGAATCACACTGACACTTCCCTTGTAGTGTTTTCACAGCTGCATTATCGCAGCGAACAAGGGCAGACCACTCGGTGTCCCCCCTGCAGACGGAACAAAGTTGGAGATCCGCTATCTGGATATCACCGCAGGAAGCTGAGGAAGTGCATGCATCAGGTAGGGAATTAGGCTTTCAAAAGCACTGAGAATATTTACGAGATGAAGCAACATACAAATGCCATATCGTCTCTCCATCTGGGAAAAACAGTATTTCATCTTAAGGTGAGCACGTTCCCTTTCCTGTTGCTAAATAAAAGCATGGAGAACCTTAATCTAGACATGAAGTCAATATCGCAGCCTTGAGACAACACGCATCAATCACCTTAAACCAGCCATGACTTCTGTGCCAAAACAGAGAAATGCAATTGACAAACTGCATTAATTTTCTGAGAAATGAATCATTCTGTCTTCAGATCTAGACTTCCAATGAACCGGTTGTATTCAACATAAGTTTAATCCAATATGGGCTCTCACCGCAAGATAGAAGACCTCCTGGGAAAACAATTTTGCTGCTGGAAGTGGTGTTAGTGAGCCAGTAGGTGGCATTCTTCCCACTGGAACTCTGGGGATTTGTCCTGGTCTCCTCCACCCCCACCCCCCCCACCCCAAAAAAAACTGCTAGTCTTTATCTGCCCCTATCAGTTGATTGGCCTCACAATCCCTGACATTTGCCCACCCACTTTAATTCACTACAAAGAGAGAATTGAGTTCTCAGTTGACCATTCTGGTCAAATAAAGAAAATATAACTTGCAGTCAAACGCAGATGACATGGTTGAGTGGGAGAGTCCTTTGTTGAGGTATTCCACATGGAAACTTCTACGAGTTCTAAGTTCATCTACTGGCCCATTCCACTTTCCATTTGACTCTGCTGCAATTCCCACCCCCCCCATGATTCAGCGAGACAGTGAGAAATCAGCGCCATTTTCGCAGACGCACAACAAGGGCACTCGATCCCCAGCGATAAGGGCCCACGCCCACTCGTTCGCCCCTGAACCACGCCCCACGCCCAGTGAGAGCTGTGAGCTTGAGATTACAGGGGCGGGGCTAATTAGACAGCACCATTGACGAGCAGCTGAAAGGACAGGCTCTGTTTTAACCTTCCTCAGCTCTGAAGGGACTACGCCGAGGGATGGATTCCATCTGCTTCTGCCCTGTTCTGAAAAGGGCAGCGTGAGAATTGTCAAAGCAACGCTGCATATCACAGGGATTGTGTCAATTAAATACGAACCTTTTCCTTTAGCATGCTTGGTAAAGACAGGAATGGGTGTTCGCCGCTGTATGAGAATTTCAGATATCACATATACAGTACCAGTAAAAAGTTTGAACATACCTGATTAAGATAATGGGAAACATACATTCAAAGATCTTTTGATCTAAAGACTTATGCCTAAATGCTTGAAATTTGTTTCTTAGACAAATATAAATAGTGAAATTGAAGCCTATGTATGAATTTCTTTCCAAAAAAAAAGAATTTAAAAAAATATTTTTGGATACATTGAAGAATCTAAATTATAAGATAACATTTTTGGTCACGGCATAATTCCATTTGTGTTGTTTCATAGTTTTCATATCTTTACTATAATTCTAAAATGTTAAAAATAATGAAGGAAAATGTGTGTCCAAACTTTTGACTGGTACTGTATATACATTATAGAATTATACATCTCTATCTGACATCTGTAATGTAAAATTTTTTAATATGGAACTTAAAATTCATATTAAAATTGGATTATATATCACTGCCATCATTTTTGGAAATGGTTATCTCACAATGCGAATCCTACTGGAGATGTAAGATAACATTAAATTTGGCAATTATACTACTGTATTTATATTGTACCTGCAATTTAACTTCCTGTAAGAGCTTCCTATCTAATTTTCAGGAATCACACAGGAGAAGCAAATAACTTGCCCCTCCTCTAACCCCAACCCTAAACCTAACTCTACCTCAATCCCAAAAATTTACATATTTCAATGTGTACTCATAGATCAAGCATTTATACAGTGATTAAAATGCATACTGTAAATATGAAGTGTGGCAGAATAAGCATTTTCACATTAATTAAAAATTATTTAGAAATGCCAGCTTGAGTATGAAGCCCTGTTTTTTGGGGGTTGCTGAATTACAATGACTGCAATATCAATATCCTCCAGGGCATGAACCCTTTTCTTGATCTGACACAGCCATTGTGACCTGTTGGACAGAGAAATCGATACAAATACAAAGTGTTTAATAACAGCATCACACAACCCTAATCTCATCTGTCACGAAGAAAGCATCACACATTTTATTGCCAATGGGGCTGGGCTTCAGCGCTTAAGAGAAGATCCTTCTGCTTTGATCAAGGAGCACCCTCTAGTGTTCAGATAGAAAGAAGTACTCTGAAGCTCGTGAGGTGGTGAAACAAAGATGGATGAATGGCCTCAATGGAAGTTGGTGTGGGATTCGCTTTTAAGCATTTTGGTATCACGTATTAACTGTCACCTGTATATTTCTGGCTGTTTCATTTAATTGTGCAGTTCTGTTTTGTAGGAATGTAAATTCCCTGCAAAGGGTAGAGGTACCTTGTAAATAAAACACACCAAAATGATGCAACCACTTGACTTTTTAGGTATTAGAGGGTCATGCCATGTGGAGTGAAGTCAGTACATACAGACCAAAGGGAATAGGGCTGTATATTGTGTTGTAAAATGACCATTTGCTTAAAGGTCAGTGTAGAATATGTTGTGTACCACAAATATGTGATCAGCTTCTCTTGTAAATTAGAGCATGATTGCATATAACACTGCACATAAATTGTATATAATTGCATATATGTACATCACTATCCAAGTGAGCTGTGCACAACATCATCATGATGAAAAGACTAAACAAAATCAAGTGCAATCAACAAACATGGAATGAGGCCTCTATAACCAAGATAATTGGCGTCAAAAGGAAGAAATACTTTAGTGATCAACCTGAGTGGACTGATAGTACAGTCCTCAGAGAGACCCCCCCGCCGCATATGTGTAATGAAATGGAATGGTCCAAATGAACATGACCCAAGTTCAGAGCCAGCCATCGTCAGCTTGTTGTGCCCCTCCATAGCAGCTGCCGGACCTGTCACTCTCCATGACAGGGACAGGGAAGCCATTAGTACCTCTTCTCTCTGGTTAAGCGTACATGGCTGTTTCCTGAGAGGCCGAGATCCTGTTAAATATTCCTGAAGGGCCTATGACTCACCGCGCCAGTAGAGAAGAATAGGTTTGCGATTACAACGGCTGAATAGGCTCCTCCAGCTGCACAGTATTTCTTTGTGCGCTTTATACCCCCAAATAATGACTTATCATAAGTCTTTTTCTCCGCATTTAATAAGTTCCATTGATGGAGTGCGGAGGAGATTGTGACAGCACTCGGAAAACGAATCAGGGAAAATTACTGCCTCTGAGACTTCTGTGGGGAAAAAGGTGGAGCTGTGCCCATTTCTGCACTGACGCCTGACAGTGTGGACCTTGGCTATGCAGTTAAATTGCTCTGTTGTGGCCCAGCTCACCCCCTGCTGGTGGGAGGTATATTGGATGTTTTTTTTTTCTGCGCAGTGATGAGGACAGAGTCATTTGTGAGGTGGCTGCAGGTTCACACACCACCACTGTGAACATGTGATGCAGCAAATTCTCATACTGGCTCTCTTTATCTTGGGTTCAGATTTGCATGTCCCAAGTGTCAGTGTTCTAGATTCCCACATATTAGTCTCCACATATTATTTCAATGCTCAGTGGAGTGCTCCAGAGACACAGCAAGAAGGCATTGTTAAACTGCAGACATATTAGCACACGCTCAGACCACTTGCTGGGCAATTAAGATAGATATTCACAAAATATTTGGACTCCTCCTCTAATTATCTGCCTTTGCTCCCTCTGAGCTTATAGCTGTTCATTTCAGCTGTTGTCAGATAATTAGTTCTGAAGGCTACTTCCGCCCTGCCCCGCCCCGCCCCCTGCTCCTCCACCCTCTCACTGTTTTTCCTCCTCCCCCTCAGCCCTGTAAATCTGCTTACACAGGCCTCAGGTCTCAGGTCACTAGAGAGTATGCAGGTAACTTAGCTCTTTCTCTCTCTACATCAATGCCTGCATCATGCTATCATGCCTTTGAAATAGCTTCTCATAGGATATAAATGTTTACTAAATTCTAAGCAGATCATTTCAAAGAGGTCATGTTTATATAAGAGAACTATAGAAAGTAATGCATGAAATCGTGTGTGTGCATGCGTGTGTGTGTGCGTGCGTCTGCCTGTGAAGACAGATCCAACTGCCCCTGTCTAAATCGTTAAATTAATCACTTAATTAAATATAAGGACTCCTCCTCATTTGTTGAACTTCATTGATAGCGGTGGTGAGCTTTCATGTTCTGCTCTGTGACAGATGCATAATTCACGGGGGCACGAGCTCTCAGTCCTGACCAGAGGGGTCACCCGCAGCCCGTGACCGCGGTGTCACCTCCGCACCAGCGCCAGCCCGGCTTGTCGTGTCCATCGTTTTGCCGCCGACAGCTTTTCCCCCATTTAAACCGGGAAAAGGTCAGAGCCGCTGAATTATGCTGATGCGCTGGCGGAGTCTCCTCGCGGTGGCGGCTCATTACGGCTGTATCAGGAGTGGCAGCTTCCTCGGGGCCTTGCTCCAATAGGCCCATAAGATAGCGTGCCGCTTAAATGAGCTCAGACGGCACAAACTAATGAGTGCAGGAATCTGAAAGGATGAGTGGGTCAACAGAGCGGGTGGTCGGGACACATGTGCTTGTCCATTGGCTGACCATCGGTTGGTCATCAGATGTCACTTTTCTGATAGAGACCTTATCAAATGAATTTTCTTCCCAATAGATGCAGATCATTGGATAAGAAAACCTGAGACTGTCTCCTACACCTCCAAAACTTAAATGACCAATGTTGAGGTTGAATGACCAGAGGTTGTCCAGTTACTAAGCATGAGAGAAAGGAACATGGAAAATAGGGCTTTACAGTGACATGTGGTGCGCAACAAAGCTCTGAGAGAAAATTCACTGAAATTCCCTGAAAACACAGCTCTGACAGTCTTGTTGTGACACAGGCTGCTTCAAAGTCACCTTGCCAGCTAGAGTAAAAAAAAAAGAACGGACATTTTAAGGGATTCAGACGGAGTGCTCCTTTTTTTGTTTGTTTGTTTTTCTCCCTGTTTGCATTTTGGCACGATGCACTGAAACCTGTCTCATCCTCTGCTAAAGCACTGGCGCACCAGCTTCACTTTAATCAACCAGAAGGTCTCTTAGGAGTGCACGCTGACAGAGTGCATGCATTTTATGGCTGTTGGAGGGAGATTTCTAAAGGTCTGCACACCTTGTGTACAAAAGACAGCTGAAATGACCCTCACCATCCATTAAGACTTTCCCTGCTAATCCAGAAAGGAGGCCGAAATAAATGTGTTATTAGCTTTAGGGCTTGTAGCATCCGTGAACACGACCCCAAAGCGGGTCCCTCACTTTTCAAAGGTCTGTCATGCTGCTGATACCCAGGGCACATGCTCTGTGAAATTCTCCCGTGACTGCATCAAATGGATTGGTTGATAAAAAAAAAAAAAGAACTAACCCAGACTGGTTTCTGTGTGAGCAGAAAGACAGCATGCTTTTCTATTCTTCTTCATGTGTTAATGCTGCAGTGAAGGGAGGAATCCAGGGACAGAAAAACCATCCTATTCTGGCCTTGTGGAGCCAATGAAAAAAGTGGTTGAATATAATGGTGCACATAAGCTGCCATCAGACAAACTGAGGAGACTCATTCTTAATAGATTCAATATTATGCCATAATGTAATGCAATTCAAATGACTTGAATAGCATATAAGATTATATGCAATTTAATTTGATTCAGCACAATAATTGTACGCAAAATTCAAATTACTGGAATATTGTATTAAATTGTATGCAATTTGGTTATATCTGCAGTGTAGCGAAATCTGATGAGACAGCAAAAAATGACTAATTTCCTTAGGTCTTCATTGCTGTCTGCTCCATGGTCCCGGCAATTCCACACTTCCGCCATCTGGTATCCTCAGTGGTGCTGTCCAAAGTGCTACCAGTGTAGACCCACCCTCACCCCTCACCCAGTGGAGGACCAAGCCTGGCTGCTAGAGGACACCACGAACACAGAGGGAGATCACCGCAGTAGTAGACAATATTTTCAGAGATATTGCACTTCCAGGGACCCAATTAAGCAAGAGCCTTTTCAGGAGATATCGTACAACAGTCGAATTTATGGTTCTGAAGAAAAACAGAAGCTGTTTCTCCAAGTTGCCCTTCCCACACACCTTGAGCGTGTGGAGGGTCTGATCCTTCTTAATGATAAAGTGCTGAAACAGCTATATTTTTGTGGTACATCAGCAGGGATTTTTTTTTCCTTTCAGTGCTTACAGCACTGAGGCCTGCCTGCCACAAACACACCTCAGCCTCAACAGAACCGTTTTCATGAATGGGAGGAAGCAAACTAATCAGTTTCATCGAATACAAAGACTGCAAGCAATTCTCAATAAGTCAACTGAGGTTCCACTACATGGATTTAGGTACGTGTAAACATACACACACAAACTCATTATATATAACCACCCATAAGTGACAAGATCATATATCAGTTGGGCGGAATTAAACATCAATAACTTATTCAGACACACACTCTCACATACTCATACAATCCAAGGTTAAAACTGATCAGGCCCCAGTAGGGCAATAAAGACATTAAAAATTCTCTTCAGTCAAAAACCACAGCGCAGCTGGTCATCACTGAACCAATGATCTTATTGTTTCACTTCATCATTAACGTGTCAAGCCATTTGATATATCCTTTGGAGTGTAAAGTGCCTGTGGGGAAATATGGGCACGCTGCCCCTCCAGTTCATTCCAGCTCGGTTTACAGTGTACCTGCTGTTGGCACTTGGCCCAGGAGCGACGGGTGTATCGGTGAGAGTCCTCCATCGATGACCAGAGGGTAGCAGCGCTCCAGCTGATACGCTCTCTGCACCATTGGCTGTGATAAGCGCACACTGAGAGCTTAAGCTTGCGATGCACATCAGTTCCGTCCTAATCCAGAGCCTGTGTGTCACTTTCCTTGGAACCATGGAAATGATGATAAGCTTTAAGGTGTTATTAGCTGTGAGGGAGTTTAAGAATAACCTTCAGGACCTGGTGCAGTCAAGACGATTCTGTTTACAGCTCCCAAGTAGCGCAGCGGTAAAAGCGTGCATTGAGTGCAAGCTGAGCTCTATTTCCCGGGGTCAATTTCCAACTGGATGCATTCCGCCGGGGGTAAGGGTGGGTACACCAGCAGGGTTTGCTCCTCTGACTGCTCTCAGGCACCCTATTGATTTGTCAGGTGCCTGTTAGTTGCTCATGTAATGTCAGTATTGGGCTGTGTGACTTTTAGAGAAAAACAGCCATTGGCTACATGTAGGTGTATCGGAGGATTGCAATTGGTTCACCTCGGCACTCCTGCATTACCTCAACACTCCTGTTGCAGTGAGATGAACTACTATTCAGTTGACAATTCCAAAATAGGGTTGCATAAAAAGAGGAAAAGAGGATTCTGTTTAGTGACCCCTGTGAGTATATGCAAGATGGTGCCTAACGCCACTGATCCAACCCCTTTACAGCTGACCTCACAGCTGCTGTGACGCAAACACAAGAAACATCCCCCTACCCAAAGCGATTGCTGTCCATTCTGCATCACACACACGTCTGCATACAAGCAACTGGAACCCTTAGCACAGCTGATACTCTTGTGACCTGGACAAACTGAGATGCTGCTCTGCTGTTGTCCGGCCAGAGCTAAAATTCTTTTTAGGGTGAAAAGTAGGTAAAGACAGAAGGGGCAAAGGGAATAGCTGAGTGGAAAATTCCACTGTGGACCACGTGGAGCTGTTTCAGACCACATTATTTTCATCCTGACCTCTCTCTGCTGTCTCCCTTTCTCACAGTGAGAGAAAAAGAGAAGGAGATGGAGGTGAGCGAGTGGAATTTGGGCTGTCTTGCTCTTGTATGAAAGTGAATGGCAAATTAGAACAATCCAATCACTCGTTTGCTTCAACACACACACGCACATGAGCACGCATGCACGCACACACACACGTACACATATCCTATTATCCAAATCATCCTCAGTGCAGAATAGTAAACTTTCCCAGGAAAAAACTATTTGTGTCAGAACTGGTGAAAAACAAAAGCATGATTTATGCCCTGAAGCTTCATTTCAGCTCCTCCACCATCCTCTGTGCTTTTCTCAGGGGCTGGTCTGAGCGGAGGCTGGACTGCTGCTCCGGCGCTGATATGCAAGTATAATCTGCCCCAGGGTTCACAGTGCCGTCTGACGCAGTCAGAGATGAGGCGATGTAATCGCGGTGACCTTCGCCTCTCAGACGTGCCGCGCTCTCCCCATCCCTTCAACATCCCAGGAACGGAGTCACCGGCAAGCCTGGGTTACTGCAGTACCTTCCCTGAGCCAATCACAGTCAATACCCCCCACCCCCACCCCCCATGACAAACCCAGCACTGGCTGTCCTAACCTGACCCCTCACCTTTGACCGTCCACTTTCAGTTAAAAGGAAGAATTGGAACTGTGCGGCAGTTTCAATGGGATGAGTGACTTCTAGCCTGGGTATGTTACTTCTAGGCCACATTCAGCTGTCCTGCAATTGATTTTACAGAGAAAATGTAATCAGTTCTGTCCTGGGGACACACACACACTCAGTTCTATGACATAAATGTTGAGGATGAACCCTACATAACCTGACCAGCTACATCTGGCTACACGAGTTGCATAGGGCAGAGTACATTTTCCAGTCTGGAGTTCGGCTTGATGGAGGACGCACAGTCAGGGTCAGATAAATACAGCGGCCAGAAAGCCAATCCAATCTGATTTGTAAGATGCTGCTGAGAATTCGGCAACTAAAAAAGCCACCGCACATTGCGGCTGCTGTTCTTACCCTTATTTACCCTGCAGTGTCCTGGAAAATAACACTGTTACCAGCCTCATTTCCACCGCAGTGAGTCTCCATTTCCCGTTGCTTTGGTGCTCTCCTGTGCCATCTCTCCCCCGTATGCTGATCATATTAACTGCATGGTGGGGGCTGTTGGAGCAGTGAGCACAGCAGCATAGAGGAAAATTGGTTAATTATATCAAGAAGGTTTACACACCTTGTTACGGGACCAGGGGAGTGGTGGTAGAAAGGTGCTATATGCCTGCAGAGTTCCTTGGCGGACTGAAATCAGGCCACATCTTCCAGCCAGCCCACAATGAACTCTCACCTGGCTTATTTAAGGCTCCCAGTCTCTCAATGGGGGTGAAGTACCACTGAGGGAAAAGCATGGAGGGAGTGAGCAGTGTCTGACCTGCACTGATGATCAAATCTGTGTACCAAATAATTTTGCATAAGAAACTGCATTGGTGTTTGATCCTGGATTGTGTTTGACTATGCTCTTGCCTACTGACTTGGATTTGTCTGTTGCGGTGGGAACCAGCTTAACTGGCCAGTAATAGAGAGGGACTGAGGGAGGTGCAAGTAGGATCCAAAGGGAGTTAGGATTTGTTCTCTCTTTTTTGCTTGTTGTTGTTTTTTGCTGTTGCTGTGGGCAGTGCATACCTGTCACAATAAGTCCTTCGGTCCTTTTTTTGTATTACGTTGTGTTTGTGCAATAAAATGATGCACCAATCTCATGTCCCACCTCTGATCTTGTCACAGTCTTATAAGATTATACTAGGAAGAGAAACTAGCTAGTGTAGAGTGTTCTGAATGTGTGGATGAATTACCTGAACGTTATATTGCCCCCCAGGTAAAAAACCCAGGTTGCTGCACTGAAATAAGTGTTTATCATCCAAAATGACAACAGAGCCATTATCTGATAGAACACATCAGGAACGTCTTTGTGACCCATGAGCTCTTCCTCCAGGATCTAGTTGCTGATTTATATGCAGTGCCCTGTCCCCACTACCTACGGGAACAAAGAAAAAGAGGGAGCAGGCTGGCCCTTACTTTCCGAGATCAGTCCCAATGTCCTCCTCTTGTGCCGGTGACTAGCATGTAACTAGCAGAAATCTATTTCTTTTCCATGTCAGATCGAATCACTTTCAGCCCAAACAAGAACGTGACAGAGGATACTGCAATGGAGGGAGGGAGGGGGGAGAGAGAGAGAGAGCTCCATTCCAGGCTATCAACCCTATTCATGAGGCATTAATGACCCCAAACCTTGCATGTTTATCTCCTTGAGATGCAATACAAAGCTGTTCAGCACTCAGTGTTAGGTGACCCTTTGCAAGTGAATCTTCTTTTTCATAGTGTAGTTTAATAGTGTAGTTAACCAATTAGTTTACTCGCAAAACTGCAAGTAATGTCTTTTCCCACTACACATCAATATCAGTTGAGATATCACCACCTGGCAATATCAGTGCAAGAATGATTAACAATTGTCTTGAGAGGAGCCTCCATACTTTGTTTATATTATACAGAGAGCACAGAAATCCAAAAACCACTGCGACAGAACGTCTGTAAGTCAATCACTTTATCTACCACAAGAGAAGGCTTGTGCGGGATCTGTCGCCCTCCAGTGGCTAATAAGTGAAGATACACTGCGACTTATCCTTTATTTCACTGGAGGATTGGTCAGGTGCACACATCACCTGCACAACATCGATTTATGCTTCCTTGATTAAGACAGCAGGGACACTGAATATGCTCGTTCTTACATAATAGTTTCGGCTTAAATACCTGAACTTAAACTCTTGCGGAAAGGTACTCCAGGAAACGTGTTTGGGTGGATGGAGCAAGCACAAACACATAGCTCTACAATAAATCAATGCCCCTGATACTGCCAATTTGTAAAGTATCAGTACATCCAACCAAACACATTCTGAGTCTTGTTTTCTCATAGCAGAACAACCCGAAGTGCCTTTTGATGAACGACACTGCGCGAATCCACCTTTTAACGTCAGGACCATCAGTATGTTTTATCATGAACCATTTTATCAGTGGTGTATTATATTAATTATTATTGACTATTATGTTAAGCATTACATTACTTACATTTCTTTAAATTGCAATAATGAAACTAAATGAAGCCAGTAACGTGAAGCAATCCTTTTTCATCCGTAACTCGAGCTCTAGACAGCGTTAGGACACAACTACATTACCCAGAAGCCCAGACACCCGGTCGTATGGCTTCACGTGAAAAAATATCAAGTGACCGTTTTACGATCAGTCATATGATTAATGTACCGTGGCTAAGATAGACCGTTTTGTAGGTAAAGGTTTTCTATAGGTGAGGTTACTGCGCAAAATTAACGTGGGGACCAAGCAAATACCTGCGTGAGGTAATGCCACACTGATCCTTTAGACTATCAGTACAGTATGAGAGGTTGACTGTCACGGACATCACTATGATTGGCCACACAAGAAAGTTCTACGGCACTTCCTACAATACTTTTATTATACTACCACTGTGTTTCAACCCGATCCAATACAATCCTGTCGTACACTTGTTTATTTTTCACACAATTAATATGTCATCGGAGGGGAATCCATAGTCAGACCGTAGAACACTGCAAAAGGCATTTTTAGACAGTTGGTTTTCTGTGCTGTCAGTTCCTTCGCTTCCAGCTCCGTCCATTACACTGTTGCGATCACACTACGGACATTAAGACTTTAAGAGTATAAACCACCCTCGTAAACCAGAATTAACTTCCGTACAGCAGGGATCTGAGTTCAATCCCTTCGCGAAGTCCACAAGACAAGGATTACTTGTCCAATACCCAGGGATGGAATACTTTCCCACTTTTATCGTCCTCCTGGCGAGTTTCTTGCTTCGGAGTTCCTTTGCTTTCCAACCACCAAATGTCATTATCCTCTTCGCGGATGATTTGGGATTGGGAGATTTGGGCTGTTATGGGCATCCGAGTTCGTTAACTCCTAATTTGGATAAAATAGCAGCCAAAGGGCTGCGTTTCACCGACTTCTACAGCGCCAGTCCTGCATGTAGTCCTTCCAGGTATATACTTATCTTTCAAAACTGCCACTACAATGGTGCGGGGCAATTAGTGCGACATCGTTGTTTGAACTGCCATTGTCTGACAACTGCATCAATAAATTTGACTTCAAACCTCATATGTATTTCTCTGCTATATTGGGAAAAAAAAAGACATTAGTTGATATCTTCCTTTTACTTACCTTTTCTGCCAAGAAAAATAGCCCACAATAAGGCAAATTCAAGATAACCCAGATGAGTGTGCATGTTTGTTCATCGTTCTGTTAATGTATGTAATAAATTTAGATTTTTGTGTAGTGCAGTAGCGGTGTCATTTTTATGCAGATGCACCACAGAAAAAAAAAAAAGAATTTCATTCGGCTGTTTTGATGTACGTACTGCCATCTGTTGTACAGAGCAGCGTTGATAACGGGACGCTACCAGACCCGTTCTGGAATATACCCGGGTGTGTTCTATCCGGGCTCCAGGGGAGGGCTCCCTCTGAATGAGACCACCATAGCAGAGGTGCTGAAGCCTCTGGGATATGCTACCGCCGTCATTGGCAAATGGCACCTTGGTGTGGGGCCAGACAGGATGTACCTCCCAACCAATCAGGGCTTTGATCACTATCTCGGCATACCCTACTCCCATGACCAGGTAAGTCAGAACTGCTAAGCTATTTTCTTATTCTTCATTGAGGGCAAAAGCCACAGGTCACCATCTTCTGAGGTTCAAAGTATGCTCAGGTATTTACCCACTGGAGTGTTTAAGAGCTATAGTTCAAGGTATTATCTATACCAGGGTATGAAAAAGCCTTCAAAATGCATTAGGATTGCACAGGAAATGCATTAAAAATTCTGTCCAGCTAGCTGTGTCAACATGAGCAGAGAGGATCACAGTGGTTTCAGTGCCTCTCATAAGCTAAATCATTATCGGTCCATCCAGTACAGTAATACTGTTCAGTGCTTTTGACTGCATGAAATTTATTTAGCAGCATTTTAGTGTTCACCTACCATATACTGTATATTTTGCAGTTGAACAGATCGCAAGTGTTGCAAAATCTAGAATTGTAGTATTTGTATGTGTGTATTTATAAATTAGCACATTATCAACATAAAGCATCAATGAAAAAATGCTCTCTGTATCCCGTTCCCCATCTGTAGGGTCCTTGTCAAAACCTGACCTGCTTTCCCCCTGATGTCAAGTGTTTTGGAACGTGTGACCAGGGCGTCGTGACAGTCCCCCTGTTTGCCAATGACACCATCAAGCAGCAGCCTGTTAGCTTCCCAGATCTGGAGAAGTCTTACAGCAACTTTGCCACCCAGTTCATCATAATGTCTGCCAGGAGGAAGCAGCCCTTCTTCCTCTACTACCCATCACATGTGAGTTCAGACTGTTTTCGGATTTGTTAGCACAAAGGTACCCCCTGTGTTCATACAACAACAGTATGTGCAGCAGAGAGCAGAGTTCTTTGAATACTCGAGTGCACTTCGGATGGTGATCTCAGCATCTCAAATCAAGACAAGAGGTGGATAAGTACCCTGTGTGGAAGAGCTAGGTTTTCTGGAACAGTTAGATAATTCTGCCTCTTTCTTTGGAAGGATTTATCATTTTCAGTCCAATCCCAGTTCAAAGTGCAGCATCCTGAATTACAATGCAAAGGGCTATGGTTACAGAATAAACGAAGACCCAAAACGCAAGCAGACAGCCTCTCTCAGGAAAGACCTCAGAACGTGACCTCTGACCCTTGAGCGGCCTCTGTCTCCACAGCATACCCACTACCCCCAGTTTGCAGGGAAGGGGACGACGGGGAAGTCCCGCAGGGGGCCATTTGGGGACGCCCTGATGGAGTTTGACAGTACTGTGGGGAACATCATTCAGGCCCTGGTTGACAGTGGCGTTCACAACAACACATTTGTGTTCTTCACTGCAGACAATGGGTGGGTGGCCTTATGTGATCTGTAATTTCAGGTCACTTACTTACATGCCAAAATGCTTCTGTCATATGCATTGGCAAGGGGCGACTGTATGTAGGTTTATTCATGAAAATCATCATGGTGTTTCACAGAGTTTTTGGTTCTAACTAAACATAGCCAAGTATGTAAAGCAATATAATGCAGCTGTCTGGGGCAGTACTAACCATTGAAATAGTGCTTGACCAAAAAGTAACTTAAACGGAGGACCAGCCACTCAATGTAATGACCCCTCTACAGATAACACAATTACAAAACCAAAGCAGCCACGATCAGAAAGTCAGTGACCTTTTAAACGTGCACACATTTCACTCACTCAGCCGAATCCTTCTGTGCTTCACTCCTCCTCCAGACCAGAGCTCCTGCGCATGTCTCGTGGAGGAAATGCGGGCTTGCTCAAGTGCGGGAAAGACACCACCTATGAGGGAGGTGTGAGGGAGCCTGCCATCGCATACTGGCCCAGGAGAATCCAAGCAGGTATGCAAGTCAGCGGGAGACTGTAGAGAAGCTGGCTGCCACTTCTCTCATAAATGAGCCAAAAACAAAAGGTTAAAAACCAACAAGTTATTTTAAAATCCAAACAGACAAAGAAACCAGTCTATGCAAGCCCACAGCAGGGACAAAGTGAGCCTCCCCTGTTCCCCAGCTACACCTGTATTTAATCACCTTTCAATTAATCAGGTGTGACTTGTTAACCAAAACAAATAACCAACATGTGCACATAATTACAAATAATTGACACACAAGTGACAATTTACAATTACCATTTAGTCCAAGGGAGGGATGGTGAAGGCTTTCCTTCACAGAGACCAACACAACTAACAAGCAGCAACAAGCAACTTCAGCAGTCCCAGCGCCCATTCTCTGAAGTGAAAACTTACAATTTTCATTGAACATGCACATATGATATACAATATGTTCAATGTTATGTTCAGTGATTTGGATGTGTGCATTACCAGAAAGTAAAATACTTATATAGTGTGCTTGCTTTACCAGATAGGTAATATTCTGATTGGCCATCCACACTTAATTGAGATGTGTTGCCTGCCAACCAGGCACCTCATTAGAGATTGATTCCTCCTCCAGGTGTCACACATGCGCTGACAAGCACTCTGGACCTCCTCCCCACCGTTGCAAGGCTGACAGGGGCAAAACTACCCAGAGTGCAACTGGACGGATTTGACATGAGTGACATCTTATTCAGACACGGGCCGGTAACTTGCTTTTATTTAGTTATGGTGGACGGTGATACTCAGTTACAAAAAACTGTAGTGATCAAAGTTGCAATGAACATACTGTAATTCATTGATGTTGATTATGGTGTCAGTTTACAATTACATTGAGAAAACATCTATGCTGTAGTAAAACTGGAGCTTTCTAGTTAAAGCATACATACCTGGAGGACAGAGGATTTTTTCATGATAGTGAAAGGCTATTCTCACCCAGAGACAAACCTAAGTTTCCTTAACATCTATCAAACCTTATTTGTGTAAGTTTAGTTAGTGGCATGTATATGTGAACTAACAGTCATTCCCCCTTTATTTTAGAGCAACAGGGAAGCCATGTTTTACTACCCCACAGGTGCCAGTGAGAAGCATGGACCATTTGCTGTGCGGCAGGGAAGGTTCAAAGCACACTACTTCACAGCAGGTGAGCTCTTATTGGGATAGAGTGGAAAAATTTGAAGATGCCAATATTCATGTTATTCCTCCATTTTAATTTTTTAAATCTAATATTTAGACTGAAGTTCAATTTAATAATCCCCAAACCTGAAAGTAAAGCAATGGTGGAGGGCCTCTAGAATAACTGAAAAGTTTCAAATCAAAATCCCATTCTACTGTATTTAGATTCACTAGTTTGAATCACCATGCAACCTCCCTGTTGTCTTGTTAAACATGTAATGTCATCTAAAGCCTTACCTTATTTGTCATACTTTAGTGTTTAGTGAGTGAGGCACAGGCTGGCCTTGTCAACTGACACCAGCTCTTCTTAAAAAAGGTTCTGTAAAAAGCAGCACCACCCCAGATCAGGACTGTCACGAGACCGCCCACCTCAAGTACCACGACCCCCCGCTGCTCTTTGACCTGGAGACCGACCCCTCCGAGAACTACAACCTGGCCACTCACCCGGAGTACAAGGCCGTGCTGCAGCTGATCCAGGATGTGAAGACAGAGTTTGAGGGGGGCATGGTGTTCGGGGAGGCTCAGGTGGGGAAGGGGACTGACCCTGCGCTGGAGCCCTGCTGCGCCCCACAGTGCACCCCCAAACCCACCTGCTGCAGCTGCAGCTAGAACAGTGCTGAGACACAAATGAGATTAAATGGAGATAAAGATCAGGTGGATAAAGATCTGGTGGAACAGACCAAATTTAGACGAAAGCATTGGTAAAACTGAGCCGGAACAGACCAATGTCAAGTAATTGACAAATGTCATCCTAGTTGAAGCCAAATGGCCTCCACAAGGCAGTTTCATCTAAACAAAACAAGACATATTGCTGTGAACGGTCAAAACATTCAACAGTGGTGTTGCTATGATCCTCATTTTCTGCCGACGTCCAATGGCACCTTTTTACTCAACGTTTTTTTCTCTCTCCGGACACAAAAAATGAAGTTTTTTTCCTACAAAGTGTAAAGCTTACTGCAAATTTACCAACCTTTGTAAAAGTAATTAGCAATATGTAAACTGATTGTTTCTAAAGAAACTAACAGGCCCCTAAGGTGTGTCCAAGATGGAACAGTAAGTCCAGTGCCCAACCCCCCCCCCTTTTAAATGCAACACAACCATCTGATGTCTGAAGGACAGGTGAAATCAGCTCTGTCTCCTCTGGAGCAGCTGACTCATTCTCCACCGCCTCTGCAGACTAATCATTTGTCCTTTTTTAAATTGACCTAAGGCCATTTTGGGAGGGCGATAGGGAGGACACTGCAGAACGGGCACAGCGGAGGATTTAAAATGCATCGCCAACACAATCACTTCATTGCGCGTACGCAGCGGTCAGTCGTCGAGCGCAGCGTGTCAAAGGGAAAATGCACAGAAGGCAACTTGAGCCTTCAGGTAAAACAAGCATTGCAAACAGAGCTTTAATGGTCTTAAGTTTGTATTTTTAAACCACTTGGTGTCACCATAGGTTACATTATAAACGACTTGTGTAACGTTAACATAGAAATGTTATTTTCTCCAAACCTCTGTCATTCTTCAATGTTTCTTTTAATTAGGAAGACAACCTAACCTTCTTTTCTTTTGATACATGGCATTAAAATATATTGGATGTGTTATATGTCAGTCATGCCTTCTGTGTCATTTGTTAACACAAAAATAGAGGTGAGAGAGGAGGGAAACGTCCCCCCAGTTTTCGTATATATAAATGTTCTCGCGGGGGTTACATTTAAGAGGAAGGAAAAGATGATTTGTTGGTGTGCCTGGCGTGGTGGCACATTGTGTCTTTAACAGTGAAAGGTAGAAAGTCTCTTCAGGAAGAATCTACTTGTTTGTCATCCTGAGGTGTGGGAAAATCCAAGCACACTATATCACAGCTTCGTTGTGATTTTCCCTGTGGCTTGCCACCCACTGGGTTAATTAAAATCTTATAGCCTACACTATCGGAAACCATTACTACAATAAAAATTATTGAAAGTGCAGTCGTTTCATTGATATGTCACTTTATCATAATAAAACACTTTCACGCACGATTACTTTGTTTGGCGAGGGAAATCGTCCAACTTCGACGTTGAACAGCATTTCCCAGCAGCCAAGGTAACGGAATAGAATCATGTGACCTGTGCATAGTTGTCATATGATGTAGGCTGCTGTAGTAGTTTGCTTCAGTGCAGCGAGTACAGTGAAAACAAACCACATTAATGGATTTGAGCCAACGAAGAACTGAAACAAATGTTGCCACGAGAATTTCCTCGAGAATTTTACTATTTTATAATAATCAGTGATGATCCTCGGGGGAAAAGTACGAAAAAGTAGACCTGTATCAACCGGCTGGCGATCTAGCCACTTCTCTTTTGGCATACAGTAGGTAGTTGGTCATAAACTCGGTGGAGTTGCTCGAATAATGTTAGACAGAACGGAGTCGAAATGAGTTTCACCGGTTTTCTGAAGTTGCTAGTTAGCTACTTTGAAAATTAAGAGCTCTTGTTTGTGTGCTTTTGCGGAACATTGCCGTGATGGAATATCACTGTACACTTGTTTTTGTCCTGGCGACTCTGCTCCCTCACAACTGTGTAACGTTAGACTCCCAGTTACCAAATTTCATCCTCCTGTTCGCCGATGACTTGGGATTTGGCGACTTAGGCTGCTACGGGCATCCGAGTTCAGCAACTCCCAACCTGGACAAGCTTGCCTCCAATGGGCTGCGTTTCACCGACTTCTATTGTTCCAGTCCCGTGTGTAGTCCATCCAGGTATTTAGGTAGCTGGATATGTAACTCAATTATACATCGATTTAGCATATAATTTCACCATGGAGCTACGGAATTACTTAAAGTAAAAATTCAATAATAACACCAGCTGAATCGAGATTTATGGACGCCCTTGGTGTAATTAAATATCAGTGACAGTCTTTACACGATGCCTTTCTTGTCCACTTGGTGGCACTGTGGCACCGTGGTGTTTACAATTAATGTATTTTTCCTTTCTACAGAGCGGCGTTGTTGACGGGACGCTACCAGACCCGTTCTGGAATATACCCGGGTGTGTTCTATCCGGGCTCCAGGGGAGGGCTCCCTCTGAATGAGACCACCATAGCAGAGGTGCTGAAGCCTCTGGGCTATGCCACCGCCATCATTGGCAAATGGCACCTTGGTGTGGGGCCAGACAGGATGTACCTCCCAACCAATCAGGGCTTTGATCACTATCTCGGCATACCCTACTCCCATGACCAGGTGCAGTAGGAATGAACAATGTTTGTCATTTTTGGGAGCTATTCAGCTGTGCATTATGAATTTTGCATGACACGGCTTCCTTTTCATTTGATACAAGTGACAAAATAATGTCTCTCGTTCTACATCTGTAGGGTCCTTGTCAAAATCTGACCTGCTTTCCTCCCGACATTAAGTGTTTTGGAACCTGTGACCAGGGCTTGGTGACAATCCCTCTGTTTGCCAATGACACCATCAAGCAGCAGCCTGTTAGCTTACCAGATTTGGAGAAGTCTTACAGCGATTTTGCCACCCAGTTCATCATGACAAACACCATGAGGAAGCAGCCCTTCTTCCTCTACTACCCATCACATGTGAGTGAGGTACAAAATAAGTCAGCACTGACTCACCAGAGCTGTCCCTGAGTTTATCCAACACAAATAAAATCCGCTACAGAACATGTGTTAAGGAAGGTTGCTAGTTTACATAATGATTTCTTGAACCTCCATTTTCACTGCGGAATTGACTTACCTTTGAGGCCGTGTTAATAGGTTTATTAGCAAATCCATTCAGTACACTAGCAGTTACTGTGTTGTGCAACTACATGTTCTGATTGACTGGCAAACATTAACATAGTTCAGAATAATGGGAACGATGTCCCACAATTTTGAGCCAACATAATACAGCAGGGTCTTTTTGTGAAGGTCATCTCTGACTTTTGAGTGACTTCTGTCTCTACAGCACACCCACCACCCCCAGTTTGCAGGGAAGGGGACGGCAAGGATGTCCCGCAGGGGGCCTTTCGGGGACGCCCTGATGGAGTTTGATGGTACAGTGGGGAGCATCATTCAGGCCCTGGTGGACAGTAGGGCGCATAACAACACCTTCGTGTTCTTCACCTCGGACAATGGGTGCGTGTGCCCAGTGCCTGCAGGTTCAAAACAAGCTCACCCCTGCAACACACAGCATGACTGTGACTCAACTTCCTGTCTGTTGTATCGGCAGGTGTGTTTGGGTCTGAGGTTTGACAAAAAATATTCAGCTACCTAGTGAATTGCTGACCTGAGATTCTTATCAAAGCGTTATTTAATTCTACGCTGGATCACAAGCTGATGCAGCTGCATACAAATTATTGTTGATAAGAGAGGTTCTCAGTCAATATTATAAGCTTCTGTTTCCAGTGGGACTCATAATCCACATATTTCTGGAAATATAATTAAATAACCCTTAAAGAAGGAAAAAAGAGCTGTTTAATTCCTTTCCATCGGCAAAGCATTTTGTGAAGATCAATTATTCAGTTTGGAAATGAAGTCAGCCATTATCTGATTTAATTTCAGGAGGAGCTAAAAAGCTGTTTTTTACTGCTACTTTAACACCACCCCTCCCCACTACGCTGTAGAAGGTTCTCAGTCTTTCAGCCTGTCTTCTGTGTTGTTGCTCTGGTATATGAGACAGTGGATTTTACACCTTGATTGTGTCTTTGAATATTCGCCATGTGCTCTGCATTTTCATCGCAGAGTGGAACCAATTACCTTCAGTTGGTTTTTAGTTTCATTTGCATATGTTTACTGTGTAATTACTGAGCTAACTCAAACCGAGCGGCAGACAGCTGGAGGGCAGTTTGCATTGATGACCTTTGCTTGTTCAGATGACAAGCGTTAACACATGAGCCTACTGATGAAATTCCATCTCCGTCCCTGTTTGGTCACTATGTAAAAGCGAGCATTAGGGGATGATGACAGTTGCGTGGTCAGCCGAGCGAGCAGGTACCTTAATGGACAGGACAATGCTGGCCACATCCACATAATCAGCATGTGGTAAGCCTGTGGGTGGCCTACCAGTGTAATAACACATTTAACAATAACATCTTTGCAAAATAACACAAACCTAATGTGGAGTAAACACTTAGTGCAACGCCTTTTATCCAGATGACTGCCATCAATCTGCCCCCATCAATCTGCCCCCAACAAGATATAAATAGGTTAGTAGTTTTTCTTTGGCATATACCAGAGTTGCCCAGGCCTCTTTGTTGGACTGACAACCTGTTGTCCCCCCTCCCAGGCCATCTTTGATGCGCATGTCCCGTGGGGGGAACGCAGGGCCCCTCAAGTGTGGGAAGGGCACGACGTACGAGGGGGGTATGAGGGTGCCTGCAATCGCGTACTGGCCCGGGAGAATCAAACCAGGTAAACCTGTTGAGCTCCACGAAACTGCTCAAGCTTTGTATTTCATCTGTCAGCTTCCGATGTGAATATGATAAGAAATAACAAAGTGAGATACTACCTTGTGGTCTTCCAGCTGATTTCCAAATTTCAGCCTCACCTTAAATCTCTACACAGCTCTTTCCCTTCTAGTAACATGACCCTGCGAATGATCGTCTGGTAAACCGTTGTTCTCCATGTCACAATGGGGTTTGTGGGAGTTGAAGTGACTGTGAAACCCCCACTGTGAAGCAACACTGGTGGTTTGCATTGCAGCTGAGCAATGATTTTGCTTAATTAACACACCCACATGAAACAACAGGCACCTGGTTCCGGTAATTGACTAATTGGTCCCTGATAATTACCTTATTGGCTGTCTACACGTTTTTCTGGCAAACACCAAATTAAGTTCTCAGTAGGCGACATTCTGACGGCTACAAAGAAAAGAGCCTTGCAGACAATTTCAATGCATTTGGAAAAGTGCAACAATTATTTTGGGTTGTCATTCAGATAGTACATATGTGGTATGTACTGTATGAATGCAGTACATTTATAGTAAACTCTGCTGTCTTCCCCTCCAGGTGTCACACATGCGCTGACAAGCACTCTGGACCTCCTCCCTACCGTCGCAAGGCTGACAGGGGCAAAACTACCCAGAGTGCAACTGGACGGGTTTGACATGAGTGACATCTTATTCCGACGTGGACCGGTAAACAGTCAAGCCATATACATATATTTTGGGGAGCTGTCTCTGACAACTTCTACAATTACATTTTTAATTTAATGGTGAACTGGCAGCTTTGAGTCCACCAAGGCATGGTTATAGAGCTGTATGTGTGATTTGGGGCTTAATGGGACGAAAGATTAAACTGTAAAAACAACCCTTTAAATTCCTTTAATTAGGCACTGAAACTGAAAACTTTAACCACTCTCTTTAACCATAGAGCTCCTGTCAGAAGTGATTGTCTTTTGATGTAATTGAAATAAATGACATAACTGTGAAATCTGCTTTCTTAACAGACGCTGTAGCGCAGGTTCTCCCAGACAAGATTAGGTCTTCTGATCATAGTTCACAGATAAACAAGCTGTCTTAACTCTGCTTCTGTGTTTTGCTTCTGACTTGAAGTCTTACGCTTTCCACCTCTATTTTCCAGCTGAGGTTCTTCCATGTATGATTTTCCTTAGCGAAGAGGTTTTCACCCTGATGTCACCCAGTGAAACATGCATTGTTTTTGCTTTTCTTTCAGAGTAAGAGAGAGGCCATGTTTTACTACCCCACAGACCCGAGTGAGAAGCACGGCCTGTTTGCTGTGCGCGTTGGGCGCTACAAGGCCCACTACTACACACAAGGTGAGCAGGTAGCCTGTGAGCAGGTACCAGCTGCGCTTCATCAGTGATGCTGTATGATCACTCCATTTTACAAGGGGGCAGTGAGAACATCAAAGTTGATGCATAAGTCATCTCAAAAGAGCACAATTAGCTGTGGATGAGGGCTCCTGGCACGATAATTAGTGAGATGTATAACTGTCTCAGGAAGTCCTCAGTCAACGGCAGCACTCTGCTGAAATGACTCCCTGCTATGACGAGTGGCGTTGCATGTGATAAATGTATGATACCATCTGAAAGCTGTCTTCATTTTCTATATGTGAGAGCGGGGAGGGGAACTCAGACTCGATGTGATTTACAGGCTCCATTCTCAGTGACACCACCCCAGATCAGGACTGTCACGAGACCGCCCACCTCGAGCGACACGACCCCCCGCTGCTCTTCGACCTGGAAGCCGACCCCTCCGAGAACTACAACCTGGCCACTCACTCGGAGTACAAGGCCGTGCTGCAGCTGATCCAGGATGTGAAGACGGAGTTTGAGGGGGGCATGGTGTTCGGGGAGGCTCAGGTGGGGAAGGGGACTGACCCTGCGCTGGAGCCCTGCTGCGCCCCACAGTGCACCCCCAAACCCACCTGCTGCAGCTGCAGCTAGAACAGTGCTGAGACAGAAACAAGGCAGAGCTGAGGGTGCAGCTGAGACATAGCTGAAACAGAATGGAGGCCAAGTTGAGACAGAACTGAGAAGCAACTTGAATTGGAGAAGGAACTTGACCGGAGCAGAGAGAAGGCAGTTGGACCTTCTTAATCAGCTCAGTTTTAATCAATGCAGTTTTTGAACTGTACTACTGAACCGAACACATCTTGACACAAAACCACAGGCTAACACAAGCCACAAAAATGAATAAATTGATGTAAAACATGTTTGTGGCAGGATTGAAAATTTCTAATCGGAACACTGTCCCCAATATAATCATGGTTCTCTGCAACTGTGGATTTAGCCATGAGTAAAGACTGAATTATAATTTAAAAAGTTCAGGTGTATGTGAACTCTGATATGGATGTAAGAATGCGAAATAGCAGATTTACCACTTAATACACAAGTGAATGGTTGCTGTCAGTTGCTAATGTTCATCTCACAACTGGTAAATAATGCCATAGTGTTTTCAAATGATCAAACAGGGATATTCTGAAATTCATGCTAATTAAAACAAACCATTTGTAAGGAAAAATGATACTGAGTTGGTTTAGACCAAACACTTGCACAAACATGACAAACCCTATCTGGCGTGTGGATCATGGATGCATTTCCACCACTCCACCTGAATTTCTGTGAGAAAGGGATTCAGTCCAAAGATCAGAGTTTGGCAGCTAAATTCAACCGTGCATTCACTTCCTCAGGAAAATGTCACAGAGCAGTAGTCCGGTACCAAACAAAGCACTTGGTTTTAGACCAATCACGGTGTTATGCAATGTTGAATAGGATAATATTGATCAAATAACTGAGCTCTGTGGAGACATATTGTCTTTTGTGCAATGTGAAACCTGAGACAGAGGAAAGCTCAGTCATTAGGAGTGAGACTGACACATCTGAGCAGACATAAGCACAAAGAGAAAGACAGACTGACATCAAGCATATATTTTATTTATATTGTAGGACCAAATCCATGACAAGGTGGTGTAAATAAATCTTGCCTTTTTTTCCTTTTCTTTTTTTTTTTTACAAGTCAATATTTTGGAGATACAAGATAGATAGATAGCTCATCACATACTGATGTGTTTTTTTTTGTTATACAGTTAAGTTTAATCTACACCGTCATGGATTACAAAGGCAAAGAGAATCCATGGGAGCTGGTGCGTCTACCAGGAGAGAAGGGGTTAAAAGTAGCCATTTCAGGATTGGAAAATGCTGGAAACCTTTGCGCTCGCAAGAGTACAAAGCCAAGGGATACATGGTTGTACGGGATATACAGTATTGGCAAGACGCAGGATTCCTTATGAAAGTTAACTATGTACAATTCCTGGTTTAAATGGTCCGTCTCTACACAGCTCTACCATAGATGTCTACTGCACTGGAGCTGGCAAAGTAGCATGGAGAATGTTACAATCATGTCGCTTGCCAAAGAAATGCAACATTACATGGAAGGGACACATTTGCTGTAAGTACCGCACGTGTAGAAAATGTTGGTGCTCACGCGCCTTGCATATCACAGAGTGAAGGATAGACACAAGACAGTCAAAACAGCGTAAACATAAATCAGCGAAAAAAACGAACAAAATATCAAAATAAAAGTCCTTTACAATAAATCCTTTCCAGTCGGTCCATTGTGGTTATCACACAATTGCGGAATTGGTTGTTGATTTTTATTTTACATATTTATTTCAATAACATACTTAACATGAGTGACACAGTGCGAGTGTTAAGACTTCCTATTAGATTTACAATGATCTAGCCCACGAGGATATACAGTTATGTGCGGCTAACGACGTCCCCTCACCCCAAGAATAAACCTGTAACAATTTAACTTCCACTCACAGCTGCTGGCTACCATGGAAATTCCATCCACATGTGATACAGGCGGGTAATGCTGACATGTATTGCCCTTCTATGTCACTGGCTCTTCAGTCTGAACTGCAGTCATTAGTTCTGTAGTTGGTGCCATGCGGTCACCCAGGGAACTGGCACTGCAGAAGCTGCAGGGCTATGCGTGGTACATTGTCATTTTGTATTGAACTGTTGGCACATTGAGCAACAGTAAGTAAGCAATTAATCATTAATCTTTAATCAAGCTTCATTAGACCTGGTAAAGATTTCCCTGGTCACACTGTTCATTAAGTGCAACTACATAAAGCCTACGTCAGCATGGCATAATATAACATTGTGCATGACACATGACACGGTTTATCACGTTATAACATGTTATACAGAAATAAATGTCACATCCAGCCATCTGTGTCATATAACATGAACTTTCATATTGTGAATGTTAAATGCAGCTGTTGTGCCATGCTTAGGCTTACTGTAATTGTACTCCAAGTAAAATGTATACAGTCTTCCCTTTAAACACCATAGGAAAACGAAAATCATTCTCAGATAATAAAATTGATTCATTCTAAGCTTCAGAAGCAAGCATTCATTTTCTTGAAAAAGGCTTTACAGCACAGTGCAAAATCCCTGTAGATGTCCAAGGTTTCAAGAGCGCAGTGATGTTAGGTTTGTTGTTCTATAAGTACTATACTGTAAGTACATGGCATCTTGTTATAAATGGTGACAGAGCATTTCACTTTCAGCATATCATTACCATCATCCATCATTCAATATTTGGTCTCAGAAAATTATTTCTTTGACTGAAACTTAAGATACTGTGGTCTTCCTGTCTCATCTCATTCTGCATTTAGTACTATACATCATACATTTAAAAAATATGCAAAAGAAAAACAAAAATAAAAAAATATCTCTACAAGAGACCTCTGAAATCCTGTTCACTCTTAAAAAGTATCATTCCAATTCCAAAAACAGAACTCAACCCAAGATTCCAGAAGACATGTTGGCATAACTTGAGTTTTTACACCCTGTACTATTTTATTATGTTTGACTTTCACAAAAAGGCACCATAATCACCTAACTCAGTTTGAAGGCTGGGGACCGCATACTGTCAAAAAAGGTCAGTCCTGACACAATCAGAGCCAGCAGAGTCCATGCAGATTCACAGCTTCAGGAAAATATGTATGAGATTAGAACGCATGAGAAGCAAACATCTTTACCAAACCAACTTCCTGTTTGCCATCTTGCTGCAGAACACCTCATTTGACCTGACCAAAATCCAATGTAATCAAAGAGGCAGACGAAGACAAATAGTACAGCTTGAATTTGTGTGTCATGCAGGTTTTACGCAGCCTGAAATCTTATCTCTTTTTCGACAGCTATCACATGGCCACAGCCTCTACCCCTGAGATTGGGCAAGGTCACTGCAAGGACACTATTGTAGAGAGGGGGCAAGGAGAGTTGAGCTTGCTCAGGTTTCACTCCCTCCCCCCAGTAATCATGACCAGTTAAAGCCAATTATTGCAGCTTGTGGTGCAAAAGGAAGGCATGGGGGATTTTTAGCCTATTGCTGGGTTTTCTGTTGCACCCCTGTTCCTGACATCATTATACCAAGACTGCTACCTGCTGATCACACGAAATGCCTGCGAAGTAGGGCTTTCGATCGATTCTATTCCAGATTAATTTGTGAGCGGCAAATGGCCAAGTAAAGTGATAAGACAGAAGCTGGGGGGAGATGAGACTCTGTAATCCATTCCTGCAACATGCTCTTTTTTGTCACACTGCAGCTCTCCCAATATTGTCGTGTTGCCATGGAATCATCAATCTAAGTCTTAGGAATATTCCCGGGCTTTCTTCTCAACACCACGTGTGAACTGTAAAAATCCTATTACGGCTTTATCCTCAAATATTAACATTGACATCACAAAACAGAGACTCCAGTGTATAGCTTATTCCAATAATGGTAAAACATTTCTTCAACGTACTATTCTTTTATCGTTTGCTGTATATAAGGTCTCGTATGCTATTTTATGTTATGAGTTAAAATGAGATTTACAGTATGCTGAAAAACAACATGTCTTCCTCACGGGACTTGCTTTGTTTTCGGTTTATTTGTTGCCAACATCCATAATTTATGACAGAGCCGGTGGGAGGTAATCCACTGACAATGACTGATGAATGAACTCCATTTTTGATAGTGATGCAACCTGATAACTGTTGAGAATGGCCTCTCTTTCTGTTCAGTTTTTATTGTAAAAAATCAAAGCACCTCAGGGTGTCCTCTTAGAGACAGACCAATCTAATCTACCAGAGGGAGAACTTTGTTACAGCAACATAGAGTGTTAAACAGTCAGATAGGTTACCATGGCTTACAGCTTACATGATTTGATTTTGGTGTTGGCTGAAAGAATTGACCAATGTTTCCCTCACGTTCTGACATGTCAAACAGCTATCGGCAATGTAGGCTCATTGGGTCCTACCTCTTTCATCTTGAGTACTCCCTGTATACAAGAGGAATTGCCTGTGAATAACTAATATCCCAGAATACACCTGGCTATCATATGACCTCATTAGGCATCAGCAGTGCTCTGCTGGGTAGTGGGGACAGAGGAGGGGCAGCAAAGTGAGCAAGGATGCTTACTATGGTGATTCTCAAAGACAATGCTCTTGGACATCATTGTCATCTCTACATGGGAGACCGTATTTTAGGGTTGAAGCTTTTTCCTCTACTGCACAGCAGGAAATAGAAGGAAAACTACTATACTCTCACACCAGACTGCAATCACAGGTCAGTCACAGAGCCATTAGCGCAATACATACCCTTATACATTATAAAGTACTTTGTAATATGTATAACCTGTCACCCTAAACTTTATGCTGTCTGATTTTCAATTGTTTTCAAAGCGCTCATTTGGAACTTCGCAGGTCTCCACAGAGCACTTCTTAAACCCGTTTGACCCGGTCAGTATTGAGACTGCACTTCAAAGCATTGGACCATATTCAGCCTGTGCACATCTCAATATGGAGCCAGAGTGTTGTCGTTTCTTCAGGGTAATGAGAGTGGGAAACACCACTACAGAAATGGGACTCTGCTGAGTCGCCTGAAGGGGCACTATTCAACAGAACAGGGAGAGCGCAGAGTCGCCTGAAGGGGCACTATTCAACAGAACAGGGAGAGCGCAGAGGAAGAGAGAGAGCCACACCCCTTCGTCCTGGGAGCCATGACCACGCCCTAACTCAGTCCGGCACCATGTCCACCACGCCGTCCACAGCCAGCAGCGCCGAGACAAGCTACCATACCCAAACCCTTTGAAATAATCCCTTATGTGCTAGCGCCGTGCTTTAGCGGAATGATAATGATTGTACGTTCTCGAGATGTATGTTTCTGCCAGTAATTTCCACAGTCTCTCCTTCATATGGCTTTGTTGGACAACAGTAATCAAGTCCCTGCCTCTAAGTTCTGGTTGACTAAGAGACCAACCCTCATAGGTTCGGGCTGACTGAGAGACAATCACCAGCCCAGCTCCTGCACGTTTAGTATCTCGGGATAATCACCGTGGATGCTACTTACATAATTATGAGCAGTTTCTATTTCTACTTTGTCTATATATATATTTACAACCATGTATTTTATTCAGAGCACTAGCTATCCCAGTCTGCAGTTCCACTCCTCCGGTAATTTGATCAATGTAAGACAGCAGTGCTCATAATCTACTTCGCTCAAATGTCACTTTCAGTACAAACCAGATAAGTATTTGTATGACGTTGTTTGACAAATTTATATGTACAGACTTAACCCCCTTTAGTAGGTGCTTTGTTCATCTGCTGCAGTACTTATACAAAACCCTTTCCCAACCTGTAATCTGTCAAATCTGACAGATCATTTGGGATTTTTTTGTTTGTTTTTGCTTTTTTTCCCTGTTTGTGTGTGTCTGTGTGCATTATCCTTGAAGCCATGCATGGATGTACTTATACAGAAATAATCATTTTATTTATGTATTTATCTAGGTTATCGTTAAACCGGAGAGGTTTATCTTCAACGGAGCAGTTCCTCAGCCGGCTTGCATTTCCTAATGTGTTGTAGAAAAGAAGTAGAACAAACGGCCATTCTGTCTGAGCGATTCAAGGTCAGGAAAAAAAAAAACAAGAAAAAACCAGAGTATCTCAGTTCGGACTGGAGGTGTTTTACAGACGAGAACAGCTACCCAGTGCCCCCTGGTGGAACTTCTGAAAAATGCACACCATTAGAAGAGGACGTCATTCTGGGGCCTCCCCCCGCTACTCCAAGTATATGTCTTCTGTGGGACAGGCATACTCCAAGTGCTCCTGGTAATATTCCTGAAATGCTCGTCTGAAAAAGAAAGGGTAAATGAGGGATTCTGGCCTGAGCAGCTGTTTTTCTTGAAAATAAACAAATCAATAAAACCCCTGTATTGGACGTAAATATTAAGTATTAATAAACTAGGCCAGTGAGAGCTGTTTATTCATGTGCTTGGTTTGTTCCTCTTCATTTTCAGATTCTTATTGACCATCTTCTGTTACACTTAATGATTAAATTTCAAACTCCAATTACATATTTCTCCCTGTTAAATGATAATTGTAAGGCAAATTACTGACAGCCCCCAGGTGTCTCTGAACAGTGGCGGGGTTTGGGGGGTAATCCGTCTGCCCCATGGGCGGCAACTTGGCCACAGTGCCACCCACCCCAAAGCATCATCATTCAGAGATTTAGTGTCTCATTCATAAAACCAATGTTAGGGGGGCATGTTTGCCATTGGCTGACAAACGGCACACAGCAAAACATGGCATATTGCCTTCAGAGCCTCTAATCCGGACAGAGACACAATTAAACAAGGGACTCAGAGAGGATGCTGCAGAGACAGATACCCTCGGTAGGCTGGGGTGATTATCTGCATCCAGAAAGGTTAAAAGGTTAGTCTAATCCTTGTCTATGAGGTCTCATACCCTGTGACTGATAAAAAGCATGAACATCTAAAGACCTAGTGCAGTTGTGCAGAGTCATCTGCATACATCACACTGCAGCTGGGTTTCTTTCTACACTTCATGCCACCATTCCAGCCAGTTCAGTGCCTATGCACTCCTCTAATGATGCCGCCGCTAATGGAGGAGTGACAGAGTGACAGGATTGCTCTGTGCTATTAATGCTAAAACTCATTAGGTCTCTCCCACTGACTGGTTATAACGGAATCATCTTGATCACTGTAGAAAATGAGACACTGGCGCTTTGAATAATTTAAATCCGATATGCTCAAGTCTGAAATTAATCAGGCGAGAATCAGGGTTGGTGTCGTTATGGATCTTGCCCATTTGAACCTGAATGCCCTGGAGAAGAGAGGGGGCACGAACAATGTGACAAGGTAAACTTACCCCACGCACTCTGCCACGTGCCGCATGGACTCCTGGGATACGAACACGTGACAGGCAAACCGGTTCAGCATCGGATGCTTGGTGATAAACCCGAAGTAGCTGGAACCAAGACACCAGGAAGTGTGGCATTAAATATAATGCGAACAGACTGTGTGTTTCAGAAGTACTCAGTTTTTTAGAGTTGCTGTTTTTTTTCATGAGATAATGGCGATGTTCTAGGACAGATTTAATCTAGGGACCAAAGGAAGCCGTTCACATAAGCCAGGAACATTTGTAATACATAAATAATAAAGCTGGATTTTTGCATTCTGTGCAGTGATCCCACATTCATTTCATTTTACTGGCATGAAACATGCTTCTCACGCATTTTCTAAGCATTCGCCTGCACTTAAATCCCTTACAAATATTCTAATCTACACTACACAGTGAAAGCAAGTAACCACTATCACAGAAAACCACAATTTCCACCTTGTGGTGAGGATTTGCCCAAAACTTTGCAGGATTAAACAGCAAATAATAAATAAAAAGCTCCAAACACTGTGATGTGTTCTGTCCCACTTTTTTCTGAGAACCATATAATTCTGAAATAATCATAATATGAAATTAAAGCAACAACAACAGTAATAATACCAGTATGTTTCAAGATCAAATGGTCACTGCAATACAAACTGCAGGGAGGCTCCTGTAATGTATGGCCTTATTGTTCTCCGTGATGGACATTACCAGTTGTTCTTGGGGTGGCAGCCACAGAAGGAGATGTTCTTCATCTGGAAGAAGTGGCTACACCTGTCAAACTGAACAAAGAGAGAAACTCTTAACACACCGGAGCGGGCCCCAAGGTTACCCTCCCATTTTCTCAAAAATTTACTCAATCTCAGCCCTTGGCCAAGGAAAGGACGGGGCCAGAGCTTGGAACAAAGGCACCAGACAGTGAGGCCGTTGTGAGCCAATCAAAAGGTACACAGCAAAAGGGGCAATGAATCAGGCTGGCGGTCCGCTCCATTTGTCATTACTCGTAACAGACAGTCAAGGACACGACACAGCGGGTGTCCCCAGCAGCCGCAAAGATGTCCCGCTGCTCAAGATCGAAGTCCGCCCACGTGGCGCGACCCCGCCGCCCCACCCGCTCGTGGTCCCTGCCTCGCCCTCACCTCATCCCCCGCCCCGTAATCGTCGTCCAGGCTCATGACCAGCTTGACGCCCTGCAGACTGATCTCCAGGTCGCAGAGCGCCGGGGGCCGCAGGTGCACCGTCTGTTTCCGAGCGATCGCAATCTGAGATGGATTGGATAAATGTCACCCTGTTATGCTTTCCAGAGCACCCATCTAATGATATCGTGGTCAGGTTGACACATCATATCAAAGTGTCGCGGTTCGCTCTGAATTTCTGTGAAGTTAATGTAATATATGTCATGTGAGCGGGGGATAACATGATCAGCGCTATCTGTGGAGCACATAAATCATGCAATCTGATGCATCATGACAGTGATGAAGAAGACTGGCTAAAGTCACAGCCCTGAGGATATGTGCTACCCAGCGGTCTTCCTGTCCTGTCTTTGCATGGGGTAGGACATGCTTATGGCCAGATGGACAGACAAACTCTCGATGGACAAAGTGTCATTCTTAGTGCATCCAATCGAGACAAGCACAGCCATACCTTCTGCATGGCAGCACACAGGATCCCGTTGCCCTGGTGATAGGGCACCTCCACTGAGCCGAGGAACTGCACACTGAAGCTCTCCATCCAGGCCGGGTTCCTCTTCGTCCCTGCAAGATCATCATCATCCTCATCTCAACAAGGTACATATAGTATTGAATCAAGGTCAAGAACATCTTCATTTTACCACATTTCAACAGTAGTCACAATTTAGTCTATAATCCATAATCTAAAATAATCTAAAGTAGTCATCCTCACTTGCACTGATATCTTTTGAAATTCATGCAGCTATTGATTATATCATTGACTCTTATTATAAATATATGCATCAATAGAAGATCAATCATCTTCTTCTTACTAAATATATACACTAATACCATCCCTAATACCATTGATAAGATAAAAGCCTTTTTTATTGATGCCCAGATTCTGGCTAACCCTGAAAAACCACATAAAGGCTGATTGGCTCCTACTCACCACAGCAAGTGTGGCTCGCATGTGTCAGAAGGGGAACAGCGAATGCACAGGTGTGGCCGGCTTACCCGCAAGCTCCTTGACTTGCCCCACGACCTCATGGGCGTAGTAGGCGGGGAAGATGCCCCTCTCTCCCGTGCGCATGTTGTAGCCCCGGTACCAGTAGTCGTCCTCCTCCTCCTCCACGAACAGGGGGTCGTCCACGTCCAGCTCGAGCTCGTCAGCATGCCGCGGGATGAACCTGAAAAGGACCGGTGATTCGACACACGTTCAAACGAGCACTCCTTTCATCAAGGCAATCGCAACATTTTAGCTGCATTTCTCAAGCAGACTAAGGGTGTGTTTGAGTCTGCTACACTGAGGGGTGCTGTGACACAGTGATTAAGGATCATTATTTGTCATGACAAGGTTGAGAGCAAATTGTTCATTGATTGACAGCAGGTCGTCCATAGAGAACACAAGATCCACCTCGACAGTCACTCTTCTGTATCATTGTTTCCTAGTTAGACCCATGGCACCGCGCCTCAGCCACAGGCCCCCCTTCCACAAGCACTCGCTGCACGGAGAGTCCGTGTAAAAACAGACCGACAAAACACAGGACTTTTCCTTCCCAACTTTCAACTAATGCAGGCAAACACAGATAATTTCCAAATAATTCCAAATGCCTTTGTTCACCAGCTAATTATCTAGGGAATCAGTTCTTTGTGTTTTTGAGAGGTGTGTTTTTGAGAGGTGCGGGGAAATTGGAGGGGGGATTGGAGGGGGGATTGGGGCATATGGCGTAATTGGAGATGACATGTGGAGCGCCCTGTAAAACAATAGGGCAGACAGAAGTGCGCCAGCTCATTACAGGGCCTCCAGCTGGTCTGCTTCCTCAGAGAGCAGGTAACCCACAGCTGGAGGAAGCCCCTCCTCCCTCCCCCCATCCCGACAACAGACAGAGCTGATAAAACCCTCGCCTGGAGGTGCAAGTGAGTCTCCGGCTAATGAGATCTCTTATTACAGTGCGGGCCCGCCGCGGCCATCCCTAATGCAGAGATGGTTTCCCAGCCCCCTCCACCCCACGCGTGCGGGTGAGGGAGGGGTGAGCGTCCGGCATTAATCAAGTGCCGATAACGGGGGGGGGAGGTGGTGAGTTTCTATCATTTCACCAGCAGTCCCTGCCCTGTCTGCGCCGGAAACCGCACTGCCGCCGGGACACCTGCTGCCTCGGTGTCTCCGTGGCAACGCTCTGCATCAACAGACCCACATCGGAATACTGCAATTAAAACGGTGGCCCCGGAGGGTAAAACACAACCAAATCCTTCCAGTACACTGACATACAAACAAAGCACAAGAGGGATGAATAAAAATGTAGCTTTAAATGAGTTTAGCATTGTGCCTGATCTCAAGTATTGAGATCTGTGAAAAAAAGGGTAAATTAAGCACAGCTTAACATCCAGTTCTAATGAATTGTGTCCCTCAGAATTACAATTTTCCAGTTTGGATAAGACATCATCTGCATCACCCACCTATCTAATTAAATACATTAAGCCAATCACAGTGGGAGAGAACATTCTGCTGCCACTGGCTCCAGCCCTAGAGATGCCCTGAAGATGTCACAGATTTCACAGATTTCAAGGGAGGGCCAAGCTCCACATTTTGGACACGCAGCTCACCCAGGACATCAGAGGCACACCGCTACCCCATCCACCCTACCCCACCCAGCCAAAAACTCAGGCATGTCCAGCATGAGTACCTGCGTCTTCCAACCTTGGCGGTTAAAGAGAGAGAGAGAAGCGCTGACACCACAATCGGTCCTCAGCCAGGCACAGCACGAGAACACCTGTTTGCTCCCAGAGCCAGTTATAATTAGCAGCTAAAACATGGGCATTCACTAATTGGCTTTAAAATACATGTCTTGCACGGTCAGGGCAAACCCTCGCTCGCTCTAGTCTTCACTCTACTTAATTAGCGTAACAGCTCCAATTCAGAACATGTCTGCCTCCAACCTCCGGGCCAGGGTTGCTCTCTTGCCTTGTTATTCTGCACCGCAGTGCAAAGCCACTGTAAGGCTCAGTAGAGCTCCCTTTGATCCCTTGTGTAGGCCCCCGAGGTGATTTTGACTGCATGCTTCTTCTCTGTCTCTGAAATCCTCGTCCTCATCGCTGACGCCCACCCAGAGGAGCGTGACTGAGCGTGCTCAGTGCTGAGGCTGGGGAATCTGTGAACTCCCGGTCTCATGCATTGTTTATGCGCTACCCGGTCACCGCGCCTCCCGCAGTCACTTCAAAACCGAGGCGGGGGCCGTACCACACCCATGTCAGCCACTACGGACTCTTCAAGGAGCCTTTTCAAAAACGATATTTTGAAGAGGTCCCAAAACAGGATGCAAAAATGGGACAGATATGACAAAGAGGACAAACCTAACGGCCAAGCTGAAATGAAGAAACTGGTAAATTCAGAGTGATGGCATATTTACATTTGTTAAGACATTATTAGTACCTCAAGCCTTTTTGACCACCAAAGCGGAGTGCATATTTCTGTAATATATACCAATGACGCAATCACATTGGCCAAAGCAGTGTGGGGATTATGAATGCAAAATTGCAATGTGTAAGTGACAGTGTGACTTCTGCTCTTCCTGGAATATGCGTATACTTCTCCAGCTTGAAAGTCCATTCTAGTGAATGAATGTTGACACACAGACAGAATTCCGATGCCTGCAACGTGATTGGCTCAACTCTCCTGTCTCCCCACTCCTCTCTCTCGGCTTGTTCTGCTTGTTCATCACTTCAGACAAAGCGCAGCGCAGATCAATTGCTTTTCATATTGCTGATAGTTTAAACAAATAATTACATTACCACATCCACAATGTATAATGATTAGCAGACCTGCACAGCACTTACTGTAAACCGATGCTTGTGAGCAAGCAAATTGTTCTGCACACTGACTCCATGAATGATGTCAGAAGATTCATAGAAGGCTATCGCATGGCCCACTGATGATTTTTATTTTTTGGTCATCTGGCTCTCGTGAGTTCTTGTCTTTCTGACAGAGATTTAGTGGATGGTGTGGGGTGAGGCTTAAATGCTGCATGTGATTAACCTAACGTCTTCTCATCTTTCAAATTCAGCCCGCTGCTTCTTTCTGCATAGACCATCCTCAATCCTGCAGCCAGAGTCGCGCATGTCTGTTTAGGGGTGATGTTAGGCTATGAGATGGCTTTGGGAGTACTTGCATACTGCCAGGAGCATCTTTGTACGAGATGAGCAAAGACAATCTGTCTAAAGTGTTTCATACAGTGAAAGTGATGTATGGCTGATATAGTCCTAACCACAGGGCATTTCTGTAGACGCAACCATGGACTTAACAGAACCTGAGCAAAGACATCCACATGGCAAAACAATACCCATGTTTATTTTTAACCAATAAGTCTATAACCAATAACCTCTCAACCTACAGTGCAATTTGATTTTTGCGTGCAAATTGTTTTGTTCAATCCATGCCACAGGTTTGAATACTGGCCTGTATTTCGGGTTTCTGGTTGAGAATATCAAGCCCACACAAAGCTGAGACAGGCGTGGCTAAAGTGATTGGGCTAGCTTCACAGAGAGCCACAGTTCCATGGGGAAGCACAACGACAAATATGCTAATGCATTTGCTTGAAGGCACCGCGGCCCGTTAATTAACTGCCATTCCATCGCAAAACCATTCCCTTGCCAGGCCGCAATTAAAACCATTCTTAATGCAAATAGGGCTGAGTGAGTAACCACTCAGCCGTACCAGTGCATATACCCCTGTAAAGCCCTGAAAATTAATTCAAACTGTCTTCAGGAGCAAAGGAATTTTTGCTATTATGGAGGCCCTTATCCCAGATAATTTCTACTTTTCTATTATATACCTTTTAAAAAACACAATATCAGGTATTTTTCACAAATCATTGCCCTCTGTAAATGGGGAACTGTGTAATTGGTTATCCATGAAGAAGGCATTATACATTTGTACATTTTGCACATTTCCATTACAAATTCAGGGAAGAGTTAATTAAAGTGGTATGTAAAGTGGTAGTTGAAGACAATGTGTAAATGACAAAATGAATGCAAACCAAAAACAGGTAAAAGTATGCAAATGACACTGCTCAGCACTTAGCATTTCTTACTTTGTGCATGAAAAAATAGCCCCAGGTCAGTTTCATAATTACCTGCCATTATCGCTGACTGCCTTCCGCTTAATATTCAAGACGTTTTATTTTCAAATGCTGTGTGTTTTGCAGGAAGCTCTGTTTAACAAACGCCTGTCTCAGGTCTGTCTCAAATTAATCTCTCCTGTCAAACTGTTCAGCCACTGTCACCAGGCCTCTGTCTCACAGGACGGACCCTCTGAGTGAAATCACCACATTAATTGCATTCAGAAAAAGGTCCCATTCAGAAAAGAAATATACTGTAATATATTTAGAAGTATGTTGTTCAGCCCTAGAATATATTGCAAATACAATTAAAATTTATTAATGCAAATTAGAAATATATTGCAATATACCAAAACAGTAATAATCTACATATTTTTAAATATAATTGAGATATAAATATGTTTTCTATATATAATTTTTGGTATAGGGTAATAGATGAATGGCAGAAACATTATAAAGTGTGACCTGTGGAAAAGCTCACCTGAACACGGCTCTGTGTGTCTGTTCTCTCTCCTCACCGTTGATCGTACAGGAGAAGAGGCCAAACGACTCTGTGCCTGTTCAACAAACCAAACTGCGGTTACGCCCCACAGAGAAGGATGCAGGACCACACCTTAAAGCACACACTAAATGTGAAGTAAAACAGGTTGATAAATACTCCTAGCATTACGAAACAAGTAATACACACCATTATAAAGCCAGCTGGGTTTGCTCTATGAGTGTGTGTTTGGTTGTGTTTTGTGAGACATTCTTATGTTTGCCTTGTAAGTGCCACGCAGTCAGCATGTTCCATCAAACCCTTTCCATTTGATTCATTGTATGCCACTTACTTTCAGGTTTTTCAAGAAATAGGACATTAAAATCACATGTAAAATGATATTTAATTGCCCAAACTACTTCTTCAGGTAAACATTTTTAGAGAACAGTCATAGGAGCTTTTTAAAGTAGCTTCCAATAACAAAACCTTATATCTGCTAATAATACATTGCAAATCTTGATCATGCTATAGGCGGCAGCTTTACAACTTAAAGGGCAAAATGTTCACACAAAAATGTTATTAGCATGATGGTTTAGAAAATGGCTTGCCACTGCTTAATTGGGTCAATGGTTTGATTTAATCTGACAAAAAATCAAAGAGCTTGCCTTTTTTCATGTTAGGCTTTTTTGTAGCTTATGGAGAACTGAAACCATTCCCTAACCATGAATAATATCACTCATACGGCTGCATTCATCTGAAAGTTAATGAACGTCCTGCATACTTAATATGCATTTCTTTCAATAGTTGCTCCTGCAATTTAAATCCTTCCTGTCCTCTGTGATAAAAGCACATACGTTATGCATAATAAATCATGTGAAATCTTTGAAGCGGATCTCAATTAAGCAGGCTATTCTTAAATGTAGTCTCACAGTTAAATCACCCAGTGGAAGCCTGACAGTGATTTCCATTGAAAAAAGACGCTATCTCAGCATCCACACAGCATTGTGCCAAACATATCACAGACATTATTTTCACAGCCCCCGCTATGTAAATTAATGTCAAAATATAATTGAATTTTAATCCATTATTTGAAGAAGAACATAATGAAAAGTTCCCTCCAGATTTAGATTGAACAGCATCTTCTTGGAGCATGTATTTTGCCTCTATTCATATTATATAAATGAGCCCTCAGGTCAAAGTGACATGCAATTTAAAAAAAGCAGTTTTCTGCCAGATAAGGATAGCTTTATCTCTGGAAAGGAACAACACAAGGAGATGCGGTTTAAAATGGCCACCAGTGTGGCTGTAATTGCAATTCAAAACACGACCTGATCAAAGCGTTGACAAATTCTAATAGGATGTAATGGATTATGTTGCATTATCTGGTGAGGACAGAGGGGGGAAAAAGGAGGCCATTCCTAAAGGTGAGGCGCATTCCGCCTGGATTTGCACTTACTGGAGGAGCGGGAGGTGCTGTTGACGAAGACGTTGAGGAACTTCTTGGAGAACTGGGCGTCGGCCTCTGGGGAGGAGTCCTCCGAGGAACTGAGGAGCTCGTCCTCTGGCCGCACCCCGCCTCGCCCGAACTCGTCGTCCGGCTCCGGGGGCGCGTCGTCGCAGAGCGTGGAGATCTCGCTGTCCTCGCTCAGCACGGACGTGCAGCGCTTCAGGCTGACCAGCTCCAGCGTGGTGTTCTCGTCCACCACCAGCGTGTACTTGACCGAGTCGTACGCCAGCGACTCGTCCAGCTGCCGGGGCCTCAGGCCGTCGGCGGCGGGCGGCTCCCCGACGCTCTCGTCCACGGGCGGGCAGCTGTCCAGGTAGTCCTCGCCGAAGTGGTAGAGGGAGTCCTCCTCGTTCTCGGTGGAGTAGGTCAGGCTGAAGCAGCGGTTGGTCTGGGCGGTGGGGATGTCCAGGGTCAGGCTGTTCTTCAGCTCCGTGATGCGGTCCACCGCGCTGGCGTCCCTCTTCTCTTGGTGTCCGTCGTCTTTGTCGCTCGCCACGCTCTCGCTGAGACTCGGGGACTCGAGCCCCTTGGTTTCCATGGTCAGGTCGTTGTCGGGCTCCACCTCATCCAGCCTCAGGTTTTTGGAGTCTTTGATGTGGGCTTGATCCGAGTCCTGCACGTGCGGCTCTCGGCTCACTGTCCTGCTGTCGTACTGATCCATGAAGACAGGGGTGATTGTGTCGTTGGTGGGGTTGCTCAGGTACAGACATAGGCTCGGTCTCTGGCTGATCTCAACAGAATCTCCTTCACACTCAGAACTCATCTTCCTGTCTTTGGCTGCAGATGTCTCTTTGCAATCAGCCCCTGTTCTCACACCAGGGTCTTTACTGGTTTCCTCAAAGCCCCCTGCCTGGGGGTCATCCTGTGATGTGTAATCCTTCGGCTGGCTGTCATCGTTAAAAGCGTCCGTCTCCAGGTCTGAGGATGGAGAGATGGTGTCGGCAATTGAGGCGGACCGTTTGAAGCACTCCTCTGGGCAGCTGATGGGGTACGAGCCCTCAGAGATCATCTTGTTGACGAGATTGCTGAGCAGCCAGGGGGAGTCTGAGTTCTCACTCAAATCGTCTTCTGACTCGGACTCTGAGTCGTCCTCGCTGTCGTCCACAGCGGGCATGAGTTTTGGGCCTACGGGCAGGTAGAAGGACCTCTTGAAGCTCTCCAGGCTGTGGTCCGGCTCGATCTTCAGAACCAGCGACCTGGAGAGGCCGTCCTCGCAGAGTTCAGCTGGCGGAAGCGTTTCATCGGGGTCGGCAGCGTGCTCGTGTTCGTACGCCATGTCATCGACACTCTGCAGACCCGCCAGCGCCTGTCCGTCATCGAGGAGCTCCGGCTGGACCTCTGGCTCTGACAGGGCCGTGGGCGAGGCATCGTCTTTGACAGGTTCAGGCTGGCCGAGGAGCAGGGAGGCCTTGACAGCGACTATGCCGCTGTCCTGCTCTAGCTCCAGCTCCGCCTCCTGGTCAGAGGTGGGGGAGCTGGCCTCCTCGATGGAGTTGGTCAGGTGTGAGGAGCGGCCGCTGCTGCTGTCGTCACTGGTGAGGTCCAGCTCCGTCTCTGATATGGAAGAGATCATGTGGCTGACCAGTGGGCCTCCGCAAGCGAAGGCGGCCTCCAGCTCCCCCTCGATGTCCGAGTCCGACCCCGGGGAGCTGAGGTCGTCGCTGTTGAGGTCAGACTCCGTGTACCGCTTGCAGCCTTTGCTGTTCATGTCGGCGATGCCTGGGTCTGAGGACGGCGAGTTTGTGTCGTTGGAGGCAGCGGACGGGCGGCCCTGGGCTCCCAAATGACTGTCACCGCGGGCACCTTCTGCTTCAGATCGGCTGGAGGACGACGCGTAACTGGAGAAAGAGGCGGCCTCGCAGGGCTCGATCGGGGGGAACTCAACATAGGACAACGCCTCGGCATCTCCGTCGCTTTCTTTGCACATGATGTCGAACACCTTGTCAAACTCTTCATCCGACAGAGGGGTGGCGGCGTCCCCTCCCACCGGTGCTGTGGAGAGGCAGTTGCTGGTGCCGTCGAAGGTGACGTCGTTCTCCAGCTCAGGGTCGGCGGCAGACTCGGTGGTGACCGTGTACGTGTTGTTGGCCTGTCCGGACTTGCACCGCTTGGTGGAGTCGCTGTGCAGGTCACGGTCGACCTCGGTGTCCGAGGACTGTGACGCTTCCTCTGAGGCCGGGACGACCGCTCCCGGGCCAGCGGAACCCGCGCTGGGCTCTGCCCCTTCTACTGAGCCATCGGACATTTTATGCTGACCGAAAGACCCTGTGGTAGAAAGAGACAGTTTAGGAGACACACAGCAATCATTGAATGAGGATTAGAGTGGAGATGGTGGTGAAAAGAGTATGGTCATGCCGTGGTCTTCCATGTAAAAGCTGGACAGCTTTTTACCGTATTCTGGGTTTTCCCGTCTGTTGCCCTCAAAGTCGTACAGGAGGGGCTTGAGAGGCGACCGTGTGTGACCAATGTCCCCAGGCTGTGTCGGGGGAGTACCTTTGCTTTGGGGCGCTGGAGCGGCCGCACACTGGCCGTTTGCATGGTCACCGTCTTCAAGGCAAGAATGAGGTGGGGACGAGCGTCCTACAGCGAACAACATAAAACACAGAATAAAAACAAAATAAAAACAATAATTCAACCATCCAGGTATCACCCAGTCCTTGTCACCAGAGCCATAATGTCTCAAAAAACTTTGGGCTCCCAAGATAATATACTTTCATGGATATGATTTGCTCAGGAATAGCTGAATTTTGTTTTTATTTCTCCTCCATTTTCTCCACACAGCAAAATACAAACTAAAGCACTGCATTTCAAATAGGTAAGGTAAAATGCATCTGGTGGAGGTGTGCATCAGTGTTGAATCATGTTTAAAGAGAAGATAAACTGAATATACACACGTACAATTCCCTTTGAGGCACATGCTAGATTTTTTTGATAGGTATACCAGTTGTCTGTAATAAAACAAAAGCATGAGAGCTTGCATTATTTTATACCTGATAAATTGAGAAATGCCAGAAACAAAAACTACAAGGAACAATGCTGCCATTTTGAATCCTTAAGTGCTTGACACGTAAGCTGTGTGGTAGAGGTACAGGGCAATCAATGAGCAGAGCTTAGTGTTCATTTCCAGTGCTTACCGTGAGAGGCAGGGTTGCGCAGAGAATCCTGCCAACTGGCTTTCCGTGGGGAGAAACTGTTGTTGTTATTCAGCGAATCCTGGCAGGGGAGAGAGGCGTTAGTGTCAGTCATAGTCCCCGCTGATAAGCGCTGTCTGACATTTCCTGTTTATGAGCTAGGGATTAATTAATAGCCCCGATGAATATATTAACAGCTTCCGTTCCGAGCGTGAACAGAGGTAGGTGTACCAACGGGACGTCCTGCAGGATGTGTGGGGAAGAGGTGGAGAGTGAGGGGTCAAGCGCGGTCACCTGGGAGACTGCAGCGGTGAGGTTGAGGGTGGTGGGCCGGCTCTTGTGCAGTGTGCCCAGTGTGGGAGATGGGGGCAGGGAGGCCGACGGGGAGGGAGGGGTGTCGGGGTCCTCCTCCCCCTCCTCCTCCTCGTTGTCGTCCTCCTCGTCGTCGTCGATCATCTCGAACTCCTGGAAGTCATCCTGGAAGGAGCAGACCGGGTGGTGGACATCGTTCTTCTCCAGGATGAGACAGTCCTTCAGGAGAGAGATGAAGAGAGAGAGAGAGAAAGAGAGAGAGAGAGTTAGCCAGCCCTCAGTCCTCAAGCAGACTCAGTGACCCCACAACAGTAGAGCCATTTCAGAATGCCACCTGTTCCCTGCTAACTGTGTCTAATGTCCTGGCTCTCACAGGCACTGATCAAGCCAAGCGGATTAATGCAAATTTGTTATAACAATCGCCATACCTCAGTGTGAGTGTCTGGAAGGAGATTACCTGGATTACCCCCTTATTAAGATCATGAGTTAATGCATACCCTACAACAGACAGGCTTAACACCTATTGAGATGCACAGAATTCACACAGTCGCAGTGAAAAATTAAACACCAGGCCGTCCTTAAATCATTTTACTGCCTCACTGATCTGTTATGTCTTTATTTTCAAAGTGAAAGACCGGGTTGCAAGAGTAATGACCTCCTTCAAATAATGCATTAAGAACATGTATCTAGAAGACTTAACATCGTGCCTTTGAACAAACACATTCCTACCATCAAAGTGCCATGGAGGTATCAGTAGCTGTCTTCCATATACTGGCTCCACTGACATACAAAAAAATTTGTTTTCATAGAATTGGCTGTAATATGCCCCATGGCAGGTCTTCACTGTGTTGGATATTGTAAGCTCTTCCCTTAAAGCTACTCAGTGACCCATTTGATTGGATTAGTCTGTGTATCTGGATTCAGGCGGCAAATGTCACAACACTTCTTCTTGGTTACTTCACAACCTCTTGGATCCTGAGCTTTTTCTCATCTTCTCCTGATTGAGGAGGTCATCAAACTACAGTGGACAGAAGCTATTCACAATATGTAGAGAAAACAAAAGAGACATTTGGTTTTTGATACAAGGTTACAGAGAAACAAGTGTAATCCATCCAAATTCAGACTGTTCCACACAACACCATCCATAAATAGCAACACAATACTGTATGTCTATCTTTTATTTCAACTGGAAAAACATCACCTGGAAAATTACAGATATCAAAGAAAAACAACACAAAGTAACATATCACATATACCCAACATATAATTCACACATTCAAGAGCCATTCAAAAATCCCTCTTATTACATTAATAACTCACAGCCTGAAGTAATTATGTAAGGTATTTACCTTATGAACTCATAAGAAAACAAAAACAAAACGTCCTTGAGAACTCATTCACAAATACATGGCTGTTCGCTTCAGTAAGAAAGAAAACTGGCAATCTGGATATCTTTTTTAGAAACCATTCAACCCGGCAACCCTGCAGTGTAAGGTTACTCCCTGTCAAAGGACACAGCCATCCACCCAACACAAAATAACTTAACATCTGTTGGAAACAGCCTGTATGCAAACATATGCATTCTGCTGACTGGGAAAAACACATTCTTCTATGAATGAAATTTCCTTCCTGTCAAAAGTAACTGTAAAAGAGCAAGAAAAGGAGAGAGCAGGGGGATCCCATGTTAAAGCACACAGGGATATAATGAGACAGGAAAACCTCCATGACTGTAAGGGTCATTTTAGTGATTATGAGACATAACCGTTATAAGCAAAGGCACATTATGCTTTCTTATACCATACCATATTACTTACCATAATTTGATTGGCTCTGAGACCATTCCTGTATAAACGGGGTTTAGTGGGGATCCAATCAGGCTGCAGTAACAGGCCACAGTATAAACGGAGAACCAAGGCAGGGTATCTGGATTTGGTTTTGTTTGGCACCAGCTGGCCCACCACTGAGCATGATGGGTAACGATTTGTTCAGACATCTGATGACCAGTTTAATAGAACCAACACTCAAACCCAGCAGGGGGCTCTTCAAAGTGGATCAGACACTCCAAAGCATCACCTGCTGTCCCTCTGCACCTGCGATACATCTCATTGTCTTTGATCTTTGTCATCTTCCCTGGTGCCAATGCCAGTCCGCACTGCGTTTTCATTTTTGCTCTGTGATTAGAGATTTTGAAGCTGAGCGCTGCGTCAACAACTTTATTTACAATCCAGGCGGGTGGGATTGGGGGGTTGGGAGTTTGGGAGAGATGGCTGACAGTACCAATTACCAGTTCTCCTCATAAAATGCAGAGTGTTTTAGAACACCACCCACAGACAGAGACTTATCTGGCTCTAAGGGTGTGTGTGTGTGTGTGTGTGTGTGTGTGTGTGTAGGGTTGGTGGTGAGGTGGTATCCACCAGAGTGCCCACAAGGGACTCAGACACACCAGGCTCTGACAGCAAATAAGTGGCTGCAGTTAGAGAGAGACTGGATGTTGGGCTAATGCTGTAGACACAACTTTGCATAGTGGAGGTAATAAATTATTCATATGCATGGGAAATTCACGTGCTTTCATCAAGGTGATGTCATGCAAGGCTGCTGAGACTATGGAAACACAATATTTCAAACAACATTTCTTATAATTCTGTTGTTGCGTTATGTACAACCAGCATTAACTACCATTTAGGTCATTCTAATGATAACCTAAATTAAATCTTAGAATAAAATTTTATTCTCAGTACAAAGCAAAAATGCGTAGGCCTTAAAACATAAAAGTGTGGTGACACAAGAAACAAAGGGTTAGATTCAATCTATCTTTTAAATCTAACGCACTAAGTAATTAATTTTAGCAAGTGTTAATTTTTGCTATTTACACCTTTTTGTTGATTTTAAGAACAACTTTTATCGTTTGTTGTACTGGTTAAGCATGAAAAAGAAACACCAGTTTTTTATATTAGACACAGAGGTAAAGAACAACCTAACCTGTGATGCAGGTATACTGAATTTGGGTCAAAAATGTTTCTTTTTTAACATTATTTCTTAAAGGGTTGCATGTAGCATCTAAGGGTTGTAAGCGTTAGAGGATTTATGAGCATGTACCAGAGTCATGGCTGCACTCAACATGAAAAGTGTGTAATATACCACAATAAAAGCATCTTAAAAGCAAGTGTTATTCAACAAGATGAAATGGAGGAAAAGGGTTTGGTTAGCTGTATGATGCTTCCATCAACAACAGTGACAACCATGGTTTTCAGCAAACAACATGTCCCCAGCCGAAACCAACCAGCACCTCAGTCAAAACGCATCCGATCGGTTAGGTATCCTAATATTGCCTTTTGTTTGTTAGCTGGTTGTTGTGCTTTGCTGTAGGTTGCTTGGTTTCATAAAGAGCAATGACAGAAAGCCCGGGAGACAGGCCTAACAAATGGTGCACTTCGTCTGCAGCTGAGCCGATTACACCACAGCTAGTCAGCAGAGCGGGAGGGCATTTTTTTCACATTTTGACATTTTAATGAGAACGATATGCTTAATTTAAGAAATTCAATTTCTTGACTTATGCCGGCGCTGTGGATTCTGCTCTGAATCAACTGCTGCAGGACAATAAAGGTGTCACGAACAATCAGAGCTGAGAAGAGCAGTGAAACCACATGAGTTTACACCATCTGCGCAGACTTGTCTCCTAGAGTTTACGTCGCTAATGACTCCATTTGGAGCACCTGATGCCCGTACGGCTTCAAGCTTCGTCTTTCAGCTGGGCAATACAGGCAGAAATGAAATGTAATGGAGGCACGAGCGAATCAGTCTCGATTTCTTAGGAGGCCTCTAGGTATCTGAGGACAGCTTGAGTTGCCAAGCAGCACAAAAGCCCAGTCTTCTCAGTGATAAAAAAGCTTATAATTTTACACCAGAAGATGACAAGCTGTCCACCCCAAGAAGAGAGAGGAAATATATGGTAGGAGATAGCTCCCACAAATCAGGGGAGAGCAATCAATCCAGAGGAGGCTCCCACAGGAACCAGGAAGTGCAGAATCGTTCCACAGTTTCATTTTTGCCCCACTTAGAGTAAATACGAATCGATATCCTAAACAATAAAAGAGTAAAAAAAGGCACAATAAAAAAGACTCTTCTTTGAGTAAAGACCTAGGCTGCAGAATCTTTTTCACTTTTTAATGGCTCTTTCAATGAATGATTCATGGCCACAGATGATTTTCAGGTACCGAACGAGACACTAAGGTCTTATCTAACATTACTGCAGTCAGAGCGGCATCTAATGACACAGTAACATATCAAATGTGATCCAGCAGGGATATTAAATAAACCTACATGAAACAGACACTAAATGGGAACAGCTGGAGACACTTAAACAATGAGGCCTTCTTATTAAATACTGCTGAGTACTCAGAACTAAGGAGGTTAATTTTAAATGCTGTATTCCATTCTCTGTCACCTTGTGGTCTTCGGCCAAGATGCATCATAATTCCGTAAAACCTTCCCTATATTATCTTATTCTGGCAGTCATGCATGTATCATTACACATGTGTTTGTACTGTGTGAGTGTGGTGCGTGTGTCTGTCTATGTGTGTGTGTGCTTCTGCATGCTTGTGAATGCTTCTGTATGTGTGTGCACCTTTGTGTGTGTGTGCAGGTGTTAGTGCAGGTGCGTCAGCAGGGACATGATGACTCACCAGTGTGCTTTGTGATTTATGTCCAAAGTGGACAGCTCCTGAGTCTGCCCTTCACAGTAGGTTACTTGTCTGTAAGTCTTCTCAGACAATCGAGGGACCAGACGTGTGTAAACACTTAGATAAAATATGACAAGATCCACATCACCCTTCTAGCACGCATTAAACTCTGACACAACAACTGAGGAGATAATCATCTTCCTTCTCTGGTTTGATGTCTTAACTGGTTTAAAGTGGTATAGACAAATATAGTGCAAGAACATATTGTAGAACATGTAGACAAATCAGAACATGTAGACAAATCCAGACTAATCGCAACTAATCGACTAATTGCTTCTTCACAAAAGAGAACCGTCTTACTGTCTTACTGGAGGCTAAATTCTGGGAGCACACTTTTTAAATAAAAAAATTCCATTACACTTCTCTCTTTCAAAAAGAGCAGCTTCTGCTCTCAGATGCAAAAAGCACAACTGTGCGTCCTTCATGCACTGGAGACCAAAAAACTGACAGGTAGCATCGAAGTCTGTAAACATGATGGACGACTTGGCCTGCACCACTGTTCATTAAAAAGCAATTTTGCCTCCCCCTTTTCACAGCTACTCTCAGTGTGGCTTATAACTCCCAGAATTCCAAGCACACAATAATCCGTGTCTATTCCAAGATCAGACAAATCATGATCATCCAAAGAGGCCTATTTTCAGGGAAGGCTTATTGGACTATTAACAGTTTATTATTTCACATGATACAGATACGTACGTAGGTCTTCAGCAGGCAGTCTGAATAATATCCCCAAAAAGGATGATCTTTTCAACAGATTTGTCATCCACTTTTGCAGTTTACAAAAGGATAATTTCAAATGTCTTTAAATGCACTCCTGATTATAATGTTAATGTTCCACTTCTATCATGTTATACAGAATGCTTAGCATCAAAGACCAGCTTCACATAGGCCATCTAGTTCAAAGTTACTATGCATTCTGTGTAATGATAAGATACTATGCATATAGCATTCATAATTATAATGACTTGATCTGTACCTGTCAATCAATTAGTGAATTTCAATTTGATGCAGTGCTCTTAACAAGCAATTGTCAAGCAATTGTTGTTTCACAAAGTGGAGAGCACAGAAAAGATTAAAATTGTAGAAAATAAACCACCCAGAGTGATCGTATTAGAAAGTATAAGGTATATTAAGATCTGAGGGTTAGCAAATAAAGAGACATCATCACCAGGGTCGTGGGCATATGGACCCTGGAACAGTCAGAGTGACACAAGCGTCGTCTCTTCATCAACATATTTCTCCACTGTCTGGATTCTGGACAGATGACAGTGGCTCCAGCAGCTTACACACTCAACACACAGCAAACCTTTACATATGCCAAATGCACTGGGAGCATTTATACACACTCAATGCACTGAGAATGTTTACACATACAGAAAGCACAGAGAGCCTTGAGCGTCTATGTTTTTCAGAGCTGTGGTGTAGCAAAAAGCCTCATTTCCCCTCTGCATCGGGAAGTTTCTCATGCTGTGGCTTTAAATTGGATGGCAGAGAATGCCAAACCAGAGGGGATTGGCTTTGCAAGGATACATTATGGAGGGGACAAACACCAGCCTTTGAGGAGTGGCAGAGATCATAACAGACAGGTATTTTACACATCACCGTGGAGAGGACGGCCAACTGAAAAAGAGTGGGAACGAAGACACACCCCCACCCCCACTACGCCGACCGCTTGTCTGCCAAACGTGTCATGTAAAATGGTCATTTTTCAAAGTGACCGTAACGGTTCCCTTTATGAGTGTTCATAAAAACAGCACTTTTATTTCTCTGCAGAGGCTCTGCGGAGACTCCCGTGCATCACCTCTTGTGCTTTTTTTTTTTTGGACATACCTTTGAATGAGAAACCCTCGAATGACAAATCGATGCGCACGACAAAGCAGAGAGACACAATGAGTCCCACTCTAACGCCTGAGCCCCAAACAGACCAGGTTATTTACAGCCGTGCTGTTTTGACTCCAGAGAGCTGGCGGTGGCTCCGCCACAGCTGAGCCACACGTCACGTCCCGTCTCCCGGGGACACCGTCAACATAACCTTGTTGCTGCGGTAACTGCCCAAGTCCCACACCAGCTGACGGATGACACCAGCCAGATGCAGCACCCCTCGACTGTACCAGAACCCACCCCCAGTCCCTGTATGCCCAGAGGGTTTGTCCCCCTCTTTATCATTCATTCTTATCATCTATTAGCATCATGCATTGAAATGAGTGAATATCTCTCTAAAAATTCGAATTATCAAATTAACATGAGATTGAAACGTAAACCACTGAGATTAATCACAAAAATGTAACCTCATGATATTCTACAGTCATTGTTCCAAAACACATTCAACTAAATTTGTGGTACTAAATTAACTAATTGACTAAATTAATTTTTGGTGCAGTGGGCAAGGGTTAGACTTCTTCACAATTTGACTCCACAGGAGAATGAAGCATTACTCACTCCAGCAAAAGCCCATGTTCTTTCAGGCAAAATCTGGTCCATTCGAAAGCACAGTGATTTGTGCTGCGTGGGTGGTGTGGAACACTTGAGTAGTGAGCTGATATGGAATGAGGACTGAGGGCTCTCTGCTGTCTTTAAGCCAAGCTCTATCACACACTCTGCCACTCCAGCTCAGTGATTGCTAGAGAGAGGCAGGGAGGGGGTGGGGCGAGGACCTCCAGAGACGCTCCAGGAGTAAACCCACGCTTCCCCCCCCCGCCTCAATTTCTTGGCCACACCCATTGCAAAATCAAGCAGGCGGGTTTGAGCGTGGCAGAACGGATTGGCGCCTCAGGGCCAATCCCAGTGCAGCTCAGCGCTAACCCATCTTTCTGTACAGACTCTACAGTGGCACAGTAGAAGGCAATATGGCTGCTCCATGTCTTGCATAACAGAAGCTGTGACCATGGAACAGACACTGTTTTCAGGGTGAAGAGGAGACAGCAGCTGCACAGGGGAATCTGGCTCCCCTTGAACCCCTGGGGAGTAACTGCTTACTCTAAGGAGTTATCTGGATCAGAAACCACATGACCTCATCCCTACAGGTCTTAGTCACCAGCTATTGAGAGAGACACAAGAATTCACCTCAGGGAGCAATTACCTAATTGGTACCAAGAGCTACTTGGACCAGAAATCACATCACCTGATTCTCACAGGCCATAGTCAGTAGCCATTGAGAGACACAGGAATCCAACCCATGAGGAGTCGTCCATCCTTGTTCAAGTGACACGAGTAATTTGGAGGATATTCAGGAAGATACTGCTTAATGTAGCATTTAAATTGATGCATTTAAACGGGACCGAATTGTGAAAGGAAGGCATCTACTTTACGCAGCACTCGACAGACTGCATTTGAAGGAATGAGAAAACAGACATGAGAAAGGACCGCACCTTCCTTATCTGCAAAAAGGGCACTTTGTATTGTCAGCCTCAGGCCAGCAATCCCTTGGAAAAAACATTATGCACTGTGTCATGAGACTCAGAAAGTCTTGAAAACAAACAATAAACCTGTACGGGATACAGCTGCACAACTTCCAATGAACTGCTACTGCCCTGCACGTGTTTTTTTTAAGTGTGGTCCGCCATGTGACTTAACCGAACCTGACGCTGCTGTCTCACAGAAATAGGCCACGGGCGCACGATGGTCTCGCAAAGATACTGGGTTTAATGAGGGCTCCCAGGGCCTGGACACCTCAGACTGATGGCAAGAAGAGTCACATTACTGAGTCCACGGTCGCCGGGCGGGCACGATGGCAGTGCAAGAAAGCCATTATGCTTCAGATGGGCGAGCGTCCAACAGCGCGGCCTTAACCCTTCCACTCTGCCTAGCTACACTTCATATTTGTCACATTATGGGAACACATCCTAAGGATGCTATTTTCAGGCAGAGAGAGATGGCATCTCCACCAAGCTAGAATCTTCCACTGAGGAGCATGTGTTGACTGCAGAGTCAAAGAGGCCTCATTTGGCACTTCCAAATTTCCTGCTTTCTCTACACATCCCTAGCTCACACTATTCACTGATCTCTGTCATTCTGCTGTTCATTCATGAAGCAGACAGTATGAAGACAAAGGGCAAGTAAAGATGATGCAAACTAGAGTAGATAGCAGTGTTTCTATGTAGGCATAGGACACATATCGTGCTCAGTCTAGCTGTCTGTGGTCCAGGGCCTCCAGGCAAACAGAGATGAATGTCTTCTGACCAGGAATTACAGTCCTTAAACAACTGTCTGCTACACAGAACTGCCACCCAGTCTCTCCCCTTCTTTTACAAAAACATGCTGTGTTTAACTAATTATCTCCCTTCCTCTTCCAAAAGAACCTTCACGACTTCAACCAAACTTAATTTATTGAATGAATTTACCAGAGCACCAGTTATTGTAGCACTGAACATGATTGTCAAGTGTTTCTGCAACATTGTTGGATGCACTCTGTAGTCATATATTTGTCTGGAAAAGAGCATCTGCTGAATGACAAAAAAAATAATGCATGTAGCCACACCATCTCGGACACACGCCATGACACTTAGCACTGTGTTCTAAATAAATCTGCGTGTGCAGTAAACGTGTCATCACTTTGTGCCCCACCTCCACCACAAGGTAGCCCACTCTCTCCAGCGGGATATTTACACCACTATTGACATACAGCCATTACTCATTCCTTCACTCATGCGACTGTGAAATCGTATCTCATGTTGTAGTACATCATTTAAATGGGTATGCGTTAAACATGATATCATTTTTGACTTCTGAAACAAAGGAAGGTGTGGAACTGTGGCTAAAGAACGAAACAGCTCAAGTTGCACACTTGAATAAGTGGATACCTCACATTAGATTCCAGACATTTGAGCACATTAACCAGATTTGTGACAGCCGACATCTAAAAAATTCACAATTTGTACTTTTCAGAAAAGGCAAATGGCTGAATCCATATTTGTAATATTTATTGCTCTTAGTATTGCTTATTTAAAATTTATGAAGTGTCATTGTTATCAGTAAACATGGACTGTCTTAAACTCCCCATTGAATAATATTACAACCCCCTTTTCATCTTCACCCACAACATGAAAATCTCAAGTGGTTCAAGGATAATGGAACTATTTGCTGTGGAGCTGTGAAGAATTGAAAGAAAGTTGGACACCTGGGGAATTTAGTTGTAGACACTGTGACCTTCATGGTTCTGAACTGTGAAGTCACTACACTGAGGTACCCTGAAAAGCAGGAGATTGCGATGGAATTGATCACAAAAAGAAAGTTCGCCTGTAAAATTCACTTTATCACCTGCACATGATGACTTCCCTCTCGACCAGTTTATGGCATGTGTAACAATAATGGAATGTGTGAGCGTATGCAGCATTCATTAAGGCTGCATGATGTCACTTGATGTCACACTCTTATGGAAACCTATAACGTGATTTACCGTACTGAAAACTGAAACTGAAATGGAGAACTCCTGTTAGACAACAGCCTTTCTTTTGCTCTGCTTGTTTTTGTGTACTATAACTTGCTTTTGGTGTGATACCAAAAAAACAATGCAGATCTGAGAACGCCCCGCAGGCATGTTTGATATAAAAAGATGGCCTCATTTGCATTTGGCTTGCATGCTTGTTTAGTTTTCTGCCTACTAGCAGAAAAGAGCAGCCACTCTTTTTCATGATGGCAATTTTGTTGCAAAATGGCCTTTGCTCCTAAACGTTCGCAGGCCTCAGCCTTTAATGTCTGAGTTGAGAGAATAAGTCCATGATCTCTGCGCTGCAGTGAAGGCCCCGTATGAAACGCATGGGCCAGGCCGCTGCTAGCCCTCCTCTGCCGGTTGCCGTCGCCCCTCCTCTGGTTTGTGCTCTAAAAATATCCTCCTCGGTTTGTGTATAACGTGACGCGACGAGACCCGTCCGCCTTCTCCCCGCCTTGTCCCCCACCCCCACCCCCAGGTGCCGTGGAGCGGCGAGGGGGGCTTCTGAGCGCAGCTCTGCATAGCAGCAACTCTGTCGGGACATCAGCTCTCCACTGCAGCCGTGGCACCGTGCCACGCTAATAAAACATTTAGATCGCTGGGAGAGAGCGGCCGCGCGGAGGTTCTTCCATGCCGATAACAGCCGGGAGCCAGGGCCGCAGACGCCAAAGCAGGCACGGAAGGCCCAGAGCACGCTGCGTTCCGTGGGAGCAGAATCTAGGGATGGCGACTGTAACCCTGAGAGGAATGTTTATAAGGAAAAGTACTGCTGCAATGTCCCCTTGCTGTGTCATCTGAAGGCACTGGACAGATTCGTCAGCACTGTGATCAAAATCACTTCAGTGCCCAAGGTACCAGGGAGGTGCAGGTGTGTGATGCAGGGATCAGCTCTAAGGTGTGTCCACAGCAAGCAGAGGTCTCCACGTATTAAACAACACACTCGTTTCAGTGTAATACAATTATTGAGTGCCTAACATGCACGATCTCCAGACTTTGTGGCTTATTGGTACATTCTAAGTGCTCATGTCCTGATTAAGGGTAATATCATTGCCTAAAGCAGGCAGGAACCTTGCAGTATTGATGGAGGCACAATGACGGGTGAGCTACGGGTGGCAAAGCACATTACATGGCAGTATTATAAATGCGCCAGATCTGTGAGGTGATTAATTTACTTTCCGGATGGCCGTGCAGAGCGCTCACTGTTTGTCAGCCTCCGTAAACAAACTAGTTTCAGATGCAGACGCTTCCAGCAAAGAGCGCAGGGAAGCTGGCACCCCACTGGCTGTAGCTTAGCAACCCTCGCAACACCAACCAACTGCAGACGATTATGCAGATTATGCAGAGCATCGAAATTCAGCCCTACAGAGAGCTGGCCTAGCTTACGGGGGGAACGCAATGCTCTCCCCTCTGCCGATGCAGTTCCACGGCTCTGACAGGAAAGGTCGACAAAAGATGCCCTGAGTGAGCAGAAGTTGCACATGAGGGATGGCAAATGTTGGAAGGAGGCATCTTTCTCTGCTATCACCAAAGCAATTGCTGCAGCGGTACTATGAACCGTGTGTAACAAAGAGGAAGCCTTTGAGTGTTTTTTTATGGGGGGGCACCAGTTCTGTACATTGTCCTGCAGCTGTTGAGCATAGCCCTCATGAGCACGGGCCTCACCAACAAGGCAGGAGACAGGACGGAAGCCTGGCTCTTCCTCCCTCTGAGTAGCTGCATTACAGGGCCCGAGTCCAACCCCTACCGATGCCAGCATGGCACGGACACACGACCCGCTGGACCGGGGGTCTGCGGCGCGGCCAACCCAGCAGCAGGCGGCAGCGTGACCTGTCACTCCCGGGCTGTGACACCGTCCCCGCTGGCCTGGCGGAGCAGACGGACCCGAACGAACGCTGCCAGGAAAGAGCGGCCCTGTGAAGGCCCTGTTGTTCCAGCGCCTCTCTGAGGTTAAGCGAGGGGTAAATCTCTCCTCCGACAGGCTCGCTTGCAGGTGGCCAGCAGATGTGATAATCCAACAATCCACTGCAGTGAGAATAATGAGAGTCGTGGCCAAATATGGACGGCTCACAAGGTTGGAGCTTATCCCAATTTCTGCGGGGCGAAGCAGCTTGAAATACTGTACATCATGTGCCCCCACTGTATAGGACACCAGATTTGTTCATCATTTATTTGTCTTATTTTGTCAGGGGATTGAACCTAAAACCTTCTGGGTTAAGAGCAAATACACAGGCTGCTGATCCAGTACATTCATGACAAAGCATGACAAAGTATTTAATGAATAAATACACCAGCTGTGAACAGACAGAAATTCTGCATGGCAGGGCAATCCAACACTTGCATCAAATTCAGCAATCTTTTTTAAGAAATCTATGCCTCTTGCTTTCCCTTGAACTGCAAATCACAAGAAGCAGCTAAAACGCAATGGTGTGATGGTGTGGCACATGCACCTTGTGATCAAGCGAGAGGTAAAAATAGCTCCCTGAGCTGCTTACATAACAGCCCGTGGCAGAACTGCACCCAGACTGACAGCTCTCACTTATAACCGCTGCTAGAGCAACCTCAGCCTAGTAACACTGTGCGGACTGTCTCTCTGCATTGACTTCAGTCAATCTGTTGGAGTCCATCTTGGATAGGTCAGAGTGGGCCTATTAGGTCTTTATTAAAACAGTAATAATATTGTCTTTGTATTATCTAGGCCCACTCATGGTGAAGAAACTATTTTACTATGACACTAGTTGTTACTGTTATTTAAATCAATTAGTCTATATCTGTGTACAGAAGCTAACAATCTCATATGATGTGAATTACTTTAGATAAGGGTGTCAAAACAAAATGTCTTCACAATAGTAATGGGGACATTGCCTCTCACGGATCAGTTCCCCATATCATTATGTTCTACAGATCAATAGGAGAGCACAGCCCTGCGGACTGGCTCTGCCTGCACCTCTCTGTCTAATGCAGAGGAACCAAAACACATACCATCCCCCCGGGTGACACCATACCGCTGCAGGTGACATCACAGAACTCCAAATGACATCACATATTTCCAGGTAATATCACACATTTCCAAGTGATTTCACACAGATGCAAATGACATCACACATTTATAGGTGACATCACACAACTCCAAGTGACTTCACATATTGCCAGGTAATATCACACATTTCCAAGAGATCTCACACAGATGCAAGTGACATCACACCTTTCCAGGTGACATCACACAGCTCCAGGTGTCCACCACACAGGACTCAAACAAGAATGAGACAGAGGAAAGTGAGAGCATGTAAACAGCTTACAGAACACAGGCAGGATTGCAAGCCATGGGAATTCTGGCATGCATGTGTAGAGCTTTCCCTTCAGCTGACCCAGGTTCATAAAATCCAATACACACTGCAGACAATTTTATCAATAGTGTCAGAACAGCTGAACAGAGCACAGCATTGATGGATGTTACTATGGGGAGTATGTTCTAACTCCTCAACTCCAGTGCTATTATTTCACAATGTGCTCTGTCACAGGGTTATAAAAGTGACCATGAAGCATGGTATTCATCCAAGAGGAGTTATCCACCCACCGCCTGGTCTGGTGAGAGCCTCTGAATACGATACAGCAATCAGCCTGTCCAAACACAGAGCTAAACTCATGATAATGCGTTTCTCTAGGTAACACAGCATCCAGCAATCTAACTCAGCCTGTGTTACAATTACCGAATGCTAAAATCTTTCATAAAACAGTTTATGCAGCAAAACACAATCCTATGTAAAATATGAGCAAATGCACTAGGTTTATCCAAGGTCTGAGGGAGGCTATGGAAATTATTCTCTTTGTGTTCATCTGTCCAGCTAAAGACTTGCAGCTACTATTGCTCAAATAATCATAATCATTGAACAATAAGAGTTGCAGTGACAGAACTTAACTTTAATAATGGCTGTTAAAGAAAATTACATGTAGTATAGACTGTCTTTCATCTTGTTAGTAATATATAATAATATAGGGAATATTTGATTCATTCCTTGTCATGGGTCCTTAGCTGTAATAACATCATAACACAGACAGAACAATAAAACAACAGGATATTCATGCATGCCAAAGATAATTGTAAAGTAACATTCATCTGACTATTAATATCTGTCACATTTTAATGAATTACAGATAGCGTTCCGTATGACTTGAAATGCTCTGTCTGTGTGAAACTTAGCCTTCACAGCCAGCATCCACACAAACTGAGAAACCACTGAACCATCAATGCACATTCATTATGCTGAAAACCAACATCAAGCAGGTTTGACCTCAAAGGTCTTTCACTGCAGCCATCTGAACCTGAGGAAGAGCGAGGCTCACCTTCTCATAAGGGTCCGAGTCATAGTTAAGCCCGATCCCGCAGTCGTCCGTGATCTCTGACAAATCCTCGTCATCGAACTCCTCCAGACTGATGTCGTGGGCAGGCCTGCAGGAGGAAAGGGGTGAAGAGAGTCAGTAGCGCCCAGTGTTCTCTGATCCCCATCATCCAAGCAGCACAAGGCTCTCCAACTCAAACCACTGCAGAGACGGCCCCTGCACACTCAGGATGCCCATGCCGAAATATGACCTGCCAAAATCAATCATCAGCTGCGTTGTCCAGACGACAGCACCTCAAGGACATTCGTTTTGAGAGGCTACATCAAAACATTATGCTCAGAGATCAGGCATTCAGCTCCACGCTAAACGCAGAAATCGTTCTGTGTTCAAAAGTGTCGCAACTTCCTGGTTAATCATGAATGTCCATGAGGTGCATGGCCAAGGATAAAGCACCCATTGCAAGTACAGACAGCACCTGAACCTCCTATTTTCAACCATATAAGAAGAAGAGTTGAATATCTGGTCAGTAAAAAGACTATCTGTGGTTACTTTTTAAAAGGATAGAATCCACAGACTAGAATATGCCAGAATGGATGCATCAGATTTGAAAATAAAGAAAATAAAATGTCTGGGGCTCAAAGGCATGTTTGCAACACTTTGTTGACATTTTACAATCCCACCCGATGAGTGTAACAGTCAGTTTATGAGCCAAGGGCTCTACACTGACTAACCTGGATCACCTTAAAGATCACCTGGACTCTTAATGTGAAAAACAGAGTTCTGTCTTACAACTCCTGCCTAACATGCATTTCTAATTGGACTCTGAATTAAATCACTTTTTTCAAAAAGACTAAAAAGCATTTGAAAATCATCCACTGGGGAGTGCAGAGATTGCACCCAACACAGTACATGGCCAATTTATGAACGTTAGGTACGTTAGCTGTGTTTTTCTACAGTGCGTGCACTCAGGACCAGCCATATCAATTATTAGAGACTGCCGCGATTGACAGACGAGATGCTGCACTGCAGGTTTTTATGGTGAGGAAGAAGCTCTGTTTTGTATGTATACATGCTGTGCTGCACTGCATAGTGGGCTGACCCCAGGAGACCCATCAGCAGCTGTATTACACAGCCAGGATTCATGAGGCTGCAATAAAGGCTCAGTGATCACAGTACGGAGTGACCAAGTATCCCGCCAAATCCATACCCGAGGCTGTCCGCTAACAAGGTATTATCAATTAATTCTAATTCTCTGTTAGAGAGAAGTTAATTCAGATTATGTGCTTTGTGTAACGCTCTAAATAAAATCTACAGAAATCCTTTCCCTTTACTGTTAATACATGTGATATGGGTTTGAGAGGAATGGAGGAAAAATTCAATAAGTTAAGTGTATCAGGGGAAAAAAAGAGAATGAATAGGAAAATGATCAATGCTAGTACGTATGAAATATGCAAAGACAGAAGATGAGAAATACAGATGTTTGCTTCATGAAGAGACACAAGCTTGCTAGGAGTAACATATTTCAAAGTTATACCGAAAATTTCATTTAGCTCAAGTGAAAAAAATGGCACATCGTTAATCCTTTGTGGAATGGCTCCTTAACTGCATTAAATGATACAAAATTAAATTTCTTTATTAAGCTTCCCATAAAGAAATTTTAACATTTAAAGGAAAAGGCTGCTGTATAAATTATTTGTTTTATCGATTTCTTTAAAAAAAAATAAGTATATATATATATATATATATATATATATATATATATATATATATATATATATATATATATATATATATATATATATATATATAAAGATGCAAGTAGTAGATTCAGCACAATTAACTGTAAATGGTAGTGGCTTGGATCCAACATGGATGTGGTGTGAGGAAGTTGGGAGGATTCATAGTTATTGATCTACATGCACTTTTCCAAATACTTTGCTTTTCACTTATGTAACCTGTAAATGGGTGTATAATATAATTATTTTCCTTTATGTTTATGTTTAATATCATTGTGATGGTCAAGAATTTATAAACTGGAATTCATTAGATCATAAACAGGTTAATTTTTGACATCCTAAAATTTGAACTTTCTGTGTAATGGATAAAATCAGTACTCTCGGTCAATTTATACACACTATAATAAAAAAACATAACACAGTGCAGTTTTTGTAAACCCATTTTAGTAATCTAAGTAACCACAGTCCTACACCTACTCCGTAATCATGATCTTAACTTATCCAAATTGTACCAATAAAACCTACTCTATACCATAATCCAAACCGGACACTTCACACAAGTGCGTGATGGCACAACACTGATACAGTCATTGCCTATTACTTACCTATTACCATGTATTGACAGTAACCTGATTGTTATACACTGCATTAGAAATCGGTATTAAAAATTTATTTGAATCATTATACATTATATATGGAACATCAAGCCCACAGTTTAAGAGCAAGCACAGGGCAAGCATAAGTGCATTAAATGTTACAATTTAATAAAATTAAACACAGTAACAACGTAAGCCATTCCATGACCATGTGTTTATTATATTCCAATGTTTCTGTTACTGGCACTTCAGGCTAATATACACAAACTGGCACTTTCTGAAGGTAAATCATTACAGCTGGAATGATGAGACATGAATGTTGGAGTAGTCCATCAATTCTCTGTGTAGCTCACTTCTGAATCTGCAGCTCTCCTGGAAAGTTTCTCTCAGCAAAAAAGGATGCCACCTCATTGATAATCTTAGTTTTAGCTCACCTAAGTCACTAAAGGCTGTCAATAAAAACTTCTGCATACCAAAGCAGTCCTGATGAACCAGCGCTGGAGTGTTAATCGACTTTACTTGCCAGTGAGGGTACTGCAAACATTGTGCATCTTTGTTAAAGAAGAAAGACACACAAAATACCATAGAAACAGCAGACAGAGGAAACACACTATGAATACCCTGTAAACATCAGGGAAGCTCATAATAAAACACACATGCTCCTGGGAGCACTGTTAAACCCAAAAGGCAAGCTGCTTGCATTGAAATGCCCATAACATTGTATTTTGCAAGTCAAGATCCCTTAGACATTTACAATGGCTGAGTCTTTAAGTTCGGAATATCAGATCTCAGTCACAAGGGAGGGCGGCAAAATAAATTTGACAAGCCAAGTGTGGGACAGACTTCAGATGCTCAAGCAGAGCTCTCATTTTCACCCCACGGGACCCTGTTTCAAACAATCCCATCACATATGGAGGAAAATCTTTTTTCAATTAACCCCCTGAATGGATGACTGATGGCTAAACAGCAGAAATCATTCCAGTACTTTCTGCTTTTAACTAAATGTGACTGTCACAAGCATGAGGGCATCACAACTTTGGTCTGTGGAGGGTCTGCATGTGTGTCTGTGTGATTAGAGTATTACTCAGTGCTATCCAATTGTGACTGCAAAGGATTGCAATCATTTCACTACAACACAGAATTAGAGTCAGGCTCTAACCACTGCACAGTTAGTTGGAGCAGGACAGCAGACTAAATACAAAGCCATTCATATCCAAAGCATATGCTTGTATCTCAAATGAAGGCGTCTATAAAATGGATTTTTAAGTACGGTTTTAGCTGGTAAAGATGCAAAGGGACTCTTACAGGTAACAATTTCATATTGAATTTCATGGATGTCATTCTCACTGCTGAGCAGACACTCTGCTCCTGGGAGATTTATGTATCTTACGTATTATATATCATGTAATAATAATAATAATCTTTATTTAATCTTTAGACAGCATGAAGACATTTCTAAAAGACAATTCTAAAAATCAGTGATGCGCTAAAATGCATACAATGAAGATTGTTCAAGAGTGTGTAAGCCAATACAGAGAACAGTTTAAAGGAAAGAAAATAAAAAAATAATAACGAAATCCAATATGTACACAGGGGGATATTACGTGAGGCAATGCAAATTATTTTTCTTGCTCCAGGGCACAACAGCAATGCTTCTCATGAGGTTTGAACCTGAAAATTCCAGCTCAGAAGTTGTGTCGCAGTTACTATATAGCTCTGAATAGTGTATAGGATATATAATGTATCTCCTTCCGCACTTTTTCACAGAGAAAAATCCTTCAGCTGGCGAACAAACATTTAAAATATGCACACAGCAAAAACATTTAATTTTCTATCTGTATGCATTCTACATTAGGAAAAATCAGTTGTATTTTAATCTTTTGGTCCAGGATAGTAAGACAATAAATCTATTTTCTGTGTGGCTGTGTGGCTGTGCCACAGATGACAAAAAACTTTTATTTTCTATGTTTGGGACAAATGTTCAGTTCAGGCCTTGCTTTTTGGCCACAAAGAAGCTGAGATTTCAAATCTCAGATCTGTCCCTGACATTGAAATGGGCATGTGACAGCACCTTCTCACTCTGGGGAATGCATGACAGGGACAGGATGTTCTTTGTGAACTCACCCCTTCCTTTGGGATTGTCCCTCTGTGATTCCTCTGCCTGGAGCTTGCCCTGACAGGTTACTCACCCCACCAATCTCCTGACCCCCATTAATTCAGACCTGTAGAAAACTCCCACAGATGGGTGTCTCATGAGTATATGGATCTTGCCAAAGGGTTTTTGAAAGGAAATGCCTGGATCTGAGGATAGCTGGTGGTTATCAGGTACCTGACAGTGTCAGCACATATCTTTTCTCTGATACAAGCTATTAAACTCTGCTTATGTGGTTAGGAACAACATCGTATATATGCAAATGTGTCATTTTTAATGCCGCAGGGAAAAAATCACTCGTGAATCATTTGTAATTGCCTCTTGAAGTAGAAGTTTATACTCAGTGCATATTATGTGCTTTCGCTCAGGGTGGCTTTAACCAGAGAACCAATCCAAATCTGTAGGCTAATGGGAAACATGTAATTAACCAGAACTCTCTTCCCCTTCCCTCCGAACAGACAGTGTATCACAATCAATCAATTGTTGTCCGAAAATTGCTATGGTTACGACAAAGCAGCACAGAGGATCAAACATGCGAAATTATCATCTGCACATCACAAACTCAAACTGAAAACTCAAGTGCTGCTGCAGTGACTGCGAGTTTTTTGTCATCTGAGTTGTGGAGTGATTCCACCCAGACTGCACCTGTTTCTGACTGCCAGGGACAGTCAAACACCGCCTCTTCTGAAAACACACCAAATATGAGCGCCACTCTGCTGAGATCAGACATAGAGCGATGCGGTTCAAGTCACGGTCATTTCATTCGTTGTGGTTTCATGGCGTCCGTTGTGCCACAGTGCTGTTCTTGTCAGATCTGTATTCCTCACACCCTGAGAGCCATCTCTATCACGCAGCACGCAGCGAAGACGGCTCTGTTCCCCCAAACCACCACAGTCAAAAGACCTTGTGCTTCTATTCATGCATCTCCGAGCGCGCCCACTGCCAGGAGTGCTGCAAACGCTGCCGTTTCAAAAAAGGTCAATGAAAACGCTGTCGGATGACATTGTGCGGTCAAGATGCGCACCCTGAGCTGATATCGGAGACAGCTTAAGGAAAAAAGGGAAGAGCAACAACCCACGTGCTCTTTCAAGGCCTGCCGTTGCCATGACATCGACAAGGATGCACACAGGAGCCCACATAATTAATGGGATTGTGGAACAATGAGCCTCTCGACCATCATAAATATGTCAAACACAAATGTGCATCCCCAATTATAAACACTGCTCATTTATGCGGATGTTGTCATGGGGTTCCATATTTATCTCATGTTGATTGCTGTGTTAACTCTGCAAATGCTGTAAATCTATAAGCTACCTTCTTGGCCAGGCCTTCATTATAAAAGACATACCTTAATCCCTATGCATGTCTTTGGTTAAATAAAGGTTAAATAAATGAATGAATATGAATCTGAACTCTCCCTTCCAAGGACCAGTCAGCTGGCAAGCACATGCATGTCATTTTCCTCTGTTGTCAGTGTCAGTTGAGCGCTTCATTAGTGGTGAATCCATAAAAAGAGGGACTAATGAAGCCAGATTCAGTTCATGCACCTGGCTCCACCCATGGGGGATGTCTGTGTGCCCCCACCCCCCCCCCCCTCAGAGACCAGGGGAGGGACCTGTGCAGCGTGACAGAAAATCACCTCAGCCGGTATCCCTGTTGCCATGGCAGCTGACAGAATTTAAAGAGAAGGCCAGAGGATTCAGCAGTAAGCAGTGAGGACCTTGTTACTACGGGCTCTGAGTGGACTGAATCACCTGTGCAGTCACTCTCCTTACTGGCTGTTATTAGGGAATTTGCTGACAATGCATTTTTTTGGCTTCTTTTGTACAGTCATACTGCACAGGTGTACCAGTTTGATTTTGTAATGCATAACATCAGTCCTGGTACCAGACACCTTAAAATGGGGGCTACTCTTAAAATCAATAGAGTTTTAGCCCTTCTTAGCCCTTTTTTAGCCCTTATACAATGTGAACTTGCCTACAGCATTTTGATCCTGACGCACACACATATAAAACTGATTTTGAAGGTTTTGCATGGTCTGAGCTTTTGAGAAGTTCTAAACTGTTCCTGTCGGAGGAGAAAGTCCTCATCCTTTTCTCTGGCAGATGAGAGGTGGGATGACTCACAGAGTTGTCGTGACAGATTAATTACAGCACAAAACACCGTTCCCCAAAATGTATCATCGAAAGATCACGAGAGCTGTTTCCATAGCAGACATCTCACAGGAGACCGATCTGTGACAGCAGGAAGACACAGGAGACAGGCCAGCACAACAATATCAGATGCAAACCACTCCAGATCTCCACACAAGGAAAGCTGTTCTCACCTCTGTGCAATGTCTTGCATTTCATTGAAGTCCCAATAAATTGGCTAGCTATAAAACAAAATATGACTATTTTCCCCTGAGGACATGTGTCATTCTTCTAGTGAGGGGTCAGCTGGTTTTAAGTGATTTCAATTAAAGTACATTTCATTCAGTTGTCATTTCAGCAAACCTACCAGCATACAGTTGATGGCAAATGTTCATTACATGAATTACACAACCAGGAAATTATTCACTTGCATGGGCACCTGCTGAGAACTGACACCCAGAGATGTGATATAATTGACCGAGCGAAATAATTCAGAAGTATGAGTTCAATAGCAAATGCCACAAATGGTTGTCAATAAGTCTATGAATCACAGATGCACAAAAGTAACATGGTGCCATTCAACTCTGCAAATTCATTTAGCAAAATGCGTGGCACAAAATACTGCCTAGAAGGCCTCACACAATTACAGCATTTGAGTGCAAGACCCAGGTACCCTCAGCAGGTCTGTTCCATTAGAGGTCCAGTACCCACCAAAGCTGACTTAATTGCAGCATGAGTGCAAGATGAAAAGGGGTCGTGTCTTCCGGCTCCTGATTGGCTTTTGTCAACACGGTTGCCTTGACCTGGAGGTGCAGTTCAGACCTTCAAAAATCACAACCCCTTATCTATGAGAAGACTGCAGCTCCTGAGGCTCAGTCATGTGTGCTCCACCCCTCACTGCTCCAGGCCCTGCAGTCCTTTGCTGTATGTGCCCCTGCATTAATTATAGCCCAGAAATCAGCAGTGGAGATAGGCATCATTACTGCTGTGATGAAATGCGCCCCAAAAAAAGCAGGATTCATTAGTTTATCACATGCTCATTATTGCTGCATTGTGGCCATGGCGCTTATCGACTGCTGTATGGTAGAGATTAGCTAATTACATCTATGTCAAATCCCCTCTGGTCCAGCAATCCATTTTCTTAGGTCCAAATGGACGCCAAATGTTGTCTACTTTAATGCCCCTCCCGGTTCTCCTCTGTTCTGGCTCAGTCCTCTAAGCCATGGTGTTCTGCATGAAGCCCTGTGGTCAGGATGGGGATCGAACCCATTGCCTTCAGCAACCACACAGCACAGCATCACTAAGAGAGACTCGGTTAGCTCACTCTGCAAGACTTATGTCCCTCACACAGGAGATGAACTGAGCTCTTTCTGTGGCTCCAGCAGGTAACTCCACCCGATGTGCATCAATACCTATGCGCTACTATGAACCCAGCCAAGCAAGAGTTCTTGCCACAGCCGCAACAGGACTACAACAGGAGCACCTCCAGAAATACCCAAAATATGGCTAGCGCAGCCCAACCAGGCTCCTGCTTATCGAGCTAGGCCTCTAAGAGTCTCAAACAGAGGCTGCTGAGAGATGTTGGCAGTTGGCCTCTGACAGTGAACTCTTCCCAGTACGAAGCTCCTAACTGCAAATGGAATGCAGAAACAAGTGCCAGGCTTCCGTATGCCTGAGTAAATACACAGGGGATGCAGATGCTAGAAAAATGGATGAAACGATATGGCTGTGTCAGAGGCTAAAAATGCTGCTTTCTACCCACAAGTCTTACTTGAGCACTTTGTCAAAGCCTTTGTCCAACAGCAAGGCTGATCAACTTGCAGATACAGAGAAATTAAAAATTTAAAATAATGCATTTTATCATTATTTTTTGACCACAGAATGATATCACTGGCATCAACATTGTGATGTCTTCAATATCTAGCCCAGTTCCCCAATAGCCATGCACCAGCATAAGAATCTTAAATGAGTAAAAAATATATAGATGAGTTGTCTTCTTTTGCATCTACTCAGGAAGGTGTGCTATAAAGAATGAATCTACAGTTACCAGGACATGTCACTATTGTCCTTTTTACTTTGGAATTCAGTCACATATACAGAGGGAGGGCTTTGGTTATAAACAGCAAGCACATAAGAGCAAACGGAGCAGTAAACATTCTTTACCTTTTCTAAAACAACAATTTCCTTTCCTTAACAGCACAGCAACCCCTCAGAAGAAACAAGCAACCAGTAAGAATTTACAGAAGAACAATGTGCAATGCATAGTCTACTACACAGTGCTATAGCATGAAACATGTACCGAAACCTTATCCCAAGAGCCATATCTGTTACTGGTGTTAATGGGGACAAAAATCAAAAATGCATCTCTAGGGATTTGGCTTGAGGTAAGAGGTAAGAACAGCCTTCCTTGTGTGGATAGAATAAGCAGCATTTGGAATGGCAGGCATGGCATATTCTCATAACAGTCAGGATCAATTTTATTCACAGAACCGTTTTTAGTATCATTCATTTTTAGGGGTTTGACGATACTTTAGCTTTCCAATAATAATAAAATGCAATTAACAAGCAATGATTCTTCATCTCCAACAGGGCTGTGCCACTTTATATTGCTTAAGGAAATGATCATGCTGTCTCCATTCTAGAATTATGTTGGGCATATAAAGTGTCTATTAAGTATAACCCTTGTGGCAACTCTGTTACATTTGTTTAATTTCTCAATATAAGTAAGCTTTTCCTTACATGTGCCTATTCCTTTGTATGTTGAAAAAGATAAGACTTTTTCACAAGCTAAATGATATCCTATTTCATTATTATGAACCAACAACATTGCACCAAATCATTAAGTGTGCAAGTCTTTGAAATGTGTTATTACACATCAACAGGACTCAACAGTATGAATTTCACACCCATTAATTCTGTTTCTTGTCATCTGAAGTAGCACCGACAATAAGCAATTCACAAAACTGCGTGAGAAAACAAAGACGTCACTCCTCAAAATGAACATAAGTCTATCCTGCCCAGCCATTACATAGTATGAAATCCACATCTTAATATTGAACTCCTTCTATTTTATTTTGAGGCTGCTGTAAATGAATTTGCCCTACATTTTAAGGCATACATGTTAAATCCGTCTCAGGAGCCTTCGTACATGCCGTCCAAACTGCCAGCTCTCTGCTGTATCTGAGCAATGTTGCCATCTGCCAGGCGGATTCAATCAGACTAATAACCATTCAAAGGAGCTCGGGTTTTCTATCTGACTCGCTTCCTGTCATCCGAGATAACATCATGCCGATCTCTCTGCTTGCCTGATTTGGTTTAAAACCAAAATTCCAACCCTCTCCCTATATTCTCATCCTCCACGTCAATTAACTTGTCAGAGGGTTCACATCGGGGATAAGTGACATCTATTCATGAGCAATTTTCGCATTCTGAGGCAGGCTGCGTGATCACACAGCCCCGGTGTCTCTCTGACTCAGGCGCTGGTTATAGATTATCCCAGCATGCAGTGCCTCCCTCTTTATGACATCATCCATTATACTCCACAGATTGGGACAGCCTGACGTGCGTTTCCAGTACTTGTCCAATATGGCTTCCGGAACGGATGCACACAGAAGGGAAGCTACCATCCTAGAACTTTTCAAAGTAATTAGAGCTTTTGAAGCTTCAGAATGCTCTTGCTTTTCCCACGTAAATGCCAGGCTTGCAAATATTAAACCACTGCTTTCAGTCAACATCAGTCAATATTCTGCAATGAAACAAATGTGTATATTGACCTGTTTAAACACCTTGGTTGAGTTTTAAATACAATCTCGAGGAGACTCCAAATTTTGATATAATATATATGGTATATATACACTTTACAAGTCCACTGCATTGAAGAAAAATTAGGATCCTGACCTGAGCCAGTGCCTGTACACATTCTGTTCTTGTATTTATACTGGCATGCAGAAAACTGTGACATCTATGTGGCAACAGCAAAATAGCTGCCTTTAGCTGTAAGTTGTAAAGAAAGAGACCGCATATTTACATCCCATTACAGAATTAATATTTGAACAGAAGAGAAATAAATTACTGGTGAGATGATTTAGACCAATGATTGTCAATTGCCTTTACTGTGCTGTACTGAATATGTTGAATAATACACTGTAATACATTTAAGCATATTTTACAAAAAATTAAAATCACAATTAGAAATGTGTTAACAAGTCTTTTAATGCCATTGGATAGCTTTGCAATATCAGTGCGTTCAATACACAAAAATATCTTCTCTTGATTTTGCCGGCATGTGTTTCCATGTAGTTTTGAATGGAAACGGAAAGTCAAAACTTCCCGATGCATACAGGTAGTGGTATTCATCTCTTCCAGCAGAACAGTGATTTACAGCAGACATCACACATGCCCTGGTGATGCGTAATTCAAGTTGTCCTGGTCCTGTGCCAGTCTCTGTATTTTCTGTGATGGTGAGGAAATTCCAATTCAGACATGGTCTTCAAACTGACTCGCTAGACCAGACTAATCCCAATTCACAGATATTCATAAAGTGCTTGTGTTTGGGGATTATTTTATGAATATTTACAGTATCCATGCACAGACAGTTTGATGTGATATTTATAGTTTGTTTCAGTTTTCTGTTGGCTCTGAAGGCATTATTTGCCTCCCTCTACTGTACAATAAAAAATTATTACTTAATCACTAAATTATTTGGAATTGCATGTAAAATCAATCAATCTTTTACCATACGCAGAAAACAAATCAAAAATTATTTTCAATACCAATGGTAAACTGTCTACTCAACGTTGCTGAAAAAGCTTACATCCATGTAGTTCTGCATTTAAGCTTCTTATTTTACAGTGCGTATTACTGATGGCTCCCCCGTCCGACATTCCAGCTGGCTTTGGAGGGACATGATGTAAACAGTCACATTAATATTTAAAGTACAAGCCACCTTGGACTATGATGAGTCTACCGCCTCCACACCAGCCATTACAAAATGCCCTCTGCACGGGCGAGATAAAACCAGATCTCACAACACAGGTGGCCCAGCTCCACCGTAATGCTGTGCCGTCACACGGCATGCTAACCCGGAAAGACGGATAAAAGGCCAGGTGGTTTGCTTTTCTGCTTAAAAGTGTTTCTGTTCTCACCTTTGGAAGTCTGGGGGTCCCTCCTGACTTGGACCATGCCGCTGTTAAATAAAACAGCACCTCACACTGTTCGCTCAGCGATGAACTTCTCTAGCCTCTCTGTGCATGTGACCTTTGCCTCGGCTTTTTACGCAGTGCGAGCATGCAAACACACCTGTCCTCTGGAGGAGAGGCCCTCAAAACTAGATGTCCAGATAAATAAAGGAAATGAAATTCAGTGCAGACAGAATTATCCCTCTCATGAGTAGTGAGCAGCAACAGAATAGGGGCTATGTCCCTATGACGTGATCTACTATAGTGCCTTCACCATTCAAGTTAGGAAGTTTATCGATACCGAGAGATCTTACTGATACATGGCTTCCCTCTACAAAATATTGTGATGTGAACACAGTCCCCACTAGGCTAAAACTACCTAGACGTATATTATACATTGCACAGCCAATGCTGTGTCTCTTCACTGTAGCCCTTGCTTGGTGGCACGTACCGTGTGAAATAAGGCCACTCATTTCAATGAAGCCGGTATGCCGTGTGCCATCCGTGCGGCAAAAAACAATCCCCAGATGTGAGCCATTTCCAGGCCCAGAATCCTGTTGTATCGACGGAGCGTGCACCTCTCCCCCGTGTGTGAAATACGAACTCTCCCCGAGCTCCAATAACGCCCATGGGGAGATACTCAGCGGTTACGTAAGGCAGATTATTTCAGCAAGAAGCAGGGGCTGAACCCTTGATGTCTTTAATCCTGTTCTGCTTTGTTTGCATGTATGCTATTCACTACGCAGGGAAATATGGGCGGCATCTTTGCCAACAGCAAACCACCCCAGATATATATACATATGAAAACAATGTTGAGGATGAAAACACAGACCCCTGGTCATTGGGTTTTCATATTAGTAGTGTTTCATACTGGAAACGGTCTAAACACCATGTAACAAAATCAATAACCAGAGGCAATGTATCAGTAATTTCATGTCCAACAAAGGCAGCAACTTGGACTCAACATTGGGGAGGCATGCCTGCACAATGGATAAATGGACAGCTGAGGGTTTGAATCCTGGATGAGACATGGTGGTTGCCATGGCAAGTGCCGTCACATATGCACTCTACACACATTGTGTATCCCATTGTAAACTATGTGAGCTGTACGGATGAAGACCGCTGCTAAGCAAAGCAGTTCAGAATCCATCAGAACCCTGCCAACATGACATACCACTGACTACGTCCCACACACCCCTGATCTAAACCACCAATAGCTGCATATGTGTGAGGGGAGTGATGCTGAAATCATTCATCATTTTCTTTCTGCTTTCAAAACACTGCGTCAAGCAGGGCCGTGACGTCTCTTCCAGAACCAACCGGAAATCTGTGAGAGCCTTTGTGGCAGGTGCTGTCTTTGCCAGAGAGCGGGGCTAAAAAAGCGCTGAACTCAGATAACCACACTGCCCCACTTGTGGCAGTCTCCCCTGTAACAGCTGGTGCAGTGTCACTTGCCTGTCAGACTAATATAACAGTACAGCACCTGAGAGGGGCACTATCAGAACACTCAATACCCACTTCATCACAGGTGTTTAAGCCAACTTCCACATTCTACAGCATACACCACCTACCATTAATGTACAATTATGACAAAACTGCTTACATTAATACTGGGTAACATGTGATTCCTACAGAGTACACGACTTACTGTGAGTGCACTATAAATGCTTCATCTTCAAAATACCATTACACCATTAGAAAGATGGATCTATAATCAAAACAGGTGGGTTATTACCAGACCTCCAGAGCACAGGCTGCACTGTGAGTGGTGAAAGGGCAGGGACGTACAGGGCAGGATGTGTTGATATGAGAGCAGCGTATGTTAGTGCAGCACAAAAATGATCCCATTTGCATCGGAGCAGCTTTTAGTAGTGCATCAACATCTGAAAGAGCTATCCATGCGTATTACTGGAAAGAGCACATCAAGGTTATTGCTTTTTTTCCACAGCACGAGACAGATATTATCTGACCACTTTAAAGCAACAGACGAATGCTGCATAAACCACCACTGCACAGAACACTAGTGCCAGTTTGTGCATGTCTGGCTAGGACCTGTGAGGTCCAAATGAAATGAAGCACGTGTATGAGACCACAAACTACATGCGGGCAAATTTGATATGATAATCCTGTATTTATTTGCCAAACTCTAGTTCAGTTTGTTCTGCCAGAAATATGCCTCCTGCACGTGTTGCACAATTGTGATGCATCCATATCCAGATATAATAGAATCTGCTGGTATAATGGTTTTCAATATACTTAAATTGCATAAAAGATCAAAACATCTCCAGAATAACTATCATTATTCCCTGCCAAAAAATCTACAGAGTGACTAAAGAATTGTACTTTACTTTCTTACTGTGAAGAAACCCTTCTTATGTGCCTTTGTGAGGGATGAGAAGAAAATCAGCAAGGCTCTTCATATTATTTCACAGTTTTTATAAACTCTACTATCACCTCTTTCTCACACTTGCCATTTCCCATTTCCCTTTAGCACCACGTTTTCCTTTTTTTCCCATTTGTCGCGGTTGTCATGTTTTGCTCCCTCTCCACCTTGACTCCGTGTTCCAGTCTTGTGACTGGAGGTGTCAAGCTCCTTGATTGGTTCATTTTTTTAACCCCCCAAGGTCAGTTCCAGTGTTATTTAAATGAAGCTGCCCTTCTTATCGGGAGCAGGGGACCTGAGAGAGTTCCAGCTTCAAGGCTTGGAATGTAATTGAATTTTGGGAGCTTATGTGTGGATGCCCATGCTTCTGTATCTCAGCCTAAGACTCTGTGTTTTATGTGCTTTGTGTGATTAAAACTCATATTTCTTCTACAACGTCCAATGGGAAATGAGATCCCTCTGCAACATGTGGAATATTAGATGATATCATGAAAGCTCCAACACACAGATAAACTGCCTCAGGTTAGAGGGCCGACTAGCAGAAATCGATACATCAAGAAACTGGCCCATATAGAACTACAAAGGTATATGAGCACCTCAGTATATGAGGTGCTCAGAATCCTACAGTATATTGGATTGCCTTGTATATCTTTCAATAAGGACTCTCTTGAGGTTACAGTTTGCCACCATATGTGACAGAGCAAAACCAGAATCTGACACTCCTCAAATGTCAGCATAACATTTTTGTTATGTATATTTTATATACATATATATATATATATATATATATATATATAGAGAGAGAGAGAGAGAGAGAGAGAGAGAGAGAGGGGGCTTATATATACTGTATACTCCACTCTACACATAAACCATCCAATTTCTTACTGCAGTTATCATGACTGAAATGATTATATCAGCTCTCAACTAGATGAGATTATCCAAAATGAGAATTTCTTCCACTACCTATTCATTTCCATTTTGCAGTTATTATGGGATGGTGACTCATAACAATATGAAGTTTCAGTGTAACAGTCCATCAAGTGATGCAAGATCAGGTTGTCTCCAAATATTAAATCTCCTTGCACACATTGGTCGCACTTAAACACAGTAAAATCGAGAGACACAGTGCTGAGCTGTGACACTCCGACTTTATGTTTTGAGTAAGACGGGGATTAATAAATACGACTGCAACTGCTCAACATCAGCAAACGGAGCAGGGCGTGGGCCTCAACGATGGAATACTGTCAACCTATTGAGCGATGCGACCGGCATCTTTGTTTGAGCAGGAAATCATTTGATTGACCCCTATGAGATCATCTCTGTCTATCTTACATGCATATACAGCGCTGACGATATTCCCTAAGGGCACACAAACAGAAAGACACAAATAAAACTCTTCAGTCGCGGTACCATCTTTACGCCGCAATGTAGAACTGCACAGTAAAAGACAAACACAGAAAATCACCGTCATTGTAATTATGCGATGTCCATCACTCTCAGACCCTTCAATGCAGCAACGTAAATACAAGGTGACATAATGCTAACATTCAGGGCATCAACACCCGCTGACATTCGATTCTGTCCCTGGCGGCGTTGCCCTCTGCAGCAGGCACCCGTGCTGATCGTGCGCCCTTCGTCAGCAGCATGGAAAAGGAGGACGTTGCAGCGTGCCATGCCTGCTTACCTGCAGCTAGGAGGGGAGAGGGAATGGAAGGTGGAGAGCGAAAACATCTCAGCCCTGTCCGCCATCTTCTTCCAGAAATGACTCTAAAGTGACTGCAGATAATCACGAAGTACAGCCCATTCACAGCCAGAGAGGGTGCAGGCAAACGAAATCAAGGGATGACGGTGATCAAGCGCAGATTTTCAGCCCCCCGTAACAGCCACACTGCAGATGCCGCCGACACGACCTCGGCAAATCAGATACCTTCGCTCGCTACCATTAATTCGGAATATCCACTGCGGGCAGAGCGAGAAAGTCTTTTTCCGTACCCGTAAATGAAGCCCTTGCCATACACCTGCAAGGACCTGGCACAGCTGCACAGAATTTGAGCTACGATATGCTCTATGCTGCTGCCAACAGCGAGGGGAGGAAAAAAGCCAGCGCGGTCTCGCCGCCCACCGAGTGCGCGCAATCAGCCTCCGAACTCAGCTTCAGCGCGACGTAAAGCCAGCTGCATGATGCCTCGTGTGGGCAGTACTAAAAGCGCAAAAGCAGGAAACGGCACTGCGGATAATCGTATTACAGCCAGTGACTGAACCAGATGCGCCAGGCGCTGTCTGTTCTGGTCGTTTTGTTAAACCTCTGGCTGGATTATCGAAGTAATTCGTCTGTATGGAAACGTCTGTACATTTGCTCATTTATTTTAAAACCAACTTTTTGACGATGGACGTGTCATGTGATAGTGTCAACCAGTGGTCTGTTTGCTTCTGGTGGGTCAGACTGATTATTAAACTCGTTGCATCAGAGCCGGTTGAAAATAGCTTAAAATGCTTTGTATGCAAAACATTGGATCAGAATAAAAAGGAAACACAAACGCGAAATTTAAGTTAAATCCAAATTTAAATCATATTTAAATCAGTGAGAAATCAATACTGTAACACACCACTTTCTCACACACTTTACTTTCCTCACAGGTGAATCAGACCTATTGCTTTTTCAGTAAATTAAGTTGTAAAATTAAGTTCAGTAAATTAATTTGTGAAACCAAGCCTTCATCCCCTTTCATATTTTTTTATTTATACAAGTATAGAACAATAATACAATATTAATTTCCATTTCCAAGGGGCATGATGCATCCTGCAAAAGTGTTTCCATAACCAGGCACTTTTTTACACTTTTACATAAACACACGTCTGATAGCCTATAGACTACACACAGGGGGCCTGTAAATAATAGTTACAAAAACATTGGCAACGACTCTGTCACGTCAACGTGATATTGGGTTGAGAGCTGCGCTGGGCGCTGTTCTGTTACTCTGGTGCTGAATACCTTTAGGAATTAGAGCGACACTCGTGGTGGAATAGGGCATCGCCATATCTAAAACGCGGAGTCGCATACATTTCACACAAGAAAGATGACCGAACCACTTTTAATAAAATTCAGTAACTTTCATTTAGATCTACACCGTGATCATTATATTGCAAACGTATCGCTTATTTAATATGTTGAGCCAATGTGACTTTGGCTTCCACTGTCATTGATTGACTGTTTATGGACTGTGGAGATGTGGCATGAAAAGGTCATTTATCCCTTTTAACTGTTATCCATTCCCAGAGTTTGGCTCCATATTTTTGGCTCCATTGTTTTTGTATTTATACGATGTGGAAGAATGACCATCTTTAAAATGAATGGTACATGAAGGTGTGTATAAATATTCATTCAGGAATGTCCAAGAACATTGAAGGCATGCACAATTAATCAGCTAGACATCGTAAAACCAATAATGAACAAGTTTTGTGGATTATGTTTACATTTATGTAATTATTCAGATAGTATAACATCCCTATATCCTAGAAATGTTTTTTATCCAGTTCTCTAGCTCCTCCACAAGGTGGTTGGCCATTTCTCAATAATTTCTCATTTCTCAGTAATCTGTCTTTCCTTCACAATGCCTTAAACCAGCCATGATTCTCAGGAAAGCCAAATCAATAACAGCCATTCTCAAGCAAATTGACAACAATCAAAACACAAACTCATGTCTGAGGAATTATACTATGTCTGTTGCTATTGAACATACAGAAATGGCTATGCCTCTAGTGATTACATGGAACATTAAAAGGGGGACTGGAGGAATAGTTATTTTTGTTTTATTTTATCAAATCCAAATAAGATTGCTTTTATGGCAAAAATTGTCAAGTCCATTGTCAAGACATGCAAGCATCAATGCACAATTAATTTCTTTATTTGGCCAAATTTGTTGAGCTTCATTGGAATGAAAACTATCATGCACAGTGGTTTCCAGGGCTAGCATTGTATAACTATGTGGTACATGGTGCAGCCTTGGCTTTGTTGTAGGCAAAAGTCATTGACTTGGCTTGCAAGTCATTGTCCTTGCAGACCTTGCCTAATTGATGTGGCCGCACATTCAGTTCCTATTTCAGAGACAAAATACCAGTCTGGATCCTGCAATCCCCCCTTTTCTACACAGTAATGTCCATAAATAAATTGGCACAGGTAATCTTATAATTTCCCATATACTTTGCTTTAGATTCACTGGCTAGGTCCTGCTTCTCTGCTCAGTTTTGTTTGGTCTTGCAGTAAATGTATCAGTAAAATATCCAGCTGTATAAATGGATAACATTGTAAAGAACTGTAACCTATCTCACTTGTAAGTCACTTTGGATAAAAGCATCTGCCAAATGAATAAATATAAATAAATGTAAATGTCACTGAACACAACGAAAACAGGAGTTAACAGTTACAAAATAGCTTGTCTCTGAAAAATGGTCCCTATTACATTACAGTAGGCCTAAATATAAAATGATGGTGTGACCATAATAGTGGCAAATGTAAGAAATAAGGAGGACCAGATATCTTGTCATTAGGATGAAATATATTTATTTATATGCACATTTAAGCATAACAGGAGTAAAAAAAGAAAAAGAAAATAGCTATCCCTATGATAGTTTATCTTGTTTTGGACTTTTTTTTCATTATGAATGAGTATATTTTGGTCCACTTGTAAATCCGTTTTGTATTCAATTTATATATATTTACTGCGTTTTCATCTATTAAAATTGAGATGTAATATGATTCTAATTTGTGCGAATTATTGTTAGAAAAAGTCCATTCGTTTTGATATTAATAATGAAATAAGCTTATTGGTTGAGCTACTGCATGTGAAGACGTTTGGTCTTGCCCATCTCTTTCACCGACACAACGGACGTCTAAGAAAACTCGCTTTCCCACAATGCTTTACGACACTTGCAAACCAACGCCCTTGTATTCTTTTCACCAATGAGCACGGTCTTTCTTTCCTGGCTCATATTCCTTCCTGGCTCGTATTCATCTGTTCTACACCGTCAATAATTGGATAACGGTAGTGTCAATAACTATTTTTACTTGACGTGGAATATGGTAAATCAAGGTGGGATGGGAGGAACTGCGTGTTGCGCGAATTTGACAGGTAGGTTAATGTGTGCGGTAATCTCGTTAGCTTTGTAAATTGCTACGCAAAGAAACATTTAGGACTAATCGCTACCTCAGCATCCAAGAGATAACATACGGTTCGAAAAGAAGAATCACTTCGTGTTAGTCGCTTAGCTAGCTAGTCCACATGTTAGCTAGCATAGCGAGCTGGCTAGTTTCAGAGTCAGCAGCCTAAATCGTTTAGCTAACCATCTAGTTGGTTGGATTCCTGGTTTTAGTCTAAAACAAGCAGGATAGCTGGCAAGGTTGTTGGTTAATTGCCCATCTAGCGGTACTGTGTAATTAACTTACAACTGACTAGATCTTGCTTGGTAGTTGAATTGGAATAACACATACAATGAGTTTTAGGTTTTTTAATAGTCCATTTTAAAAGTAGACAGGAGGATAGAAATATTATTCTGCTTTGTTGCCCAGGCAGTTTGGGGGCTAGCGTATTTGTCTTGACTCTAGCTAATGTAGTTCTGATTGTTGATCGATCACTGATTACTGACTAGCTTGCAAGCTAGTTAATGAACATTCCTGCCTAATATATTAACTAGCCCTCGGGAAAAAAGAAAACATATCTTGGCCTTACGGGGAGCAGCGAGTTGTAAAATAGGATTTAACCTCCGAGCTAGCCAGCCTCGTCCCTGGCGAAGTAGCTAACGTACCATGGAGAGAAGTGGTTGTGGAAACATTCCAACGTTGAAGACAGAGGACGCCGATTCAGATGCGCCTAAAGAAAAAGGAGACACCACCGCTATGGTGGTAATCAACCAGAGTAACCTTAGGGCGCCGAGTCCCAGGGGTGGCAATGGTGATGACGACTCCGAAGCCGAGTCGTACCGGGACGGCCGAACAGAGGAGGTTGACAGGGACATGAAGGCCAAGGCATACGCCTGGTGCCGGGACTTCCTGTCCGGAACGTGGAAGAAGATTCCTGAGTCGGATTTCCAGATTAGCATTATAAGGTAATACAATGAAGCCATCCGTCTTGCTAGCTATCTGTTGTATGCATCTGCGTTGTGTAGCAAAAGTGGTCATGTGGAGGGAGTATCTAGATTACATGGTACATAATGATTGCTTGTATGGCAGATCTTGTTACTGTTACGGTTTTCAAAAGCAAATCGACATGGGTAATAATTCAAAATTCAGCTCTTGTAACGTTATAGTTATGTCCTGTAGAATTCCGATGGTGTTATTAGCTGGACTCCTAGCAGTTGAAACGTGCAGCTTGAAAATGCTCAGAACACATCTTGTCAGAAATCTTTTCATTGAGAAAACATGGTTTTGAACGAGACCACCAACCACCTTTTAAAACTGCTTGCAAGGCAAGTGGTAGCACAACAGTTTAGTGCATTCTGTGAAAATGTTGGTCTCACAATTTTGACATAATATTGATAATAATGTAGAGCAAGTTTTTTCAAGCATAACTTGCTTGGTTTTCTTGTCTTTGCATGTAGTGTGTATCTTGTATAGCAATCGCTTTGATGTCAAGGTGCTAGTTACACATGGTAGAAGTAGGAACAAATCGCCAGCCAGCCAGTGTTGTCAAAGTTGGGGAAAAATGGTGCAGTCAACCTTTGCACAGGCACTCTTTGCTTACGGTGATGTGGATGTTTGCAAATGAACTTTACTTCATGTCATATGCCTCTGCTGTGTTGGCATTGATGGCAAAATTTAACGCTGGCTTTCATTCAAGACTAAACCTAAGGGAAAGTGTTTTTCTCTGGGTGAAGATTACAGTTCACTCTAAAACCTGGGAGCACAGAGAGAACAGGTGCGGCAGTCAGTACACGTTAATACTTTTGTTTCCCTCTCAGAAACACTGCGGTCACCTTGTAAATGCACCCTCCCGGTGTTAGAGCATTGCCACGTGTCTGTGTCCGTGTCCGTCCCTCTGTGTGTCACCTCTGATCGGCACGTCTGTGTTTGTTGTGTGTTTCTCCAGCGGCGGCCTGAGCAACCTGCTATACCTGTGCAGCCTGCCCGACCATTCGCCCTGCATTGGTGACGAGCCCCAGCAGGTGCTCCTGCGGGTCTATGGCGCCATCCTACAGGTGTGCCCTCCCCCCCCCTCAACTTTACACCTGGGCCTGGAACAAACACCCAAAGGGCAACGCGAAAAGATGTAGCATTACTGCCTTCGCTTTTTCTGCTCTTTGAGGAAAATAAGTAAACGAGCAGCTTTGAAAAAGAAGTTGTCAGCATGGCTGTAACCTAATTCTGCTCACGTCTCATATCTTTATTATCACAGTTCCGTTGCCGCTACAGGGTTTGTTATGACTGCAAGTCATCAAAAAAATCCCACTGGAGAGAAAGGCGCTAACAGTTCTGCATCTTAATATTTAAGTGGTGCAATTTTCTTTTGCTGAATCATTGTGCTGTAAATGATGGCTCGCCGCACTTGCCAAAATCTAGACCACTCAGGGAAGGAAACAGAGTCTCAGTGTCTATTGATCTCAAAAGATCCGGGACCCAGGCTTCACATTAAGTTGAAGTCATAGTTTTCCGCTCATTTGCTTATAGCTGGTATTTGAATTTGCATTTTGGCTTGTTGACTTTGAGGTAATCTCCTGTGGAAAGAGTCTGCCTTCGCCGTGAGCTGTGTACAGTATGAGTGTAGTGTGAAGGGCGTTGGCTTCGTTAATGTGGCTTTTACTGTGCCTGGGGCAGGGTGTGGACTCGCTGGTGCTGGAGAGCGTGATGTTTGCCATCCTGGCGGAGCGGATGCTAGGCCCTCGTCTCTACGGCATCTTTCCTGAGGGACGTCTGGAGCAGTATGTCCCGGTGAGCGAGACGCCCCACCCCCGGGGGACCTCGCACCTTGAAAATCACCCCCCTTCACACGACACGCCCGCTAGCGACAGTTTTTGACACCACCATTATCCAGTTATCGACGGTGTACAACACATGAATGTGATCCATGAAAGAAAGACCATGTCCACTGGTTAAAAGAATACAGGGACGTTGGCTTGCATATATTGTACAGGATTGTGAGAGAGAGAGCTTTTTTAGACGCCTGTGATGTCAGTGAAAGAGACTGGTAACACCAAACGTCTTCGCATGCAGTAGCTCAACCAATAAACTTATTTTATTATTAATATCAGAATAAATTGACCTTTTCTAACAATAATTGGCACAAGTCACAATTATGTTATTTCTTTGTTTTAACAGATAGCATTGTTGGCATTTAATAGATGGCATTGCGTGTGTGACATTGTCTGTGTGTGTTTTCCAGAGCACACGCCTACGGACGGAGCAGCTCCGCATTCCAGAGCTGTCAGCGGAGATCGCGGTTAAGATGGCTCGCTTCCACGAAATGGTCATGCCCTTTAACAAGGAGCCGAAGTGGCTGTTTGGGACCATTGACAGGTATGGTCATTGTCAAGGAGGGTCATATGACAGGTACAGTCATGGACCGGTGCGGTCATGGTCAGGTTCAGATATATGATAGATACAGTCACGGTCAGGTACATCCATACGAAAGGTAAAGTCATGCACTGGTACGTAAATGATACAGTCACATGTGTTGAAAATGAGGCCAGTGCCTGAACTGCATGTTGCTGTTTATAACGTTTGAGTCAGATGTTTAAAATTAAACCTAGACGTTGCATACATTGATACATGCTTTAATGTTTCCAGACTACATTGTATTTGTCTTATCTTTCCTTGTCTTGTATGGAGGTGGCAACAGAGGTCTCAAAATCTCTCAGACAGGAGAGACATTGACAGAACATGCATGATGCCCTACACAAACATTGAAACATTGACAGGGTTATTGCTTTGGCCCTTCTGAAATGCAAATGTCTTTCCATACCACCATCACTCAGGTACATGGATCAGATTCTGAAGCTGAAGTTTGTCCGAGAGGCCCACATTAAGAAGTTCAACAAACTGATGAAGCACAACCTGCAGGAGGAGCTGGAGAGTCTCCGGTGAGGGCGGGACTCAGAAAAGGGCAGGGATATTGTTTGATTGGCAGTCTTACACCCTCTCACATTAAATGACTTTACAACTGTCTGCATCACAAAGGACCACTCTTAGATAATCAGAGCAGCTGAGTGACAGGGGAGTCTTCTGTAACATTTATTTATTTACTTGTTGCCAGGCAGCCAACTAGAGATCTAGGCGCAAGGTCATTTCCTGGTGTGTGACACAGTACCTGACCTCCCAGTCAGTGGATAGATTAGCAGGAATCACATACTGTAAATTCTCAGGCTGGCCAATCAATCACAGAGATGCACAGTAATCTTATTTCCCAGCTGCTGCAACGCTGCTTTGATTGTGCAACACTTGGCAATAATAGCCACACTGACACACAGCACAAGTAGTGCAAATGGTTTCACTTCCACAGGCAGCTTGTATGCAGTTACTTCAGTGCATGTATGTATACACTGTGTATATCTATGTGTATGCATGTTTGTTCGTGTGTGTATAACAGTTTGCCCTTTATCGCTGTTTAGGGCACTGCTTGCAGCGACCCCATCCCCTGTGGTGTTCTGTCATAATGACGTTCAGGAAGGTAACAGTTTTGAAAGGCTGGCACCTGAGCACAGCTTTCACACATCAGTTCAATTTGCCATTTGATCTACTCCAGTCAAAGTCACTTCTGGAAACCGAAGCGAGTCACAGGCTTCTGTAGACATGCTGTTTATTTAAAGCAACACGCATGTCCAGTGTACGATTAGCCAAGTCTGCATTCAGGCCATCAAAGAAACTTATGGTATGGCTTCACAAAAAGGGGATGAAATGTACTTTCTGGCAGTCAAACCTAAAGGATGAAGGTGATTCCAAACATGAATTTTTGAAAATACATTATAGCGTATTTTGACTCTGTGGAAATGTTTTCATTACCCAGCATGGTGGTCTTACCCACTGGTTTTCTTCGGTAGGCAACATTCTCATGCTGGAGGACCAGGACCCCTCTTCAAAAGAAAAACTCATGCTAATAGATTTTGAATACAGCAGCTACAACTACAGGTAAAGGCAACGATGCTAACAGCATGTGTTCAGGTGAAGCCATAGTCCTGCTGAATATTACCTGCAAAGCTATGTGGGCTGTCATCGACAGACTGAAATTGACAGTAACCTCTGTAACCTTTGGCTGTTAGACAGAGGGAAGTTGCTCTCTCAGTAAGAGGGGCATGTTGGTTCTGTGTTTTCATTTCTTGAAGTTTGCCAGGCTTGGCTTTCAGCAGATTCACTCTCGGGCTCTGAGGCTAATGAAGTAATATAGTGCTTATGCAATGGGTGTATGATTAGTCATGCATGATTGGTGAATCAAGTTAATACCAAAAAACAGTTAATATTTTAAATCTGTCTGTACTTTATTTTTCAAGAAACATACATACATGATTGGAGTCACAAGTTTCTTTTGATGCTCTGCATATAAACCCGAGGGCAAATTAGCAACACAAAATACCCTTTTTTTTCCAGGGGCTTCGACTTTGGTAATCACTTCTGCGAGTGGGTATATGACTACACTTACGACCAATGGCCGTTCTTCAAGGCAAATTTGGACAACTACCCAAACAGAGAGCAACAAGTCAGTATACATGTTCAGTGCTGAAAACATATCAGTTTGGAATGTATACTATGAAAGATGTCATTCTTTTTTCATTCACCAAGTTTGCCATCTAGTGGACACATGTGGAACACACATTTTTAATCAGATGGAAAAGACTACTGCAACTCCAGATTATCCACATGTGGATTATCCAGTTTTTTGATAATCTGTGCTAGTGATTAAAATGTGAACATGCACAGTTAAAAAATAAATAAATGGTTTTTCATCAGTACATAACACTTTGTTGCCATTTTAATAGTAAACATTGCCAAAATATTACCAAATATTACAGCTGTTTCACAAATAATCACAGACAGCTAGCTACATTCTGTGCATAAGTATTCATACGTGGTAGCCTTAGTCATGTTATCTTGTATTTTGTCTATTGCTATATGTATCTGTCTCTGGGACAAATGCAGTCTGGTATGCAGTAAAGAAAAAGTTTTTCAGGCAGTAAACTTTCTTTTTTATTGTTGGATGTTCAGTTTTACTTTAAAAGTGTTGAGTGTTACAATTTAAAAGGAAAATAAACATTTGAAATTACACTTTATGAAACATTACAGTTGTTGAAGTAAAAAAAAGATTTTGGGTATAACATTACAAACTCTTATAGAATTTTTATTACTTCGTGTTGTATCTTTTCAGGTGTTGAAGAATTTGTGTATTGTGTGTAACTTTCTCCACAGCTGCATTTCATTCAAAGCTACTTGGCAGAAACCGGTGGATATTCTGAAAATACGATGCATGAGGACCAGGCAAGAATTGAGGAGGAAATGATCGTTGAAACCAACCGGTATGGACAACATTATGACATCACTTACATTCCCACAATTCCATGTGTTCAGTCAGTCTGTCTCTGTCCAGCCCTTAATTTAAGCATTTTTTTCCTCCCATGTCAGATATGCCTTGGCCTCTCATTTCTTGTGGGGTTTGTGGTCCATCATTCAAGCAAGAATATCTACAATTGAGTTTGGGTATATGGTGAGTAACATAACACACTGCAGTACCAGTAATATCGATGTTCAGCTATGGTGTGTGTGAACTCACACAGTCGTTTTGTAATCTTGTTTAATTTCAAAAGGTACAGGTCAACATTTTATCAGCATTCAGTCTAACCACAAAGGGTGTTTTCTTCATTTATAAGAAGAAAATTTCGGCAAAATGTTACTTCCCTGCTTCTTTGTGATTGTCTGAGTTTGAGAAATAACTGAAAATGGTTAAGAAACAAAAAAGACTTCCTTAAATGTTATTTTGGGTTAGTCAAACAAAAGGACAAAGCAGATTGTGGTTGCTTTGTATTTTCCATCCCCAAAACAACAGGGATGTGTCTGCTTTATCAGCGCGGATGAGGATCTCTCAGGTGTGATTCTGGTCCAGCTGACATCTGCTGCTTTGCTTTTAGAATGAGCTGGCCAGCAGAAACCACACTGTGTTGTGCTTACTATTTGTGTAGGGAAATGTAGTTTATTAATGAAACTCAATATGTGTTTCAAGGGACACAGAAAAACAGCATGGTAGTGGAACAGGATCATTGATATTTATGCTTGACTGGACTGTTTATTTCCTGGGTAGCCCCACCCTGGCTTTTAAGAGCTACCAGTTTACTTTTGAAACACACCCATAAGGTTACTTAAGCTCAAGGTGTTCCCTTTCTGCCTTTCAGGACTATGCCCAGAGTCGATTTGATGCATACTTCAAGCAGAAAAAGCTCTTTACATAACCCACTCTACATCTTCCTGTCCCTTACAGTCTCCCTCTCTCTCAAAGCAAGTCAGTCAGAAGTACTGTAATCTATACAGTTCTTGGATCATCTTTTTTCTGTGTTTGTATCTTATTCTGCTACATTTGCTGTTTTGTTCCCCCAAGTACTTTTAATTTACTGGCTTCTACTGTGCAGTGGAGGAAAGCACAATATAGTCAACCATTGAAACTGGTACACACAAAGAATACTGCATTCTATGGGGTAAAAGTTGCCATAGTTTAGCAGGCAGATGAAAACTCCAGATTAAGTACTGGCAGTCGCTTGCATTTGCTAGAAAGTCAGCACTTGATAATCCACGCTTAACTAAAAGCACTTACAACACTTACTACTTCTGTGTAGTAGTTGGCTTTCCTTTAGCTAATAGCACCTACAACAGTGCATTTTACATTTGCTTCAGGTCTGGATTTCTTGTGGGATAAAACTACACCAAATATATACTGCATGTACTCATCTCATTCTACTGTAATACATAGAAAGAAAGCACTAATTTTTTTTCCATTCTTTTTTTTATACCGGTTTATTTATACCTGCAATGAATGTACGTTTAAAAGAAAAAAAAACTGTTCATATTTTGTCTGGATTCGCGTTTGTTTCCAGTGATGGAAACATCACGTTTGTTTCACCTTCATGTTAAGTTTGCTCGTTCATACTGCAAGCACTTTCCACCTCATAACTGAATTTATTCCCATATTTCTTTAGTAACGCTGTGAAACAGAGGGTCCAAAGATGTACTCTGTGTTCATCTGTCTTTTTTTTTTTTTTAATTTTTACCATTTTCAACATTCTGTCTTTGTATCTCATAACTTTGTGGAAATGATAAATAGAGGCACAATGAGAGTTCTGGACTGAAGTTTAGCATCGTGTTACCATGCTCTGAGGTACTGCATGTTGAACGTTTGAGGGCATCTAAAAAACTATGATTGTCCGACTGTATGTGTGTGTCATTCATATGTGATGTGTTAAGGACATTTGTGCTAATATCTCTGAATGACGAGTTACTCTAGTCTGCGACTGTCCTGTAAGGTCGACCTGCAAGCTGAATCATGGTCACATGAGCTTGGCAGAGTCAGCTTGACTGTAAAAAAGCATATTGTTGCCACCTGGTATCAAGCATTAGCCTGAGAATGTTATGCACACGTCCCTATGTTGCTATAAGACAACATAAGATAAGATAACACCTTATTGATCCCCAGGCAGGGAAATTTGGAAGGATCCAAATTTAGCATGGAAAAGGCCCATTTCATATCACAGTTACACCAAAGTGGCGGGCCCAGTGGACCAATGTGTTTCATAGGACAGTATGGAAATGGTCACTCTTTTTCAGTTTGGCCTACTATATAATAAATAAGACATTCATGGGTCAGGTGATGCTTCCACATGATAGGATAACATTTCTGAGCCGCAGTCCAGTCACAGTGGCTAAATGTCTCCCATGTTTGCCTTTTACCTGCCCTTACTGAGAGCTGTATGAGACGGACAGTAACCAATCAGACACTGTGCATAGAACTGAAGAGTTTGCTGAAGGCCAAATGTTAATAGCATGACCCTATCCAAATGGATATGATATCAATGGGGCAGGCAAACGCCAAAGAATTTTGGCCCTAGTTCACAACCAGGCTGAATTTGTTGAATTCTAGGGGGCTGGTGTGTGGGTCAGCAGTAAAATGTTTTCCCACTTGAAACAAGTGTGTCACCATTTACCCCAAATTTACACCAAATAATGTTTTTGCATAACATAGTTCTGCTTTCTGTACCGCATCGCATATTTATGCCACTCATGATATCAGGTGTCCTTATAAGAGCATGTGTTGATCAGCATTGCAGAGTCCCTTAAAATTGCACATAGGCCTCTGCTTAGTAGCATACCACTGCCTTATGATATGTAATATATACTGTAATAATGCAGACTCTACTCCACTTCTGTTGTTGTGTAACTGTGTGTGTGCTGTCTGTCTCATTGCTAGAGAGTGCTTCACAATATATTGCATGATTCCTTTCATTTACACAATAAACAACATCAGTGAGAATGCTTAAATGCTAAAGCTTCACTTTATCTAGGAGCTAAAGAACGTTGACATACCTGCTATATATTAAATACAACAGGCTGCTGAGCATTGGTCTGCGTTGGGTCTGCTTTGCTGTTTGGAATTTGAATGACTTGAAGCCTCTAAAGCAATTTTAAGAACAAGAAACATGTATTCCATGAAGACAATTTGGCATTGCTCTGTTGAAATGCCATCAGTCTCTGTGTGTAGAAAAGATTTTGAATCTTTACCCCCCAGCAGATGCTCCTGTGCCTTGTTCAGTTGCAACAGCAAGAACTGCACTGTCTGGTGAACTCTTTAGAAAAGCACTTACTTTATAATGAAGATTGAATGTCTAGTGGAGAGTGCATGGACAGAGTGAAATTCAGTGGTCGGTTATGTATTGTAGGCAGTAGTTTTGAGCTTTTACATGTTTGTCTTTTGGACAGATGGAGCCAGTGTTTTGTTTTCAGGTGAGAAAATGTTTGCTCTTGAAATACAGGTTTTTATTTTATGTTATGTATGACCTATTTAGGGCCAAGTGTACATTGTGTGAAAATTAAATGGATCTTTAATGAATTCTGGATCCCCCACAATTCATATGCAATCAATTAGTGTCTTTCTCAATGTCAGAGGATTGTAGAGGGTTTTGTATACAAGAAGGCAGTGACTTTGTTTTATGAACTTAAAAATTGTAATGTCTGATGGTTAAATGTAACAATATGCAAAGACATAATTGCCTTTCAGAGTAATCACCAGATACGTTTGATAAATTGGTGTTAAAAGAGGCGGGTTTGATCTTAAAGGGGATATTTACAGCGAAGTGGGTGTAGCTTACTGATGTAGATGTAGCTTTTTGTGTGTTGGCTTCCAGCTTTCTTTTAGTGCATGCCCTCAGCATCTGTGCCCAATGACTGGACATTGGTCAAAGATGAATAGGGGACATCTTGCTGAAATGGCCTGTTTCTCTGAAGCAGCCACCACAGTTTGATGTGTTGTGTTCCATATGCTTTGCCTATTTTTTTTTTTTTTTTTTTTTTTTTAATAGTTTCTTGGTTTATGACTATGAGCCATTTTAGCAGAAGTGACAGAAAGTAAAAGTCCAGTTTATCCCTTTGTTGAACATTTTTACAAATATGCATACAAGCTCCAAAGTAATAATGTAAACTCCAATTATGACTGCCATTTAGTAGTCATTTGGTCTTTTCAACAATGTTTACCAAAAAAGCTTGGTATAAGGGATGTTGAATTGCACACTTATGTGCATAGACAGATCAAGTATGAGATGCATTGCTATCTACTGTGTGTTGGTTTAGGCACTTTTGGTGTTAAGTTTTTGGAGTACCAAGCAAGTGTTAAAACCACTGTCAGATGGTTAATTGTTTTAACTATACTTTTATTGCAAAGACCTGCACCTTAGCATACGGGTTTAGATTTAATTAATCTAAGATAAGGTTGACAAATGCTCATATTAGTGTGATAGTAACATACACAAAGAGCTTGGACAATGAGAAACTGCTTTTGTAAAAGCCAACTGAAGTTTTCCTTGACTGAATGCGCATACTGGGTATTGTGATCATGGCCCCGCCTTTCTCTGCTTTACATTTATTATTGATTTTTGTTTGCACTGCTATAGTTGTGTATTTTGTCATTCATAATTTAATAAACTGACTTCTCAGCACCTTAAATGAGAATATTTTACATTGGTTTACATTGGTTTCTGACGCTCAATCCCGAGCAATAGTTTGAGAGTCAGAAACGCACTTTCTGAGATGGAGAAAATGACAGAAAATCCTTCTCTGAAACCATGATAGTTTAACTGGGAACACACATTCTGTGTTTTTGGTTTAAATGTTTGTTCACATCTGCAAATGTATTATTTGCATTATTATTTCACTATGCTGAAGTTCTGTTACATGTTCAAATGAGACAATCTCCTAAAATTTAGCATGAAACATGCCCAGCACTAGTCTCTTCAGCCTGAACTCTGGGATTTATGTCTGAACAGTCACATTCTTTCCAGTTACCACTTCCCCTCACAAGTCTACCTTGTGACCCTCCCATATGTACACTGTGCAGTAATGGTCCATATTCTATGTATAGGTTACTGGTTTGTATCCAATATAAAGAGGTATCTTTCAGCTGTTTGATGTCCTATGTTGTAGGACCCTCAAAAGTATTATGACTATAAATTTCTGAGTACAAAAACACATAGATGTATCTCTTATACAAGAGCCATACAAAAAATTATATATTTATTGGGATAAGTGTTATCATAAGCTACAGTGTTGGCAAGCTGAAGAGTGCACATTTTTTGCTGAACAGAAGTGGGAGGAAAGCCAAGAGGCATACGTTATGAGCTGATGGAAATGGGAGAGGAAGAATATCATATATAGATAGCACTATACAAAGTATAAAATGTAATTCCAAACTACGCACCACAGAACAGTTCATCACTGCTTATTTTTAAAATAATATATGTACTTCATGTCTTGAACAGTAAGTGTATTTACACAGCTACTATTTTTTTCTGCCATTACATTCACTGTAATACTACTACAGAACAAACCTGCAGAGTTCTCAGCAGAAACATGGCAAATAGTTATATTGAGGGGGTATAGTAAATTATGGTAACAAATGGAGATACCATTCTGTAAGTCATTTTCCTTCTGCTGACAGTGCTACCATGCAATGCTAGCACTTCAGATTGAAATCAAGAAATAAAGGAAAAAATTAGTACAAAAACCCATGCAACCTTTAAGCGTACATTTCCTTTTCTTTATCATTATATCTCTTTCTATGGTCAAGGCATTCGTTACAGCTTTTATACTAGTCCTAGCTTTTAACTGTACACATAGCGAACGACAAAATAAAAAAACAAACCAAAAAAAAAAAAAAAAAAAAACGCAATCACACTACTTGTGGGTAAGGGGGTGCTTGGCAAAAAGCACCTTAAAAAAGGGCCTATGTGGCAATAGACAAGTCATGTCTAAAGATTCAAAATGAATCAACCGTATTGGATAATATAATTCCCAACTTAGAAGCTGCCTCATGATCAGGTGCATCTTCAGTCTAACTAATAGAAAATAACAGACACAAAAGGCAATGGATTTTACAGTTTTTTTCCATTGTTTTTTTTTTTGTTTCTTTAACTGTCCTTGTGTTACCTGCCATAAGGTCAAAACGTGGATAGTCAGGTCACACAGGAAGATGGTAGTTTTTTTAACATACTCTAGGTTGGTGCTAGAATATCTGCCTAAAAGGGGTGCAGACCCTCCTCTAGTCCTGTACTAAGAGGTGGCCCCGGGGGTGGGATTGACGTTTTGCGTGGCGACCTGCGGCGCCACCTCGATGATCCGTGGCTTGTCGATGATCCTGGCCGCGCGGTTGCCCTTCTCCACGATGCCGATGATCCAGGCCTGGTGGCCCTCGCCGTACTTGGGGGACTTGATTTCAGCACAGAAACGGGCTGCCTGTTCTCGGGGCAGGCAGATAAGAAGGCCTCCTGTGAAAGGATTAATCATGCATGCGTCAGAGGTACAGCCACAGTCATTGCATGACAAGAAGCAAAACTCAAGGAAAGCATCTGGGTGGATGTAGGAAGCATTGATGGATCTAAGCTCTCAGGGCCTTTGACTTAGTGTGTGCTTGATACATCCCACTAAGCACTTTCCAGGGTTCACTTGTGAATACTTACTGAATTTTTCCAAAAAGCATGATATCAATTTCAAGCTTCAATCAGCTATACCCTGACACACATTATATAAACTGTATATTTAAAGAACACTCTTGGGTTTCTTTTAAACAAGCCAACATTAAACTCATGACATCAACACACCATATTCTGCACAGAGCCTATACACGTAAGTGAATTAACTTTCCAAATACAAAAACAAATTTTAAAATCCCCATGAAAGACTAAACTGTAATTCACATTTAACTTCAACCATCATGTCTAAGGCAAAGAGGAGCTGTACAATCACTTCTGTTTATGTACGAGTTTCTCGACCTCCTCCATTCTCACCTGAAGTCTCAGGACAGGTGCCATGCATGAGGCCGAACATGTTCCCGCACGCTTTGCTCACGGCGGCCATCTTGGCCAGAACGGGCAGGTTGTGGATGACAAAGGACACCTCGCTCCTCTGGTGCCGGGCCAGGTTCTGGGCGTGCCCCAGGATCCCGAACCCTGTGATGTCTGTCGCAGCATGGGCGTTGAAGGTGTGCATGAGCCCCGCAGCTGAAAGAACAGGTTTACTGCTACAGTCATTTGTTATAATTACCCACATTCACATGGATTATATACATATACATAATCTATTATGAGAAAACAACTGACACATATATACATGTTTTACTCTGGATTGAGGGGAAAGTATCTTGCAAGTATACAGAATAGAAATCTCAGTCATTGTAAGAGTGTGTTTACTTGGATGACTTACAGTCCACAGGGACTCAGAAGGCAACCCTAAATTCCCTATGTTGTAATATGATTCTAGTGTTTTTACCTGTTCTGTTCAGTCTTGCCATATTCATCATGGCTTCCTGATACGCCAGCTCAACATCCTCTTGTGTTACTACCAGTTTGATTTTGTTCCATTTCTCTGGCTGGAGAAAAAAAATCAAACTTTACAAATACTAAAAATTATATGGCTATTAGTTGAAAGGCAAAGCATGATATGTTTCTATGCTAATTTACATTGTTACAGTGCACTCTCCTTATAAGGATCACTGATAAAAAGAACAATCCAATGCAAAACCACCATGACAAAGCAACACAAAAAAGAATGGCTTTCAAGAATCAAACTCTTGTAACAATCAACTTATGCTGGACAACATGAACCTTACAAAAGGAGTGTATATACTTTGTTTCATTACAGCTATTGTGAATTATTTGTTCTTTCCAACTTACAATGTCCAACCACTGGTGGACTGCAACAGCTACTTGTGTACCGAGGGGTTTTGTCAACACCAACACGTCTCCTGGTACAGCATTGTCCGGCCTGTACAACAGGAACAAACACACAGAGAAGAATATCAGTGAACACTTCAGAAAAAGGGAACTAGAATATGATCAAAACAAAGAAACATATGAAAATAAAAACTTCCTGGAACACCCATTTTAAAATGTCCACCACACACTCACATCCACAGCAATTCACACTCAAAACTGGTTATTAATCTCTCTAGTGCTTTTCTGTGAAAATGTTTCCCTCAATAAGTTTCCACCACAACCACAAATGCATACACGGGTGTCAGACCAGCACAGCAGGATGCACAGATCCACTGAACTTTATATGGGCTGATGGTGGACAACATCATCAGCCGATCTGAACGAGCTGCAATCATATGAAAATTGGTGAATATGTGCAGCTGTGGAGGCATCTGCTTACATGATGAACTCGTTCGGTTGACACACTGTCGTGGCCACTCCCCCCAGGACGATCCAGGGGTTTAGTACCGTCTGACCTCCCGTCACCGACGTCCCCGCCTCTTCTGACGCATCCTTGAATCCCTGAATTATTAAAGGCATCACTTTGTCCCTCTCCTGAGGACAGAAGAAAATATGAATATTACAAAGGTTTGTTATTATGTATACAGTACACATCAATAATTATTTAAATTACGATACAACTTACCTTATCTGACAATTTATTACTGATTCCCAGAAGCATCAACATATTGTCACACTCTGTGACTCCCATAGCGTAAAGGTCACTTAGGACATTGGCACATGCAATGCGTCCCTGGACAGAAAGGGAAAAAAGGGTTAAAATGTATTAGCATCAGCAGAGGAGTAAAACAATACTGTGCAAAACCATTTTCATTGCACATGAGTCCAAAACTCCCACCATCATATAGGGGTCATCCACGATGGGGTAAATGTAGTCTGTGGTCTGAACAAGAGAGAGGCCACCATGTCTCAGCGGAATGACACAAGTGTCCATTCCTACACCTGCAAGCAGGAGTGGACAGAGGGCACCATGAGAACAAATACCTGCAATTGCCAAGGGGAATTTACAATCACAATGCCCACAGAGACAGGCTGACAGAACTATTCTAAGCTAATCATTTCTCACTGCTCAGACAAACTGTGCTACTCGAAAACCTGCTTGGTCTTAGTTGGTCATCACCGTTCCAAACTCTCAGCTAATATTTACCCATAATATTTCATTGCATTCTATATCACATTCAACATTACACTTAATTAATATAATACCACAGTTTATTACATAAAAGCTATGTCAGAAAAACAAAAAAAATCCTACACCAAGTAATGACAGGATATACCCAGTCTGGGCATGACCGCCCCAAGGAACTGCTCATCTTCCTGCAAGTGGTTCTCCTGTAGAGACTCCAGCAGCTTCTGTAAGACGTCCTGCGGTACTTTGCAGCCCGTTCCCTTCAGCTCCGTATAGCGTGTTAACCGGAAGCCCGGGTCCAGTTCATAGCTCTCAGGGTTAAAGGCCTCCCGGACAGACATGGCTGGGGAAAGCTGCTGGGCTTTTTACCAGTGATCTGGTCTCCTCTTCACGGGAGCTATCTTGCGAATCTGGGAAAAATGCCGATAAATCGATTCAGCGCATCCCAACAGTGAAGACCGCCGCCGCCCATTGGTTCGACACTTCAAATTGGGAGATGCAGTCAATGAAGGAACCTTTGATCCATGTAACAAAGAATAACAGAATAACCTTGAAACTGTACGCATCAACTGATTACTGTTTTTAAAAAAGGGGTAATGATTGCATCCATGACCACCCTCTATGTGATGCACATGAAACCACACTACCACACTATGTTTCTACTGGCACAAGCAAAAAGCAAAAAAAAAAAAAAAAAAAAAATCACGGCTCAGAAGAATAACTGCCCCGCCCCCTCACCTCGATGAAATTAACTTAGCTCATGCCTGTGAACAGCTATTTTTATTGAACATCTGGTGTACAAAAGCATGCACTTACTACGCTTCTTATCACACTGCACTGTGGCAAAGCAGAACATATTAAAGTACTTCTAAATATAGCAATGGCCATTAATCATATTTCAGCAACATAAAGATTCACACAAGGATTTCGAGATGTCAAACACCTGACTGAACGCTTTCCCCTTTTCACGCATACATATTTCTTTACTACAAAGCAGCTACAGGTCCATGTGTATTAAGTACGACTGACTTACTTGTAGGATAAAAAATATAATTTCGAAACATTAATTTAACCATGAACTCTGAATAAACCCGACATTGATCCGTGCTGTCAGTCAGAGAGGAGACGAGAAACTAACGTGTTGTTTCTGACAAGCTGAGGTAGGTAAGACAACAAAAGCAAGGCCTTCAAAAGCATATATATTTTTTAGTTTTAGCCTTGTCGTTAAATGTTTCTCTAGCTCCGTGAATACAAGTGGTCTGCCTTAAAGTTGGGATTAAAGTAACGCCACTCGCAACTACCCCGTGCTGTGTTAACCAGTTACCAGGGTTACCTTAAATTTTTTGTATCTGCTCCCTTAACGCGCTGAGGCCTTGGTCTTTTTGTGCCCATATGTGCTCCAAAACGCGGAGTGCACTTAATTAACTCACTAGATACTGACTTCAGTGCAACGTGCATGCGGTGCACCGAGATACATGCATTTAAATGCGGTATTATCATCGGCCAGCTAGTAACCAGAGCAGACAAGTTTTGGTAAGAAAGTTCTTCTGAAGATGTTAACCCATCGCTCCCTTTCCTGCACAATGCATGGTCCGCAGACGGACTGGGTACAGAACAGTGGCTACCTACCTAGGAAGCTACTTCAAATAATCGCTTATGCTAGGCATGATTGTAGCCGTTGCATTTTGCAATAGGGTAATGCACTGTATTGCAAATGGTTTTTCTAAATTTTGATATCCATTTGATAAATGGTAAATAAAGTTTATCGTTTCGAACAAACCGGGCGAGTTGTATATAAAAATGTCGGCGGGTGAAAAAATTAACCCTTGAGGAACCTATGCGAGGTGAGCCCAATCATACTCTTCTTGTTACAGAAACAACCACGTTTCTTACATCCAGAACCAGTTAAGCATATGTTACTGTGTAAGAAATATTTAAAGTAGTACCCCTCACATTTTTACTGAAGAAGAGCGCTCGTATTCACATTTCATTTCCCCTTTAATTCTGCACTCTGGGTTAGCCTTACCGGTTCTGCTTTAGCGGCTCCGATACAAGACAGGGGACAGTTCCAGAACGCATTGGCAACATTAGGGCTGCCCCTACACAACGCCTGAAGAGAAATGGCGTTCGCGGGTTTATACTTAAATACGTTAAACATGGCTTTTTTAGATGGCAAGTTAATACAAACATGCATTTCAACTCATAAAACCACGGTTTGGGTAAATAAAGATCGATACGAACCAGAATGCGTGTAAAATAACTAGGTTGGCAAGGGTCCTTTGCTAGCTGACAGGCGCCTTGAACTCCCCTTTAAATAATATTTTGAGGTATGGCAAAAGATAAACTAAACAATGGAATGTGCCTTTAAAAACGGTACCTAATTGCCAGTACTAAGAACATGGTACCTACATGTTTAGTATCGTATGATTATGAATGGCATGACCGTGGGGCTAATATTCTTTTTTAACCGCCAAGAATCCTATAATGTGTTTTCCGAGTTTCCCCATATAAAGACCTCATTCATTCCTGTTCACAGAACAAATCTTTTATGATAGAAGTTTTTTTCCTAGGATTTCAGGGATTATCATGATATTTATTCAGTTTATGAAACATGTCACCATAGCTAAACAAGTTATGGTGACATGACAGTTATGAATTAGTATCATCAATACCGTCACAGTTGACAATAGCATGACTTACAGATAGACGGTATGGGGTTTACAGTGCCCTAACGGGAAAGTATTTATCCCCCAATATTCTTTGTGCATCTAAAACTCTTTGTGTTGAGAAATAAAATTATAAAGGAAATACTGTTTTAACAAAGTGTAACCTTATCTGTTACAAAAGATGGTCAATTTCATTTATTTTGTAGGTGCTCTTATCTAGAAACTTACAAAGTTTCTTTTTTCTTATCTTAACTTACAAAGCTATTGTGGCAGGATTCAGTAAATAGAACAAGAGTACAAATACACAGGTAAAGAACAGCCAGGAAAAAAATCAATAAAAATTCTTGTCAACAATCACCTCATTCAAAACTTTGAGACAACTGAGAGGGTCAAATTACCATTATATACCATCAAAGACCTAAAACATGTTAGTACTTTGACAAAAGATATACCAAATAGAGCATTGTACATGAATGGCAGTGTCTGATTGTCATTTCTGTTCCACCAATGAATGAGTACTTTGTGTTTATATGTTGCTCTTTAACATTTTACTATTTTAATAAATGGTCTTTTTTAAACATTTATTTTTTGATGTCTTTGTTACAGAGCTTTTATAGGGTGATTCACAGACCATTTGAATGACTACAGCAATTCAATAGTGTCGAAGTGTCGGCTGTACCACAGCCAGAAGCCGAGGTTTCTCTTAATGTCCACATTAGTTGACTGTTTGTCACCATCTGCAGACACTGCCAGCTCTGGCCTCTCATCACTGTCCTGGATGGGCAAATCGAAGGTATCAAAGTGATGGCAATACCACAGCCAGAAGCCAAGATTGCGCTTCACAGACTCCGTGCCGTCCTGGATGGACCCTGCTACTTCCACAGTGTCAGTGTAGTCCTGGCTAGCCACTGCCACCTCTGGAGTCTCTGTGTGGTCCTGATCAGTCCTCTGGACATAGTCTGGTCCTTTGTCTCCTTGGTGTTCCTCATGGTGCTCAGGGCAGAGACAGCAAGTAAAAAGTGCTTTCAACTGCAGGAAAGCCTGGGCTGCCCTGTTCTTTCTCATTTTTTTCTTATCACTTTGGCCACAGGTCTCCGTTTGTCCAGCTGACCTTTGAATAGTCTCCAGATTACTGTGAATTTGTCCCATGTCCTCAGAAGATGTACTATCCAATTAACTTTGATAAATCACTTCTGCAAACAGCGCTAAGGGATGATAAAGCAAGTAAAGGCAATATCAGTCAGGCACTGTTTAAACAAGTAAGTGAACAAAATTCTGATTTTAAAAATAAATTGTAAAAAGAATACTTGGGACTGAATTCCATTGTTGACATTAGTTGTGACATCATAGAAACTCCTGTGGTTTCCATGGTAACAGGGTTCCTCCACTGAAAATGTGCAGATGCATCAAGTTGCCAAAATGTGTATTTAAACAAACAACTTGATCATTGTGTTTGAATGCTATCAATATCAGCTAAAGTAGCTCCTGGCTAGAAAGCAGAAGTCTGAGCATTCCCATAGGAGCCTGTATTCTAACAGAAGTGGATAAAACACTGAGAACTTAGTGACCCCTAGCGTCCATTTATATGACGCATCCAGTATAAACGCAAGTTTTTCAGTACAATGCAAGGCAAATTAAGTCTGTGCTGCCAGCAGATGAATGTGTTGGCAAACATTAATCAGTGGCTCAGCTCAAATTTTAGATTATATGATCATGTGCCCATAAAAACTTGGCTGAGACACATTTTATATTGCAGTAGCATTGTCCTCTGTATTTCAAATTGAGCTGAACAAATCACATCAAAGTTGTGTGTAAGATTGTGGACTGGATTAAAAATGAAAGTATTGGAAATGCGTGCTTATTCTTCTTTGTTTTGCACTGATGGTTTCCTCCTTTCTTTCTTCCTACTCATACTTTTTTTTTGTCTGACAGAGAAACTTGTGAACCACTCTGATAACTGACATTGACTGCCATAAACATTGACTGAAAACATGTAGATCACTGAGTTGCTGCAGGAAATTTCCTGGCCAATTGTCAGACACCCTCACATATGGACTAGGTTGATCCTAATGCGAATGACTCTTACAGCTGACTCTGGCATATAACAATGCATAAAATTTCAGATATGTTGCATAATACTTTGTAATTATATTATAATGGCTTAGCAGACACTCTTGCCCAGAGTGATGCACATATTTTACACATCTTTTATATATTCATTTATACAGGTGGGTATTTGCAAGGTAATTAGAGCTAAGCACTTTGCTGAAGGGTACAATATCAATGGCCTGCCATGGAATCGAACCAGCAGCTTTAGAGTTACAAAGTCATTTCCTTACCACTACACCACAGTAGCTGCCAAGTAGTTGCTTCTGCATGACCAAAACTGTAAGAATTAGCACCTCATTACACTACATTTAACATTATATTTAATTGAGCAAAACACAAGTGACTCTGAAAATTAATGATGTCCTAAAATAGATGCTGTGCTGCATGGCTCATCTGAAAGGTTTCCTCATTTCTATCTTGAATTTTCTTGAATTTTTCCTTTTCTTTCTGCAGAAAAAGGGAATGTTGCCTCTTTTTAACTTATATTGTACTATAAAGCAACCTCAGCTCCTTCCTTAAAGCCACTCTCATGCCATGTCCTCAGCACCTACTTTCCTCAGCCCCTTCCATTCCCCTAAACACCTCCTACTGTTAATTTAAATGGGCTGCACCCATAATTCTCTGCTCCCCTGAGACCTCCTTCCAACCCAAAACATAGACACATTACAGACTGCGAGTTCCAAAATTATTTATTCAGTTGTGGTTCTGAGGGGAGGCAGGGGAGTAGAATCATAGATGTTGGTTAGGTCCAGATGCTTGACCTTTTTCCTGATCATCTCCAGCGCGTCATACACTTGGTCCTTCGTGCCTGGAAGGTGCAAGACAAAAACCACACCACTGTCAGCTGAGCAGCCGGGAAGCAGAACGACATCATTGCGCCTCTCTCGCCCACCTCAGACTGGTCAGTGGAGGGAACATAGCAGAAGGCTCACCCTCGATGGTGCAGACTTGATAGGTGTGAATGTGCGGCAGCGGGGCCATGTACGCCATCGCACCGGAGCGCCTCTTCACAGACTCCAAGTACCGCCCCTGCTTCCTCAGGAACAGCCCAATCAGACGCTGTTAAACAGAGCGACAACAGATTAACAAAATACAAACTGTCATGAAGGCTGGCTCCCAGCAAGATCTGCGTTCACACACAGTCACCCAGATTCACATCGTTCAGAATGGACTACCATTGGGAGTGTGATGAAACTGATGTCATACTTCTGGTGTTATTTCAAAGATGAGCAAACTTTGAGCAACTGGTTGGTTTCATGAAAGATGAAAGATTATAGGAATCATACTATTAACACTGTGGAAAAATGAAAAGCTTTTAAAGCCAACACATTGAACCTTTAACCTGGCCAATTCTATGAGGCGCCCCTCAGGGTGGAACAGCCTCACCTTTGTGTTGAATGAGTTATAGCCTGGAGTGGAGTGAAGGGACACACACGGGGGGCAAGCTCACCTTGGGAACCTTTATCTCCCAGATGAGGTGGTCTGAGTGGTGCTGGTCACCTGGCTGGTGCTCACCGGTCTCCATCTTACAACCACTGTCCACTGGGTCCACACCATTCATGTCAGCGACTGGAGAGGGCACAACTCACAGTTACACTAATGCAATCGCACACCTGTGCACACACACAAACGCATTCGCGATCAGTGGAGGTACTGTGCACACACACAGCAGAGTGAACCTTGCTGCAACATCTGTGCATCTTGTGTGTGCTCTCTGTTTTGAGAGATGCTGGATATTATGTGAAGGGGGCAGGAAGCAAACTCCAGCACTCCGGCTGTTTCTCACCTCTGGAGCAACGTGACTCCACCTCGCTCCTTGTGTCGCCTCTGCTCCTTGGGTCTGCGTCACCCCTGCAAACATCCGCCCAGGAGCGGGTCCTGCGCGGTCCTTCAGAGCCTCTTAGGATGCCTGAAAGGAGCTTCACACTCTTCTTCCTCTCAGGCGCTGTGCGAGACAGCCCAGCCACCCGGAGAGGGCCCTTCCTAAAAGCTCCATCTTCCAGCTGAGGTGGGCGTCGCCCGAGGCCCTCTGAGCCCATGGTGACCCCTCGTCTGGCTTCGTTCAAGACCATGAGGTTCTGGGTGTTGCCAAAGATCAGGGGTGGCGGGGTGTAGATGTTTTTCAAGTCCAGATGTTTAACCTTTTTTTTGATCAGCTCCAGCGCTTTGTCCACTTGGGGTTTTGTGCCTAGTGAATGGATTGCAATAAAACAACAAAACACCTCTATAAGAAGCTGAGAAGTAGATATGAAAGCATGCTCCCTGTCTGTCCCCACCAACGCCTTCACCAACTTCAGACATGCACTCGCAGTAAGCACAGAGCAGAAAATACTCACCCATTATGTTACAGAGCAGATACTCTAGAGTGCGAGGATGTTTGGACATGTAGACTAGTCCACCACAGCGCTGCCTCACAAACTTCAGATATTTCCCTTCTTCTCCAATCAGTGCCCTGACCAGATGCTGATGAGCAGAAAGTACATATGATTAATGAAAACCAGTCATTGTAAATGTGAAGGTCACTAAAATGAGCTCTGGGAAAAATGGCTGTTGGTGAGATCTATCAATCAATCTTAATTTCGCATTAGACTGAAGCAGTGTGGGGAACCTGGTGTCACACTTCAGGAGTGATTCCAAGGGAGTTTAGTTATTGATGAAGGATAGCATTAGGTGTAGAATTCACATTGACAGCAATGTGAATAAAATACACCTTTAAATTGTCAGAGTCATAGATAGAAATGCAGGCCTTGAAGAAACGTGGCGTGAGCTCACCTGCGGCACCTCTGTCTCCCAAATAATGAGCTTGGCATCCTGTGACTGAGTGTACCTCTCACACACTGGCTGTGTTCTTCTGGGCTTCTTCAAGTGTCCCCCAGGAGTAAAACCCACTTTCTGCAGTGAAGGAACAATGCTTTTTTAAGTTGCTGACAACAGGCCCACACATTTAACTGCTTCAATCCCGCCCCCCAAATCTCTGCTATTCCATTGCCCCCTCCCACTTTACTCAGTTCCTCCCACCATACTGAGCTCCTCTCATCCCCTCAGGGTCCTGCTGGGAGCTGAAAAAGCCTACTGAACTTGCTTTCAGTAGTGACATAATTGTCCTGTTATGTGAGGATGCATGAAACAATAGCAGTTGCTCTCAGGACAAGTGTATGGCCATGCTATTACAAAGCTGAAGCCAAGTTTTTCAACGAACTGGATACAAGCACCCCATACTGACCTTCATGTTGGTGTGTTGTGGGTTCTCCTCAATGGACCTCATTACCAGTTGTTCCTCCTTCTTGGCCGGTGTGGCTGGAATGGACTGGGGGACAAGCATACGCTCGTGTCCCGCTATGGGCAAACGGGGATTATCACTAACAGAGACAGAATTAATTATGTTTTCTGATGCTAAGGACAAGCAGAACATATCTGCGCACAAACAGAACTAAAACTAACATCTAACAGAACTGAAAATGTTCTGGCCTTGGGTCTGAATTCTCCCTGTGCTCCTCTCACTCTCACCTATCTCCTTGCTGCTGTCACTGTCTTGGTGTTCGGGCATGCTGGGTGTGAGCTCAGTTGGGTGGTGTTCGGGTATTTCGAAGGGCACCCAGTCCTGGGCTGTGGAAGCATAACTCCAATGGTCCTGCAAGGGGAAACCAGAGACAAGGCGCCTTTAAGAACTGGAGAAACTGCAGAACTGCACCTGGCACAAAGACCACAGGTGTTCAAAATCCTTACACATACACACTCAGAAGTAATGGATGAGAGCAGCCTTGAGAGTCCATGCTGTCATTCAGGGTGAATTAGTAGGACGTTACCATGCAGAATGGTATTGTGCTTCCACTGTATTCAGGAGGGATGAAGGCCCCGCCATTGTATCCAGGATAGATGAAATAATCTTGTGCCAATGGGAAGGGTGGCTCCTGGGGGGGGATGTAGGGCACACTGGGCCAGACTGGGTAGTGGCCAGACTGCAGAAGGGAGAGAGGTCAACAGCATTCTGGGTCAGAACACAACACTCACCATAACCCATACAGGTTCGGTTGTGGAGTCACACACACACACACACACACACACACACCTCATCAGTCCTGAGTGACTTTACAACAGCTATATGTATGTAAGTACATTTTTGTTAACAGATAATTATCAGTGTTGGACCAATTAAAATTCTTAGTGACTGACCACATTCTCATAGACAGATTGACTGACATAACAATGTGGCTTGTTACTCAATTTTATTATAAAAGAGGCTTTAGTAAGTTCTCTAAAAAGTAGGATAAAGACTGTCTGCAGAAAGTCAGCACAACAGGCAGTCTGTGTTCCAGTAGATGATAAATGTTACTGTGTACTACGGAGTATGTGTGCAATAGTGAAATAATCTTTATATCAGCCTGTGTGTCTCCTGTTTGTTACTTCATTCCAGCTATTGTCAGATCTAGTGGCTTCTAAACAGAATAAAAACAGGTGGCAGTCACATGCCTGATAAGAAAAGTCAGTCGGTTGCCAAATAGGGATTAACCACTTCAAAAAAGAAGCCAGATGCTTTCATGGGTATGAGCTTGGCAAGATGTTTACATTAAAACTGTGTCCATTCACAATTGGCATGATACACGATAGTCAAGACCTGATTTGAAGGTTAGTGGAGCTTTACCATTTGGAACGGTGACAGGCTGCTGTTGTAGTGAGGAGGGAAGAAGACCCCATCACTGTATCCAGGAGAGAAAAAGTAGGTGCAGCCTTGTGCCAGCTGAAAAGGTGGATGCTGGTGGGTGCTGTAGGGTACAGTGGGCCAGGTTGGATAGTACTGGTGAAGAGAGGTGAGAGCAAATAGGGGGTGAGGTGTCAAGAACAGCCGGGGTCAAAACACTCACCCTTTCACAAACACTGGATCTTCTTCTGTGCCTCAACTTTGAGGCTGCAACCTAAATGTGGCTCAGGGTGGGCTGTAACACAAACTAACCTGCTAATTTGACATACATAAACAAATGATTACACAATATCTCAGTTCAAGAAGAGTAAGTGCACTTGTTATCCAAGAAGAATTTCATAAAAATTTAGATGTTTCTCATTTTTTCATCTCAAGAAACTGTTGAGACAAACAATTTGTTGTGCATACTCATTTTATTAAAAAAAAAACAAACATACTCTTTCCTGTCTAGTCGGATTTTACCTGTCATCTCTCATGATCTGTAGGGAATGTGGAAGTATCATAAAAAATATGTTTACAAAATGAAAAAAAAAAATCCCAGATTGAATGCTGCATCTGTGCCCCTGAGAAAAGTACTTTACCTCAGTTCCTCCATACAAAGCCATCCTTCTGTAGTTACAGAATCAAAAGAGATGCCAAATTGAATGCCTGGATATGGGCTTTGACAAGACTAAGTGGAAAATAGCCTTTAGATCTTTACATTCCCTCTGCCAGATGGCATATGTTAAAGGTTAATGTTGAGTGAACCTATAAAGTAAATTGGTGTACAGCACCGCATTTATCCAAAGTGGCCATAAGTTGTGAACATACATCATAAGTGTGTTCAGCATGTACCTAGTTACCTTTCTGTATGACATCACAAAAAGCACTGGCATCACAAAGATGGTCTTAACTTTGCATTTGGTGATAGAACCTAGCTTTGTCAAATTCCATTCTTTTCAGTAATTATGTACACATTCCTCTGCCAGAGAAAAAGCTGCAAGTACTCATTTATTCATTGACCCCAGTTTGCATGTTTTATGGGCTTCACACTGATGAGAATGTTGTACAGATGAAATCAGTGGGCCCCAAACTACTTTGTTCATTTGGTTCTACCATGGTCCTCCATGTAATGATATGTCCCTCTGCTCCATTCCTTTGAAGTAGTGATTATCCGTTTACACAACTTGCCATTTCAGTTGATGTAGGTAGCCATCTTGCTCACAGGTATCAGACATGCTCAGGCAAAGACTCCAGTCTTATAGGAATTATAGTTCACTCTCAGCAGCTACAGCTACTCCCACACAGGATCATGGATCTTTTCCATGGATGCACTCTGGACTATAGAAAAATGACAATCAAAGAGATTGTTAATGACACTAGACACAAACCTTCTTATGTTAACTTGGCTATGTCCTTTAATTGTAATCCTACTACAGATTCAAGTTATTATCATTGTTTACAGTAACTTACATCAACATACTTATAAGAAAGTGTGTAGAAAGAAAGTGTAGCAAACTTTGAAAGAGGTTAAAGGATCATTTGTCTTGTATATATAGGCTTTGAAAAAAAATAACAGAAAATGTCAGCTCATAACTATTCTTATATATTATATATTGTCTTATATAATATGTTACTATTGGAACAAACACACTTAAGGTTTGAGAGACACTGTATAATATTTGGTGCCTGAGAAATAGTACAACTTTAGGCAAATTGCACAGTTATTTTACAACCTTAATTTAAACCGCTTCTAAACTATATATACTATATTCTGTACTATATCAAGCTACTATGCAGGTTTGTATCATAACATTCAAATCTGGGAATGAACAGTGACGTTTACACTATAGTTTTTTTTTTTTTTTTTGAGATTCCAGGGTGGCATCTTCACTTTCATCAGAATAAGAATCAAAACTTTAGAATCAAAAAATCATAATTCATCGATCATTGTTAATGTTCTTGTTTTGGCAACAAACGCTTTCACAGTTGCATGTAACAAAAATGGGCACTTCTGTGATAGTTATAACATGTGACTGAATGAGCTCAAAAGATCGTTGTTTAATAACAACTTTATATATTCTGAAATATATAGTAGAAATATATATGCAGAATTACTTAAGTTTCCATAATGACACAATAAAAAAGATACGATACATTATACGACTTCCATATTCTGAGCGCGCAAATGTCAACCTATTAAACATTTTAGATGTAGCTGAGTTCATTTCAAGCTTTACAAATAATGGACAAATTCGATCATCATCGTAAAGACACTGATGCCGCAACTTGGGTACTGCAGCCTACTGCGTTACAAAAGTCCCCCGACAATTCATCAGTTTTTTCTGTTTATTTTATGTTTTGGTTTGCAATATTAGTTTCTTTCGTACTTTACCGTCTGTTTTTACTTTGCCACGACATAAAAACATACAAAGTTCTCGCTACGCTCATTTAATAGTTACGCTGCACAGCAGTTAAAGTCCCAGTAGAAAAAAAAAAGCCACTTCCTGTACCGGCACTGAAGTTGAACATTAATGCGCATGCATAGTATGCGCCAAAGGAACTAGACGGGTGGATACATCCATGGCTAACGTGATGGGATGACACATAATGTACAGATCACTGGGTTATGTAGCTATATTTCTTGCTGAGTGTCAATGCTGGCAGTGTTTGTAGTGGCGCTTTTTGTTTACGTTCTTAGCTGTTTGCGAAATGAGCTCATTCGAAGGTCGCATGAAAGAATATCCCACCATTTCTCTAGACCGTTTCGATCGGGAGAATTTGCATGCCAGAGCGTACTTCTTGTCTCATTGCCATAAAGGTACCAGTTCACTAACTAGCCTCACAGCTAGTCGTTAGCCCTCTTGTCGTGCATTGTTTGTGAGCTAACTGTCCAGCTAGATGCCTAACGTTAACGTTATAGCTTTCTGTCTTGCTTACTGCTGATGGTCAGGAAGATGTCTTTCCAGCTAGCTGTAGCTACTCGGTAACTGTTAGAGGTGTAGAGCAGGCGTATAGCCAACTAAGTAGTGTTCCTCTAAACCAAGCTTTTGCTTCATTGTTTGCCAAAATTAAATAGCTTGTTGATGTTGTCAAAACTGTAGTGGCTAGGTAGCCATGTACTGCCAATTCTCCAGCTAGCTAATGTTATGATCAAACAGTTAACCAGCTGCCTTGTTTTTCCACAGATCATATGAAAGGATTGAAGGGACCATTGCTCAAAAGGAAACTGAAGTTCAGGTATGTCACGTATGTGTCTTTACTTTCTGGCCGTGTGTAGTATGTTGTTTAAATGCGAAAAAAAAGTATGTGAACTGGTAAGAAATGAAAGTGAAACAATAACTGGACTTAAATAGCCATCTAGTTGTCACGAATGGAAAGCTATGGCTAAATTACCTAAACTACAGAGGTTAACACTGCCACAGATGTAGTGGGCTAAGTGGGTTGGAATGGCCAAGAAAGATAGTAGAATAAGGTTGGTGAGACATGACGCCCTAAACGTTAGCTAGCTAGCCAGCCAGAGTTTTTTATGGACAACACAGGATATTCGTAACATGCTGCTGTTCGCTGGAAAGAGAGTAACTAACGGTTTTCCATATGGATCTTTCTGTTTGCAGCTTAACTGTGAAATTGTACTGTTCACCTGTGACTAAAGAGCTTTTGTTGAGCAACCCAAAATATGGCTTCTGGGAAAATCACATTGTAAGTTGTCCATCCTGATAAGGAAATGAAAAAACTGCTACAGCTGACATAACACGTTTGAAATACTTACTACTAATAATAATAGAACAATTTTCATTGTGTGCATAGGTTGCCATTGAGGTGGACAGTCCAACTCAAATCTCATTGGTTGACGAAGCCTCGGGGGAGGTAATGTTTAGAGCATCCTCTCATTTGGATCCATTGCAAAAATGTTTATGCCCTATTGAGCGTTTGTGTATTGGGTTTTCGTTTTCCGACAGAAGGAAGACATCGTGGTGACGCTGCTTCCAGCAGGCCACTGCCCGGGATCGGTCATGTGTGTATAAAATCAATATTAATGAAAGCATATTTCATCTCCATTCCATGCTGTGGCAGAGAAGTCAAAGTACCAGAGACTGGCATTTCTTTTTACCCTATGCAACATTATATAATGTTTTTTCAAAGACTTGTCCTTCTGTCGGTCACTGCCTGTAAACTCCCAGTGCTTGTCGAATTCGGTCAGGTCCAATGTGTACGTGTCCATGCCTTGTGGTGTGTTAGGTTCCTTATTGAGGGCAATCAGGGGACAGTGCTGTACACAGGGGATTTCAGACTGGCAAGAGGAGAGGTGTCCCGTATGGACTTCTTACACTCAGGGGGCAGGTAAAGTGCCTGGAGAAAATGGTTACTCTCACATTTCTCATTTACAGCAATTTAGTATAACATAATAACTTTACCTGCAGATTGATATGCATGAAAGATGCAACTCTGTAACCCCCTCCCTTGTCATTCTAGGGTGAAAGACATTCAGAGTGTGTATTTGGACACAACATTCTGCGACCCCAGTTTCTTCCAAATCCCTAGCAGGGTGGGCTTCTTCGTAATTTGTGTGTCATTGTGCTTTTTAAAATTAATTTATTAGTTTAAACTGCTGTCAGTTGGTACAATCCTGTGTCCCATGTCGCTGCAGGAGGTCTGTTTGAATGGGATAATTGAGCTGGTACGAGACTGGATCTCCCTCAGCCAGTACCATGTGGTTTGGTTGAACTGCAAGGCGGCATACGGCTATGAGTATCTCTTCACTAACCTCGGCGAAGAGTTCGGCCGGCAAGTAGGTCTACCGCAAGCTGTAGCTGTGTAGCTCACCTTTACAATGCTGGCTGCTGTTTAGAAACTGAAAGACAAGAAATGTTAAGTGTCATTTTATTGCATTGAATAAATATTCAAACATCACGTGCACTAAAATAATCATTCATCACTGATGTTCTTTAGACATGACCTGCAGTGCTGTTAGGTTTGTACAGATATAGCAATTACATCAAGATACTGTAAAAATTAACTACTTAAAAAAGAAAGTGTTGAACCATTTAGCAGCAACCTTTCAAACTACTGAGCATTAAAGGTAAATGATGCAAGTGTGTTGCAGTACAGTACCCAGCTGGACAGTAGTGTTGGCCTTTTGTCAATCAACTTCAGATCCACGTGAACAGCCTGGCCATGTTCAAAAAGATGCCTGAGATCCTGTGTCATATGACCACCGACCGAGCGACGCAGATCCATGCCTGTAGACATCCCAAGGTATTGCACATTACCAGTCAATAATGTTTATTCCTGCGAGTGGTCTTTGTACCTGTTGGCTCTTATATCCTACAAAGTATGAAGGTTGGATCAACATGTCCTATATCCAAGCCACCTGCATGAGCTTTCAGACTTTTCATTTTGAAAGTGATTGCTGTTATAATAATAATTCGTAGTAGTATGTACAAGATGTGCTTAGAGTAACATACAGTACAGTCATGATTTAGGTATTTATGTAGTTGCATCATCAGTAAATACTTTTCACATAAGTTCCATCTGATAGGCATCTAGTGGCTCTGAGTTTCGATGGTGCTCTGTGATTGGTCAGGATGAGGAGTTTTTCAAGGGCAGCAGATTGCCATGTGGGTCCATGGCCCCGGATGGGACCCCTTTGCGCATCATCAGCATCAAACCCTCCACCATGTGGTTCGGAGAGAGGACACGGCAGACTAAAGTCGTCGTCAAGTGAGGAGGCCGACCGTCTCCATGACTACAGATGTGGCACTGTTAAAGGCTGACTGCAGATCAGAGAATGCTAGTGAAAGCACACTCCAGATGCAAATACCCTACAAGTACTGTCATTTGAGTAGTTTGATTTAAACAGGATTGAAAGGCAACATAAAAAATCCTTCTTGATAGATTATTAACCATCTCAGTACTCCCTGTATGTACTGTATTGCCTTGATTCACTGAAACCAGGATGAAATTGTCTGTTTATGAAGTGTGCTGTCATAGTAATTTGGTAGCTAACTGTTGAATACTTAGTGTATTAGAGGAATTACTAGTTAACAGGGTCATTTCCCCATAGTCGAGGATATTTAATTACTTGTGTTTACTGACGTGGGATCACTTTTCAGGACAGGAAGCAGTTCCTACAGAGCCTGTTTCTCCTTTCACTCTTCGTACTCTGAAGTAAGGAAGCTTTCATTATTTGCTCATCCAGTCAAATTATGCATGCTACAGCACCCTTTCCAAGGAACTGCCAGGGAGCATTCTCACAGATGTTACCATAGTGGTGAATTATGACTTTTAAAGGGTACATGGAATGGGTCCCACAAACCACACATTGAAGGCCTCCATTTTTTTTTCCAACCAAACATCCTAGTTGTTCAGTTGCAGTGCTGTGTTTGCCCCTGGAGATGTCCAGACTCTGTCATTTTTCTATGTAGCACTCTAATGAATCATTTATAATTTGTAGTATCTGTGAATTGATTTAAAAAAATCAAAATACCTTTTAAGTATTAGAGAAGGTGACGGTCCTCAATACTGTAGATCCTTTCTTACTATAAAAACGTGAAATAAGGATTTGATTTACAGAATAACTCTTTATTTCACTGGTTCTTTTTTAGATAAAAGATTTTCTGTCCTACGTCTGCCCTGTGAATATATACCCAAATGTTATTCCACTCGGCAGAACAATAGAAGATGTTGTGGAAATGTAAGTATTGCATTTTGTGAATGATTGCAACATCAGTTAATTATCTTTCAGCAAGACTTTCCACGCTATGAATGATTATGGTGATCTGCACATAAGAACGTAAACAGTGCTGAACTGTGTGTGAGACTTGGTGTTGAAGTTTTCTCTTTACATGTTGTCTGTCCAGATTGAAGCCCATGTGTAGAGAACATTCCAGAAGGGGACTGATCATCTACAAACCACTGGGGACTCTCAAAAGGCAAAAAGTGCAATGTGTATCAGTAGGTACGATGGCATAAGGAAAAGGCTGAATATGAATATTGGATATTGTTGTAAAGGCAGTAGTATGATGTTTCTGTTAAAACATTTGCTTAGACAGGTGAGATATTTGGGCATTTGGTTTCCTTGTATAACTACAATGTCACTGGAATATTTAAGATTGTTTGAATGGTCATTTTTGAAACCAGTCCCTTTGATTAGTTCTCTGGGTGCTCCTCAGATTCTGACACCGAGGATGAGCTGTTTGATGAGGAAGTGGTGATGCCCTGGAGGAGAAAAGTGCCAGAGAAACGGCAGCCTCAAACCCCCAAGCTGCCAAGCCCAGAGAAGAAACCGCACCCTAGTGGCTGCCAGGAGGACTATCACCTAGAGCTGCACACAGCTCGGCAGAATGGAAACTACATGGACTGCACAGAATCAAACGATGATGAAGAGGAGGAGGAGGAGGAAGAGGAACCCACACAGTTGCAGGAGGCCAGAGTCAAGTTCTCCGGTGACCAAGTCACCGAATCCAGCAAGGACCAAGAGTCACCCAGCAGCACCAAGAGGGAGACCGCTGAAAGAAGCGAGGATCACCGACAGGAAATGGGCGTCGCCAGCACCAAGTCTGAGCCGCCCAAGTGGGAGGCGTTCTTCACTGACCCCGTGCTCACGGACGAGGGGTCTGAGATGGAGAGCAGCCAGAACAGCCTGGCGCGGTCGTCGGAGGTGTTAGGGTCCCCGATCCTGTTCAGCGATATGGACGATGATGACTCCACCCACATCTCTTCCCAGTCTACCCACATCTCGGACCCGGGCAGCGAAAGTCTGAGCCAGGCGGACACCATCCTGCTGCGTCCGGAGGAGAGGAGGGCGGAGCTGCTGAAGAGCCAGCAGAGGGATGCCTGCAAGTCTTGCAATGAAGGAGACCATGGGGAACGGGGGACAGACATAGCTGGTGCCGATGGCGGAAACGGCCGCCTGCCCCTTCCCCCTGAGGAGAAGTCAGAGTCCCAAATATCCTCAGATTTCGAGATACCCCCGACGCCCGACTCGCAAGTCCCGAAAACCGAGGACCTGAAGGACCTGTATAAGAAACTTGCTGCTGGAGAAACTGCGCTCCTCAAGAGGAGCAGTCAGGGAACCGTGTGAACAGTGTGCTTCTCAAATGAATAATCTGTATTTACCTCAAGTGTGACGTTACAGTAACTTAAGGCACAAATTGCATTCAGGACATGTTTCGGCCTGAATGTGAGACATTGTTCATGCCTGTCCGTCCTCAGTGCAGAAATCCCTGTCTCTTCTCTTACAAGCACTTTTGTGGAAAGCTAAAGCATCCCACACAGAACAGGGGTACTAGTAAGAGGACATTTCATTTTTTTCAGGAGTTAGTCTGTAAAGTTTGCCAAATAGTATATGGCCTTAACAAGGTATATCCAACCAGAAACTCTGCCTAGGTTTTTTCTCAGGTAACCAGAAGTACATTTTTACATTTAAGTAAAAATATTTAGTATCCTACAGCCACATATCCTCTTCACCAAAATGTTTCATTCCATGTTGCTACTTTGCTTGAAACTTTATACTGAGACACTTTACCATGTGCCTTGACTGGAAAATGTTACGGACCAATTCTTAAAATTTTCACTAGGGATGTGAATAAGACTTGTAGTTTCGTGCTGAAGTTTTATAAAACACTATCAACTTACTCAGTTTGTTTTACCAGTCCTTAAAAAGGCTAATGCTGAGTCAAAATATGATGACTGCTTAATCTTTGTTGCTTTTATTTTTCTATTTATTTTATAAAAATGCTGAACTCCCTGCCTGGATCATTGTGAATTTGTGTCTCTCTGATGGTAATTTTCTTGAACATTTTAAACAAAAAGTTACTTTTGAAAACCACTCATTATAAACCTTAAGAATGGTTGCCACATTACCAACATCTATGAAAACAGTTAACATTCCTGGTAAAGGTTAAGATTACCAAGCTTCAGGCATGTCAGTTGGCGGAATTTCAGCAGTTAAGCAGCACGCAGGTGTTTGGCAGGCTACGGTTTTGTGTTCCTCAGCTGTCTGCTAAAGCTAGTGGAGTTTGCAGATGGTTGCCATGTTCCAGTTCTTTAACCACACAATCCACAAAACGGGAGGTGGGTACCCTCATGCAGCCAGCTCGTGCTGTGTTGGCTAACTAACAAGGTTCAAAAGTACTCGCTTTTTCATGCAGGTGTTAGACAAAAGTGTGACATATCTGAAACAACATCAACCGTAAGTTTGATAAGGATAATATACAGTTGAATACTTAAAGACATAAGGTGTGACACAGCCCTGGTTAAAAGATTGATAATCATTTTGTGAACAGTTGATTTGTTCAAGGCCCAAGATTACATAGATGAAAAATGCACTTAGTGCATCCTTAGAGTCTTTAGCATTTACTGCAAGGCAAAAAACAGCGAACCACATTCACTCCAATTATAGCATTTCAATCCATTCTTTATAAAAAGATAAAGCACAAGCATCAACGGTGCTAATTCACAATGTTTAAATATTTATTTCTTTGAGGGTTTCAAATGTGACAGTTGGAACAGAGTAAATTCTGAAGGCTACTCCAACCTTGCCATGAAAACAGCTAGAATGATACAAAAAACAGGAAGTTGTTTTGTTTTTCTGGAACTTTTAGTACGATTGTGAACAAAATATGTTTGCAGACCACTGGAATCATTTCACTCAGTTCATCCCAATGGAAAGGAATGTGGTAGTTCAGGATGCCACGGCAACGGTGACCGCCTCGGACCTGCCACTTCCTTGCTCCGTACAAGTGACGTGCAAAGACCCATCCCTGCAGGAAACGACCAAACAAAGCACATCTGAATAATGGAGGAGTATCTTCTATGAGGCTCAGTTTAAAATAAATTCAGTGGGGGGGGTTCATATCAATTGTGATCTGTGTCTCGCCACTTGTCACAATGACAATGAAGTACACTACCTTTTCATGGTTATGACCGTAACAATGTCATGGTTTTCTTCTTTTGGTTCAAGGTCACTGAGGACAATCTGCAAAACAAGATTGGTGAGGGAAGGAATGAAACATTACCCACATCTGGTAATGTTCGTGATCAAAAGTGCCATATGTTATGTTGTGTTATGTTATGCCATGTATGTTTCAGTAACTCGCTGAATATTCCAAAATGGATATGCCACTGTACTGATCATACACAACACTGGAGAACACTGCTCTCGATGTGTCTAAACTACAGGGCTGGTGGGATGGCCATTATGGGTGGAGCCCTGGTTAAGGGTTAAGCCTGACCTGTGCCACTTTCTCCTGGGGGGTGCTATTGCGGCCTTCTGACTGGTACAGCTCCAGACAGACGGAGGACAGGCTCCCAGGACCACGCAGGGTGTGCTGCCGCCGGGCTGGGAGGGGTGTCCCAGAGGGGAAGAGCACTGTGTACACATCAGCTCCAGAGTCGTCCGCCTCCTACAGGACATCCAGGGAAATCACAGAAACTAGTATGGAAATCCGTCAGTAATGGTGAGACTGGTGTGAGAGTCAGTCCTTTGCAACGGCATTAACCTATAGTTGGGGTCAAAGAGCCAGGTTAAGATGACTGCTCCCCTCCCCCTTTTTACAACCTTAGTTTGGAATGGCCACCTGCACAGTCATCTCACTGAAACAACCTCTGCACTCACATGGAAGTCGCACAGCGCATTACAGCAGACTGTACATTCATCAGAGGATTGGTGCTACTCCACTGATGTCATTTAAGTGAACTGCAGGCACCTAAGGGTTCGCAGAATGCCTGAGAGCAATGAGACATGGGAACCATGGTGAACCTACCCTACCCCTGGTAGAAGGAAGTCAATTTATTCCATCGCTGTGGACTCCCAGCCATTGTTGGTTGATGACACAGCTGGGATCAGACCATACCATACCAGGCTATACAGCTCAGCTCAAGCCTTAACCACTGAAGCTACTTTAACCACACCCTGCACTGTTGTGATTTTCAGATATTTCAGGGCCAGATTTACCAAACAGCTTGACATCACTTTATGGCCTTAAAATATAAATGAGGTGTTCTTGTATTTATGGGTCACTCAGTTAATGTGTTCTAGGGAAAAACCCTGTTGGCTTGTGTCACATGACCATTACGACCCTCCCCTCTCCCCTCCTTACCTTCATCAGGATGTCCCTGGCACAGCAGTCGACTGTGATGGAGTCCTCGTCCAGGGAGGAGCTGTCCCTCCCCACCAGGATCCCTGCCTCGATGGCCGCGCCCACCGGGATGACCTCGTCAGGGGGGATGGAGCTGAGGAGCTCCACGTCCGGGAAGAGCTCCTGGATCATCTGCTGCAGCTTGGGGATCCGGGCGGAGCCTCCGCACAGCACCACCTGTCGGCGGGGTGGAGACATCTCTGAGGAGGAGCTAACGATACACAGTGCTGGTACATTCAGTCAGCTACTGCAAAAGCCTCCCCTCTTCCCCTTGCATGTGAGCATTCTTGTGTAAAATGGCTGCTATGCATCACTCAGACAGACATTTCACATTGGTTGTGGTTGAGGTGAGTCATCTCTCTCAGTGCTTAGGGATTCTGAAAGGGGTTGTTTAAATGCAATTCATCATTGATGCGCACTGTCATGACTCCCCAGCCTTCTTCATCATGTGCCTGCTACTGTCCAATAGATTTGTAGCAGACCAGAAAATAGCAAAATGTGTACTCATGTACAAAAGCACATGGAAAGACACTGAAGATGATTTAATTCATACATTATTTAGAAACTTATGTGTGTGGAATCCTTTTACCGTCAAGGTGTCACCTCACCTTGCTGATGTCGCACGTCGACAGGCCGACTTGCTCCAGAAGAGCTTTGATTGGCTGTATGCTCTTATTGAAGAGGGACGAGCACAGAAGCTCAAACCTTGCCCTGCAAGATAGGCACCAAAAGGCACAACAGCACATATGTAAGAATCCAAAATTCGATTCTGTTATATGGAAGCCTGAGACAGCGCATCACTCGGTTCATTTGCCTACCTGGACACATTGCAGTCAAAGTCCATCCCCTCATACAGGGAGTCCACGAAGCAGTTGGAGCTGCCCAGGGTGGACAGGGTGTGCTTGGCCATGTCAGCGCTGTTCATCAGCTTCATCATGGCCCGGGGGTTTCCGGTCACGTCGTGCTTGAAGGACCTACAGCCAGAGAGGTACAGGCCTGCTTTGAGCAACATGCAAAGATCAGGAATGACCTAAAACCAGAGATGTACAGGTGCATGCAGTAAAATCTGTGATGTACTGTAGTTATCAGGGACAGAGATGAAATACTACAATTCAAACTTCTCTGTACAAAAGGCAAAACACAAACCTATCTCTGTCTGCAGATACATCTGAGAAAACTGAACCTACTCCTGTTGAAAACTACAAAATTTTTACTTTTTTATAATTACTTAAAACATTACCTTCTATACATGAAGGAATGTGGGATTAGCACACACACATATATAGTAACCTGTGAGTGTGCTGGTCTTTCTCGTGTTTGAATCCAAACAAATACACTCTTACCTTTTAAACTCTGAGGCGAGATGCTGGGCTAAGGCCTGTGTAAAGCTCTCTCCCCCGGTGCTGTGGTCGGTGTGCGTGGCCAGCACTCTGTACAGTCCGCTGTTCACCTCCATGACCGTCACCGTGAGGGACGTCCCCCCGAGTTTGTAAACCAGCACATGGCTGCAGAGGGAAAGAAAGGAGCATGGTCACCGAGTCTCAGTACACATCATTTAGGTACTTGAAAACAGTGATTAATGGCAAATGCTAGCCAATGGAAGTTCATATAAAGTTCACATAAATATGATTGTCAATATTTTGACTGCAGAAAACTCTGAAACTCTTCCATCCAACATGACTTTTGTTTCTGTATACAGCCATCACCAGTAGGTAGAGAGCTATACCCCGTTCTGGGTAAGTACAATTTACTCCTTTTGAGCAGCAGTGTAGCATAGTGGTTAAGGAGCAGGACTTAGGTAAAAGGACTCAGTCGGTAAAAGCACTCGTTCCGAGTGTAGACTGAACGCTACGGCCCAGGTTCGATCCCGGCCGTGTCACTAGCCGACAGTGACCGGGAGCTCAAACGCGGAACACATTGGCTTCGTTCCGCCACGGATAGGGGTGGGTACGTTGGCAGGGGCTATTAGCAAAAGTGACCCCTGCTGGTCGATCAGGCGCCTGTGGTCCACGTGCCAAAGCTGCGTATGAAGTGTCTTCCTCCGACTCATCTGTGTGCTAGCTTAGCTTGTGGACCACAGAGTGAAAAGAAGCAGCGGCTGACATCACGTGTCTCGGAGGAGGGCACGTGCTTGTCCACGCTCTCCCGAATTGACAGTAGGGGTTGTGCAATGGGACCGAACATTGATGACAAATTGGACATTCCAAAAATGCAGGGAATTGGCCATTCCAAATTGGGGAGAAAATGGAAAAATGAGCAAAAAAAAAAAACAAAAAGGAGCAGGACTTGTAACCAAAAGGTTTCCAGTTCGATTCCCCGCTGGTGCACTGCTGCTGTACCCTTGGGCAAGGTACTTAACCCACAGTTGCCTCAGTAAATATCCAGCTGTATAAATGGATAACATTGTAAAAAAAAAACTGTAACTGATGTTAGTTGCTCTGGAAATGAGCATCTGCTAAATAACAATAATGTAATGTAATGTTAATAATTATGGACTGAAATGGAAAAAAGGCACCAACAGACATTCACTGGATATTTGACTTGCTGCTTGCAGTGCCAGTGACCCATTATAACACAACCTGCACTGACAGAAGATGCATGCATCTATGTCCACATGAAGATGAGCAAAGGTTTCCACAGGATGTTACCTCTTTCCTGTGGGTGTGTCCTGGCCAATGCCGTAGGCTAGCAGGGCTGCTGACGGCTCGTGGATAAGCCTCAGCACGTTGAAGCCAGCTCCCTCTGCTGCTTGCCTGAGGAGAGAGGACTCATTCATTCACCTGCCACATGTTCCCCTCAGAAGACTGTATCATATTTTGTTGCTCATTAGAACTACAGCTACTTCTAAGGGCAATTTAAAGGTGTATATGTGGCGTCTTGCTCCTAGTTCACCTTAGTGCGTTCTTCTGCATCTCTCCGAATTCAAAAGGCACAGTGATGACAGCCTCAGTGACGTCAGAGCCCAAAGCCGACTGAGCCGTCTCTGCAATGGAATAGTGACACCGTGAGTGAGAACAATGCCGTTTTCAGTCAAAACAACAGTCAACATTCTCACAAAAACTGCTTCTCTGCTGGTGGCCAGACTTACCTTTCATTTTGTGGAAGACTAATTTTGCTACTTCTTCAGGTGATACAATTTTTGTATCTTCTCCGGTGTCGATTTCATACCTTGGCTTGTCACCTTTGTTGATAACCTTGTTCATAAAGCGCAATAAATGATTTTATCATTTACCATTTCTGTATAGACATTTAAAAGATATACAGCTAAATTAACACACTCAGCCGTTCAATCGTAAGGTACTTACCGGGCATTTACTTTCGGCTACGTGCTTCTGTGCCTCTGGGTCATCAAAACTGAGCAGAGGAAATGATAGTATTACAGCCTGTATTCATCTCCAACTATGTATTGTTTGTTTGCTTCTCTACATGCGTCAACAACATTTATATCCTTATCCTTGTGTCTTAATAAAGATCTATAGAATTAGCTAGTCAAGCTTATACACAAAAACACAATAAATCACTGTCGTACTGACCTTCGTCCCAGAATCTGTTTCACTTTGACCACGGTGTTAGCAGCATTTCTTATTCTTCCTTGCTTCGCTGCTATTCCAACAATCTGAAACGCATCATTTGACAGCCGTGTCAACACATGCATGCCTACATATACCAACCTGGGAGGTTAGTTACACGGTGATATAGACACATAATAGATGTCTAGACGAAGAACATTAAATTATTATCAAGTTCGCCAGTTACCAGAAGGAGCAAACTGGTAACCTTACGTCACCTGTTCAGTATCTCTGTATGCGACAACTGCCGGTGTGACTCGGTCTCCAGCATCATTGGCAACAACATCCGCTCTTCCATCCTAAAAGAAGAAAAAGTACAAGTACCAGTCATTTCTCTTTTGCTTCCAGATGATAACAGATCGATTTAGCCAATCAGGTCGCCAGGTAGGTTTTTAGTTACATAAAACGATAACATGCACAATAACATTAACGCAATGGTGGGTGCAGCCGGTTTTCTTTGCTTTCATTTCTTGTAGCTAACATCAGCTACCCACAAGCTAACTAGCTAGGTGAGGGTCCAAGTCCTATCTGAATTTAAACATAAAACAGAAGCGGTAGTTTACAATATTGCAGTAAACTAGCTATGATACTCTACAACAAAATTTGGCATAACAAAATTTTACCTTGAAAATTGCTACACAAGCACATGTATATCCAAAGTGCACCCCTATAGCTGCCATGCTTGCTGTAAATGCACGGCGGCTGACCGGAAACTGTGGAGAAGGACTGCCTGATGATACCCAATTAAAAAATAGTTTGTAGATTTTAGCCAATAGGAAATGCATAAATTTTGAGTTCGACAGCGTGATCGACCAATTAGCTTTTGTGGTACAAAGAAAGTATCCAGTAGAACCTACACTTAATGACGCAATCAAGCTAACAACCAATAGATACCGGATATTGCTTTAACCAATAAATCTGTGTATCCAGCTGTTGTTCCCACCCCTCACAAGTTGCGGGTGTTTTCCGAGCCGTGTCAAAAGTTTTCGCGTTTAGATTAATATTTTAACAAACCCTCGCAAACGTTATGCCATTCTCAAATTATTTCACGGTTATTGTGTTTCTGTGTATTGTCCTTGACATTGCCAATGCGGGCGATTGCGAAGGTGAGACCAGGTTGCCCGGATTGCAGTGCGTGTGAAATATTGCGTGTAAAAATAGCTGCTTGCTTCGTCTGGGGAATGCTGTTTAAATTTGGATAATAGAGTATTAACAGGAGAAAGGCATGCGCATGGAGACCGGGTGGTAGCCGGGGTGCTCTGGTCCTGAACGCTGTCTGAGCACTGTGTGGAGTGAAAATTTAAATAAATTGTGAACGAAACTCAAGACACTGGTTTGCTCATATGCCTTCATGCGGTCCTGGCAGTATCAGTGAAGTGCATGTGTGACGTTTTTCTGAAACAATAATAACAATAAAATTTCACAATAATAAGTGCAATTTGCATGCATATGTAAATATAAGCAAAGATACAAAAAATTATACATACATACACACAAAGACTAAAATGACACATGCATATGTCTTAGTGAAGTGCACCCACATACGTACTGTGACAGCAGTTTTGTTTATATTAACTATAATTTCTCTAAGTAGTAACTAATGATTTGTCACTAATCAATTTTAAAATGTAAAAAAAAAATATCCACCATTAACATTTAGTGTTCCTTATTATGTATCAGCTGTTGGCTACAGATACTGTTTGGAGATTCACTCTCTGTCCCACAGGCACATTACCACATACTGGACAGCCAATGATGCTGTGTCCCCTCCCCAATATGACTGTTATTCCATCATTTGTTGGACATAGAGGAGGGGTATGTTTTAAAATATCTTAATGTAATATTGTAATATTTCACTCATAATGAATGTTTTTAAATATTTCACTCATAATACAACTGGCTATTTTGCCATAATGTGGGTTAAAGAGCCTCTTTTCTAGCCATCAACTTTATCACTGTGATTATCTAAGGAGCCATGACCTTTTGTATCAGCTTGTTGTTACTGACTAAACTGTATTTCATTGTGTTCTGTCTGAGCGTGTGCTTTTTCTGCTCGCACTCTGACAACGAACAGTCTTGTGTTCCCAATGTCCAAATAAGTGCCAGTTTTGGTCTGAAGTTTTGTTCTTTCTGATTGACAGTGCTGCTCTAAGACCAGTGTGTGTGATTTGTATGTGTGGCACTTTCATTATCTAAGCTGGCCCTTTCTGTCCGTTTATTCATTACAATTGTCATGATTTGTTTCCAGTCATGGGCTGGAAAATTTTGCAAGGCAGCACATTAAGACTGCGTTCATTCCCTCCTCAGTGTGCGTAGGGTTTCTGGAGAGGCTGTACCAGGATCTGACCTCCAGGCACGAGGAGCTGACCCCCGTGAGGGTGGAGGCAGGGCTACAGAGAGCATGTGCAGAGGCAGGGGGGAAAGAGGGTAGATTGGTGAGTGTTACCATTTATGACTGTGACTCCCACCGCAGAGAAACACTGTGTGTGTGACCACAACTCCTGCAGTTGAGAAGCCCTGCATGTGACTGTGAGTCCCACCACAGAGAAATTCCTCATGACCTGACTCCTGCAGTTACAAATTACTGTGTGTGTGACTGTGACTCCTGCCATTGAGACAAGCTGTATGTCACTGTGGACCTGCCTGACTGGAGCCAATAAACTACTATTTGGAAGTGCTGAAGTGAAATCGTTAATGCATAGGAGCAGTTCAATTTAAGCACCACAGTAAAGGACACAACAACTGTGTTTCATAGTGTCTGAACCTGTATCCTTGAGGTTACAAACCAGGTACCACAATGTCCCCCATATGGCTGATATCAGCCTAAAGGAGGGATTGCATACTTGGAAGGATGTAATGTGTTGTGCTACTGCCTGGACACCAGAGCCAGGGCGCAAGTAACACTCTTTTTGTTCAATCACTGATCATATGAGTCCTATTTCAGTCAGTGCTACAACCCTTCCCCTATGGAATCAACAGTAAACACGTCCCCTGAAATATGAAAGCAGCTCTCTTCTCACTGTTTCGGCCACATTGAGAGACTACTGTGCTTTGGTGCAGTGACATGCTGTCATATTCTGTGGATTATACTGTGCATCACCTCTCCACGTCCCCTCAGTGCTATTATTTGGGAGCCACCAGTGATGCGGCCACAAAGATCACGGGGGAGGTGACGCGCCCCATGAGCTATCACGTACCCGTGGTGAAGATCTGCGAGAGGCTTCAGAGGAGAGACAGCCAGATCTGTGAGCTCAGATATGGTAAGGGCCTGGCGCTCTCTGGTTGCGGTCAGGCTTAGAGGCATGGGTAGCGATTGGGTTTTTAGGAAGAAACTTAAATTTTTATGGAAACAATGTTCTTGAGTGTAACACCCTGCACGTTTTCAGACAATGTTTTTGTCTGTTTATGTTAGCATGGCTGGTGACAACTTTTGGCACACAATTTGGGGCCCAGTCCCTCTCTGTGTGTCTGGCTTGTTTCCTCATCTCTTATTATTTGCGGGTCCTTTTTTTCAGAGAAGCAGACCATAGACATCAGCACGGCGGCCCTGTCCAAACTGAGGGTGGCAGAGCTGAAAAACATTTTGAACTCATGGGGAGAGGTGTGCAGAGCCTGCATCGAGAAAACCGACTTTGTGAGCCTTATCCAGGAGGTGGCGCCAAAGCATACAAAATACCAGGGACATCAAACGACAGAGTTGTGAGATTTAATGGGATGGTGTTCTCCACAAAGTGATCTTAATTTTTATGTGCAGGCCTGCAGAGATTAAACGAAACAAGAAATGAGTAGTATCTCCCCCCTCTCAAAAAACTTTATTTATACACATGGACAAACACAAACACATTCTTCAAGTGATTTCAAATTAGGAGCATTGGGACATTTTGATGTGTGAAGGTGTACATTTTGATTGAGGTGGATTTGACCCCAGAACAGAGTTATCATAGCAGTTCATACAAAACTGATTTTTCCACCAAATATGTTTCTTTAGGGTCATTGTAAAGGACTTAATATTGGATAGCATATAGCAAATATGGATCTCAGGGTCAAATGAGACAAAAAGGTTATGACTGCATTATTAGTGGTTTTCTGATGATTGCATTTTTTGTCTGTCCTCCTTTGTATTTAGCATCAGAATGGGACTCTATTGTCAATAAAGTATGTGTTTAATTTACACATAACAATTGTTTCCTCTCTCACAGAAGTAGGGTTTTAACATATTCTGGGGTTGTTACATGTGGTAATAACATTGTATTGCTTAAGTATTACAATAATACACTGAAATAATAAATACTATAATATTAAATAATAACTGTTTTAAAACAATAAAACATTGTATTGCTTAAGTGTTATACAATCAATGAGAAGACAAGATAAGATGATTTAGTGGTGCATGGTCAAATGCCAGAGTTGTGCTTCACACTTAAGTTTATCATCTTTTCCACAGATTTTACCATCAAAAACTTTCATCAGCTCCTGCAAAAGTTGTGCATAAATATAGTAGTCCTTCATTTAATGTACAAATACAAGCAGGCAGCTGTCTCTCAAAAATGTGGTAAACCACATTTCCTTTTTCAGGTATCATGCTGACATTATTGGACACATGATACAGCTCCCCAGCATTCCCAACATATCTAGTGCTCTAAGAAATAGATCAGAAACATATCCATATGCAGAAATGAGATATAATCTCATTTTCTTATTGGTTTGGGTTTCATCAATTCATCACTGTCACATTTAATAGAATATGCATACTGTAGGAAGCAGCTGTCTGTGTTCTTGCAAGGGTCTGAAACACAGCCCACACTGTTTCTTTTGGCTGAAAACAGTATGACTACTGTCCTTATTTTTAAAAACTGGTATAAAGTTTGAGTGCCCCACATGCTTGTCTTTACCCACTTTATGCGTATTCAAATGCATCTTGAGTGGCCCTATGAGAAAATTAAATGTGGGGAAGGTGTTCAGTTCCATGACCAGTTCAGTTTGTGAATCAGCATGGAGAAAGGCTTTAACTTGATAGGTCCAACAAAACTCTTTCCACAGGGAGCAGTGTTTGAAACACTTACTGACTTTCTCCAAAGAACTTTAAAGTAGTTTCAGACTTGTAATATATACATGTCATGATATTTATAAGGAAAGCAAATTATATTTTTTAAGACGCCAGCCCTGGCTGTCCTATAAATAATAGAGAATCTCTAGTTCAATTTAAATGGTGGGTGACTTCAGTTATGAAATAATTTGTTATTGCTTTAATTTGGATGCCCCCAAGAAAGATTAATAAACATTTCATGCTCATTCCAGTTTGGTCATCCATACATGCTGTAGAATGGGAACTACATGCATATGGTGCCCCAAAGCATTCTGGGAACTGTAAGGAAACTGTAGAGCCATTTACATTCTCAAACAAAAGAGAGCATCAATACTTCATTAGCACGGCTTTGTTCAATTTATGTGTGAAGTGTAACCATGCTACCAGCCAATTTAGAATGTCAAAACCAATTACCTTGTGTTTTGGGGATGTCAATGCACAATAAAATTCCATTTAAAAGTGATCTTCGGAATTATAATTAAATATACAATTATTTCAATTAACACTCCTGCAATTTTACAAATTGCTGTCCAGTGACCAATTTGTGATTCAGTGTAAGTTTCACAGAACCCCAAAATCAATGTAAATATTGTACCCCACAAAAGGGGTCGCGCACGTCCTCAACCAGGTGTTTATTTCTATCAAGTGCCCTATAATCGGATGCACCATGCAATATGGATGAGCTGCTTAGAATTGAATGGGTGTGTCAGAACTGACTGAATGGACGGCGGTAAAACGCTCCCTCTATTTTGGGATATGAATATTTAAATATGAGTAACTCGAGAGCAATTGGCCCTATTATTTTTTTCATTCTTGAGAGTGATGCCCCGGCAAAACCCAAACGCTTTCTAATCATCTCCAGCCTGTGGCCTATCCTTTACACCCACTGCTGGAAACCCGAGGCCCCAGGCTTTCATATTCAGTCACCAGCCACATCTGAGCTATATGCCAGATCCGTCGCTGGGGGACACCTAGCTGTGCCGGTAACTGAACACCCCGAGACCGAGTGGCACCGCGACTCTTGCCAGACACGTCGGCTTCAGCAGTGGGAAGGAACTTGTGGAGCTAGTCAGAACTACTGCATAAGTTACTCATATAGTCTACCAAGAAGGACGCCAAACAAGAGTGGTATTAGGTTTAACTGTGGTTTATTGCCCGGCTGGCGGTAATTATAGAATAGGCTACACCACTCTGGGCAGACAGACGAATGGAAAAGAATGGAGCTGGGTCTGTTGGCCGTGGTTCTTTTGAAGATTTGCAATTGAAACCCTGGGTGAAAAACATTTAAGGCCACTTTTTGACAAACAATTTAAGCGTATCGATTTAAGTTAATCAAAGACCTTGTCCTGGTTTTACCGGTGACGGCGTTGCGTCCTGTTGGCTCGTGTTTCTGTTGACATGCACGGCTTTCCGTGTGCTGCCCTGCAGCGCTGTTTCGGAAGCCCGGCAGACGTGCCCACAGCGGACTCCACATCACTGCCAGTATCGGAACCGTCCGGGACAGATGTGCAGCCGCCGGTGGCCGTCATTGTGCAGCCGGCGCCGAAGGAACTTTCAGCACCCAAGGAGCAGCACGCACTTAACTGTGACCCGGAGCAAGCCAAAGTTGCCAACGGTACCAACTCCAGCGGCCACGGGGGAGGGTATGCTAACGGGGAACACACCTTCCACTCTTCGTCCAGCTGCGATCGCGAAGATGACGTTCGGAACGGGAGTCCAGAGTCGCGCAGTGCTTACCCGCACATCCCGCGGCCGTCCATTATTAAGCATCCTAATAAGGTGTGTTACCTGCCTTTTAGCGCTGCCTGTGACTTCACTCGTACACTGACACCACACAGAGTTCGGAGTGGTCTCCGTCGCCGACGCAGTAACCCTGCAGTCTCTCTAAATAAATAAAAATGCACCCTACAAGATAAAGTAAAGAGAGGGGCTAATTCCGGCCCTGCTCTTGCACAAAGTATTTCATTAGACTTCAACCAAACCCTGGGCATAATGGTGATTTAGAGCTGTGATACAAAGTGCATCGATGTAATATTTGATAAGTGACAAAGTTACGTTAAATATGTGAATGCCGATAGTATGTGTGTAAAAATATTGCAGTGCAGATCCAAGTGCTATCTAACATACTTTGCACATATCACAGACACTATGAACATTGAATATGCTAAATGAAAACCATATCAGTAAATACTGTGAAATGTTATGTAAAATTAATGCAGTCATATTGGGCATGCCAGGCTGGATGTTGTTCGCTGGGAAGAAGCAGTTTACATCCACCCAGAGACCAGGCCTTACAAGTGAAAAGGGACTAATGCCTAAAAAAGGCATTTGGTATCTGTATTGGGTGTGGCTTTGGACACAGAGTGATGAAAAATATTTTATGTACACCAACAGATTGTAGGCACATCTACAGTATAGGACAAACAAGTGCCAATTCTGGACAAAATCAAGCAATGTTTTTATTAGGCCTAGTTACCCGTGGAAGAAGAAGAGAATGCAATAAAAATGAATGGGAAAAAAACAATGAATGAAAGAAATAATGAACAAAGAAAAGTTAATCAAAGACAACCTGGTTTTAACTGTTTTGGCTCGTCTTTGACATGCAGCCTAATTATTTGAATGAAAGAAATAATGAACAAAAGAAAAGAAGCAAAACAACTGGCTTTAACGGTTTCTGTCTTGAAAGCCTAATTATTTACAGAACAACAGACATGTAACAAAATAGCACACTTGTGGCAAGCGTTTTTAGTATACATTTTTTATCTGATTCATACAGGCAGCCTCCAAAGCCCAGGTTATATTTTACATATGGGCTCTTACCCATATATTAAGCACGTGGTTATCCAGGTTAAGTACATGGTTCAGGTGTTACAACAGCAGTGCCTGCGATGCTGTACTTCAAAAGTCTGGTCACTGGTTGATGATCCACATTGCTGCCAGTGTTACCCCTGGTGATTTACTCATTTTCTCCAGTAGATGTCACTGTCGTACATACACCACAGTACTCCTCAGATAGTTTGTCCTCTACAGTTAGAGTAAACTGAGGCAACATTTTACAGTATTACCTGGACATAATACATAGTTCTGAGCTAATATGCCTGCTTTAGCCATAACCTAAGTATATCCACTAAACAATACCTTTTGTAACACAAAAATCAGTGTGTTCTTCACTATCTACAGAGCTGCAAACTGCTAAATGTTGAGGACAATTTGAGACATTGTCAGAAGCTTAGAAAATGGGATGATGCCTGATGGGTGTGTCATCAACCAAGTAGCAGGTGGGTGAGGCAAACCCAATATCAATGCACTAATTGCTGGAGTCAGACACAGTTGGACTTACCTTTTTCCTGCTGTTGTTTAATGTGAAAGACTAAATACATCCAGGCACCGTACATTACTATATATTGTAGATATGCAATCTCGAGTTAATAAGGACAGTTTGCTTTGGTCAAAGAAACATCGTATTCAGACTAACAAGGCAGCTTCTAAAAAGTGGGACACGGCTGAAATATTTACTAGGGGAATTAGAAAGTGCCTTTAGGGCTAACAAGGAGTTGTAATTGAGAAACAAGGGGGATGGCTCAGTAAAGCTGAACCGGGGCCAGACCTTAGGGGCCTACAGACAGTCGTGAGGAAACACAGACCCCATAGCCCGAAGGATGGCCGATAGCCGAAACATGGAGAAACCAGGCCCCACTCAACAGGGGTGGTATTCTATCAGGAAATGCCCACAGCAGACAGAGGTGAAAGCCACACGCCTCAGCCTGCATCTCCCAAGGCGGTCGGAGGACTTTTTGTTTTTGGGTCGTTGCCAGCATACACGGACCTCCGGCTTAACAGAGCTTTAACTTGCGCACGGAAGTCTCTCTAAGCGTTCTCATGTAAGCTAAATACTCACTGCAGGTTTTGTGATTTTAAATGTGTTGTCAGTTGCAAACTGATTTTTGTTTCTAATCTGGTTATCATGCCTTGAGAAAAGATCTAAATTCGTATCAGCACTTGATAACTGGCTGTATAACATCCAACACCACCGAACCACCCAGAACCAGGAAGTTTTTTATCATTTCTCTCTCCCATTACCACACTGACACCACACAATAACCATTCAGGAAACCAGTAACACGATATGATGGCTCTGATCACCTCCTGGCTCTGAGTGCAGGGTTATTTGAATAAATGCGCAAGGGCAAACAGGCCATAGAGGAGATGATTAACTCCATTTAAAGGTCATTTTGAAGGAAGTGTAAACGCATTGTGCTCCTAGTCAACAAGCCTCATACATTATTGAAAAAGGGGCACGCAGGGCGTAGAGCTTCTTGAATTAGCGGTACATGACATCTACGCTGTAGCCTTGCTTGTGTTGTCTGTGACTTTTGTGACTGGACATGCCTCTGTCCCTTGGATACAGTGACAGCAGGGTAATGGAAACCTCTAGCTGTGTAGCTCTCTGTATAGGAAGCCCAGCTCTGATGAAGTGCAAGGCTTAAAGCACAGCCCTGCTTTGTTTATCAGTAACATTGATGCTAATTAAGTCACAGCCTGGACTTTTATGAGCACAGACTAATGAGATCCTGACAGGAGACTGGGCCCTTGAAGTAACACATTGGACAGGATAATCCTGCCTTGTGTTGTATGTTGTGTGGGTGTGAGCATGTGCATGCAATTAAATGCACCCAGTCTCCATTTTGAGAGCTTTGGTCAACATAACACATTCCCATAGGGGTCGGGAGTATGCACTTTTTGTGATTTTTCATTGTTCATATTCAAAAAAAGACATTAGCAGATATGGTTCACAGAAAGTTACAAACTATTGTACACTGTCAGAGTTAACATAAATGTAAAAAAGAGACATAAATAATTAACAGGAAGCAGGAGGTAGCCTTTAAATCAATATTGCCCAGGTCATATCAAAGCAGTACAGTGTGCATTTTTGAAAGTGTAACTCTTTCAATTCACATCTATTCCTATTCCCCCTCTTAAGACATTGGCAATTTAGAATGGCTTTACAAATCAATGAAAATACAAATGACTGTGTCTCAATGGTGCGCTGTACTGGCAAGAGCCCAGGCTGCATCACAGGGTAAGTGTTTGCTAAATTCCATCTGTTATCAGTACTAAAGGACATAATGAGCCGTCACTGCAATGGCATGAGTCTCTGCTGAATTGTTGTTACTCTTGCACACCACACAGCAAGATAAGACCGCACACCACCAAAATCACACAAAGGGACCCTGGCCTGTAAAACTCACTGTTTGCACTGAAGTTTTGCAGTTTTACAGGGAAGGGTGAGATTGTGATGTTGTAGATAGGAAAAAGTCTTTTAACCAGATTGTTGCATGTTAACATGGTATACACATGCACCCAAGGGATAAATATTTACACTGTTTTTGCATATGGGTTGTCCGATTGAGTGGGCTCACTGATGTCAGGGTCAGTGAATCTGATTCAAAAACATACACACAGATAACCCTGAGCCTCCAGTCCTGGGTGCTGTAACTGTGCTCAGGGCTGAATAATTCAGCCCCTTGTATGGTGTTCACCCTCCAGCAAGGCTGGAGACCAGGCATGGGAGGGCTGGACCCCCCCCCCAAAAAAAAAAAAAAATGCAGCACATAACTCTGTACTGATTGGGACTTCAAAAACAGGATGACTGAATTAAAATCAGTCAAATGTTGACATCCTTATGTGAACTAGACATCTTATGAATCTGTTTTTCATTGCTTTTTGTATTCCCTGGTTAGATGAAAATGCACTTTACTTACGAATTCCACTATGAATATTTTATGTGTTTGAAAACAATAAAAAATTGTTGCACTGATTAATAGAACCAATTACACCCTCTCAAAAAGGGAGGGACTGCGTATCAGCTGCAGGCATCAATCATTACATCTCTGTCACCACTCTTATCACCGTCAGTGGAGAATTATTATTAATAAGAGTAATGGTAGTAATATTTACCTTAGTTGTACATCAGAATCAATGGCAAATAAAAGTGCACAAAACTTGGATTACAAACACAGCCTCTGATGAAATCTAGAAATGAAAAAATAGATTTGACTGCAATGAATAAGTTATTGTCTCTGTTCAAGTGGCGTCCCAGTGATAAGAGAAATAGCCACTAGTTCCGGAGGACAGAATTACCCTGTGCTGTTGTGTGGTGCAGGAACACAATATGCCGGGTGAGAGGACCTGATGTAAGGAGAGCCTGTTGCTGAGGAAAAGGGGGTTTGGGAGGTTGGGGCTGGGGAGGGGTGGGGGGTAGACTGTGTGGGACACTGGAACCAGCCTGGTTTATCAGGGTGGGGGGTCGAACTGAGCCGGGGGTGTCGAGAAGCCAGCCCATAAATAAAAGGACGGCTGGAGGGTAGGTGATCCATCGTCTTTGCAGTAAACACCGTGGACTTGATTTACTGTGACTCTGAGCCCTGGGTCAGAGCGAGTGAGCCAAAGGCTGGGCGTATGCAGGGTCAAGCCTTTGTGTCCCTCTGGCTCCATACTGCAGGGGTTCTGCGTCAGGAGCCTGGTCACCCAGGTATCATGCTGCGTGAGTGTCTGACATCGGCACAATATGGCGTTTGTCTCACACGCTGTCACTATGAGACAGTGATGACTGCCAATGCAAATCGGCTGGACCACAAATCTGGCCGTCTATATACCTGCATGTGCTTTTGCTACTGAAAGGGCAGCCCTAGCACTATTGTCTCAAAAGTTAACAATAGTTTGTATTACAATTATCATTTAGCACGTGCATCGAATTACTTGTGAGAATGAATTTTGAAGTCTTGAAAAAATGAAATTCAAAAATTAACTTAGGAAAGTGTAGGAAGTGAAAGGAAGTGAAACCTACTAAGCACACACTAATCACTGGAATTCACAATGCTGATTAATATAAATGCTTTGACTGTCTGACCGGCCATTCATTTCATCTTCCCTTTGTCTTATTGTATCACAGAACAACCATAGGCACTCTTCAAGCAGGAAAGTTCCCAACCACAAAACAATATGCAGGTTTAAAGTGAATATCGTTAAAAAGTGCTTGTAAATCAATGATGGAAGAACTACTCGAGGTGGCATGACTAATTGATACAAACAAGTCAGCGGAGTTGCTAATAAGGCCGGTGAAACACATCAGGCTAAAGTGTGCACCCGGGGAAAGTATCTTGTCACTCGGGTCTTGACTCGCGCTCGTTCAAGAGGAACCTTTTTCGTTGCGTAAGGCCTGTTGGTTTTCTGGGCAAGGGAGCGATGAGACGAGAAACCTGATAGGCAAGTGAGGACAGTAAAGCGGACCTAATGGGCTTCAAGTCATCTCAACGGCCTCTAACTGCTGGGAGAAACCTAAAGGCCGCAAGGATCAGCTGTCTGGAAGGCATCTATAGTTTACTGAACTATTGTCATGATGAACAGTTTAAGGTAACATAAAGCTGGGCTTTGTTTCCCGCCAAAAGTAAGTATTTGAATGTTAACCTGTAAATGTTTGGTTGGACATAACAAGCCCATATAACTGGCCCTAATTAGGCTGATATACAAGTGCTCTGGACATCCACTCACTTACCCGGGGTTTTCTCATAGAAACACTCTACTTGCATTTTAATCTAGCGCAGTCTTTTGCATGAAAAGTGAAATGACTGTGAATTAAAATGCACAAAACACAGATTCTCTTTTCGTGGGCGGCAATGTTTTTGGTGCCAGTAACCCCTCAGCGTCTCACTTGGTAGAAATGCACGTGCTTAAAAATTCACAGCGGTTGCCAAGGAACCAGTGGTGCTTCACACACATCTTAGCATTCTAATTTACAGTGAGGAAACAGGCATTGTTCAGGACAAACAGTTTTTGGGCCATCCACAAACAAACGTCCTAATCTTTGTACTTCTGTCTTTTGTTTTGTGTGTTACATTTCCACTTGTTGGCAAACAAAGAGGAAACAGGAGCTGGAACGGTAACGGTGTGTTGTCTGAGGCCAAAACGCCATGCTGCCACACTGCTGTTTCCTTTCTGGGACAAGGTGGCATTCACCTTTTGTGTCACTGTTTCCAGCCAATGGGGTCACAGTGACCAGATTCACTCACAGATGTGGCTACAGCTGATTTCAAAAAGTTTCAAATTTATTTTGAATTAGATTAGACATTCTTGTACATGTTAAATGTCAACCATGTTTTTCAGAGAACAGACTTTGATTTACAATAAATTCAAGATCCATAAACTGATTGATAGTATTCTGTTGTACTTTCGAAAGACCTTGTGGCACAATGACTAACCTCGGTGATTATGGAAAACGTGCTGGAGTCAGTTGTTGATAGTAAACTAATCATTACTCACACTGCCTAGACCTGAGAGAAGGGGATGTTATTCTCACCATGTAAATGTTTTTGAGTTTTGAGGTTTTGAGGACAGACATTGCTGCCACACAGCTGAGGCCTAGACCTTCTACGTTTGGAAAAAAAGTGAATTCATCCAGTTAGCTCCAGATTGCAGATGAGAACGAACGATTCCCACAAATGGGCCGCCATAGAGCTCTGTCCACACTGAGCGTGAATTGAACTTCAAACAAAACGCTTGAACGCCTGTGTTTCTCTTGTTTTTGCACCCAGAGCACCCACCACATCTTTTTGCCAGGAAGTGGAAAAACCACAGTGTCGCAGGTTAACCAAACTTGCATGTTTGTGTGAATTTATTATACCGTTTCAAAACCCGTGGGTGTGGTTCACGAAGCACGTAAATAACACGTCTTCACAGAGATAAAACGCAGCCGGTCAATGTGCATGGAATTAGCTGCTCTTTGGGTTGGAACTGATATGATTGCTGAAGACCACGTTTCAAAGCATGGCAGAGAGGGCACAGTGGTGTGGTCATGTGACTGCAATTGCACATGGTGGTCTATGATGCTCTGGTTCTGTATTTTATACCTGGTAAATAGAATTCCACTGATGTACTATAGATGGTTTAACATACTGAAGGGATACTTGATGCATTTGTTTTTTAAGTCATATTGAAATAAACTGAAATATAATTGTGTACATTCCTATCTGGAGCAGAAACATGGTTTAGAATATTTTCATTGGAGAAATAGATATATCCAAAGGAAACAGAAGAGATCATGTGCGTGTCATGTCCAAAACTACAATAATGTAGTTACAAAACTACAATAATGGAGGTCTACCGAGTGGCATTGTCATGGTGCTTGTTGTGAGCACAGACAGAGTCCTATTGCCTGGGTTTGATTGGCTTTGTTCAACTGGGGATAGGGATGGGTAGGTGGGCCAGTAGTCTTGTCTCACTGCAATAAGGTGCCTGCGATTTTTTGGATGACGTCAGTGGAGTGGCACCTGTCCTTCAACTGGTGCCACTGTGACGTGAAACGTCATAGTTGGCTGCACATAAACATATCGGAAGATTGCGTCTGCCTTGCTTCAGTGCTCCTGCACAACTGCAGAGGTTGTCAGACGAGCTTAATGCACCACTGGTAATTCCAGAACAGGGTTACATAAAGAGGATATGGCCTAATAAAACCCAGAACGATGCTGTATGTAATGAGAAACAAATTTTAATTCAATATCCATTTATTTCTTGCCCACAGTCTGACATGCTGGACTTATTGGATAAATGACCTTTACTTCAGCGCTGTCTGCAGAGCAATAGGCTGCCAGTAAACATTACTGAACATAACAGAGTTATTATGAGGGCCTTGTGGAACACACAGGTAGCTATAGCATCCTGGTGATTGCTTATCCTTTCTTGACTTTGTAACGTTTTCTTTTTTAAGTGAGATACATCATTTGTCTTACAATATCAGTTTTATAATGTTATATTTCTGATTTGTGGAAGTCAAGAGCTTACCTGGCTGAAGTTCTCACTGTTAAATATTCACAAGCTGTTGCCAAAGAACCGATGATACTTCCCTTCCCTCTTAACATTCTTCTTTATAGTGAGAGACTGGGCATTGTTCAGCACAAACGGTTTAGGGCTGATTGCCATCTACAAACAAGCACACTAATCTTTGTTCTTCTTCCTTTTGTTTGCGGTTCATTTGTTAGCGCCTGATTCTCAGAGGAGAGAAATGGCCTTCCTTGATTTTTAGGTATCATTTTCTGAGCACATGAAACGTTTATGATTAGAAATTAATATAAAAGTCTTTAAAGACTTATTTAAGATTACATTCATATTCAGGGAAATGCATTCTGAATTCGGTCTTATGGCAGTAGCAGTTGTGTGTTGGACAGACTGAACCAGAGTGAAGATGGGGAAAAAAAACTGATTTATGTGACATCATCAACCTGCCCCACAAAGAACAACAATCACTCACGTTGACATGGCAGCGACAGCCACCCAGCCATTTGCGAGAAGACGTCCTCACCGCTCATATTTCACTTTGTAATGTTCCTGGAATGTCAAGGTATCGTTTCCATTCCAGCTAAAGAAAAGCACATTGATGAGGAAAACATTTACGCAACAAAAAAGGAATGCCGTCCCTGTATCTCCTCAAAGAAGCTCAAAAGTGAGCTTCTCTTCACAGCAAAATGCACAAGCAACACTTGTCCTGGATTGCTGGAGCTTAATTATCCTGTTTGTTCCACTCTTAATTAGTTAATTGGCTCATTTATTAGGCCAGACAAATGCGAGTCATAATATGGGTATTCAGCTTTTTTATATTCAGAAAAACAGACAGAAAAACAATAGATACTGAGATAGTTCTTGAGCAGGGTTACCTACACACAAGTCAGAATGTGTTATATTCACGTCCTAAGCAAATATGTGACATATTGATACAGTGATACATTTATTGTATGCAATAATGCATACATAAATTGTTTTGTTAACTGTACTGGGTTAAGCTTTGCCAAGTGCCCAAATGTAAACAAAGGACTGACAGTGCTCCTTGTGTCGCCCCCTCCCTCTCCCCCACTCCTCTCCCAACTATTCTCCCCCGAACCTCCCCCATGGTTTCGGATAAGGAGTCCCTGCACCAGGAAGGGCTGTCTGTGGAGACGGATCACATGGAGACAGAGGATGGAACATTATCAGGTACAGAAGGCAGCAGAATCTTCCCTCTGTCCTCCCCCCCACCTCTCAGAAACCCGCTTGGCTCCGGAGAAGGAAACTTTTGGCGCAGACGAGCGCGCTGGAAAATTCATCTTTGTGGGGTTGTGTTACTGTGAAAAATAGAGTGACGCACAGCATTAGACTGTTGGCACGGACTGGCCTTCAAGCACGTGTCACATAATGATATTCTGTTGCAGGATTATCTAAGAGGAATTTTACACTTGTGGATGTTCTTAGTACATAACCACGCCTTGGAGAAATGGGATAGCAGTACCATTTTGGCTTTGCTCTTTCTTTTGTTTGTTTGTTTTGGGTCCAGTCACAGGCTCTTAAGCTGATATGGAAATCGCCGTTTTATGATCCAGTCTTTTACGATCCGTGACTTTCCATTTCAGACTCGGGGTGGAAAGGCATGGCACGCAGTTGCTTGCTGTCGCGATGAGTAAATCTGGCCCTAAGTCAGGAGCACGGCTCCACAAATCAGTGGCCCTTCCCTCCTTCTGGAGAGGGACCACAAGGCTGAAAAAAACAACCATGAAAAGGCCCAGAACACGCCGCCTCCCTACATGCTGTCTCTCTTTCATGTTGGCTTCTGAACTGACCCAGCGTATGAGCAGCGGTGTGAGTGATCACCGAGGGGCGGCTCTCGTCACAGCAAGCGGGAGGGCCTGTACGAGGCCCACGTGTGGCCCCTGTGCGCACCGTCATCAAATCCCAGGGGACCGCCGGACAATAAAGAGTCCCAGCGTTGTGTGGAGCCACCCCTTTTGTTGAGTGTCGTGTGCTGACAGTAATGGGGTGAGGGGGAACAATAGGGGGATTAGCATGTGAGAGGTGCTCTGTGACAGGCAGGGCTCGTCTTAGCACTGTGCTGACGTGGGTCTGCGCGTCGCTTTAAAATTTCATCAGTGCCCTGTGTCCCGCACCTGGGCCACGGGAGGTTCGGCCAATCAGAGACAGGCAGGCTCACAATGGCCCTGCTGGCTCAGGGCAATTCATCACAGACAGGAAGGTCTCTGGAGAGGAGTGGGAGTGTGCGTGCGTGTGTGCGTGCATGTGTGTGCAGATCTGTTTTGTGTGTGTGCCCATCTGTTTGTGTTTGTGTGCGCACGCTTGCATCTGTTTGCATCTGTGTGTGTGCACTCATGTGCGTATGTGTTTGTGTGCATCTGTGCATATGCACATATGTGCAGGTATGTGTGTATTTGTGTGTAAAACACATGCACACAGGATGCCTGGTGATAAATTGCGGTGTTTAAAGATAACACCACACAATAGAGACCTCGTCACTGGGACCGATCACGGAACAAGGGGATAGCTAATCATTATCTGAGCAGAAAGCATTGTCTTACTGTCCTGGGAACAGTTAAAATCACAATAATGGGATACTGATTGTCCAGGCCTCACATCTGAGCCATGGCAGTCATGTGCAAACTGAAACTCTGGCTGCAGTTCACATGTAAATGGATGGGTCTTCTTCCACATAATTGAATATAGTAAGCACTCTTGCTAACGCTGACCATTTTTCCTTTTAATTTTACTCTCTAGCTAAATGTGCTTTTCCAGACTGCTTTTAACAGCTGACTATTCATGCCCATTTATCTAAAGACAAACGACACTAACCTGCAAGAGCAGCCCAGCATAGTTATCAATGATGAACTTTTATTTCAGAGGAATAACTCGTCCTGCTCTGGTCAGTACAGCATCTTTCTGCAGCACATGGACTCACAACAGGACATTATTGCTTTTTAACAGCATGCTGCTGCGTCTTTGCCACCAGATGGATGGCTTTACAGTACCAAACCACCATTAAGAGTGGCGCATCAGAGAAATATTCTACATTATAAGCAGTGTAATTCCAGCAGTACTTTCACAGTGACATTCTGAATGCACTCAGTTTGACACCGCATGAGTGTGACTGTAATGTGGTTAATTGTTTCCCTACTGATTGCAGTAATGGGAAGACGTTGGTCATAGCCGTACCCCCCGCAATGTTCCGCTGCATGTTTGTCAGCAAGTTGTTACAAAAATGAATATTTCGAGTAGGAGTGCACTTTCCCTCTAGATGTGAGGTTGTGTCGCCTTAGAGGATGTGTTATCCATGAATGAGCCTGGTTGTTTTAGCATAGCACATATTTGTATGTCAAGTGCATGGCAACCACAGAGGAGCTGTTTCCTGTAAATAAGACGTTGGCATATCGTTTTTAAAGATGACCTTGTTGTCCAACTCCAAAAAGGGGCTTCACAGACAAACATTGTAGCTGACCTTGAAATTTTTTTTTCCACTTCCCGTGAATGTGGTCCTCCTTTTTTTATGTGTGAGACCGTCCGTCCGTTTCTTCCTGTTCTGAAGTTCCTGCTAGCTCAGCGCATTCAGGGGGCAATCTACATTGTTCTTGCCCTCTCCGGTGAGCCTGCTCCATCACGTGCTGCACTGTACACCATTAAACCTGTTGACAACAACACTGCTGCACAGAGTCAAAAGGGGAATAGAATGTCCCTCTCCTGCAGTGTTACACAAGGTCAAATTCCATCACATCAGGGATAATTCTGCCACCAAAGCCATACGCATGCACTGCGTCCAGCAAACCTGCTACAGACAGAGCTAAGAGCTAAGACTTAGACTCTGGTCCTTTGCACAACAGATTATTGATCTATGAAAATGATCTGTTGAAAAAGAGGAAGGTTAAAGCTGGTCTACAAATCTCCATTCATATTTAGACCGCTTATGCTTTCTTTGCATGTAATTCTCACTCATTCATGTTGTTTGCCTTGAAGAGGTAAAATTTCAAATGAGGCTGAGACAAATACATGTATTTGAGGATTGATACTTGGAACGATTTTTAAATGTATGAAAGTCTGGTGGATTGCCCACTCTCAGTACTATAAATCCACACTGTACCCTATGTGTAGTCATTAAATGTCCAGGACAACCCTACTTAGCATAGATGGGGCATAATTTAAGAAAGTTATCACTAGTGTGGATGGAACAATCAGTCTATGTGCATATATATCACCTTAAACAGGAGCTACTTCAGTAACTTTCACCCAAATGACCCTATTTGAACAGGGGGTGTAAATTACCAGTGCCTGGGCATACTGACCACATCCTGACCCCTGCGAAATCCATATGGGTGCTTTAAACTAACACAGTAACCACTAGGAAACATTCCCTGCACCACAGACAGCACCTCTCATGGCTTTGACCTTCATATCATCTGGATAGCTCACGCTATTCACCTGGGGCCCTTACAAGCAGCACATCCACATGCTATGTAATGTGGCGAAACCGTGCATTGCATTGATCCTAACAGAGGATCGTTGTATCTTCACCTCCCCCAGTCTCCCTCAGTGTCCCACTGCACCCCCTCCCAGCCCACAGATTTATGTCCGACAGAATGTGGAGGAGGTAATAAAATGAGCCTCTTTGAGGCTACTTAAGTGAATTGTGTCCCGAGGCTGATACAACTGCGCCGGGGCAGACTGAGGTCACGTTAAGGCACGGCGGCACTGCAGTCACTCTGAGGTTATCGAATTAAAAGGCCAGGGAAACCGCAGTCCCCTGCAAGGCAAGCATAACAGTATTACGGAGTCTGGACAAATCCTGCTTTAGGATTACATTATATCGACAGGAATCCCTTTGCTGCTTAAGGCTTAGAGATCTTCACAGCCCATAATTTTTAGTGTTTAAGTGTTGCATGCCGCTGTACAGCTCAGTCAGATTCTGAAACAGGATGGTACTTATTTGCTCCATCTTCAGCGGGGAAACATTAGGTATCAATTAAATACACTGTAATGTTTCCTTTGTTTTCCCTCGACAGTTTCCACAGCAATATGGTGATGTCATTGTTTTTGGGCCTGTAAGACTAATTAGAAAATCCACCCTCACTGCTGGTCATGCTTTTAGGATTTATATATTGGAGTAATTGCATTAACATTAGATGCTCCCATTGCAGTTTAAACAAACTGCGCCTCCACAGCAACAAACACCACCCATTCTCAGCTCCAAAAAAAAGAGCTCGTACAGCACAGTGTTTAAGTACTTTGTATAGAAGGAGAAGGTCATGTGCGTCAGCGATGCAAGTGTGTTACAGCGTAGCTACGAATTACAGACGTCTCCTAAGTACATGCGTTTTGTGACGTGCGTGCAGAACAGGTCTGGGATCAGTCAGGCACAGGGCGTTCCGCACATGGAAAGAAAAGTGCGTGACTGCCCGTTGGATGTGGGGGGGTTGGATGTCGGGGGCACAGGGGACGATGATGCAGTGATGTCACCGTTGGACGGTAGCCCCGGACATGGATTTTCTGATGAACCGCCGGCGGCGTCTGGACAGTGTCCACGGGGCCTGTCGGTGGCTCTGAGGCTCCGGGAGACACGGGGGACACCAGGGGAAGAGCAGCGTGGAACCTCCCCTGTCCGGAGATAAGGATATCATATCTGAGCGACGAAAGGAAAAACAGACAGAGAGAGATCTGCTGTTCCATTACATTTCACTCCTTCCCCTGTGCAAGCTGCTTGTTGTTCTGATTTTTCTGTCATTTGAATACCATTTGAGACTTGCTGAAAGAACAATGGGAGTGCCTTGCTGAAATACATGAACTCAGGAATAGTGTTTGTTTGACATGCCAAACATTTACTTATCCCTTGTAAGAGCCATCTGCTAGGTTCAGTTTTCAAATACTCAATGTGTAGAGCTCCTTCTGAGCTCTTCTGATATATAGACAGTTATCTACAATTAACAGAATTTTAGCAGAAACCTTAGATGCCTTTTAAATATATATTCACAATGCTTATAAATTTGTCATCCCTTCTGTGTAAAAATATATTATTTCTATTCTTACAATAGAAATTAAATAAGGTATGTAAATGAGCAGTCTTTCTTTTCCTTCTTCATCTGGAAATAGAAGAACTTTTCTTTCCACCCACAGAACACACAAACACAAACAGTATTCAAAGCTCTGATTTTTCCTTTTTACTTTTTTGGGTCCTCTCTTGGCTCCAGGGTGGAGTTCTCATTTGTTATTTGTGGAAGGAATGCAACTTTGATTTTGTCTGGCCAGTGATGTCACTCCTGTTCTTTCTAGTATAGAGCACAGACAGTAAGTAAGTTTGCAATTACTTGTGTGCACATTTGTTCAAATTTGTACACCAACATGCAAACCTGTGAGCTTGAGACTTCGATGAAGGAACATTACCTAATGAGAAGCCTTCAGAGTGCAGTTTTGATAGCCTGATATTGTCCAGGACACAGGCATCAGTTAAAACAAACCGGCCCTGTAAAGTCCTGACGTGCAGTTGGTACTACCAATCATGCACTTTCTATAGGTTGGTTTCTCTTTATTTGCTTTTTTTTAAAGAGATTACAGTTATATTAATCTCCAATGAGATTTACAGGAGACCTTCGACATTTGCAGATCTGCAGCTGATAGTTTTGACTGTCCCTGCTCCCAACTTCACTCTATTCCTCTATGGGCTGCAGAGCACTGCAAATATCATCTACGTTTATAATGTTTGTACATAAATATGCATACGATTTGCTTGTTAGTCGTGTCATTACATTGGTGTTATACTGAAAATATATTTGTTTTGGGAGGATGTTATAGTGGGAGGAGGAGCTTGAGATTTTTATCAGATTCCTGTCAGTGTGGGCCCTGGAGGCTCCTCCCACTCGCAGGAAGACAGCTGCATCGCCATGGCGTTGGAGGGCTGCCACTTCCTGCTCTGTGGCGTGGAGGTCGACCGGGAACCTGGGAGGGGAGGGGTCTCTGGTTGTGGGAGCACGGTGCGGTGATGATGGAAGCAGCTGTCTGCCCCAGTGGGGGACAGACAGACACTGCAGAGCCATACTGACCTGGCAGACAGACATACCTGGGATGCAGTGTAAAGGATTTATGGGGCTGTCAAGTAATAATGTACAGAACAAGCAAAAAAAAAAAGACTACATGTCAGTGTATTCTTTCAAGCAGAAAACTGTATCCTGTATGGAGCTGAACTTACATACCTCAAGTTTTTACTTGCATATCTTAATTTGTCCTCCTGTGCAGCAGGATAGTCACAGAGGTTGTTCATGTCAGGGCTGGGCTCCCTGATTAAGAGAGCAACACCACTGGCAGAGTCAGGATTTGATCCTGCAACCTACAGAGTTTAGGTCCAATCCCCTTATCACTGTGCTGCACTGCTGCCTGGTTTGATTGCGAGTGAGCAGTTTCCATCTGTCCTCAGTGTTGACATCCTCAGTCCCAGTTTCAAAAAGACAAAGTGCCAAAGAGCTAGTTAATTGGAACTGCAGTCCACTCAGTTTCATTTCACTTTCAGCTGTGGGCTCAGATGTGCTCTTTGTAATAATAAGTATACAATAAGAAGGGTGTGTACGACATGTGATCATCAGGAAGTCCAAGTACACCCTGTTTTCACACTTAAAATGTGTTGAAACCCTCTAGCCTTCCTGATCGCTGCCATGCGCTCGGCGAAACGGAAAGCACCAACAGATTACGATAAGGTCACTGATGTTTGTTTCCAAAGCAGAACCACATTGCCATGGAGACTGCCAGAAGATTACATCTGTCTGTTGAGACAGTGAGGCCATAGTCAAATATTGGGTCTATGAAATTCGACTTTTTTCTGTGTACAGCACATGATGCATATTACTTGCCCTGGTACTTCTGGGTATGTATGGAAAGGCGTAGACACCTGGACACAGGTACATCTTCAGGTGGAGTGGCATACATGAGTTAGAGCTCAGGTGACTTGGAGCAATGCTCTTGGACCATGGAGATACCACTGCAGACAGAACACAGGGGGTGAAAGTTTATTACACCATTCCTTAGACGCTTAAAGTTTATTACACTGCTTTTTTTTTTCTCTAATGGCAATTACCGAACAAAAGTGAAATCTCTTTATTGAACCGTCTCCAAGTTCTGCTGTGTGAAATTTCACTTCAGTGTGCTCATATTGCTCAGTGGTTATGGAACCAGACAAACAAGGAGCAGGTGGAATGCTTGAATCTCTTGCTGTAACACTACAGGTGTACCTTTGAGGAAGGTATTTACCTCAGATTCCTTCAGAAAAAAAACAGAGGAATTAAATGGATAAATGTGTGTTAGTGTGTAAATTGTCGTGAATAAGTGTGTCTGTGGAACAGATAAAGAATGAAAATTCGATGCATGCGATCCCTTCAGCAGACTCAACCTCGTCTGGCTACACCTGCATGGGCAGCTGATATAATACTGTGCCCGACAGAATGAAATTTTGTTAAAACGATCTCTGCACTGCTGAGGATAAACCGAACATAATAATGAGACCCAAAAATGAAATTGTGCAGAATCACAAAGGCCCTGCCTTCCACAACATTTTAGAGGAGAGAAAAGAATGTGTTTCCCTCTAAAATATTTCCTCATGTGCTGTTATTGCACAATTCCAGGCCAGAGTGTGACCAGCACGTGTGTGATGTGGGTGATGTAACACTGCTGAAGGTCTCTCTGTTTTTCACACACACACACACAGACCTGTTTCCGCCTCTGGAGGGGTTTCTTGGGTAACGGGTGGGAGTAGCAGTTACAGTGGGCCTCTCTCTCCCTGCTACGGGCTGACGCCAAGCACCCCTCTTTGAGGGGCGCAGAGCAGTCATTTCCCCCTCAGTGAGTCAGCCGTGCGGGAAGTTACGGGGGATCTGTCATAGCCCCCCGCCCCCACCCACACACCATAATACCAGCGACCGTGACGGTCTCATGACGGTCGTTGGAGCGCGACCCCCCTTTCCTCTGTACACAGGACATGAGTCTGGAGGTGCTGTGAGCGGTTGTGTAATTCGGCCTAATGAGACGCAGGCCGCGCGAGTCAAACATGCAGATCGTGGCCAGCGCGAACAGTATGACCCATGTTGCAGGAACGTGTGCACACACACTCACAACCGCAGACCTGCTGTAAAAAAGAATGCCTGGAGACTGTAGCCGGTGCAAGTCTCAACCTCCTCAATTCCTTTCAACGGGGAGGGGGGCTTGTTTGCATAAGAATGACAGCCACAGTGGGGGAAGATGGAATCAGTATTCACAGGGCAATCAGTGGGGAGGCAGTGTTTTTGGGATTTCTTTAGGAACTCGCTGTCTCTATGTGGGACAGGCCCAGACAAGCCCCCAGTGTTCACTGATGTGGTTGTCCTGAAGAGAGGACGGTTTCCTGAACAGAGCTGCAATTGAAGGGAGGTCATGATAGGAGCAGTTGGATGAACTTTATCGTCCAGAGGTCACTGCTTTGGGGACTTTCCAAGCAATGAAAGACCACAGCTACCATATTAATCTGGTCAGCTGTTTTTCTGAAACTGTGCAATTACAGTAACAGAGCCATTCAAATAATTATGTATTTTTTTATTCCCTCTGGAAAATGTCCATGGTGAAGTGCTGTGTGACAACCTGTTTGCAAATAGCACTCTTCAAATATAAAGATTGATTTTATAGATTGACTATAGCATACTGAATATTCAACTACTCTTCAAATCCAATGTGGTGCACTGCTGCTGTACCCTGTATCCTAAATTGCTTCATTAAATGTCCTGTTGTGTAAATGGACCAAATGCCACACAAATTGAACATATGCTGGTGTGGATAATGATGTCTGCAAGATAAGTACATACTCACATGGCAAAAAAATAAAAACCATTAACTGGACAGGGCCAAATTCTAGCTACCCCCCAGCCACCTCACATTTTGGGGAAATGCTCTGAATCATGTATCCCTTGTGAAAAAACTACAGGGAAGTGTACTGTCAACATAATTCAGCTGACATTTGAGGAAAAGAGTCAGCCATCCACATGCACAGATAGTAATGAGTCACTGAAAACACAATGTTTTGATAACTGTATCCTGCAGCTGAGACCAATTGTGGGGTCTGTTTTAAAGTGGCTTCAAAATGGAGAGAGTCCATTTCATGGTGAGATGTGTACCTTCTATTGTTAATGTGTGCAACCACTGTGTCTGACAGAGTCACCTGGTTTTATTCAGTTTTCGGCTAATGTGTGCTATGTGACAAGTCTGTATATTGAATACTGATTAGCTGCTTCATGTTTGATTCTAGTATACAGACACTGTGAAATGTGATTTATGGGCATTTGCTGTTTCTGAGCATAGACACTATTATGCAGACATAAAATGTAAATGCTGGAGGGTTTACATTAACAGAGGTTCCTATGGGCCAATATCCATATATGCACAAGGGTTGACAAAATAATGGAAACATCAAATGAAAAGGGACTCATATTTTGAAGTAACTGAATCACAATTCTAAAAAAAGTCTATAAATGTTTCATATTAATGCCAATACTAGTTGCCAATGTTTCTGCTATAAAATACTTTTAAAAAGACATTTTAAAAACAAATCTGAGCTCTGAGTACATGGGTTTCAAAAGCAACATAAGAGATCTAACAGATCTTTGAAAGAAGTCAAATAGTTGGTGCCTGAATTGCAGGTATATCAGTAACAGAAACAGCTAAATTGTTTAACGCCAGACAAGGAAAAACTGCATCAGGAAAGAGGAACAGTGGCCGTGAGTTGAAGCTCTTTGACAGGTACAAATGGACACTTAACAGGATAGATGCTAACATCCACAAAGAAGTAGCCTCAGAATGACCATGATGTGGACTGATGATTCATCTTTTACTCTTTTGCCTACATCTGTATGGGTTTATGTTTGAGAAGGTCAAAGTAAATCTTCAAACCTCTTTGCCTGTTAAACATGGTGGATCTGTGATGGTATGGGCAACCATCTCATGGGAATCAGTGGTTCCGACAGTTACTCTGTATGATAGAACTTTGGCCAAGGAACATGAAACCATTTTAGGCAACCAATTGCACAATATGGTGCAAACAATATTTACACAAGATATTCCCATATTCCAAGATGATAGTGCCCTCATGCACACCGATATATGGATTCAAGAGTGTTTTTTATGAACACCAGGACACAGTCACATACCTGCCATGGCCACCCCAATCAACAGATCTATAAATCAAACTTTATACATTAAAACTTTAAGGAAAATTATGGAATTGACAGTGCACAGTAGATTGCTATCTCCTTCAGCTCAAAGAACTGGAGACTTTCATTCCTGAAGAATGGTTACATATCCATTCTTGTAGAACAGCATTCCAGGAAGGATTGAAGCTGGAGGCAAAGGGTGGCCCAGCTATCTCATTAGTTAATAAATATTCATATATTTTTTGGTGTTTCCATTATTTTGTCTACCCCAGTTTATATATTAAACATTGACTTTAAAAGCCCCCATTGACTGTATGGCCATATATTAGGATTGGATTTGTTTTTCTTGTGCAGTGCATAACAACATATTCTGATTAATCTCCTTGCCTTAAAGAGAGGCAAACAGGTGCAAACATTATACAACATTGTCATTGTTGTTCCTCTGTTAGAAACTGCCCATGGATAATTTTATACAGCTGAGATAGCATCACTCCCCAACATAACCACCCTCTTAATGGTCTGTATGTACAGGGGCTTTTATGTCTATGGTTTGAAAGATATTCTAATCTTTCTGGGTTATTCAAATTGAAACTATTGTCATGTAAATGTTTTTACTCACCATTTTTTCAGTGGAATGCTATGAGTCATAAATTCCAAAGAGACCTACCAAATATGTTACTGCCTTAGAACTATCATTAACAGACATCGGGGGCGACAACATTGCGAGTTACTATTACTGTAAACGAAGGTAAATCTGAGGTCCCTGAGGTTCTACGTGCGTCTGAACTTGCAATACAAAGTCTACAAAGTAAATGTAATTTATAGAGAAATATTTGAATGAAGTTAGAGACTTTTCGGGAAATTTCCAGGAATTTCCCTTTTATAATAAGCTTCATAGAGTTATTTCGACAATAAAAATACAATTCCAGTGACGTGAAGGGATTTCGAAACAAGATCCCAGGCAGTCGTGAAAATCAACGTTTGATTGGTGACTGTAATCACAAATACTATGTAATTACTATTTATTTTATTCATACTTTCCTTTGTGTGCCTCACAAGGCTAGTATTCGTTTAAAGTTATATCCAAACATATGGACCGGAAGAAATTTATCAAGAGACAAGTAATAGTATAAAATTTACTGAGCTGGCAAGAAACCGAAGAGCTCAGATTTACCACGAGGGATCTTCAAATCAGACCTAACAATGCAACAATGCAATCTGCAATCCGATGAAAGAGCCGCTGAACCAATTGACCGGCTGCTGAAGAACACCCATGCAGTAATACTATAATATATAACATGAAAACATATGTATTCAGTATTTTCTGCAGACTTTCAAATCCCTTTTATTTAATTGTTCTCAAATCATTGCAATTCATTGTTATAGAGCTGCCGAACATGTTATTTTGAAAAAGAAACCGTGAGCTTGCGTTAGCTACACGTATTCTACTTATTTCTGTGACACTTGTACAGTCGACCGTGCGGATTAATTGGAACCCCAGTCCCCTCCTACCCGACCACGCCTAGAAGACCCACACAACGGCTTGGCGGAGTTTCTCGCGGTTATGAACAAAAAACAGTCCGGAAGGAGGAGCGTAACTCCGTGACTCAGGCATTGGGTCATATCAGCCACCCCCCTCCGAAGCTGTAATTTACATTTCGGACTGATCTCATCTGCCATTGAGCTACCTCCAAGAAAGAGGAGCATATTTAAAGATATACCTTCGTGAAATAGGAAAGGCGTAAACAGTGCGCAGACCACTCTTAGCTTTCAATTTACAAACAAGGGAACTGGGATACGCAACGCCAACGGGAGAGTTTAAGGTATGAATTTTCATTTGTCTGTTATGGGCTGAAGTGAGGGTTGAGTCTTTATCATCGTTTACGCCGCGTGTAGTTGTCACAATGACAAAACGTTCCTGATAGCTTAAACGGATGAAAACAATGCATTGCTTTGCAAAGAAAAAGCGGCGATTTTTCGGGTAAATGAAAGTTTGAGCGCAGTTTCTGTAAAAGCATATGGGAACCTCATGCTGTGCAATGCTGAAACAGGACACTGAAACAGTCCGTCGTAGCGATTGTTTCGGGTAGAATGTGAACAAAGCGCATGGAATGACTTGCGAGTTTGCTCTTTAGTTTCGCAAACACTGAACTGTGCGATAAAAATAATGTTTCATCTACTTTGAAAACGCGCATCCTGTGAGCTTGTTGTCAGCTCTTTCTCTAGTTCTGCGGTCTGCTGTCTTAACGACGTTGAGCTCCCTTGGATTCCCTATGCAAGGCAGCGCTGGCCAGTGATTTCAGGCACGTGGGGCTTGGCACTGCTGTCATAGGGGAATTCACTCAGGTGACAGACGCGCAGCACCCTGTGCGATCCTTGAAGTGTGTGTTTATAAGGGAGAAAAAGTCAGTATAGCCATGCCCCAAGGATGACATATTTTTTTCCAGAAATTGTAATGATTTTGAATGTCTTATTTGAAATCAGTGAAACACGATCACACCGGTATTTGCACTGATTGAATGAGAGCTTACTTCTTTACTTCCACGGCAAACTCAGACCTGGGTGAGTTTGAAAGACAGACCAACAAAAAGGGACAGTACTTACATGAACAGAACTGCACAAAACCAGTCAGAAATGCACAAAACCAAAGTAACCTTCTGCAGTGGAGCTGAAAGTGTTCAGCAGTGTTCTAAAAGTGCCAGTCAAAACCTCACACCATTTCACTCTCCTTTCTCGTTTAGAAATTGCTTTAGTGATGTCACGCTACGGACTCAATAAAAAAATAACCCCGGTTAAGGTGACTTGACTAAAGCCTGCTAGTCTGATCCAGTCTTAGGACATTCCTTTCAATGTGACAAACTTTCTCGGTGGTGTGTGTGTGTGTGTGTGTGTGTGTGTGTGTGTGTGTGTGTGTGTGTGTGTGTGTGTGTGTGTGTGTGTGTGTGTGTGTGTGTGTGTGTGTGTGTGTGTGTGGGGTGAGGGGGTTGGAGCTGGGAGGGTTTCCCCTTTCGGGAAGTCGGGGGGCTAGTTGCGGAACACATGTGTTTGCAATTTGGCGCCTGTTTTGTGAAACGCTTTACATCTGTTTTTTGATCTTTGAACTGATCCTGCAAAATTATCCCTCCCTCCCCATGCATCTTAGCGGACCTCTTAGCCCGCTGGATTAAGTGGGTGGGGGCGCACAGAGCAGACACCTCTGGTGTTCTCCTGGCCAGACCTTTCTCCTCGAATTCTTCTGATTTAACTAGCTTTCCACTCCACATGCAGTGCTCTGCATGTGTTCCCAACCCCTCAAAGGAACATCCTGTCTGACGAGTTCCATGTTGTTCACTCTCTAAGCCTAGGGCAGGTCTCTCTCTAACGGCAGTTGCCTCTCGGGGAACGTGGCCTGAAACAGACTATTATAAACCTCATGATTGTATCACAGTTTCTCAGGAAACTCTCCTGTTCTTTTAGCTTCTGTTTTTGCTCTCTTAAAAAGCTGTTCCTTGGAAGACGTTATTCTAGTCTGACAGGGTTGCAGATATGAAACTTCGGACCCTCTGACCCTGTGAGAGTGAGATCCAAAATCAAATCTAACCACAGTGCACTTTGTCCCGGTGTGAGAATAAGCAAATTAAGCAAGTGTTTGGGCTTTCGGTCAGATGCTTTTGTCAAAAGTTATTACTGCCAAACTGCTAATGGTGTGTAACAGATGAAAAAAGTAATGGAACAACACATACGTATCCATTCAGATTTTCGTCAGAGACTGGGACTGAAATAAATCACTGGATCACAACATATCTGCCTAAAGACCCTGAAATTAACATTTTCACAGGGGAAAAATGTCAGAAATGCCTGAATAAATCCCTCAAGAAGACAAAAACACCAGACATAAAATGACCAAAGTACTTCTGTGCTTTTAGACCACAAGGGAAACTTCCCATAATGCATCTTAATTATTTTAAGTGGTGAAAACTAAGGACACTCAAACCCTTAACCCATTCCTCTGGCTGTCAGAGTGACTTGTCATGACAGGGTTGAGGGTTTGTATGCTTGGAGCTAGGAGGGCTCTCCTCAGGGCCAGGGGACCAGACTGACCCAGGATGCTAACGGGACACACAGCCGGATTGTCCCTGAAGCAGTCTGTCTCTGTCTGCCCCTGTGTGGACCAGAGGTCATTTTCTTTTACCTGTTCACCAGTTTTGATATAAAAAACATTACCTGAAAATGCCAAATGCCTTTGTGCTTCCCCCTCGCCCACTCCAAATGCCAAGAAGTATTGGAAGGCAAACGCTCACGTTATTGAGTTCATCTTGGCTCAGCAACAAAGACCCAGTAATGACTCCAGTTGAGATATTCGATCCTTTTCATTTTGTGAGAGTTCAGGCCGAGGGAACCCCTCTCAGTTTAGCAGAAAGTGATGCTGTTGTTCAAAACATCCTAGAAGCTGATAGGCTCCTCGTGAGCTCTTTGTAGTACTTTTGGACACAAGCAAGCATTGTTTTAAACACAAGCAACCTTTACATCAAGCATATGGCTATGAGCTCCCATCAAAATCACCCTTTTTTCTTATTCTTAAGTGATTTATTTAAAGATCTGTGTTTTTTATTATGAGGCCAGTCTCTTTTTTTAAGCCTGCAAGTTTTTTTTACATATTATGTTAAGGCAAATCATATGAGGCTGGGCTCTTTCTCATGGAAATATCCTTAATCGTAAGCAGATCATTGTATGCACGCTGGCCTTTAATACCTTGTTTTTGTTTTTGTTGTTGTCTTAGAATCTGATGTAGAAAGCAGCGTGTTTTATTCCAGTGCACCCGTCTGCCGTCAGGTTTGGAAGGGGGTTGCTGCCCAGGGGCAAGTGGCTGCTCTGTGAGAAAGAGCGGCTCTGATTGGGTGTCTGTGAGACACCTGGCCAGCTGGTGAGGTGGGTGGAGCCATGTCAGTCTGTGCTGTCCGGGTTAGCACAGACACGGAGCTGGATCCAGGCTGGCCAACAACAATTGTTCTCAACAGCATGTCCGTCAACAAAGGGGGGTGTCTTCATAATCCCTCTTAATATGCCCCCGGCCCAATGTGAGATTTAATCAGTGGCTGGGGGGGTTAAGTCTGTCTACTGTTGTAGCCGTTGTGAATAGAATAGAGTGGAAAACAACTGTTAATATCTCTGGGAATGAATGCTACAGCAAGATAAAACAAAGACATTATAGACTGGGCACAGCCAGACACAGGAATTCATAGAACAATAGATTTTCATGTCTGCAGTGTGGACTTCAAAAAAAAAAGGTTCAAATGCTGTTCCGTTTGTGTGCTTTGGCTGTGGAAGTGCTAGCCCTGAAGCGCACAGTGTGTGTGGGGCCCCGTGTGCTTTCCATGAGCGCACGTCTGCCTGAGTCCACACGCGTGTCCTCCCCGCACCCCCCGCGCGGGTGGTCTCTCTCCCTGCCCGCCCGCGGCTCCGCTCGGGGTAGCGCAGAGGGGTATCCCGCCTCTCCGGCGGTTACTGGAGGTCACGCTTGAGCCGGAACACAACCGGGGCTTAAGGCAAGCGAGTGGCATCTCCAAAGCCGCGCACAAGGCATCGCCTGCTCAGGGCTCAGAGTTTCCTGAATGCTCCAGTCTGTATTGTCTCTTAAATCCCAACATCTTAAATACCGTAAGCAGCCTGAATATGAACCCGAGGCAGGTTTGAACACAAAAGTCACTAGGTCTCTTCAAACAGGTTCTGAGATTGATTGCTTATGCTCACCAAGTGTTAAAAGCGTGGGAATGCTTTGTTTGGTTGGTTTTGCACGCATGCCTGTCTCTGACGAGTTTCCCTAGATGGAAAGATTGTGTGCATGTAAATACTCCCTGGACGGCATTTTCTTACACATGCCTCCCGTGCATTTTCATGCGGTGGACGCCAGCTGCGGGGACACGCAGCTGCCCCATACTGCCAGCTTTGTTTCGGCGTGCAGACGCAGGCGACGTGGACAGACAGCTGCGCCCTCACTGCCCCCTCCTCAGGACAGGTGTGTGGCATTACGATGGAGGGGGGAATCTGAGGTAGAATCACTTAAGGAAAGCTTTAGGGAAAGACCGTCCATCTGGCTGGCCACTTGTGGACGACAAATGTCTCCATGGCATGGGAAAGTCCATGCCTGTCACCAGGTGATGTTTTATGGCTCATACTGATAGTTTTCTCTTTCACTCTCTGTCGCTCTCTGTTTCTCTCTCTCTGTCTCTCTTTTATCTTTCTCTCTGTCTCATTTTATTGTTCATTTTGGACAGAGAATTTCCAGCCTGAATATAATATTCATATTGTAACAGTGGGGTTATAAAACGAGGCCAAATGTGAAAGCGTGCAAAGGTGAACTTGAGGTTTATTCAAATGTCCCCCCTCCTCTCACACTCTTTCTCTCTTTCTCTCTCTGTTCCTCTTTTCTCTCCATTTCCACAGTGAACTCTGCCAGTCCGGTCACTCGTTATTGAAACCACAAGGCTACTCTGTGGTTGCAGTTAAAGCCTTTATCAGTGCTGCTCCAATCTCCTCGGTGTGCACTGTCTGCTCGAGCTCCGTCTGCCCGTCCTGAAAAGCCATTACTACACAGACTGTGTGTTACTGGTCAGATAAAAGTGGCCTTTGTCAGCAAAGCACACCTGTCTCACCTGCTTTCTACGACAGCTTGAGTTGATGTAAGGGTTCGTCTCGGCCCGCTTCGGTTGTTTGTTTTGAAATTCTTTCCATGGTGAGTCAGTAGCCTGACTTATTGCCCTGACTTGTTGCCTTTCTTTGCCACCCACTATTATGTTTAGCTGAATTACAACTGCAGGGAGTTGTTTCATAACTTTACATAAAAGCAATGTGGCAATTGTGTTTTTTTCACCACAACAATACTAATTTTAGATAATTCATCCTGACAGACATTAACGTTAGAGAGCAACTTGGTAAATATAGCCAGAAATGAATAGATGCCTTTGTGTTAGCTGAGCAGTTGAAGTCATTGAGCTATGTAAGCTTACTTTTTTATCATCTGTACATACAGCTTTCTGTACTAAAATATAGGTCGAGTATCCTGCCCTAGAGTAGCAATGCCCCAGCCAGGATTTCAACCCATTTTCACCACTAAGCAGGAGAAGGATAGTTTTCTCTTGAAATGTCACCCCAGCAAATAGAACATTTTCTGATTCTGCTACATTGTTGTCACACCAGAAGATAAAACTTTTTGTGTTCACACAACCATTTGTGAAGGTGAGTGGACATTTGGGAATGCTGTTTTGTCCTAGTGTCTGACATCAAGAGGGTAGTTCAGGTGAGGATCAGTGACCTGCCCTCCCTTTGAGGCTTTGAGGACACAGGTTGATTGCATTCCTGTAGCATGATGCAAGCCTCTACAAGTGGTCTACATCTGATAGGATGAGCTCCATTCGGCCTGTAATCATTGCTGCCCTGTGGCTAATGGGACCTATGACAGGCGATATTCCCCCCGTTTCCTAAACTCTCAGTCTAATTCTGAGCACAGAGAGAGGAGATGTTGAGTATATGAATACAGACTGGCTTATTGTACATTTTACAATAAACGATTATTGCTGTTTCAGTGTTTACTTGTGTACCTTACCTCTTACTGTGGGTGTGAATATCCAGTTCACATTGGTGTTCATCCGAATTAAATTTCAGCTCTGTGTAAAACACAGGGCTGGAGCTCTTATTTCAGCGCTTATGTGGAGGCTGTAATGATAAGTCTGAACCGGATTACAGCACAGGAAAAGAGCAGGGTGTGAAAGTGAGATTGAAAATAGCTCTGCGCAGATAGTGGAGGCGGACGCGGCTATCTGGTCTCCCGGCGGGCCCGCCCGGATTGCCGGATCACCGAGGCGGTGGAAAATGCAGACACCGGGAACATCCTGGGGAAAGGCTATTGTCTCTGATTTGGGTTTGTTCTGCAGGAGGGTTTAATGGTGATTAGTTCTTTAATCGGTCTCCGCTGACAAAATGTTGAAGGTGTATGAGATTAGCCTCCCACTGCCTTTCAAAGAAGCACATTTGTGCCTCCTCGGTGCACAGGGAGTCCTAAACTGATCTCTGACAAAATCCTTGATCGTTTCCCACCCATTGATCATCACACATGTGTTTCTAATTGGAACTTGATGTCTATTCTTGCGTTTTCTGGAAAAATCTGAGATCGAAAATGTCCCCAGGGGACAATGTTAAATTATGTGTACTCTGCCAGCTGCGTACGGTATTGAGCAGATTCCCAGAGTTGTTCTGCTAGTGCTTTCCCTGGGTTTTTCCCACAATACCAACCCAGCTGCCCTTTAATTGGTTTGCATTTATAGCGGTGGAAACTACGGATAAGTGTGTTTTTGTGCCAGTGGTATTCTCCCGACATATGCCTGTTTCAGTTAAAGGGCTCCACAAACCAGATGACAGTGACAACATTTTGGGTCTGCTGCCATGACCCATCAAGCCTTAGTCATACACACTCCTCTGGCCTTACAGCGATGTCACTGAGGTGGGGTTGGCAAAAACAGCTCCTGGTCATTTCCCGCATCAGAGCAGGAAGACAAGGTCTTTAATGGCAGTCAGAACCCCACTGATGCAAGTGGCAATTAGATTCAGTTCCATTCTCTCTGAAAGCTGAACAGCTTTGTAGAGTTATTGTAACTTGATTCCTCTTGCAAAAATGGCTGGGGAAAGTGTTCAGTGCAGCAGGAGGAAAAAGGAAGTTCTGAATGAATTCTAAAGAATCTTCTGCCTGTAACAGTTTCCTGTGAATATGTTGGTATCCCCCAGCTGTGCTTGCAGGCAACAGGTTGGCTGTTGAGAAAAGATGATTTTTGTCGAAATTCTGTCACAGTTTCCAAGTTATTACATAACATTTACCCAATGTTTTTGTTTTGTTGAGGGGATATGGGTCACATGTCCATTCTCAGATTTTGCATTCACCTCTGTGCTTCCCCAGAGGAGCTCAGAAAATAAGCAGTCTCCCACACACTGATTGGCCACCTCTGTTGTTTACAAACTAATTTTAAAACTGTCTCACCAAGGCTATCATCAGCTGGACCAAAGACCCAAATTCCACGGTTCCCACCCTCTCCCAGCAGGACAGGATCTGTTGTAGAGGGTCCAACCCAGTGCCCTCCGACAGCATGCCCCCCCTCCCCATCCTGGCAATTACTAACCCCCTCAACCTTCTCCATCTTTGGTCTGGATGTCCAGTAGGTCACATGGTCCCCCCAGTCAGCAAGGTCACTCAACAGACAGAACAGCGAAAACAAACACATTTCTTAAAGAGGAAGCATGACTATTGAAGATCCCACGGCACTGATCAGCAACCCCAGCGTCCTGGCCGGAGTCCGGACTTTCTCAGACTAGCCGCCCACTCTCTCCCCTGCAGTTTTCTGGCAACAGAAACCTTTGCATCCTTCTCCCACGTAGGCTTCCCATATTTTCCATGCAAGAGCGGAATCAGCTCTTAATTACCTGATTAAGCAGGGATAAATGAAACAGTGTTTATTTCACATGTTGTTTGCCTGACGTCCAAGGTCCATGTTAGCTTGTTTTTACACACATGGTTTCAAATGGATTGTGTTCCTGGTTGAGTAATTGCTCCTGTCCTAGTGACCTGGTTGAACAGTAGAACATGTCAATGAGACCTCCACTGTATTTAATAGAATGCACAGCATCATTGCTCAAGTGGAGAAATCATACAATGATTGCTGTGAGCATGCCCATGTCAAACAGCAGTCATTTAATTCCTACCATTTTAATTCCTAGTAGTTCTGACAGGATATTAGATTATTTCGATGTACTTAAAACACAGTTGCGTCTTCTCAGAGGTTGCCTATCTGAGTTTGTTGATACTCCCTCTGTGTAGTATTTATCACTGTTTCAGACCAAACACCCACCTTCCTGCCGCTTTAGATGTTAATAATTACAGAGCTAAGCAAACATCTGGATGAATAAACACTCTCCTGGGCAAAGACAGCATCCGGTCCGTTTGTGAGCTCCCCTCTGAATAACAAGCTGCAGTGCTTGTAAGTCTGTAAGTTTCACTAAATATTTCACTCCTAGTGCCCAAATCAACATGCATGTCTTTCAGGTCAAGATCTCTCTATGGAGGGTTTGTAAAAGTCCTTTTCAGAAGCGTTTCACCTCAGATCTGTTTTCTGAAGAGCAGTTTGTATTTTATGGTCACAAATGATTGTACACATGAGGTACAGTAGTTCATTTTACTGCCAATCTTCAGTCACTAAAGAGACCCCCCTATTCCCCCTTCCCCCGTAACACATTGCTGTTGTTAATCATTTGTTCTCCGTGAGATGCAGGTGTCACCATTGCCAAGAAACCCCAAAAATGAAATGGCTGTATCTCTTAGCACCAATGAGGGGTTGAACCTTCATAAATGTGCACTGCGCTATGGCCGAGAAGCTTCCTTTACAGACAACAGGACCTTCCCAAAGCCGCCGTGACCTGAGTAGTCCTTTGCCGAGCATTCCTTTTATTTTTAATTGGTGTCCTCCCCTCTTGGTTATTGTTGCTTTATGGCTCTTTTATGAAGAGGGAGTGAGTGAGTGACAGGCTTTTTTACAGAGCTAGAGAAACGGGGTTATGGGGGTGGGGCCGGGGTCCCTTGGGGGGGGCAGATTGCGTCTCTCCGCTGAGCGTAAACTGTTTACAGCGAGGGAGCGAGAAGGTCAGGCGGTGTAATAGGCCGCCAGCTGCTCTCCCTCCGTCCCTCTCCGTATCTGTAATGAGGGGAGCATCTATCTGCCGGAACAAAGAGGCGTGCAGCGTCCCCTGTCCCTCACATCCCATCGGAGCTCTATAGCCCAGCGTTCCACAGTGACCCAGAGTCGGCCCTGTGTCGGCTCTCCAGACCATCAGGAGAGGGAACGATAATGGCCCGGCCAATCTACCCATTACAGTCGTTCATCTCATTTGGGTTCATTGCCATTTTTCTTGAGTTTAAAATGGTGGAGATTTTTTTTTTGAAGGGAAAAAATAGTTTCTGTTCATATTTCTTGCCAAATGGGAGTCCTAATTCATGGGGACTGCATCTGTGTCCTACTGGGAAGTGTATCACAAGGTGCCTGGAGGCATCGTAGCAACGTTTTGTTTTTTTTTAGCAAAAACTGCCTGTTCATTCTTCACAAAGGCGAGAAACACTGAGTTTCTGTTCAAGGTTTTTGGTGAACACGTGCTGGTCCTGCAGTTTCCTGTTTTTGACAATTCTCGCTTCACAAGTTTACTGTGATGACACTTTTCTTTGTAGTGATAAGGAAGTTGAAAAAATGACTTAGGAAACTGGTCTGAGACCCGGGCCAGGCCCAGCTCCAGTGGGCTAATAAATCACCCACAGTGTCCTGGTTTGTGGAACAGAGAGAGCATTTACACAAAATCTAATAGTGATATGCACCATCTCTTGTGACAGTAGAGAGCCTTGTTAAATGTATTGTGCTCAGAATACAGCCTAGTGCTAAAAGGCTACTGCTGTGTGTGCACTTTCTATTGTACCTTTTCTGCTTGTGTCTGAGAGAGTGGGCTTTATGTTGGCTTTTCAGTTGTTGGTTTTCAGTTGGGTCTTTAGTTGTAGCTACAACGCGGAAAGGACTCAAACAGAATTAGAAGCCGTTCTGACTCAATAGCAGCATGAAATTTCAACCTTGTGTTTTCTGTTCTCTACATATGCAATTTTCACAAAAAGATCCCAAATTTTTACATCTTATAATATGAACAGGATGATTCTGGAATAATTTTGGTAAAAGCCCCCAACCCCCACCCGAGAGTAGCAGAGTCAGGCTGCAGGGCAGGAGTGACGGAGTGAGAGGACAGGGAAAGGCCACTGTCCTGACCCCCGGCGACTCTGAAAATCAGCCAGCTCAGGATACGTGCCCACAGCTGCATGCTGACATTTAGATACCGTCTCCTCCACTCCTGACCCAGCATCCTCTGAGCGTGATGTCATGCGGTCTGTCACTTCGATTTCCGCAAAGGGGACTTCCTGTGCTGCGACCCCGCGGCAAGATGAGACGCGTGCGGTACGGTGGGGACCGGACTGTCCCATATCGGGTTGCTTACAGTCGGAAAAACAAACATGTTGTGATGTAAAAGTCACTGACCTTGCTTACTTACGGTGCCTTTTTATCATAGTAATACAGTGCGCCATACAAATACAGCTGTCATAAAAGCGGTTTGTTTCAAAGGATCAAAGGTGATCAGCGTTTGAAGCTTGCCTTTGAACGCATTGGGGAACGTGGAAAATAAGGGAGTTGGTGAGAGTTTCCAGGACCATTAAACCTTTGCCTTCAAGCAATGTTAATAGCAGTCCCTGGAATGGCAGTATATATAATCCTGGAAAGCTGTTTATGCTTCCTCTGGGCTATGCACAGAGGACACTGATTGGCCAGGATACTGACACATGTGACCTGTAGGAGTAAGGGATGGGGGGCAGTGAGGGGTGGTGTGGGATGGGGTTCCAGCTTTGTTGAGTCTCCAGCTGAGACAGTGTCCCAGGGGTGCCCCAAAACTTCTCTTAAACCACATTTCACCTTTTAATGAGGTGCACTGTTCACTGTCCCGTAACACACAGCAGAGGAGCCAGGCTGGACAAATTCATATTCAATCTTTCCCTTTCTGTGTCAATTTTCCAACAAGCCCCGTGTCCATAGGTCGCATATCATAATTGGCGTCAAATTGCACCTACAACCGTAGGCTGAAGATAAAATTCTCGCCATTATTTATTAAGGAATAAATTACAAGAGATCATAGTATGAGGTGTGACATCATAACAATTTTGGATATTATCCAAAACAACGATCTGTTAATTACGACAAGATAGATGTCTTGCTCCTGGCTGTGGCATCTCATGCAGGTAGGTTCTGAGAAACTACCTGTTGCTCTCGCAGAACAGAAGTGTAGCATCATCCACCTCACAACACAGGCATGTCCAGCATCCCCCCCAGCTCAGTCAGCTATTAAGACCCATTCACTGTGTTTACACTTGCACGTCCCCTCTGTCTGCCGGCAATCTTATCTGATGCAAACGCGCTGTTCGCCAGCCCTACCAAGGCGGGACAGGCAGTCATGCGATCATGGCTGCCTTGGCCTCTCACCCCCCCCCCACGCGTGAATCGTCTGGGCCCGGTGCCGCCGTGCGGAATCAGGGCACTTTGAACCCCATGTGTTATTCCTCCCTTCCCCGATGCAGGAGGACAGAGCTGCTGACTGCGAGACAGATGCTGTCACACGCCCAGTCTGCCAGTGCAGGGGGCAGGGCGGTACGTGCTTGGTCTTGCTGAGTACCTGCCTGTGCCATGGATCAGAATAGGGGCAGCTTGTACACGTTTTACTGATGTATTAGACCTTGTGGGTGATGATGTGTTGGGTAACCATGTTTAAAGGATTGTGTGTGTGTGTGTGTGTGTGTGTGTGTGCGTGTTGGCGCATATGTGGGTGTGTATCTGGAAGCAGTCATTTCACTTGCTTCCTAAATTTACCATTGTAATTAAAGGCCGGATATACGGCAGGCCCCATAATAACCTCAGGAAACAGGGATTCCCAGTTTGTTTACGGTGCAGAACTCCATGCATGATCTAAGCCTGCGGAAAGCTGGTGGTAATGCTAATGCATTTTAGGGTAAGCCTGAGTAATCTCTGCAGCATACAGTTAGTGTCTGTCATCCCCATTTCAGTTTCTGCCGTCATGATGTCATTGTGTGTGAATATGTGGATGCGAATGTGGCAGATTACACTGCTCGGAGGCACTAGGGTTTGGTCGGAACTGGGCTGAAGTAACTACCTGTTTATTCTTTAGTCATTTCATCCACACTATATTTATTTAAATGATCCCGGTGAGCTGGTACCACCCAGGCGTTTTACAATTTTTCTACACATTTCTGGTTTAGGCTGGAAATGTAAAGAGAGAAACACACCCACGTGGTGAACTGAATCTCAGAACTGCTGTTTCAACACAATTTGTGCAGTAGGACATAAGAACAAACCAAGTTTAGGAAATTTCCATGCGCTGGGATATATCTGACTGTTTGGCCACAATGACTCTTGGGCAGTGAACTCTGGTGGTCTGTAGTTTTGTGACCAGTTTGCATCCAGGATATGAGCTCTAGCTGTGTTCTACTGATACGTTTATGTTTGGAGAAACTGACATGCCCTCATGCTGGAGGAGACTAAAGTTTTTAGGCCTACTCATGGTTTTGAGTGACAGCCAGCAGTCAGCCTGTCTCATATTGCTTACATATGTTCTTGAAACTTTAGATGGCAGTGTTTTTAATGATTACAAAAACAGGCTGCTATATTACCTTTTTGTATGTTAGTATTATTCCTTTTTGTTGTAATGTGATATTAGGATCATAGAAATATCAAGAATCTTCTAATAAGATCTCAGTGTAACTGTGTCATAGCTAAGTCCAGGCGTTCCTGAAATGTTACAAAAGTCAATGTCAGAACAGAACGGACGGTACGTGAGACGATACTTACGTACAAAGACTACAACTACTACAAAGTACAAAGACACTTTAAAATTATTTTTCGAAAGGAGTGGATATGTACTGCTCTTATAGAGGACACATTGACTAGTTGAGTGGACGGAGTTTTCTGAGAGTGTGTAGTGCCCTCTTGTGGAGACAAGATCTCTGACGTTGAAGTTGAAGTTAGCGATGGCTTAAGTACTCTTTGCTGGAGTTGTCCTGACTGAATAAAAGAACAACAAAGGAAATTGAAAATAATCATATATAAATAAAAAAAAGGACATAATTAAGAATAATTGCCTGTGTTTACCACTGTTTGTCTGGTATATTTTCTTGGGCAACTTTTGTCGCCTTGTGAAACTACTATCTGAGAATGAAATAAAACACATTTGAAAATAGCCATATCGATATCATCAGCTATGAAACTTACATTTCTTTGTGCAATGTTTTCTGATGTGGAGTCAGACAGCTACGTTTACAGCGAAAATACTGGCTGAGTTAAAGCTGATTAAGTATTAAACCTAACCGCAGTGTTAATAAATTGTAAGAAGTGTAAAAGGCTGCTGTGATTCATTACAAGGAGATGTGCATATGAACTGTATAACGTACCGCGTGCGGAGCTACTGTATCCGTGCTCGCCTTGTGACACAGAGCGAAAGTCGTTAACTGGATCTCTGACATAATGACTTTCATTAGAGTTAGAAAGTCATGAGAGCTTCGTTAAGATGCCTGGCCACCTTCCAGAACCTCTTATACGCACTAGCACTCCTGTGAAAGCCCTTTGGTGAAATTTTATCTGCGTTAGCTGCTGACCGAATCCCGACCGAGTTAATGGATCATTTGGTGCACAGGCAAGTAGTGTTCAAAAGCGATGTTTACGTAGGCATTAAAACGGCGGCGATAAGGTTACGCAAAGAGCGATGCAATTAAACTATTTCGGACGTGTGCGCGCTTCGCATGCGTAAAGGACGCGTCCCAGGTCCCTAAACTGAATGATTTATTTTCATTCAGTGCGGATGTATGGTTAGGGAAAGAAAGGATGTTAACGCAAGAAGCAGCACCATTTATCCACTGTGTTTGACAACCTTAGAAAAATTTCATTTGAATCACCTTTTTAAACAACAAATAACAGCATGTAAACGATGTTTAAAGCAACATCAGTAAAATATGGTAGTGCTGTTTTTGACTCCCATTTTAATACAGTACTTTGTGTAATGTTTGTAAGCACAGACTGTCGTACTTATCGTTTGGCAAACAAATTGCCAGCTTCGATTCATAACATGCTGTCTGTTCCATAAATCTCTTTACACTCTGGGCGCCATGAGGTGAAATTAAGATTTAATTTTGCAATCTTAGTTGGAAGAAGTTCATAACGCTCCTACCGCTGATCCTGTGCAGCGACATGTGAACCACTGAATCAGGTTCGCATCATTCTCTGTACAGAAAACGTGGTATTAACTGATGGTCTTGAAAATTGCAATTATTAAATCGACTGTATACGTACAATTTTGCTTTATTTTGTTACGCTATGTTAACGTATAGTTGTGAAGTAACACGATGAGATAAGATCGAATATAACAAAACGCGTGTTTTAATCTTATTTAGAAACAGCCCAAAAATACAGATGAGCATTTTTATTGATTGCGATAATCTCCTGTGCACATCTGTGATTCGAGGTGGCGACACGCCCCATAGATTCGGCTCACCTGGACCGCTGAACTCTCAAAAAGTTGGAGATTTGGTTTGTGGTACATTTGCCATATAAGGTTGCGGGCGTCATCCAGCTGTTTAACGATTAGCCAACCTCTCCGCGCTCTGTTCCGAGGGGAGTGGATTGTTAGATAATATAGTTTTGCCAAGGACAGAGCAGACAACAGCGCTTTAAGCTTCCTGGGAACAAGTAGCTGTCCCATCGCAAGTTCCTGCCGCGAGCAACATAAAAAGCAAAGCGTGTCCCTCTCAATACGCGGTTAACATGGCAACCATGCTAAGGTATCAAGTTTTTCCTTTCCTGCAAGGTAAGTTTGGAGAGTTTTCATTCTTTTTGCTTCTCTCTGATCGTAAAATTTATCTAAAAGTGGCTTGTCGTCATGCTCAAGCATCAGTAACCAACGTGGAATTCACTTTACGCGCCCCAAAGAGAACGCGTTGTGTGTAAATATTGAATTTGTAACATAAGAACGTATTACCGTTATTCTCGTTAAATGTTTTGATTTTCTTAATAAATCACAGTTTCCTTGGGTGCACACAGAAGAAAGAACTTAGTTTGGGCCGATGATGAAAGACTCTGATTTCAAGTACACGCTGTGTGTGGCTTTTAAATGTAGAGTTGTTAAGAGAATGGAATTGCGCAGTGGAAAAATGTTATATAATGGGTGGAACGCGCTGCAATCTGCGCGAGCATCACTCTTGAAGGCTGGACTGAGTTTCATTTAAGTTTTAATGTATTTGACTGAGAGGAAATTTTATGACTTTATTTGACAGCAAATTCTCAGTTTTGCTTGGATTCCAATGGTACCTCCACGATCCATAAACATTTCCCCTGATATCAATAACAGACTGTAATATGCTTACGAAATACTTGATTTATCACTGAAAGCCCATTCCATGTGAATGATGGAGCCGTGACATTGTTTTACTATAGCCTATTTAAAAAAAAAAAAACTTTTTCCTTATTATCTCTTGCAAATGATACTGTAAAGTTAATTAGAAATATGAAGCAGTGAAGTTTGATTAACATGTTTTGATTGTAGTATCCCGTTTGATTCTGGCGTTGCACACAGGAGAGATAAACAAATGGAGCGCTCGCAAAGTGCAAAGAGTTTGTTGCGGTGCATTCCAGACACTATATATATGGTGGCCCCAGATACTTTGCGTTTTAATTTCTCCTTTACGTGAATCAAATTGTGATGTACTTGTGGGGTTGAAATGTATAGGAGTACAAACTTTGGCTTACAAACTGTTAGGCGTTAGGTTTATATGTGAAAAATCTAATTCTAGGTTTATGTTTTGTTAGAAGTTAGGAAGGACTTACTGCGTCTGATTCAAGACTTACAGTCCAAACAAATTGTAGGCGTTAAATGACTGTATACTGGATTTGGATAGCACTGCTAACACGAAATATCTCATCAAACAAATTATCTGGGGAGTACCTGTCCTGAGTAGCTGTACTTTGAAATCTTGCATCTATCCCTGTGCTCTCTGGTGCACTAAATATGACATATAAGTTAATTTAGTTGTTCATTTGAAGGAGAGGGATTATTATGTATTTTAAAGTCGAGTACCAGTATGGAAAACCTGGATGCGTAAAAGGGCCATAATCGCGTCCGCGGTTAAACACAAAGTAGCGCAGCTGTGTGAAAAAATCAGTAACGACGATTTATAAGTGTAAATCACATAGGTTCTACATACCATCAGAGGTTACCTCGAAGAGCTTACCATCGAACTCACAGTCGAGTAAAAGCGGAAATGTAATAGACATTGACTTAATTAACGGTTAAATTTTGACTTGCCTTACAAAATTACATTGTTTATTATTTATACAAACACATAATTATTATCTTTTCTAAGTAGTGCTCCTTCGTGTTCAGCTTCTCTTGTGGTGATATAGTCACATGATGCTGTCATGAGGTCATATATTCCCTTTCTGTGTATAATTTCAATATTGGCGTAAGTTTCAGCATAAAATAGGGAGAGTGAGCGCAGAGCAAGCGCATACTCTTCCGCTTGGCGCTGGGCACCCTGCGCGTAGAGCTTTGCTGTGACGTAATTGTTCATATATGCAAAACAAAGTCAATGTCTGTCCTCGTGCATTATTCCGTGTCATTTTCTTTATCGCAAACATCCTGTAGAAATAAACAAACCGACGCCCCGCACAAGCATTTTATTATGACTTTATTGTTCACATATTCAAAACAAGGTAAACATATCGTAGTACATTACTCGATGTCATTTCCTCTACAGTGTTGCTAAAAATAACTACAAATCTATGAAAAAAATATTCAAGTACGTACTTTTTACCTAGGAAATACATTAATGCAAACAGACGTACTGTCAATATACACTGTGGCTGAGTACAGGCTACAAATACAGGTTACAGAAATCACTCACACAACTGCACTTTTGGATTGCTGGTCTGTGTACCAGAATAAATACCAGAATGCCCTGCATACAAAATTATGCAGATTTGTTTGTTAGTCTTTCATTGAATGAAAGTGATCACAGAGATTAATTCACAGAGGTTTGCTGTTCGGCACGCGGCTGCAGATGTCTAAACAGACTAATGAATAAGAGCTGCTTGCTTGCAGGGAAGTAAAGGAGTTGGTGTTGACTTTACTCCCCCAACTAAAATGGACCCTTCTCTCCTGGCGCTCGCAGATCCGTGCCTGGACCGGGCCGAGCTGACTGAGGGCCTGCCGAGGGCGCGCAGCATCATGGCCGAGCCGGACTACATCGACGGGGCCTGCGACGAGCTCATCAAGCCCAAGAAGCTCGTCAACCCCGTGAAGTCGTCCCGCAACCACCAGGACCTCCACCGCGAGCTGCTGATGAACCAGAAACGGTAGCGCCCGCACCCTCCTTTCCCTCCCTCTTATCTGCTACGGTCAACCATAAAACCAGAGTAAAGAGAACAGCAGCGTCAGTGCCACATCTAAGGCAAACGTCCTTGATAGGTCTAGCGTAAGCCAGTGCGCCAAACACATAATTCTTACAAGCAGATGGTGATACAGTGATCTTGGACCCGTGTACATATATAAATACTGTCAGCACACCGTTTTAAGAGGTATATGCAAAGGTATATGAGCAGAGTGGGGCTGTAAGATTTGCAGTATATTAAAAAAAAACATTAAAGAAAGAATCTAAAAGATGAAATCCTTCATTTTCAGAATAGGGAGAGCTGGGAGGGGGCACTGTATCCAAAGAATCCACCTGTTTACTGGGTAACCGCTCAAACTGATGGGGAAGTTAGAGGGGCCAATGTGATTGGGTGACAAGGTTACATCTACCAATTGGCAGGGCGTTTTGGTGTTAGAGTGGGTGATGTCATAAACCCTGAGAAGTGAATCAGGGAGTAAATTGGGGCAATTATGTAAAGTGTTTGTGACTTATTTATGTCCATCCCTCCCGATAATTCCCCACATAATATGAAAAGGTGTGTGTCTGCTCTAAACCTGATGTCACTCCAGCTGGTCCTGCTTACATAACAGTCCAGAGACATCATATGACTGGCCAACAGATATGCAGGTCTGTGCATACACAGGATTGCTTCAAAATCTCTGCAGATACGTGGATGTGGGCATATGCAAGGCTGCTTTAAGATCCTAGCAGGTACACAGGTCTGCGCACACACAAGTTTGCTTTAAGAGCCCTGCAGGTACACAGATCTGGGTATACAGAGGCCTGATTCACCGACTGATAGGCAGATAGGGAGTCATGCTCGTGGGCTGAATGCCATTTTATTGAAAGCAAACACCTGCCTGGGGGAAAATTAAGATAAAGCAGGATGACAATGAGCCAAACCTGCATTCTGTCCCAACCGGTTTGAAGAGAAAACCCTGGAAGCATTTAAGTGCATGTTTCTAATTACCTGGACTGATTAGGGCTCAGACAAAACCCAGCACACAAAGAAGGGATCAGCAGAACTGAGTCTGATCGGCCTGGGGGATGTAATTGAGACACATTTATCTTGGCTTGACATTGCATGCTATGACATAGCCTTTCCTCATAGCTTAAGCACTGGTCAGTGCAAAGTTCTGGCTTTTGCACTTTTATATATGTGCACGTGTTTGTGTTTGTGTGCGTGCGTGTGTGCATAAAGCAAACACAAGGGCTGGTTTCTCCGCTCGCTGCGTTTCTCTTCATACAGCCCCTGGCATTGTTATGTTTCTATAATTACACTCGGAAGTCATTGTTACATCACACAGTCACGCACCCCAGCGATCTGCGGTGAGATGGCCACAGTGATTGCGTATGGGGGGGGCAATGACCTGCGGCAGTGGCTGACTTAATGGTGATATTGTGCCTCTCCTCTCTGCGCCGCCAGGAGAGGGCGGGGGCAGGGAGGGGGATTAGGCAGCGCTGAGCGGGGCTGGGTGGGGGGCCGGAGATGGAACGTTATGTAAGAGGGATTACGCCCCCCTCCAGGGTCCCGGCTCTTCGCCTTCCGCCTCAGCGCCGCCACTTTACAGTGCACTGACGCCTCACACATATGACATCGCTTATGACATCACAGCTGTGGGCGGGGTCACCGGCTGAGATGATGGAGAGGTTATTAGATAACTCACTTAAGTTATAAGATAACTCACTTCACTGTTTACGTAACAGTGAGAATCTTCCATCAATTTTCCCCTGCTTGTGGATGGTTTTCTGTTACTTCATATTGCTTTAGTGGAATAAATGATCATTCAATTAGTTTCATGCATCCCCAGATGAGAGACTTGCTAGAAATGGTCTTGTGGAATGCCTTGGCACGCCAAACTCATTTTCATCTTGTCTGTCTCATTCACCGTCTCAGTGAGAAGTGGCTCAAATCAGTTTTCACTGTCCTGGTGGCAAACACATGAGATTTGACATCCGCTCGCAAACTGGGCCGTGGCACAAGTCTGAAACTGATTTCATCCTTAAAGCAAGATTGAAGCGAATAATATGAAGTGTCCAACTCCATTTCATTGACATTAACAGGCCTACATGAAGCCACAAGTGCTCAAATGACTAATGTGAAGTGTCCATCCTCATCATTTCACAGTTTCAAGAGATAATAGTGGAAGCTTTCAGCAAGTCGTGAATATAGTTGTGGTGGATCGGGCCACGTTTGCCACCATGGGGTTCACATTTTTGGTCATTCGTTCCGCCTTCAGTCACTCAATGCTGCACGTGTCCCATGAAAGAGTGAGGAATGCTGTCACATGTGACCCCAGAGGGGGTGGAGAGAGAGAGACCTTGTGTAATGTGTATCATAGCATTGTGCAGCCCCATCAGTTGTTCATTTGGTTATCTAACCCTCCATCTTCACGGACGCTCTTTTGTTATCCACACTCCTGTGATTGGGCTGCGGTTCTGAACTGTGATTTCACGCCCGTGCTGTGTGTAATTTGTGGCCTTTACTTTCAAGTAATGCATAACTCGGGGGAGCCCGCAAAATTAAGTTGTTTGCACGCACTGTTTTTTGGTCCTGTTCTTCTCATTAACTGCAGCATGACTGTGCAGATAGCACAGATTCTGATTCCTTCAGAGCCATTTTACAAACATTTGAATGACCAGTCCATTCTGACTGGTTTATACATTTGGGAGAGAGGTTTCAAAAGGTCACTTATGTGAGGCACTGACAGTTCTCTTCTTGTGAGCAGGCCCAAACCTTGTGATGAAAGAGCAAGCCTGAATATGTGTGCCTGAATTCATGTCGAATTGCTGTGTTGGTGGGATAGTGGCACACATTCTGGCTAGTTGCAGATATGTCCTCAACACTGACCTATCGGAGTGGTTCAATCCACAGGGCAGAAAAGTCGGCCAATCGGGGATGAACAAGGGCTTGAAAATTCCCTTTATGTAACTTACCAGGAAAAGCCCAATCCCAATATGAATGAAGTCCTAGAACATAACCACATATTAACTGCACCAAATCAATATTATCCTCTGATGTAAGTCGCACAGATTGCCTGCTGGCCCGGCTGTGGCCGTGTTCCAATGGGGTCACGGCAGAGTTGGCAGGGAGAGCTCTGTCTTTTTACCCATGATCCTCCAGTCACCGCCGCCGGGGCAGCGTGGCACATGGCGTCCGGGGTGCTGTGGTGTCACAGCTGGCCCCGGGCACCGAGCTCTCGGGTGTCTGCCAGCTCCCGTGCCATTCATCGGGTCCCATTAAAGCTGGCTGTGCACTCTCCCGATCGCGTTAGATCAACGCTGCGGGAACATTCAGGGAAAGGTGAAACCGAGGTCCGTGCCGTTATTGCTTTGTGTTCCAGTAAACGTTTGTGTTTTGAATCTGGGTCTGTCACCAATCTGGTTGAGTAACAGCGGCACAGAATATTTATAAATGCCATGTTTGTTCTGTTTGGGTTGGCTGGCTGAGAGGGATAAACATTTGTAGTGACATTGCATAGATCACGGAGGGTCATGTTGTAGGCACTGAGCTTCTGCTGTAAGGGTCCTCATGAGTTCACAGTTCAGGCCGGAAACTGCTGTCCATGAGCAAAATAACCTAGGTTGACAAAATTGGAGTGCCACTAAAGAGCACTTACTCTATATTTATTTGCTAAAGCAGATATTTAAACTCAGGGAGCGGGTTTGGTTGGACACACCAAGTATTTTGACACAGAAGTGCCACAAAGTCACAGCTGTGTGGTCGTGGGGAAAGGGCCCTCCGTGAATGAGAGAGTGATGCGTGCCGTTTTCCCCCTGCAGGGGCCTGGCTCCCCAGAACAAGCCGGAGCTGCAGAAGGTGATGGAGAGGCGGAAACGGGACCAGGTCCTGAAGCAGCAGAAGGAGGAGCAGGAGGCCCACAAGAAGAGGTCGGACCTGGAGATCGAGCTCATGAAGAGGCAGCAGAAACTGGAGCAGGTCTGTACTGTGAGACTGGGAAATGCCTACTCAGGGGGGCAGGGCAGTGTAGGGGTTTGCAGGTTTAAGTTCAGATGGGGGGGACTGCTTTTATGCCCTTAAGCAGAGAAATTAGCTATAACTGCTTCAGTAGGTACCCAGGTGTATAAATGAATAATATGTATCAGTATTGTGAAAAGCATTATATGCATAGTCTTATAAATGTAACAGCTACACTATAATATGGATGATTATTGTTTTTGTTTCTGGAAACTTCCTTCATATGCTACAGGACATACACACATAGTATATAGATATGGCAACTATGATAAAATGAGGAAGAAGTAGATTTTGACACTGCACATACTGGTGAAGTGTGAGCAGTAGAATGTATTTACAGCCAGACCATAAATGGGCAATAAAGCCAAAACCGTGCTGACCTAGTTTGACACACATATGTGATAAGCGAAACTGGAAGGGCGATCCACAGTGGCCTCATTTGATAAAAACACATTGCTCATAGGTTGGCTGTGTGTGTGTGTGTGTGTGTGCGTTCTCTCTCTCCAGCTTGAGCTGGAGCAGCAGAAGTGTGAAGAGGAGCAGGAGAACACGCCCGAGTTCGTCAAGATGAAGGGCAACTTGAGGAGGACGAAGCTGGAGGCGGAGCCGCAGGAGCACGCCCCGTAGAGGAGGAGGAGACAGCGGGGTGGGGTGGGGGGTGGAGTCCACGGCACATGTTGCCATGGCGACGGCAGTCTGGAGGGGATTTCCTGGTGTTCCTGGCCCCCGTGTCCCTTTAAGCAGTGAAGTGACTGACTGTGTAGATGAAAAGTCCCCTGCAGCTCAGAGGCTCACCAGTATTCACCAGTATACGGCAGTATACACTTCTCTCATTGGCCGCAGTGGGACTGCACACCTGCTACTGGTCAAAAGCAGGCTGACCCTGGAAGAAGCACGTCGCCTTGACAGACAGAACTGAAAAGGGTTTTTTTACTGAGTTTTTTTTTGTTTGGAAAGCTACAGAAAGCTACTTTTATTTTCCACATTATGAATGGAAACTTGGACACTGGATGAACTCTTGAAGCCGCGCTGAAGTCTTTTTTTGTATGCCAAAATTAGAGCTGTTATTTATGCATTTTCTTCTTTGTTCCTGCATTCATAGGAGTGGAATTTCAGCTGTCTTTTCGTTTTATGATGTCAGCCGGAAAGTGCTTTCCGCCATTTCTGTGAGTCACAGAAGGAAAAGCATTCGGCTGTGTGGTTAACATTGCTTGCTCTTTGTTTTGTATGCTTCGTTTTCTCCGCTACACCTGACTTTAACTATACTAGAACTCTAGGTGTGAGAGTGTACTTTCCTTTATACATACTTTTGTGTTGTTGTTGTTTTTTTAATGAATACAAAAAGAACAATGAATAAATATATGGAGGTTACTTAAAGAAAAGGCCTTGCCAATATTTCTGTCTACCAGATTACCAGATGCAACTTCAACTTAACTTGAACAGACTGTATGAGAATGAGCTTTGTGAATGAACTATGAAAAGGAACTCAGCAATCCATGTAAAATGAATCCCATGACCACACACTGTTCATTCCCCTACTGAATCAACAGCTTGTTTTTTTTTAAATAAAGTTTATTATAAAATGTTTGGATATCTAGTACTACACTACACAATAATATAGCCAGAGGTGCACATGCAGAAAAGATGTGTCCAAATGTATTAGGTGTTTCTAAAACTGTGTTCAAACATGTCAATATTTAAATTTTGTTTGCGGGTCAGGTCTATAACGCCACCTTACAGTATGGTGCCCTTAAACAGGACGCGAGGGAACAGATGTGGTCATGTGACCTGGTCAGTGCTGACTGGAGTGAGTTCACCAAGCACTCTTTCTAAATGTAACAACCCTGTCTCACCTCTTCACAATCACATCAAAAAGAAATTATCATAAACTGCATTGTGAAGGATAGCCATCCTGGCAAAAATAATATTAAATAGCTACAGTAGGTAAATATTTGGTAAGTAACTGGTAGGCTTTCCTTGACCAAAGGTGTTATGATAACTACCCATTGGGGATGGGTGAAAATCTGAGCCCTGGAGTTGCTCTTTCATACGGTAGACTGTTCAAGTACATGTTTTATCAGTTTTTTTTTTTAATACATGTTGTACTGGCATCTAAAACACACCAAAGCAGAATGACATTCAAGGATTCACTCTTTGCTCTTAAGTTCTCCTGCAGCTTAATGCTTAACAACTTTATTTTTTACAGTCAAACTTGATCACTCAGTTTAGTGTGAAGTCTTAAAGACAGCAATAACTGAATAAGGATAAGAGAACAAAACACACTTTTTGTACACACTCAGCATGCCAGGGGTTTGATGTTCCCTTTCTCCAGAGCAGTTTAATTTGGTTGGAGTGGCAATGAAAGCAAACATTCCTTAGATTCCTCAGTCCCATAGCAAGCAGTTTACAGCTCACCCATAACTCAGTAAAACACTGCTATCAATTGTTACACTGAAAGGGCAAGGCAGTTTTATGAGAAGCTGTCTAATATGTGAGGGTCACAGAGATAAAAGGCTGATAAATTTAGATAGAACCAATGTGAGAAACATTTCATAAGCACTGTTGGTGGGCCCCATATCTTACCTGTTTCAGCCAGCTGGATGCACGTGACCATCAATGCTACAAAGTCTAGACAAAGACTGTACTCATTTCTGATGGGGGGCTCAACTGGAACATATGCTGATAATATTTTTGTGTACCAGTAATGGAAATGTGCCACAACAGTGTGCCTTTCTGAGTCACAGCAAAGGCTTCCAGTTGTTGATGACCGACACTAAAATCATTCAGAGAATTCGGATCTGATTTTTTTAGAAAACAATTTGTAATGGCTATTTGCGCATACCAAGAGGAACAAAAAATCCTAGTATGTTAAAATCAAATCAACTCCACATACGCTGTGTGACGAATATGAAATGAGTGGACATGCTTCTCTACGTCTGTTGACTCCATTCAACTGTAATCTCTTGCTCAACGCGTGACCAACATTACCCGTGACTTTGAAGTTCTGTGCAAATTATATGCAATTAACATTATCGAGTGAATCATTATCGAGTGACTATATCGCGCGTGCGTATAGGACAATCCTGACACCTAGGGGAAAGACCCTGAATCAGTCATTACCCTTTGCATTAGAGGATATGCACTATATTCTACTCGTTCAAATATATTACTAAAGAAAGCAGAAAGTAGCATGACTAATAAATATTAATTTGATCCATTCATCTCATATAAAATGTTTTAAGTCCCCCCATGGCATTCAATATTTCTCCACTAGATGGCGGTATTTAAAAGACGATTTCAGCGAGGTCAAGAAAATAAACTTTGGACGTCACATAAGTTAAAATTTACGTTCGTTAAGAACGCCTGATCCAATTCCAATAGAGTGCAGTGGAGGCTTAAACCCCTGCTAAGGTCGTTTCAATGACCGCAAAGTGTTTAATCAATCAATGAATCAATGAATTTCTGTTATTACAAACACGATCTATATATTTGTTTTTTATACTTTAAAAAAGAACACCCGTCATTTCGATGTGACGTCATTGTCCTGATATAAGTGTTGTAAAGAGTTGATCGTCAAATCATGAGGTTCAGGAGTTTGGTTACAGCTTTTAAACGTCTACACGAACTAATGCTGACAATGACAAGTTTAACTCTTGGATGCTAGGTGTAGTTACGTTTTGCAGAAGTAGCTACTTCTAGTGTGTATGTTTGGCATGTTTGTAACGAACAGGCCAAGCAAACAATATCCTCCTTCAAGTTCAGTGCTGTCCGGTTTTGAAAGGTACCACATTATTTAGGTCTTTCAGCAGGAGTTGGAAGGTTTCCGTATGGCTTCACCGCAGAGCGAAATGAAGCACAGAAATCTACAGGAGACGCCTAACGTGAGAAGAAGCGAGGCCATCCTGGTACTGTTTAAGTGAGTTAAAATGCGAAAGGCATCATTCTGCGTCTTTGGTAGTTTAAATACGTGCATTATAAAACACTGAATTTCAATCCCAACACATTCTTACAGGTTGCAAACCTGCTGTGAAACTGATAACTGAACTTATTTTTTTTACTTCACCTGTGAATCGTTGTTGTTCGGTAATGTCGATAAACTGTGCAGCCTGTAATTTGTCGCTTTCTGTCGCTTATCCAGGGGATGGCGTGGTTTGGCAGGTCACGTTCCTGTCGATAACATGCACAGCTGTGAGATTTTCTGTTTCTTATGAATCACAGTTCAGCCTTTCTATCATTAACATATAACTTTGCTGCTTAGGCGGCAAGAGTAAGATTGTTCGCTTACCGTCCACCCAAAAATAACAATAATAATATCTTTTGAATTGATGCTGAACTCAGAATATGATGACCTGTCTCTAAAGAATTGCCTCTGTTTCAGAATTGTATTTTATCTTATTTAGGGAGATTTGACGTCATTTAACTAGAAAGCTGAACATGCATACTAGTCTAAATGGCTGAAGGACTAAATCAGCAGGCAGGGATGTCCTCTCATTTTTTTGAGGAAAACATACCCTTAACATACAAGGAAATTTTATTAAATTCATTAATTGAACGTCATGGGTAAATTGTATACAATATGCTTTGATTACACAGTTAGTGAGGGGTGTTGAGTCATAAATGTATTTGATGTCTTTCAGTAAAAACTGGCATTTTGTTGTATTTGGTGTTAGCATGTCTTGTGTTTACAAATGCACACACATTCTCACATGTACAATATAAATAAACATAAAAGTAGAGTTTAACAAAGGATATATCAACAAATACATCTCTATAATTATGTAGACTCATTATCACATCAGTAATGTTAGTATAAGGGATTTGCAGCATATTTAAGATCACGTTGTTTAAGCGGTATTCAGCAGGACAGAATTAATAATTCATTACCCTGACACTTCCCCTTGCATATGAATTTGAAAATAAAATGAATGAAGGAAAAAAAAAACATCTGTAGCTGTATTCTGAAACATCTTAACTTTCTTATGTCAAAGCACAACTTTAAATTAGCCAAGTTTCTAACTTGAGTTACTGATTTCTTGGAAATAAGTGGGTCAGATACACCGGTGCGTTGGAAGTGAATCCTTTTTCTGGGGATGTGGAATTTGGGGCAGAGATTTACGTTCTCTCTTCCCACGTAAGCTCCTTTCCATGGTTCCCCGCTTCCTGAAAGAGATGAAAAATGGGTCAAGACACGTCTGTTTATATGCTGGGAAATCTGCCTGACTAGATACGATAGGATGCATGTACAGGATAAACCTCAAAATGAAATAATGCAATTGGCCTGGCAATTAGTTTTATTTCCTCCGCAGGCTCTAGGCGTCAGGCCAGGGTAAAAAATACAAACTCGGGTGGGAGTTAACCGAGCAAGTTCTGGTTCAGTGCTTTTTTTCCCACAGAAGTACAGCAGCTGGCTGTCAGCTGGGGTTCGCACCTGCTACCTTCCAATGGTGAGTCCTTTTCCTCAGACCGTTACAGTACACTGCAGCGCTTTGCCCTCGCTGTCCCCCTTTTTCACGTTAGATACAGTGCCCTCCATATTTATTCATATCCCCAGAGTCTGACTTTCTCATATCAGATACAGTGCCCTCCATATTTATTCATACCCCTGATTAAATGGGAATTAAAGAAATATTTTACACTTCATAGCATTGCATAGAACAAGGGCATGTTGTTTTATTCCAGAAAATGTGAAGGTCACATTTGTACACACAGCAAATGATAGCATAGCATGTATCGGATATCAAACAATGTGAGCCTGCTTGTATCTTGCTGCTGTTGAGGGTACTGAATGTGAGAATGTTTTGAAACTGTCCCAGGTTTTAATATTGGTATGGGGAGCAGCTGTGGTCCTGCTTTTCCCACTGTCAGACTCTGATCTTGCTCATATCGGACTCCCACCAAATAGGTTAGACCCATAGCCCACCACACCATGTTGACCACCGTTGTTTTAACCTCATTAGCTACGCTTGTGCATCTTCCATGTATTGTTTCCCGCCACATATTTAGTCTGCTTGATGTCTGAACAGGTTGACATATGGTCGAATAATTGTCTAGATAACTGCTTATCATTACCCCTGCCTTGAGGGTCCGTATGTCTGTCTCAGCATCACAAAGGCATAGTTACCGCTAACGGCTGCATAAAAGGGAGGAGGATCTGTAAACGCGTATTGTGGTTGTTTGAATTATCCAGACAGCAATTGTCCTTATCTACAGATAGTGTGCTATCGCTGTGTCCATGAATGTGAAGTATGGGACATTTTTATGTGTGTTGCCAAGGCACATGGGAATGCTACACTTTATCTTTAACTGATAGGCAATTTGTCATTCCTCAAATACATTTTCATGTTTGACCATTAACTTCAGTAAATTTGCTATGGTAAAACAAGATTATGATGTGTACAGTCAGTTGCTGTGACAAGCAATAATGAAAAGTAAGGGTTCAGTGCCCTCTGGTGGTATGAATTGAAGGTTGTTACACTTGGGCCACTGTGTCAAAAGGCATATAATTGTGGGAGCCATGCCAACAGTGACATGTTCATTTTGGTGTAATATTTGTAGCGTCCCTCTCTCTCTCTCTCTCTCTCTCTCTCTCTCTCTCTCTTTCACTGTCTCTTTCTCTCTTTCATGCGGTCACTCTCTCTCGATTGTTGTTTGTCACCTGTAATAGTAAACAAACATTTTTTTGCATTGGGCTCAACTCTCTACTTTCTGCTTACACTTGAGGTCAAGAACCAGTAGAGAGGAGGACAGATTGGCGATGTGTCAGTCCAGCCATAGTCCAGAGGAATGGATTGCATTTGTATTTGGACTGACAGTCCTGGGGTAATCAGTCCTCCTGTGCCAGGAAGACCTGCCGTGGGCCTGTGGGTCCTCAAAAGAAAATGAAATGGAAAATTTAGAATTTCATTATCTTGCCTCTCATTGCGCTCTCTCCTTAACCTACAGCAGTTTATGCCTCTTATAAAGCAATTTATTTTCAGTTTACATGAATACGTGAATGGTAATTGGTGCAGGGAAGGCGTGCAGGGCATAATTATGAGTGCATACATCGTTTTATTATTTTTTCAGAATTCTGCAGAATGTTAAGTCGCAGCCACTGGGCTGTGAAGACCCTTAATATAAGCCTTTCCACCTCTCTCCTCTCAAGATGCGGTTGTGACTTTCTGACTACATGTGGCAGATACTTAAGCATGACCCAAATCTTAGAAAATATTGGAAATGGCCAAACGTGGCATTTTGCTCTCTTATCACTGTCAGGTGTGTCTTAGTTTCTTTGGTTGGAGCTGGCCCACAAGAGGAAACTGATGTTTTCTCTGCTGTCACTGAACAGGTCACTCAAGTAGGCGAATAGTCAAGCTTAAAACCTTCAGTGTGGGGACAGCTGGGATGCCCATCCAGAATTTACTGACAGCATTCTGTGACAGAATTGATTAAGATTAGCACAGCTTAACAAGGTTGTGTTTAGTCATCGGTCCTTGTGAACATTTTAAGGTGGAAGAAATACTAAATTTAAGCTTTCAAAAAACTGACCATCATAGCCTGAAATCTATCACCTATTGTTAGCAAGCAAAATTCTCAGCCAGCAACATGACTTACAGCCAGATTATCTATACCTGTAGCAGTTGAATTTGTGTTGTTTGTAGCTAGCTACAGACAAAAAGAGGCAGTTTCCTTGAAAAGATGTCCTTTTGGGAAAAAAATTAGACAAGGCTGATATAAAACATGCAATATACATGAAACTGGGCAGAAAAATGGAAAAGAGTAAATATGGAAAAGTCAGATTTATAAAGAGAGAATGTTCCTCCTGTTTAAAATTCCATTTAAATTAGATGAGCATAATTTAATATTCTGCCTCCTCTGACCATCCTGACTGTAACCTTACTTAGTTCACAAGTAGCTAACCTTCAAGGAGGTGTGCAATCCATGTATTCGGTCTTGCTTGCTTAGCATCCAGGGCTTACATTGCAGTTGGTTTGGTGGTATTACTCAGGAAGCCAACAGTTGAGATCCACAGACTTAAGTCTCTCCAGGGGCTTGGCCCTCTCTGCCTGTTCATTACACAATCATTCCCCCTCTCCTGTGCTGGTGTGGGAGCTCGTAAATCCGCACCAGCTCGCCAATGCCTCCTCTCGTCCAGTTTCTGACCCTTTGCTTTCTCTGTTGAGCTTCACGTTCTCAGCAGGCTTGCTTAAGCTGAAACTAACCTTTGAATGTGCTCTGTCCTTTACCAGAACATCTGAAATAACAGCTGACATAATCCGTAATTACAGAGGTCAGTGGCGCTTCTGGTGTGCATTAGTGTAGCTTGTAAGTTAAGCGCTGCCTGGTATCTGTCATGCCCTGCTCCTTTGAAACGTGCCCACGTTTGAGCAGATCAAAGCAATCAATGCTCTTTGCTATCACGGTATGCTTGTGACGGAACAGTCCAGAGTTAATGCATCATCTGATGACTGATGTGCCTTGACAGTTGATCTGTCACAATAAATTATTTTCTGTGTGGGTTTATCAGCACTGCATGGCTGAATCATGAACATTTTGTGTGGGGAAAAAAAATTCAGATAAGCACTTTTACGCTTCATATAGTACGTCCCCAAATAGCCTGGCTCTCTCGTCATCAGTGCTGATGTTTTTCATTTGTATTACCATCAACTCTAGAACTGGACTTTTAATGCTGTCAGTTTGAGTCCCGGACAGCGTGCTCCTGTTGTGGAAATGAATCTTATTCTAACATGATGGATAAGGATGTCTTCGAAGTAAGTAATGAACAACATTATGTAGATAGTGTAGATGGTATTGATGGTATAATGATAGAGGCGGTTCAAAGTGCTTTTTTACATGGCAGAGCTATACAATACAATAGTGCGGAACAATAAAATAGTGCAGTTATTTGCTGCTGTTAAATTTCTCTGTGTGCTCTGCCTTACTGAGTTTCAGGCATAAAGAAAAAGCACTGCATAACACGTCATCCCTTTGATCCAGTTTCCTGTGTCCTCCGAACCATTCAAAGAAGCAGTGAAGATCAAGCAGCGTTGATAGCCACTTCAATAATGTGACATGAATTAATACTGATTCCACAGAATGTCCATGGCACTCAAAGACAGAAATGTATTTCCTGCCCTTGCCTGAAATGCAATATTATTTTTGTATCACTGTGTCAGTGTGAAGCATCTCGGTATGGATTCTTATCTCTCTCTGTTTCTGTCTCCAGGCCGTGAAAGGAGTAATGTCTGATACCATAAATGCAGCATGACCTGTTGAAGCCGTATGCATCGTACTGTACATATTTTAGTCATTTGGTTTTAACAGCCTTATCACTACAACAGGCCTGTATATATAGAAGACATTGATGCAGAATTATTTATGTTGACGTGTGACTTGCAGAGACACCTCAGGCTTGTGATGATGTTCAGTGGGGTGGTGGTTGGTGGTTATTTCTGGTCTGGTCACTGCAGTGGGTCTCTGGTTCATTAATCAGAATGCAGTCATTATTTGAGGGGAAACCCTTTTTGTGCACTTTTTATGGAAGTTTCCTGACAATGTCATTGCAGGTAGTGCTGCCAGAGTCTTTGGAGAATAAGCTGGGTGCATTTTTCTGTCACCAACTGTGAAACACAAGTGTTGCTTTTAATTTTATATCCTTTGTGGGAGCTATTTTATAAGCCAGTTGGCAGGTCTGTTGCCTTAGTTACTAACATCGTGTTGCCCTTAGGGGTTCTACCCATTTACCACTATTTCATAAAAAACTACCCCAGAAAAAACACAATGTAGAAAAACTGGTGACACCCCAACCCCCACCAACAATCAGGCTAGTTGGATCAATTCCTCTCACAGGCCAAGTAGATATTGTCAGAAGTGTTGAACAGGTCATGGTGCTATTAGAGAGGAGGGGTAGATTATTGATTTAGAGTCGGAGAAATGGAACCACACTCCTATCACCCTTGACAGGTGGATCCAAGCAAATTTTATTGAAGTGTTTGCTGATGTAGAGAAGGTCTCTGCATACATCATGCCTATGTTGTATCTGGACAGATTTCATTGAAAGCTCATTGTTAACATATGCAGTAGAGTTGCGACCATGGAACCACCTCATACGCACATTCTGGCATGCGACCTAGCCGTCAAAGCCAGGTCAGTCTCACCACTATTCTCAGGAAGATACATTTATTCATTTTCTCCTCATTGTTGCAAAGGGGGTTGGTAGTGTCTGCCCTGTTGAACAGATACAGCAGTGCTGCAGTTACTCAGTCTAATGAACATGCAGCCCTCTGACAGGCAGAATAAGAGTCAGGCAATTCGATCTGCGTGTGTTTCGTCGGCAGAGCGGAGCCGGAGCGGGGAGGTGAGCGCCTGTCCTAGGGCACACCTGCAGGGCGTCGTCGTTTCCGCCTGGCAGCCCCGCTCTCAGCCCCTGAAGGGTCATCCGCGGGGGGCGAGGCGATGCCAGCTTCACAGAGCTTATCCGCACTGACAGAGACATTCAGCAGGTCTCAATGCAGCCCGAGCAGAAACGAGCCGCACGCACGCGATTCCCAGCCATCTGCAAATTTCAGTCTGAGTTTCAGTCTGAAACCAGCCTTTTTTAATGGCTTGTCATCAGCCCAAACCAAACAATGGAATGGAAAATGTATGGAAAATATCTGTTATTAAAGGAGCACTTTGCATACTCAATACAAAGCAATTTCATTGGTTGATGCTGATGTCATGTTTAAAAAAACACACATTTGAATGTCAATCACTCCTCATGGAAAAGTCAGGAATTGTGACTTAGACCTGATCGCCTGTGTGGTATTTACGAACAAGATTCACCGAGACAGGTTCTGTGAAGCGAATGTGTGACCTTCAAACGCTTGCCTGTCGCCCATCTCAGTTCTTCGGCGTGGAATAATCCCAGCCGTTTATCAGCTACCTGTGGGGAAATTGGTGGCGGGATCCCATTTCCCGCGGATTCCGCGCGCCGGGCCTGACACGGCCGTGACACGCCCGTGGATACGGCGGCGCTCTGTCAGATCCGAGCGCGGCGTGCAGGCTCCAGCCCACGCTGATAAACGTAGCGGCCGCGCCGCGCTCTTTATCTCCATCCTCTTTAATCATCCCGGCGCGGTCGCCTTTCTTCACAGGGCTGGCTGGTACTGCCACGAGGAACCAGAAGGAGCTGCGAGATAAACCCCGTGTCTCTCAGGGAGAAATGCGCCCTAATGCACCTCCAACGCTCTCTGCAGAGGAAGCCCTGCTTAATTCTACACTACCCATGTTGCACGATTTTTCTTTTTGTGTGTTTTTTTCATGCTTTAGATGTCACTAATTTGCAAATTCTGAAATTGCGCTCATCGCAGAACACATCAAAGACCAGTCAGTTGATTCTCCACTCCCCTGCTGACCAACATTAAACACAATGTTATTGGTTCCCTAATCATGACAATAGTCAGTAACACACAGCTGTATTTTTTCTGTAAAATCAAGTATGCTAAGTATGTGCCTTGAATTCTGTACAAAACATGTATTTAGAGGTCATCTTCAGGTGAAGGTTTTTGTCATGGGCAACTGAGTGAGCGTGACATAGCCATTATGTGGTCAGCCGTTTTGCCTCAGTTGTACTCTAAAGTAAACCTTTGCAGGCGTAGTTGGACTCCCGCCTATTTCACGGGTTTGTTACAGCCTTTAGTTATATCATTCACATCACACTGTGTGTTGAATGTGCAGACTGGTGCAGTCTGTGGGAATACATTATCTTAAACAGATTCAAATTCCCTACTAAAAATGATTGATCCTTTATGTATGCGTCTGTTCATCCTTCATTACTCAAGCATGGAAATGTTGAGGCTTTGTGAATAAACTCACAATGCATATTTTCATCTTAATCAGTACACCACGATTATTCCATTCTCTCTGTGCGGTTATACGTATGACAATTATAAATGTTTTACAAATTTTTTGATGCATTTTGTGGTCTGGCTAGTCCCACCATTTTTCTGTGTGAAATGCCAGCCAATATGGCTGAAAACACATCTGTTAGTATGGTCCATAGATCAAATAACTGTGACTGCAAGTGTTCCTTGTTTAGTTTAGTGGCATTTAATATGGTTCCAGCTGAAACTGAATCGCTCAGACCCAGGTTTGAGCATGCCGATCACCTCTGCGGGTTCAGAGGCACTCTGTGGAATGTTTGATGTCACTTCTTGGGCTGACGATGACGCTCCAGGTTCCGGAGACATGTGGCTTGGCGCCGTTTGAGATGGCGTGAGATTTGGACGTTGAAAACGCGTGATTGTCGCCAGCTTTGTAACGCCTCAAAGAAACAGGGATTCTCTTGTAGCCCCGGCAAAGGCGGGGATTTGTGCAGAATTTACATATCAGTACGGCGGATTAGTCAGTATGTGACCGAGGACATGATCACCACTCCACCGAGAAGAAAGGAAAGTCAGTGCTTATCCGCTCGTCAGGGGTAGAAGGGCACACCCAAAGGGCACAGCAGTTTAATCATTAAAAGAGGTGGAGAGGCACAGCGGTGCTAGTAATGTGGCATTGAACGACAGCATAATGAAGTCAGATACCAATTACCCAGATACCTTTGACTGTGCTGACAGTGTGGGTCCTGCGCTTGCCAATTATTATTTTTCCTTTTACAGTCCGCCGCGTTTCAACTGCAGGTTTCCTCCCCGCTATCCCCACGTGAGTTTTTCCTTCCCGCCCCTCCCCTGGAAACGAAGCGCAGACAACCGTATGATAAAGTCTAGACGCATCATTTAATCTTTTTTTTTTTTTTTTTTTTTTTTGAAAAAGACTAGCCAAGTAATGCACTTGTGGTTGCCACGGTATCAGACGGCGGACTCAGTCACTCTGAATCTGGGGTTGAATCATTTGTCTTTTTGTCCTGAGAGCTCTCTGCGATTGTAATTAATCCTGTGAGCGCGCAGGAGCAGCTAAGGAAAAATGGGATGGGGGATTTCGGGATGGGGGTTGGGGGGGTTGGAAAAGCAGAACCCCGCGGAGCAGAGAGGAGGGGGATGGGCCTCGTTAGAGAGGTGCAGCTGGTGCCTTCTGGAGTGCGGGACACACTGGTGGAGAAGCAGCTTTGTAATCGCATGTTTGGAGAAAGTGTGTTAGCCCCACAGGGACACCCCGCTGCCTCCAAGCTCCTCTCAGTGGGGTACCAATATCAGCGAGGTGAAAGATGGTCACATCCTAACCCATTTTCTGCGATGGTAAAGGGGAGGGTAGTAGTAGTAGTACAGTACTGTTCAGAAGCAGTTGTTGCATGTCAGCATGTTTTTTTTTCCTCGTGCCTTTTTTGTGCAAGGCAGCACCATATGCACGGTTCCCACTCTATACCCTCCATCCCCTGTGTCGTCCTCCTCTTGTCTGTTCTTCTTCTCTTTGAAGGGAACAGGCGTGCACGCAACACAAGCCACCGCGAGCACCGTCACTGTGTTTTCGCTCTGAATTATTTATCGCCATGTGTTCAGTCATCTTTAAAAAATGGAGTCTGGATTGCCGGCGACGTTGCCGCGCCGCGGCTCTCCGAGGGTTAACAGCCCAGTCACGTTGAGCGCGTCGAGGTGTGTTAGGCTGTATCCTAACTAAGCAGCCATGCGTTGCCTGAAAACGCTCTCCACCTTCGTGAATGGGCTCGCTGCTTCCTCTCTCCCGCTCTGCCTGGGAAATCTCTCATTGGCTTCTTTCGCCTTCCTCTGAAGCTCTCCCTTTCTCTCTCTCTCTCTCCCTCCCTCTGTCTCACGCTTTCCCTCTCCCTCTCCCTCTCTCTCTCTCCCTGTCGCTCTCTCTTCTCTTTTTTTACTTGTGTCATGTGTGCATCAAGATATGAAGTGGGGATTTGCGAGAGCCAGCCTCTGAGAGCAGTCTGTGGTGCGTCGCTTCCCTGATAGAGGCTCCGAGGTCCAGCATCCTGCGCTCCGGTGATCGAGGAGGAGGAGGAGGTGTAGAGGAGGAGAGACCGCGGACCACGGGGGCTTTGTCGCGCGATCGTTCTTTCAGCCGCAGAGAGCGGGAGACACCATGGCCATCCAGCTCATGCCTGACTCGGCCGTCTGCCTTCTCATGGTGAGTCCCGCGGCTTTTCTCTCCCCTCCGCAGCCCACCATACCTGGATCTGCCGCTCCCACCCGCTCGCATGCTGCTCCGGCCCCCGTCACCTGTCAAAGTCCTAATCTACGTGCACTGCCTGTTAGAGGTGATCGGGAGAAACCATAATCTCCAGCCATTTGACTCCTGATGCGCATCCTTGACTTTAATCTGCTAAGTAACTTTCTGCTTTTCAATTCCTCCTTCAATTCCTAGCAGTAATCGGGGGGAGGGTATTTCAGCAGGCTTAATGTAGGTGATTTCAGGAGCTATGCATTTATAAGCAGTTTAGTAGCTTCTTAAATCTGGCTCCAGTTTTTTTTTTGTTCCTGAAAGATTTATTACAAACAGATTACAGGATTGTGAATGGCGTTAAAGCTTGCTTATCAAGCAGGGAGAGGCGCTTGGATGGTGAAGTTAAGCCGGGATTGCAGCAGTCACAGCGGTGTTTTACATGCACGGCCACGTCGTTTTGAAAAAAACGGTTCAAATGAGCACATCGGCAACGAGAACTGAAAGACGGGAACCTGGGAACCCTTTATTTCCCTGCTGGTTTGGAGGATTCGCACATCGATCGCCGTTTCGCTGCGGGATCTTTTCTGCTCAGAGAGCCAAAACCAGTGTGTGTGCTTTTTGCATGGGGGGGCGAGAGCGTTTTGTTTCTGGGGGCTGTGTTTGCACTTTGATGTGCTTTGCGGGAGAGCCCCGGTCCCATTTGACCTCAGTAGCCAGGGCTTGTTAGGGCAGAGTGTGGCATCTGCAGAGCTTTCTGTCTTCTGTCCCGAGGAGAATTCTGCATTGCTGCTCTACCTGTGCCTCACACCTGTCAGGGAAGCCTGTTGCCATGGTGACAGAGCCTCTCCCCCCGCTGGGGTGGAAGCAGGCGGGGTCCACCAGACCTCTCCCCGTTGTCTTTAACCAGGGTCCTCATGGGGAGGGGATAATGAGACAGACATGTATCAGAAACTTGCATGGTATTGCTTTGAAAGGAGGAACGCTCCACAGCCTCACTCAGAAATCTCCCTCGCGGTCATTGTAGTATCAGTGTGGATGGAAGCTTGTCCAGGGAGGGGAGCAGAAACTCTCATAGGCAGCTCTCAGACTAACTCGCATGGAAACCGCCTCCCAGCCACTGATCCCCTTAACAGACTTTAATAGGTGGTGCGTGGTATGGGTCCCCTGCTAATGACACGGACATCTCTGTGTTGCATCAGTCAAAACTGCTTAAAGTTCTCTCATCTTTTCAATTTCTATTGAATTTGTGCTCTGTGGATTAGCAAAAATCTGTGTGAAGTAATAAAAAAACCTGAGTTTGTATTGCAATGCTGTTTCTTTACCCTGCGTTATCTAGAATGTGAAAAATAAGTACCTAGCTTGAGTTTTCCATTTTGAAGGATTGCCATGTGCTCTTGTGCTATCATATCTTGAGACACCCATGTCACATCACCATGTGTTCAGAATTATTTTTTCACAGAAGTCATCGCTTTTTAACACACTTGATTTACTCACCAACTCGCATTCTGCTTATCCTGTTAAGACTGTGAACATAACTAAAATATTCATTTGAATTTATCCACCATTGGCATGGCGATGAATATTTATGATTTTATTCTGCTGTGCTCATAAATATTTCATAGAGCTCACATGTTTATGAACTTGAACATTAATTATGCTGATTTCTACTTGTTGGAAATGCCACTAATACCTCCAATATTAGGGCAACAGTGTTATAACTCATGCTACCAGTAATAATGACGGTAATCCATGACACAAAGCGTGTAGCTGTAGGTCATATGCAATCAGACCACACCCTGTCTACCAAACATAGACATGCAAACCTGTTTTCCACCGCAAAAATAAAATGCCTTTTTATCTTCTCTTCATCCCTCATGTGAATAACAGCATCTGTTGATTAATTTGTGCCAAGTTCGCAGACAACTGTGGCAGGCGTAATATTCATTAGTCATTTTCGTAATCAGCGAAGGCTTGAACCAACAGAAGGGTCCATTCTATTTAGCTTTGTATGCCACTGGGATATCTCTCAATAAACATTTAATATTTTGGTTGGAGAGCATGTCGTATAAAGCCTGTTGGTACTAATTCAGCTTTAATTTTAGTGACCTGGTCATCTTGGTCATCCATTATGTTGACTGAGAGCAGTCACTCTCCAAATCTGAAGTTGGTAGCCTTTGTACATAATTTGAAATCTAATATTACAATATTGATTGAATTTTTAGGACTAGCCAACTAGCTTATCAAAAAGAGTACCACTGGACATCCATCTAATATGAATTCTCATAATTATTTCTACTGTTGGTTGTTACGAGACGTAGTTATAGTGTACCTTTCTCACGAGAGTGAAGCTTTAGTTTTTTCATCAGTCTGAAAATGTGAAGTCTGTGTTATAATTTTGACGCAGGTTTCATGCATTTCCTCTTGATTTATATTTCCACTGTTTTAATCTTGCCTACATACACCTAGTGTGAATGTGTTTCTTGTTTGTGAGTTTTTTTCTGTCTGGCACTGATCTGTAACACTACATCAGATTTCTTTCAGGGTCAGGGGGTAGATGTGTCAGGATCGAGGCACAAGCTGTGTCCTGGTTCTGGAAACCAGATTAAGTCCGAGGACGTGGAGTGGAGTAAAATGCTACCCTTACCACTCTGAAGTCTGAGTGGAAAATATGATGATTAAAAAATTGTATTGTAGGACACAACTTCCTTCATTTGGCTATGTGATGTCATTCAGTAAGGAAACCCTAAGACATGCCAAGAGCAAGCCATAGCTGGTCAGGATCCACAGTGTGTCATCCATAACTGGAGAACTGTTGCTGTAAATTTCTTTAGACATTTTCCTAGCTGTATATTTCGGTTTTCTCCGTGTTGAAATTCCCAGTTTGTATATGATGACATACAGACAGGTCGTGGTGCAGAGGGAGTCCTCCAACCCACCTCTTCTTCCTACCCCGAGCCCAGCAGGGCAAGCTCATGACACAAGAACCCACTGGGTAAGATCCTGCTGGGCCGCCTGTCCACCTGCCAAATTAGTCGCCATAGTTACTGGAACATCCTGCCCTGCCTTCCCATCAGGCCCTGCAGCGCCACAGAAGCAGGCTCGTATTGACACAATATAATTATCCTGGTTGGAAATTATTTCCTTTTTTCCTCAATAGGGCTAAAGGCTAAAAAATAAATCCTCCAGCACTCCAGCTCGCTTCAGGGTAGAGATAACAACATGTTTATTTTCAGTGGATGCGATGGCCCTTAGCAATAATACAGGGGAACTGAGAATCATTAAGTGGATGGAACAAATTGAAAACAATTAAGTGGTTTGTTCCCAGTAAATTTTATTAAAATACCACTCTGAATATTAAACTTAAAATGTGAAACTTGATTAGCAACCCATTTGTCCCTTGTCCTTTGTTTCATATTTCAGCTCAGGGTCAGTATGTATACTTCTGTGGGTACATTTAGATTGCTTTCTAACTCCAGAACTGGGTCTATGCTATTTCAGTCAGATTTTTTGTCTCTTTTTTTAACCGTCTAAAAGGCAGTGTTTTAAAATGTAGGATTGATTGCATGTTCTCATATCTGCCGCGGAAGGTCACAGAGTTGTATGTTGTCATCCGATCTGTAATGAGATGGTATCATGGGATGAGCTCATAAGATTCTACCTTTAGACAGCCTGTGCTAAGCGGAGATGTCCGATGCCTATCAGGATACAGCAGCAACCCAGGCTCCCATATCAACAATAATCTCTTTCCAATTTCTTAACTTAGAGGTGCGCGAAAGGGAGGGAAAGTGGTTCGACACACCATGCATTCACAATAGGCTTGTAAAGGCCACTGATTTGATCTGAGCTTAGTAAATCCAACCAATCACTTTCCCTGGGTTTTAATTTTCTAATTCGTTCTGACTTTATCTCCTGCAGAAAAGTTAAAACTACAGTCAAGCTCCATATTCATATCCATATTAATCATATTGTGAACTAGTAATGGTTAGTGAAAAGACTAGTGAGAAGAAAAAGTGCCCTCAACCATCCTTTAAATGCAGCAGCACTCTTGTGGATTTCACTGTTTGGAGGATACCGTACGGATGCATTGTTTGAAAATGTCCTTTTTGCCCTTGAAATGCATTCTCTAAAGTGATTTGCCCACAAACACAATGGGGAAACAGTGGTTGCATCAGCCATGCTGGGAATGCTGGGAATGTCAGACGTGATAGTAACTGAACTGTGCTTTGGGTACGGCCTGCCAGTGTTTGCTGTGACATTTTGTTGTGACATTGAACACTGAGGACTAAGCGGATGATTATAACCCGATGGAAGATTGCCACACTGCCTCAGCCAACACTGAAATTTTTCACAGAGAGGAGGACATAAATGTGTGTGTGTGTGTGTGTGTGTGTGTATACAGACATGTTGGCTGATGTAGTATGTGTGCGACACATAAAGACAAAGAGGGAGAATTACCTTTTTTGTCTTGATGGGAGATGGGCTCTATAATGGGAGGAATTACCATGTGCCCTCAGTAACTGACTTATAGGAGCAAAAAGATTGACCTCTGTAGACAAACACTGATATTTGTCCAAATCAGTGAGTCACTGAAAACCCCTGATCGCTCCACCTACTCATGGGATTGCAGTGCAGTGCAGGATTGCAGTGATGTGTGACGAGTGATTTATATTCCGCTCTTTCAGCACTTTGCTGCGATATGTGCAATGCTAATTGAATTTAAAGAGTTTGGTCTTTACCACAACACGTTACGAGGACGAGTGTGACACAGGCTGCAAAATATGGGGTGTTTTCCATGCTGGATGCAAGTTGGCATTCACTTGAAGGCCTGCCACAGCCTTGCAAATTTCTCCATTCCATTGCAGTGAGTCTTTTATAAGTGACTCTTCTTTGGTTTGCATAGAGCTGCCTATTTTGGATGATAATGATGATGATGTCATCCCCAGCCCCATCATGCCGAGCTGCAATCAATCCATCGCCATGACGATATGCCACTAATTGAGGCTGTGTGGCTGTCTGCCTTGATTACCGCTCTTTATTCAGTTATCTGGTGGGTAGGGACTCACAGAGCAGAGTAAGGAGTCCTTTTTGTTGTCAGTTACAATGTTCACAAACAGTGCAGCCTTGTCATGTGTAACATTGTTACAGTCTTGTTTAGGAGAAAGTAAATCTGGTTTTTGTCTCCATTGACAGTGATATCCAGATGAGGAGCCATTGCTTTCTTGTGAATAATTATATATGTATTGGTCTTTGTTTTACCCCACTTTGTCAATGTATTCACCTGTAAATCTGGCACTCACCCATCTATGTCCTTAAGCTGTGGTGTGTGTTCTCCTGCTGGTTGCATTGACGCTTTGCCCTGCTGTGACTTGCCCTAAAGCCTCTTCCCCATAAACAGTAGGAAGATGTCACTAGTGGTGGAGAGTCTGTGTTCCTTTGTGTGTGCATAGCTCATTCTAGACAGCCCCAGACATTGTGACTGTTCCCTGGGTGGGGGGTGGAGGCAGCGAGACCGGTCCCTGTGGGACAGCTCTCTGATATTACCCGCGTGACCTTGTGCCTTGGAGTTCTTGATTACAGTGCCACTCCTGAGCGGCGATACTGATCTGAGAACAGCCAGCAGCATCCAAGATTTGATTCATTACTGTGGGCCCTGACCCTCTGTATATTTATATGCCACAGGCTGCTACAGCTTGACCCCTTCTGTCAGCGGCAATAATCATCACAGCACTGCATACGGAGACACCTTTACCACCCTCTAACCTCTTGTCTTTTTTGACAAGGGCTGCTAACCTGAGGAGGAAAGGCAATGGTCCCGTATGTGTAAAATTACATGGGATCCAGCCATCAGTCATTGCTTATTGTAACTTTAAAGTGAGGGTTGCGACAAAATAACTCCCCTCATCTGACCTCTAATGGTTGTCAGAACAGAATAACTGAGACAGAAAAAGATACTGGTTTTATCCATTGATGATGAGTATGTAAATGAGCCAAGAGCCAAGTCTGAGTGATGAGCAGAGCCGACCTCACAGTGCTGTAGTGCCAAGACTTATGATTATTGTTTGCCTTATTGGTAATCCTCTTCATGAGGAGTTCAGATCAGTGATTACCTCAAGAGTCTACAATCAGTAACACTCGAGGCATATTGATCTGTGCCAGATAATCAACTGATTTTTACCCTGCCCCCCACTTTAGGCCAGATGTTACCAGGTTTTAAATTAATAGTAAAACCGTGGCAGTGTCCTTTTATGTGTCACTCAAATGTACATCGGTAACAGGGGCGGTTTTGTCGGTGTAATGTCTTTGATGCCTTAACAAAGCAGCCCGAAAATCTCCCAGGAGCACAGTTTTACCGTATGCGTCCCTGAATGGTGGTTTCCGTCGGGAATGAGCCCCAGTTTAGAGCACTGCAGTTGCACACTTAAGCAGAGTACTCCACCCGTATCCAGAGAGCAGGATGTGTGAGGTGTAAGCTGTGTAGGCCGAATTGGTAATAAGGGCGCATACTGAGTAAGTAAATAACATCATGATCTGCCCTCGCAGCATGTCCTGTCTGCCTGCGGGGAGGCTGCTGGCTGGAGTGCTGACACTTCCTCTTAGCTCTGCAGGGTAGCAGTGCCGGGGTCTCTCTGTGGAGCTGCTTTATAAAGCAGCTTTACCTCTCCCTCTCTCTTCCTCTCTCTCTCTTCCTCTCTCTCTCTGTCTTCCTCTCTCTTTCTCTCTCTCTCTGTCTCTCTGTCTCTTTGTGTGTCTGAGAAGTATACAATGTTGTAATGAGGGTTTCGCTCCACTGGGTCTACGTTTCACATTTAAATCAAATAGACACCTGCTTTCATGCATGCAGTCCTTGCACTTTAATACTCACTTTATTACTACACAAAGCATGGCAGACAGTACAATTCAGTTTTTGCTTTGTTTAAATTATCAATCTGTGTATATTATTTGAATGCACTGTACACCTAAGCACTTCTTGTCAGATGCACCGCAGTGTGCTGTGTGTCAGCATAATTTCATAAACTGATACACGCTGATTAAAGTTTTTTCTCAGCGGTGAATATTTTACAACGTAGTATTTATATGGGAGGAGATGCATATCTACCGCACTGACACGGTTGAATGAAAACGCCAATATCAATATCTCTGCTCTGCAGCTGATTCTTTATGCCAGCCCACCGTGGGCCTCTGCAGTGAGTATACCACTGGAGGTAATGAGTAGGACCGATGAATAGGCCGGCTGTTTGTCTACGCTTTATTTATATAGAGTATGGATTTTCTCTCCTATTGCTGCATTATAGTCTGTGCAGCCTGCAGTTCTTCCCTGTCTGAGCAGCAGAGCAGGAAACAGACCTCTCGCATTTCTGCTTCTCTGAGGTTTTGCTTCCACTGCGTGAATACTAATTATAGCAGTTTCTCCAAGTGTAATTATACAGCAGCAGTGACCTCCAAAATTAGATGGACTGATTGGCGTGGTGCAGTGATATGAAGGAGGTCCAGACTCACCACTTTACACTTTGACTCCTCTTGTCTGTGTTTTCATCATGAATCCTATTTTGTATCATATTTGTAAGAAGTGATTCCAATAACAATGCATAGTTATTAATAATACATAGTGATTTGTATCCAGTTATCCGGGTCTGCTGTTGGGGTTCAGATATAGTGTGTTACATTTCAGATAAAGTGCCTTGGTCAAGGGTGCTAACAGGATTCAGACCAGCAACCGTTATATAGTAGGTGACAACCCTGAACCATTATGTCACACTGATGCCCAGAAGTGATATTGCGGACCAGTGAATGTATATGGACCCATAAATTCTGGTCAGTCTGTTCATAACTCGAGTATCAAAGCTGTTTGCCTCTCTAACTTACTTAGATGGAAAGGCTTGCAGGGAAATCCCATTATTCCACCTGGATTTGAGAGTTCTGTATCTGTAATAGTATAGCTGTGCGTGCTACGACACTTGGCACGCGGCGATAGCGAGCAGCAGAGCTGCGGAATTTTAACAAGCACCCTTCAGGCACGCGGAAACTAGGTTACGTACAGCTGTAGCGGATACGCATCCCCCGCTGCTCCGGGGCTCCTGGAGAATCCTGCAGGGCCGCCGACTCTCACAGATGTCAGAGGGATGCTTTGGCGGGGGCGCCGTCTTGCGTGGCGGCGCACGTTTTAATACTAAGCCGCTTACCTCAACCGCCGCAGCTTTCAGAAGCGGAGAGGAACACAAACAAACAGCGGAGCAGAAACCCCCCTCTCGGTTCTGCTGGTGCGATGGCGTCAGATCATGAGGTTGTAAGCACTTTACCCATGGAATGTGGCACTGAACTTTTCACGCTGCTCTAAGTTTAAGGTCACCGGCACAACGGCTCTGGGAGAGAAGCTGCTCCTGTATTACGGTGTCAAATAAAGCGGCGTGTTGCACGCCACCGCATTTGCAACGCCATAGATGCAATCTTTACTAGACTGTGGCACACGTGAGTGCCCTCATCTCTAAAATCCGAGCACACGCGCATCAGATACGAGCGGATTCTCGCATGACAGTGCACTGTCATGTGCACGTGTTGGATTTTTATCAGAAAGGCTTTTGCATTTGCATGTTAATTTATACAGGGCTTGGACCCGGGCGCTGTGGAGGAGGGCTTTGTGTGGTTCACGGTTGACTGGCGTCACGGTCCAAGGTTATCAATTGAGGAGACAGGAGGGGTGGGGGGAACAGCGGAGATGAGGAGGCTAATTTTGAAAAAACACACACACAAAGAGGAGTCGGATGACACGCCCGCGCGCGTGGTGGCAGCCGGCGGGGATCGTTGCATCAGTCATGCCGTTCCCCTGCGCCATGCTACTTTTTAAATCAGTCTCGCAGCATTAGAAAACCAGGCAGAATAGCGCCTTTACCCAGCCACTGCCACTTCCACAGGGGCGAGTCTACTGCAGGTGATGGCTGACAGGAAGTGCCCTCCAGACTGCACTGAAGTGAATGTGAGCTGAATCCTGAGCGCAGTGCATGCTGGGAGCATACCTGGATGCGCAGTGAGGCTAAACCACACTGTGTGTGTGTGTGTGTGTGTGTGTGTGTGTGTGTGTGTGTGTGTGTGTGTGTGTGTGTGTGTGTGTGGAGAGGGGGAGGGGGCAGCGCTGTGTGTCTTCTGGCAAACAATGGGAGCTGGCTTTGTGTTAGAGGCAATCTGGTTGCTTCCATTGTGCCCAGGAAAAAAACCGTTTCAACCCATTAAATCATCACCTTGCTTTGGAGTTTTTGTCAAACTTGAAGCTCTACAGAAAACCTCTTCAATTTCTGCTTGGAGCAGTGAAAGCCCTTGCGGGCAAAAAGAATTTTTCTTGTGCGGTTAGGTGCAGGTCATTTGGTATATAATTTCAACATCACTCTGGTAGGCTTACAAGCTCTGATTTCAACATGAGTAAAATGTGGGGAGATTGAAGATTATCTGATCTTTTCCGTACCCCTTCCACCTACACATGCCCACAGGCATTCACACAATGCAGCTCTCAGGGGAAGTGGTGTTTTACTTCTCTTAATATTTTTAGGTTATATGTCCAGTGTTGGGGGGAAAAAAAAACAATACGATTCCTCCCTGAGATTGTTTTGCCACTGACTGAACCACTATGACTGTATAACGTAAACAACCAATGATGTCTGGTGCTTATGCAAAAGGACATGTGAACACAGCTGCAAGTTATTCATTTCCCGCATGCAGAAAACCTGATGTCATTTTTGCTTTTTATTCAGCAGAAATTAGGGTGGACAAATGATATCACACAGAAATAAGATACCAGTTGTTTACCTCATGAAAAGCGCAAAGTTGGACATACAGCACCAAGCACCTGAGTGAATTAGAAAGTAGAATTAGTTTTTTGCCAGACCAATCTCTCCCTTGGATTCATTTGAGATGCCTACTGACTTTTTTCCAGGAAAATTAAAATCAATAGAGCACTGCGGTTCATAGAACCAATCGAGTTGCACTTGGTACAAAACAATAAAATGTGCCTGAAAATATCGAGCCCCATCAGTCATACTTTTTTTGTTTTCATTGGGGCGCCAATCTGACTCTTCTCACAGTACTGCCTTGGATATTTTGAACATTTTTTAAGATTAGGTTTCAGGGTAAAGCATTACTGCTGTTGCCTGCTCCGGATCTTTTGTGGGGCACACGGGAGTGGCATTGTGTCCAATCAGAATCGGGGGCGGCCAACGATGCCAGCGCACCTATTTGTGGGCCATCTGCCTCAGAGACGCAGCAGATGTCTGAGGTGGTGGATGTTGCTCTGTCGCTTGCTCTCTGCAGTGATCTAACAGCATGTATGTGTGTACAGTAGACGGCGGAAAGGCCCAAGTGGGAATTTGTCTGCCTCCCATATGGTGCTTGTTAAACGAGAGCGCAGATCTTTTGTTATCGTGATGAGCTATACAGTGAGAGAAAGCCCGTTGTCAGATGAGCATCTATATGAACTGACTTTATTAGCTGTTGTCTTATAGTGCCTCATTAGGTCAAAAAAGGCAAAATATATAAATTTATTTGCTTGCTTGGCAGACTCCTGCTTGTATTATATACATTACAGTTGCATATTTAACAGAAGAAAGTCAGTGGTGTTGTGGTGGTGCCATACCCAGGAATTGACCTTGAAACCTTCTTATTACGGTCATAGGTCCTTAACCAGTTCACCATACTGTTATCCTGAACATGGACATCTGACAGGGTTTTCTGCAGATATTTTCTTATATATTATACCATATATTATAAAATGTGTGTTATGTGCTGTATGCGGTCCTTTATGTGGCCATGACTTTCTGGGCTGTATTCTGCTGTTTAATTGTGCAGATATGGATTGCTAGCCGCTCTCCCTGGCTCAGATATTGATGTGCATTTCTTATTCTCAGTCTATCTCAGCAGGGGCTCTTACTCTGAATGTGATGGAAATGGGCCTCCTGTCAATCAGGATTACCCTCATTTCATGCACTTGTAATTAACTGTTATTGTGTGTCACTTTTTAACACAGGTCTCTGAACTGAGGTCAGTTAAGTGTTATTCTTGGCACAATTAGATGGCAGTGTTTTTTGACCCTTAACGAGCTTGTTGTGAGTAATTAAAATGCTCTGGAATGAGCAGTCACGCCTTTTATCCAATGTTGTGAGACATCCTTTGAAAAAGAAGTAGAAAGAAGACAGAATAATGTTAAGGTAGTTCAAAAAACGAAGTGCAGCAAACAGCAAATGACTTGGAATGTTTTCAGTCAAGAAAGCAAACAAACTGGATCCTAATTTCCTGTTGGCAATGTAGGAAAGACAAAAAAGACATGTGTTGTGGATGTCGGCGTACATAACCAAACCGCCTACGGGTTAAATCAGAGCTTCTTCTGAGGGTTTTGTTTGTGAGGAAAAAATGTCTTCTCAGAGTTGTGAGAAATTTGAGCATTTGTCACACGTCACACATTCTCTTTCTCTCTTCTCTTTCTCCCCTTCTCCTCCTCCTCCTCCTCCTCTCTCTTGCTTTCTCCAGCAACAATTAAAAACATGGTGTTTATGTACCCAAATCAGTCATCCTTCAGGCATTTAAATACAGCAAAGGCAGCTCTTTTAGTCTCGGACTGGATGCCCTGGAGAACACTGTGTCTTGGTGGTGGATTATCAGGTTACTGAGACACCTGAGCCCCTCCTGTCTGATGTACTTCTTGGTGATGGAGGCAAAACTGCCCTGGATTGAAGATTCAGGAGCTTCACCACACATTTGTATAAGTGGCACAAGTCAGAGAGAGGTGGCGTCAGCAGCAGGTCCTCTGCATTTCAGAGTATCCGCAGGCAGACACCAAATAAACCAGAAATTTACAGGCATCATCATTCACAGATTATTACAGCATACTTACTACATTAAATGAGAGATTAAATTACTACATTGTGCTTGCAGTTGTATCGAGACTTTACATATCATCTGTTTATGAATGGATATTTACAACATCAGTTAGGGGTTAGGTTAGGTTAAATCAGATTCCCCCTATTTTTAGTAATCCTAACCACTACACTGCACCACCTGCTCTGGATTATCCCACCACCCAACAAAATCGATTACTTATTTGATGAGATGCACTTGCTGGGAGTCACGCAGGTAAGATCAAGGAGCACTTCTTCAGAGCCAGACAATTTTCCAGCTACAAGTTTTTGCACTTAAAAAGCACCTAGGGCAATACATTTCAGTTATCGTTTGAGATGTTTTTAAAAGCAAACTTCAGGGTATGTTTGTAGATGGGCACACCAAGCACATATGTCAGTGGCCCTTAAAAGCTCATTTAATGATGCTTCATATGTCTGGAAATCATTTTTATTTTCTTGCCAAACTCTGGTGAGAAAACACTATATTAGAAGTTGCACAAAACTCCAAGGCCCGCAGAGGAAGAATTGTTCATTCTGGGCATTTTAGTGAAAATATTTGGAAATGTCTAAATCATAAAATGTCTGCTTTCTTCCTCTCCCAGAAGTGAACAATAAATGTTCTTTACTGACAGATGAGAGCTTCCCAACAGTCTCCATAGTAACAAGGCTTTTTATCTAGTGCCTTATGTAACCCTGTTTGAAAACCAACATCAGAAGCCGGGGAAATTCATTAGAACGAAATCCTCGTATTTACATTTAATTCCTGTGTTTTGACAGTCTAGTGGAACAGAGGGATCAGAGGCTGATTTTCAGTCGGAGCGCGGAGCTGCCTGTCCGTCACTCTCCCTCGCCCAGCCTCCGCGGCTTTATTGAAAGGCGAAGTGAGGCGGGTTGTAAATCAGATCACCTTCCCCCGGATAGTAAAGATCTGGGTTATGGGACGCATAAAGCAGCGTCCGGTGTGAGGAGGGGAGCTGTAATTCAGACGGGCTGTCCCCGCCGCCCGGCCCCGCTGTGTCGTCAGCCTGGGCCTGTCACTCCCCTGCGCCGCTCGGTGACAGCGGCTCGCCGCGGGGCTGACACACGGCTGACGATCCGCGTCTGGGGGGTCCGGGGTCAGCGGGGCCAGTGGTGGAGGCGTCTGTCTGAATCTTCACCTCCGGACCTGGGATGGGGGGTTGGGGCGTAGCAGGTATACTGTCATTTTAACCCCCTCCCAAATGCGGCCCGCATCACTGGCATTGACACATGCACACGACGGCGTCTTTCTATTGTGAAGAACCCAGAGGCCTCAGATTCCAGACCCTCTGTGAGAATCTGCTGGTGACCTCCTTTTGGTTCCTGTAGCGACAGTGGCCACGCCTTTTTTGCCACTCCCCACCCCCCACCTCCACTCCAAACCACTCCGAGCGAACAGAGGATCGCGCAGGAGCTGATTTAAACAAACGACCTGTGCGTCGAGTGCCCGTCCATGCATTCATCAAATCGAGCCATTTAAATGGAGTGCAGCTATTAAACGATCTGCTGAATCACACTTTAGCTGGTGGGTCTTCTCACACGCCAGTGGTTTTGCTGAAGCACAGACTTTCAGACAAAGCAGCCAATTCAAGTATATTAGAAAGGGTGTTCTTGTAAAATTGCGCATATAATGGCCACAACAGTTATTCATTGTGTGAATGATGTTGTGTTCATGTTGTTGCGTGTTATTTTGGGCTGTGAAAGAACCTGTGCATATTTTAGAGAGAGCTTCAAATGCTGTCGGATTCTACTTAACAGCAAATTGATAACAAATTGAAATTATCAATTTGCCTTTGACCTACAGCTCTGGGCTGCCTTGCCAGTAGTCTTATTTTATGACCTGATCTCCGCCTTCACCATTATCATTTCAAATCTAATGAAACAAATAAGAAAAAATAAAAATTAAATTTTGTATGGGTGTTGTGAACCTGCATAGTATTCATAAGATCATTAAAAACTGTCCTTCCCCATTGCTGTGTCACAGCTCCTGATACAGATCTGTGAAAGGGGGTCGGTTTTTGTGAGGTATGAAAAATGGCAGCCGCCTCTAGAGGGAGACACAAAGGCTACATTTCAGTCAATTCTTCCTTCAGCAGCAAAGAAACGTTTCCTCCAGCTCATTCCCATTCCAGGCCCGTGGTCCCGTCTGTCTCTGTCAGCTTCATTTTCCCGTAATGAACAGAACCAAGACAAAACAGCCCTAATGGCTTTAAACAATCTCATCTCCAGCCAGATGAATACCAGGCCCGTGTTTACATGTAATTTACCCCCCCGGCTCAATGCATCTCCTTCAAATTTTGCTTCAACAGCACAGGCTGTGCTGTCATGGCGAGACGCAAGGCGCGAGCGCTCTTCCCCATTTGGATGATGCTCGGATTGCTGCACTCCAGGGGTCCCCCTTGGTGGATTTTAATGAATGTTCAGCCGTACCAGCTGCCTCTCCCCCAAATAATGTTCAGCAGCTGTTAGCGATTTGTCTGTTTGGTCCCCCTCTTCTCTAAATGGAATATGTGGGGGTACCATTCTGTGCTGCCACAAACAGGCCCGACAGAGGTCGCGCACAGCCCCAGAATGACAGTCCCCCGCCAGTGCAAATTGGGAGGAAATGGCGAAAATCTGATATGATCAAGATTCCCCATCCCTGCCTGTGGAAGCCTTATGTTCCAGGCTGTGCAGGAGCAGGCTATAAATTTGACATTAAAGATGTGCTTTTTTTGCCATTGTTTTGTTCTGTGGTGCCCAAAGTCATCACAGATGACTCTTCATTGATATGAAAAGGTCAAGGGTCATTGAGACAAACAGAACTGTTTTCCTTGATATATGTTTAAAGGTCGTTTCCACAGTAAAAAATCCAGTAATTTTTTTTTCTTTCTAAATGTCATTGTTGCGGAAGGGAAAAGGCAATGTGTATGATGTGGTCTTTCCTTGTAATATGGGAGAGACAGCCATTTACTCATGTATTATATTAACAGGCAGTAGCGTAATCTGACAGCAGTCTCGATTATATAGATAATAGACACAAAGGCAATTGGTTATATGCACTCTAATGCACTTGGGGGTGCAAAACCCCCTTCTACATACTATGCACTATTACTTTACATATGAAATGAGAGAAAGGCTTCAGACAATGCAATGCCAGTCACGTCAGATTTTATTTAAAAGTCTTTTCCTGGCTGTGAAATATATTGAGAGTATACAAAAAGAGTTCATAGTAATTGGGTATGAAATATGGCAGAATTATAGGTGCTGATTATAAAACATTGCCCCCAGATTATGAGCAACAAATCTTATAAAATGGCAAGAGAATTGCTTCATAAAAATGATGTATTTGTGTGCTGGGCAAATGGTGTGGTTTTTCATAAAGGGGTCAGGATTGACAGGTTATTTTATTGAGGGGGATTATTGCACATTTTTTTCCCCACAAACTCCATATTTTCCTCTTTATGGTTCCTGGTTTTCTTTATTCACCCCATATGTTTTTATTTTAGTCTGTTTGTCGACAAATGATCATGGATCCAGCTTTTCATGGTGAAAAAATTAGATTGGGTAGTATACAAATTATATATGGTTTTCACTCCCCTCAGACACAGTAAAATACACTGTCTCTGTGTTTCCTGTTCAAACCAAATGGTTTTTTTCTTTTAGTCAGGATCAGTAATTAAAGGGCGTTTGTTGATTTTTCCATTATCTATCTTGTACTTCTGGTAAATGAGCTGTTTTCATTCACGACGACAGCGGCTTACATCACTACGGTGCCAAACATAATTATTTTATGTTCCTTTTTATGAATCTGAGACGCGTTTGTATTATTTTAGCACTTAATAAAAGTAACAGCATTCTAGGAAATCGATGTTTTCTACGGTACATTGAGCCAGGAGGAGCTGATGAATGACACATGGCTGTAAATTCGAGTGCACCGCGAGAGCGACCGAACCCCGCTCTTATAACGGCGGCGGAATTAATTATGTTCAGCAGCCTCCGGCAGTAATGAATATGAGATGGAGGTGGACTTAGGCCGCTGGAATGAAATGTAATGTTTATTACTTCTGCGAATAGTGCGCGTCACGTAACGGTCAATAAAAAAGATGCTTTTTGCAGAAGGAACGGCCCGCAGATCAGATTGGCTGGAGACGCGAACTCATCCTTTCCCGCCCTCGCTAATACCCATCTCAACGCGACCGCCACCGGCTGTTTTGGATATCGCTCGTTTCTGTCCCAAATTGTCATAACCGCACACAGCATGAAATAAACACAGACACTCCGGAGGAAAAAAAACATACACAGCAGCCAGCTGGAGAAAAATGGCCCAATTTCTGTAATTCCTATCATAGATGGTTTAATTTTCTCAGTGTAAATAGACTCGGGCGTAGTTCAATTACCGCCATGTTGTTTGTCATCACAATCGGTAGAACAAAGAAAGCGCCCTGGTAACGTTTTTATTATGCCGGAATTTGCTTATTTTCGTTAAGATCTACCCGCATTCGCATGGCTATCCATCAGCTGCTCTTTCCTACATGTTTTTCCAGTGATATTCCCACCCATCATTGCTTGACAAAAGTTGCAGCATATTTGATTTGTGTGTTTGCACTGACCCATTGCAGTCTCAGTTCCTAGCTAAAGGGTTTTGGAAATGGTACTTCCAGATCGATTTGAGATAATGGTCCCCGCTATAGATGTACATCATTTCTGGGGGGTGTAGTCTGAAATCAAATGTACAGTATGATTAGATCTCTCATATTCCATTTGAAACACAGAAATGTTCTTAATACATCCTCTAATGTCCCCTGATCTTTTTTTTAATGATGTTCATTTGCGAACTCATCCTGTGGAGATCACACGCACTGGTACAGTGCCCCATCTTCCACGTTTAATTAGGCCTCACAGGAACCCCTGCAGTCAGGGTGAGGTGTCAGATCAGCCCCCTACAGTTGCAGAAGAACATGGAATTAATAACCATCAGTTTCACAACTCACTGCACCTTTGTGACCGAACATGCTACACTTGCCTGTGAGCTCGGTCGACGTGGACCGAGGCCAGAAAACGAACACAGAGTCCCTGCCACTCATTCTGACCTGCAGTGAGGTCATCTCTTGAAGGTTTTCCCCCTCCGGTGAGCCTGGGGAAGGGTGACCGGTAAGGCCTGGCGCATGCAGGCCCAGTACAAGAGGGACGCTAGTCAGAGCCGCGTTTAAAAGCAGACGGGAACGGGAAACACATGGGATTCCCCGCATGCACAACAGCGACTCGCATCTGTCGAGTTTCAGCAGAAAACAAACGGAAAAAAGGCCTCATCAGCAGGGGGCAGTGTGGCCCTGCTGTGCAGTCGCGACAGAAGACCTTGCGACCCAGAGCAGAACGGCAGGATGGGTAAGGACAGCTCGAATGCGAGTCGAGATGGTGACCATTCTGTAGCAGAGCCGGAGCTGTGAAGCAGTGCCTGAGAGAGTCAGAGAGGGGGTGCTGCCAACGCAAAGCAGCTCACTAGAAAGAAAAAAAAATAGTTTTTCATCTTCAGGGGAGCAGATGAAATGTAGTGACTCCACAGCTCTTCCCGTTCCTGGTGGCGCTGTCTGTGCGAGCCGCACACCCTGATCCTGAGGGATGCAGATTTGAGAGGAGCCGGGCGCATCTGTCTTTTCAGTCCTCCGCCGCCTCCAGCCGGGCTCCCAACCGCAGATGCACGCCGCGTGTCTTCTGGAGGTGCGAGAGGGTTGCCCCTGACGACGGTTGCCAGGAGACTGTCCCCAGAGCGCACGCAGAGTGACTTCTCGCGGCTGTGGGATTATGACTTCATTGATCAAGACTTGTCAAGGGAGGCCTCCTTAGGGTTGAGGTAACTCGCGACAAGTGGCAAAGCGAGAGCCATAATGACCTTAATTAAGTATCTTTCCCGACACGGCTTTTGTTCAACGTGTTGCAGACCGTGTAGATGTGCCATGACATCATTTTCCATAAAAGGATTCTGAAAATGTCTTTGAACACTTTTTCAGCTTTGCATTTGAGATTTCAAAAAGAAACCAAAAGTCTCCTTAGTGGATGAAAGTCATGTAAATAGGTCTCTGGATGTTTTAATTGGGGTTTTTAGTTCATGTCCTTCTAACATAGTGTGTAACATAGCCCTCCTGCAGAGCTGTTTTCATCAGAGAGAGAGAGTGAAATGAGTTTCCCTTGATGTAGTAATGGCCACAGGGTTAGCCCCACCCCCAAACCATCTTTCCTGTTCCTGACTTAAAGCACTGCTGGCTAATGAACATGAGATTAGATGTTGTATGATTCCTCTGGCCTCCGCCACCCACACTGGTAACAAACACTTTGGTGGACAGAATGCCAATGATTGCCATAGTGCTTTCTGTTTAGCACGACTGATTTGAAAGCAAGCCATCTTATGCAAAATATTATTACTTTACGTTATTTTCATGTAGCAGATGCTCTTATCGACTTGCATAGTGCTTATTTAAGTGTAAAAGAGTACTTATGTAGTTTTGAGTCTGTCTCTACAGTTCCTATAAATAAAATACAGTGTGAGTGAACCTATTTCTAAGACTAATACAACAGCATATGCTAGTGCTGAAATTAAATGCAGTTCCAGTTAATTCTCTGGTTGCCTCAACTTACTCCCTCAGATGACATGATGAAGCACTGGCTGTGAGGTATGAGGGCTAAAATTGAATAAACGGTATCGATTTTGCTCCTGTACGTTATGCACCGCACAGTAGATGAAAGTGTTTCTTTCCCAGTGCATCATGGTCAGCCCTTACTTCTCTTCCATGATGGTCTGTACTGTATACAATCAGTGGTGGCCTTATTCATGCAAAACACAGTGACTCCAGCAGAGACCTTGATCATCAAACGTGCATTGACTACATATGATGAAAAAGTGCATAGTATCTTGGGTCACGTGGGGCCCCCTTGATAACTGGGGCCCCATACAATTGCATGGGCTACATCCCCCTAATGGTACCACTCTATGTAATAAGCCTTACAAAGATTTCTTTACATTCCATATAATTTCATATCAAAATCCAAATTCTTAATGCAAATGCTCTTGTGATTGACATACACCATTATCGTTCCATCTGAGGACAAAGACAGATGGACTGGAACACTGTGCAAAATACCAGGGGCTCATATGATGTTATGTAGAGATTTTTAAAGAGTTTATAAATCAATATCAAAGGAGTATGTGACCTCACAACATTTTTCATTGTCTAAGAAATTACTTTCGAGCCTCTTGAACTATATACAGTAGCATGGTTCATTGTTAATACACAATATCATTGTTCCACAATATCAAGGTTCCATCAAAACGGCTACAAAAAATCAATTCTATTGGCCGCAGTTAAAACAGAGTTTTAGTGTGTGTAAATGCCTTTAAGCAAGCCGCCTGCTGACACTGAAATAAAATCAATTCTCTTGTATATACTCAAGAGCTTTAGATAGACTGTGTTGACCGCTTCAATATTCTCTGTTGCTTCTACCACAATTTGCCCAAAAGCATCAACCTTTGGCTTATTTATGCCATGAACATTTCCACCACCCAGCAGGCATACTAGAGGGCTTTGTCTTGCATGTATTTTGGAAGCTGTGTTGTCTGTGACATCTCAATGTATTTAATGCATGCTTCTTCTCTATTTTGGTATCATTGATCCTGTTTTATTTATCTCTGCGGTAGTCATGATGATTTGATGCATACTACTCTAAACCTGCCTTACTTTAGTAGCTTCTATATCTTACCTCCTACCATTAATTGGACACTGCGGTATTGGTTCCTATTTGATATTGCAGTATTGATATTGACATTGTATAGTTTTGATATTGTGATGGTGGTTCAATATTGTCACTTTGTGTGTGTTCTTTAAAATGGGACCGTTACTGTAAGAAAGGCAAATGTTTAATTACATGGCACGTTTTTCATGTTTCATGTATTACATTTTCTTTTAGTAATAAGATTCTTTTAGTAATTTAATAATTTCCTTCATCAGAAATCAAACACATTTTTTTTCAAACATCATCAGAAAACATGTATTTCATTATGTTAGTCTTTCTGTTTTTAATAAATTATTGTCTGCAGTGTATGATTGAAATTAACTTGACAATGTGTGTAATTCAGGTGTGGGTTGTTTGAATTACAGCACAGAAAGATTTGCAGATACTGACTGCTGTATGCCTATACCTGTCACAGGCTGTAATATATTTACATTTATTCATTTGGCAGACGCTTTTATCCAAAGCAACTTACATAGGTTACAGTTCTTTACAATGCTATCCATTTATACAGCTGGATATTTTTACTGAGGCAATTGTGGGTTAAGTACCTTGCCCAAGAGTACAGCAGCAGTGCCCCAGCGGGGATCGAACCGGCAACCTTTTGTTTACAAGTCCTGCTCCTTGACCACTACGCTACACTGCCGCCCGCTAATGACATCACTATCTAACGACATCACTCATTGTGCCTTAGAGTATGACATAAGCTTGGCACCTACTGTCTGCACTCTGAGACTGGCACACCCAGAGCCCCAGGAAGCCATAACTCTTCATTATTTCTCATTACGCCTGACACAATTATGCTGATGTGCTCTGTAATAACTTCTGAGATCTCGAGTGCTTTAGCAGTCAGTGCCTGACAGGCCAGGGATGCTGAAATAATGTGAGCCGGCAGGAGCAGCAGCTTGAATTGCACACATTAAAGCTCACCTGCTTCCGAATAACCAGGGCACTCCTCATGGCTACGGGTGGCGGAACTACTTTTCCCCCTGTTGTTGCGTGAATTGAAAAGAGATAGCATTCACTCCCTTTGTGCCACCTTCATTAGAGAATGAACTCTCATGAGGGAGGCAACCTGTGTGTAACATGGAAATGCATCAATCAAGAAACCCCCATCGAGAAAAATGTCAGGGTGTTCATATTGTGTTCTTAATGCAAGCATTTAAAACATTTTGAGTACTTAAGTATTTTTTTCCTCAGTCATGCATACTAATTCATAATTATTGTAATTAATTTTCTTGTGTTCATGCAAGGGGTCTGAGCAGTTTTGTTGAGCTAATTGCTCATTTCTGATTAGCATTTCTTATTTGTAGCATAATTTGATCCTTTGTTCATGTTTTCATGTTTTCTTTGCAGTAAATGAGATGTAATTCATCTGTGTAACACTAAAGATGTAAAGTATTTGCACACCAAAAAAACATAGTTCATAATGTTGAAGAAGAAGTCATAGTTTCATATGTTGTTCTCTACCTCTGAAAAATGGCATTCTTATTGCTAGCATTTGTTTACGTCTTAAATCAAGGAAGCTGAACCATGAACTATTGAGGGAGTTATTCAATGTCAGGGAGACAAACCTGGTTAGATTAAGTGATCTTTGAAACATCTGGATGGCTAATCTGATGTTTTGTGTCTGCCCCTTGCCCATCCAGGTAAGCAAAGGATTAGTGGAATGGTACAGGTCCCACCCAGGCTTTGTGTCCTTGTGACAAGGAAAAACAGATGAAATAATATCACATGAAATAATGATAATAATGATGTGGTGGATATTAATAGTATCATTAACGATAATTATAACAATAATGATTATTAATATAATAATTATTGTAAATTGCATTTATTTAGTGGTGTTGAAGGATCTCAGATCACTTTTCAAAGAGTGGGATGAGCTACCTTGGCTACCGCCAAGGGTATAACCCCCCTTGATGATGCATGATGGCAATTTTGTGACAAAACATTCACAATAAATCGACTGAGATGGAGATGGATGGACAAACGATGGCCCGAGTGTGAGACTGGAAATTTGTCCAGTTAACGGGGGAACTTTCTGATGACTCTTACTGGCACTTCATAGGCACATTCAGGGACTTTGTTTCACATGTCATCTACCGCACTGGCTACCTACAGTATTTAGTCCAGAGAGATTTCCCCTCACTGACCCACTGTCACCACCTTCAGCTGCCCCCCTGTTTTAACAGGTTTCCCATCCAATCCGCCAGGCCATTGTTAAGGGTCGGAACTGCAATTTACATCCTAAGATCCGAAGACCCTTTAAAATCCAAAGATCCTATGTTTGCGGACAGTGTGTTTTGCGTAAGCCCAATGGAAGTACCAGAAATGAAGACATGAATCTGGATTCACAGCAGGTTGTCTTTACACCAAGAAATCTACAGATATTCAGAAATGCAGTTCTCAGTGTATGTGCCATGATTGGTTATCTTTCTCCCAGCAAGCAGGCTTAAGCCACTGCAGTTTTAGCAGGGCATAAATTGCTGACAGTTTTATGCTTGCTGTCAGCAGTTTGGCTACATGTGAATGATTGCGGCTGCATTTCATTTGCACTCCCCGCAAATTCTGCGAGACGGCAATACATTTCCTGTCCACCCTGGTTTGCATTTACAATAGAGCAGAATTATTTGGTTCGTGTAAGGCCATTCACCATAGTATGAGCTGTCTCTGTGAACCAGTGGATTAAGCGGAAGTCGTATGTCCACTGGGTTTTACAGAGTGAGTTATGTTTATATTTCAGTGTAGGCTGCGTGCTTCTCTGAAATGCGTTTCAGTAATGGTCTCCCTGTCACCGTCTCAGCCTCCTCTATGTAGGAGTATGAAATCAAATATGAATGATTTTTTATTTGTTTTCATGTCTTGTTGTCATTCGGAATGCATTCTTCACAGTTGCAGCAATGGAAATTGTCTCTTATGTCTACTATTGTTACTATTATTGAGTGGTTTAAACTGAAAATTTCAAGAAGGATTTTATGATTCCATGATCTGAAAAACCACTCTTTCGTTAGTGGTGCTCAATGCATCTCATAGCAAATCTTTCTAGGTGTGGAAGGTCTGCAGCACTACCATAGCCTGTAAAATGAATAAGGGTGATGTGCATTGCATTCGAAGAAGAATTTCTTTGAGCTTGGTCAATGTCGGTCAAGTGTGGACACCGACCCACATTTGACCTTCCAGTTGGTGCAGGTCGGGTTCAGTGGTGTGGAGTGTAGGGTGTTGCTGTCCTTTCGACCACAGTGGCTGAGCTTGCTTTGCCCACTGTCAGTTTTAGCCTCTTGGCAATTCCCTGGCTGGCCTGACCAGCCACAGTGCTCGCCTATGTTTTCACCCAGGGCTCTGTGGTTCTGGGAAGCTTGCTGTCTTAGTGCCAATGAATCCCTCAGCCTTTGGTATTTCCTGCTGCGGTTGCCTCCATTAGGTTTGAGCGTATAACCTGTTTTATGAGATGGTTCTTTGAGTGCAAAAAACGGTTTCACACTTAGAGAATAAATTGGCCTGAATTCCTTCCCTGGATTTAGTGTCTAAATGAAGAGCTAGGGTGTGAGTGTCCTATATTCTTAATAAACCTGAGTGATTTACACTGATTGATTGCTGCATGTACACATGTACTTAGGTCTCGAGTGCACTGTGTGCTTGTATCTCCATCCATCAGTGTAAATTAACAGCAGCACTTGAGTGGCTAGTGTCTGCTTCCTATGGCATTGAGAGGTCTGTGGTTTCCTCCAGTTTATCCCAGATCTTCCTGGTCCTGCTCCACCCCAAAACCAAGCAGGACCAGAAGCCGTTCTCAGTTTCCCACACACGGTCACACCCTGCTGCATCTGAAAAAGCTGTTATATAATTACATGTGTGGCTTGTGTGTGTAAATAGGTGGGCCCTGAACGTCTTCATTTGGTGTTGTAATTGTTAAGTGGCTGCAGCCCTGAACCGTGAGTTGGAATTGGAGCAGATTTTACACTCAAAGCGGAATGCAGCATGGAGGAACAGCTTGTCAAAGGCAGGGCAACCCTGTGGTCAGTGAATCTATTGGTAAACTGTTTATAATAGCAGAAATTATATATAAATATATATAAAATATAGTATAATCCCTGCTCAGACCACACCAGGAACACATCACATCTGAGTTGAATGAATGTTATTTGTTGAGGCACTTTCATTTAACTCTTGTCTTCTGATCCTATTTTACACTAGACAGGCGGAAATGATCAACATAACCGGAGACTGAATGTACAGAACTTAACAGGTCAGGACTTACATCAAGATCACAAGAATGAAGTGTACAATGGACTGATGGTAGATGATGTCACCATTGCCACATATCCTCTCCCCTCACACAGATATAACCCAATTAATGAGATTGTCTCCAGCATGTGAGTGGTCATGGGATTACCCCAGTGTGAACAGTGAGAATCCACCAATATGTGATGACACATTAAAAACTTCAAGCTAATCTCATTCCTGAACCACATTGAGAGAAAATAATGTGTCCGGAATCTTTAGTCTATCAAAACCACATATACTAATGATGTTCTGCATTATAAGCAACTGATACTTATGTCTTTGTGGACTAGAAAACAGTTATCCAAAGATTCTATCTAGTATCCTTGATGTCAGATACTCACATTACATTTAAAGTCCCTGTACTGTTTAACCTAAAAATCAATGGAACTCCTTGATCAGTTGCCAGAACTCCTTAACCTGAAACATTAAGGAACATAGCGTACAAAGCCTCTCAAGTGATGAAGTGTGTTTGACCAAGCAACCTTGCTTTTTGAAGAGCAGCATCAGTGCCTTTGTCATAGGAGAATGTACACTGGTGCTGTAAGGCCTCCCCTGGGTGAACTCTTTGCGGATGGCGTGGGTGGTGAGCTGAATCCTATTCGCGCGGCTGGAGCGGGGCTGTGGGCTGCCACGTTTCTAGAGCCACCAGCGCGTTCAGGGCACACAAATGGAACGTTACAGTGACTGGCTCATTCACCAAGGAACAGTCGGCCATTGAGCTGCTGTGGAATCCACCATGCTCAGTTCTTCAAGTCCGTGATGCCTTTCCAAATGGCTGCTTTTGTGTAAATATTGTCCTAAAGGATTTCTTACTCTATCAACCCCCCATCACCACCAAACAGCAGAATGGTGTATAAATCCAGCAGGGCGTGGAGCTACAGAAGCCATTTCTCCCCAATACTTACTGTCTGAGACGACCAGACCAAAGAAAGCTCCATGTGGTGCTGAGGGTTGCTGGGCTGTGTAGCAGGATCGAAAAATATATCAGCTGTGAAACGTCTTCCAAAGGGAGAAGACCCTGCCATGCTCTGAAAGTCAGCTGTCCCCTGCACACTGTTTGAAAAATGAGACTATGTAGAGCAGTGGCTAGGGAACTGGGTTTGTTACCAGAAGGTTGCATTTTTGACCCCTGGGTTTAGCATTCTGATTTGTTGCCTTGAGCAGTGTACACTACGCTGAATTGCTTGTGTTAATATCCAGCTGTGTGCAAGGATAGCATTTAAAATATATGCTCTACAGGTTGCCTTGTGCAAGGAGGCATGTTAGGTGAATAATGAATTTAAATTTCAAAGACGCGGTCCTGCATCCTTCGATGAGCGTTTGAGGACTCTCCGCTTGCCTTTATCTCCAGAGCTCGGGCTCCACCTGCTGTGGCAGCACAGAGCCGGAGCTCCCCTGACTCATCGTCAAGGTCATCGCCATGGAAAAACAGGAGGGACCCTTCTCTGCAAATGGGGAAACTCGCAGTATAATCTCTGTGCAGCTTAAAGCGATGCAAGTTTGAACACTGCTGGATGCTTCTAAACGTCATTTAGAGGGGACAGAGAGATAGAAATGCACACCAGATAGAAGCTGTTATTACTTCCTCCACTGCACTGACTGACTGTAGACATCTTGCTGGAATGGTGAGCTGAAGTCTCGCGGTTGAAATTAGAGAGTACTGACATTCCGTGCGGTTTTCCTGAAACCAGAGGGATGCATTTTGGAATGTTTTCACCCCTCATGCAGTAAATGCATTTGAAACAAGCAAGTGATTTTGTTCCCACTGGCATTATCATTATTGAATAAGGATTGCAGAGGAAGCTGAACCATGAATGTTTTCATGTTGATATGTGTAAAACCCCCACCCAAAAAAAAAAACCTCAAAATAACATTAAAACATTTCCATGGGAAAACATTCAATACTTCTCTGAACTGACTGAAAAACACATACAGCACACACAGCCAGAAGTGTGAGCTGAACGAGACATCGGAGGGCAATTTCCAGGCTCGTATGTGGTAAATTAGTGGCCTTGTACTGCAGCCGTCCAAGCGTAGCCGTGCGTTCTCCAGTGGGGAGTCAATTACGCTGCCTTTCCCATTGTTCGTGTTGGATGGCTTCTATTTGCGAGGAGGCAGTCCCGGGATTGCGTGGAGGCCCTGTGCTAATCTTACCCCCCTTCCCAGAGCGTGCTCCCTGCACCTCCCCCCCAAGAGAGCGCGGCAGGTAGGCAGTCACCACGTCAGGCCCTACGGCACCGAACACAACACTGTAGTGGGAAATCAAATGCGTCACAACGCTTTACAATGGGAAATCATACAACGTACGCAGCTTTGCACATGGGAAATCACTCACAGCACGTTCCCCTCCGTAAAGGGAAATCGTGCAAAAACACGCTGCTCAGGGTTGGGCAATGAAACAATGCACAGCACACTGTAGTGGGAAGCCAAAAATTCACCGGCCCATTCCGGGCAACCGAACAACACAAACCATGCATTAAAGGGAAATTATGCAAACGTGCGCTTTTTGTGTGTACCACGGGAAATGGCATACTGCACACCCGTTTCTAACCGCACAAAATCACTCCATTCATGCTCCCGTGTTGTGGAAGCAGCCTGCGATTGTGTCACAAAGATAACAGTTTACCTCTGGACAGCATTCCTCCATTCATGCCCAATGTAGCTGAGAGCTGTTCTTACAAAATGTGTTTTTCACAACATCAAAAACCACAATAGCATGACCCCAGATGTGAGAGAGTGGGATGAGGTTTGTGGCTGAAAAAGAGCGGTTTGGATGAGCTACAGGATTATGTGTGCGGAGGGCTGTTGACAGAGTCAAAATAAAGAGCTTTTTCTTGTAACATGGGGGCGGCGGGGGGCTTGGGCTCCTTCCCTTTGACTAAAAGTGCCCTTTCCTGCCAGATTGGCAATTGCTAAGCCGTCCCCTTTTTCAAATTTGAGCCCCTGCCCTCCAGAAAGTCTTTTCACGGCCCTGTCAGACGGCCATATTTCGCCATAACATGAAGGCAAGTGACCAGGGAAGGTCACCAGCATTACATTAATGAGGGTCTGGAGCTCGGCGTGATCCCCCTGCTTCATACTGTGCAATGTATTTACCCAGCAGCCCGCTCTGTCTGGGAGAGCGGGCCCGACTCAATTAATGTCCATCTATAGCCGTGCTAATATTGGATTTCTCTCCCTAGGTAAACATTTAAGTGGAAATGGGAGTGATTTCCAACAGAGCCAGCTACTTGGAGAGATGGTGCACTGTATTAGCTGACTTTATATTATTTCAATAGCACGGCATGTGAAGTCCAACCAGATGAGCTGCACTGAGCCATTCTTTTTTTTTTTTGTTGGTGTTTGGAGCAGTTGTGTGGCCAGGTTGTGCACAGGTGCACAGCCAGTGATGATTTGTGCAGGTGTGACTGTCAAACCACAGTGTGTAAGGTGCTTATCCACGCTTACCTCTCGGAGTGTGTGCAAATAATGCTCAAGCATACCTGCTCAGTGCATCTGCATCAGAAAATGCCTCTTTCCTCATAAAGTGCTTTTTCATTACTGCATATAGCCACAGGAGGCACTGTTCGCCTACTTTGTCGGCCTACCTGTAGCAGTTGACCATGTTATTTCAGTTACCACACAGTATTATATTAATATCATAGTGAAACAGGAAATGTTTTTTTACAGGGTAAATTTTCTCATTTGGGATATTTACAGTGCAGTCAACTATAGTTGATAATGCTGCGGGTTGCAGCCTTTTTTAGCTATCTGATGAACAGCAGCAATTCATACCATGCCATTTCATATGTGAACAGATGTTCATTTTTTAACAAGATGGAAGAAGTCTGTTGAGGCTGTTCAATCCATCTGTGTTTTGCGATTATCGGTGGGGAGGCGCAGAGAACATCGACCCAATTGTCACATTCTTTCACTGTGATGTCTGTGTAAGTCCGATGTGAAATTGATTGTGTAGCTGTGCTGCAGCATATCACTTGGCTGTCAGCCCGAATCAATCAGCGTATTAATAGCCACCAGTGGTAATTACAGAAGCCTGTGATTACTGTGCTGGGTGTGATACGACACATCACGAGAGGCAGAGGTTTGTGTTTTTGTGCTGTGGATGGAGGATGGTACTCTGTGTGTGTGTGTGTGTGTGTGTGTGTGTGCGCACGCATCTGCATGCCTGGGTGTGGGTGTTAGTGTGGGTGGGTGTGTAGGGGTGTCCCTGCAGGCACATGTGTGCAAATGTGGTTGTGGACACGTATACATAGCAGCTTTCTTGCATGCATACGTGTGTTTGTTTATGCATTTGTTTGTGCATGCATTTACGTGTAGGGTTTAATGCATGTATGCAGGCACTTGTGTTTGTGTGTGTGTGTGTGTGTGTGGGAAGTACACAGACAGCAGTAGTCAGTTGCCCTTTATGCTGTAAGGATAAAGATCCATGTTGGAGCACTCATTATGTGAACACACATTACTGTCATTACATGTGTACAGCTCCTGTATGTACATGTTTTAAATGGTCGTGCTCAGATCAAATTGGATACGATAAAAACAACTCTAGTGAGCAGAGACATCACACATAGGTGGCGTTGTTGTTCCGGCTTTCTCCAGCTGAGGCGATTTATGTTCTCTACGCAATGTTAACTTGGAAGCTTTCTTACATGTGCAGTGCACATTTTGGCATCTCATTTGCTTAACTTTGAATCATTTTCATTTTCTGCCCTGCCTGTACTGAAGAGGATTGCAAAGGAGATGTCTGCAAGTGAATAGTCACTTAAGGAAAAAGAACACAGGTGCACAAAAGGAGAGGGGAAGGCACTAACCCTTTCCATACTGTGACATCTGTAATCTCACAGCCTGCTCTCCTTTGGCATAGCATGCCGCTGAGCTGTACTCCAACAAAATCAATCACAGATAAGACTGGTTTCAAAAAGACTGCTGTTTGAATCAATGTTTCTTGCTGAAAATGGGCTCATTTACCAACCGAGTCCTTTTGGAACCTTCACGGAGTGTGGCATCAGTTGCACAAAGCGACTTCGCTGAGCCCGGCATTTCCACATTTGCAAAATCTCCTAAATGAGTTAGGAGCGCAGCCTGTAAGTAGGTCAGAGTTGAGAATATAGGGGAAAGATGGCAATGGCAGTGCCTCTTTTTCAATTCTGTTTTTGCAGGGTTATTCTGAGCCAATCTGAGCTCCTGGCTTTCCCAGAGCCTTTGTTAAAAATTCCATTATAATAAAATGAAGCGTGGGAGAGAACGTGTCTTTTTCATTATGATCAAATAAGGCGTGGGAGTGTGTGTCTTTTTATATCACTGTTGTTTCTTTATTGATGAACTGCTACTGCTATTTATATTACTGTTCCAAGAATTGTATAACTAGCAAGGCGTGATGAACCTGGTGGCTGATTCAAGCTGATATTCTCAAATTGATCATGTAATGTTTCTGTTATAAATAAAAAAAGCATATTAGAATTAGGGGTGGGGGTGGGGTCAAGGGGTGTAAACACAGGAAGAAAATCACATTTGAGGCAGCCATGAATAAAACCGACCAGATATGTTTCAGCAGTTACTACAGGGATGGGCAAGTTCAAAGGTTTTCTTAATGGCCCTGGCCAGTTTGCTTTGTGCTCCCGTTGCCGTGGCGACGGTGGGATGCTGATGTGGGCTGTGTGTGTGCGGTCTCAGGGCTGCGAGTAAAAACCGAGCGTCTGATCCTGTCCCGACCAGCCGGGTGGCAGTCAGGGCTCGTTTCAGAGGGATAACAAAGCATACTTTTAAATCCCTTTTTAAGGGACAGGTCAATCCCCATCCTCCAAATGATTTTGCTGTCCTCATTTTGTTTGTTCTGAGAAGGCGCCTGCACTGACTGCATTGAGCTCATGTCAAGCGCTTGTTTAATGGCTGTCGAATAAAACGCCCTCCTTGCAAAGCATGAATGATTATACATACAGTGAGATCTGCATTTTGTCAAGATGCCATTGTAAGAGCTGCTTTGTATGCCAAGCCCATGTGTGCTTTGACAGATTCACTCCTCATTCCCTCCCCAGCCTGGTTCAGTACCGTCACACACACACACCCCCAATTCTCCCCCCTTTACCCCTCTCTAATTCCCCCCTAAATTGCTAATAGCAGAATGGGTTAGTTGATCCAGCAGGGGATGGGTTCCAGTCCTATCTCTGCCACCAAGCCGCTCCTGCAAATTGGACCAGGAGGGGGGTGATCCACTCATCTGGCATTATGGGAAACGCAGCCCCTCTGAACAAAGCGCAGGCAGATGGTGCCTTTTATAGCCCTGTGACGGCTGACACACAGCCTGAATGTGGACTTTAACGTTCCCCTTGGTACTTGTAGGAGTGCTGGGTATTGACCCTCACAACCCAGCCAGTTATCCTCACACAGCCTTAACACCCCTGGATGGAAATGAGACAAAATGATATGAGGGAGTGCGTGGGTAAAGAGTGTGTGCACTAGGATTAGGATTCTGTTTTTTTTCAGGACTTGGCCTTGGTCAAGGCAGGTCTTCCCGGTTTCAGTTCCAAAGTCTGAGTCTCCAAAACAATCATTCACCATCACAACGGTCTGTGCTATGACACGGCATGGTACCCAAGACCATCTGGCTGTCGTTGAGTTAACAGGGATGGACTTGCATTTGCTTTCCAGGATGCTTCAGTGGTGGTTCTGGGAATCCCATTGCTCACAGTGTAACACTTATTCCCTTGTTTGCTCTCTCACGCTGCACTGTGCATCGTAATGCCGTCCTATCAGATCAATCAATATCTGTTGATTGCTTCCAGTGAGAGAGCAGGTCACGTTTAGGCCCAGCGCGGGTTCGATTATGGTGCGGGTTTTTATGGCCGCATGTGGTTACCATTACAGGCCCCCCCCCCGGGCTCTGTGTTTGTTACGGCCAGCGAGACATCGACTGTGATCAGGATCAGAGGCCCCGGCGGCCCTGCATCGCAGCTGTGACGTTTCTCACACTTTCACATTGTCCTTTCTGGAGCAGTGGAAGCAGAAGTGGGGAAGTGTCCACGCTCACGTTTCTTTAATAGCTCCGAGGGACCATGCCGCACCGCTAGCAACACGTAAGAGCCGTGTGCCTTTAAGCAGAGCGTGTGTTTCAGAGGACGGCGGAGCCGCGCTGCAGATCTGCTCTGGCTGCATGCTCCAGCCCACGCTCTCTCCTGTGAGCACCTCAGGAAGGCCATCGCTGGGGGGCTTTCGAGTGCTGCAAGAGAGCAGGGGCTGGAGGGGACAGAAGGTCAAGGGCACTGCCAGATGACGATGGACCTCTAATATTCCAGCCAAATTTGACGCAAAGAAGAAGAAAATCATTCACAGTAGTCCTGTTGATTTTTGATCATTATTGCTAACACGGCCACAATTATTTTCACCACTACTATGACATCTGCTTCCAGTATTACTGCTACCAATATAACTTCTATACCAATACTATTACTGCTGTTACTATTATAGCAATACTACTATTGCTCCTATGACCGCCATCAATAGTATCGCTACTACTACTACTGCTGCTGATACTTGTGTCAATACTGCCATCCACCACTACTACCATTGCTGCTGCTCTCCCTGCTTTCCCATTCTGCCTTACATGAGGATCACACAGACGTCCTGCTCCTCTGATGTATGGGGCTGCAGGGTGGGGAGTTTGTTAGCGCTGCAGAGCGGCCTGTGACAGAGTGAGAATCTCACCCTTATCTTTTAATCAGGGCTGAGTCGCGGGGGAGACGGGCTCTCGGCAGCCTCCCCGGGAATCTCTGCTCTCTCTCTCTCTCTCTCTCTCTCCCTTGCCGTGACAGCCGCCCGGGACGAGGTGTGACACAGCTGTCATCCGTCACCGGAGCGCGGTACGGAGAGACGAGCGCGGCTGCGGCGTGTGCCCCTCCGCGTTTAGTGGAATTATTTCACTCGGTAGAATAGAAAGAGATTTAAGAGGACTCTCGCCCGCCCCGCGCTCGTGCCTCCCTCTGAATTTGGAGATCTGCAGAGCAGCAGTATCAGACGGCAGCCTTTGCAGCCGGTATCCTGTTCCCTTTGATTCCCTTCCTGCTCTAAAGGAAGGAGGCATCGCTGAAAAGAGCTGGTTTCTCCTGCAAGAGGATTTACGGGCTTAATGGGTTTATGAGCAGGAGGGACCTAAAATTCTGCAGCACTGAGGCTAATAACAGAGTATTGATGCTCTCGCAACGCTTTAGGTTGTGTGTGTGTGTCTGTGTCTGTGTGTGTGTAAGAGGGATGCACAGTGAGTCATGCCTGGTCTAAAGAAAAGAGACAGATCAGGTTGCTAGGCATCAAAGTCCCCCTTTTGTTTGGGGGAACAATTAAACCCCGGCGAGCACCTTCCAGCATGCCCCCTGTGACCTGACCACCAGGCTTTCGGCCGAAAGAGAGGGAGGGAAAGAGAGCGAGGGAGAGAGGGAGGGTGTGTGTGTGTGTGTGAGAGAGAGAGAGAGAGAAAGGGAGGGAGCAGAAGAGAGAGAGGGAGTGGAGTCAGAGGGAGCCCTATCGCCTGGCTGCCACTGAGCGACTGGCGTGAAAATCCGGGGATCGTCTGTCAGGGAAGAGGGAACAAACACGGCTGGGGGGCAGATTCAGCTGGGAGACGCGCCGAGGAGACGCGCAAAGGAGAGAGGAGCGCAAGTTCAGAGGATCTCTCTCTCCTTCTCTCTCGCTCTCTCTCTCTGTCTCCCTCCATCCTTTGCTGTTTACGGAGGGGACACCACATCCCTCTCGGGTCGCTCCTGTCCCTGTGACTGGGGTTTCTTTCTGGGGACATGGTCACGCACGCGGCGGGCTCCTAAAGGATACTATACGTTTGGAATGAGAAAGAGGAAGCCGGGATGGAAGGACTTCTCTCCCCGATGAGGACCCGGGTAGGTTACCTCTGAGAAGTTGGGCTTTGCAGCGTTGCCACGGGTGACAGGGGAGAATACTAGCAAGACAGAGCGGGGAGACGGTGTTCAAGCTGAAACAGAGGTGTCAGTCTGTTCTGTGTTTGCTCAGATGCAGTACTTTGGAAAACACTGGGCTTTTCTAGAGTGTGGCTTGAGGACTTCATGGAGAGGAGAGAAAAAAAGAAAAGGTTTTCGTCACTTATTTATTTTGCCATTGCCTTGGATGAGGCACTCCTCTCCAGCTGTCTTGGTGTACTCTGGTACGCTGGACTTTAGTTTAAGCTCAGGAAGACAGAGATAGACGGGGAGCCGTTTGATCCTAGCAAGTGCTCTTCCACCATTGCATTTGCTTTTAGAGATGAGAAGGAAGGGGGGTATTCATGTGATGAAAATCGGAACAGAAATTCTATTGAATTTAGTTCAGGAGATGCCAAGAGGTGTTACGTTGTTACATTACATTAACATATGTACACTTTTTGTAGTACTATGCTGACACAGAAATAGCGATGCCCTCAAGATAATTAGGCTAGGTATTTCCTGTTATTTTTGCTGAAATTATGTCAGCATGTTCTCCATGTGACACAGATGTCTTTTTTCGTGGGTAAGCGAAGCACTATTTCATTTCCATGTGGTAAAACTGACATTTGCAAGGATTTGATTGGAAAGTCAGCATGCAGTTTGCTGGTTTATGCATGCATGAAAAGCTTTTTTATTCTGCTGGCTGTCAAATCAGTGTTCTGCTAAAGGGAGGCAGTGTGTTTTTAAGGTTTTGTTCCATGCATAAATAGGTTATGTACTCTCCCTGTGTTGTGTGTGTGTGTGTGTGTGTGTGTGTGTGTAATAAACTGAATAACAAATTCTCCTTTATCTTTTACTCCAATGTGGGAAATGAAGTGGCGAGGTTCAGCCAGGCTCAGAACTTTAATGCTCCAATAAATATGCACGCGTGCGTGTCCGAGGCGCTGCGGCCGCAGCGATCAGATAAAATGAGATTTTAATGTCACCATTAGAGTGGCGAAAGCGGCGGGGCCGGCGCAGCCCGGCGAGAGTTTACAGGGGTGATTAATGGGGCCCGTGAGCACCGGGCGGTGCGCGACATACTCCGCCGCGCTCGCCGACCGCGAAGCGAGCGCTGCTCCGGAGAGGCGCTGGTAATTCAACTTCCCTCGGCGCGGCGCGGCAAACGGCTCTCCGGACAGCCATGCCTCATTACGCCACCCCTCTCTCACACCGCGCTGCCATCATGCTACGCTAACCCTGATAGCGTTTACATTAGCGTTGACGACTGCCATAATGAGAATTCGGGCTTAGAATTCTACTCAGAGAAAGGGTCAGTTTTTTCAGGAGGCGCTAGGCAGTTTTAAAACAGCAGGACATGGGGACTGCTTGGTGAATCCACCCAGACACTTTCTCATTTTCTAAGATATTTCTCCGGGGAGCTTTAAATCATTTTAATCACCACTGATGCATACATGTGAGAGAGCAATACCAAGGTGACTAAAGAGACAGTTTCCAGAGGAATATCCTCAGTTCACCCGCAGAGGAAAAGAGGTTGATGTGCCTTTGTCAGAGTGGTGTCGGAGAGCTGGTTTTGCATTGAGGAGGGGTTGGTTGTACATCCATGGAAAGATCACATGGACATTTGCCACAGGACTGATTTATTAATCCCACTGGTTGTCACAGGGGTGTCACAAAGTACCGAGCGCCCTGTCCAATCCAATCTGAATGACCAGTCTGACCTTTGCAGCCCCGGCGGCAGTGAACTCGGGGGGACACCGCGGCCGGCACAAGTGTAATAAGCAGCCGCTGCTGGAGGGCACGGCTGGATTGCTGCTCTCCCCATCCGCCGCCACGTCTGCCCTGCGCCGGGGGGGGGGTCTGAAATGATGTCATTAGCCCACACTCGGGTGGGTAATCCTTACGAGACGACCTCATGGTGCTGTCACACATGGGCTCTCTGATATGAACCCGTTCCAGGAGTGTTTTCCTTTCGGCAGTTCATCTAAATCCAGTAATTGGCTTTCCCAAGGGGTGGAGTGTGTGGGGGTGGGCTAATGTTTGCCCAGCACTCGAGGAGAGTGCCTGATATCCTATATCTGTGCCCCACGCAGGCCAAATCCTCACACTAAACCACTCAGTGCCCTTAATTTGAATTCATTACCCCAGAAGCCTTTTGGATGAAGTGCATAGAGTAACAAAATGTAAAGCCAGTTTCACGAAGCTAATTACTTTCATTAACACCACCAAAAAAAAAAAACATTTAATGTAGGCTAATTGTGAATTGATAATGAAGTAACTAGAACAGTTTCTGAATGTATGGAAGTAGACTGAAAGGAGCTTGTGACTAGCCTGTGGCCTGTAGAACCCAAATGGCTCTTTTATCCTAAACAGACATTACAGATTTAGGAGTGGACAGCTTTTCCTTTTCTTACAATGCTGAGACAGCAGTAGTCAGTGACAGTCCCTTTTCATCTCCCCTGTCTTGTCCGGAAAGCACCGCGTTAATGGAAGGCGGTCATGCTGAAGATTGGAAGAGGAACGGGAATGAGCGTCGGGCTGCATTCGAGCTCTGTGCTGTTGTATCTGACAGAATGGAATAGTATGCGCAGTGGCGGTGGCTGGACGTGGATCTGCGCAGCAGGTTGCTGCTGTGCTGGAGACTGACCTATGGTAGAGGGTGGGCAAAGTTAGGGGCTGTTTCAAGCTGGTGTTGGAGTTTCAGGTGTCATAGTTTAGCCTGCATGTATGAAGGGCATTCTGGGAGAGATTATGTATTGTCCTGAGGGCATTTTCTGACTAGCTAAATGATGAGGCCAAGGGTAAGTTGAGGTCTTTCAGTGACTGCATGAGGCCTCTGTAAGAAGGCCTTGTTAGTGCACCTTTGATTGCTTTCTCATTGCATTGCTACTAAATTTACATTTCTCTCAACATTGTTCACAATGTGTTAGCATAGATTGGCAATAAAAATCTTGTTAATGCCCTTGGCTCAGGTGTTGGGAGAAGGTCTGACTAAAATAAAAATTCCAGCGTTGCTTGGCAACTCCCCACATCACGTAACAATAACAATGTACTTTCGGGGTGCGTGTCAATACAAATAAGCCCCCAGATTTATTTGTAATTAAGATGGGTGTCCCATGGTGACACAACCCTGTTTAATTATGTTAACACCAAATTGGACCGGTTTAATTACCACATCAGCTATACCTGCTTCCGTACCCAGTCATTCCAAATAACTTCTCCGCTGCAGCAGCAAAATGAACAGCACCGTACAATTAGTTATGCTTAAAAAGGTTATTGCATTTGCTGTGTAGTGTAATAGACTTAACTCAACCAGATCGGGGGATTGCTGTAATTCATTTATACCTTGGGTTTTGCATAATTGACTAATAAAATGGGGCATTAATATAAGTGTGGAATGAAGGTGTGAACAGGTTGTACCTTATTTCACAAGGCTTGAGCAGTGTTGCTCAGTATAGACACAACATATAAATAGCTATATACTGTTTAAAGGAGGGCACTTGTTCAACAGCGTAAGTGTAATAGGCCATGATAGCATTCATCACCTCTCCATTCATGTTGCAGATAGCTGTATACAGAAACATAATGTCTCTCCCTAACAAGCCTGTGTAAGCCATTTTGAAACCATTTTGTCCTGAAAACACGTTTTCAGAAAAAAACTGTTTTAGCGCACCGTATCTGAAAGATGATCCTCACCAAAGCAAATGTTGTTTGCGCACGCAGGAAATGCAAACACAATACAGATGTCACTTGAGTTGAACAGGTCTCATTTCACTATGCAAGTAGTGCATATAATGTCCTGGGAATGCCAGCTTTTTCCTGGCATCGACTGTAATATATGTATGTAGGGCAGTGGAACAGTGATAAAATCTCAAATGCTCTATAGATGCATAATAAAACCTTTGTGAACCACCAGACAGAACGTCAACAACATAAAAGAGATGTTTTTTTCATACAAGTGTTTTTCTGATATGGTTTATGAGCTCCTCAAGGGCGTTAAAGTGCTGCTTATTATTCAAATGAGCAGAAACCAAAGCGGACTATCAATTAAGCAAATAATGAAAGATGGTATGTATTGATAGTTCAGTAGTCAGGAGCACGGTGAGGGGGCCAACTGATTCTCCCAGAGAATCCACTGACTTTGGAAATCAATGACTTGTGGTTATCCAGGGATTAAATGGTGTTAACATACAAAGACATGAGCAGGAGTTTGACTTCTGTTTTTCAAGGGGCCTGAAGTCTATTGTGTGCACTGAGAGATGTGTGCTGGTTCTTATTGTAAGCTATCCCCTGAAATAAATCTGGATATATTATTTTTTTTCCCCCAAGACTTTCCAATTTTTTGACGAATCACTTAATGAAAAAACCCTTCCTCTGGTTGTAATAGGTACCCATAAAAGAAATTGTTGATGTGCGTTATTGTACATATGTACTTCTGTGACCTCCCATATAAACGGAAGTGTCTAGATCATTATCATACCCATGGGAACAATTATAGCAGAAAGGTGTGGCACATTCTGTGAGCACCAACTGGCACACTACACAGTATACACACACACACACACACACACACACACACACACACACATGCACACACATGAACATAGACACAAACAGCAAGACTGTGATTTGGATTCCAAGCGCAATGTGGAACCATCTGACAAACGGGCCTCAGAGGCACCATCGGCACCAGACGCGACAAAGACTCTTCCCGAGACCCTGCTGAGCACGCCTGCCAACCAGGCCCGTCTCCATGGCAATGTGCCACTGTCACAACCCCCCGGTACCCGCCTGGCACCTCGTTTCTGCAAGGCCCATTTGCACACCCCTGCCGGAGTCCCCATATCGGAATAGAGTTCCACTGAAACAGAAAGTAGGATGCCATGTCCACACACCAAATTCAAACTGATTTCTATTGCCCAGTACTATTGTTCCTCTCCGCCACCATCACTCATGCACAAATGGCAGCCGAAAGGTTCTGAGGTATTTTGCTCACCAAATTTAATTAAAGCTGTGACAACAGAAAGGTGAAATAATTGAAAGCCATAATGGAGCCGCATGCTGGATAGAGCTGTGTGCACATCTTTTCATTAACACTATCTTATGTTTACAAGAACATTTTGCTACACCATGCATTAAATAGTCAAGCCCCTCTTTGCTTGCCCTCTGTATTTGTGCTGTAAATTGAAGGCAATGAGACACTCTGAACTGCATTGAAACATGTGCATCTGATCAGTGTTTCTGAATGCGTTGGAGTGGAACGTTGTTGCTGGCAGTTTCTCTCAGGAATAAGATTTAACACTAACCCAGTGAGAGAGGTGTGGTAAGCACATGGTGGAGGAGTTATATCATTACTGTCAAATCAGCAGTTTGTCAACTCCCCCCCTCCCTGGGTCTGCATCTGTCTGCGATACTAGAATCGGATGAATCCCTTAACAGTGGAAGTGTGAGGCAGTGCAGATGAAACATCACTATAGCCGGCTGTGGAATGATATCCAAACAACCTGATTGGTTTACGTCTGTGTGAATTTACCCATCACAAAAGAGCATAACATTTGGCCAAACTGCTGAGAACATTTGTCAATGTGTAACCAGTATGTTAGAGGAACTGGTTCAAATGCTTGATCACAGCAATTTGTGATGACCTCTGATTGGTTAGTCACTGAGATCTCATTTTTGCCACTGACTTTTGTAGTCATTCAAAGCAGAAAATTATGGTCACAATTCCTTGAAGCCAACATGGAGGCAAGTGGTTGAAAGTGGACAGGGTAAAGGAAAAACACAACCAGAACAAAGGGGAGCCTGAGATAACAGCTGGAGAAAGACCTGGCCACTTCTAACAGAAATGAAAGGAGCCAAGCGGCGGGGGGACGGGCCATATTGGAGGCAGAGGGCTTGGCTCCTGCCGTCCACCTGCCGGATCTGGCCTGCGAACTGATGGAAGCATCTGTCTCCCATCGGTGTTCTCCAGCCTACCTATTGACAAGCCAAACTCGAACAGCCACACCGATGAAGCACCCTGTGGCAGAGAGACCCTCTTTTAGCCTGTTACTGTTGTCACGAAAATAGCAGTGGGAAAATAGGAGTGGTTGGGGCAGGAATTTAAAATTACAGGTGCATCACAGCAAAAGCACATGAAGCAAAGAAGGAAGTTACATTGACGTTTTTTGGCTAATAGCAGCAGGAATCTTTTCACCATGACTCACACAAGTTGTTGTCCCGATGCTATCAGCGTAACAGTGCGTAATAAACAAAGAAAAAGTCCCACGATTGAAGGCTGTCTCCTCCCACAGACCGACGCACATAACAGGGTTATCTAAGGCAAAGAGGAGAGGCCATGGCAAGTGAAACAAACAAAATAGCTAAAAATCTACTGCATTAATGGTGTGCATTCACAGTGGGAACAGTTGTGCTCATCGTGCTATAAATGTATAGCTTATTGTTTATTCCAAAGACCAGCGCCAAAGGAGGAATGACTCACAAAACCCAACCTTGTTTCAGTATGTATCATATTTCAGCACTAAATCTGATGGGATTATTCCCTAAATAGAATGCCATTCGTCTGCAAGGTGCCCTGGGCATACGTAAAAATGGGAAGTCCCTCAGATGATGTAGGCACTGAAGTCATATATATATATGCCTTAAGCAAGAGGAAAGGGAAAGGGGTGTATTTTTTAAACAGAAAGGGGTGTATTTTTCTAAAAAAAAACAAAAAACAGAAAGTTAAAGTTTAACTTTGCAAATGGTTATTAATTTATTCTGTCACAGTGCATTAGACCTTGTGCAAATTACTGATCAGCCATCTTGTGATCATTAACGCTAATGGAAAGAAAAGCCTTTAGTGACTTGTACTTGATCTATTAAACTGAGCAAAGGAGCTCATTGGAGTGAACAAAAAACACATTAACATTAGAAACAAGGCAGTTCTGTTGGGTTTTCTGATAACGTTCACACTTCAGAAGCTCTCTTACAAAGCGGGCGCAGCTGAAACCAGGGCGTGTTTTAATTTTCCCAAGCTAATTTGAAGTTATGAAATGAGGTCAAGCCGTGTTCAAACGCAGGAAGTTCACTGTCCCCCGTCTTGAGCTGGCCATGGGCTGATGGCAGTGCACAGGGATGGTTGGCCACTCAAGAGCAGCAGGCGCAGCTGTGTGTTTTGATTCGCTGCCAGTGAGGCCTGGTGCTGGCCTGGAATCCTGCCACACAGCATCCCTGTGATATATCTGGCACTGGGACCACTGGAACTCTTGCAGAGTCCTTGTCCATGTCGTATTCACCATCCATACTCTCCTGTTCAATCTTCAGTCTTATGTGGACCCTGCACTCCTCAGACAATCAACATAATAGCAGCATGCACCTTCAGGTACCCTACCCTGTCTCCACACTGCTCCCTCTCTCCCTGCTCCCTGCTCACTGCTTCCTCCTGCAGAAAGGCTGATCTCAGATCAGTTTGCCAATCTGAAGCTCCTTTCCTGTAATGCCTCCTCTGAATTGGCAGTGGCTGCTCTTGTCCTCCCTTGTGCACAGTCCATTGACTTTCAGGTCAGAGTCATTATTTGGATGAGGAGTGTGGAGGAACACATCAGGAGAGATCATGAAATCATCGGTTTCAGCTCCATAACTCCATCAGGGAATCCAAATGGTTTTCCTTCGCAATTTGAAAATCGATAACTCGCACTAATGGGACACGCCTCGTACAGTTGATGTTTCATTATAATGTGTCACTTCTGCAGTTCGCCGCTGTCCACACCGAACCTGAAGGCATTTAATTGAAAGGGTGCAGAATCATTAAAGGGCCTCTGACGTAGGGAATCGCAGGTGGTTTAACCTTCAGTGCTAAAACACTGACACAGCGACAGTTGTCTTTTTTACTCCACTCCCTGATAGTCCTCTTGGAGCAAGGAATCCAGGGCTCTAGTAAAGACCCAGGCCCCTGTTTTTTGGGGGGAATGTAATTCACACTGCACCCATGCCCACACCATTGGCTTCCATTTTCCCACCTAGCAAGGGCACTTTGAATTAGATTTTGCACATTGCACCGTTTTCCCATTGACCTTGAGGACTATCTGACTGATGAGGTACAGCTGGGGAGGATCAGAGCTTCTGAGGCGTGATTGTCACTGGGGAGCGAAAATACTTCCTTCTGTGAAGGTTGTGTTTTTAACTCGGGGCTGTGCTGTAAATGAGCTTAGGTGGGAAAGCTAAGCAGGCAGGGTTGCCGGAGGCAGGGAGCTGCTGACCTCACTCTGGGATACGGGCCGAAGTCACACACATGGAGCGTCAGGGTTTATGTGACACATTTTCGGCTGACTTAAGAGGTAGAAATAAATCCCTCATGTGCGAGCCTCATGTGTGACCAAACGGATCTTCCTCTGTCAGCATTTTTTGCAAAAGCAGAGGAGTGATTGAGGAGGAATTCTGGGCAGTGTGCACTTGATTGTGAGGGGCCATTGCGGCATGCCTGTTGGGATTTTACTCAGCCGTCGAGTGTTCTTTTAACCCTACAAATCACCAGACGCGCTCGTGTTCGTGTTTGTTCCTGGGTGTTTCATGCAAGCTCGTCCTTATCTGTTAGCTCTTCGTGAACCGATGCTCCGGGCGTGTTGCGCGTGTCAGTTCTGCTTGATATTCCTCAGAGGTTCCTTTGGGTGAAAACAGACTCAGCTCTATTGATCTGAGAGAAAACTGCTATCCCCCCGTGTGTGTGTGTGTCGTGGAATGAAAGAGATGTTTTCCGCAGCTCCGCTGTACTGACGCAAAGCAACCGGATGGTGAGCACTGCCGCCTCTCCTTTTACACGGGAAACAAAATGCATATGTTATCAATTGGCCAGGTTGGCGGTGGCACTTTATGGTTTATGTCGTCATGGTAACATTCCGACGAGACGTACGATTTCCTGCTTGATCAGTTCCCCCGTCTTTCGCGTGGCAGTTTTATGCTCCACACGTATGATTCGAGGAGACGTTTTTGCTCTCTGCTACCTAAATCACCATGGTTATGAATACAGAAACCATGCTGCATGCATATATCACAAATCTGCAAAGACGCGGTGCATGCATTTGAATAAATCTGCAATCAAGAGTCGAGCAACCTCCATCATGAAGACAACTGGGGGCTCAGTGCAGGAAGGCATCAGTCTCTCCGTGTGTCATAGCTACCATTGCTGACAGATTTTTAAGCATTGTTCATTTAAAGACCCCCATAAACCTTGCTGGTGTGTGAATCAATCAAGGCCACTTCCATCGATGCTGGAGAAACCAGCCCTTCCAGCTCAGGAGTTCAGCAGATCATTGCTTGTGCAGCACGGCTCATGCTAGCTCTCATAGCAGTAGAGTTACCGCTCCTCATGGTAATTACCTACGTCTTCCGACATGCTGCTGTGGACCGTAATGATTATTGTCGTGGGGCTGCGTGTTGACTCCTGTTCGCTTGTCAGAGATGCCTCTTTCATCATCAACAAACTCACCCATTCTGCCCTCCAGGCAAACCGTGAACAGAAGCTGAGGAGATCAACATGCCGCCTCATTCCACAGTAAGCACGGTAATTGTCGTGTGGCCACCTCTCACACATACAGTATCTGCACAGGCCTGTTATGGGATGAGAACAGTTTCATTTTTGTACGCAAATCTTATGTAACCTTTCCTTTTCTGGGGGGGGAAGAACCCAGACTTTCTTGAGCAACATCTAATACAAAAACATGTCCACAAAATTTTTTGTCTCTCCCTTCCCTCTACCCCTCGAAGCCATCATTGTAAATAAGAATTTGTTCTCAATTGACCTACTTGATTAAATAAAGGTTAAATAAAATAAAAAATAAAAAGGACTGATTTGGAAGGGAGGCAGTTTCCAGACCAGGAGAGCTTATAGAGATTGTAGAGAAAGATTTTATTACACTGTCTGTGGCCTGAAGCAGCTTGACTCCATAGCCATGATGCTGACCCGTAATATGGACTGGCCCTCACCTTACACAGAGAAACAGTGGGTAGCCTTTTCAAAATCTTGCTTTTACTGGGATGAGAAATGAAGGCTAAGGTACCATGTTCCCTCTGTCTCCCCTGCATTTCACTGATTAGCTTACTATGTTAATCCTAAACTGCGGCACACATATTTTCCTCAAATCGCAATCAGTTCCTTTCCCATCAGGCAATCAGTAACGCCAGCCCTGGCTTCGCAGATGAGAATCCAGTAGGCTGTCACAACTGTGGCTGGTTAATCATCTGGCCCATTATTATCAGTATGTGTAGACCCCTTCCCAACAGACCCCCCCAATCTATTCATCACACGTGTACCATTCATCATCACAATGAGATTTATCAATAAATATTCCACTTTTGATTAGAAACGACGATGAAAAGCACCATCTTTCTGTCACCTTGGCGATGGTGGTCACTCGTATGTAAATTCAGCACCACGAGTCACCCAGAGGGGTGATCTGAACGAGCTTCATTTGGGGGAGTTTCACTACACAAAGGAATGGGGCTTTTTCTGTGATTATGAATTGGATAGTATGATAGTATGCCTTTCACCACCATTCATGACCTCTACAGTATTTATGGCTTCCTGATTGGTTGACCCAAGTCAAGTGTCAGCTTTTTCCCTCGGAGGAACAGTCTATGGAGGGGCACCTCCCCCCTAGCTAAAAGTTGACACAACATCTTTATCTCCATTCCAACACTATTGAACTACATGTGTTGTACTTGTACACATTGACACATTTACTTTTACTGCTCAGTGATTAAAACAGATGCCTCATGCACAATACAGACACTTGAAAGTGTAAAAGTTGTGCTGTGTTAAATTCTTTGTAAAGGGTCATAAAAAACCATTGTACTTGACAGCTGTTTATAATATTTTCACCTTAAAGCATTTGAAGGGAAGGGCTTAGTGTGTTTAAAGGCATAAACTCCTGTATGCTTCAGTCCCTTTTAGCATTGACCTGCCTCAAATGCATATTGTAATGATGTGATTTGTTATAATCATATGAAACAGCAGTATTTTTCTTTTGTTCGTCACTATGTCACGCTTTTTAATTAGGCTGCAGAACATACATTCTCGTGCGTTGCAATCTTCAGACTAAAGAGCTCTAATAACCAATTGGTTTATTTACATGCTGGCAGAGACTGCTGTGGGGCTGCATCCTCTGTTTTGCCAAGATATGACGGCCTATGCATTCTAATGAGAGGAGGGCCCCCGTTTTTAATTATTTGTGAACCAGTATCTTGGGTTTACAAAGGGCAGTGCCATCACCGCTGCAGCAATAAATTGTTAAACTGAAATGACTGGGTGAGAACTCAACCTGAAAGCAGAATAACTGAACTGCAAGACTAATTTGAATGGCAGCGAGGGATTTTTTTTTCCTGTCCTACTTAAACTTGCAAAAATATGAGTGACAAAGACCAAGGAGGGCTGTGAAAAACCTGTTTAGTGTGGCATTCGGCAAAGATGTTTCAAACTCGCTTGAAAAAGGCAGCCATATTTTAAATTGCAGCAGATGTTTCTTCTGGGAAGGGTGTGGAAATGCCTGGAAGAGTATGTTTTATGCTCCAGCATAGGCAGGCTCCGACATGGTCAGCCTCCTGTAAATCTTACAGAGTAATCAGACAGAGGTGGAGCGAGGAGGAAATGGTTTTGACTTAAATCTTTTTTTCATGTGTGCAGGTGCAAAATGAGGTTTCTTTTGAAGACTTTTAGTTTAATCTAAATTTAATTTAATCTGTTGTTCATAAAATAACAATAATTTCATATATGGAATTTGCATAATATGTGTTTTGAATGACACCTTTAAAGATTTTAACAACCTGTACAATAAGTTCAGTGTCTACATGACTGCGGTTTCAAACTGCATTGTCGCATTTAGATGGAAGTTTAGATGGAAATTACTGCATATGCAAAAACCATCTGGCAGGTTTAACTCTCTTTGATTGTTGGAGAACCGCAGTGCTTTGTACAAATCAGGACATGACGACATGAAAAGTCAAAATGAACAGGGAATACGCAACATTTTGCATCTCATCGATTCAGACAAATATTGCCTTTGTCCATATTGCTCAAAGTGTCCCCGGTTCCACTACCATTAGTTAATGGGGAAAGGCCCATAGACTGTTCCATCTCTGACATTTTCCCTGGTGTCTCCTCCTCTGATTTTTTTAAATGCAGTGGTCCGTGATCCTAATCTGTCGACACATTTCCGCCTCAACAGTTATTCAATTGCCTCGCTGTGGCAGTGGAACACCAGCGCAGGCAGGTTCCCTCACAGAGAGATGAGCATTGTTGTTTTTTTTAGCACCCAAGGGAATATTTTCAAACTTAAGCTATAGTGTTGAGCATGGTGCTTCTGGTGGCGCAAACAATCCATGTATGTAGGATGCTTTTTCAACCACAAAGTACAACATGCAGTTTCAGAATCATTTTGAGTAAGACTCAGATATGTGAAAAGGGAATTGCAATAAAAAGAATATTTTTTAACATTTAAGCATTTCAACTAACAGACATGCTAGCTCTGCAGGAATTTGCCAGGGGAATTGCAAATTGTTAATATTCTTTTCTATATGCAGCTACCTATTAATAACAAGTCTGTGACTGTCTTCTTTCAAAGAAATTGAGTTAGAGGACTCGGCATAACGGAAACCAAATTGGTCCGCAACATGGAATTATGCTGCTTAAATTGGTATGCCCCTCAGCTGAGAATATTCATTTTACCTCGGATGTCCTCTCCACCTCCCATTTTACTGCGTTGTAGTGACTGCCAGCTCCATAAAATACGTCGGTATGGGCAGTAAAACGTAAGTGTGTATATGTGAGCAGCTGTGCTGGTTTGCCATGCAGGTCAGGGAAGGGAAGCTTTTATGAATCAGGGTGATCACGTGAGCCTGGGATGAACAGTGTGCAATGTCAGTTTGTTTTGTTCTGTCGTATGAGTGTGGAACCAGTCTTCGGCCCCAGCTATGTGGAACATGTTTAAGGGACAGGAGAGGGGGAGCAGTGGGGTCTTTTGCCCCTGCGCCCGACCTTCCCGGGCCAGGTAAGTTTAGGTCGTGTGGGTTATCGATACACAAATCCATCAGTGATTACATTATTACAAATGAGTTCATTCGTTTTGTAATGTATTCTTGAAATAACACAAAGCCAAATCAAAGGTTTCTATTCAAGATACTGGATCAAAGGCTGTATGAACAGAAGTCTGGAGGTAAAAAACTCACTTGGTGTTTAAAGTATACTTAGAAATGAACAGGTTTTTGTGGGGGGTTGGCTCTGTCTGTGTGTGTGCGTGTGTGTTGTGGTGTGTGTGTGTGTGTGTGTGTGTGTGTTTCACACTGCTGCACCTCCTCTCAGTGCCGTGTTTAGCAGTTGTCCCCGGCGTGGGAGTTTCCCAGGCATTGTGACATTTGAGTAAACAGCAGCAGAAAGGGCTTTTTCAGGTGCATCATTACAAGCTCCATTCTCCCGCACGGTGAAGTGGATGACGACCTCGGCGGCGGCGGCCTCCGCACACTTCTGTCACAGCTCCCTAACAATCTTATCGAGGCTGGCCAGGGGTGGCGTCAATGCGCAGCGGCCAAAACACGTGAACACGTGAGACAGCGGGGCCCACAACGGCCTCATATTTAATGAACAAAATGCCAGTCGGCGTGTCCTGAACAGACATTTCAGCCAGGACTCCTCGATCCACTCTGCTACCTCAAAACAATGAAGCCGTTTAATTATGCCTCTGTGCAATTGAACATAATCATAATTGCTGAGCCCGCTGAGCTATTATAAAAGCAGGAGGGGGGGAGGGTGCCCGGGCTCTTGAAAGGGAACACATTCTAATGGCTTGTTTATCTGCTGTGAATCGGAGAGCGGCTCAGAAATTGTGGGTGGGTGTTGGTTGTCATGGTTACTGGACGTGGCGGCGATTTGGGAGTGCGTTTTTTAACCCCCTGGGGTGCAAACGTGTGTTTCGGTGAAGGAGCGGGAGTTAGTTTTGGATTTCGAGTCTGTGTTTACAAATAGCTGCGACCCCAGATCAGGTGTGGCTTCTACCCATTTTTCACTGGTTCACATGGCAAAGGAGAACAGCTTCCACAGAAAGGACTCTGTGCTGACTGCACTGTCGACCTAGCAATTACATCTTGAACAGTATGTTGACGGCAGCTCTTTTCAATAGTTAATGACCCGATTATTAAATAAATTGGCCCACTTCTTGCTTGGCCTTCATTATCCTCATAGTGAGTGTGTGTGTGTGTGTGTGTGTGTGTGTGTGTGTGTGTGTGTGTGTGTGTGTGTGTGTGTGTGTGTGAGTGTAAGATATAGAGAGACAGAAAGAGCATAGGGTGGTAGTTTGATGCAGAGGTAAAGAAACTTGACTTGTTTCCAGAAGTTTCCCTCTTTGAATACTGGGTGGGGCGCAGCTGTTGTACCCCGGAGGAAGGCACCTCGTTTGAACTTTTTCAATAAATATCTGGGTGTAGAAATGGATTATGTAAAATGTGTGTGTATGCACGTGTGTGTGTGTGTGTGTGTGTGGTTGAAGTGCAGTGGTCCTAGGCAGATGCTGCGTCTCCTGAACATGCTTGCAATGTGTTCCATGCTGTAAGAATTGCATGTTATGGGTCATAAACATGATCTCAATAGTTAGAGGGAATGGAAGCTCAAATCACCCAGCAAGGCCCCTATTCTGTCATATTACCAGATGATTACTTTCTGTGTTGCCTTTTTAATATTCTGTCATGGTTTTAAGTAATACATATTCTATGCCTATTCTCTTTGATGAGGTTGATAGTTGTAGATTACTAAATATAAACTTTAACTGTCACCCATGGAGTCAGACCTAACATAATTACAGGTCTGTAACAGGAGATTTCCATCATGTTAACTTGACAAAATGTAGCATGCTGTGTCTGATTTTCAGAAATACACATATGCATATGTACTGGTATAACAATGGAAGATATTTCCAGCAAGTTTTCTTGTCATGTATGTAATTTGGGTCATTTTAGAATTACCATCCTTCCTCATTAAATGAGATTCCTCTAGAGCCAGTCAGTTTTTAACTTCACTACATTTACAATGGACCATTTGCAATCCAGACAAAAGTGTGTGTGTGTGTGTGTGTGTGTGTGTGTGTGTGTGTGTGTGTGTGTGTGTGTGTGTGTGTGTGTGTGCGCACGTGTGTGCACTTGCATGCCTGCATGTGTGTGTGTCTGTACATGCACTCTCAACCTCCACGCAGCTCCAGAGTGAGGTAGTAAAACTACGTGACCCAGGTGCAGTGAGTGAGACTCACCAGCAGAGAGCGCCCTTACGTGACACGTGTCGATGCCGGGCCCTGCGTACTGTGCTCTGCTGGGCTGGCAGAGGGACTTTTGGGAAGCTTTCTCCACAGCAACAACCTCATCAGTGATCGAGGCACATTTATTACCTTGCATTACTTGTGCTGAGCTCCATCGCCGGTGACCTGCGTGCCCTGTGCAGGGTTTAAGTGGCCCTGAACAGAGTGCATATTTGCCCTGAGGATGCAGGGCCAATTTGGGAATTGATTTGAGCAGCTAAAACTTGTGAATCACTGGTCATCAGTTTTAATTGCATCAGTGTGACAGGGACAAATGGGTGGCTCTTCCCTTCAGACTGCATACATTATTAATAACAGTGCCGTGCCCCCTTCTCCCCCGGCCCCCCCAGCTGTCAAATAGCAGTGAATTTTCTTGGCTGCCGTATGATAAATAATGGGGAGCATGCCCAGTGGTGGCCCCATTACCTACCCAGTCCGATGCAGACATAATGAGAGAGGGGGCTCACGCTCCCTCTGTTTGGGGGTGATGATCATCTCCTACTGCACATATCAAAGGGCCGGGGCTCTGCACAGACAGGCACAGAGTGATCAAACGGAGACGAGGGACACCGCTTCGTGCGGGACAGCTCCCCGCCTCAGACGGCTCTGATCTGGGCCCTGTCTGGGTTTGGATTGACAGGACCAGGGAGTGATGTCCTGTGTCGCTGGTGGGACATCAGTGCGATATATTTTATGGAAATCATGGAGGGTCTTCAGTTAAAGCCCTCAGTGCTGTATGCATTTTGAATGTGGCTACCTACAAAAAGGATTGTCAGTTAAGGAAGTGCAATGTTATAATGAGGTTACTGTGCAGACACTGACTGTCTGAGCTGATACTATAGCAGTGGCAATTTGAGATGATTGTTTGTGGTCTCCATCAGTAATAACCTTTAAACATTCATATAGTGCAAGTCTGTCTTCTTATTGTCCTGAACCTATTTTAGTATTACTTCACAAATTACAAAAAATTGTATTTATATAATTTATTTATATAATATTACAATAATAAGTAATAAATTACTTATACATGTATAGTTATTATAACACATTTATTAATTATATTGAAGGGCGCATAGGGTTTTCTCTGTGAACATAAAAAAAATGTTTACTTGGACATACCAGGCATCTGTAAACCAGCCTTGTTTAGGCTTGGTGCCTTCATGGTATGTCCCACCAGACACTTTCCTTGGATTTCATAATAACATCTGTTGCTACATGGAACTTGTTATTAAAAGTTATGAAAACTTTCTTTGGACATGTAAGTACAAAATATAATTACTAGGTTACGTGATCAATCATTTATCTGAGAAATATCCTAGGTGTACATACCCCTGCTGTTATTTGTATCCATACGAAATAAGTTGTAAAATATAAGGAAGCTTAGATTAGTAACCTGTGTTTGTAGCTCACTCTCTCTCTCTGCCTCCACAGTGGTGCACTATACACTGCACTGTAATGTGAGCATTCATTAGGTGTGCCTCTTCATCCAACTGTATTCCTCCAGCCTCCATTGCGCTCTCATGGTTGGGTTGACCTTTAATGGCACCGCTGACCCAGCTGTTCAGGATCTCATTAAATATTAAGCACTGGGTGGAACAAAAGCATTAATGTTCAGTGGAAGAGCCATTGTTGGCCCATCCCTGGAGGAGACGACGCAAGCCATCAAGGCCTTTATCCCCCCCCCAAAAAAACACAGCCGCGTTTGCCGAACCGTACACCACCAGCTCGTGCATTAGGCCACAGGCTGTTAATATCCTCGTTAAAACTAAAATTGGGATTGCCGTGATGGCCTTCGTGGCGTTCACGGGCCTGCTAAGCTCCCCAGGTAATCGTGAAGTTAAAAGGTCACTTTTTATAACGATTGCTAAAAGGCCGCAGGAGCAGAGTGACTGCCCCTCAACTGCCAGCAGCAGCACAGGCAGTAGCACGGAGACCTCGGCCGGCTTGCCGGGGACTGAGAGGTCCTGCCCAATCTCCTTCAAGCAGCACAAAAGGAGCCTTTGAGTTTTGTTATAATTGACTTTGTCAGAGGATTGTACCAGCACATCTCTCTGCCAAAGATGAGAATAATGTGATGGTGGTGCCCTGCTGCCTATGCAGTTATTGAAAGGAGGGTTAGGTAACAGTGGCGGGTGGTCGTATGAGGGCAAGATTAAAAGCTAGTAAGCTACTAGTAGCATAGTCCATTGGCGAGATTAATGTTCAGATATAACTTCCTTCAGTTGTCCCTTTGCAAAGATTGCTGTTTGTTCATATTTCTTATCTGAATAGGCACATGGTAGTGAAATGTACAGGAGCTGTTCGGTTGAGTCTACTGGTGTTATGAGGCATATTGTGGAACACTGGTTGGACATCAGTGCCTCTATTCAGGCAGGCTTTTGTATTTATAAACACAATTTGTATTCATACTCACAGACTTGTGTTCCTTTGTTTGAATTCTTGCCAATGAAAGCCAGGAATCTGACAAACATCATTTTCCAAAATGTGGGATGGGAGTGTTTGCAGGTTTGCACTTCTTAGTATATTTTATAAGTCATCAACACTTACCTCATCTTTTGAAAGCATGACAAATGCATACAAATTGCACACCGTCATCATTTATTTCAGACTTTTCTTCAGAGTGATTTATGTTTGTCAATTTGTTCTGTTTCATTTCAGCATTTGAAATGTCCCCGGTTTGTTGGATTCTTATCAAAGGGGTTTCAGATCTGCAGTAATAATGACAGATAGAGGAGAGCTCTGGAACATCCCTGCTTTCCAGAACCGTCAAGAGCTGGAGCATTCTGGGAAATTGTCCCAGGTGCTGTTGATGGACAACACCAGGGAAAGAGGCTGAGCATGTGAGTTGAGGTCAGTCATGTGACGGAGCATTTGTTCGAGCAAAGACCCATTTCAACTGAGTTGCCTGTTTACCTCCTACAGATGGAAACATGCAACTAATACCATCTGTAAATCAAAGCAGTCAACAGGCAGTGATCGACTTTGCTCAGATTTTTGTCTGAATGTCTGCTTTCACTTCAACAGCAGTTCCTTAGGAAAAGTGCTGTTTGTTTACATTGCTCTTGGCAGATATGAATTTCCAAAACAAATATTAATACAGAACATACTGTTTTTTTTCCTTCTTGCTTCTCAGTGCATATTGTCTTTTTTCTTTTTCTCTTCAGTTTGTTTTCCTCTGAAATTTAACTGGAGGAGGCCTGTCGCCTTCCTAAGCGTCTTGAGCAAATATTTACCGCGTCTCCCTTCTCTGTCTTCCTGTCTGAGTCAGGTCTCTGCTCACTTATAATTAGCCTCCCCTCTCCTTGCCGCCCCCCTCGGTGCTGCTGTTGCCCTGCTTGCTGCCCTTGGGTAGAGCTGCGGCCCTCTGGAAGCCAGGCCCAGTTAATTAGATTATACAGGCCGTCAGTCAAGGCTCACTCTGCATAAATCTGCATATTAATCGGCCTCCTGAGGCCGGAGGGTAAAGCATCAGGTGCCCTTCCTGGCACGCCACCGTCATTGAGCTCTTTATAGAGGCTTTCGGACGGCCAGTGACTGATCAATAACATAAAATCAAATTAACAAGTTGGTGGGAATACGTAATGAAACCGAAGCCAGACTGTTTTAGAAGGTTATGAAACAAAGATTTTTGTTCTCGTTTTTGTTGTCCATCTTGTCAAAAACATAAAAGGCCATATGAAGATGAAAAAATGCTAAATTTGACCTTAGTTCAGGATATTCCATTGTGCATGTTTCAGAGCTAAGTTTTGTCCGTACTGTGGCATATAAAATCAGCACAAAGTACAAAAGTTGAAGTGTAAGTGTGCAGTTAGTTTAAGTTGAAGGTGCCTTTGTGTTCCAGGCATGTGTAAATGTGCCACGGTGGCAGAGCTGTATCTTTAGATGAGGGCTCATATGAATGTAAATGATGCTTAGTTAAGACTCTCAGGTCTCTGAACAGACCTTTCTCCCAGGGGAGTCTGGGTAATTTGAATAGTGAGAAGCTGGCGGTTGATGTTTGTGTGTTTTTCCCTGATCTCCCATTGGGCCACTCTGACTGTCAGTGTAAACAAGGCGACTGCCCTCACAAGTGCCAGGCCAGCTCTAATTGGATTGGGTGTGTTGCACTGTGAAGTGAAGTGCTCTGTGTGCGTGTGTGTGTGTGTGTGTGTGTGCGCGCGCGCGTGTGTGTGTGTGTGTCACTTCTCCAAAGTGTGAAGCTTTCTCCACCTCACTGAGAGGCCATGGGAGATGAATGAGCAGGCCGCCTCTATGTGTGTGGCTGCATTTTTTGTCGTTTCCAAATTGGCACGAGACTTCGCTCCGCTGCCAAACGCAAGATTGAAGACAAATGGAGGGATCAGTGATGTCAACAATGCCGCCATACCGCAAGCTTTGCAGAAGAAGGACTCTCTCTCGGAGCCGATGAAACAAGGAGAGTGCCCAGCATGTGGTCAATAGCATGGGCTTTCCTTGAACACACAGGAAGAAGCTGCCACATTTATATAGGGCTAAAATACAAGCTGGCTGTCAGAACTTCTGCCTTCTGCAGACAGATGGATGGGTCCTGATGTAGCATTGATATATGTAGCCTACTGTATGTCCAGCAGGGCTAGTGGCATCATTCCAGGAAGGTACATGTCTGTTTCAACTCAACATTCTCATCATCTCATCGTCGTTCACTACAGCCTCCAACACGCTTTTTTGTCCCCAGCTTTGAGTAACGTACAGTATTCAGTCAAATCCTATGTTAATTTTTTTGTGAGAAAAAAAGGCATTTTGATGAAAATTGATAGAGGAGATATCGGGGGACTGCCGTTCTGCTGTTATGGTTTTCTCAGCCCCCCTCCTTAATTTGCAAAAGGCCCCAACTTGTCGACAGGGTTTGTGGGGGAGAGACTCTCCCATTCTCGCCGGAGTGGTGGGTGTGCAGAGAGGTGACGACACAGTAATGGCAAACACAGACACAAAGCCGCTGATCAGAGCAACCGCGGGTACGCAGCGGAGGCGGAGCTCAGACCCCGTCACGCTCTGCCGCGCCGCGGGCTGGGGTGGCGACGGCGACAGCAAGACGCTAACGGATGATAAAGTGTGTGACTCTGATTCATGGGTTTGCTGCTCCCCACATTCCCCGGGGGCCTTGTTTACAGCTTAACACTGGCATTCCTTTATTCCACACACATCGCTCCCCCTCCCCTCCTTCCCTGCCCACAGGGGGCACCAGCGACAGTCTCTCTGCTCTCACTGAAGCCCCAGGTATAAGACGATTCCTCAAGCTCCAGTCTTCTCAAGGCTCTTCTCTAATGGTGTAGTCATTCAGATGCGCTGCAGTGTCTCTGATAGAGCCACGCTCGCTTCATGTATGCATCCATTAAAAATGCCAAGCACCTGGCCGTGAGAATAAATGCATTTCAAAGCCGGGAGGTACAATGACCTTTCGCTGAGGTGAATCGGTAATGAGCGCACCAGGGGCTCTTCAGAGGGAGCTGCGGTGAGGCCCCGCTTCTGCCAGGTCCACACTGCGGGCGTGAAATGGCGGCGATGAGCGCAGAGTTTAGGCGAGCCCCGCCGGTGAGCGTGACGCCTGACCATCATCCCCCCCCCACCCTCTGCCGTCACTGTGCTGCATTAGCCTGGCCTCTGCACTGTTCCCCTGTCCCCTCTCCAGGGGTCTCAGTGTTAATTCAGGTAGAGAGAGCAGAAGGATTCACTCCTCCTCACCATGACTCAGCAGAACTGCGTTTGGCCTTTCTCTAGGCTCTTGTCATTATGAATAAGAGTTGTGCTGTCTGTTTATATCATTTGTATGTCCATTGGGATCTGTAGATATTTACTCTCCTGTTTTTGTTTGGGACAAGGTGGCCTTGTAACCAAAAGAGTGCAGGTAGGATTCCTAGGTGGGGCATTGCCACTGAACTGTTGAGAAAGATGCTTAACCCAAATCAAAGCAGTAAGCATTCAGCTGTATGAATGGGAATTCTGTGAACTACAGCAAAGAGGGCGTTTGCTAATGGAGACAAAGACTCGCCTTTTCTGACCTTCTGACCTTCTGGCGTATGTAACGTGTGAAATGACTTGTGTGACATGTTGATTATGGCCTGCACGCTCCTGCAGGCAGGCCACGGCTGTTTGTGAACACAGCAAATTGGATACCTACTGGTACTGTGAGGTCCATTGCAGGTCCGTGCGCTCCTGCCCAACACCGAGCCCGGCTGGAATGTGGGGCGGTAATCACAGGGTACGTGAATTTAAGCAGATTAATATGGAAGAGGAGGATCTCCAGTATTCATACAGTGGAGTGAATCTTCCCTCATGTGTGCAAATGCACAGTGGAGTCACAATGGCTTTCCCCAAGCATGAAATTGGCTGTGTGATTAGGCCTAGGACATGGAGAAGGTTAAGGCGCGGCTCGGCAAACAGCTCCGGCCTCTGCGAATTGCCTCACTCCGAATACTATGACAGTTAAAGAGAACTATTTCTCCCCCAAATGTTGACATAATGTGTTTATTTGAACCTTTCCCTGGTGTACAGTTGTGCGGTATTGGTTATATTGTTCAGTGAAAGTTATTTGCTGAATATGAAATGTACTGAATTTGCAGAACAGTGGGCCCCCTTGATATAACCTTGCATCTATTTCTCCCTTCTTGCTGTTTAAAGATTTTACTCTCGAGGGTCAAGTCGACTATTAGGAATGGGTTCAAAAATTGTTTCCTTGTGTTCCTTGTGTTATTTCCTTTATGCAGTAGTAGTCTGTGGAGCCCAGCCTGTCTGTTTTAAACCCCACTACAGAGCAGCCAGTTTGACTGCATCCTTGAATGCACAGTAGTATCACCGACAAAATAAAAATGCAGAATGCGTTATTCAAGTCTGGTGGAGACAGGGGTGACTCTGTGCACCTCCTGATTCCAATTCAGCACCTATCTGCTGCCGGACAGAGCAGGGCATCAGAAGGGTCAGGCGTGGGGAGAGGCCTGATGGAGAGCTCTGTCCCACAGCGGATCCCCTCTCTGCAGCTGAAGCACTGTGAGCAGACCCCCGTCCTCACCATGGCCCTCCTCCCCTCTCTCCCTGTAAGTAGAGCAGCAGATAAAGGATTATTCCTCAGCAGGCTCCACCGCACTTATCCCCCGCTTAAGGTCAGAACGCAGCCATCAATTAAGTCCTTCTTGAAGGAGAAACTCACCTCCGGGAAAGTGAAGAGAAATCCTTCCTCTCTTGCGTCTCGCCCGAGCTTCAGGTCTGTTTTTGGGTAGGCACCTATAGGCTGTCCTGGCAGTACCTGAACCTGAAGTGGTGATGTTCAAACTGCATGGTTGTGGAAGTGATCTAGTGACTGATGTATGGTAGTATACTTGGCTTCCCTTGTCAAGTTAGGTTGCACAAGTTAACTTAGGGTAGGGCTTGAATAGTGTTATGCTCACACTGACTGGTCTAGGAGTGTTGTTAGCCTGGTCTCACAGTGTTACTCATTCAACTTGAATGGATACACTTATGTTCTATTGTGCTGGAAATTGCTCTGGATAAGAGAGTCTGCTAAATTAATGTAACATAATGTAATGTAATGTAAAGTGGAGTTGCGTGAAAATGTGAGGGTGGCCCTGTGGGGTGAGATTGCCAAGCAGAGACAGGACATCCTGTCAGCATGTCCCCAGCTACCCTGTGGGGATTTAGACTGCTCTTCCATCCCCTCCCGCTCCCTCGCTGTTTTAAAAATGTAAGGAACGCCAGGGTACTCTCATCAAACATTTACCATTCCTCTGAGTTTAAACAAGTGCATCCCAGTTCTACCTTGTCACACTCCTTTCGGAACACTAATACAGGAATCGCCACAGGGAGAGTTTCGCTCGTAACGTTGCAGGTTTGTCTTGGTCTGGGGGGAAAGAAGTGGGGTGCATTTACTAGAGCAGAAAATGCAGCTACGCGACTCTTACCGTAACACGCTTTCCCGGGAACGAAATGCGATACTGCAGATTCAAAACTTTGCACTTGGGTGCATCTTCGCGTATTCTGAGTACGCTTGCAGCCCAGCCGCAGCGTGGCTGAGGAGGTGGAGGTGGGCGCTGGAGGGGCAGTGCTGGGTTTGGGCTGAGACAGTGAGCAGGGAATTGAGGAGCAGGGGAGAGAGGAGGCAGGAGCCGGGGGGCCGTGCTGAGGGCAGGGCGATTCTGCTCACCTGTCAGCCACACTACAGCAGAGGTCACCTTGGCTGGGAGCTCTGTGCCAGACACACACACACACACACACACACACACACACACGCTCATACAGAGCACTGCAGATGATGACTCAGGAGGAAGGACAGTGAGCCTTCACTTCCTGGCTCGTCCTTCCACGTCCCACGGCAAACCCCCACCACCAGCTGCCCTGTTTCCGCCAGCATTATTATACCTGTATCTGGGGGGAAGAGTCTGCTGTCAGTCGCAAAGGCGTGTTTGGAATATTCAAGATGGAAGAAGTTTTCACAAGGAAATGGAAAAACCTTTCACAAGGGTCTTTGAAATTCAAAACCTCTGAGCTGACTTAGGCGTGAGTTGTTGTCAGTGATGCCAGATCTAGATGAGTTCTTTACAATGCATGAACACAACAGGTGATTGTGTACCGTGTTTCAGAGGTAGACTAGCCCCTTTTAATCCTGTTCTTGTCCACGAGCTTGCTATTTTAAGCCAGAGACTAAAAGTTCTGAATGCTTTTTGGCTTTTTCCAGAAGGCAAGTATTTAGCGATCCTCGCATCTGGTTTTCATTGTTTGAACTTGGATCGCTGCCACTGTTGTTAGGGAGTCTCACTTGTTAATCTGAGACCACGCTAAAGGCCTGCAGTTCCTCAAAACTGCATGTTGGGTTTGTTCTGATTTCTTAAGTGAAAATACCTGAAACACACCTTTAGCATGCTCCATGCGTGCAAGTGAGATGTCATTCCATGCTTTGCCAGGAGGATTTACATGTTGTCTTGATGCAGACAAGCATAATAAGAGGGTTTTTTTCTGAGACAAACCACACTGTGCTAAACAGTAGTTCTGCAGTGTTACTTCACATTAAGCCTTTGTCTGTTCACAGCAACAGTGCAGAAAGAAATGATTCTAATGACTTAAGTGGGAAAGATTACAACTAAGACCGGTATTAGTTAACTGGCAGATAAGAGGCTTGCAGCACAGGACAAAAATAGACCAAAGCCACAGTAAGACACCACCTCAGCATGGCGTTCGCCTCACCTCTGAGGACTGCACTGCTTCCCTCAGCATAGGAGAGGAGTGGTGTCTGTTTACTCGCTCAGCTGGAGAAGACGCAATACAACCTCCTCCTGGATTACGACCGCAGTTGTCCATTCTAACCTGACTCTCAGGACTCTTAATCAGAGGAATATCACACCAGCAACAACCCAGAGCAGGCGAACGGGGAATACTATTGACCGCAATGCTTTTGTGACGTCCGGGCCAATGCCTCTTACTCTGAGGGCTTCTGAATCTGTCCTGAGCATCTGTCTGGGGAAAATCCTAAGAAATGCGAAGAATACTTTCTACAAGAACCTTGTGACCTCTTTTGCCAGCTAGGAGCCCACTGGGAATCCATTCAGGAATGTTCAGGTTTAAGGTAAGGAGGAGAGTCAATTAGCTATAGACCTGTTTGGGCTCCTAAGCCCACAGGAATTTTGCATTGAACATGCCTGTTATTTCTCATAGGGAAGTCAATATCAGTGCTGCACAGGGTATTACGCGAAAAGGAGCTTGACAGATTTGTTCTGTGCAATGGGATTATCTGTGGCTTGCGTGGCCATTGTTTACAGATGCAAATTTTGCGAAATAAAGCGGGAATTGTAGCGAATCAGTTGTGCCATTGATGTCCAGACTGAGCGGTCTGAATGCTCTCCAGGCCCGAAGCTCAATGGCCCTTTTGTGTTTGGCACGTCTCCATCAGCTGGTACTTATTCTGCCATAGGAGACATTCCCATATTTATAACTGGCACTGTCTTTACAAGTCATATTCACATTGGTTTTGAATGCTCTGCATGCTATACACTGTGTGCTCTCCATAGAGGCCTGTGAGTGGCACTTCTTGTGTGAGGAGAACAGGGCTCATTTCTGTCACTTTCACATCTCTGTTAACACAACTGGTTTTTAAACACTCTCCACAGTTAGATATTCCTCTCAGCGTCATGTGTGCACATACTAAGGAAAGATGTTTCCTGAAAAATAGACTGGTTATGGTGGACATTAAGTTATACAAATAATTAATGGAACATTGTATCAGTTGTTACACAATTAATCATTTGACACTGTGCATACACGGTGTGCAGCCAATGATTCATGCTCACAGAAAACGGCGAGGTATAATGGATTTCAAGAGCAGTGAGGTCCGTTTATCCTGCAGTGCTGCTGAAGAGGCCTTTCATGAATTAAAGATGCACAGCAAGCCTTTTGTGCCAAGTGTGAATCCGTGGCAATCCATGGCGCAGTGACTCACTGACCTAGCTGAGACAAAAAAAGAGGAAGGGAGTGTCAGAGGTCTCAGTGGCTTTGACCCCAACGTGGGGGAGGAGAGGGAGAGAGGGAGGGTTTCTGTCATGACTGATTGACCGGCCCTCGCTGACCCACCACTGATTGGGAAGTTCAGGGGTCAGAAAGAGACAGAGAGGGTGCAGGGCCCCCAGCCGCCATCATTGTCGAACAAAATCACCAGACACACACAAATCCCAGTGTAGGCACTGTAGCCGGACTGTTGGGTCATTTACCAGTGAGGACCCGTGCTGAAAGCAGTCAGGCAGAACAATCCGTAGGTGTGTTTGAAAGGAGGGACAAATTTAGGAGTTATAAATCCCAGCTTCTCAAAGCTGGGTGAGTGTCCGTCCAGAGCCCAGACACAGACTGAATGTGACATGAGAGCATCTGCACTTGGGAGAAGACAAGGCAGAATCCACTGCCAAACATCACCTCAGATGCTTTAAAATTAATTGGATTGGTGTGGGATGTCCGTGTGGATAAAGGTATGCCATACGGGCCACCTGTTAAACCGTAACACCCACACAAGCTGGAGATAATACAGGGCAGCTGCAAGCTCTGTCACATCTCTGCAGTTCAGTGGACTGCACCTTCTCTTAAAGGCTGGGGATCCTACAGCAGATCTTACATCAGCAGTGCTACATGTACCAAAGTCATATTTTGTAACACCTTTCTGATACATTTTAAGCTTGTTTTCAGCTTCAGGGCAGCATTTGAATCATTAATGAAGGGCAAACTCATGCAATTTTGGTGAGGGAGTTAAGACTGATCGGTGCGTCTTGTAGCTTCAAGGAGAAATAGGTTCATATCCTAATGCTAGGTTCATGGACCCGCTGTGATAAAGTAAATTAATGCAGTACAGTGCAGAATTAGATTCGGTCCAGTTCAGAGACAGCATGCATTATTGGATCAACACCAGGTTTGACTGTGGTCCCCTTCAAAACAGCATAAGAAATACAATTCACTGCCATCACCCATCGCAGCCACAATCAAGTAATCAAATCACCTGAAGGGTTTCTGACAGCAGTGCTTTCCTCCACTCTGCACCTCCTTCACCTCTTCAAGGAGTGATTGACGAGTGGCCACGTGACACTCTGCCACCTCTAATGTGGCCTTCAGAGGCATTTAATCATGCTTGGTGCCCTGCAGAGCCCGAAAGCCTGTACGATGATGAAAGTGGTCATTATAGACCTGCCTTCAGCCTGACACAGTCCATCTCTACTTGTTCCCCAGTCAGTCAGTCAGTCAGTCAGTCAGTAATTCAGTTAGGCCACATTTGTAGAACACACCTATGCTCATCTGTGCCACAACATGTACTTCCAAACACTGAAAATAGTGGACCCAGCACACACTTCTTGTCTCATGCAGGGAGCCAGCAGAGAGCCAGGGGAACAGACAAGAGTACTCTTAACAGCACATGATTCGCTGGGTATCTTCAGCAGAGCAACACTCGCCACCTCAAAGAGGCTGTCAGGACCATGGGCCTTTTTAATTACAATGAAGACTGTGTCGTTGCCAGTGCCAGTCCTAGATTTTGCCCACGGAGGCAGACACTGAGCAACATTGTGGAGAGGGGTGAGAACACGCTGCAAGCTGAGTCTGAACATTGCATCTGAAATTGTCCAGATCTTTGAAATATTAAGAAATGTTTCGATCCTCATTTATTATGCATCACAAGCCCCAATGAGTTTCACATGCTTACTTTCAGCATAACCACAAACTGAACTATAAACTATAGCTGCTAAGTTATTAAAATATTAGACTGAAAGCATGGGCTTATGAGTGAGGATATGTGTGAGTGGGAGAGGCTGCGCCGGGTCACTCATGTTTTCATGCTGGAGGCGTTTAGCTGTGGAGCGGAGCTGCAAGACGCACAGGCTGAATAATTTACAAGCCGGTCAATGCTTCATGAAAAGCAGGAGGGCGCCTACACTTTCTTAAGGGACCGTAATCGATGCGTAACCTACTTCAGGTGCACAGCGGAGCACGTAGGAATCCCTAAACGTGTCTTAGCCGGGATCGTCTTACAGAGGGAGCCGGGGATCCCCATCCCCGGCCCCCCTTGGAGAATAAGTCAGGCAAGCAGAGGGCAGCGCCGCGGTGGCTCCACCCCCTCTGGCACCTGTCCAGGTGGTTCTAATCCCTGTGAGCTGTTGAAGTGAGGGAGAGTAGCCAGAATGTGCCTTAAGGCCTGGGATCCAGCCATATCATTGGGAAATATTTTTATAGTTTGCAGGTCAGAACTGTGTGTTGAAGTGAGGGAGAGGAAATGGGCAAGGCCTGGGATCAGCGTTATAGTGCAGGAGAATTGTGGGAAATGGGCACGTCTGCCTAGCATTCACCATGCTGACAGAGTGGCAGAGAGAGAGAGCAGACTGCGGTCGGGTCACACTCTCGCAATAATAAACCACTTCACAGGGCTCTCGTTACAGCTTTTAATGACGGGGCCACAGAGCCTGTTCCACAAATACACAGGGCGTCTGGAGATGTTGTTTTTCAATTTCTGCAGCTCTCTAGAGGGTTTAAATCAGTTTGCTGCTTTCAAATTATGTTCCAGGCCAGACTAAGCACTAATTCCATGTTTCAGTCTTGCAGTTTGTGCTATGATTCAACTTGGGAGAGTCATTTCCTGCTCTTTGCAATGGTAATAATCTCTATGTGTGACTCAGTCTCTGCAAGTCTTTTTGGCAGCAGGGAACGCTAAGTTTAGGGGGGTGGTCTCACTTTAAGTGTTAAATTTAAGTGTGTTGTCATAGTGTATAGTGAAATGCTTCTGGGTAAATTGTTGACATTGTGGAGGTTAACATTATACGCTGCACATTATATGTTGAGTCTAAAACAAAAACAAAAAAGTCAATGCACAACCAAAAGAAAGTAATTTACTCTTACAGGGTGGTAAGAGGTGGGGTAAGGTAAAGCTGTCCATAAAAATGATTCCCATACTCAAGGTTTACTCAGGAGTATGCTCGGGCTCCATTTCAGACTGTGAGCTCTCCTGTGGGCTTGCACGTAAACAAGCTTTGCCACCCCCTCCCCCCCGCCACCCCTCCCTGGTTACATAAGTTTCCTGCCAGAAAGCCGCACATTTCCATGTTTTTCCTCCCATCCTTTATCTGAGTCTTAAAATTCCAGGACGGAGCTTAATAAGAGCACAAAGCGCCATTGATGGCGGGCACGTTTGTGAACAGGCCCGCATTGGTCACAGCCAGCTCCAGTAGTCCCCGGCTGGCCCTCCGCACAAAGCCCTCCACTGTGGACGGTGCCTCACAAAAGGTCAGAACTAAACAGAGATGGGCTCATAACCGACAATGACCCGCTCCTATAAATATCAATGATAATAAGGCGCCGTTCGCTGTGTCCTCCCATCTCTTCTCCTCCCCGTTACAAACTCCTAGTCACAGCACAGACCGCCATTCCAAGCCACTCCTCTACAAGCCAGGCAACTTGCTGATGTTCACACCGTCGGGCGTTTGTGACACAGGGAAGGTGGCTAATTTTGATCACAGTGTCTTGTACAGATCAGTTAATCTCTGCAGCAGGGCTACTGGAGGCCATCACCTGGAGAGTGTAACCAAAGGAGACAGAGAAAGAGTCACCATTCCCGCCTGGGTGCCGCATGGACATTTTGTGACATTCCTCCTTGTGCTGGGTATGGATGGGTACGGCAGCTGAAGGTGGGGTGGGGACAGAGTGGGAAGCGTGACTGTTTTCCGTGGCCAGGAGGTGTGGCTCTGGACCGAATCCTGCCGCAGGATGACTCTGGCGGCCAAGCTGGAGGACTTGGAGGTGACCGTGGAGCACCTGCTCATGGACGTGTTCGTAAGTGGGAGGGCAGCTCCTCTTCCCTTCTCTCCCTGTCACTGTGTCCTCACAGGGATGCCACAGCACCTGTGCTTAAACTTGCATTGCATGTTTATAGCCACTGTCTGTCTCAGAAAAAGGTGTCTAACCAGTCACTAACTGCCTAGCTGCTAAATATATCTTGGGGCATCATGCAAGTCTTAAATGTCAATTATTTCCCAAGCTGTCTTAATATCAATACACAAGGTTTTGACTCTTATCGTTCAGATTATGGCTGTAGTTAATCATCTGTGATTTTAATAGCAATAGCGTAGCTGTCGTTAAGCCACGTAGACTCGTGAGCCTGGGGAACTTTATTGAGTGGAGTCACATCATTGTACATTAGTCATCCATTTAACATCCATAACTGCAGTGTACAAAAATGTCCCTGTTCGTAGACTGCTGTAACCTGTCAGATTCATAAACTATACAAACAGGGTTTAAGGAGCGTTTATTGTAGCTTTAATAATTTAGGTCATCAAATGGTAGTGTTTGATTCCTCCAGAGCAAGAGTAATGGTAATGGCAAATGGGAGTCCCTCCAGTTACCATTAATGAAATGTTTCCGTCATGCCACATCAGCCATGCCCTTTGTCGAAGACTTCCTCAGACAGGATTAATTCAATTTAGCGAAGCTAATTTTGAGCATATGCCTTTTTGTGAAGCGGGATTTATGACGCTTTTCAGAGCTCCATTTGATGGCGTTTTGAGTTGAGCGTTTTTATGGGAAACTCTTTTGTCAGTGAAATACTTTAGTTGTTCATTGTGAAATGCAGAAACAGTTTGCAAAAACACATTTTTAATTACCTGCAGAATTAAAGAATGCTACCACCCTTTACCAAGTTATCTGAAAAGACGCTACAAATCTCAAACGTGTCGAAGCATTTTGTGAACAATTTTGCAAAAAAAAATCTAAACAAAAGAGAAATCCGATAAGCTGGCAGCGCAGTTGTGCTAGAGCTTTGCAGTGCCTTTGGTGTCCTAAAAATAAATTCCACACACCCACACATCTGTGGCCGCAGCAAGCCTCTACACAATAGCTGAGTGCGGTGAGACCCAAAGAGGTCTGTCACCACACACTCATCGCTCTTAAAGCATTTCTTAATAAAGTATGGCCTATAACACCAGGCAGTTAAAGTGCTGTGTTTTTCTATGTGTGGTTCAATGTTAGCCGTAACCATTAGCCAGTCAGGAATGCTCTGCATAGGATTAAACTGTACAGCAAATTTCTTTCACTCTGCTTAGGAGTTAATAATGTATTTTTTCCATGTTGTCCTGGTGATAAAAACCAATTAGGTAGTGACTGTCCATGTAAATGATTCCCAGAGCCCGTTCCACAAACATCAATGTGGAGTTGCCTATGGGATAAATCTCCCGCTAGAGGAGGAATGCAGGCTATTTCCCCATTTGTTTTCTCCAGCGATTCGATGACTGAAAAGATCTCCTAATGTGATTATCATGCTCTAATTTAAGGACAGGATGTGGGGTTCCAATATGGGGGTGGGGTGGGATGGGATGGGGGTTAGGGGGCGCACCATTAACAGACAAAGGCTATGAGCTGCGCTGGTTTGGGACCCTTCCAATTTTTCGTTAAGCGTGTGGGAAGAGCTCTGTGCCCACAAACATTTGAATCATTACCTTAGCGCTGGCTTGTGGTGTTCACTTCCTGTTCCACATCTGAGATCAATTCCCTCAGCCCCGTAAAACACAGCAGGCAGTTGGGGGATCGTCAGCTCTTGCCTACCTCTGAAAGGAAAGACTGGAGGTTACGTAAAGCGGAGCTGGAAAGAGTTTGGTTTGGACAAGCTGCTGTCTCTAACCAACACTTCCGTGTCCATCAGTGCTGTGTCACACCTCCCCAAGAGCTTATCCTAGCAGGCCAGCCTCTGTGTGTCCTGTCCCTTGTGTGGGACTGACATGTATTTGAGTCACCTTGGCTGAGGCAGGCACTAACTGCAAATCTACAAGGAGAGTGGGTGGGGGAAAAAAATCTCCCAACAGGACTAAAAGCAGACAGTGAGATGATGTCTGTTTTGTCCTGCTGTCAACAGCACAGAGGTGATGAACAATTACCTTCCTGAAGGGTGAATGAGAATTACTTTCTTCCTTCTTGCATTAGGCACTTTTTATACAGGAGATGAATCTTAAAGAAAAGCACTTTGGGTCTGGTGGATTCTCGAGCAGTGTGACGGTATGGAATGGGCCGCTCAGAGCTCATCCTGAAGGCTCTGATTAATCTTTTCCATCACGCTCTGTGTTTGTTATAAATCTCTGTGCACTTGAACGCCGTCTGATGCACTTCTGGGTCTTGATGGGACCCAGAAGGTGTGAGGCATGTGCATTACTTTCCCCACTGAAGCATTGAAACGTACATTACGTTAATGTTCTTATTTCACCCCATCGTTAAAAACGGAGCCGTCAGGCTTTCTGACAGGGAAGTCCCATCCCGTGTCTGGCTGTCAGCAGATCAAGGCCCTTCTTTTCTATTTACCCCTCGCCCCCTCCCCAGACACACACGTTTGCACACACTTAACAATGCACAAAAAAACCCTGCACTCAGACTTGCTTGCATGCTAATGCTCACACACACATACGCACACACTCTGGTGGGGGAAGTTCTGTGGTCTATTTGTGTCTCTGTTCTGGTCTTAATGTTAGGATATACAACCCCTGTGCTGTGCAGGCAGTCCTGTGACTCTTGGGTGAATGACATATCCTCATCTGGAGGGCTCACACAAACACACATGCACATAAAACTCAAACACATGTCCTCATTTGCTGACACAGAGCTTTCTGCCGGTCGGCTGCAGATGATGTGATTTGTGCACCTCTGTGGCAAAGCACAAGGCCCCTACTCTGTCACTTCCTCCATCTGAAGTGGAGTGGTGACGGCAGGGCACCTACGGTCCCTGACAACACCCCATTATCTGTCCTCAGCATAGATGGCCTCTCAGAGCCACAGCAGGAAGAGAGAGAAAGACCTCCAGATTGCTAACCCTGGGGATTCTGGCTCTTCGCTGTCCCTCTTCAGGTCAGGATCTGTCCCCAGCCACAGACACTCCAGTGTCACTGCTCGCTGTGGCTCAGGTAGCAGGGGCTTGGAACATCATAGAGAAAACATGACAGATCACATGACAACTGCCAGCTTCTCAGCCCTTAGTTACAATGTAGTCAAAGATGGTTGTTTGTTCTTCATTTTTTTATGATGTGCTGAGGTGGGCCTACCCTGTACTTGTTGAATGGTTTCACCCTTAGCTACCGTCAACCTATTCTGTACAATAGCGCAGCTGTTCTTATTTGAGTTATTCACAGACAGTCTATGACTCTTGCGTGTGAGACAGTAAAATGAATGGCTAGTGACTACGTCTCTTTTGTTCTGTGTGTAATGGCAACAGCCAGACACATACAGTTAAAGCAAACAAGGAATCTTTGTATTATCAGTACCCATCTCTGTCAGAACCGGGTCTATTGAGCCGGGCTTGGGGCCCTCATTGTTAATGCAGATGGCGGAGGATTGATAGGGAGTTACATAAGGAGCTCCTGCTTCTTGGTTTGTAAGTGTTACTGGGTGAGGACTGGGGAAAGGCCCGTCTCTCTGCCTCTCTGTCTACGCTCCATTTGAACAGGAGGAGATTACTTGGACTGCCTCCAGTTTGTTGCAGAGCCCAGAGCTCTTTGTATTGCCGTTGCTGCTGCCGCCGCTGTCCGTCCGCACATTCGAAATGGAAATGGTTTACACTGACAGACTGCTGCAGGGCCCGGAGACTGCGGGCTGGAGCGAACAATGGGCATCTTCCAGCTATCGCCGCGCCGCTGACAGAACCGGCTGACCCGCTTTGTGTGCTTCGTGTGGTGCGATGTCTGGAGCAGGGTACTACTCCTTTTAGCTTCTTTCAGATCTGTCCGGTTTAACAAAACAAAAAAAAAAAAAACAACAGAAATAGTACATGATGTGCTTGAGCGCAAAGCCCTAAAGCCATAAATGAGAGGTCTGGGATGCCGTGCGTGGTAAGCTGTTTCTAATAACGATGCAGAATGTCATTACGCCGCTCGCCGTAAAAGGGGTCAGGGAACAGAGAGCCTGTAAGGGTGTGATTTGAGGTTAGGGCAGGGCGGGGGAACACGTCAGAGTGCCGGGCCAATGCTGCCCTGGTAGAGCTCTCTCTCTCTCCCTCTCTGTGATTGGACCAGACCACAGTGCCACTGCAGCCAACTGCAGAAGCAGCAGATCTGCCCTGTTAGGGCTTGACTCACCGATGACCAACAACCACAGTCATCTCTTTACACAGCTCTTTCCTATGGTGGGGGATTTTCCTTCGGTGATTAACGTGCATGTGTGGGTGTGTGCATGTGTCTGTGTGTATGGACTTCTTTAATCATTCACTAAGACTACTTGCTGTTGGTCACCCCACATGGCTAACATATCATTAGTAATTTCAACCATCGTCCCTCTACAGAACTCTGCTCTAACGCTTTTTTTCTCACCTCTTAAAGTCTCATTTCAAGCTAAATTTCACAGGCAGAGGGATCACGCTCCGTAAGTTTGATTCTGGCTCTGTGAGCCTCTGAGGAGAGCATTTATGGGCTGCATGTAACAGAGCCACCAGTTTACTTTCCACACCCCTATCCCTGTCTGTAGACACATTGTGTAGACCCATCACAAGGGTGTCCCACCACAATGAGCATCACTGATAAAACAATGTCTGATTTTTAATTTTACATCCCACTTAGACCACTTAAAAGCAGCCATGTGTGATACTGATGTTTTCATGTTAATGACAGAAAATGGCATATTTGTTTTAATGATGGCCATTGTAATACGCCTGGTCTCTATGAATGGTGAATTGTTCATTTGTTTTGGGTTGCCATGTCCTTATAGGGGGTGTAACTGAAGTCCATCAGAGGGGTAGCCTATCTGTGGGTACAGGCATGACTGTGTGGAACACTTAGGAGTAACTGGCAGAAGGGGGGTTTCTCTAGGCAGGGATTAATGCACTGCCGACCTTCAGGACTGATTTTTTTTTATTTTCGTCTTCACATTTTTGTTCACCCTTTAAGGCTTTGTAAGAGAGTACAAACGTTAACCAACGTCTTTCAGTACACTGTCACTATTCCAAAAAAGGGCTGGCTCAGTTTGAATGTTTCTTTTAAAAATTCAAATCATTCAAATTCCAACAGCCATGGCTGATGCTGTGCTGCGTTTGGCTGTGGGTGGCTCTGGCAGTTGGAGGTGGCAGCGGGGGTGAGGGTTGCAGCTTTGATACCAGCACATCTGGATCGTGTTAAAAGTAGTCGCTGTCAGTGAATCCCTTTCCTTATTCTAGACATAAACAGCACGCCTAGCGAGCAGCCCTTCTGTCCCGTACCCTTTGCAGTTTCCTCCTGCCTGGTGTGAGGGAGCGGGCCTTGTTTTAAAAAAAAAACTCCCCCTTTGCTCAGCGGGTCCTTTCGTGCATGCCAGCTCCCCGATAAAGACCAAAGGCGCGAAAGATGCCTCTGAGGACTGCGGTGACATTTGGTCCACCGCTCGCAAAATGATAAACACTCCAGAGACGTCCCCCCGCGGAGAAGCTATTAAGAGTTGTTAAGCTGTGCAGGGAGTTAATGCGTTTCCCGCTCTTTTTCTCCTTTTTTCCGTACTTTTTTTGAAGGTGCCACTTTCAAAACCCAACCCACATAATGCATTCATAAAGGGAAGTACCTTCATCGCAGTCCTGGCAGCTGTGGGATACATTTACTCGGATGCTCTCCCATCAACAGCATCTTAAAAATAATAACAGCAGTCGCCCGGTGAATCATAACGAAAGGACAGAACCTTTGTGTCTGATTTTTCAGAGGCTGCATGTAGGAAAACTGTTCATTGAGCCGGTCTGGCAGCAGATGAAACCAGGGCTTGTGCTCCCAGTATCAACAATGGAACTTTCCTCCCTGTTCATAAGACACACTGCACGATGCACACCACAGGGATGTCAGACACAGCCACGGGCAACCACTGGCAAGCATGCAGCTAATTTGGCAGCGAGCAATGCCCGGTTTCTCCTGTGAGGGCTGGTGCACAACCAGCACGCTCCAGATGCATTGTCCTCCACACAGATAGCGCGCAGCAGCTCTGGTAATCAATGTGCTGGCTCCTGCAGGCTCCTCTGTCCTCGGGGCTTTGTGTCTGGCACAGGGCTGATTGGCTTTGTGCGCTTTCGGCCAGCTCCGTCAGCCCGCGCCAGGAAAACGGACTTTCTAAACTTTGATTTCCTGCGTGTCTTTGATTTGAATGGAACAGGTGATTTTGTGTGATTTGGCTCGAAGTGTAAGAAAATACTCCACACCTTCCCAAGATCTAAATTCTGCCAAATGAAATGGAGCCAATGACTTTTTTTCTTTCTACCATTTTTCTCAATGTCCATACATTAAACATAGCAGCATCACACAGAGTCACTGTTGCAGACTCCTGTTTATATACCAGAACGACTTTGTGCATTTTAAAGACAGGCATCATAAATGGAACATGCTATAATTTTAAGAACAAAGTCTGTGTCCTTAAGTAGACCTTTGGGACTGAAATATGCTAATTATTGCAGCAATTATGGCTTGGTGCTCAGGAGTTTTCTTCAGTCTGTCCAATGTGTAGAAGCTTGTCTTCTGTCAGCATCCTCCACGCTGGCAAAGAACAAACATGGCACACCGTCAGAGAGCTTTGACCGGCCTCAACGTGACGTGTTAAAAGAGGACATTCCTCAAAAACCTCTTCGGAGAGTTCTCCATCTGCCACCTCTAATTTCCCGGAGATTGCCAAAGCCCCTCATCACACCGAATCTGTGATGGGATTCGCCCGAGTGGAGTGTGTGTCCGAAACTTTAATTCCACCTCTGTCTGATCCCTGAGGAGTAGGTGCACGAGTCCTCCCAGCTCCAGGCATGAGGGGTGTTTCATGTGGCTTGTCTTGGACACACAGAAATCCCTGTCCTTACAGCAGTAGGACTTTATCATGCATCGCCTTCAACAAGAATGGTTAATAAAACTTTTCAGAAGCAAAAAAAAGATATCAAGATTTTTTTTAACATTTACAAAGTAGGACCCCAGCCCCCTGCATGATTCTTGCCCACACAGGTCTAGATCCATGACCTCTGATTTCGGTGAACCTCTTGAAAGGTGATTAAATATTCCGGAAAGTGGTGCATATTACCACTGCCATCAGTTACAGCTGGACAGTTATGTGTTTCAGGGGATCAAGAATGTAGCATAATGATAAAGCGTAAAGCACATTCGGTAATGAAGTACTCGGATCGCTTGCTTTCTGGGAGTCACATCAGTAGGTCTCGGTTGTGTAAAACGCTTAATTGCGCCCCCCTTAAGCGTAACAGGGCTGGTAATTGCTGCGTCAGGCAAAAACGCTGGCTGTGCCGGAAAGGGCTTTCACGGGCAGGCGTTATACTGAGTGCCGATTTCCCTGCGTTCTCCCAGACAGACTCCCGGTGAAAGCTGGAAGCGGGATTTACAGTTAATCTCTGCACCAGATGGCCAAACATCAGATATTCTTTTTGAGGTGTACCATGTGACTGGCCCCCCCCATGGGTCACGTGATGCAGGAGAATAATAATTTTCAAACCGTCAGATTAGATCAATGACCTGGTTAGAGCTGAGAGGCGCAGATGATTTTTGGAGCGGGCCTCCCAGGGGCAGGAGTCCCTAGCACTGTGTGATCATCAGTGCTACCAGGCTACCAGAGACAGAGACTCCTGTGACACACACACTCTCATCTCTCACACACACACATACACACATGCACACTCTCCTGTTGTGCACATATATACCCCCTCCTCTCATACAAACGCACACACAAACACACACACACACACACACATACACACACTCTCTCACACATTTACATACATACATACACACACACACACACACACACACACACACACACACGCACGCACACTCTCCTCTCTCTCACACACACAGGCACACACACAGTCAGGGCAGAGCGTGGAGCCGGGCAGCTCAGGATAGGCTCCTTCATGATTCAGAGTCAGTGACGCTGGAGGGGGGGTTGGAGGAGGGGGAGCGCAGAGCGCTCGGCTGCCTGCTTGGCAGACGCTCAGAGTGGAGTAGAAGTAGTAGTAGAGAGAAGATCTGCTCTGGGACTGCACACACACACACGCACACATACACACAGGCACACACAGGCAGTGACTCCTCTTCCCGCACACATGATGGTGGTGCAGGGGGCCGTCACCCCGGGCCGAACCCGCAGAATGCTCCTCAAGCTACCGGTCGGGACTCTGAGACGCAGCAGCGCAGAGAGGGTAAGAGCTCTCTGTTACCCTTTCCTGCTTTTCTTTCTTCTCCTCCCATCTTTCTTTCTCTTCTTCCCCTCTTTTGCTTTCATCCCTCTTTCTCTTCCCCTCTCTCTCTCTTTTATCCCTCTCTCTCGTCTTCCCCTCTGTCTTGCATCCCTCTTTCCTATACCTCTCTTCATCTTTCTCTCACCTCTCTTTATCTCCCCCCCTTTCTGTGTCTTTCATTTCCCTCTTTTCCTCTCTTTCCTTCATGCCCCCCCTCCCTGCATCTTACTATGTTGGCTTGTGTACCCCCAAATTTTGATTTTAAGGGGGTGGGGGGGTATATCCTCTGTTTAATCATTTGGACAAAGCTGTTAATCCGGGGCCACCAAGTGCTTGTGTGATTCTGGGTACACAGCTCTCCCGGTCATCTGTAATTTGCAGCTGCTCTGCTGTGCTTTTTGGGTTTGCTGAAGGAGGGGGGGGTTTTCAGGTGTTGGGACATGAGACAGGGTCTCGTCCTGCTCAGCCGCGCTCAGCCACGCTCAGAAAGAGATTCCTGCCCGTGTTTCCCGCTGCCAGAACATGACTGTGCTTTTTATCGTCTCCCTTGGGTGAAGGGGTGTCAGCGGCGCTCCAGCGAGGTCTGGTTGAGGAGCGTGCCGTGACGTGCACCGTGAAGGGAATTACCGTCAGTCGTTATGTTTACTACACTCGCCGAAGGGGAAGCGCTCCGTCGGTTTGAGCACGCGAGGTATGACGCAAGTGTTTTCTCGGGTCTTACTCTGGCACACGCAATGGTCGCCGTCGGGCTGGTACAGTTCTGAGTTCCCATCGATTTACAAAGCAGAGAGACAGACGGTCGGGATTTATGTACCTGTTCGGTGTGTTTGTGTGGCCTCAGGCTTGTACATCACGCTCAAGAGAATGCAGACTGATGAGCAAACAGAATAGAGAATAGAGGTCCATTTCTCGGGTAGAAGTAATAAGTGGTCAGAAGAGTATGACTTACTTCATGCACTGTCAGATACGAACTTCACACAAAGCCCCTTGTCCCTACCAGCTTCCCCCACTGAGTCCACAGCTAACAGCGATTCTCAATTAGCGGGAACACGGTGTATTAATGTGAATATTCTCCTCCGTTCAGGCTCCTGTCAGCAGCACAGCTCCACAATAAAAGGGCCTCTTCACACAAAAGAAGCAGAGAGAGGAGAAGAGAAGCAGTCTCCTCAACGGTTGCAGTTTATTTCCACCTCTTTACATCACCGCGGTACATGATCGTTAAGAAGTCTTTTATGTTAATTAAAACGAAAATGAGGTCTTTGCCCCGTGGCTACCTCTCATCCATAGGCCCGCTGTTGTCCTTCTAGGAGGCGGAGCTGCTTTACGCTTTAGTCTGATAGTTTGCTACCTCACATGCGGTTACTCCTCTCGGCTTTGCACAAAGCATGATATGGTCACGTTCATGGTTGATTGCTATAGTTGACCCCGCCCCCCTCCCCACTGCTTTACCCAATGGGATTCTCACAGTGTTCCTCCGTTGCTTGGGGAGCATTTTGAATTGGAAGCCATTCACTCCCTGTCAGTCCAGGGAGACAACTTGATTTACTATTTACTACTCCTACTGTTTAGAAAGCAGTAATTTCTCTTATGTAACGTGCTATCTCTTACGCATGTCATTGCCACACACAGTGGTGTTTAATCCTCCTTGGGTCTTGCGTGGCTGTCCTCTGACATGCAATGCGACATTAAAGCTGGAAAGTTAAGCTCTTTACATTGGTTGAAATGGTTCATGTAAAGCAGTGACAGGGCGGCTGACTGTGTTTAACCACTAAGACCCAGAATTGTGCAAGAGCAATGTAGAGAGAGGATTTGTTTAGATGGATAGGAATGAGTCGGATGCTCTGTTGGTTAATCACTAAGGCAAGGGTATAGAGTATTCATTTTAAATCTCTTCAGCTCTGTTGAGCAGGGACACTGAATTAACACAAGAGCTGTGGCTGACGAGCACTGAATCTGCTTGTGTGTGCGCTTGCTCCCATTGATGGTTTAAAGAGCACCTAAAGTTGTGCAAAAAATGGAATGTTCAACCAAGCACTTTCCCTGGGTTTTATTTTCCACCTGCAGTAGGTGGCCTTTAAACAGTTTTATTTCAGTTATGATGGGGCGGCAGTGTAGCATAGTGGTTAAGGAGCAGGACTCATAACCGAAAGGTTACTGGTTCGATCCCCGCTGGGGATACTGCTGCTGTACCCTTGGGCAAGGTACTTAACCCACAATTGCCTCAGTAAATATCCAGCTGTATAAATGGATAATATTGTAAGGAACGGTAACCTATGTAAGTCACTTTGGACATCTGCCAAATGAATAAATGTAAATAGTGGGAGACTAACAGCATGCATGTTAATGAGACTGAGTGGTATGTTTCTGATTTTGGGTGGTCTCAGATGACCCCCCGGTCAGGTATGTAACTGAAGGGTTTTTCTTCAGTGCCAATGAGGGATTGAGCAGTTCCTAGCAGATACACTCTGCATCTAAGCTCAGCGTAACAATTACTCGTATTCCCTGAGCATCATTTCTCATCATTTCTCTTTCTCAGCTTCACACGCAAATCAGAATTGAAAATAAGCACCGCCTCTAAGCCTACTGTATGCCCGATGTTACATACAGTACTGAACAAGCACCAAGCTCATTTAACAATGATGCTTCAGTTTGCCTTCATCAGCTATTCACAGTTTTATCATTCATCAACAGACCTACAGTACACACACGCTCATGGTGGATCAGAGATAGAGAAGAGATAGATGGACTCGCAATTGGCCACCCTGCGTAATACTTCCTCAGCCTGTGATTTGCCGCCCTGCCACACTTCCATTCTCTGTAGAATTCCTGCTTCCTTCTCATAAAGCCGTGTTAGCTGAGCTGTTCTCTGTAGATTGAGCGTTTTTGAAGGCATGGCTTTAATCCGCACGCTTCGTAGCCGGGGACGTCAGCCCCCCGCCTCGGAGAGAGATCTGCCATCATCGACGCTATTAAAGCGAGAGAGGAAGATTTATTCAAATGCACGCGGGTTGCCTTCTGGCTGAATTTTAGATTGCGGGCACTCTTTCCATCTCTCTTTCGACTCCTCATTTTTCATGCACAAACTGTGTTGTCAAAATGAAAGGGGTTTTTTGTGTCTGGTTGCTTGTCAGTGCCATGGGATGGTCCACGCAAACGTAGCTTTCCACTGTGAGGATCTACAGCGAGTCTGGCTTTGCCATGCAGGCTAATCTGTGTTGTCAGTGCGCATGTGGGTCGTTCTTCTGTGTGCTCAAGAGAGGGAGCCGCTTGGAGGCAGCTGTGTGGGTGCGTTTGTGCTTGTGTGTGTTTATGAGAGAGTGTGTGAGAGACGGTGTGGGTTTGTATGAATATGTCTGAGAGAGTGTGCGCGAGAAGAGGAGTGTGTGTGTTTGTGTGTGAGAGAGAAAGCAAAAGAGAGGGAGCAATGTTTATGGGTGTGTGAAAGAGCAAAAGAGATGATGGAGTGCAAGTATGTGTGTGTGTGTGTGTGTGTGAGAGACAGAGAGGGAGGCTGTGTGTGTGTGTGTGTATGTGTGTGTGTATGTGTGTGTGTGTGTGTGTGTGTGTGTGTGTGTGTGTGTATGTATGTGCCCCTCAGCGTTTGCAGTGAGCGTGTGTGCGTGTGCAGCGCGGTACAGGAGGCTCACGCCTGCGGGGCCTGTGATGATTGGCTCCTGCTCTGTATACCCTCTCATGCGTGACGAGTCTCGTAACCACGGTGCCGATGCTCCAGATACAAGCAGCTCCACAATTTCAATTTCTCCTCTTCTCTGGCTTCGATTCCTCAGATTCACTCCTCTCTAGCCACAAAAAATATCCACCGTAATGCAGCCCCTAGGGATTCCACTCCTAATCACCACTGCAACTTTTGTTCTGACAACCCTTACACTAGCAATGTGTATGTCTGTATGCATCACCATCCATATCACAGTACAAACTTAGATTTTCTTGTAGACCTATACAAGGCATTAAGTCCATACTTACAATACTTTGCGAGAAATTAAGTGGATTTTATGGTCATCTGTGTAGGGTCTTAGGATATGTGCCACATGCTAAGTGTCACACCAGTTTCAAATGGAACCTTCCAGTATATACTGTGCATTTGGCAGCATTGATCTGGCAGCAGGCTTGCTCAGCTATCAGGTAATACCTCAAGTAAGTATATATATATATGCATGCAACCCACATCTGTTTGCATATGTAGTGTAGATCTTCCATAGATTTTTTAGATGTGGTGCAGTGTAGATGTCAATGGAAATGTCCGTGTGCAGTCTGTAACCTGCATACAAATAAATGTCCGCAATTCAAAATTAATGTACCGATTTGTGGAGCAAGGCACAGAACCAAAAGAACTCTATCACAGCTTTATGTCAATCGAAGGATTATTGACCACACTTTTTGTTTCTAATGAATACATCTCCCACAGTTGTTAATTTACTAGTGCCTATTAGGTAAGTCAGTCCCCTCTCTGGCAAAGTTCATGTCTGGAACCCCGTTGAAGGCATTCTGCTTCATTAACCTTGGACAGGGAGGTATGGCATGATCCATCTGTCCCACAGTTTTCCTCATCTGAATTGTTTATGAAGCAGTGAAGCCACTGTATATGAGAAGCTCCTGACTTAAAGACACTGCGTTGCACAAAGATGATTAACTGCCACTGTGCCGTTCCTTGTTTGAGTTTGACTGCCCTGTTAATCTGGTCAGTTCTCCCCAAACCACACAAGAGGAGCTGCAGTTAATACAGGAAAGTGCTGACAGAGGGAGAAAAGCTTCCGTTGTGAAACTGGATTTCCCTGGAAACCTGTCAGCCAGAGATTTCAGTACCCCTGGGTGTTAAATTGAATTAAGTTTCCTGAACGGCTATAATTGGGTCCCTCTTTCATGGAGAAGAGACAATGAAATCATAGTTCCGTGTCTGTGGAAAATAAATGCCTGGGCTTTATGCTAACTGCGAGCATCTTGTTCCAAAGTAGGAGAACTAACTGAGCCTTGTTAAAATTGAAACTAACGTCACCTTCAGTTAGAGTACAGGGCAAACCGTTTCTTGGCCCAACACCCCAAGCGATACCTTAACCTTGCTTCATTAGCTTGATTAAATGAATCAATTTCAAGTTCTGGTTGCTCAAAAAGGAGCATTTTTTGGGCCGTATTTGAGACCGAGAAACATTTTTTGGCTTAGGTGTTTTCTATGTAGTAGGCTATATTCTGTCCCAGTAATGTGTTTAACATTAAAACAAATACAAGTGTGATTTATGTTTACCTGACAAAATTTAAGCGATGTGAAGCATGCAAAATGTGTTCAGATGGTGAAGACAATCAGTATCAGTGAGCCTCCACTTGGTTCTGGGGGATGACTATATTTCCCATGGTTCCTTGTGTCTGTGGATCATAGCAGTTGACATGGTCCCAAACTCATATTAAATTACTTACATAACAGTCTAAGGGGCAGTAGTCTCTCTAATTAGTGTAATTAGAGGAAGACTGTGACCTGATTCCCATATATTCTCTCAGAGTTCGCAAAACAGCAGGAGAAATGCCAACTACTAAAAGGCCATGTGAGGCAAATCACAGTGCCCCCCCTCATGCCATACCTTCTTGTAGGTAGAGCAAGATGTAAAATCATAATAAAAAGCTTGACACTGTTTGTAGTTACCACACCAAGACACACTATTAATATATGCCCTCAGAACATGTTGGTTTCTTTCTTTTCAAAATGTTGTTTTTCCTGTGATCACTATTAACACACCCTGTGCTAGTGCATTTCCCTGCTAGGGTCACCTAGACGTTTGATGTTTGATTTAGTGCAGTGGGTGACTGGTCCTCTTTATAAGGTGGCTGCGACGGTTTTGAATTACCAACACCTCGTTTCATTTTCCACTTCACTGAAATGATCAGAGGACCTTGCTCACTTGGGGGTTGTGGGGAGGTGGGCTTTGAAATGGGAGTGGTGCGGCCACAATTCCCGGACCCTGTCCCTCCTGGCGTGTTGGGGAAGGCAACTGTTATTGTAGGGCTCTTTTTCCTCCCTCATACCCTTTGATGACATAGCTAGAGTTTCCTCTGGTCCGGGGGCCTTCTGTACTGAATGATCAAGACTGAAGAAGCCGCCAGATCTTGAAATTCAGCAGAGATGTCCATAAGGAAACAGATATATTCGATCAATGTTGCCATTGAGAGCAGAGCTTTAAACTTCAGTATGTTTTCCTCTTGACTCATACCATCCAGATGAAAAGAATATTTTTACCGTTGTAATTAGATTTGATCTTTGCTTCCCAAAAATGACACCATGGAATTGGTGGGGGGTGAAGGAGAGGTCAGGGGACATGGAGCCCCCTGCATGTCCCTTAACATTGGAGTCCTTTGTGTGACAGAGATAAGGGGACTGAATGGTGTGTTTCACTGGCTGCTGGGACTGTTGACTGGAACCGGATGGTCATAGAGGAGGCCTGGAGTGAGTCATCCTCCCAAGTCCAGAGGAGTCCATTCATCGCCTTTGTGTTTGTGTGTGCATCTGAGTGTGCATGTGTGTCTCTCCCTGTTTGTGGGTGAGGGGGTATATGTGTGTGTGTGTGTGTGTGTGTGTGTGTATATGTGTGTGTGTGCGCGCATTGTGTGTGTGGAAGTGTGTGTCTCTCCCTGTGTATGGGGAGTCTGTGTATTCTGCCTCTCTGTGTCTGTCTCTGTGCATGTCTATATGTGCAAGTGTCTGTATCTGTGTATGTGTTTTTTGTGTGTACATGTGTGTCTATGCATGTATGTGTTTGTGCTACCGGCCTCAATTGCTACCATTTTTTCTCCCTCTATGACACTCCTGTGGGTTGGCAGCTGTTACATGTTAATCCTCCTTAATATTTATCTTTTTTAAGAGAAAGTGGAGCATATGATTAGCCCACATACTGTATGAAGTAGGTCAACATCAGCGTAAAGCAGAAAGGAGTCATGAGGCTTCAAACGCATTTTTTTGCCAGCAGCGATGCGGTGCTGTTCACAGTTATTGTGAAAGACACAGGGCTCCTCTTCCCCATCTCTCTCCCGTGTGCTGTTGAACATCATTATTAATTTGCATTGATCCCTCACCACATACCTGAGATAAAAATGCTTTGAGAGCCAGTGATTGAAATCGACTCTCGGATGGTATTTACTGTACCACAGGTAACCTCTCCAGGACGTCTGTGTGGTCTGGCCCACCGATGAGAATCAGCACGCCGCCTTCATTATTAATAAGTGGTATTTTTCTTGTTCGAGCTGCGCCTGATATGACTGTCAGTCTCTCTTCCACTCTGTTCATCACCTGCCTCAAGACAGGATCGTGTGCGTGGCAAATTATACGATTTAGAGGAGCAAATTACTCAGAGTCTTAAGTGCAGATTGGATATTGATGCAGAGTGCCGTCTTGCTGTGCGTGACCTATTTCTCTCCATTGCGTTTCATTTCATAGCTAGTTGAGCCGAAGCGTGCTGTACGTTTACTTAGCACACACTCTTATCCAGAGGTACTTACATAGCTTACATTTTTACATATTAATTATTTGATATGTCTGGATGTTCAGCGAAGCAATTGAGGTTAAATACCTCGCACAAGGGTACAACAGCCGTGTCCCTCCTAAGACTCAAAACGACTGCTTTCCGCTCACAGGCCACAGTCATTCACCCTTGCTAAACACAACCCCCAATCCTTAGCCCCTAGTGCACATTCAGTTGCCCGGTGCATGATGTGAGATGATCACAGCATTGTAGGAATGTTCCACTGGCCTTGGAAGTAGAATAGGGTCCCCCAGCTCCTGTTCCAAAACACAGCTGGCCCATACAAATCAAGCACGCAATTGAAAGACCTCTGTCTTTGTGTGAGGATGTATGTGTGTGTGCATGTTTCCTTTTCTGTGTGTGTGTGTGCATTTATGCCTGTGTGTATGTGTGTGCGACCTTGGCTGCAAAGGAGGTGCCCCCAGCCCCAATTCCAAGACACAGCTGCCTCATACAAATCAAGCACGCAATTGAACAACCTCATGTGCATGTATGTATGTGTGTATGTGTGTGTGTGTATGTGTGTTTGTGTGTGTGTGCGTGTGCATGTGTGCATGTGTATGTGCACACACAGTGCAGCCTTGGCTGCAGAGGAGTTGCCCCCAGCCCCAATTCCAAGACACAGCTGCCCCATAGAAATCAAGCACGTGTTTAAAAGTCCTCCCAATGGCGTTATTCAGGAGTTCCAGCTGCAGTCGTTCAGCATAATCTTGTTCCTTCTTGGCGGGCGAGTCTGTCCTCGACCGTGCATCAGTGCCGACGCTGATCAAAGGCACAGCTGGGTTTAGGCCTCGAGCGAGCCGCTGTGCTACCCCGCCTCCACGCCACGGCCGGGCTCTGAGTGGCGATGGGAGAAACACGAGCATCAGAGAGCGGTGCTGGATTACAGAGAGCGCGTGTGGACGCCAGGCTGTGGAATCCCCACGCTCCAGCTGATCCCTCAAGCCCCTCTTAGGAAATAAATGAGCTGCATTTATGGCTGTGGTTAAACGTTTCTCAGCCAATTGCTTTTACATGTAGTAAACAATTGGCAAAGTATGTCATTCTCTCTCTCTTTCACAGTTGGAATCACTCTGTATTTTTTGTTTACTAATTGCTGATATTGTACTCACAGTCTATGTTGTTTAACAGAAAAACTGCCAGCTACCATTTGGATGGCAGGTATGTCCTCCAGCAAGTTTCGGGTGGGTGAAGCATGCCCCATACCTATATGCAGGATCAAATAGCATCCAAGGTCCTCTAAAGTTGCACAAAAGAAAATCTTGTACGAACAGTGAACGCTTGGCCTGAATCAAAAATACCCACAATTGCCACAACAATGAAGGAATGCAACAATGCAATTGCGAAGGCCTTTCACATTTGTGAAAGCATTTGGTCCTTCAGGAGTGTTCTGCAGGAAACCGCTGTTGGAGAGTGCTCACACGCGGGGTCAGGGAGTTGTGTGAACTTTCCCAGGGTTCCATGGGACCTTGAACACACAAAGGCCTGGGAAACGTCGACCAGCTACAAATATTTGCAGGCTCCCTAAATTCCAGCTCGCAACAGTGCTGTCATGTCCGCAGATTCATAACGGAACACGTGCAGCCACGATTCGCCAAGAATTATATCCACAGGCACATGTGAAATTCCTTGGAATACAATAATGCTGGCTTTCACAAAATGATATTAAACAGAGAGGGGAACATCCAAGGTACTTTCCTAGTCATAGACAGTGTGGGGTGCTTTTCTTGTCCCCCTTTTTTTAAACTTTGATTTAATATTTGAATGTTTGCCCTCTTGCAATAATACAATCAGAGAAAACAGCTTGTGACCCGAGGGAAAGCATTTTAATTTGTACGCTTTGAGTGACATTTAATGAATTGCTTTGATGAGGGGGGGGAGAAAGAACAAAGTTAACAGAATCATGTTTTGCAGTCTCCTGGATATTAGAGACTGAGTTTCAGGTCAATGTTAATGAAATAATACTGCTACACACTACCCAGTGCATCAAGTATAACCTGCCAGCTTCTCATCCAGTCTGCCTCCCTTAAGCTGTCCCCTGCTGAAACACTAGGAGTCCCTCTCTTCACAGTCTTATCCTCAGTACATAGTTTCTGCACTTTGTCCACGTCATTTTGATGAAGTGGGCGTTTAATGGGTGCTATATGTCTGAAAGTCATTAAGGGTGACCCCCGTGTCATTGAGGGTCCATAAATCTGACAGCCAAAGACACGCAATCCGTCAGCTTTGTGTGTTTTAAAGAAGCATTGAGCTGGCCGCATATTGATTTGGGGCTGTTTTTGCCAAATTGCAGAGCTATTGGAAGCAGATACAGTAAACAGCTTTTGCGTGGCACACTGGTGCACAGATCTGAGCTGTGAAAGAGCGGCTTTCATTCGCTCGTTTTTAGAAATCCCCAAAAAGGAAACATGACAGAAGGAGTTTGATTGATCCCAAAACATAATCATGAATCGTCATTAAACAGAGACAGATGAAGCTCTTCCATGGAACCACATTTAACTGTGGTTTGGCTTCAATTTTAAGAGCACTTTTGTTCTGTTTTTCATTTATATTAACCGGTTTTGTAACGTGCAATAAAAAATAAAATGTCTTCTGCTAAAATCTCCTGCTGAAAAAATTGATTATTTTACGAAGCAGTTTGTACAACCTGTATTGGGAGAGCCAGATATGTCAGAGGGGACAATAACATACATTAATAATTATAATAATAACATGATAACAATGTGCAGCAATTACTTTCTGTTCACCAGCAAGTACATTCCTCGTGCATCTCAAAGAACTGGGACTGATGCCAGCAGATCCAATTAAGAACTGAGGAGGAATTTTCCCAGCAAATTCAGCCAGTATGAAGTATGAGGATGAAGTGGACGTTCAGGAGCAGGTAATTAAGATGGCATAGAGAGAGCAGCACTTACCGTAAGAGATGTGAGAAAGCAGAGACCCAGGACAGTCAACACATAGCAATGCAGCCTCCTTTTCACCAGTAGCGCAGGTCTAATTACTTCTATTTTTCAAGGACTGCTGTTGAGGATGGAGTCCAGTCATATTAATCATAGCAGCTGGGTGAAATGCTTTATTCATTCAGACGTGTGCCAACAGTGTGGTGTCAGTCCTGTTGCTATGGCTACATCCCCACATATTTACCGCTGTTTGATCTGAGGACTGCTAGGACACATATTAGAAGCTTCACTCTGGAATTCCTGGAAGGGTTTTCTGAGGGTAAACCCACTGGCCCGTGGCTTTGGGCCAAGACGGCCGCGTCAGAAGTACAGAGGGCTGGATCCTAAAACCATAGTCTGCAGTCTGTGCTGAACTGCCGTCGGCTCATAGTGGTGGCAGATTCAGCCTCTACAGGCTGCCATAGCTCCGACAGGGTGGTTTGGGGGTGGGGGTGGTTATTGGAAGGGTGTGTGGAGGGGAGGGGGGCAGTGGGTGTGTACATTTTCAGAATCAGAGGATACAAGTTGCAGCATGTCCTGAGGATGCTGGCACTGAAGCAACAGCCTTTTAAAAAAAAAGGTTTGGACCAGGTCCCAGCAGAGTGAGGCGAGGTGCGAACCCTCTTTGGATGCTAAGCTTGCTCTATTGTGTCACTTTTTGGCACGCTAACAGGAGACGCGGTATCGTGTGGCGCAGGCGTGACGCGTGAGCGCACCCGACACTCTGCAGACGTGGGGGCGTCACCCCACCCCCGCTTCTCAATGTGACGTCCTGTCCCGCCCTGCTCCGGCCAGGAGTCTCAGGGTGGACTTGCTCAGAACAATGAACATGCAGATTGAGCCCAGCCATTGGCTGCCACCGTGCTCTGTTTGCAGCAGGGTTGAAACTTACGGGCGCTTTTTCTGAGCGTGTGGGAGAGGAGGGACTTGGGGTTGCTGTGAAGATCACCATCCCCCTGGAGCTTTCAGAGCAGGCTCTCCTGGGAAGAAAAGCGAAGAAAAACAAACAGGAATGGTTTGGTGTTAGATTTCGGCAGGTGGCGGATTTTACCTGGTTGACGGGTTAACCAGCCTTGCTATCAAGTTGCGATGGATAGCGCTCTTGTCAGCTTTGAGGACGTCCTCTTCGCCAGATGGGGCCTACTGTGGAACCTGACCTCCACCGCGCTGAGGAGGTGGCGGGTCGCGAACCCCAGGGCTTTGCACCTGCTGCTCAGATCCAGGTGTATACCAAGCGCCGTGTACCAGGTACGACCAGAGGTGCATAACTTTGCAGCCTGGGTTCCTTTACAATATAACCGTGTGATAGTAAACCGTTAAGATTAGCTTTAAACGATGAGTCATTAAAATAATGGATTCCCACCTGTAGATGTTGCCAAGAATATACGGCGTGTCTCATACTTATTATGCATGTTTCTCAATCAGGGCGAAGTTCTGCAGAGTGTCTGTGCTTGGGTCTTGGCATAAGGCCGTCAGCCTCTCTTAGTAGAATGAGAAATGATGGGCCTCTTCTTTTGATGCTGACTGAAAGAAGAAAGATGATTGGGTTCATGTTTTATTTTGGCCCGTCTTGAACTTTAAAAGGCACCGGAGCTTAGAATTCAGAGGCTGTCCGTGGAGCGCGGCGTGTTTTTGCCCTGGGTTTCGCGTTGCTATGGCCGATTGAAAAGGGCTGACAGCACAGAGCCCCTGTGCTGAGGGGATGTGAAAGGATGTCTTTGGCAGTTGACTCCTGGACTCCTGTGTGCAAAGCAGTCTCCAGCAGGCTGTATTTACGGCCTTCTCTTGCGAAAGGTAAAAGGGGGATCGTGCCGTTTTCAAGCCAGAAAGGAAACCGTGTTGAAAAGTGTTGGTTTCTCTCTAAAATCTACATCCCTCAGTAGGTTTCGTTTGCCCTCTCAGCTACGGAAAAGCTCAAGCTAACATTTTCTCAGTTATGTTGTTGGAGCAGGTCTAAGAATGCTGCAGAACAATATTTTATTGTTCTTGGTTTTGTAAAGTTTCACCAGGACGGGAATACTACGTTTGGAATATATATTTAGCTTCAACAATGGAGGGGAACTTTCTATAAAGCAGCATTTTTGCACCGGCTACATTTTTTTTCACATTTGACGTTTTTCAGTTCAGAAAGGAATTTTAATAGGAAACCATAAAGCACAATGACGCTGCCTCTCAGACTGTAATTGCAGTGAATCGTTTTTAAATCATTTCATTGTTCAGTTCCATCAGCTCCATCATTGTTCAGTTCCATTTCCTTGGAGGTAACAAAAGCAGCCCTTTAAACAAGCTTCTGTTTTATCTGCGCCCCTCACCTTATGGAAGAATCGATTTGCATTCCCCTGCCTGTCCTCTGTTTTTCTGAGCTGGTGAGAGCAAGCAGAAGTGAATAACATAACCTGCCTGCATTGTGACCTGGAGGTTTTGGGAGGAAAGGCTTCTGGCCCTCCTCAGATCAGGAGGTCCGTCACAGGCAGCAGACCCAGAGCACTGGTTTCCATTCACCCATAATAAGCCTGTTATTTTCCCTTGATCTGGGATCAGTGCACATGACTGCATCTGAGTGAGGGGGAGAGGGAGGAAAGGGAAAGAGAGAGAGAGTGGAAGTCGAGAGAGCAGAGGGAGGGAGGAGACAGAGACAAAGTGAGAGAGGCTGAGAGATCTCAGCTTCAGTAATGCCAGCAGGTGGAGCTCCTTTGTGTGAAATGAGCCGGCATGGGGCCAGTGAGTGTCCGTGCGCATACAGCATGTCTGTTCCTATGTGTAATCAAGGCACCGCAGAGCAGGTCAGACCCAACTAAAAGATTTCACAGGATGGCAAACAACATAGAAGAAGAATGATTGGGTGGTGCCTGTTCGTGACACATTGCTACATTAGCAACATTAGCAATGAAGAGGGCAACAAATAAGGATTTATATACATGGACAGTGGTGAGTGCAGATTTCAACTCATCCATATTCAGAGGACTATATTCAATGAATGCAGACTTCTTCATTTCCTGTGCAATCAAATACCCTGGCAGAATGTTGTATTGGTATATTAATATGAGCATTTTTTCTGACCACGACTTGTGTAGGCACATTTTTAAACACATGCTCTGCATCTAGATAAGGTCCAAACTGCTGGAGACAGCAGAGCGTGTTTGTGTCTGCTCCACGTCATGATCTCTGCGTTTTATCAAAGCTGGTTCTGGCTTTCCTTTCCATGCGGTCCTATATAAAGGAGCACTGATTTGCGAAACAAAGGTTACAATAACAAATGGAACGCCGGAAGGAGAAAGTCTTACAGACAGTTGTAAGGACGTGTTTTGCATGTGAGTTCCCGGGGGGAGGCAGAGTTCAAGAGTGTGTGTTGCTGCAGGGAGGAAGCCCATATGATTTTGGGCAGAGAGCTAACGGAGAGAAGGGGTCAGAGAGGTGAGGGTTTTCGGTCAGGGGGGGCTCAGGGGTGGCGGCAGCGCCAGGAGCGGATTGGACGGCCGAGCACGGTTTATTAGCAGGGCTGACGCAGCCTCTGGTGATCCGCCTCTGGCTTCGCGGGCCTCGTGGCTGCCGTTCAGAAGCCTTAAGGAAACACGCCGTTTGGCACCACGCGCCCGTCTGAGGCGCCCACTCATCCTCCCAGATCCGGTCCTTTTCGAGCAGCTTTGCTTCTCGTCTTTCGCTTTAGCACTCAATCCAGCATTTGGTTACTGTGGAGAGCACTGTAACTCCTCTTAAAATTTGGCCTCAGTCACTTTCAGAGGAACTGAGCTGACAGGCCCTGGTTTGTGCCAGCCTTTTCACAGGTTCTGCTCCGATTCTGAAAAGCCCTTGGCCCGGCATCCTCCCTCTACACAGTCTGTGCATGCAGGATGCTTCATAAAGTTGCACCAAACATTCTTTTGTCCAGGCCTGTTTGACTCAGTCAGCACCATCCTCAAATCTTCAAGGTGTGCTCTGCACCCGAAACACACTGCATTCCCCACAGACTCACAGGGCCTGAGAAAAGGCTCAGAATCCCTGACCGCACCACCGCAGAAAGGCTTTGACCTAGAGCACACCCCTCTGTGAGCTGCTCATTATGGGCTGTTGTTGTGAGGGCGTCGCAGGTGGGAGCGTGGAGATCCACTGTCTGAGCGGAGGAAGGAGAGCCAGAGGCCCGTCCAGGCCAGAAACGGCCGAATCCACCAGGGGTCCCGCCTCCCTCCTCCCGCTCAAAGCTCCAAAAAATGCAGGATTTCCTCAGGAGGGATGGGGAAGAAACGCACACCGGAGGCCAAGACTCACTCTCAGCTCTGCTTCTCACATGGCAGAGACCCCCGCAACAACAGCTGCGTGTCAGCAGCACACAGGCAGCCTCCAAACGAACCACTCAAACTCTGCTACCAAGTGCTGTCAATCCCGACGCGCGTGTAACGAGGGCGCTCGTTTACGCCACAAAATCGCATGCTGATCCGCTATAATCTCGCCAGAAATCCATCACATCTCCTTCCCAATCTGCCAGACTGCACCTTCAGAGTTAAGTTCTTGCGAGATGTCTGTAATCCCGCGCTGAGAGAGAGAGAAAAAGAGAGAGAGAGACTATACGATTAAATCTGTCAAGATTTCCCCCCGGCGCTGAAGGGCTTTCTCGGTCACGTCCCTGTGAAAATAGCTCCTTTTAATGAAACACATCCTGCTCTTCCAGAACTGGGAGGATTTGGTTTCGGGCCCTTCCTCCTTCCCTCGGCATGGCTTCCGCGCTCTAATGTATTTAGTGATCTTCGCGCGGCGTGGGCCAGCAGAGACATCCTGCAAGATAACGGGCAGAATCTAAATGCATTCATATGCACACCTCCGTATAAAGCCAGGGGTGCTGTTGTAGAGGTTCTGTTCCCCCTTAAGATCAAGGCTTAGCTCGCGGGTCTCTGCGAGGATTTATCGTGAGAAGCAGACGAGACTGGCTAACTAAATACAGTGTAAAATATGTGCGCTCATTGCGAGTGTCTGTGGTGGCTGCGGCTGGTGGAGGCAGAGGTTAAATTGTGCAGCAGACACCACACTGTTTTGATGATGATCTTCCACACAGGGCGAGTAATGGATCCCTCAAGTCCCCCCCTGGCAGGCTGACAAGGACTCCGCTGGTGTCTGCTAGTGTGTGTGTGTGTGTGTGTGTCTGTGAGAGAGTGAGAGCCTGTTTCTCTCCTCTCTGGTCGCGGTCCCAGAGCCAGGGAAGTGTGTGTGGACCACCCCGGCTCCCCAGAGCCGAGCAGCGGCCGGCCACCCACTCAACCCTGCCAGGGCCCTCAGTCCTCCACACGAGAGCATCTTCCCAGGAGAGGGCGCAGTGCGAGGGTCTCTGTGAGTGGGGATCCGTGTGTGCGTGTGAGTGAGAGAGAGAGAGAGAGAGAGTGTGTGTGTGTGTGTGTGTGTGTGTGTGTGTGTGAGTGTGTGTGAGAGATAGAGTATGTGTGCATGCATGTGAGTGTGTGCGGGGCCGGGGGGGTTACTTTTACCTCTGTTGGAGCGGTCGTTCAATGACAACAACAGAAAATACTGTGATTTTTAGTTTTTTCTTTTTTTTTTGTCATCTGCCAGGTTGATTAATCACTGTTTGCACTGGCTGGCTGGAAGGCAGTGGGGATTTGTTTTGGCAGTGTGCATCTTAGGTTTATCTGACAGCAATGTGAGAACCCAGACAGCTTTCTTAGAGGCAACTGGTGTCACTCTGACCTGGAAGAAGTCATCAGTGATGATGTCAGTTTTCCAATCAGTGGCCTTTCGAATGATGGGAAAAGGCAAAGCTTTCACAGACTCTCAATAAACACCATAGGAACAAAAACGGAGAGATTATAGCAGATTGTGAAGAAACACAGCTCCCTGCTGAATACACCCCTACCAGTGGGGGGGCTTCCCAATAGTTGTTATTTCAGTCACTGTCTAAATGAAAAGCAATGGTTGCTTGCTGTAGTAAATGAGCATTTATGTAAACTCACTTACGATGTTGCTAAGTTGTCCCATGTTTCAGCGGCTAGTTCAGTTCAACTAGTTTTATTAGGAATTTAGAGAGTGAATAAACATACTGATTCTATTAATAGCCATGCAGTGTTCAGCTGATGTTACAGCTGAGTCACACACAGGAAATAAGAGTGTTTTTATAAAGCAGCATGAAGCGGAGATGCCTAGGAGCTGTGTACTGGATTACACACTCAGGGCCCTGCAGTATTTTTTCTGCAGAACTGGGCAGCAGCATTAGGGAGGGCTTTCATTTAAAAGACCATGATTGTCTGTTGGAAAATCGTAGGTGTTTCTAAATGGGATCTTGAAATTAGTTGGACAGTTTCTGGGGAACATCGGTAACTGTTTGCACGATGAAGTCCAGGGGAAGCGTTCGGTGGGCGCTCCAGGCCTTTTGTGGACAGTAACAACAGCGCCGTGCTCCCGGACACTTCTCACCCCACCGCCACACTGCGCCCTGCCATTTATTTACCGCCAGTCATAAGCTCCTTAGCCGCAGCTAAAATCTCATTTCCCTGGTAATGTGAGAACATGCTGAGCCACGGGATGAAAATTCGCTAAATTAATTTTCCGACACAGACTCCATTTAGCATTTAGTGCCGGCGGAAGAATATTTTCCTCTGTTCTATGAAGAGCACAGAAAGCATCCTGCGTTATTTGTTTTGCATTGTGCTGTAAAGGCTCTGCGGAGACCGCGGTTAATGACGAGCGCGTGTGCTAGCCCCGCTGCGCGTCACCGCATACCCACCCCATTACGGGATCAGCCTCGGCTGGATTGAGTCCAGCTTGGCCGGCAGCGGGGGGTGCCCTCCATATTGTAAACCTCAAGGGATTACGCCCCGAGACAGGTGATTATACATCACACGGAGTCGGGGTGGAAGTGATATTACGCTTTAGAAATCCTGCTCTCGAGAATTGCTTTTTAATTGAACTGCTGTATTTGCTGTGGGTGGGCTTTTTTGATAAGTTCTGAGGAACCACATCATCATCATCATCATCATCATCATCATCATCAGCAAAGAGGGAGAAGTCTCTTAGCAGCGACACTTTGCCATCATGTTCAATTTGCTGTGTGTTTTTGAAGGGCCAAACTTATGACGTATGGATTTCTTTATATCACCACTATTGTTCAGTCTTACCAAGGGCAGCAGCAGAGTCCAATGGTCCATGGCCTATTCACAATAACACTACCAAGAATGTCAGGGATGATCCAAGGATGCATTTGCGCAGATGGCGTATGAACCGGAACAGTGTGGCTGGAATAGGAGTCTATGGCTGGTGCAGGCTGATGGTATGTGTCTGGAGTGTGCTCTTCTGCACTGGAGTCTGTGTTGAGGTATGAGTGGACGCTGACCAGGGGGAAGTGTGGGTAAGTGCTCCAGCCTGAGCTCCGGGAGCCAGAATTCTGGAGGTGTCGAATCTCAGCCATCGATTTCCCAGGGTCCCGTGGGGCGCTGAGGGACCGGGGGAATGAGGTCATTCCTCTCCATTACGCCTCAATCGGAGGTCACGGTGAGGAGCGCCAGGAAGCTGGTGGACGCCGGCAGGAAGCACAGCCGCTCGCCTCCAACAGTGGGGCACGACGTCTCTGAGTGCATGCAAGCGCTGCGCACAACCGCAGGCCAATCACCGTTGGACAAAGATAACCGGGTTGAAGGCGGAAGCATCCGAAACACGCCTTCATCTGGTGGCACTGCTTTAGGGGGTAGACAGCACCCCGCCATCCCAGGATAGCAGTCCCGACTCATAACAGCACATTAGAGCGGTGTGCGCTGACCTCCCTGACCTCTGCTCATTTCCGCCGCTTTTAACTTCCCCAGCACACAGACCCCATTCTGCTGTTCAAACAGGCCTCAGTCCTGCCCTCACTGCAGCTGACAGAAGGCTTTTCTATTTGAGGCTGCGGTGCTTATTCTTTATATGTGAAGCATGATTCTTGGTTATCCTCCAAGGTAACGCAAAATTTATTTTACCGAGTTATAAATAATTCAGGTAGATAACGAAATAAATAACTACATGGTGCAGGACAAACAAATCTGGAGTCGGCCTTAGTCAGTGAAGCCAGACAGCTTATTTATACTCTCCTGCCTCTGGGAGAGAATTCCTGTAAAAATGTTTGATCGTAAGCGTGGATGTGTGTCCAGATGTATTCTCCCAGGAACTGCGGATACAAGCCTTTGAGCTTTCTGAGTGTATTCTTTAAAGATGAATTGTATGGGTTTTTTTTTTTTTTACCGGGCATATCAAACACATGAGTATGATGCAGAACAATAGGAATGTGTGTCGCAGGGGAGAGTGAAATAATGATGAAAAAAGGGTAGGACTGCTGCAGTGGCCACAGTTTGCACCCCACGCCCGCGTGGCGTGACTGAACTGCTGATCTGAGGACGTACTGCCCAATGCGGTGCTCTCCTCGGGTGTGGATACCCAAATGAATACTAATCTGGAGCACTGATATAGCCACAGGGGCTGGTCATTCATCTCTCCTTTACTCTTTTCCACTTTTCTGCAGCCTGCAAGATGACGTTATGAGATTCCTTTGAAAAGGACTTTGCATCCTTGCTTCAAGTAGATCGCAGATTTTTCACAAAGAGGAATGCCTCGTTATCCTGCGCTAACACTTGGCTAGAGTGCTTGCCAGAGTCCAAACCCGTAAGCAGAAAAGGCAGATATCATATTTGGATTCACATTCTGCTGTAAGGATAATTTAAATCAATGTTAACTACCTCTGTCGTTTTCCACTGAATATTTTGGGGTTCATTTCACATGATGTACGATATGTTGTGTGCCGAGCAGCTGGGATATCGTGCAGGCCAGTGACTTGTGTTTTCAGGCATATCAGTCAGGGAATATCCTCTGCTTCAACCTCCTCGTAATGTGTCATGTTGGAAGCCAAGGATCCTCTGCTGAGCAGAAAAAACATTATTTTGCTGCAGCTGGAGGGAGCAGCCAAAGAACCAGTAGCTTTCATCACTGACTGACTGAGCAGCTCCTGCAGTAACAGCATATTACCACTAGAGGCTGCAGCTGTTGAACAGTGCTCGTTCAGTCTCTCTTTCAATCATTGAGATTAAGCAGTGAGACCATGGTTTCTAAGAGTGCAGTCCACAGCATCCAACCCTGGCAAACTGCAGTAATCTTTATCCCTAAATTATAAAGCCTACCACTGAGTGGATTGCATAAAGTAGATATATTTTTTACCACAGAATGTATCAGCAGGGACTGAATGACTTTACACTGGTCCACTTCCAGTCAGTATATATATTATGGCCATGTATACCACATGTTTTAAAATTCAAATGAAGGGAAAATGTAATTGATATTATGAAGTAGTACACTACAATTGATCCATGAAAAATAATACACTTCTGGGTAAAGCAGTCCGCTCTGTGTGAAATGTTGTATTTGGTTTATAGAGGTTACTCTCTGCTTTAAATCCCTTTTAAATCTGCTTTAAATTGTAACCAGTGGGGGGTAGGGGGGGAAAGAGGGTTTACTGTAAAAAAAGTCAAAGATCATGTGCCATTCACGTACCCTAATACCACTGAATCAGCTGCTAACAGGAGGCTTTCCCATTTGCAATCACAACAAAGACAGACCCTGGCATCGTAACTCTATACATTGTGAAATAGGGTCACGTCTTTGGACAAATTGTTGTTTACTTGCAAGCAGCTCCATTTGGCCCTGAGCTGCTAAGGGTGTGTAGAGTGTAGAGCAGCAAATGAACAGGGACCAGCCAATTGCTCTCACAGACTGTGTCAAACCTTCCTGGAGAATTTAACTCCGGGTCATTATATTTCATTTATTTATTCATTCATTTATTTATGCGTTTGTGTACCTAATCAATCAAAGAAGCACTGCAAGGCCTTTCAAGAGAACAGAAGCAGACCAGTGGGTAAAAACTAAATCACATTTTTGTTTGTTCAAGATGCATCATGGGTAAATCGCAGCCAACACACTGTATGATGACAGCTTCACTTTTCCCATCAGCACCAGGACAAAATATAATGACAGACTAATTTGCTGTCACTGAAGCCTCAAACCAGACACTCAGAATAAAGCCTTTGACATGACATCAGGGTTTTTTTTCCCCTAAAACCACAGGTGACTACTTGACCAGTAGTACTTAATGGCTCCCTTTTTTCAGCCTTCTGCAGCAAAGCTCTCTGAAGCACAGGGGCCAGGGAGGGTGTATCTCACAGGTCATCAGTGCTCAGTCAGGAGTGAGGCTGGGGTCTTATCTCTAGTATTCACACTTTGGGTGCCAATCACACTTTTTTGGAGCCAAAAGAGAGATTGATATAGGTCTGCAAGCTGTAATGCTACTGTATATTCCCTCACATTCAGGGCAAAGTGGTAGTCCTGAGTGTAGAAATCAGTATGTTAATGGTACTAGTGATGCTAATAGTGATGCTAAAAGGAGTACTAATGGTACTTGAACAGTTATGTCTGCCTCGTGTAAAGGCCAATTCTTGTTAGAGCACCAAATATAAGTGTAGAGTAAAGGTGTTAAAGCCTTTGCAGTTAAACAGTTATGGAGCAACGTGTAGTAGGATAATACAAAATATGACAGGGTTTGGTTCAGTTGCATAATGTGGAGGGAATTACACAAGAGCAAGGCCAGCACTAAATTTTTTCTGATCTAAAAACTGATATTTGGAAGGTCCTTCAATAAAAATCTGCAGTGTTTGTCAGGTATTCTAAGAGTATCCATTCCAAAACATAATTGGATTATTTTGACACTTTTAACAATCAGCAATGTTGATAAAGGTAATTGATGAGTATGAACAATGAACATGCTCCTCCAAAAGCCTTGCCAAGCCTTGCCACACACACACACACAAACTCCTCAGGGCACCCTCTCTGCCTAGCTGTAGTAGAGTGTAGATCTCAGCCTATGCTGTAGTAATGAGTTTCTGTGAGGTTTTACTCAGCATTTGGCAGCTGCCTATATCTCTAATAACATCACCCCTGCAGTCCCAGATTGGAAAGTGGGGACCTTGACCTGAATTCTCTACAGAGCCCTGCTGCAGAGTGTAGATTTGTCCCCAAGTGCAGAAAAAACATACACACAGATATGCATGCACACTCCCACACACCCAGACACACACACACACACACACACACACACACACAAAATGGACAAATGCACTGATTCATCAGCACGCACAACCACACACAATGGGAAAACACTCATGCACACAGGGAAGTTGGCACACACGACCACCCACAAAGATACACACACATACACAGCTGTGTGTGAATGATAGGTCTGGTATGTGAATCACAGTGTCATGCACCTAGGGCTGTGAAACTACTGCAAAGAAACCGGAGCATAACATTAAGTTTGAGATTCTCGAGGGAAGTGATAGTCATTTCAACAAGCAGTATTCTCAGGTATACTGTGCGCTCAGCTAATGCACTCCCCTCTCTGAACGTAATTGCGATAGGATTGCAGCGATGTCAGGTAAACGCGGGGAGAGTGTTGAGAGCATGTGTCAGCCCAGAGCTAGGTCTCTGTTCGCGATTACGCTGCGTTTGTGTTCGCAGTCTTGTTTACCCGTTCTTCCTGTGTGACTCAGCATGCGTATCAGGTGAATCATTCTCATCACTGTGTTCCACCTGCCAGTCTGCATGCTGTTCCCTGTCTCTTGGTGGGAAGACCAGGAGCTAAACAGCAGGCTACAGTTAGCACCGCTCCCACTGTTAACTGCTGCTGTGGGACTGTTTCAGTGATGCAACAGTGCTCTGTGACCAACAGTTAGCCTGTGAATGTAAATGTGTGTGTGTGTGTGTGTGTGTGTGTGTGTGTGTGTGTGTGTGTGTGTGTGTGTATGTGTGTCTGTGCGTGTCTGAAAAGGCTCTCCAAATGAGGCAGATGATATGATATGCTTCTTGCTGTTTTTGCCTCTGATTTTGGTCCAAACCCTGGACCACAAACTCAAAAATGGCACCATATGATTAGTGCTGTCCTTCCACTGGTGACTTCTCCCCCTCCCCAACCCACTTCCTGCTGGGCACTCTTCCCTCTCCCTTTCCTGACCCTCCACAACCTCCTGTACAGCACAGACCCACCCTGTGCACTCCCAGCTATGGGGGTAATGCACGCTCAGGTAGGCAAGGGAGCTCCACTTATCATGCGCATTTTAAATATGAAAAGGTGGCAGAGCCTGCATCCGTCCCTTGCCAGGGCAGAGATGAAACCCGATGCAGTCACAGCTGGAGGTGGAACTGCATTTAGCTCTGGTTTCATTTTGGGCTTTTATAAAACTGCAGAGTCGGACCGGCGCTGGAGACAGAGGAAACACTAGAGCATAAAAGAGCTTTGTAACGTTCTGAAGGCAGCCTGTCACCTCCTACCCCGAGGGGCCCGAGTGTCCATTAGCGAGATACCCAACTGGCATCGTCGCTCCGGATCGCCCGGGAAACCCGTGTTTTAAAAGGCTGAAAAGAACACTGTGTTTGACACACAGTCCCACAGCCGTGATTACAAGGTTGTCTCCATACACAGTCTGCTTGCTGGTTTGTTTTTGTGGTGTGTTCTCAACACAGGTTAATTCACGTTGTTTCCCACACCTGCGTACTTACACTGTAATTCGATTTGAGGTCATGTTTTGTGTCATGTTGCAATGGAAACTTGTTTTGTGCTGAAGGTGGGAGACAAGGAAACTTACACCCTACCTTAAACGGAGCAGTGATTAGTTAAGCAAAAACCCTCGTAGGGGATGAGAAAACCTTTGCTTAAGGATGGGAGGAGAGGAATTGGTGCAGATATTCAGATCATTCCATTCAGTTTTTACCCATTTGGTTCTTTAATTGGGAGTTTAAGCAATGAGAGTTAGCCTTTTCTCCTCATTCTGCAGAGAAATCCCAACCAGAACAACTACTTGTCCTGCCACAACTGCCACAGACTGCAGAGAGCTTGAGCAGAGTGCCAGTAGAAAATATTAATAGTAGGTTTCTGCAGAGTTTCAAAGTGTGTCTGCTTTATATTGTGGGTGCTGTGGTCCCAAAACTAAGTCCCCCCCAGAGGGACCTCAGATGGTTGTCTTCTGGGCTCTGTGTGGAGTCTGGAGGAACTCCTCCAAGCCCCAGGCAGCAGTAGTGCTCACAGCATTGCATCAGCCTGGGTGGGCAGGGGAGATGTTGAGACGTTAAGTTATGCATGTAGATGAGAGACACTGAAATGTTCTATCCCATGCCTGTCACATGAACATCCACTATGGGATCTGAGTTCATTTAATTGCTGAATTTGCAATAGGTTGCCATCCCCCTCTTTGGTCAGCAGTATTCAATTGTCTGTATGATGTAATCCTATGGTAAGTTTTCCTCTGTTCCATCCTGTTGGCGTTGGCATGGCAGCAATGGGACAGTATGGTCACTGACTCAGTTTGCTGTCACCACAACCCCAATGGATTTGGGGATTGCCACACCATCGTTTCCAGACAGCCACAGTGTTGACACTCTAACCAGGATGTCAGGAATGGGTCATCACTGAAGGAAACGCATACCACATCTGTCTTCATGTTTTTGGCATTTCTCTCATATTCAGAAACACCTCAGGGCTTTGAGATTCCATTTAAAGATCTTTTTCCTGTAAACTCTGGAGCAGTTGTGTGGCCTTAAACGCTCTCCTCTAGCCTTCCTGGCATCCCAGGAATTTGCGAAACCAATAGAACTTGCGACGGTTTATCAGTGTCCACGCACAAGTGCCTTCTTACTTTTGTCTGGAAGAAAAAGGGTCCCGTTTGCACGGGCAAATTTGTACATAATTGGAGGCATACGGTTTACGGCAGACGTCACGGCACAGAAACAATGCCTCTTTTCAATGGCCGTTTGAGAGGAATTTAAGGTCAGACTGGTGAAAGATAAAAAAAAAAAAAATCCCTTCAGTTTCAATCCACTTCCCAGAAGGAGCAGTTAGCACATAAGTGCGAGGTCTGAGATAAGGCCACATGATGCACAGTGTTAACAGATCCTGTACATTCACTGTGTCTTTGAATGGAGTGAAAGGAATTCCTGCCTTGGGACAGTGTGATGCATAATGATCAGGGAGGCGGGACTGTCCCCATGATGTCACAAGGGCAGGTTCCAAGTAGGGCACTGTTATTGTGTCTGAATTGATTCAGTATATATGGAATATATGCAGCTGATTAAATGAACTGAAAGCACTCAGACATAAGGCATGCAAGTATCCCTGGAAGAGGGCATCTGCCAAGTGAGTAGTGTAAACTAGTCACACAAGCTGTTTCCCTTGTGAAGGGGAGGGGGGGCTCTCCACAGTCACGTGTTTTATGTATGAATGCCCACGCCGCACTACCGGAGTCTGCTCCACTGACTCATATTTCCAGCTGCAGATGTGTGTGGCCTACATAAGATGACTGGATAAAAATAGGCCCCTCATGAATAAAGCAGAGAATAAAATTCATAAATAAATCAACGTTGTATGCAGGAGTAATCTGTCTGCCTAGCCAGAAAAAGCATGAATTTGTGGGTGCAAGGCAGTTACCAGACCCACATCGTTGAGTCCTGAGGTTGAATACTGTTACTGTGGAGGAGAACAGAGGCTTCAGTTAGCCTAGATTGACACAGACAAAAAACATTAGCTGTAGCTCATAAAAGAAGACATGCTGATGACATAGCTGGATGCTGTGTGAAACAAGACAAGTTCTCTCTAAAGTAATTTATTAGCCACAGCTAACACCATTGCCCGCTCTGCTTAAGTTGGATCGCCCTTTTCTGGAAAATGCTATCCCCTACATTTATACTGGACATGACAGCCAATCGGGTTCCAGTATTTTTTTTTATTCCACCTTCAATGTTCCTGGCATGACTTCATGCCGTACAGCTGCTACTGTGTCTGCATTACTCATTCAACAACACAACGCCAAATCATTATCATTTTGTCCTGCCTACAGATGTGATCTCCCACATCCTCATTACCAGCTCAAATATATGCACAAACATAATCACTTCATTGTAGGCAAGAATTGTGATTAGCAGTAGCACTGTACTGTATAGCTGTGAAATTACTTCAGTTCAGTGTGTTGCTTTTTTTCCTGGTTAACAGGAGAAAGTTCAGATAATTGCAACTTCTCATTGCGCTGTATGCATGTCACCACACTTTTACCACAGTACTGTACCTCTTTTTTCCTGAACTGTAAAGTGGCACTGGAACTTTTCTGCAGTGGCCAGCGTTTGGTGGTCGATTTTGTCAGACTCTCGGGGTGACGCACATACAGCGCAGAGGTGGCCGTGCCTTCGGAGCGCACAGCGGGCGGGCAGCAGGGCAGCCGCGGAGAGCACAGTGTGGTTCTGCCGGGGGGTCGGAGTCTGACGGAGCGTGGCATTAATCCGTTGTGACTGGCGAGGAATACAGCTGGCTATAAATACACCGGGTGGGGGGACTGAGCCATGAAAGAGGGGGGGACTTTGGTTCACGGCCCTTCCTCCTCAGAGTCCGGGCCCGCTCTGTGCCATCAGAGACACGCTCGGTGCGACCGCCCCCTCAGATTTCCACCCGTTGCCTGTTGGACCACGCCATTCTGAGTGCCGCCTTTATCTCAGATCTGGCGTAAGGAGGCGTTTGCTTTCGCCGTGTTCTACCGCACGCCGTGTTTAATGTTCCTCCTGGCTACATGTCCCAGTTATTTCAATTACACAGTCTGCGTTTCAGCGGGAGGGAAGGGACCATTTGCATGGGAGGAATGTGTTACAGCAGCTGTCAGCTACTGCAAGAGTTTGTGATGGTGTCATAATTTTGGATCTTATAAATGAATGTGTGCAAGAGAAATAGCGTATGCGTGCACTTTTATGTATTTATTTAAATCCTTTGAAATCTTTACATTGTGAACTTGTGGGAGATTCTGTGAAACAGTGGCATTTTAACAGTAGGACAGTGCTGATGTAATTAAAATGTGCTATCTAAGGTATTCTGTATAATATGTTCCCAATACTGTACTAATGTGACTCTTACATATTACTTTTGTATGTAATCGCACAAGTACCAGGCCGCAGTAATGTAAAGCCTGATCTTATTTGCCTTGTTAGCCTCAGTCTTCACCAAGAGTTGGCATTGGAAAAGCTGCTTCTGTCAGAAATCAGTCTACAGACATATATTCCAGCCAGTCCAGTGCAGGCCTGTTCTCTGGAAGTGTCAGAAAACACTCACATGTGCTCGTATTGAAAGAGATCAATTGCGTTCATGACCCCCGTGACCCCCCCAACTGGTGCGGCGCGCGAAAAAAACTCAGCCGAAGTGTCAGCAGCAGCGCAGCAGGGAGAATTGCAATTTGCAATGGTTTCAGTCATGTGACAGACTGCTGGCTGTCTGCAGCGGGCGGTGATTACAGCCTGGACCAGACTGCACTCAGCTCCGCTGGCCGCTGAGGAAACCTCACTGGTATTAATAAAGACGATGCCCGCAGGTAGGGGTACGCGGTTTAATTCTGGCCTGGACGGGCTGCTAGGCAGGGAATGGAGCTGTCATGGAATCAGACAAAGGAGAGGAGGGGGGGAACTGGCTCTGGAAATGTCTGAAACACAGGCTCGTGTTTGAAGTGCTCTGTCTTTTTGAAGGCTTAACTGCAAACACATTGCAGCTCCACACACGCTCGCAGTGGCGTTTTCCAAGTTGGACTTCTTTCTGGACATTTTTAGCCGCCTTACTCTGGCCCTTTTCATAACAACAAATCAAACATAAAGTTTCTGTTTGGGGGGGAAAAAAAGGCTTGTGAAAAAGCAGTCACTGGAACGGCTTTCACTCACATGCAAACTGAGAGCTCTGCGGACCAAACTTGGATCACTGGTTGACCCAATAAATCATGCACCCCGGGGAGCATCAAAATTGGTCCATGGTATTCGCAAAATGGGTTTAACACAGTAATAACGTGTGACTGTTTAGTCACACTGTGCAGAGTATAAATCACAGAAATAAACATGCACTGCAGTCTTTGGAAACGCGTAAGTGGAGGACATTTATCGTGGTACTTTGTTACCATGTGCAGGTCATATTATTCGAGACCCCACGACAAAAATAAATGTGCTATAAATAGCAGCGATGGGGTTCAGTCATGAATATTGTGCTGGCTGTGTAACTTCCTGAATGAAATGATCACCGTTCCCCCCACTGAGAGCCTTGGTCTCTGGAGCATGGCATGGAGGCCATTTGTCGAGTGCCATGCTGGACATTGAGATGCACAAACCTTGCTTATTCTAATCCACAACAGAAAAGCCAAATGCCTGAACAAACTGTTTTATTGTCGCATTGAACCATCCTACATGCCCTGTGAGAGTGAATGTTCTTCTGAATTGGGAGGAGTTTGCTGTAGAGCAGAGCAGAAGCCTATGGCCACAGCCCTCAATCCGCAGGCTGTTACACGATTATGTAAACACCATTGCTGTCTTCAGACCAGATAAATACCTCTAACTCCAACCCTAAATGAACTTGTTTTGCACATTTCATCTGGTCTGAACTCAAGGATGTTGTTCCCAAAAAAAAGAAAAAAAAACCTGTGGCTTGAGGCATCTACGAGAAGAGTTGAAGCCCCGCCCTTACAGCAGACATACTTGCCCACATCAGTGAAGGAGAGGGCGTGGCTTAGCATGGAATAACATACAAGGGCAGAGTCTCAGGGACAGCAGCAGCAGCAGCAGGGGTCCTTGTGGAGTGTTCCAGGCGATTCTTATGCAATAAACACCAGCAGGCCATTCTCACATTAGTGACTTCTCAGATTCGGTGTAAGTGTGCATTTAATAATTGCGGGCTCTTATTAAAATAATAAAAAAATCTATAAATCCCCCCACACAACATGAGTGGTTTTAGTGTAGCTGCAGTTAATGGCTGCCCTCAGACTAACAAAATGTGTATGTTCCCCATTGTGGCAAAGACGGTGCCTTTATGCTGTACCTCTTTGCTTTCTCTGCATTTCATTTGTTTAAAGGCTTTTAATTGACCACTGCTGTGTGAGGTCAGGGTTGAGGCCTTATGCAGCTTGTACCAATTACATGCCCAGTAGTGTTTACATTGTGCACACCCAGAATAGGTTGCCTTCAACCCTGACCCACCCCCTGCCCACCCCCTCACCCTACTCTCTGTGTCTCCCCTGGTAAGCTGTAGGCCTCTTTCCCCCGTCGCCAGGGAGACTGAGAAACCCAAACTCAGCGCGTTCTCACTGGAAGCATGAGTCCCCAATGGGGAATCCTGCCGCTGCCATAACATTACTCTGAAAGGCTCTGAGGCAACCGCACATAAACGCAGGGCTTTTTGGAGGCATCCTTGCCTTATGCCTGCTCATAAATCTCTTTGCTTGCACAAGGTATCATCGCCTGTCTTGTAAGGAAACTTATTCCCCTTTCTTCTTAAACCCCCCCGCTCCACCCCCGCACACAGCCCCTCTGCCTTCCGGTTTTATCGTACCACTGCTCTGACTCTGAGCCCATTCCGAGTATGCTTTGGGGAGCTGTGTCACTTCTTGTGGCCTCAGTGATTTTTTTTTTTCAAGTTTATTTTAGAATCCCTCCATCCGCCGAGCAGAACTATGTGAACCTGGACATTCCCGTCCGCTCCTCGTTGCCCCGGTGCATGCTGGGTTTCCTGGGTTCAATCGGTCAGCCTCCGGCGCCCTTTTTTTTCCTCTCCCTCTCTCTCAGTCAAACAACGGGGCCCTTGTGATGACGGCCCGCTAACCACTTACCCAAGGAAGCTGCCAGCAAGGGCCAGAGAAAAAGCATTACTCCAGAAAAACGTACGCCATCATCTGGAGGCGTTTAACTTGGGACGGCCGAGGTTCCGTTTTATCAACGCTCAAAAGTCCTGCCAGCTGAAGAGCTACAGGTCCACGCTCATGGAGTAACAAAGCACGATCTCTGCTACGCGTTCAGCAACTGTGCTCCAGTAAACAGTGCGGTGTGTGCTGCACCCTGTGCTGACGTTTGGAGCATTAAGTGCAGCAGAGTGTTTGGCATAAGATGAACCTGCTGCTTAATGAAGCTGCTCTCAGGGCAGCAGGTCTTTGGAACATCTCTCACAGGTGGCCTTCCAAGCCACTTCTCTTGTTTTATGAGAATTCAAGGTATCAGGTATCAGCACATACAGGTAGATGAGTGAAGCAGGTGAATGCCCAGTGGGATAATTTTCTTGTTCCACTATGCTACATTGCTGCCTACAATATGTAACTGCTTTATTACAGAACCTTACAAAAATGTCAATGTACCCTTGAATTTTATAGCATGATAATAGAGGGGGAAATGCAAAAATGGAAAGAAGACTATTTTGGGTATATTTTAAGTCTAGTTTGTAGTTTCGCTGGTGTTATATTAACACTATCATAATTGACCTTTCTTTATTTGGCCAAAAATTTCGCAGTATGGTCGAACTACTGTAATATTTTAGCGACCGTTTTACAACTGAAGAAGGGTTTTGGCTGGCACAATACAGCAAATACATTATCAGGTAATGTATTTGGAACAAACGTATTACTGAAGGGAAAAAAAAATATTTTAGAAAAACATACAGACTTATTTATCAACATTTACAAACAAATAGGCACGCTGAACAAGTACAGTAGCTGCTGTTTTCCGCGAGCACGGAATGTAGGTTAACAACAAAATGGGATTTTGTTGTAAACGTTTCCTATTAAACCGCTGTCCTTGTGCAGAGAAATCTGTCTTAAGGACGCAGCGGAGAGAGAGAGAGGGAGGGAGGGAAGCGAGGGAGAGAGAGAGCGAGCGAGGCTTTTCCCTGATGATTTTGGCTTTGCTCTGTAGCTCCAGATGTCAGTAGGTTGTTCCGCGGCTGCTTCTCACAGTGCACACCCCGTCTTGCTTGTGTGTAAAGGTTGTGGTTTCCCATGACCCAGCCTCGCTCAATCCCTTCCCCCATATCCAGCCTCGTTTCTCATCTAGGAGTGTTTTCGTCGACACGTGAACCTTTTCAATAATAGAAAAAGGGGAAACTAACGCCGAGACCGGAGGGGATAGTTCCGATCTACACAGCAGCGGCGGCTGGTCCCCTCGGATATTCTCCGATGGTACGTTCTCTGGCGCTGCATGCTTCCTAACGTTTCTTCCCCTCGCCGGTGTCACACGGGAAAGAGGGGGTCGGCTCGATGGCGAGAAGCCGTTTTTGAATGAGCGGTGCAGGCGCTGCTCCTTTGGATGCAGGCCAACGTCGCCGTGAAAACGCGCGTTTAAAACTGGAAGATGGGATGTCTCGGCGCCGTGGTCAGCCCGTTCGCTTGCAGTAAGCGAATATAGTGGGGAAGGGCTGTGTCTGGCTCAAGCGGGCAGCACCGGCTTACAATGGCATGGGTGCTGCCGTCCTTCTAGGCCGGGATCAGAGCCTCTCAAACTGGATGTTTTGTGCAGCATACCCTGGGATTAAGTAGCGAGCAACCGATTAAAACCGTGCCGTGGAATTTCATGTTGGAGGCACCCTGAAATTTAAAAGGTAAATGTCACGTCCCTGTGCCGAAGCACAAATCGCCTCACAAATCCCTACTGTAAAGTAAGTTGTCTTGAGAAATGCTGAATTTATTTGGAGCATTCGAGTTTCACCGCTGTTTCAGGATGAATTTTAGGTTTACGCTGTAGTATAACACATCGGGACAGTAATGATGATGTTTATCTGAGAAACCGTCTGTCCGATAGAAGCACCCAATCGCTGTAGTTAAAATGTGTTCAAACTTGCCATGGAATGACAAAAGGGCAGAAAAATACTTTCTATACATGTTCTTTCTTGGAAGCACGAAATGGTGTTACGAGTATACTGTTGGTATAATTTAAGTCTGGAGGTTGGTGATTTTTTTCTTTTTTCTGCATGCACGTACAGTGTGCTTATGTGTTGCGTTTGCATAGCCTGCAATGTTGTTTGTAGCTGGGTTGGTAGGTCGTGGCATTTTTTAAACTAGTTTAATTACAGTGCAGACCATTTTCAAATGCAATAGTTCCTACTTATCTGACACTTTGTAACAATAGACGTTATGAAAGTGATGACAGGCAAATATGATTTAATACAGCTAGAATGTAAAAAGTGAAAGAAAAATGTAGTTTTCTACAATGACACACTAGTCATACTTTGCCAGCTAATCGGATTTGGTAGTTTCACTGCCCCGTGAATTAACTGTGGTTTTTTTTCAGGCAGCTCGAGGGAAATCGATTTAACCAGTTTAATCTGGCGTTTTTACAATCATTTTCAAATCACTTTAGCTGTATAATCTAACTTTGATGTACAATTTCATTTCTGACATAGGGTTTGGTTACGTATGGTATGGCTTTACTGCGATTCATTTCATAGGGGGATGCATGTTTTCTGTTCGCGGCAGCCTCAGTTAATGTTCCAGCCTCAGTTCCAGTGCGTCTACAGCTTTGCAAGTGAGACGGATCCATTGACATTTTGTGTGCAGTCTGCAGAATGCGCGTGCTGAGACGAAATGCGTTGCACGTGCAGAACAGACCTGGGTCGTTTCTGACAGAGGGAGTAAACAGAAATTGCCATGCAGATCGCGGGGGTGCAGAAGGCATTTTGTTCACCCATACACGCAAATCAACGCTCAACGCCTCCTTACAGTAAGCACAGGTGGCCCTATGTGCGGTCAGACAATTGTCTGCATTGCAGGGCATCCGGGTCAGCAGGTTAAGGTTGCTGATAACGGTGCACCGCCCTCCTCGCGTGGCCGGTCCTACGCCAGAGGCTCAGCCTCGGAGCAAGCAGTATGTTTAAATGAATAAGTAGTACGTTTTGTTTTTGTCAGATTCTGTGCACTATTTCAGATTTTGTCAGTATGAATATTTGCTGAACGTATTGCACTGATATATTTTGTATGCCCGTGTCTCTGATTTTTGCTTTTTGGTTTATTGAGTTGAGAAGCTTGCTTTCTTTGTGCTAAGGTAATGTCAGCATGACTGTAGAGGTGAGCATGGTAACATTCTCAGGTCTGTCTTTTAGAGTCAGTGACATTTCACAGCACTGGGTGGACTGATGGCCAAAGCAAACGCAAACAGATTTTACACACTGTTAACAGGGTTTGCTTAGTAAAGGCCTTTCAAACAGCAGCTGGCTGCCTCAGCCCTCACCCTATAATCAGATCACACATCAAGTGTTTCACCTTGCTGCGATGCCTCGTCAGGGAGTTTGAGGGGCGCTCCACCTCTCCATCCCACTGTCTGCTCTCCTCTGTCCCTCCTGTAGAAGCCCAGGATGAGACAGGGAGCTCAGAGAGGATTTGACACAACTGCTGAGAAACTCGCCGAGCAGCTACTCTTTCTAAAAACTCCCCTTTACATGTCATAACACCTTTTCACAAAGCCTTTGGTTTGAGATCTTCATCTCGATGCTTCCAGGTCCCAGAGTTATGTAACGTGTTGTTTAAAAGTGGATTGTCATTTTTGTTTTCTTTGTGTTTTTTTTTTGGTCCATGACACAAATGTTTTGGAGATGGAAGCGATAAAGCAAACGCATGGAGAATGCCGTGGCTTCGTTTTTTCCCCTTTTCTTCAAATCCTGGAACAGCTCTCCCCCCAGATGTTTAGGAAATGTGAACTTTTGAACGTTTTTTTGTCACCTTTCCATTGTTCGGGCTCCACGGGGACCTTGCTTCCTTTATGCAGTTCAAAGTCATGCGAGAGCACTTCGCATACCCCCAAGTCGTGGCACAAAACGGAACACGGCAACCTTAGTCCTGAGAAATGTTTTTTTTCCTTGTGGGAAGGGTGTATGGCTTTCTTACAGCTGGCAGTAGCTGCTACCTAGCACAAAAACCACTGCTTCACTTCAGGTTTTTAGCCTGTTTTTGAGCCAGACCGCTGAAGAAGAGGTGAGGGCGGGGGGGAAGGAAGTACAAGCTCTATGAATGACTAAAAGGCGTCCAGCACTTTAAGAGAGAGTGTTGCTGCACTTCAGCAGAGCCGTAGTTGGAGAGGTCATGTGACTCCCAGCATGGGGCAGGCCTGCTCCATATGCGTCTAATGAGATGAGCCCGGGGTCCGCTGCACCGCGCGCCCACGTACCATCTTGGAGGGGAGCAGTCAGCGGAACACTGGGGATCTCTAACGAGGAGGGCGGCCGTCTGTCAGGAGGTCTCACGCACAGCACGCCACATGCGCGACCGCACCTGCCACGCCCCTCTGAATAATATTGATCCGTGCGTTACAGATCCTCTCTGCAACACCTGCCCCCACAGCAGTCTCTGAGGTGCACCGGCATAGCGCTTTGTGCATGTGCGCTCTCACGGTGCTCAGCGGTCACCGTCCGGCCCTGGCAACTGATGTGACCGCAGACTGTTGATTTGTTTGTTTGTCGGTTGTTTTTTTCCCACGATGCTCCTGTTCCTGAGGCAGCAGCTTCCTGGCTGCTCCGTGACACGCTCGGATGTTTACTCTCCGAGGCCCCTCCGCGGTATTGGCAGGAATTCGCTCTGAGAGGCGAGTTCCTCGTTCCTCCGGTGGGAAGCGGCATGCTGTTCCAGTGCGTCACGTTAGCGGAGCGCAGCGGGCGGCCTGTAAAGACACGCCCACGGGGGATTCGTCGGCCTTGTTGTCTTTCAGCGCCATCCATCTGCATCTGCATTCGCAATCTCTGTTCTGCGATGGAGACCAAACAAACCCATGTGTCAAGCGGAGAAGCGGGGAGGGTGGGAAAACAAGCAAACAAACAAAGCCTTCAGCGCTGAGGGTTTATGGGTATACCAGACATGTCAGAACGCATTGACTGAGGTCTCCTTGAAGGCCCATTTGTTGTTTCGTGTGTGTCAGAACCCCCTTGGTTGTTTTAAACATTGACCATGCTCCTTCACCACTCTGTGAATTGGTAATAAACAGGTCCTTTTAAAGCCCTCCCGTTGAAAGTACACCCTGCGAAAGAGAAATATATACTAGCTGTGAGGCTAATGGCGTGGCGGTGAGGAGCTGACAATTATGGAGGGTCTCGTTGTATGAAGGATTTCCTTTGGGGTTGCTTGGCAGTCTCTGCAGATCGCCGCTAGCCCTGGACAAGCACAGGAAATTGCTTCTACCGGGATCACTCTCTCTGCTCAGTGGCATGTAATTGGGGAAAAGGGGGCCATCTACACACTGTTCATGCGTGGTTCTCTGGGCCTGCATCCCAGCTGCAGACAGAAGCAGCCGAGTTCTGTTCACAGCACTCGGCATGAAGATCTGTGGGGCTCCAGCGCCTTGGCAGGGATACTTGGAGAAGCTTTCGGGACAGGACACAAGGAAGAGGGTTCTGGAAAGGTCCGCAACTCTCAAGGCATCCCGTGGAAGGCAGATCAATGGGAGAAGCAGCTTGATGGATTTTGCCGTCGGCGTTGCAACTGCAGAAACGAGCAGCAGCATAGATTAGACAGGCAATTTATGGCAACGTTCATCAGGAGACGAGCTCAAAACTCGCCATATTTTACCAGCGAAGCCGGTATGAAAGCACACTGGCTTTAGCCTGTGTGGTGTGGGAGAGATCTGCAGCAGTCATGGCGGTGCAGAGACAGACAGGGGCGTTTACCTTGATCAGAGGTGACGTGCTTGGCTCAGAAGGCCCGGCGCCTCTTTGAGTGTTGCGGCTCACGTTTCCGCTCGTGCGCCCTTTTTATGGATTTATGAGGACCGTCAGCTCGTGTTGAAATTTCATACAAGCCGCTTTTGCGCAGTGTTCTACATTTCAATATTAATCGCACAGATCAATCTGCGCTTTCACTTCTGAGTTTATCCAGGAAACTGACTGACTTCAGAAGCGATGTCAAAATGATCTGTCAATAAAGTATAATCCTAAGACATGTATTTGCATGTTTCCTGACAGAGGTACTGCAAATCTTTTGAACAAAAAGCAGCAGATGTGGTATTTCAGATATATTCCCTACTGTCGTTGGTACTAGAATGTAGCTAAGACATTTGTCTGTTTTTGTGGAAACAAACATAATTGTGGTGTTGCTGTGGTCTGTTTTCCGCTATGGTCAGCTTTCTATGACTGTACCATCTTCTCAAATGTGTCATCTTTGGAGATTACTGCAGATCACTATAAAGAATGTCCTATTACAATGGATAACTCCTTCCAAAGAGACGGCAATTAAAAAGTATGCACTCCTACAGCAGTATTTAACAGGAAGCAAAATCTAGGTGTAGTGTACCCTCGTAGTCATGATGAAAGACCTCACTCACACGTGCCTTGTTTGCAGCAGCCTGGTTCCCTGACTGTAGTGGTGTTCATTGAATCAGGTGGAGACCTGCATGTGTGATGGTGTGTGCATGTGTGTGTGTGTGTGTGTGTGTGTGTCACTGTGCATGTCATGTCACTTTGACCTTGTGCCCGCCCTGGATTTCTCCCGCTGAATGCCAGGGCTAATCAGCTCTGTCTTCTCTCCTCCAGATGACAGAGGGCCGGCGATGTCAGGTCCACCTCCTCGATGACAGGAAGCTGGAGCTGCTGGTGCAGGTAGGTGACACCTGCCGGGGGGTTTGCGGGGTTCTGGATGGGCGCTGTTTCCGCTACTCTGTGAGATGTGGCCTTTGAATTCCATCTGAAAATGTCAAGACCGTTAGTATTTAAACTCAAACTTTAAACGGTGTGTCGTATCTAATTAGAGCTCGAAATCGATTTTTGGTTCTCTGGAAAAAAGCTAGCTCGCTGTTATTAAGTAAGTATGAAATATATATAAATATGAAAGAAGATCCCAGGAAAAGTGACTGGTTGAACAAACTAAGACCCCAGCAAGTCAGTTGCTCACACACTGACTTATACTGATACTATACTGACTCAGTGGCATGCACACTGAGTTATAAATACTTGATGTGTCCAACCAAGCGCTTTCCCTGGGATTTATTTCCTGATAGGATCACCCTAGGTGGATTTAAACACCCTCATGTTTAATCAGAGGAGCTGAAAGCGGCAAATCTGCCAGCCATCCAACATCTTAACTCCCCATGGCTGTTGAATGTGCGTGTGACATCCCCCTGAAAAGACCTGCCTCTAGAAGATGAAGCCTATCTGTGGAGGAGGACCATTGTTCTTCCCATACATCGATGCGGTCTCCAACTGGAATCCGCAGTGCTCCTCAAAGAGTCGGTTCAAGGGTTGCTTTTTGGGGGGCTGAGTCTCGCTACTATTTTTACACCCACCTGATCCTCTTTAACTGGGAGGTTGCCCCCACTGACACACACATACACCCTGTCTCCACTGACCCCAGCTCATCTGTTCCTTCATGATTACACACACACACACACACACACACACACACACACACACCCCACCGGTCAAATCACTGTCTCCGTTCCGCTCACATCCCCCCCAGCTTTCTGCTCGCCTTGTAAGGAAGGCGGTGTCAGAAGTGCTGGGCGTCACTGCCCGTCGAGGAGCGCACTGAGGCGGATATTTCCAACACGCTTCAAAGGAACAAACTCCACAAACTGCAGTCCTCCCAAACCTTTTCTCTTCCCCCCCCCCCCTTCTCCGTGTAATGAAAAACAAACCCTGTCTCGGTGAAGACACAAACCGCCCTGTTCCCAATAAAAGCGGCAGGCTGATATTCGGCATTGTGCTGTAATCGGATTCAGGTGGTCCTTTGTTGCCGTCACGCTGCTGCTCGACTCCTGAGCTCGGCCCACATGATAAATCTCTGTCCTCTCTTTCTCACGGATTTTAATAAATGGCTACGTTGAAAGCTTTGATGGGTATGAGGTACAGCTGGCCGAACGTAGTTTTTTTTTCTGTTGGCATGAGCTTTTGACTGAAAATGACTAAGCATAACTTAGGCTTCTTTGTTCTGTGGATATGTGTTTTCCTAGGGGTTTGGGGGGGAGGGGGGTTGGAATACATTGTTTGAATTACTGAGCATGTTCAAAGTACAGTAAACCAAATCCACACTCATGATGTTTTTCAGCCCACGAACAAAAAGAAAAGGCTTGCCCAAAGCAACTTTTTAAGAAGCCAGGCAAGACTTTTTGTTATTGAAGGACTTTAGCAGAGAGAACAGTGGTTTTGGAATGCTTTGTGTAAACTAATCCAGGTATTATCTAGTGAATACATAAAAGAAATTAATCTGGTCTTTTCTTCACTCGCCAAACACGTGATTTCTTATCTTGTTTCTCCACTCACGAGGGTAACACGTTTACCCAGTTATTCCAGTGAAAAAAGAATTACTCAATTACTTCCTGCGTTTGTACGGCCTTAAAGCCCGATGTACATAGCACATTCGTAAAGACATAACATTTCTCTGAGCCATCATTACATACTAGCCAGACAGTTGATGGTCACCATGACAATAGATTAAAAGATGCTCTCTTGTTGCTTGCCTTGGTTTTGTTGTTGATGTTTCTGTTAGACTTTGGGTAGAAGTTGTATTTAATGGAGAAGGAGTTGCAGAAGACCAAGCCCGTTAAACATATTCCACTGTCCATCAGTGAGAACTCTAAACTCTCAGGATTCGCCTCTTCCTCTGGAGTAAACAAAATCCCAGGGGAAAACTTTGTGAGGCCCATACAGAGCACTCCCATGCAGTCCCATGCTGTTCTGCTCAGTGGAAGGAGAAAAGGGTTGATCTGGCATGGCACATGCATTCAGTACTGATGTGGAACAGCACCTGGGTCCTGACTCCTTTTTTCCCCCCTTAAGCAAACGCTTGCTGAATCCAAGCAGGTGTTAAGTTCTGGGAGGTGTGTTCTCAACAGACTCTGATTTCTTCTGCCCTCGTTAGAATAACGAGGGAGTATAACTTGACACACAATCCACAGAAGTAACCTGAACTAATTTACACCTTGGCTGAGTGGGTAAGGATCGTACCTACCCCATTATAAGGCTCTGGACTGATCAAGTGGTTTGTTAAAAAACTCGTCTTTGCAAAGCCAAACTCTGAAACTGTGACCAAGGCAGAGGATGGTGATCTGTGTCGGATGGTAGCTCTGCTTTACAATACACCTCGGATGGTTCTGTGTGGAAAAACAAAACCCAGGGAAAGTGTGTGGTTGGACTTTCCCTACAGTTATAATGATACTTTGGCCTTGCAAGGGCAGCTGTAGGGTGTGCTGGACATGTACCAGTCAGTATTTCCCTGGGGTTCTCTTTCACAGGCTTACTGTCTTTGTCTTAAAAAAAAAAGTCCTAATTAACAGTACATTTGAAACAGATAATAATTTTAAATACATTGTAAAGGGAGCTGCAGCTTCTTTATAGAGAACTGTAGGCACCCCTTAAAAATGCTGTGATGTGAGAATTAGTCGTATTATAGTGTATTGCCAGTCTTTTGAACCGTGTGCCATTACTTTCTTTCCTCAGTGTAAGACAAAATCCAATGGTGTGTGTTCACATATTGGTTTTGTTTTGAAGAGCATTTTTCAGAGCATCTGGTGGTTTATATTGTTGCCTTAGTGGTGTACAGAGTGTGATTTGGGCTGTGTCTGTCTGGAAAGCGGTCGCAGGGTCAATAAGGTCTAATATTGCCATTGTTGTTCAAGAAGAATTGAGGTTGCTGAACTGAAAGTGATTGATCCGCTTTGCTCCAGTTTATTCAGTACTTTCTTTAAATATTAGATTGGGGCTGGGTTGTAGAAGTTTGGCATCACATTGATATGTATGTATTCCTTTATTTAAATGTAAACGGATTCAAATTTAATTCAAGCAGCTGCGTGGCAGGGTCGAAGTCAGGAATAAATCTGCTTGGGCAGTTTGTGAGAACTTCAGGATCCTCTGCAACTTTATATTTGTGTGCAAGTTGCTAGCTGTGGATATAAGGCAATGTGTGATGACAAGCCGTTTTCTGTGTGTGTGTGTGTGTGCGCGCGCGCGCATGCGTGTGTCTTCGTCTGCAGTCACATGGTTAAGGCCGCTCGTTCCATTGAAGGATTAGTGCCATTTGACAGAACGGTCCTTGGAGCTCAAAAAATTCCCTGGACATTGGCTAATCACATTGAAGCCAATTAACAACATGAGCTACTTTGAGGGGAAAAAATGTTCTGAGCACACACAGACCCAGCAGGGTCAAATAACGCCCCTTCACCCTTTGTGTCATTTCGTCTTAAGAGGCGTGCGCCAGGCCTCAGTCTAAGGTTACACGGACGTGGGCGTGGGCTTAAAAACGAGTCCCTCGAGGCCGGCTGGCCACCTGCTCCAGGCCTGACCAATTGTCTGCCTTTTGTAAAGGACACTTGGCCAGGAGATTAGCCACTGCGGGGACTGGGCGGTGCTGATAGGGAGAGGGCTCCGCAGAAGGGGCCTAATGCAAACAACATGCTCGCCTCCCCGCTGCTCAGAGACACGGTGGCGGGAGACTCTTCTCTGAGCTCCGCCCTGACGCGGAGCAGCCGGGCCGAGGCGAGACCCATCCCTCACCGCCCCGGCGCCCTGTCCTGGCGTAGCCCTCGCACTGTCAGAGCCGCTGAAATACGCTGGCACTTGGATCGCCGGCGGGATACCAGGGACAGAAAAAAAACATCCGAGATGCAGATCCCTCTGGCAGAGAAGTCTGGGTGTTGGAAACAAAAGCCCGGAGGCCAGAGATGGCCTGCAGAGCCGCCTCTGCTTTTTTGGTTCAGGGTCAGGCGGCCCCAAAAGAATCTCCTCCCCCATTCTGCCGAGGACCCCAGCTGATCTCTGACTTGGCCCTTCTGGTCTAGCTCCTTACAACAGCTTTGATGATAAAGTAAACGAACACAGCCTCAAGCCTCACATGAAGCTGCAGTGATCATTTGGTGGTTCTGGTGACAATGCTAGGACCGGGTTCAACCTCCGTGGATGTTGTAATTGGTCGAAATGACAGACTTGGAAACGTGGCCCACATCAAAGAGCCAGCTAGCCCAGCCAGAAGTCATACCAAAAGGAAGACAAAGGGTAGACATGTTGCGGTCGTCTTGTTTTGAGTGTGGAACTCTTTGTGCCCGTTTTCGGAGCAGCAGTGCTTCTTTAAAGAGCTTTCGCAAAAATGAAGTGCAGGGTTGCCTATCCCACAGCATTCTTGGCTCGCTGTGGGCAGAGCCCATGGATCACGTTGGACGGGCAGCAGACGCCGAGAGCTTCCGTGTTCGGGTCCGGCCCTGCGCGGGGAGACAGACCCTGACCTGAGAGCCTCTCCCTGTGGCTGGCACAGCTGTGTCTGGCAGCGGTCTGTGTCACAGAGACTGATCCAGAGTCAGCAGCACACGCCCTCCTGCTCTCATCTCTCCCGTGTGATAGCCCTTTTTTATTACAGGCTTCAAGAGTCAATTTAATTACAGGATCTCAGTTATTTTTAAGCCTTGCAGGTGCCTCCTTATCCTATCTCCACAGAGCTAAGTAGCTTAAGTTTAGCATATTAGTTGGACATTCACTGAAGCAATTTGTGTTAAGCACTTGCATGAGAGTGCCAAAGGAGTGCCCCAGTCAAGATGCTGAACCAAAACCTCCTTGTTTAAAATTCCCTACCCGCTGCTCTGTGCTGCCTCCCCTTCATATAAGATTGTGTATGACTTCCCTACCTCTGCTCTACCTTGTCATGTAGGAGCGTTTTGTCATCCACTCAGAGCCCATGAGCAGCAAGCCCCGAGGCAGTTTGTTCTCAGCCCTGCTGCGACTCTGGGCTATCCCAGACCCCCCTTCCTACGGCCCTGACGTGTGTCCTGCCGAAACGTCGCACTTCGGAGGCGCCCTGTCCTCACAAGCCGTCCAATTTGATTACCTGCCCAGAACCCAGAGCGGGAGCCTGCTGAAACAGCCTTTCACCGCTAGGTATTTCTCTCTTTCTTTTCCTCCCCCCTCCCTTTTTCTTGGGAGTGTTTTTTTGGTTTGAAAAATCGAAAGCCTGAAGTCTGCCGGCGCCCATCGAGGGGTGCGGTGATTTGGGATGGTCATCCATCAGGACCCGCTCGGATGGAGAGGGGCAGCTCTGAGGCGGGGCCGTGGTCCGTGACTGGGAGTATGCGGGCGAAGGGCTGCGGACTGCAGAAACGGGCAGAGCGGAGCGTAAGTAATGGCCGCTGCCAGAAAAGTTTGGCCCTAATGAAGACTGAGTCAGGAGCTGAAGAGGCCTTCTGACAGCTGCTGCAAGTCTATGAATCTGACGCCGGCGCGCTGTTACTCACCCGGACTCCGGGTGATATGCCATCCGGCACACATTTACAACCCATTACTGACAGGAAGAAAAATAGCCTTTAATGCAGCGCCTGGTGTGGGGCTTGGTATAGCTCCTGCAGTGTTGCAGTGCTTTGAGAACTGGGCTTGCTATAATAAGGTTGCAGGTTTGAATCCTGGCTGTGGCACTGCAGCTGCGCCATTGAGTAGAGACTCAACCTAGATTTCATCGACACGTGTCCAGCTATTGAAGATGACATGTAAAGTGCAAGCAGTGTAACTTGGAAAAGGGTGCATTTGGTTATCTTGTTGTGCATTGAAGTTGTTTAAGGGACACTCAGGACTACAACCACATATTTAAAGACTACAATTCCCAACTGCATTGATGTCACTGGTGGTCAGCTGACCACCCAGAGGAGATTGTTTGCTTGGCACGGAAATGCTGAGGAGCAGAGTTTAGAAATTGGAGACTGAAATGGACTGAACAGCCTTGAGGAATGAACAGATAAGCAGAGCAGGGGTGGGGTTTTGATCTCTGGGCATGAAGGATCAGACCTGTAAACAAACTCATGCATATGTGCTGGAACCTGATAGCTTCTCTGTGAGAGCGCTGCTGTATTACTACTAAGCTACTTAGCAGTCAGGTGTTAAGATCAGCGTCACAGTATTATCGTATGAGCTTTGCTCACATATAGTTTAGGCTTTGATTTTGCTTCTTGTTTATGAGAAATATGAAAACACATGTTCTGATGTGGGCCATTGCTTGTGTCCAACTACAGAACTACAGAACTCTGTTCTCATTGGATGGCCTGAAACATTTCACATTCTGAATTGGGCAGATGATACTGCAGAAGTTACTTTAACATGAGTCAAAACTGACAGAGAAAATTCCCTAGGAGTTATTGTCATGACTGAAGACAGACACACCTTTGCGTTTATTTTATTGCCTTTTCCCAATTGGAAACAAGCAGTGAGCACAGTTATAGTTATTTAGGATGAGATATTGAATTTTATTGTTCATTTGTTATCTCCCTAAGGATTAATAGGCTTTATTTAGTCCTCTTGGTGCCATACATCACCTCCCCCTTTCTCTGTTAACCTATCAGCTTCAGTCTCATGTAACGTGCACTAACCTGCAGGACTCTTACAGCCTCAAATTGATTAGCTACATCACCTGCATGCTAATACCGTAAGATTAAGAATGGCTGTTTCCACAGCACAGGAAATGCACAATGCTATGCTAGCCATACATCATAAAGCAGCTTTTGACCTCTGTGTTAAAATAAAATGGGGTGCAAGGTCAAATCCATTTGTGTACATTATGGTAGTTTAAACTGGAGGATAAGCGGTGGACTGGCATGTGTGGGCAGCTTGTTCGCCACTCCTGGTCGATTATCATATCCTTCTTTGTACCCCATCCATATTATGTGCACTGTGTGCATCTCACCAAGATAGCCTCATAATAGGTTGCTCTGCATAGAATTGTCCACCAAATTAATGAGTAACAATAAATGTGCTTTGTTTGTATCACTGTAAAGTACAGTGTTGCCAAAGCAATGGATTTAGAAAGCAATATTGTTGTTTATATTCAATCATTTAACTCAAAAGGAGAGTATGAATGAATAGAAACAATAGGATCCCTCTGTGTGTTGCTGTGCTGTGTGGGTGGGTGGCGTGTGCCCTGCTTCAGCCGGGCTGCAGTGGGTCAGCGCTGGGTTAATGAGGCCGCTGAGTGTCCCTCTGTTCCCCGTCGCTGTCCCGGCCCCGAGAGGAGCGCATCCCACGCCTTCCATGGCCTCAGAGTCAGAACCAGCATTTCAAATGAGCTGTCGCAAAGGATGAACCCGGCCAGAGGTCACGTCTGTCTGCAGACAGGGCGCCCCCTGCAGGACAGTGAAAGCACTGCGCGGTTGGCAGTGAGAGTAGCTCCTCAGTGATTCCTGAATGTGATCTGTATGTTGTGGAAATGTTGATTTCCCTCTTCCTGCCCCTGATCACCTGGACCAGAGGGGTTTGCCCGGGTTGTTGGTTTCCCTGTTGCTCTTATGTTGAAGCCAGTTTCAAGTTTTAAGCCATAAAAACAATTGGTCGTTACGAGATGCTGCTGAAGCTTGACCATAGACACCAAATCACAGCCACACAGGCAGACAGGTCAGCTAACTAGTTTCGAACGGCCCCCTCCCACTCCGGCGGGCCGTGAGGCAGGGGCTCCTGGCTTGCTGAGTCTAAAGGACCTCCCGTCCTCCCACAGAGCTCCTCTCTCTGTCAGCGCAGCCGACGCCCCGACTCGGAGAGCACGCCGCTAATTCCGGAAGGCTCCGCGCGGATTTAGCTCTCCAGGAAATACAGCTCGCGTGCGCCGAACGCTGCCAAGAGCCCCGTCCTAATTCACCGAGTGATCCCGCGGCATTAAGCGCGGGCCGCGTCTGTCTGTCTCTCTCCCGCTGTGTCGGGCGGAGGCTGTGATCTCCGGAGCGCGTGGAACGCGGCCCGACGGAGCTACACGCCCTCGATTAACGCGGTGACAGTGCAGCGCGGCGCAGCTGTATTAGTATTCCCCTCACCGCCGCGACTGTCACGCTCTCCCTCCTCCCGCCCCGCTCCGCGGCTGCGGCGTTAAATCACTCCCTCACTCCGCCGCCTGGCGCCGATCGCGGCCCTGATGCCTTCTGGATATTTCTATAATGCTCTTGTCAATAGCAATTTGTTAAGCGGAGGTGGGCTACTGTACGCGCGCGTGGGGACGTGGCTGCTCGGCGGGAGACGCAGACTAATTTACAGCCGCCGCAAGGACCTTTACAGGCTGTTTGCAGCAGGGTCGTGTTGTTTCTGCAGGGGGCCTGTCCCTGGGTCGTGTGGGTGTGTCACTGGAGATGCAGTTCAGAGGAAGTGGCGCTTATCCCCCTAGCAAATTCAGTGGACATTGCGCTGCATCTCTAAGTCTTTAGCGTGTCTGTGTTTGCATAATAATAAGGCGCACAGAACTGTGATCATACATACGCAAGAGACAGGGCTTGCATTGTTACTTTTCCTGAGATTGTGCAACGCAGATGCTGTGCGGATTCTCACTGATCTCTCTGCCTATTTAACAGCATCGGTTGCAAGTAAGCACTGCGCGCATCCACAAATCTTCATATTATACGGATGTGTCAGTCTGATCATCGATATCTGCTCTGAGCTCACTAAATCAGCCTATCCGCCCGCTGGAAAGATCGGTCAACCTGCGCAGTATTGATCGAACACACAGAGCAGAGCCCCAGTCGCTCCTGCAGGAAGAGCACTGTCAGAGATTCTCTATGATGTGGATCAGGCCAGCCGTCTCCCTGGGGTCGGAGGTCAGCCGTGCAACAGCACTCTCCCATAGTGGCCGTGGGTCACTGATAGCCTGTCACACGTACAGCTGAACAGAAGAATGCTATGTATTATGGGAAGACTGCTGGGGTCATTCCACTTCTTCATTCTGTCTTCACATCAAAAGGAAAGTGTTTTGTCATTCGTGCTTCATTCTCAATGAGGAATTATCAGTTGTCCGCAAAATGGTCGATATGGAACTGCAGACAGCCTCTCCTTTTGTAAGTGCTACATGTCTGAATAAACCACTAGGTTTTTTTTTTTTGGATCAATACTGCACAGAGTTTTGTATCACCTGGGTTGCCCATGATATTTTGCAAACTCACTATATTAGCTCATCCACATAACTATAGAGATTAGTGGATCTCCACAGCATTGAGTTGAAAAAGCACACACACTGCAAGTCAATGGATAAACCCAGGAAGATTGTCTCCACCTCCTTGGTTTCCAGACGGCATGGAAAAGAATTAAAAATTGAAATGCCTTTTATGGCTGAATTAAAATATTTAAGCTGCAGCAGTGAGGCACCCAGCCCAGGCCGTGGGGAGAAGCAGCTAACCAGAACAGTTAGTGAACAGGGCTGCCTTATGAATAATGTAGCAGGCCTGAATATTCACACCTCTCCACTTCCAGTGCTTCTGGGAACCACCAGAAACCGATAGCCGCCATTGCGCTGTTTTCTCCTCTGGCGAACTGAGAGCCGGTCTCCTGCCGGAAGACAGGAGCGGAGTAAACAAAGTAAACATTTTAAGTTTGTTCAGCGGTAAAGCGTGCGGCTCGGGGGCGAATTGTACACGTGCACCTTGAGAGGAAATGGAACAAAATACTTCTGTGCGCTTTCGGTCGTAATGAATATGTAAATAAATGGGTTTTATTAAGTAAATGAAGAAAAGTTTTGTTTTGTTCCCGAGAGCGTGTGTGTGTGTGTGTGTACGTGTGTGTGTGTGTGTGTGTGTGTACGTGTGTGTGTGTGTACTAGCAAAATCTGTTTTTCGTTACAGCTTGGAGCTGAAAGTACTGCGGTGACCTGAATGCATTGTGAGTGCACACTCACACATTGAGCCTGTGTGTGTAAACCCTTTATCATCCAGGGCGGAGCAGCAGAGGGCTGCACGACACTGCTCTCCCTGTCAGGACGCTGGCGAGCCAGACGCACTGTAGATGTAATTGTACATCGCTCCACATTTTCTCAGGCTATTTTTGGAAGGCGTGGGCGTGCCAAGTCAGCTTAATGATTATCGTTGCTTTTCTTCGCGGTTAATTGAAAAACGGCCTTTCGTGGGCTCGAGCCGAATGAAAATAGTAATTAGAGCAACCGAGCGGTTTGGCTTGCGGGGCAGGAGCAAGGGCGAGCAGGAAGAGGCCGTGTGTGTAAAGATGCGTCCAGGGCGCTTCTCTCCCATTTTGGCCCCGGTTCCTTTTGGGTTGGTTTAGTATATTCGATTAAATGTCCCAGTAGACCGTGAAGAACCTCTAACCGAGTGACTGCTTGGGATCACGGTCAGGTCCAGATCATATGTTTCCCCACACCCACGGTTAACCTCTGTTTCGGGTACATGCTGCTCCACTCTCATCCTTCACAGCAAGGCCCCTGCCCTTACAGCAACACGCCAATCACACAGTCCTCAGATCATGACTGTGAGTCGAAGACAGATTAACCAATAAACAGACACTTAAGCGCAGGCGAGGGATGTTTACACCTGACATTGTTGTGGCAAATTGCATCCCAGAAAACATCCCACAGACACAGACCCGTTGCTTAGTGGCTCAGGCAGTCTCTGCTGCAGTCAAGCGGTTGAGCGGTGGAGAGGGCAGTGGTTTCGCAGCAGCTCCTCTCCTGACACTGAGCGATTGGCCGGGCACGCTGTCAGCGGAGGGCAGCTCCCCAAGGTCGCGTCCTCCAGGAGACGGAGTGTCACCGCAGATTCTCCTCCCGCCGCAGCAGCGGCAGCGACGCTGAGTCACTGCAGTAAATCAATAAACATCAGAATGCCCGTGCACGCTCTGCGCTCGGCTAGCACTGTCTGCCGCACTCAGCACCTCAGGGACATGGAAATTACCCCCGGTTTATACGGTGTGTACCGGAGACTAATGTTCGCTTTGCCTTCTTCTCCGCAGCCCAAACTGATGGCTAAAGACCTCCTGGATCTGGTGGCGTCCCACTTCAACCTGAAAGAAAAGGAGTATTTTGGAATTTCGTACACAGATGAAACGTGAGTATTTAGTTTAGTATCTGAGTGTCTAATTTTAATCGTTGTAAAGTGTTTGTCGTCAGTGGTAACCCAAGGGTCATTCCTGAAAGTCTATTAACATTGTACCCCAGTGTTATCAGTTATCATATATATCTCACTGGAGCCTAAAATAAACTTTCTGAAAACAGTCTTCGATGACATTGTCTGCGTGTGAGTATTTGAAAATGAATCCCATTGCAGCTCAGAGCTGGCCTGCAGCCACAAGCCTTACAAGACCTATTCATAAATGCTCCCACGAACATGCAACCAACCACTTTCTCTGGATTTTATATTCTAGTACTAGTTATTAGAGGGAAAGTAGCTTGGATCTAAGAGGATATAAAGAGGTTGTAATATATCTGTAACGAGGGGGCTGCCAAAATTACATTTCATATTCATTCCTGAGGCCAAACATCTCATTTCATCAACATTTATGCATACTAATTATTTTTATGCACATGCTATATAATTAAACATTGATTGGCTCGTTTTATAAACTTTTTCCAGCTCGTGAAGTAGTAGTTGTGGTATTATACCTCAGGTTTTCCTCTAAATGTGCCCGCAGATTAGTATTGAAAACCACTAGCATCCCACTCTGAAAGCTCCATCAGTAGACATCAGCCCCAGTTGATTGAGCTATTTCTTTAAAGCTGAGACTGTCACTATCTTTCTCTGAAATGTGGTGGGAATTCACAGCAAACACCATCAGGTTATTGGGTTATAATTTCCTTGCAGCAGGGCTTGGGGTCTAATGATTTTCCTCCTGCATCCCAGCCTCTTAGAGGACACCCAGATGATCCCCAGATACTCTTTGACAGACTGATGGTTCTGACAGATGGTGTTTTTTTTTCCTAATGTCAAGGTGGATATTTGCTGCTGTGTTTAATCCACTCTCTTTGCAAGTAGTTAGAGGTCAGCGGTCTCTATTTTCTACACCCATCCCTCTTGACAGATGGACACCAGCCTCATCTGCTGGTTTCCAGCATTTGACTTTCACAGTCAGACTTTCGCAGAAAGAAAAACAGAACTACACTGACCTCATCTATGCCCAATCAGCATTACAAACACACAGAATGTGAAGCTGATGTAGGAGCTGAATTGTAGCTTTTTGATCCCTGACCCTAATATAAAATGGTTTGGCGTCACAAGGGACCCCATGCGCATAGAAACACAACTGCCAGAGTGAACAGCAACCTGTGCAGTTTTTCTATTCCTGTCATGGAATGGATTTTTTCCCGGGACTGACGTGCTGTAACATGGAATTACCTGACACTCTGCAGCAGAACTCTGAGACTTTCCATGATATTTGTGTACACACGTAATGCTTCACACAGTTATGAGTGATGTGAGTGGTGTGTGTCTATGTGTGTGTGTCTGTGGACTGAGAACATACGCGGCTCAGAGACACACAGATGTAGATTCACATCCCTAGTGTCTCGAACTGCTATTGAAAAATCCGGTTTGTTCTGTATGGTTCACGTGGGTACCAAACCTTTGTGATGTATTCCTTCCAGGGGTCACTTCAGCTGGCTGCAGCTGGACCGCCGGGTTCTGGAGCACGAGTTCCCCAAGAAGTCCGGCCCGGTGGTGCTGTTCTTCTGCGTCAGGTCGGTACCGCTCGTCACACCCCCGCAGTTCAGCGAGAGCGCGCCCGAGCATGGTGACTGTCTTCCCTGCTCCTCCTCCACACCAGCGAGTCTCTCCCACGCTGTGGGAAACACCAGCACTCCTGCTGCCCTCATTCACTTCACTGCCACACATTCAGATGCAGGAAAGCAGTCTCCAGCACACTGACAGCGAGCTTGTTGACCAGTATATAAATCCTCACTGTTGTGTAGCTTGTGGAAGGGTGCGGAGTATAGCAACCACGTTTGTCTGATGTTGAGAAGTAAACATGGGGGAGAGGTGCTCTCAAACACAGTGACTCCCTCAGATGCTCCCACAGCCTAGCCTCAGAGCCCCATTCTCAAAGGTAGGCCGCAGAGGCGTCTCACACTTTCCTCTGGCTTAATACTGCCTCTGATTGTTTTAACTCTTACACAAGGATCCTTCATGTATTGAGAATTCAAAGAAACCTTTGGGTTTATATTGCATGTAGTTATGTTGCACAAACTAAACACTATTCGAAAATTGTACACTAGTCAGGACAGGATAGAAGAGCTGTGGGCTTCGTCTGTGATGGAGTCGTGACTGCTTTCCTCAGTTGATGTGTCTAAATTGGCCCCCAATGCATGCTGTTTCCAATTTAGCCCCTTAGATTTCCCTCTCAGTTTTATCCCCACGAAAAGCTGATTTTCAAAGCAGGATTAACCACCAGGGGGTGCTGCAGGTGACAGCAGGGGGTGGTCTATCTCCAGACCTCCCTCCAAATTCCCTGTTTTGTGGGATGGGGGCTTAGGCCTCTCTCCAGCTGGCCCGGGTGTCCGATGAGGGGCGGCGCCTCCCAGAATCTCTCGGGCCCCCTCTGGTGCGGTTTGGATTCTCACGGTCCTGGGAATGCCCTCTAAACGCCACCTCCTCCAAGCCCAGACCCCACTGCGACTGGCTGTCTTGCACCCAATTTCCGCAGGCACCTTCACGTGCCGTGTTCCATTCCTATTCCATGCCCATGCCACGCCCACAATGCACTGCTCCCGTCCGACTCATGGCCAGAACACGTCCTTTATCTGCAAGGGAACACGTCTCCGGGAGGGGGCTTTGAGGTTTGCGCCCGGTCACAGATGGCTCAGTGCAATATGGAGGTCACCCCTGCTTTAATTCCCAGCTAATGCTGAGCAGTGCGGTGCGACGGGTCTGAGCAGGCTAACAGCAAAGGCACTCTGCTGGAACAACACAGAGAACGTCTTTATGTGCACCTGTACTGGATATGGTGTCCCCCTCACGGTGAGGTTGATAACAGAGATGGAGATAGAGCGGCTTACTGTTCTGATGCCGGAATATCCCCACTGGTGATTGCTCATGAATGGAGATAAATGAGCAGGTCAACAAGGGGAAGCAGGAGTATATGAACACCTATGAAAGCGCTTTGACCCCCTTGTTAATTTCCTGCCAAGGGTCGCTGCCAATCAGGGTCACTGTTGTCATTAATCCGTGCCTTAGACAAGGGTGTTAATTACACCAAACGCTAATGCGCTGGCTACAGACCCGCCTGTCGGCAGTCAGATTTGGCGTTCTTATCGTCGGCTTAGCGTTGTTGTTTGTTCAATCCCAGTGATTTTCAGAGTGGGCCGTGTCACCAAGTACATTTCCATGTTGGCTTTACATGCGGTGGTTTTTAAATACAAGCCAGCAATCGCTAGTGTGCATGCGCCATGTGCCGAAGTTCAAATCAAAGTTCCAATTCCCAGCACCCAGTGCTAAACCAATGCCAGGGCAGACTGTCAGAGTGCTGGTGACTGAGATTCCCTGTCAGACCCACCTCGTTCCGCTCTCTGCTCATTGCAAGTGGTGATGTCATTGAGATCACTGTGTCAGCTGTCAGCAGTCCTGAATTATGAAACCAAATGGTGTTATCACATTATCAAAGGGGCCTGTTTTGATTCAACGGCACAGTTTAAACAAGGAAAACGACGAGCACACGTTGCAAGATATCAGCGGACGCATTGTTATGTTTTCAACAGGAAGATTTGGGCTTATCGTATTTCTGCCTATAATGGCTCCCAGTACTCATGGCAGATGTGGTGATTTGGAGGGGTGTGTCGGTGATTGGCCTCAGGTTGGCCTCTGTGGTGAGCTGTGCAAATGGATAGTGTGCTTAATGTAAGCTATGCAAGTAGTGTTCTCAGCAAACAAGTAATATAATGTAATTATCATCTTACTGAATACTATTTAATTGCAGGGAGGTCTCACGGCTGGGTGGTCAGTTATTGGGCCTATGAAACATAGCTTTTAGTGGCAGCAGGATTCAGACGTCTCTCGCATTCTAACTTGCTCTGTCTTTAGCTTGTGCTTTTGCTCTCACTCTCTCTCTAACACACTCACTCGCTTGTACTCTTCATCCAGCTTGCTGTCTCACTCAGTCTCTCTCTAGCTCTCCGTCTTTCTCTCAGTGACAACTCTGTACATACTGCCAAAGCTAACACACTAGTCTATCATGCAGGCATAATAAAATTGACTTTTATGGAGAGTGAGGAACAAAAGCTTTACCTAATAATCATTTGTACCCACTGTTGAGTTTCTCTCTCACTCACTCACTCACTCACTCACTCACTCACTCACTCACTCACTCACTCACTCACTCACTCACTCACTCACTCTCTCTCTCTCTCTCTCTCTCTCTCTCTCTCACTCACACACACACACACACACACACACACACACACACACACACACACACACACACACTCACACACAGAGCTGCTATCTGTAGTACTGGAGAGAAACAGCACCTATAGTTATGGGCCCTTGCTCTCTGTGTCCCAGCTCAGCTGTGTGTTTGTGGCTTCAGTTTAAAACACCCCTCAACACAGAACATGAGGGATTCCTGACCAGGATCTCCTGTACCAGCGCCCTCAGCCCATCGGCTGCCGTACATTGCTGTCAGCTGGGGTTTGTGTGTGGATGAGTAATGTCTCTTCATGTGGCTCTGAAAACTAAATCACCAGTTATCTCCTGTGAAGCTACAAAAATATCCCAAAAGGCAGTTTGTCGAGGCCTGGAGGCACTTATTTTTGATTCCTTGTTAAAACCACAGGCGTCTGCAGACTACCACTGTTTCTCTCTTTAATGAGAGAGAGAGAGAGTGTGTTTGTGTGTGTGTGCGTGAGAGAGAGAGAGAGAGAGAGAGAGAGAGTGTGAGGCACTGGCAGAAGTCAGAGCTTTTCTAATGAGGGTCTGGCAGGACTGACATGCTGTTCATGGGCCAGCCAGTCTCTCACATAGAGGACTTATTGATTTATTTATTTCTCTAAACACCTGTCTTATCTAATCTGGGCTTTTTTCTTATCTGTGTAATGGCTCCCTAGGAGACCGACTTTAGAGTGTGCTCGGTGAGGAATTTGCGCCGAGCCTTGGAAGGGATCGTCGGGATGTAGGCCCCCGGCAGCCCTCCGCTATGTCGGGCCGCTCGCTCTGTCCTGACTGGACGTTTTGACGCGCGTCGAATTTCAGATATGCACCTGTCCTCATTTCCATCTCCAATGTCAGCGCTGGCTTCAGCTCATGCACATGAGCGGAATAAGAATGCGTCATATGAATGAGATGGCTCCCGGATTGGAATCGCGTTACATCCGAGAACATTTAGCAGGCTTCTCTGAGACTGCGTGGGTCTCGTGGTGAGCTTCAGCCCCACTGGATGCCATTAATTGGGAGCAGCCCGCCTTTCTAGGTTAATGGCCCATTGTGCGGCGTGACCTGATCTGAAAGCCGAAACAAATGGCTTTGCAGGTGAGAACACCTGGACTGGGACTCTCCAGATGGCTGCACCTTGTTAGGGAGGTGGGTGTGGGGGGCGGCGGGAGGGGGTACAGTTTCCCAGACACGTTCTGGTTCTCACTGCTGGGAGACGCAACATCTGTGACCAGGACCCTCATTGATAACTGACAACCGTAGACCAGCTCCCAGAGCATATGTGGTGGCTTTAAGGAGTGTGGCAGCACACTGGCAGAACCAGGCTTTGCACAATAAAATCCACTCATATGGTACTGCAGGCATATGATCACTTGCTCTGATGGATAATGCGGTTGTGATTTCTCTTGCATCTTTGTGTATCTGTAAGAGGAAGTAATGAGGTGTCATTAAGAGGCATACTTGTTACAGGTCCACGGCTGAGACTGGGGATAGGGTCTACTTTGGTCCTCAGCCAGTTATTGTCAGCCTTCACAGGTTTGTCCCCAGACCTCGCTGCTAGGATGTTTTCATGACCCAGTTATATAATGGCAGAAAGGCCGTTTTTTTCCATCCCTGTCTCTCTCTTGACCCTATTTTGTTTAGAGTTGCAGTAGTTCCTGCACACTGTGTTTATATGAGTTTTTGTTTATCTGGGTTTTTGCAGAAAGGACCTTAGCAGCGCAATCCGAGTGGCCTTTAGTTATTGTTTCGGTGCATCCCCCTTTCCTCAGTCGGATGCTTTAGGAAATGATGGGAGGGCACGTGTTCTTTGGGTCTGGAGGGAGCGGCAGATTCTGCGCTTTGAGCATCAGCCACAAGGGGGAGCTGTGGCCATGGGTGGAGGCCTTACAAAACAAAAGTCAAGCACTGGAAGCGTACACAGATTTGCATTTGTTTTCCAAGTAGAGGAGTTGAGGAAATCAGTTCTGATGAGTTTATGAGATAGAATCTCTTGCCTTCTGTGTATTTCACAGAAATATGATATGGAATAACTTGAATAAATGCTAAAGTGGAGCAGGAGTACCGACAGCAGCACAAAAACAACAGAAAGGAATGGCGTTTTGCTCAGTGCGAAGCTCTGTACTGTACAGTTCCTGAGGCAGGATGCTGTCTTAGAGTCCCAGGCTTTTCCTCAGTGCCTCACAGTTCGTCCTCATGCAGCCATGCAAAGGCTCCTCGACAGGCACTCACAAACCAGTGCTTAGTCTGACCAGGAGAGAACGCGGCACACATTAACAGGGACTGTTAGTAACTGTGTGGAGAAATCTGGATATCACAATACATGCAGTGTAGTACTTAAGTGAGATTCTTCTGTCTCCTACTGTATAAACTGTTGTTAGGAGGTGCCATTTAAGAACGTGCCACCGTTTTTGTCAGCTGTGTCACCGATAGAGGCGAACCACGCACTGAGGATATGGAGCGCAGGGGAAATGAAGCGAATCGAAACGGCGGGCAAACCGCGGCTTTGTTGGCGTCTCCGTGGCTCTCTGATGCGTGCTGGCACTGCTTCCGAGCCGGCGCTGTGCGTTCGGGTCTGCAGATCTGCAGCGGCCCGTTTCTCTGAAGCGGGGTGCAGATGGAGAAGAACCGAGCCCCGATTCCATCTCCGTTACTCGCTTTACCCTTCCACACCGGCGTCTTCTTGTTTCTGTCCTTCTGCAGCTCTGTGAAATGGTGAATGAATAATCTTAATATCTGACTTTAGCAGTTTGCGAATGCCATTAAGGCTTAAACGGCTGGTTAATTCCCTGCTTGTTCCAGTCCAGGGATGTCTTAGCTCATCGAATAATCCTCTGTGTGATCCTTGATTGTATATTGATTGCGAGGCGCCAGAATTGTTGTGACGCCTGCCGACTTCTTTCCCGTGTCATTAAGATGATCATTAAAACCCCCCCACCTCCCCTGTTAAATGGATTGCCAATATTGTAAAATCCCCCGCCAAACCACTGATCAGCCATCTGAAAAAATGGGTACACTCAGCTGACCCCAGTCATATTTTCTATCAGCAGACTGCAGTTCCACTTCTTCTCATCTGAACGCCTCGGGAACCTAATGATTCAGGGTCATTTGTTCTGTGCAGATGATTGAAAAAGCCACAGTGACACTAAGGCGCTTTGGTTCACCCTTCAGGGTCAGGAAAACATCCTTCTGGAAGTGACAGACGCGCCTCTTTGCAGATCAGCTTCTGTTCCCCTTGTGGATGGGAACCAAAGGAGAGGGCGCTTGGCCACCGAGGCTACTCTTCAAGACTAGAGCAGTGCATCCTCATCAGACTGCTTCTGCCAGGAGACTCCAGCACAGGGGGTGCAGCACCTCGGGAAATGAAATCACACTAAAATGAAAGCTACGAGCCTTTAGCAGATGTCATTTGGAAAGTTCTGTCTTGGTTCCAGTATGCAGAGGTGTGCTGACCGACCAGAGATGCAAGGGTTAAGCACCAGTGGGTTTTTTTTCTTAACTGGTGCAGCAGACTTTGTTGGTGTTGAAGGGTACCAATCCTGTGCAGTTACTGTGCAGCTTCCTTGACCCCTACATCATCGAGATGGCTCCACCCATTCACAGAGCCTGTACGTCAGCCTATCCACATGGTATAAATATTAGTGAATCTGCGCGGGTTGACGCCCTACAACACGGCCTCTGACCGCAGACATGGGTCAGCGTGTTTGGTGGAACAGCGATGAGCCGTGAGGCGGGCCCCGGTCACCACCGCACGCACATGCTTTTCTCTGCGCTGCTAGTGAAAACCCACTCTAGGACTGAGGCTCCTCTCCATAGCAACCACAAGACAGCTCCAATGGGCCATGAGCACGGACAGACGTGTTTGCATCCTATTTACATGTCTCTGCTTTCCGTCTCCGTTTGAGAGAGATGGAATAGATGTAGACATAGACAGTTTATTCAAGCTAGACAGCCTGTTCTGTTGATAAATAAGCAGATACCATTGGAAGATGAGAGAAAACAGACACTCGCCATGCGTTAAGCATGGTAATGGAGAACGCAGGCACATCACATGTTCTTGTCTCTGACTCCCCCTTGTGGTTCATTTTACCACTCTACACATACACTGCAGCAGTAAACCCACTTTGAAGTAGTTCACAAGCTTGACATAATCTGTTGAGCTTTTGCATCTCGCAAGGTGTTGTACTTTGAGATCATTCTGACATTATATATTATTAACTGTTTTAAGTTTTGTTTAAATACTACATGTTCATAGTAAAAGTAGTCTGTCCCACCAGAGCATGTCTGTTTATTTTCCTCTCTTGTCTGCAGCGATTGAGAGTGTGTCTTTCCTGTATATCTGTTTCTTGTACACATAAAAAAGTAAACTAATTAATGAAAAAGCACAAACCACCAAAATTTTACAAGCAGAATGCTTTCCCCCTTGCATATTACCCAGTGAAGCTGAAAGCCATTCTTGGTCGCTCACTGTTTTATGCTGTCACACATTTTCTGATGTTTCACTTCTGTTCTTGTCTTTTAGGTTTTACATTGAAAGTATATCCTACCTGAAGGACAATGCAACCATCGAGCTGTTTTTCCTCAATGCCAAGTCCTGCATCTATAAGGTAAACTTTACCGGAAATAAAGAAGGTTTAAAGTTCTGGGGAATAGCTTAAAATACTGTACAGCATGCATTTATTTACAGATATTGTGCATTAAAACAGCCCCTTATTTATTCAAGTGAGTGGTTAGATCATCTGAGAACATCTGCCAACTTGTTCTGTCACTGTGGAATCCTGGTTATTGTTGTAAAGGACCCGGCCAGGTTTGAACCAGAGCCATAGGGCTCGATCTGTGCCTTAATAGAACACACTGCTGACTGAGACACTCAGGACCTCCACAGGGGTGTCTGTGTTGAAGTCTACCCTTTCCACACAATCTCCTCTGCCATACATGAGTCCTCTCTACTGTTCAGCTCCTGAAAAGTAGAAATCTCCCATTCCTTTTGATAAAACAGGGACATCCAACAGTATTTATACATTTAAGCCATGAAGAGCAAAAAAAAGTGAGCTTTTTGCTCCAGATAACCTCACAAAGCATGCTGGGTGAGGTCCTATTAATATTCAGAAGCGAACTTCCTGCTAAAAAAAGTTCCCCGTCACCTTCCACTGCATGGCTGCTGTTTATCTAATCTCCTCTCGTTTGCCCTTCGTGCCACGAGCTGTTATTGTGTCGCATCCGCAGAAGCGCAGGCACCAATTTAACAGAAGGCCAGCTTATTAGGAGTGAGCTGTCATTTGATGCTCGGCCGTGCTCCGCGACTTGAAGTGCTCGCGTTTGAATTCCCGGTAGAGATCACACAAGCCTCCCTCGCCTTTGAACTAGGCGACGGGGGACCTTTACGAAAGGCAATTTGTGTTCTTTGATGCGACACACCACGCAGCCACGAGGAGCTTCGAGAAGGGCGTTCTGGAAACAGGAATAGCGGGGCGTCGTTCCACCTTTTGGGAAGCCTCTAGCAGCGTGCATGAGCTCTCCTGAAACCGCACCTCCTCCTGGGACAGGCTTGTACTGCTTCCGTGGTGCACAGGTCCCTTGGGTACGTTAGTGCACTGTGCTTACTGCACTGCTGCCTGCACAGGTTTGGTAAAGTGCCAGGCCCTGTCCTGTCTTTGTCACTCTTATTAATAGCAGGCTGATAACCACTCTGCCTCTAGTGTCAGTGCTAAAAAGACAGTAGGAAGAGTGGAGCATGCCAGCAATACTGATCACAGCAAACAAGCAGCGGTAGACTGGAGTCGTATGTTGTCTTTTTGGGGTGGATCATCTTCACCCATGTCTTGAGACCCACCCCAGCATTCTGTGTGATGTCAGGAATGCGGTGAGAAAGCACTCCTCCTGTACTGAATGAGGGAGCTATTGCTCCAGCTTGTGCTAGCCTGGTTCCAGCTCTATAGTGAAGAAGAGGCATATAAGAGATGTATACATTGGCCTCACCCCAGTGCCCGCCGCCCTGCCCCCTCTCCCCTTTGCTCGGGAAACAACAAAACAGCCCGATGCAGGCAACCCGTTTAGCTTTTTTTCCAGAAGGTTCTCCACATAGCTGCTGCACATTGCCTCTTCTTTCAGAGAGGGATATGACCTCCTTTAACCTGCGAGCCAAAGCTGGCGTGTCTCCTTGGAGAAAGAAGAGGAAAGAAGCCTCTCTCAGTGGTTCCTAATTAAATCTGAGAGGGTGACAGGGAAGAACAAGGTCCTCCTTGTCCCCTGTGTTCCAGGCTGAGTTGACACGCCATGAAAGAGGAGCTATTGTGGTGGCCAGTCAGGTTGGCATGGGAACAACACCGCTCAACACATCTCCCCAAGCTCTCCCCCAAGCTCTTCCCCAAGCTCTGATTGGCTGGAACCAAACGCTGAGAGAAAAAATGGCTCCGAGTTGGTTGCGAAAGAAGCTTTTGTTATCGGTTCTTTTTATAAACCATATGAAATTGCATTACTGATCTGTGGCATAACTGGAGCAGATACACCATATAGGCTTGAAAGTTGTACCATATGTAAACTAGACAGATGAAGTGAAAGAAAACATGGCCACTTTGATATGTATTCATGAGACGGTTCAGAGTGGCACAGACACGTACACACTCATTTACACTTACATACAATACATTATACTATATGTAATGCAACAGCTGTAATACATTTTAACAGGGGCTGTATAATATTCCATGTCTATATGTGAGCTCATGGTCCTCTGTCCCTGAAGCAGTGGAGCTTAGCACTGTACAGAGGGGGTGACAGGAGTGGTAGGACTTGTCCCCCCAGTCAGAGAGCAGGCAGTCGTGAAGCAAGGGTGGGACAGGCCTTGTCATGCTGGCTCGTCCCTCATGGAGGAGGAGAATCTTCATCATCCTCATCCTCTCTTCTCTTGTTTTCCTTAGGAGCTCATCGAGGTGGACAGCGAGGTGGTCTTTGAGCTGGCCTCATACATACTGCAGGTAAGAACTATGTCTGAATGTATGAATTCTCTGTGCCTTTTGTGTAAATGGGGATGTCTTACTGCTGGAAGGGTCTTACTTAAAGATGAGATTCTGTAAGTGTACAGTATACAAACAGATCTGATGTAAAGGCATAAATGAGTTATTGTCTTGTACTAAATTTAAGTTCATTAGAAGCTATATAGTTATACATGTATACATGTCTGCTTGTCTGTTCGTGTGTGTTGAAAAGTGTTCACAGTAGGATTGTTATGTTCACTGGGAGCAATCAAAAAGCAGGTTTGGAAGGCCAATGTTTAAAAGACACCTTGTGCTATTTTCAGAATTGCCAGCAGTTTATTTACTTCATACTTACCTGTAGACATACAATATAATTGGAGTTTCAAATGTGTTTCTCTGGAAAAGTCAGTAAGTGTTTGAAAACAAGCCCCAGGAAAAAAAAATTTGACCAGCCCATATGAAGTACGTACCAAATGAATGGCCCTTTGAATGCCCCAGTTTATGAATCAAAACACTCTTCTGGTTTTATTTTTTCACAGATGCATGCGACAGGGCTCTTGGGGAGTAATTTGCTACAACAGAGCTGCCCTCCGGTCAAGTTTTATGATTACCTCGCTCTTCCTCTGTACTTGCCAAAAATGGCTTTTTGATAAGGGTGCTTCGTTTTCAGTTTCTCGTGTCATGCATCTCAAAGGGTCATTTTATCATCCCCTTTAAAGCGTTTATCTTTTGCAGGACCGTCGCTTAGTTAAATTACCAAAAGTATCCTATCTTGCCGATAATGGAAAGGAAGTTTAAAAATAGGACCGTAAAACGGCTTTTAGGTTGCCATTACTTAGAGTACCCCACACACACAGACACGGTACGGTATTTTGCCTAAAAGGAAAGTTGGCCCATGGTGCACCATAGCCTCGCCTATGACTCAGAGTAATTTAAACACCATCAGAGACCTGCGTTCGGGTCTATTGTTACAGGACACAGGGCTTTATCTCTGAAGACAGGGAAGCGATACTGAATCACAGACGAGAGTCTGTCTGTACAGGAAGCAAGATCTTCACAGAAGCCATTACGAATGCGTCTGCCTCCTCTTCCTCCTTTGTTAAAATGCCTTGTTTCGCTAGTAAGGTGTTATTTATAGTGCATGATCTCAGAAGCAACACATCCCCCCCAGCTACCTCTGCTCATCCTGAAAATGAAACCGCTGTTCCTGTAAACAGGGGTGTGTTTCCATTAAAAAATGTTTTTCTGCAGTTTCGTGGCCCTCAGAGGTGTGTGTGTCACTGCTGTCCTCTGTCCAGATGGGGCCGATAGGATGAGAATGTGAGACGGAAGCTGTGCACACAGATTTGGCCGTGTAAAGCGTTTCTGAGGGCTCTGTGCCGCAGGGGGCCTCCGAACAGGAGAGAGAGAGGGCCTCTAAACAGGACGTAGGGGTCCAACAGGAGAGAGAGGGCCTCTAACCGGGACACGGGGGTCCTCCAAACAAGAGAAAGCAGGCTGGGGTGAAGCTTCGGGGGGTGTGTCACACGGTTCCACGCAAGGCTGTGGAATGTGTCAAGGTGGCGGAGTTACAGCGCGGCAGGGTATTGAAGCCTCTGCGCTGGCCCGTTCTGGGGGACGTTTGCGCGTTGCGGCGTGCAGGTGCTGGGAGATTGGGTGTCTTTGGTTAAAGACCCTGAGGGGGGGTTTCCTCCAGCTGGGAGGGATCGGGTTTCCCGGCGTTCGGCGCGGGGCCTCACCACGGTGCATACCACAGCTTACCTTGATTAATGCCCCCGTCTACCGATCGGCAGGAAGCAGGATGCAGCCGTACCCTCCACTGGCTTATCTCACTCATAAATGTGTCTAATCATTTCCTCTCCCTGTTCTCTCTCTCTCTCTCTCTCTCTCTCTCTCTCTCTCTCTCTCTGAATATAGGAGGCAAAAGGTGACTTCACCAGGTGAGCACATTTTTTCCTTCTCTTTACTTTTGATGTCTGTTGTCAATTTGTCCTTCCCCAGCCTCTTAATGGAAGATTGGTGTTGTGTATTATGTATTCTGTTATAGTAAAACACACACTTAAACAGCAGAATATGTCCCCCCTTGCCTGAAAAAGCACTTCCATTCATAATGCGTTTCCATTTGCTTGCGCTTGCATCTGCGTCCCTTTATTTGAAAACCAACGCTCATGAGGGGAAGTAGGTCCTTAATTCGGCCCCCGTCTGGAAAACACCTTCACAGTTTGTGTGTGGTGTTGCGCAGCAGTGGAAAGTCAGGGGGTGATGTAAGAATGAGCCTCGGTGTGAACCGGCGCGGCCTCCACGTGTGTCACACGCCCGTCCAGGAATAGCCGTCCTGCTCTGCGGCGCGGGCGCGAGCACCAGGGCTTTCCCGCGGCACGGCCCGTCGGGCCGGAGAGGCGGTGGGGATGAATGAAGGGGGGCGGGGAGCGCAGGGAGGAATGCGGCGAGTAAACACGCTGTAAACCTTACACGCAGCCGCTGCTGCGCTGTGCTGGGAGTCCGACAAAACACTACTCTCTCTGCCTCTCTCTCTGTCTGTCTTTCTGTCTCCCTCTCTCTCTCTCTCTCTCTCTCTCTCTCTCTCTCTCTCTCTCTCTTCTGTCTCCTCCCTCTCTCTCTTTCTCTCTCTCTCTGTCTTTCTATCTCTCTCTTTTTGTCTCTCTTTTATGCTTTCTCTTTCTGCCTTCTCCCTCCCTCCCTCTCTCTCTTTCTTTTTCATTCTCTGCTTCTCCCTTTCTCCCCCTCTCCTTCTGTCTCTCCCTTTCACTCCCTGATGAGAGTGATGCTGGCCCTGTTTTATCACCTTCTTATAAACTCCCGCAGCTCCAGGCATGTTGGGACTTTAATTAATACAGACGCCTTAGTTTGTTCCTAGTTGATGCTGAAGCACCACAGAGCTATGAACTGTGATTATTCTCTTTACATTGAACGTGCACTCTTTGGGACAGCAGTTTCCAGGACCTATCAATACAGATGAGCATTGTTGCAGCAGTCAGCATGCTGACTGTTGCAAACATTTTTTATGTCTTTGCTCACACACATCGTACTCCGTGCATATGATCTGTTTTATTTTGCTGGATATTTGGTGTAGGGTTTGAGGTTAAGTGCATTGCCTGAAGACACAGCAACAGTGTTCCCCTCTGGATTCAAACCTATAGCCTCCTGTGTTTGAGCCCAACTCCTTAAGTCCAGTGCAGACTGTGACACCACACACTTTCTGGGCCTGCAGCCTTTGCAGCTGTCCCATTCGGGATGAGGAGGAAGCCGTTCACACGGTGGTTGCTCTTAGCCACCACCACAGTCCCAGCATCCTTTAGGAGTGGGGGAGGGGTGGGGGAGCACATTCTCCAGGACTGGCTCATGTGCTGTCAGCTGTGTATAATCAGCTCCCATGGTGTGAGCCTCTGTCAGGCTCACTGCTAATCACATCAGCACCGCATTCTGACACACTGACACAGCCGCCAAAGACGCCATGTTTAGCCCCTTCGGCAGATAAAGTAGGCACAGCTTATCTGTACCCTCATGGCCTTTATAAATAAGCATTTCTGTTATTGGACATGAAAATGACTTTTGATCCTAATGAACTGCATCTGTAGCTGATGTTCTTCTCATAACTGATGTGTTCCATTCCATTCAAAGTGTATCTAATTGTTACACGATGCACAGTCAAACTGCTGTCAAACTTACATGGTGTACAAATATGTTATATACAATAAGCAGGTTGTTTATTGAGAATGTAAATTATTATCTGATCTTTAAATATATCTATATAAGTTTTGGTTTGTTTTAATTACTAAAACGGAGCCATAAAATGGATAAGAGTGTCAATTGCTCCTTGTTCCATTCATCAACTTCTGTTTAAAGAGATCTCTACACGTGTCCACGTTCATGGAAAATGGCACATATAAATGACACATTGTCATGATCACATGAGACCATGATGTATTTGTAGGTGTATGTATCTGGCTCTCTGTGTCCATATTCAGTTTGATTGGACAGGACTTCTTTTCCAGGCCGGTTATTGATTTCGTTTCTCTGTTCCAGTAATTGGAGCACATGAGGCCTGTTGAGCGTTCCCACCCTCTTGAATTCACTAAGAGGACACGCTGATTTATGGCCTGCCTGGGAAACTCACTCACACTCGCTCATACACATCATTTATTTATGCTGGGGGCTAGCTGCCTGCGACTCTGACACAGAGGCAGCCAGCCAGATCCCATAAACCACCAGGTGGTGTTACATCTGTGTGTGTGCATGCGTGCGTGTGTGCGCGTGAAAGCGTTTGTATTTGTGCGTGTGCTTGGGTGTATGTTTTAATGATTATGCCCCACCCTGACAGCCAGTCGCTAAAACAGCTCTATAATTCTTGGTGGAAGCTTGCGCAATAAAGCACCATTTAGTTCCCCATTTCTTTTCTTTGGGTGATCGAAAAGACAACGTCTCAACATTGTTACTAGAAATTGAACATGATACCCAGGTGTTAGACCTCTGGACTCTGTCAGTATTCATTTGATAAACATTGTCCTGCTTTACTTGCTTTACTTATCTTCACTTAAAATGACATACCAGCCATTCACAGCCATGTGCGTTTCTCCTCAGCTGAAACTGGAATCCTTGTCAAAGCAGTTGAGCAAAGAGCATGATGGGTAAAAGTCCTGCAGGTGCAGCTGGCTGTCCATTGCTCCTCCATGTATTCCCCCAGGCCTGAGCTGGGACACAAGTCAGAAATCACATGCAGCATTCCCAGCTTCATTAGTGCTGTTCACAAAGGACAGAGAGAGAGAGCATGTGTTCTGCCTTCCGGTGTACTGAGTCAGTGTGAAAGGCCTTCAGGCCCAGAGAGGAACAAGACATGCTGTACCCAAAAAAAACGGTGCCAGAGCAGAGGCTTTGCCTCCTATTTAAGCCTCACTGCATGTTGAAGTGGGATGCAGATTCACAAAGCTGTCATACGTCCTCCTCCTTTCCCTGTATTCCTGCCACTGGATTCATTTTACTCATTCAGGACCTTCTGTCTCTGCAGTGTCGGCAGGTCGTGTGTCGAGCTCACAAAGACACAGAGCTCCTGACAGGCAGGCCGTTAATCCACAGCTGAGCAAGTTAGATTTAAGCTGTTTCCGACCTTCATTTTTATGTCTCTGTGTCATTTCATTCATCCATTCTCAATGCTTATCCGTTTTCTGTGTTTATTTTTCTCGAACCTCCCTTCCCGGGATTCCTGGAATAATGTCTGGTTCTGTACTACCCACAACTTACACAAGAAACCACACCATTAGTGTCTGAGGTTTTTCTTCTGAGGTTGTGGATGTGTATCAGCTTTTCACAACTATTAATGTACACTCACTGGCCACTTTATTAGGTACACCTTGCTAGTACCGGGTTGGAACCCTTGCCTTCAGAACTTTAATTTCGTGGCATAGATTCAACAAGGTACTGGAAACATTCCTCAGAGAGTTTGGTCCATATTGACATGATAGCATCACGCAGTTGCTGCAGATTTGTCGGCTGCACATCCATGATGCGAATCTCCCGTTCCACCACATCCCAAAGGTGCTCTATTGGATTGAGATCTGGTGACTGTGGAGGCCATTTGAGTACAGTGAACTCATTGTCATGTTCAAGAAACCAGTCTGAGATGATTCGAGCTTTATGACATGGCGCGTTATCCTGGGAAGTAGCCATCAGAAGATGGGTACACTGTGGTCATAAAGGGATGGACATGGTCAGCAACAATACTGGTAGGCTGTTTGCAACGATGCTCAATTGGTACTAAGGGGCCCAAAGAGTGCCAAGAAAATATCCCCCACACCATTACACCACCACCACCAGCCTGAACCGTTGATACAAGGCAGGATGGATCCATGCTTTCATGTTGTTGACGCCAAATTCACCCTACCATCCGAATGTCGCAGCAGAAATCGAGACTCATCAGACCAGGCAACGTTTTTCCAATCTTCTATTGTCCATTTCGGTGAGCCTGTGCGAGAGCCTCAGTTTCCTGTTCTTAGCTGACAGGAGTGGCACCCGGTGTGGTCTTCTGCTGCTGTAGCCCATCTGCCTCAAGGTTCGATTTGTGCGTTCAGAGATGCTCTTCTGCATACCTTGGTTGTAACGAGTGGTTATTTGAGTTACTGTTGCCTTTCTATCAGCTCGAACCAGTCTGGCCATTCTCCTCTGACCTCTGGCATCAACAAGGCATTTTCCCCACAGAACTGCCGCTCACTGGATATTTTCTCTTTTCGGACCATTCTCTGTAAACCCTAGAGATGGTTGTGCAAAATCCCAGTAGATCAGCAGTTTCTGAAATACTCAGACCAGCCCGTCTGGCACCAACAACCATGCCACATTCAAAGTCACTTAAATCACCTTTCTTCCCCATTCTGATGCTCGGTGTGAACTGCAGCAGATCGTCTTGACCATGTCTACATGCCTAAATGCATTGAGTTGCTGCCATGTGATTGGCTGATTAGGAATTTGCGTTAACGAGCAGTTGGACAGGTGTGCCTAATAAAGTGGCCGGTGAGTGTATATTTGAATGTCAAAGTATTCAACAGTTGTCATCTTATTTGCGGGACTTTTTTATTTTGGCATTTATCGGGTCAGTTTTGCCTCAAATGTTTTAGCCTCTTCACAGATATCTGAACCAGACAAATGGTGACATTAGTTCTGTAAGATGGAGAGCCATGAACTATGGTCCAGAATTCCATAAAGTTTTACAGTGAGCACCCATTCACAGGACATGTGCTCCAAGAACACCCACACTCGATCTGACCACACTCGATCTGACCATCATACCATGAGACCAGCAAACACAATAAGAAATTGATTAGAATAACCCTGCCCAAAGCATATATAACAGTCTCCTTCCACTTGATGAAGAGCCCAGCACTTGTACTGTAGCTCGCTAGTTAGCCATTGTGCCATCGGTGTTATTTTCCCAAGATAATCAGAAAACAGATTCTTACTGACCTCCTACTGGCAAAAAATGTAAAATGAGGTTGAATATGAGGTGTGTCAGTACTATGAGAAGCATAATAATTGTCATTGCTGGAAAAAGGAAACACAGGAGTGACCTACAGCTGCCCTTCCTCCAGAAAGAGTAGGATAAATAAGCAGGTGGGGTTACCCCCAGGTCTGGAATGTGCCCCCCTGTGGTTTCAGTGCCCCCAGTGTAATGGAAGCTGTCCTGTGTGGCATGTAGTGGGGGCTGTGTGTGAGGTCTCTAGGGAGTTGGGGGTTTCAGTGCTGAGGACTAACTTATGGACTGAGTCACTGAGTCTCCCCCCCCCTCCGGCTGTTGCCCAGTAAAGATAGAGGACACATCTGTTCCACACTTTCACTATGACAACCAGCTCCACACAGGACCCAGATACACTCCCCTCCTCACCACCATAAGTGACCACAGATTGTCCCTTTGGTACAGAGAGACCATGTGTAATTCAGTCTGACTGACCTCAGTCCAGCGCCGTGGACCAGTACAGTGCACGATCTGATTCATTTAACTTGTTGCCATATAAACAAAATTAAAATGCACACTAACTGCCTTTCATGGATTTCATGGCCGGAGAGCAGATGTGGTATTGCACGCGCCAGCCAAGCAGGGTTGGGGCCCGTTGGACGTTGTGGTTTAAATTTTTTGTAATGTTTTTCCCTTGTTCATTATGTCCTCATCAGTGATGAGGTCGCGAGGGCGGACCTGAAGAAGCTGCCAGCTCTGCCGACCCAGGCACTGAAGGAGCACCCCTCTCTGGCCTATTGGTGAGTCCCGCTCAATGAGCCCTGTATAAAGAGCTCAGCCCCATGCGACCTAAATAAAGAGCACAGCTCAGCACAGCCTGAGTAAATAGCACAGCCCATTACAGCCTGCATAAAGAACACAGCCTCACACAGACTGAAGAGAGAGCACAGCACTGGTTTGAATAATGAGCACAGAGTAGGTCTGAATAAATAGACCCACCCAGTTTTTATAAAGAGCAGGGTGAGTTTGAATAAAGAGCACAGTGCCGGTCATAATGAAGAGAGCAGCCTTGTATTCAGGCTCTTGTCTTCCACTTGCGAGCCAAGCCTGCATTTACATTACAAGCTCTCCAAATAAGAGCACAAGTGAACAACAGATAGCACCCAATTGTGTCGTGACCTCATTTTAAACGCAAACATCATTTTTAATGCTATTATTAGAAATCAGTGCACACTCCACTCTCGCCTCGGAGGCCAGGTCCCTGGGAGCAGCGGAGCACGACCCGCAGTCTGGCTGGGTGACACACACGCTGGTATCGCTCCGCGGGCGGGATGAATAATGGATGAAACTCTGCATATTCTAGCAGGGCTTCACAGCTGTGTGATCTGGGCGGGCGCTGGCAGAGTGGGGGGGAAATCCCACAGCCAATGATCCGGATGGAAACATTCTCTCTCCTCCTGCTGCTGCAGGCCCGGCTCTCTGCCAATGCCCAATCTCACCCTCGTCAGTGCTGTAGAGCTGTAAACTTTACATTACATTATTGGCATTTAGCAGATGCTCTTATCCAGAGCGACTTACATCAGTTAGTTTTTCTTTTTTTACAATGTTACCCATTTATACAGCTGGATATTTACTGAGGCAAGTATAAGTTAAGTACCTTGCCCAAAGGGAAATCGAACCGGCAACCTTTTGGTTACGAGGCCTGCTCCGTAACCACTATGCCATAGTGCCACCCAATTTGAGTACACTTCCCCTGAAAGTCTGTCAATTAGTTATGAGTGCTTTGGGCTTCCATCCTCCCATTTGAGACAGCAGTACTACGTAATCCACACAGCTGCTGGGCAGGTGGCTCTGGACCCACAGAAGCCGCAGGCCCTGCTGTTCCTTGGAGGGGAACCGGGGTATCATTTGTAACTCCCTCTGTGGGCCGAATTCCGTTCAGTCAATCAAACCACATCCGCTTAGTGAACCCTCTCTGATGTCCTCACTGACTGGTTCCAGACGCTCATCATACCCCCAGAGCAGTCAGAACCCTCTTACTCATCTGAAGCGGATTCTCTCAGGGCTGACCTCTGGCCTGAGATTGCCGATTCATGCCCGCATCACTGCTTATCGTCAGTATTAAGTCTCCCTGTAATCCTGTAGCGGCCCACCCTGAATTTTGTGATGTCAAGAAGGACAATCCCTGCTCTGAACTTGATGGGTCATCAGAGATCTGTCTCGCCCTCAGTTGATTCCAGTCATGTCTCAAGTACATATCTTCTTCTCTACGTTACTGACATGCTTAGTCAGACCTAAACCCCTTCGAGACTGGGGGTCCTGATGTGAACCGGTGGGCTCTGTTTTTCTTCAGTATGGCTTGTGTCTAACTAAAGCTTCGCTTGTTTTGTGCCTCAGCGAGGACCGGGTAATTGAGCACTATAAGAAGCTCAGTGGTCAGTCCAGGGGCCAGGCCATTGTCAAGTAAGTGAGAAGAAAACAGCAACACTTCCACGTCCCCACTTGTCTTCTGTCATTCGCTGCTCTCGTAGAGAGAACCAGGATGTTCATTCTCTGTGTTTCCTTGACACATAGGTTAGACATTACTTCTGTAAAATACCCTTTTAATGATCATTGATTTGGTGTGTCCAATCAGACACTTTCCTCAGGGTTCATGCTAAGATACTGCACTCCACAAAAAAATGCTAATATGATTCAATGATATACAGTGACCAAAGCCAGTGAGACAGCATTATTCTTGTCCAGGCAATACTTAAAATGTTTTTTACCTTTTCATGTACGAAAGGAGTGCTGCTCATGTTTTTTGAGTGCTGTATGTGTGTGCGTGACGTTGAAGACATTAGCAAAGTGTGCCCCTCAGTGCTGCGTGTGCACTTCCATGTGTGATCCATGTGTCTCCGTTTCCTCTCCTCCACAGTTACATGAGCATAGTGGAGTCCCTGCCCACATATGGAGTCCATTACTATGCTGTGAAGGTGGGTCTTAAAATTATTGATCTGAAGATAATGTTTAAACTGGTTTTCTCACTGCACAGTCAAGACACAAGTTTGTGTGCTGTGCTGAGTAAAAATCAACTTTGTATTACAGAACACCTTCAAGGGCAGCAATTGATATTAATTAACTTTGGGCTGCCGTGGTCACAGACAGTATCTTAGATAAGTCACTCTTGATTAGCATAAGGCTGCTTAGTATCTGCGTCAATACAAGAGATCGCTCTGTTGCGAAACAAAATGTGATAAATCACCACTACAGATGGAAAATAATTCATATAAATCTAAATTGCGAAAGAACACAAGGTTTTCACCGCCCTTTTCAGGACCCTCACGCTGATGCCAGCTTTTTCTTTGGGAAAAATCTCAGTCCTGTGTGTGTTTTCGTCTTTTGAATAATTTTCTTTGCACACGCCCTTATCCAGGAGAACTTCCAGTGCTTATATTTGTTATTCTTGTATATAAGTGTATTGCTCAAGGATCCAGTGGCCCACATGGTAATTAAACCTACAAGCGCCTGGTTCAAAGCCTAGTTCCTTAACCACTACCTCACATTGCGGCCCATCTTCCAAGCAAGACCAGAGAGGCACATGAATGCAGCCCATCCTTAGCTGTGACGGTTAATGGCGCAGTGCAGCCTTCACTTGATCCATCTGCAGCCGTTGGGAGCGCATGATAGCGTATCCCGCAATGCCTCAACGCTTCCTGTAATAAATGTTTCACTGCTGTGTTGGAACAGGACAAGCAAGGCATTCCGTGGTGGCTGGGGCTGAGCTACAAGGGGATCTTTCAGTACGACCACCAAGACAAAGTGAAGCCTAGAAAGGTGAGAGAAGGAGGCTTTGGAGTTCTCATTGTACAGGTCTTAAACTGTTGCTGTGCACTGTCTCATACCACACATTTAATTTAAATTAAGTATTCATGCATGATGCTGCACTCCATAAGTAGCCTTTCTTGGTGTCTGCTATCTTAACATCTGTTAATACAGCACGTCCACCCGTTGTTGTAAATACACAGGAAACCCACACAGACAATGGAGCAGTTGTCAGTATACCACTGCACAGCAGTGACACAGCACTCCTTGTAAAATGTGCGTTGCTGAAAGAATGCCCACTCCGGTCAGTGGTGACACCGCTCGCAGTCTCTGGTCAGACTGCCGCCATTGTCCCAAGGGCTGCTGCAGGCTGTAATCTTTCACCCCAGGGGCTCCTGTAAAACAGGAGCTGTTTGTGTATGGCTTTAACAGCCCCGACACACTCCTTCTGTCCCCTCGCAAAAGCGACACAGTACGTCAGTCCAAAGGGCTACGGTGTCAGCGGCCTCCGATTGACCCTGACCCACTGACACCAGTGTTTCCAGGAACGTTGAAGTCGCATTGTTGTCTTGTTGTGGCGAGAGGCCACAGTGGGCCTTGGCTATGTGTGTAGGCTGAAGAGAGACTTCACCTAAAATTTCTGTGGTCTTCAGTACAAAAGTTGCAAGTTCAGCTTGTGCAGTTTTATATACAAGCAGTTAGTTTATTGCCTTGAATGGTTTTGTTGCAGTGTGATTACAGTACGGGTGGATGGCATTAACGTTGTAACTATTATTGCTTTGCCAGGTTTTTCCCTTTCATTTTATTGCCTTGCTTCTGTGCCAGAAGGAGGATGGTAGAAACGGGCAGTCGTTTCTGCAGTGTATCGGTGCTTATATAAAGGGTGCAGGGGCCGCATTGGTCTGTCCCGGGTTTTGAAGTGATGGAGTAGTCACGGCATGTCGCACGCAGCAGGAGTGACCTTCTACAGGGAAGTACAACAGCCAGCAGGATGCTGTTCACTGCCTCTGCAGTAGAGCTGTTAACATCGCTGATCTCTGACTGTGTTAATGTGAGGCAGGCCAGTGAAGAGGTGACCTTTACAGAGAAAACCCCACCCCACCACCCCCATCACAGCAAGGGAGCAGTCAAAAGCAGGATAATGTAACACAAGTCGGAGTGCGGAAGTAAAGCGGCGGAAGCTCTGAAACGAATACAGGGTGACTGCAGAGTAAAAGGTGATTGTTGTAATGATTTTGTCTAATGTGTTACAGCGCGATTGGCCTGGCCTGTCAGCAGCTGGTCGGAGAGTCACTGTGCAGTCGTGCAGTAGTTTCTCTCCATTACGTCTTTCTGTGTGAGGGCCAGCAATTGGGGACAGGCGGAGAGATCACCCCCTCTCTCGCGTCCTCTGTGACTACTCTCCCAATGGCCGTTCTCTCATAAAGCACAGGGATTGAAGGGTCATTTACTGGCCGGTGGAGCGGAAGATGGGGAAGATGCATCGCCGCGGCGACTCGCTCGTCAGCACTTTTCCGCCTTAATTGCGGTGGTGACCTCTATAGACAGCCACAGCTGACTGATGCTCTGCCTAAGAATTATGGATAGAAACCTCAAAGAGGGGAGCCGTACGCATGAGGAGAGATTACGCTTTGAATCTTGGTTAAACAAGCCCAAGTTTGGTACCATTTCAGCTGTGTACTTTTCGCTCCCTACCCCACCCGCTGTCCTCGTAACCCCTGGGACCCCCCACCATGACTGTTCCCGAATAGTCTCCATAAAGAGATCATGTTCTGGAAAAATGTTTTCACGGTCTTACCAGCCAGAATGTTCCATAAATAGCAATCAAAGCGATATCGAATCAGACAAAGCGTAAAGAGAAACAATTGGGGTTATTTTGAGAAGGGCTCCACTACAAAGGTTCTTGTAATAGAACTTTCTGTTGCAACGGCTCTCTGAACTGAATCTCGCCCACCCCCCCCCCCCCCCCCAAGCTCAAAACTATTATTCAGGCCAAAGGTAAAATTCTAGGGTTGAGAAACCAATACACTAGGTACACTAAAACAGAGAAGGAGAGTTTTGAACCCTTCTGTTTCAAAGACTCCTGGTCTCTTAGACCAGAGACCGATTCCTTTAAATCAAAGGGAGTTTGAACTGTTTACTCAAGGGCTGGAATGTTGAGGACAACAGAGGATGTCAATGAATGATTGAGCTGTCAGGTCCAGAAAGCGTGGCATTCCGCAGGCTGGCATGACAGAGCTTATTTATGAGCAGCAACAGCCACACCGCATGTCATGGACTGACCAGCCATCCAAGGTTATTAATGCAGCCTCTCACACTGTGCTCCTGTTGTATTAGTCAGCACACTTTGGAGCAGATGTTGGTCTTCAGAACTACTGTTGGCCAGTTTGGCTCAGACTACGCTTGTTTTACTAGAGGCCCTTTAATGCAATGCCTACTCATGCAAAGTCTAGAGAAGCAGCAGTCATTTCTTTTGCAGTGTGCGACTGTATGGGAATGTTAACTCCTAACGTATATAACTTTTCGGACAGTAGCGGGGGGATCAAACACGGAAGCCCGCTCACGTTAATTTCTCGCGTTTGTGGTGCGTTCCAAGTTCTTCCATGTGTTTTACACATGGCATCATTTAGTCGAGATTCCTGGATTTATAGCCGCTCTGCGGGGAGAAATAAAGCGTTTCAGCAGTTTGAGTCGGATGTTTGTGTCTCTGGCTGCCAAAAGCCCGCGCAGGGGAAAAAGCAAGCCTCCCGCACGTTTCAAACCGTTTTCGCGTCGCCCCGCTAACGAGGACATTGCAGCGCGGGGCCGGCCTCGCCGCCGTTTCGTGACTCGAATACCGGCGGCCGGGGTACATCCTGCAGTCGGCAGGGTTTTTAGGTAATTGGGTTGCGTCACCAGGAGCAGGGGAGGGGAGGCAGTGCGTTTAAGTTGGGGCTGATTATTTAATGATGGGTGGTTAGAGGTCCGAACCAGTGCCCAGGGCATGACTCTTCTGCAGCCCCTTCATTTAATAAAAAAAAAAAAATCATCAAATTTTCATCCTGACCCCTGTCCCAAACCTCAAGTCTCAGTCATCAAACAGACGACAAGAGGTTTTTAATCCTGCAATTTTGTAGATCAGTCTGCAGGTCGGGAGCAGTATACTTTCTGATTTGTATTTTTTCCCAGGGTCATAAAGTTTCTTTGTGTAGCCTTACTACAAATCGGCTTTAAGATGGGTATTCCAGAGATCTGAATCTCGTTTATCATCATCTGAAAAGCTATGTCTCAGTCTCCCTACACCACAGCCATAGGATGTGTGTTTGAGAGATGGGAATTACAGCTCCATGTGTTATTAGGTGTAAAAGCTGTGATCTCAGTCTATCTGCTCTATGGCAAACAGCAGCAGAGGGGACTCCGCCTCTCAGCTGGTCCTGTTTAGTGAGGCTGAGTTCACTGATGTGCAAGATCCAAATTTACAGCTCCCAGCCTCCTCTTTGATCTGGCCATCTAGCGAACCGCGGGAGAGCTGAGGTTAACGGCCGCATACATCGTGGAATATCCCATATTTACTGCCATGGTAACCATTGTGTGTGCGAACTCTCTCCCATCTCACTCTGTTAATGCGTACCTTCCATCACATTTAGGGATGAGCTTTAACAACCAAGTGGTAGTTATAGAAGAGGTATAAATCAAAATGTGCTCTTTTATAAGATGCTGTTCCTCAGGCTGTCACCGCAGCATATGAAACTTAAGGGAAACTATAATCCATGTAAGAAGTTCACAAGACTCCACCCGAGAGAGATATTTCTACTCCTGTTTTTGTTGGGTTTGTGGTTAAATTAATGAACCGTCTTGTTGGGGGACGTACGTGCAGATATGCATTCAGGCCATTGTTTCACAAGCAAACCACTCATTTTTGGTATACGGGCAGGGCCAATGGGCAGCTTCTGCTTGTTTCTCCCTGGCCAGCTTATCTTAATTAGACACAGGCACAAGGTTCTTTATTGTCATCAACAGTTGTTTCAATCAACAGAGGAAGGCCAAACCCATGTCTATTTCAGTAGCCCGAGTGCATATATATGAATACTGGTGTGCATTTGTGTGTGTGCACATATGCATGCACACAAGTCACAGTAAGGGCTGAACCATTAATATGTGTACGATCTGCAAGAACTGGATGTTGAAACATGCGAGTTGCTTAATTTCATCTGACGTTTTGTTTTCAAAATATAAAATTATTGTTCAGCCATAACCAGGGTTTCAGCAGACCTTAGAAACAGATAAACTTGTGGTTGCATGCTTTGGAGGGTTTAGGAGACTTTGGTCGCCTTTATCTGCAATTGATTATCCAGACCTCTACACGATCCAAGTGATACTTTTATTGTACGGCAGATCACCGTGATTGAACTGCCCCATATCTTTGGGTGCTTGTCTGTATTGATTTCGGTGTCTGTAGCACTCAGCGGGTTTGCAGGCTTCTCCGTCTGTCAGAAACCCATGGCATGATGAACTGGTTGACTCCAGTTTTCTTGCTTTTTGAGCATGGAGCACATCTTTCAGCGCGGGTGACGGTGACAGCTGTCGTACTGCGGCACTTGGTAATGAGCGACTCGCCCCGGCCGCTGGCCCTCCCGACCGTCTGCAAACAGGACAGGAAATCCAGCTGGAGCCCCCAGCGCGGGATTACGGCTCCAAACGGGACGACGGGGAACATGCTGGAAACATTAGCGCGTCTGCCCCCGAGAGGGAGAGGATCCAGCGCGCTTAGGCCCTGGGATGTATGACCGGCGCGGGGTGGGGGAGGGCAGTCGCTCCGGGCTGGAAAACCTCAGCGGGGGCAGGGGGGGTGTCCAGAGACAGGGAGGGGGGCTCGCGACTGTCCGCCAAACCCCCACCCCGCCCACAGTGAAAAACAATGACCTCCTCACACCACTGGCTGCCCTATTAATACCCAACAATGAAATACAAATTTCCCCCGCCCTTCCCTTGCGTCCCACTCCTCTGGGTCCTGGGCGCCTCTGTAAGAGCCTTCCCTGCCGTGTTTTGCCTCAGTAACATGGCAGCTCATTTCTGCTGTCTTTGTGGGGGATTAATGGACTCTGAAAGAAGTGCTTCCTGAGCAGGAACGTGCAGCTATTTCCTCTATGATCCGGGCCGGGTTTATAGGAGGCCGCAGGTTGCCCTGAGGGGGCAACATGTTCACATCTTCATCTCATTTTGTTTATAGGTGAACATATGATTAGAGACCGGGCTTTTATGGGGCTGCAAGAAAATGTCATAGGGGTGAATTGATGCAGATGGAAATATTTTAAAAAGCCTTGCAATGCTTTAAGTGATCAGGCTCTGATTTCACCGATTATACACACTGTACTGTTCTTGGGTGAATATTGCTTTCTGAGCTGTTGTTGGTCACTTCATTCTAAATGGTGGATTTCTTACATCTTGCCATCCATAAACTTAAACACTGGCAATGTTGCATGCTGATGTTAGATGGCAACGGTTCATTTATAGCTGCTATTTGTAAATATTGTCAGCATTAAGCAGCATTTTCTTGGAGCCCTCTGAGGTGTAAGTGCACTTTGTAAATCAGATAAGTTTCTGTAATGATTTATTTTGTCCTACTGTTATGTGGCACAGTGTTGAAAGAGGCCTGCAGCCACAGCATAGAAGAGTCTGCACTGTGATGGAAAGAGCCTTGCCAGTAGGCTGGAAATCAGAAGCGTAGTACAGTACAAACAACATGGCTTTCATTTTCTCTGAATGTATGCAGCTCTTCTTATTGAGTGCAGATTTCAGAGTTCCCAGCGCATTAAAACTGATTTTGGGGAAAAAAGTGATTCCCACGGACGAAGCTTTCCTTCGATTCGGCTTAATCACAGTGAAAAGGTGCGCGGATCAGCCATATGGAACAGATCTGGAAGCCGGGAGAGCTTTGGATTGGAGCTGACAGTCTCCGAGTCCAAAATTTAAAAACACAGCCCGATTTCACAGGAGGCCTTCTGAGCTGTTGGGCTTGACGGCTCCATGTTCTGTTACGTGCAATGATTTGTTCAGCGTGAAACGCATCGGTCATAAAATAGTCTGAGTTCATTTTCTGTCTCAAGGAATTTGCACGAAGCTTATAAAAAAAACAAACAAAATAAAATTTGATTTACCAGGGCCATTTTTGTGGTGTCATTTATGACAGTGTGTGTTGACTTTGATGATGCGTGACAACATGCGTGTAGTCTCTACACAGCCTGCGGTTAAAAATTGGGTGGGTAGACCTTCTGCCCCACTGACAAATATGCCACTCCTTCCCTTGCGTGCCCTGAAAAACTGCATGTTGGGTGCTTCGACGTTCCACAACATTTTTACTGCAATAATAACTGGATATACTTTTAGATGAGCATGAACTCAAAAGCACTCACATCCATGGACAGAGTGGGCGTCTATCTAGGCACCAAAGTGCACTCAACAAAATAAACCCGTAAAAATACACAAGTGTGCATCTAATTACTGCAGTGTGCTTTAAAATGGCCTCTGTCTTTTTATAGTCTTAGCTGTGTATTGATCGTGAGAGCAGGGCTGGAACGTGGCATGGTGTCACGTCAAAATCCTTCCCCCCTTATTCCCCCCAGGAACCAATTTTGAGTGGGACACTGTCACACACAACAAACAGCTGGCATGCTCTGCATTCCAGAGCAGTGGTAGAACTGAGGGTGTTATAGGTCAGCCTCCATGTGGGCATTAGTCACAGCCATGGGTTAAGCCCAAATCCGAGCCCCTGCCACCAGCAATATGGGGCCACGCTGCGAGGCTTTAGGCAGCCCAGATCTCCCTCCAGCACCACGGCTTTTCCACACCGGCATTAAGCCTGCATTAGCCACGGTCACATGTTAGCACCGGAGCTGCAGGGAGATGTCCAATGTGTCCGTGACAGCGTGACTCAAAGAAGCCAGCCCTATAACGTGCACACGAGATGGGTCGGCCGGAGGACAACGTCGCGGTGGAGTCGGGACCGTGGCAGCAGGACCCCCGCCTCCGCCCCCCCTTTCCCTTTCACCGTCAAACACTCCGTTACTCTTGGGCCAGACAAACATTCTCCCGCCCCCGCAGTGACTCTGAGCTCACCGATTTGTTCCACATCAGAATTCGCCAAATCCGCTTCACGGTTCAGCAGGGTTTGGATGTTGAGGCTGTGCGTGTGTTTGTATGTGTGTGTTGGATCGCAGGTCTCATTAGCCGGGCTGTAGTAGCTGGGCTGAGTCAGACCACAGCTCTTTGTTTGTGTTTGTCCAGTTTGCCCCCTCTCTTTTCCCATTGTTTCCCAGGCTGGGTGCATTCTTTGCCTCTGTGACACCCCCCCTCCCTCTTAACACTCACTTGATGACTTGCACTTGAGGTTATATCCAAGCCAAGGAATGTACCCTGTTACATCCTATTATTATGGTATATAGCTTTTTACTGCAGGAATGATAAATAGCAGTAATGATCTCTCTTTACAGTGTCTCCTATAGAGAGAGTATTTTAACTGGCAGGTTCTTCCTCAGAGAGTACAAGCATAGAGAGACAAAGGGAAAAAATGCTACACATAGATCCTCATTCCCAAAGGAGAAAAGGCCTTTTCAGCAGAGTCGGGATTGGGGTCTGTAAATCAGTCTCTGATTGCTGTCAGCAAGGACGGGTGTATTTGGTGTGAGGCCCATACACAACGTTTTTATCTGGAGTGGAAGCAGTTCCCCTCTCAAAAAAAAAACTAAACAAAACTCAAAGTTCCCAACAGTGGAGTTGACTGGTGGGCTGAGAGGGGGGGGCGGGCCAAAGTGAATACTCAATACAGTAACTCTCTCCCCTGAGCTCTCCGCACATCCCCCCTTCCCTGCTGGATGCGGGGGCCTGAGCCCCGCCGCTGATATGTGAGCAGGAACTGCCGTCCCACAGGGAGGTGGGAGGGGTCGAGGAGGGGCGGGGGGAGGAGGGGGGGAGATTCGGGTGGAGGGGGTTTAGAATAGAACTCCTCCTGCTCTGTGGAGAGGAAACTGCTCCGTACTACAGCCTCACGCTCCCACACGCTCGCTCAGAACGCTCCCCTGGAGGGGTTCAACACACACAGAGAGAGAGACAACAGGGAGGACAGACTTTTTACAAGCAAAGTCCTGCTTTAAAGGAGAACCAAGGGGGGAAGAAGAGGAGGAAGGGACTCGGAAAGGCAAGCGGCTCTTCCTCTCAGAGTGGACCGTCCTGCCGGGCCGCCCGGGGAAAGTGTGGCATCGCGGCCGTGTCTGGATGTGATTAGAGGCAGTGTCTTCGCTCAGAGGTGCAAAGCGTCACGTCTGTGTGTCTCTGCCCCTCTCTACAGGTGTTCCAATGGAGGCAGCTGGAGAACCTCTACTTCAGAGAGAAGAAGTTCTCTGTGGAAGTGCATGACCCTCGCAGGTAAATCTATACAACACCTCAGTGCAGCTGGACCTGGGGCAGGTTTCACTGAGCAGGTTTTTGTGTGTACATCTGCTCTTCTGATTACTGTATGCATGTGCTTGGTGAAATTCCTTTTTGTGCTCTGGATTCTTTCCTATTGCTGAAGATACTTGTTTTATTTATACTTTGATGTAGTTTATGTTTAATGTCCATTACAACACAGGATCAATTTCATCACTCAATCACAGTATTACTTTTATTACAGATTGCATAACAATACAAACAATTATTTATTAATAAAAGTTATTCAATTATTTACTTGTTAATTTTTGGCTAAATTTATCTAATTTCTGTAGTGACGGATGCTTCATTAAGTGCAGTTTACGTTACTGATTGGTTGATTTATTGAAGGGTGACTTCTGAGAATGTCTTGAACAACAGGTGACATTTCTGTTACCAGTGCAGAAACAAACGTAGTCGCACATAATGACCAAATAAGCCTGCATGGAAACTTGGACAAGCATGCGGTATGACTTATACCAGAAGTGACTCCCCCCTTCTCCCGCAGACTCTGGGAGACATTACGCAGAGTTCGGTTTTTGCGCGTATGTTCATTATCAGATGTAGGTTTCCCTTCATTGTTCTTGCGCTTTGTGCCCTGGCGGCATAACCCAAGCTTTGCGCGGAGCTTACCTCTGCTCCATCCTCTCCGAGCGTCCCAAGCGCAGAAAGCGCTCCCTCAGCACGTTGCTTCCCGGCCAGGCTCTCATGTAACACCTCATTTCTGCCACTTTTCAAGCAATTCTCCCAGAATCCCTGGAACGATTCGGTGTCGCAAAATTACACAGGAAACCTGGGCGAGCGCGTTTCTCTAGGTTTTTGATGTCAGCTTCACGTGGGCTTTTTTTTTTCCCTTTCCTCAAAAGGCACCAAGGATCTTTCACTGAAAATATGCAGATGTAAGAAAAAGAATTTTAAAAAGATAAGTCAGTGGAAATATTAAACCCAGATGTACGAAGGACACACAGCGGACCTTGCAAGGGGAATTTTATAAATGTTTGGGTTGTTCAGTCAAACACTTGCCTTGTGTTGCTCTGGGTTTTTTAGTTTATATCAGCGGACAGCACTAGGTACTCCTTAACCGTTACGTTTAAAGTCCAGTACATGGGCCAGGAAGAGGAACAGCATTTGAGATTGAAAGCGGCAGATGATTGCAGGGGTGGTTGCTGCTTTGAATCTGCTCCCCCTGTAGGAGAGATGGCTATCGGGCTCCCACTTGGTCACTTCATCGACCAAGCGGAGCGAGGTGGAAGGACTGCATTTATTTCCAGCATGCCTCGACACAGATTGGAGGCCGGACTGTTAACCAAGCCGAGGCGGATTTATGACACTTTAATAACAGCCCGGGGGAAAATGGCGGTCACTTTCACTGTCACGGCGCTTGTCCTGCTTAACATGTGGCTTTTACAAAGAAGACGGGTCTATTTTTGTTTTAAGCTGGCTGCCTTAAGTAAAACACAGACTCGGTCCTCTCTGTTTGTGTAAGCGGGTTTGTAGTTCAGACAGAGGTGTCTCAGTCAGCACCCTGTGGTACACTCTGTGGGAAACACTGTGTGTGGCCTTTCTATCAGTTCTGCAGCAGAGCCAAATCTGTGTAGTCATAAAACAGGCCTATGAAGTGTTTTGTACTGGGAATGATGTGGAGCACAATGGTGAACATCAAGACTGTAAACAAGGTTATGAGTCCGTGGTTTATAAAATTGATATATAAATGCCATTGTAGAACAATTTTCATAATGTGGTTTTGCACTTTTATGTATATAATAGCAATTGTGAACAACAACATAATTTTAATTGGCGTAAAATACATGTTTGGTGGTTATTAATGATGCATAACTGCCCTTGGGCACAACAGCAAGGCTGTAAACAGTGTATATAAAGTGGTTTTGGTGCTCCCTCCAACTGCAGGGCGTCGGTGACCCGAAGGACGTTTGGCCACAGCGGCATCGCGGTGCACACCTGGTATGCCAGCCCCGCCCTGATAAAGTCCATCTGGGCCATGGCCATCAGTCAGCACCAGTTCTACCTGGACAGGAAGCAGAGCAAGGTGAGTGGGCGGGCCTGGGGGTCACCTGTGGGAATCTGTGGGTGAGCGCATATTCTCCTTCAGTGCTGAAGATTAGGAACCATAAAGGGTCTCTTTCTGGCCGTGGGGTGATGGAGTTTCGTCTGTGTTTTAGTCTCTCCATCTTCCCTTCCTGGCCTGGCTAAGGAGTTTTGGTCACTTGAAATAGTTTAGCTGAAGACTTCCAGTGATGGAAGATTCAGCTCAACAATGCCTTCAGTGAGGAGGAGTCTTGTTACCTCTGATAAGAGAATATCTGCTCTTGGCTCTGACCCTAGGGTAGTTTTTATTAAGAAGGCTGTGTTGAAAAACTGCATGTATTCAGTTTCATATTAAAAGGCAGCAGAATGCTGGATTTCTAGAGAAGACCATCATAAGGAGGTATGGAACGAATGTTGATCCCTTCTTGTCTAATCCTCTTGTTCTCCAGTCGAAAATCCATGCAGCGCGAAGCCTGAGCGAGATCGCCATTGACCTGACAGAGACAGGAACGCTGAAGACCTCCAAACTGGCCAACATGGGAAGCAAGGGCAAGATCATCAGTGGGAGCAGTGGCAGTCTGCTGTCCTCAGGTGAGCAGAGCATTTAGACCGAGAATATACTCAGTTACACTGAGTCAGTACAGCATTACAACCAGGAATATATAGAGCTGTGCTCCAGGTGGGCAGACAGTCATACTCAGGAATATACAGAGTTATACATCACGTAAGGAGACCTTCAGACCAGGAAAGCGTTATCTTAAGTCCTTATCTTGGTCCATCTTAAGACCAACTGGACATATAATAATGTCTGAACCGTCTGCTGCACTATCCCCATTGTCAGACATGATATACTTTGTGCAAGACACTTGTGTGAATATGCAAGGGCATTTTTACTCCTCCGGAGTGCACACGTCTTCTGCTGAGGTCGATGTCAAGGACTCCGTAAGCAGGCCTCTCCAGTGCCTGCATTGGATTCCCAGCGCTGCTATGAGAGAAGGAAATGAACTTGTGTAAAATAACCAGAGGGCCTTTGGATCGCTCCGTGTTGCTTTTGGAAGGAGGCCTGGGTTTCGGTTTTCATGTTCGAACGGCGAGGTCCTCGGGGGACATGCCGTGTTTAATATGTCCTCATTAGTGTCGTATTTCATAAGCGGGGATCAGCGCGTCTTATTTATTGGCCACACATGCAGGGAACGCGGTCTCTGTCTTCACATGGAGGGGGACTGGAGAGCAGAAGAGTGTAAGAGAGAGGCATGTCTGCGGGGGGGCTGTGAGGAGATTAAGTCTTTCCAGTGTTACAGACATTTGTAAACAAGAGACTGTGTTGCGTGGAATTCTGTCAAATCGGTTTGGGAGAAAATTGCGTATGCTGCGCAGGATTCCAAACAAATGCCAGTCATCTGGTTTGGAATGTGCCAAAATTCCTGCAGTGCCATTTTGGGTAGAATGCATTGCAGGCCTTTCTGTAGGGCACAGAGGCTTCTATTAACTGCATCAACAGCTGTGAAATGAAGGTGCATGCAGGCCTTCCTTCAAGGCTGACTATTTTCACCCTGTGTAAAGTGGCTGTTGGGTTGGTTTCCATTGTTCAAACGTAAATACAGGTGCATACCTGCCTGTTAAAGAGGTTTTATTTGCTAAAGAGCTCCACAAGGCCCCCAGCCTTTGACTGCAGTGCCTGGCTGCAGAGAAAGGAGCTTTGGCTCTGCGACTCCAGTCAGAAGCAACGTCTGCTGTAATCAAGCATGATGGATGCGTCCCCTAGGAAGGGGATTTGAGCATATGTCCTTCTGGGCCACTCCGTACAGATCTCTTAGGGACTGACGGAATCTGTGAAGACATCGGAGGAGCAAAGTCATACCCCTGCAGCACAGAGACTCACCGGAGTCCAGTGACCACCTGGGTCAGGGGTCAGGCAGCAGGCGGGACGGCCAGGCTCAGGTCACAACCCCGCTGTGGTACGGACCCCTGCTGTCAGCCCCGCTCCAAATCGAGCCCCCACAGGCCCGAGGAGGAGGAAGATAGGTGTGGCGGCCCCAGCTCTGTGCCCCACACTCCGGGACACCCGAGCGAAGCCCTGCAGCAGAGCAGAGCAAACATCCTGAGTCTCTCCGAGGAGCTGGGCGGCTTTAATCCCTCTTCCAGCTTTGGCTGACTCACACAGCAGGCCACCAGGACTCTGTTTGCCCAGAGAATTAGGGTCTCCCTGAGGCCCAGTGCAGGCTCATTGGTAAAGACTCGGTGTCCCCTTTCACTTGAACATGTGGTATCCACAAGCCGTGATGTAGAAGCTTACTTTCAGCAGCCATTCATTCTTGGGCTTATTGAAACCCTCCTAACTGAATACTGCTGGGTTAGATGGCAGTGCTGGCTCTGGCTCTCATAGGCACGCCTGCGATGGAAACGTTTAAATTTCAGCCTTTTCTCTGTGACGTGGCTCAGCCGTCACCTGTAACATGGTGAACTTTTCTATAAGTGTGACAAGATCTGCTCTGAAGACAAGTTTTTCTTGACTTTTGCATTTTGAGAAGCTTGGCACCACTGATGTTTTATTTCAGTTTTTTCCCCATGGGGGTTGTTTTCACATAAATCTTGTGAATTTCCTTGCTGGCGGTTTTAATTCTGCTTTGTCCTCTCTCACCTCAGAACCAAGCTTCACACTGTGGAAAATGGCTGAATGCCCTTCTCCTCTTTTTCTGAACCTCATAGCAGGCGTAATAGTGGTTCATTTCCTTTAATGCCTTAAAACAACGTCAATGATTGGCACGATTGTAAATGATACCACGCCATTACCACTGCAGATCCCTGAAACATAACATAATTACAGTGAATTTTCCGCAATCCGTGGCCACTGGGCCTTTGCTCATGATTATTGTAATGAGACGGCTCAGTGCATGGCCAGGTCGCTCGTTAGGAGGGGGGGTAATTAGAGAAAGTGTCCAGTCAGCCCCGGGCGCAGTCCCCTGCTCGACTACCTTACTTAATTACCGGCCCTCCTTGAGGACTGCAGAGCGGACGTTGTGGGCGCGCCCCTTGGTGCTTCCACGTGTCATGGGGAAAACTGCTGTGAACCGTACAAGTCTCATTATGAAGGCATATCGGACTTGGCGCCCACATCATAAATGAGGTTTCAAGCGCTAAGTCCTGCGAGGGACTGCTTTTCCGTCCCGCTGCTGTGACATTTTATTCCAGCCCTGCACACTCATCAAAACTCATCACTGCAGGCAGTGAAGTTAGAGCCACCGAAGTAGAAGGAAGCTACTTTTACTGGACATTATTTTGCTGATGTTAGTTATTTTACTTTCAAGTCACCTGTGTTGAGGCAGACTTTTTCATTCAATCAGCAAATGTTTGGATGGGACCAGAGTCCCACAGGGCACTAATACTGAGTACTGAGTTATCTGTAAAAGGTGCTGGGTGAACACAAGGAACCTTAGGTTTTCTGCAGTGTCTAGGACATGTCCAGTGGAAAGCTTTTGTCATGTTTGTTTTTCTTTTTTTGGAAGACATATCTGATACATTAATCTGATTTTCCTCTTAGACTCAAATGGTTCATGAGGAATTTCTCAGTATAACCTGGGCCTGCTACTTCAGAAGTGAGTGTGAATTCTACCACATTGAGGAATCCATCCTTTCTTTTCAATGTGGATAGATTACACAGCTCCTCGTCTCACGAGAAGAGGCCTGCTTTTTTCTCTATACACCGAGACTTAACTTGTGTGCCACCCCTCAGATATCTCAGAACATGGCCCCCTCAGTGCTTTTGATTACACAGCGATTGTTTTTCAGCACATCAAATGCATTCTAGACAGTGCCAGGAAGTAGAGCAGCACCGGACCAATAGCAGAGCGAGGTCATTGTTCTCTCTGCTGGGAGGAGCCATTCCTGTGTGGCAGGGCCGGTGAGAGTGTGCGGCTCTCAGGGGAGCCATAACTCTGAGGTAACGGCACACCCCAGGAGCCCTCAGCCCCCTCTTATTAAATACAGCCGCCCCCCGCGCCGGCGCACCGACCCGGCGAGCGCAGGAAGGCACATATCAACCAGCTGTCCTCCCCCAGCGCTGCGGGAGTCTACCGCCACACAGAGACCCACAGACTACAGCAAACAGCTCCAGCCTACACAGTCTAAACTCTCCAGCGATTTACCTTGCAGACATGTGCGGTAATGAGTGAGTGTGCCATTCATCCCTCTCCCCCCTCCCTCCCACCCCCGCGCTAATGAATTCTCCACAGGAAGCATTGCTGACACATCGGCACTCAGGCAATGCGGCGGGTAGCCCGACGGATATCCCATGTTGGTTAGTCACAGGCTTTGTTTTGCTCCCCCAAACAGCTCAGCATCTGGCCGTTCACGCCAAGTCTAAACGCACGCGACCCCTTTCAGGACAAAACGGCTGCTTCTTTTCTAATCCTCACAATAAGCCTGTCCTTCCTGTGTCAGAACTCCAAGGAAGACCAGAATTTTGAAAGTGATCAGGATGTGAGAGAGGCCTGTGCTCTTTGCTGTGCTGGTTTTGCATAATATGTTTGTGATTTTGTCCAGCTTGTAATACTGGTGAATTGTTGCTCATAGCATGGGAACATTGTCAGGGATATTGCTTTTGTTGAATAAGTAGAATGGCTCGGTTACTTGTCAGTGAAGTATGAATTTTAATTTCTCCTAAATTAAAATTGTCCCCCAGAGGGGTGCTCTTAAATAGACTGTGTTGGTCCCACACATTAGCAAGTGGGAAAAGGCCCCATCCCTTGGACTCTGCCCTTTTCACTCTGTATTGAAGATGACAGAGATAACATTCCTGTCAAAGCCCGCATCCGCTGTGACTCTGGTACCATCTGTATCAGAAACAGCTGGGGGGGCGGGGTGGGGGTGTCTGCGGAAGGGTCTCTCATCATGGATGCTTATGTTCGGAACAGACTCGTCGTCATGAATGTCATGAACTGTTTGCTGCTTCGTCCTCAGATAGCGGTACGCGTGACAGGAGCCGGGGACTGCCTGGAGTTACCAGCTGTAGCCGCGTTTGAGCTTTATTTTGGGTGTCAGTCGGCGCATTGTTAGCAAATAAAGGAAACATGTATTGACAGGCTCCCAGGAGTCGGACAGCTCCCAGACCGCCAAGAAGGACATGCTGGCTGCGCTCAAGGCCAGGCAGGAAGCCCTGGAGGAGACGCTGCGTCAGCGGCTGGAGGAGCTCAAGAGCATCTGCGTCCGCGAGGCGGTAAGGGCCTGAGGCGGGACAGTGGCCCCAAGGAGACAGAGGACCCCATTGCTTTTGGGGCTTTATTGGGCTTTATTAACTGCTGCTCCCAAAATGTCTGTCATCGGCCTCTTCTGCATATACAAAACACATAATATATGTCCAGGGCTTCTGTATTAAAATAGGGCTCTCCTTTGCTCATCTAACATTTGCTTTCTGTTATAACTGCTTTGTGAGGTGTTTCGAGCAAATGGAGTTTTAAGTACACGCTAAAATAGATTTGATTTCTTTGTTTAAGCCAGCCTGTTTAATTTCCTGTAGCATGAATAGCCTTTTTTGAGATTTTTGTGAGGGTTTGGGAATGTCCTCTCATGTGCCTGTCCCTGTATCAGGAGCTCACTGGCAAGTTGCCGAAGGAGTACCCCCTTGAACCGGGCGAGGAGCCCCCGACTGTTCGCCGCAAGATCGGCACGGCGTTCAAGCTGGACGAACAGAAGATACTGCCAAAGGGAGAGGTGAGAGCCTTTGACCCTTCTCCTGCAACCCTTTGACCCTTCTCACAGGTACCTTTTCAATATGGTAGACCCTGCTACGGTAGCTCATCGCAAGGTTGACCTACCCAGTGCTCCCAAGATTATATATTTCAATTAGCAACCCTGCTTTTTCCTCCCAAAGCATTACACGAAACTGCAGTTCATTTTTCCTGGCAGGAGAATTAATGATGTGGAATCCATTATTTCATGAGTTCTCTGTAATGAATATTGATGAGAACGAATAAGGCTCTGGATTTTGTTAATTTTATGTTGATGAACAAGCATTCAAATACCGATCCAATATTTGACCATGAGATCACATATTAATTATTTATATCATCATCCCTATCTGTAGTGGGTTCTGCCTGTTTGGACACGAAATAATCATGTTAGTACTTTATACAGTTATGTGTGTTGTAATATAGCCAGTTTCGTGTTTGTAACGGGAAGTGGTGATTGTGGCATTGAAACAAAGCAAAGGGAATGGTATGCTGGAAGAAACAGCAGTGGGGTGAATGTTTTTGCGAGGCTCCAGTTACACACACTTTTACAAACAGTGAAAGTCGGATGTTAACATTTACCCACTGGACGGCAGAGAGGCACGCAAAGGGAGTGTGTTCAGCTGGAGGGACTCCAGTAGTCTAATGTGGTTCCTTACATGTTGACCCAGCAGAATGTGTTTGACTGGGAGCGGAGCAGGATGCTTTTGTTGTCGTTGCTGTCTCTGCGGAGAATACTCCGTTGGGCTGTGGGGTTCCTCTGTTTGTATGGGCCCCTGCTGTGGTCCTTTGCGGTCACTGACAGCGCAGTGTGGCAGCAGAAGAGAAGTGTGTTAGAAGAGGAGTCTGTTCTCTGTTGTACTGGCCCTGGTTGTCGCTGTACAGCCTGAACATATTCCGGCCCTGTTCTTTGAAGCAGTTGGTTTATTTGGAAAAATGCAACCAAAATATATGAGGCCCTGATCCTTTGTATGTGTATCTGCGTGTGTATCTGTACGTATGTGTGTCTATGTGTATCTGTACGTATGTGTGTGTACATGTACGTATGTGTGTGTGTATGTCTTTGTGTTGGTTTGTGTATGTGTGTGTGTGTGTGTGTGTGTACGTGTGTGTACGTGTGTATGTCTTTGTGTTTGTGTGTTAATATCTGTGTGTCCCTGGGGCAGGAGGAGGAGCTGGAGCGGCTGGAGCGGGAGTTTGCCATCCAGTCCCAGATCACGGAGGCGGCTCGGCGGCTGGCCAGCGACCCGCACGTCACCAGCAAGAAGCTGAAGAAGCAGAGGAAGACCTCCTACCTGAACGCGCTGAAGAAGCTGCAGGACATCGAGAACGCCATCAACGAGTACCGCATCCGCTCCGGCAAGAAGCCCACGCAGCGGGCCTCGCTCATCATCGAGGGTGAGCCTCACTTAGCGTGTTCCTCTGCTGAGCACTGGATTAAGTGTTGTTGTTTTAGTCCACAGTTACAGTCATCATTCAGCTCTGATTGGCTGAGATACTTCTTGCAAGGAATCTCAGCCAACCAGAGGTGAAGCTGTGAAATCCATTATATTACATTATTGTCATTTTGCAGATTCTCTTATCCAGAGCAACTTACCTACAATAGGTTACAATCCATTTATACAGCTGGATATTCCCTGAGGTAATGGTGGGTTAAGTACCTTGCCCAAGGGTACAGCAGCAGTGCCCAAGCGGGGATTAAACCAACAACGTTTTTAGGTCATGAGTTCTGCTCCTTACCACTACACCACACTGCTCCACAGTATATGCATGTTTTAGGAAAAAAAATCCAATCTTAGACTGCTATGTTGGTAAGTCACATGGTTCTCATGATTAATTCAAAGCAACCTTAGCCTATCAAAAGGTTGAGCTATTTTTCATTTTTAAGACTTTCAAAGGTAAAGTATCAGTCTTACACAAATGCATGCTCATATTCCAGGCAAGCACAGTGGTCTTTTAAAAGTTTTTATCCTCCCCAAGTTGTTGTTTCAAAATGTCAGGGTGACTCATATAATACAGGCAAAGGGCACAGTAGTAATAAAATCAGATCAAACAGCTTTGTTTCCAGAGCCGAAATCGGCAGAAGCTCAAACACTGTTATCACATGACATTTTTTTCTGCATATAGACAGTGTTGAAAAAGAAAAAAATGTAACATTTAGGGTTCTTAAATTATGTCCACTGAAATAATGATAATGTCATTTCATGCTCTGGAAGATGAGAGAAGTAGAGAAACTATTTAAAAGTCTGCTCAGGCGAACAGCAGTTAGATCGGACAGACAGGGCCTTATCAGATAGCCAGTATCAGACAGAAGGGCTAATTGTGTGGGAAGGATAGGAATATGTTAGGCTGTTTAGTATTCACAATAACCTATCTGTAAATATGGCAGACATGCTTCTGGTAGTTATTTTAAGTCAGTGGTTAGTCACATGACTAAAAACGTCCTTTTGACAAAGACTGCTCAACAAGTATTTGTATATGTGATACGCGTTTCACTTCTTTTTGTCCTCTTGGTTATCTTAGCTGCAGAATGTAGACGTTTGTGAAGAGAAGGTGTGAAATACTTGCTCTTGCTTATGTGTTCTGTCTGATTTGTGATTCTGACAGTTATTCCTTGTTTTGCTCCACAGAGGCGAATCTGGGCTCTGAAGACAGCTCCCTGTCAGATGCTCTGGTTCTCGATGATGGTATGACTTTAATGATTAATCTCTTCAGGGGTTTTAATGGTAATACTAGGCATTCTTGCAGTCATTGACACTGCTGAAGTCCAGTTTAATTGCCCTTCTAGGTAAGAGAGCAGTCATCTCTGCAGTGGATAGAATGGAAATGGCTTTACACTTTAACAAGCGTCATGACATACCACTTTGAACGTGTGTGTGTGTGTGTGTGTGTGTGTGTGTGTGTGTGTGTGTGTGTGTGTGTGTGTGTATATGCATGGGGGAGGGGACGGGAGCGTGGAGAGAGAGATTGAGAGAGACATTACGCGATATATTATCAGTAGCTTGAGTGTAATTCCGGCAGTTGTGATATAGGGAGCACATTTCTTAGCAGAGCTCAGTGGAATTGGGTCACTGGGTATCTCTCGCGCTGAGCGTGATTGCCGCCGCCTCGTCTTCAGAGCTCTGATGGTGGCACTCGCTCCCTCAGCGGTGAGACTCCCTGCTGTTCGTAGCTCCAGCTTCACCAGAACAAAGACCCGTTCTTCAGCAGGCCCTTTCATCTCTGATAAAAAAAAAAAAAAGTCGCCGTGTTTTCAGAAGGGAACCGACCGCCTCCTCTCTGTTCCTCAGACGACGCCCAGGGGACGGGCACCTTCTCGCCTGCCGCCTCGCCCCACAGGGGCCTGCCGCCCCGCCCGCCCTCGCACGGCCGGCCCCGGCCCCCACAGTCGCTGGAGGGCCTGCGGCACCTGCACTACCAGCGCAGCGACTATGACAAGTCCCCCATCAAGCCCAAGAAGTGGAGTGAGTCCTCGCTGGACGAGCCCTACGAGAGGGTCAAGAAGCGCTCCTCCCACGGCCACTCCAGGTAAGGGCGGCTGTCGGCCTGGCAACACCCAACTAGCTGCCCCCCATAGAGCTTTAGGATTCTGCTCAGCCAGTAAGGAGTCATGCTGTTACATGGTACTTCACAGGGTGAGGGTTAGCACCCCTTGACCATCAGACATTGACATTGTGATGCACAAGTTGGGTGTTCAATGTGATTTTAAGTGGCACATAGTACCATTCCTTGCAAGAAACATCAGTTAACCAGTTTATATTGAATTGTTTCAATCAATTGTAAAAGTAAATAAGTGTTTCACAATCAACCTCAGTGTTTAGTTGCATGTACCAGTCTTGCGAAGACTGGTTTATAAATGTTTATGTCCAATCAGAGGCGTTTCCTGGGGTTTATTTTGTCCCGGAGCCGCTGGAGGCGGCGGTCAGTGTGTGTGTAATGATGTTGCGTGTGTGGGACAGGGTGCAGCGTGTGATTGGGTCAGTGCGTGTGTAATGATGTTGCGTGTGCGGGACAGGGCGCAGCGTATGATTGGGTCAGTGCGTGTGTAATGATGTTGCGTGTGCGGGACAGGGCGCAGCGTGTGATTGGGTTGTTCCTCTTCTCTCCCCAGCGGCAGCCACAGACGGTTCCCCAGCACGGGCAGCTGTGAGGCCGGGGGCAGCAGCTCCCTGCAGAGCAGCCCCGTCCGCAGCCTCCCCCACTGGAGCTCCCAGTCCAGCATGCCCTCCACCCCTGACCTGCGCACCCGCGCCCCGCACTACGTCCACTCCACCAGGTCAGCCTCGCCGCCCGCTACGAGTCAACGCTTTCTAATGGGGTGTACCACTCCGAATTTACCTGTTTCATCAGTGCAGCAGAAGTTACCAGTGTCTGCATTATGGATGTTAATGATGGAAAGGGTTTGTCCAAGGCAGTTAAAAAATAACATGTTTTTCCATGTTGTGTGTGTTTGTGTGTGCAACCGTCAGCTTCTGTACCTATATCAGTAAGTCATGAAATATTATAGTCCTGTGTGATTAATCTTTAATCTCTTTTCTCACCTCCATTCCGCTCTCCTCTTTCCATTTCTTTCCCTCCTTTCCTTTACATCCCTCCCTCTCGTCCCCTTTTCCCCTCCTGCCCCCTCTCTTCTCCTCTCTTCTTTCTCCTCTCCTTTCCCCTCCTCTCCTGTCTCCCCTCTCCTCTCCTGTCCTCCCTCGGCAGGTCTGTGGACATCAGCCCCACCCGCCTGCACAGCCTGGCCCAGCACTTTAGGAACCGCAGCTCCAGCCTGGAGTCTCAGGGCAAGCTGCTGGGCTCGGAGAACGAGACGGGCAGCCCGGACTTCTGCACGCCGGGCACGCGCAGCAGCAACGGCTCGGACCCGCTGGACGACTGCTCGTCCTGCGCCAGCCACTCCAGCTCCGAGCACTACTACCCGGCGGCCGGCGGCAACCCCAACTACTCCACGCTGGGCGAGGACTCGCCCTCCAAGGCGCGGCAGCGGCAGAGGCAGCGGCACCGCTCGGCCGGCCAGCTGGGCTCGTCCAACTCGGGCAGCATGCCCAACCTGGCGGCCAAGAACGGTGTGGGCGGCGGCGGCGGCGGCAGTGGCGGCCACCACGGCGTCTACATGCACAGCCAGAGCCAGCCGTCCTCGCAGTACCGAATCAAGGAGTACCCGCTGTACATCGAGGGCGGGGCCGCCCCCGTGGTGGTGCGCAGCCTGGAGAGCGACCAGGAGGGCCACTACAGCGTCAAGGCCCAGTTCAAGACCTCCAACTCCTACACGGCCGGCGGCATGTACAAGGAGAGCTGGCACGGGGGCGCGGACGACGGGGGCGAGGGGGGCGGCGGCGGCGGCGGGCGCCTCACCCCGTCCCGCTCGCAGATCGTACGGACTCCCTCCCTGGGGCGCGAGGGCGGCGGCGGCGGGGGCGGGGGCGGGGCCAGCAGGTCGGCCGTTTCGGAGGAGCTGCGGTGCTGGTACCAGCGCTCCTCCGGCTCGCTCAAGGAGCACGGCAGGCTGGCGCACACCAACTCGGCCGCCTCGGACGGCGGCTCCCAGTACGGCACGCTGCAGAGCACGGCGGGACACGGGCGGGCGGCCCGGGTCGGCACGCTCTCCAAGAGTTCCTCCTCAGGTCAGTGCTGCTGCGTCTCAAAGCCCCGGGGGGCGGCTGAGAGACAGGGAGGAATGTCTGTCATGTTTGTACTTCAATGTTTTGTGGGTATCTGTGTGCGTGTGTGCATGTGTGTCTGAGAGATGGAGGAAGGGCATTTGTGTGTCTGTTTGTGATTATGTCTGTATTTTGAGCGCATGTGTACAAGTTTGTTTTGTGTGAGTGAATTTGCGTGTTTGTGTGCACATGAATATACCATATCTATGGGTATCTGTGCGTGTGCGTGTGCGTGCATGCATATGGGTGGTAGTATCTATACATGTGCGTGTATGTTTGTTTGTGTCTGCATGCGGACTCGTAAGAGAAGCTGTGCCTGGCCCGCTGCAGTGCTTTGCTGCAGGGAGTCTGTCCTGCTCTGTCAGGGTGGCCTGGGGAACAAAGTGAGGATCCTGGGTGGTAGCGCCTGTCTCTGTGCTGTGAGCTCTCCTGTAAGCAGCCTGTAAAAACACAGGGAACAAAGGCCTTCCCCTGAGTACACAGTCAGACTGTTCCTCTGGGGGCCAGTCTAAATGCTCCTGGGGCAGCCAGTGGAACAGCAAAGACTATAACAAGGACACATACATTACCTAACACACACTCACTGTAATCTGCTCACTAAACAGAGAATCTACAGACATAACATAGCAAAGAATGCAGTTTTTTTTCTCCCTTTGACGGCAACTGATCATCCATTGTTATGTTAACAATACCTAGACATTGTCGGTGCCCAGGAAATGACATACAGGGAATTCCTTATCTATAACATACCATTTCTGGCACAAATCTGTATCTCTGAACTCTCTGAACCTTTTCTGCTGCATGGCTGACACACCCTGGAAGACTCCATTCTCCATCACATGCATGAGGTCATAGGAACGGCGTAATTTGGGCTCAGCAATCTTGTCTCTCCAGTGAAATCCATATAAAACCTTTCTGGATGCAGTACAAAATCTTTGCAGACAGTTGCTGTAAACATTTCATCAACAGAAATTAAGAGCATGCCGAACTACATTTACAGGCTTTTAGCGGAGCTTCAATAAAGATTATCTGTCAGTCATATTCTCCATAAAATCAGCGTCCTTTCTGCATGTGCATTGGTTTGTAACTCCAAGCTGTTTGATTGGATTCCTGTGGATGACAACATTTGCTAAACGTTATTCAAATGTTATCTTATGTCTGCGTTTCAATCATGCATGTTTCAGATTTGTGGCAAGATATCAAAGGATATCAGAACAGGGCATGTAACCAAAAGGTTGTGGGTTTGAATCCTGGGGAATTGCTGTTAGTCTTGAGCAGGATGCTGAATTTGAATTGCTGAGTAGATGTCTTACTGTATAAAAAGATAATGTGAAACATGCTGTGTTAGATAAGAGTCTCTGCTAGATGAATATGTATGATATAGGTCCTCACAAACACAGAGCCTTTATGAGTCTTAGCGCTCAGGCGCATGGAGCATTTTCTCCTCCTGCTTTTTTAAAGTATCTGTCGCCCCAGAACCCAAAGCGAAAGGAATCCTTTAGTCATGGTTTCTTCCCCCCTGAGCCCATGACGCTCACAGTACGGTCCGCGCATAGCTGGAATTCCGCAACCCCCGTAGCACCTGTCTGACCCCTGTGTGTGTGTGTGTGTGTCTGCAGCCGCCTCGCCTCACAGCCAGCGGAGCGTGACCGTGTCCAGCGAGCCCGCCGCCACACCTCCCAGCAGCCCGCAGCACATACTCAGCTGGCAGAGCGGGTGAGTGTGCCGCCGTCTGCCTCCGCTCCTGCCTCCAACTCTCTCTCTCTGCCTCCGTCCCTCTTTCCATCCCCTCCTTTCCCACTACCACCTCTCTGTCTTTCTCTGTCCCTCCTGCCCTCCCCCGTTTTCTCTCTACCCCCCATCAGTCTCTCCCTCTCTCTCTCTCTGTCTCTCTCTCTCCCTCTCTCTGTCTCTCTCCCTCTCATCCCTCTAACCATTTTTTGTCTTCCTCTCTTACTTTCTACTCCTGCCCTCTCTCCCCCTCTCTTCCCCTTTGTCCTTTCTCTCCCTTAAGATCCAATTTGCCAAGGTATGGTGCAAAATAATTGCTTTGCTGTCTGTGGGAGAATCAATCAGTCATGGTGTGCAGATGGCGTGCGTGCCTGAGGTAACAGTATGTGTCTGCAGAGGCATTATTCCGTTCAAACAATCACATTAATGGCTTAACTCGGTTGCGTTGCGGTTAACTAACCGCATGCATACTTTTGCAAACCTACAGTGATTTAAACAGTGAATGCTATGGAAATTGAAACAAGGGTTTGGATAGAGGACGTATTTGTTCTGGAACTGAACACTGAACATCAGAACTGACCCCGGGTCAGCTGCTGGATCCTCAGAATGTGTGCATCAATGAACATTTGGCTCAAGACTTCTTTCTGAGACATGACCCGGGAGTGGATTGCGTCTCAGGAGGATACTAGTTCCCTGGCCTTACCGTGCGCAGGATTCCAAGTACAGACACGCATTCTTTTCTGCAGAGCATTCCTGGGCAAACGCATCCGAGCTCACCCTCAACTGTAGCCTGCAGAAAGCTTTACACATCCCAGTGTATTCCACAACCTCTGCTCAGCTCACCTCCTGTTTCCATCTGCTGTCACTGCGCTAATTAAAAAAGCTAACCTGTGGACTAATCGCACTGGACTAATCTTTTAACCTCTCTGCTGTTTCCGCCCTTCCACTAACCCCGCTCCACTTGACTGCACTGTGTGCTTCTCTGGGCCCAGAGGCACGGCAGAAAGCTCTCCCTCTGAGGATCGCTCTCAGTCTCCAGCTCACCAAAGTACCGATGAATAGAGGTACAGTACGGGCTCTGTCTCCCAGCATGCACTCTGTCCATGTCTCTGTCCACTCTGGTGTCATGCAGTGACATAAATGCTGCCTTTCGCTCTTTCGCTTTCAAACTTTTAACTGCATTTGAATGCATGGCTACATGTTTTGTTGGTGAAAAATGTTGCTTTCTTGTGTTTTTACAAGTTATTCAATTTAACAACAGTGTTCAAACCTGATGCAAATGTTGAATAATATTCAATATATTGTATGAGCAATGATAGGGACGTAATCAGGACAGTCTTAAGATTCTGGATTTTAATGCTAACATGTTGTCACTTGTTCCTTGTCCCATACATTGGAACATTTCACCTGTATCTCAGGCTCCAAGTCTGTAATACGCTGCTCAGAAGAGCAAAGTTATGTGTATAGAATGTGGAGTTCCTCAGTCGTGACTCTGTTTCTCTTTTTCTTTTTCCAGCTCTTTGAATGACAAATGTTACCTGGACAGTCCCCTGTACTCGGAATTAGCGGACGTCCAGTGGTATGGACGAGAGAAGGCCAAGCCGGGGACTCTGGTCTGACCCCCTCCGTTGACACCCCCCCCTCCCCCTGTGCATCCTCCAGGCTGGCCAGTCTGTGGGCAGGACCTCCCCTAAGGCCAGCCCCGCTCTGGAAGCACGTTTCCCATCGTGTCCCCCCCCAGGCTATGAGTGAGCCTCTCTCTACAACAGGGGCTCCAGGACTCAGCCCCGCTGGACCGGATTGGACTAGATTGGACCGGACCTTGAGCCTGGGGCCCCAGCCTCCTGAGCCCAGACCTCAAACCTAACAAGGGGCCCTCAGCCGGCCCCCGGATCCCCCCGACATGCCCACAGCAGCCATATGCACAAACAGGAGCAGGAGCTCCACACACAAAGCCACCAGTCTGAGCTTTCGGATGTCCCTCATCTCCAGCGCAATACCCGTATCTCTGCACTGCAGAGAGAGCCCCTGGACCTCTGAGTTCCAAAAACAGCCCTCTCCATTCACCCCTCCAGGATCTGCTGAGCCCAAACCAGAGGGTGTAAAAACACATGGGTTGACATGGGTTCTTGCTTCGGACCAATATGTGTTTTTTTTTTTGTCCATTGTTTTATTTGCGTCATCTTTCTGAAAATCTCAGAACATACTTTTTGGAGGAGGCGCTTACCCCCCCCAGGACGTTGTGCAGACCAGAGAGTGTGCCCCCATCAGAGTAGCCCCAGGTCAGTGGGACGTGTGTCTCCGCCCCCCCGCAGAACGTCACCCGAGCTCTCCCTTGACCAAAGATCCAGCATCCAGAAGAAACATGGGTCTCACCAGAGGCCAACCCCACCAATTCTTTCTGTGAAGCACCAGCTCTCATTCAGCAAAGTGTTCAGTACAGGGCTATGGGGAGTCCAGCGCTATGGAGCCTGGATGAGAACTATGGCCCATCTAAGCTCCACAGTGCTTGACTTCACCAGCCATGAGTGATGATTCTGCCCAAACTCATTGATCTCCTTTTGGGCGACTTCCTCTTGGGACTTTATGGTGAATCCTTCTCTCATTGAAGCCACACAAAAACAATGAACAATATGTGCACACATCCGCACCGCCCACTCTCTCAGATCCTGGCCATTCATTTGGTTGTCTTGGTGTCAGTCATACCCTCTGTACCCACCCCTTCCTGTAACATTACTCCCACATGCCATGGTTTGGTAAGATGACACCATTCTTCTTAGGGTCTTTTGGTCTTAGTCTGTAGCTAGGAGACATCTTGTAGCAGATCTCAACATTTGCACAGCGGTCGAGATGCCAGCGTAGCGGAAGTGAGGTTGGTTAGACTCCAGTGTTGGCGTTTGATTAGCGGTTAGAGGTGCCCTTGGTAGAGGTGAGGAGGGGTCCACGTCTCAGGCTTTGATCAGTGCCCAGTTTTTATCTCTCTGGCAGCAGATGTACCCACAAAGGTGCCAGCCCCCTATGGTGCTCTACCGTCTGTACTGTAACAACCCTGGAACTGCCTCTACACCCAACCTAGGCAGCGTTTTATTACTCAAAGAAATGGTGCAGTCTTACTGACTAGTGGCCATCGGTCAAGAAGACCCTGTGACCGTATTTCAGCAACATTTTTCCAGTCATCTGGTTCCTTCAGGATGAGGCTACAGCACAAAAAAGGAAGCTTGTCAAAGCATTTCTCCAATCAGAGGTGTTTGCCATACAAACCAGAGTTTCACCACAACTTTCATTATTACCATCATAGCATTGGGGCTTTTATTCTTAATGCAAGGCAGAGGCACATAAATATCATGAATGACATGAAATAGATATTGAGGATAAAGTATCAGGGATTAATAATTAACCCCAATAATATCATGTTGTCCTGTAGCTGTTGTATCAAATGTGATTGGGTGTTGCGGACACATTCACACCTCTTCAAGCTGAACGGTGTCAGCCTCTAACAGCCCTAGACCTCTCTCGCGGTCATTAATTTTATCATTGGTAAACACTAGGGGTTCATACATACATACATAAACCCAGGCACCTCAGTTTTCTCAGATTACACAATGCCTTACTGAAAGCAAGATTTTTTTCTTTTACCAAACACTGGTAGAAGTGTAACAAATTAGTATCAGTAGCTGCCATTCAGAGACCCTGTAGACAATGTGGATTTTCTGTTTTCCATTTAAATTTCCATCTGTAGTCTGATGTAGCTCATATGGAGTTTTACTGAGAGCACAGGCGAAGGGTGCAGTACCTAATATTTTGTCTGCCTCCAAATGTGTCATAGTCATGGCATGTATACTCTCACTTTCCATATATCATCACCCACATGGCAACACATTAAAAGCTGATAATGGCCCTCTTGTATCTGGGGAGGTCTCCTTCAGCAGAGACCACACAATGTATTGGAATGCATATCACTGAGTGTGAAGCTGAGGGTTGGGTATGGGGATCGGCGAACAATGTTTAGTTGTGACAATGTTTTGACTGCTTCTGTCAGCCTCTTGCTCCATTACTTCAGGTGAAGTAGCACTTCTGTTCAACGTGAGACAGGGTCACGCCCTCATGTCATGCTGTAAGCTGTCCTGTGTGACAGACTCTGGACTTGTGCCGGTCAGTCTTGGTGAAGGGAATATTAGGGTATTCTACACAGATGAGGTCTGTGGTACATGGCGATGGTCATGTAGAAGCCATACTTATGGGTGAAGAAAGTGTTTCTCAATTTTTGCAGCACATTTTGCATGTGTACCTCCCCTCCACACACACACACACACACACACACACACACACACACACACACACACACACACAGTTGCAGTGAATTGATTTCTAAAACCTGAACAGGTATTAAAAGCACAGCTCTTTTTACCATGGTGGAAAAAAAAGAAACCCTGCCAAAGTTCGCTGTGTTGCTGTTTGTATTGTGTCAGATGTTTCTGTTTGTCAGTTCTCAGTGTATCAGATATCAGCTGCCCAATCGCAACGCATCTGACATCATCAGCCATGTGATGATGTGCTGAATGATTGGCCTGGAGAGGAGATGTGGCATCAGCAGGTCTCCCTGGCACACTGGGAGACTCTCTGTTTATGGCCTATGGAGGGTCTCCCTTTCCTTCTGCAAAATATACAAGAAGAGCACAGATGAGTACTGACACGTCAGTACTGGACACAGTTTAAAGACAATAGGAGGACTAGCCTGGCTCCAGATTTGAAGGGGTGGGAAATCATCATGAACAAGAAATACCTCTGAACCACTCTACGACTGCAGTGACAGTTTGACGTCACTTGCAGTCACTTGGTCACTCCTGTTGATTCTCCGTCTCAGGTTCTCAAAGGCCATATCATTCTAGTACCTAACAGTTTACTGGTGTGCTGTTGTTTTCCTTTGATTGACATTCCAAACGACTTAAATGAAGAGCATCCATTTCCACAGAACGAGACCCCTCCTCTCCTAAATTACTCACCAAGCCTGTCTAGAAAAAGGTATATTGTGTTCCAATCATTCCTGATTCTGTGGTCATTTCTGATCTCCAAACCAATGTGAGCCTGTGACATACCCTCTACCCGCTCACCATCACAACATTGCTGTCTTTACTCAGTATAAAAATAACCTTTTATATTTAAAGAAGAATAAACTAACACATCTATCAACATTTACAGCTACGCAGAAGGCATTGTGTCCATTGACCATAGTTTTAATGATGTTCGGTTATTTTTTGAGACATCAGTATTAGGTTTTAGTTTGGACATAGTAACAACCCTTTCAGGTGCTACAAGATGACCAGTTACTGCTCCATCACTGAAGTGTAGGATTTCCTTTATTGTTGTCAGTAGTCCTAATACCCGTTGTGCAACACAGAGGACTTTTAGTTTGAAACTGAATCTTACCTAGGTCACCCTTCCTTCCATCTGACAGTAGAGCATGAAACGGGATTTTGTTGGGTTCTGTTCAACCTTAACCAGACAGTAAAGGTATATGTTGTAGAAAAAAAATAATGTGGAATTGTAATGAGGAAAAAAAAAAAAACTAAATTCCGCTGTTAATTTATTCTTTTTTTTCTATTAAGAATTTGTATAGTAACTTTACATTTTTTCAAAACTGTGTTGTTGGCAACTGATAATGAATTTTTTCAGATGAGAAAACTTGGTGGTTCTTGAGATTATGAAAATAAATTATTGCTGAATGTTCTCAAAAAAGGGCAGTGCGTCTCTATTGTTTTCCTAATGAGCCGAGAACAATGTCTCGTCATTCACAGCATGGCCTGGAATTCTGTTTTCTGCGCTCATATTAATTATCCTACCCCTTTGTGGCAAGACAGGAGAGCTGAATCCCTGCTGCCCCTTCCTGTTTGATATTCACAGTACAGGCAACGTGAGATATGCTTTGGAATGTTTGGTATTAGTGCTCTGTTTTATTCAGCAATTGAGTAAAACCTTCACAAAACATTCTATATTACAAAATTAATGCAAGGAACTGACAATGTTAACTTTGTTAAAAGTGCCAAATTAAACTGCCAGTCTGTTTAGGTGGAGTACAGTGCTTTTCCCACAACAGACCTTACTGGGCTTTAGATGCAGTGAAAGTAGGTCTGGAAGACCATATCAGACCCTTCTCTTTGTACTTGGAAGCATGGTAATGGACCAAGGAGCCATCTGATTGGCCTACACTCGGGGGTAAGTTCAGAAGAAGAGCCTGATCCTGATAATGCACTAAAGTCACCATAACTAGACATTATGTATCTATATGGGCCTCCAGGGCTAAGAGCTTGCACCACAGGAGAAGGCGTCGTTAGATCTGTCTTCCACGAAGGGACTCTGTATGTGAACGTTATATATAGTAACAGCATGAAACCAGCAGCCTTTAATAAATCAGAGCTAAGAGAAATAATATGTTCTCTGCTGGGCTGAGTTGCCCCTAGGAGCCGTTAGCGGACTAGTGCATGTGGATAAATCACAGCTTCATAGCCCCACTCATGTGAAATGCACCAGGTCCCTCTGCTGTGCTGTGGATGACTTGAGCACGTGAGGTGTCGGACCATCAGCAGATGTTGCTCACATCTATGGCCCTCCACCTTATTGAGATGTATGGCCTGGGGAAGCCTGGAAAGGCTGTCACAGCCAGTTTGCCGTTTGTGCACAGAAATGCGCAGAGGGTTACAATCGGCCCATCTGCATCGCAGGCCCTCTGAAGCCTCTGGTTTCGCTTTTTCCTCATCGCCTTGGATGCACACCTGTCTGCAGCTCCTGAGTGAGCGGATATGGGCTTTCCCACTGTCCCCGCTCGCCCATTGTGCATCTGAGAGGATATTTCCATGTGGCTGTTTCAGTGGTGCTGCCAGTGGCAACAGCTGTCTAACAGTCTCCATGTTCACCATCAGGGGGAGTGGTCCTCTTCCCCCCCTGAACCTAGTGCCGAAGAAACTCCGCTATGCTAAAATGCAAACGCTGGGAAGCAGCAATAACCTTCCTTCGTCACTTCCCAGAACAACAGTGAAAAGATCCTTCACTTACAGCCTGGGAAACCCTGAGGATTAGTGGCGGAGCAGATTGTAGTGACTCTCTATAAACTCTGGATCATTCTCACCTTTCTGCCAGGAATGCAGTCCGGTGCCCAGGGTAAGACAGGCCACTGCAGAGGAGGCTTCTGGGAAGCCTTTGTTTTGTCTCCACTCTCCTTGCCTACCCTTAACTTTCCACACAGCTGTTTCAGTGTAGCGCCTCCACAGCGCCTGCCCTCATTAAGAATGCCCTGATGATGTCTGATCTTCCGTCAAGCGAAGAGTCGTGTTTCAGATGCTCTGCACTATTGTCTTGAACAAATACTTCAATGTCCCACATAAAACGGACAACTCAAGTGAATCAGGGGAAACCACAAAGAAGACATACAGTTATGTTTGTGGGACCACTGTTTACAGTTTTAACTTCCTCTTGGTGTATATGCTCTGTAACCCAGTCCTTGGTTTGGTCTGAAATGTACTGTTAGCCTCTTCAGTTAGGCACAATCTGTGACATGCCACCGCCTGAGGAATCTCATTTAGTTTTATGCACAAGGTTGCACAGTTGTACATGAAGCAGAATCATGCTCTTATCTGTGTGCAGTAATTGTCTAATTGGTGACTAACCACTACCAAAAATGTTAACGTATTTTTGCTGTGAATGCAACTGAACAGAGACTACCAGGTTGTTGAAAACGAAGGGTTTAATTTAATAACAGTACATGGATACGGTAACGATTTAAATCATTTTTCTCACATTTTCCCTCTGTTGGACTTTGGAATGAAGGCAGCAAGCAGACTCACAGCCCAGAAGGTGACAAACGACACCCTTTCTGGCTGCCAGAAATTTCTGCGGTCCCATAACCCTGCTCAGCAACTACCCCAGTCACCCAACGGGAGGTGCAGGGGGGATGAGACAGGGAGGAGACAGGCCCATTTTTTCACTTGGTGAACCCCTAACCCCCACAATATTAAACAGCTTTCTGTGACGCCACAGACTTTGGCACATCCAGCTGCAAGTAGCCCCCCCCCCTTCAGAAATCCGTAATGAAACCCAGTCATCATAACAGCGTTCCCACAGCAACGCTCCAGGGCTCGGCGCTGGCTCCGGCCTTCGGAACAGCTGGAAGCAGTTAGATCAACATGCCGTGAGAAAGTTGTTGCCTTCTTTTTTTGTCCGGAGGCTTGGGAGTGTGTGCAGCAGTGCTGGGCTTCATGTTGCTGTCCCGGGTGTTCTTACTGACGACCGGGGACCAGCTCCGGCCTCAGCGTCCGGCAGCGTCAGCGCCAAAGCCAAGTCCCGCTCTCCCTGCACGTTCCTCTAATCTCTGCACTCTCGTCGGCATGGCCAAAAGAGGCATGCATTACTCACATTCAGCAGTTTCTTTCTGAATGCGGAAGCATTCGTGCATTTCTTCATAACACTGATGTTACTGCTACTGCTAGCACTAAAATGTACTTTTATACAGGCACTGCTTATGACTGCAAGAATGACTGATTACATTGATTGTTTTGATATGTATGAAGCTCAACCTTGATGACCAATTATATAATATGTCAAACTGGACATACTGACTGTAGAAGAAACACAGCAAATAGATCACAGTTGAGATCAACAATCAGGAAGACCTTGTAAGTATCTTGGGGGTGGATCGTGTCTTCATTTCTCAGCTAACTGTACTGTGCCAACACCCTGTCTCCGACTGCAGAGCAGAAAGGTGAGTCAAGGTAAGAAGCTCTGATAAATGAACCCCGGTCACCCACCCACTGCGGAACAGGCCGTGGTGAAAACTTTCTTTGTGCCCGTTTTCTTACGATAGCATGAGATTTAGCAGACAGTTGTGGAATGATGTCACCTTCCGCAGTCTGTAGGACAGTGTACACAATAAATTCCACATTCCTTCAGTCAGGGTGATTGTTTCTGACAGCCAGAAGGCTGCATGAGTGTAGCTACTTTACCCATGATCAAGTCTACTTCAGTGCCTCGCTTTCATGCAGTAATCGGCCTGGTGTTTAAATCTGCTTCAGCTTTTCTCACTAGCTAGTTTACGCAGTGATTGGCCTGGTGTTTAAATCTGCTTCAGTGTTCCCCTCTTGCTTCAGCAAACATAATGATTGGCTTGGTTTTTCAACCTGCTTCAGCTCAGCGTTTCTCTCTGGCTGTAGTAATCGCAGTGACCGGCCTGGCTCCGCTCTCAGCCTGTGTTAAGAGTTCCACGGGCTCCGTTGCCAGGGGGGCTTTGTGAATGGACCTCCCCCCCCCCCACCCCCACTTCCTCCTTCTCCTCCCACGCTACTCTAACATACTCCTCACCAAGGATGTGAACAGACAGCCGTTACCACCCACACGCACACACACTCTCACTCGCTGACAGAGAGGAGGAAATACCTCCCGGCGAGTCCACAGTGCAGCAGACAGTCAGACAGAATCACCTCAGTGTGGTCAGACATTTACTGCCTCAGAAATACAGCTCTACAGCACTGAATAAGCAGACCCTGTTCTCTCCAGCACTCACCATTTCTCAATAAAAAAGGAACGTGGGTTTACATTTCAACAATGTTAAGCATATGCTGGTGTTTGACTGTGACAAGCAATTCAGACTTGCTATGTGGGCTCAACATTAATTACATCTGTATGCATCAGGGGGCCAGATACTGCATAATAAAACTTACACATCCTGGTTTAAGAAGAAATGCATCAGACCTGTTTTCAAACTACAATAATTAAAAACAATACAAACATCCACCCATGGACCATGTACAAAAGGAGCATTTCCTTATGTATGCCAGAATTCAAACTCAGGAAAATAAGAATAAAGACAGCACCCCTGGCCCATACTTTACATAAGAGGTTCATAAGTTTATATACAAAAATTCTACTGGGCATTGTCCAGAAAAAGTCCCCTTACACTGACATAAAACTGCGGTGCAGAAGTATGACTGGACACAGGTCATTGTGATGTCGCACACAGGGGGACAGATGATTGGATGCATGTTATCAGAGCGCATTGTACTCCACACATTTGGAGGGGTCAGTGGGGAAGTGCTTCTGGCAGATGGTCATCAGTCTCTTCAACCCCTGGACAGGAAGTGAAGGACAGTGAGTTAGAACACACTTATGCTGGAGCTGGGTTTGCAGCATATACATACAGAAGCCCTGATCATCATTGTACATGGACATGTAATGGCACATGAAACTTTCGCTGAACACATATCCAAGTTTATTGCATTGTGTCAGGCGCTACAGGGCTCGGACATTTTGAGAATGACCTCTCACCTGGATGTACTTCCTCTGGGTCTCGTCATTGAGGACGTGGGCGACGTGTTTGGAGAAGATCTTCTCTCGCCCGGTACGGGCGTGGATACCCACCATGGTGACACCAATGGGCCAGGGGGCGTTCCCTATGGCCATCTGCAGGTAGGCATCATTCGCCTGGAACATCCACAAAATGTGTTCACACTGAAGTTTTCCCACCGAAGACCAGTGTTTCAGAAATATTTAACAAAATCCTGTAATTGCTGTTGCATTTTCTGACATATAAATGTTACATCTTTAGCCTTATAAAATTGAAAGTGATTTATGTTATTTAAATTACAAGTTGAGAGTGTACTTAAGCCTTGATATTTTTCAGTGCGACCTTTGCATTCTAAGTTCCATACCTTGACATACTCTCTTTGCAGCATGTATTTGATGATGTCGGTGATCGATTCTTTGATGTCCGCAGGAAGACTCTGAAATAGACGGTAATACTGTAATACTGCAATGCCTAACTGCAGTGAAGATGGCCAGGAAAATGACATCAAACAACACGATCACAGTACAGTCTGTAAGGGCAGGGCAGCATGGAGCTGCTCTCCAGCAGACCTGGGCGGAGAGCGGGGTCTCACCTTCTTCCGCAGCTTCCTGAAAAGCGGGCGGAGGTACGACTCGGTCTGCTTCTGAGTGGCGCTGGCCAGCTTGCCCTGCACGCTCCGCTTCACGTGGTCCTCTCGACCGTTCAGGTCCTTGGCCCACACGCCCAGGAGGAACTGCACCACGCGGTCCAGACACAGGTGAACCCACAACAAATTGGGAGACAAAAGGGTTTGTGTTAGGTGGCAATCAGGTGTAGTGGATAGGAAACCACTAGTAGTCAGAGAGCTGCTGGGGCATTGCTGTTGTACCCTTGAACAACAGTAAATACTATTACCTAGCTGAATAAATAATGCAGAAAATGGTCACTATGTGAGACCTGTGGAAAAGGGCATCTGCAGATGAATAATATAATATAATGTGCAACAAATATGTAGTAAACTCATTGGTTTTACACATGCACTTATCTTTACTGCGCATTTGTTTGCTTTTATGGTGTCCTTTTTCCTGAAATCTGCAAATGTCTTATGAAATAGTAATTAATAGCCTTATTACAATCCAAGGATTTTAATAAAAAGTTCCGTGATGACACACCAAAATGTTGCAATGGGCATATTACCTTCAACACCTTGTTTATAACATCCATGTCTCCATTGTCATCGCCTGTTCCTAGAGATTCTCCAAGTGCCTGAAGGAAGGAATGAGTTCACACAGCAAGAAAAGGTGGTCAACACTGCCCCCTAGTGTTTAAACAACACAAATCTCAGGTTTTTTTTTGGCTTATCTCTACTAACATTTGTATTGAATACATATCAAGACAAATTAAACACAGGAACAGACATTAAGGAAAATACAGCCCTCAACTTACATTTGATTTGATTACAAAAGTTACTATAAGTAAAATATTAAGCCATAATATGACCTTTAAAAGACTCCTAAAGCCCCCTTGGCTTGTGACCTTGTATCTCAGTTAAACCATCCCTCTCCTGAATGCTTAAGGTCAAAGGTTGTGTGGGTGGTCACCTCCAGCTCCTCGATGGTGGTGTTCTCCTCATGGACCTTCAAGTCGTGCTGGGTGTCCACCTCCCCTGCCTCCTGGCCTCCCACGATTTCATTCAGGTACTGCTGGTCAATCTTATCCATGGCAGCTTTCAGATCATTCCTCAAGCCCTTTGTACACAGGCAGACAATATCACCACATTCAGATCGATATCAGAATAAGTGGCTGCTGTTGCGGCTTTATTTACTCAACATTGTAACAAGACACATAAGCTTATCACAAGAGCAACAACAACACAAGTACAAGTTAGCCAGTTAAATGTTTACCAAGAAGCACTGATCACATTTTGTTCCTTCATTTACTGATATCACAAAAATGCACTTCTACTAGATATGTATTAGTGGCAACCAATCACAACCAGCACTGGAGGGTGTTTGAAAACATCCTGAATACAGCAATATGGAAGCTAAACTTTACTTTGTTCCTTTAAACCTACAGACACACTGAGTAGAAAAAGGTTAAATAGAATTCTACAATCCTCCCCCTCTGGCTCAGTTCAGCTGGCTAACTGAATGCAGAGGGTTGATAGAGCACCCAAAATCCAAACAGCATTACATCTTTGGCCCGGACTGCCTCAGAGTGGGTCGTACCTTGTTCACTTCGGGGGCGAGAATCTCGATTTTCCTCAGCCGCTGGAAGGCGTCATAGTCGGACTCTCCGAAGAGCCGCACAGGTTCACCCCGCTCCCTTAGGCGTCTGATCACCTACAAACAGGCAGAGGCAGGATACCAACACCGCAGAACCAAATCAGACACATACATTTACGCTGGGCAGGACCTCTCTGCTCTCTTAATGGCAGCTGAGCCTTGTATCTGAAAACAGTCTTTACCTGCCTATTAGCATTTTGCATTAGCACGTATGTTTTACAGGAGTGTGAATTTAACTGTCAAAGTAAACAACACTTTGGCATTAATATTAAAAACCCTGTGAGGCTGATTCACGAACGCTTTGCGCATGTATCCAGACACATTTCCCAGGTTTTTTTTCTCAGATTTACCCTTGGTGCCTTTTAAGGGAATAGACTGGATGAAAACTCAAATACCGTGGCATGAGAGATGTCACCAGCTGATTGACAGGTATCTCTGACAATAGTAGAGCTAGTAGTGAATAGGAGTAAAGCCCTGGGAAAATCGACCTCCCCTAGTGGGTGCAGATGGTCAGTTATGGATTTTTTGCAAAACGGTCTGAGTTAGGTTTAGAGGAGTATATGCTGGTCCCAGATTATCTGTTGCTAAGAGTGCTTTTGGTTACATCTTACCTCCTGTCTAGAGAGGGTCATGGGTAGCTTTTCCTCTGTCAGCTCCAGCTCCAACACAGGATTGGTGGAGGTGGAGGGCTCCGCCTCCTCTTCCGTCTCCTTCTTTAACATGGTAAAATGAAGGTAAATTACCAGTTACAAAACTCTTTCTCTATTCAATCTTTTAAGCATTAAAAACTATAAAATATCACACCATGTTAGTTACCACTGTACTGGAGGACATGTTCACTACCAACCTCACAATTAGTAATGTAGCATTTAGCCTCAGACAAAAAAATAAAGAATCAGTCTTAGGCCTGATTCCAGATCAGCTTCCAGGCGCACAACCAACTCAGATACATTATGTGACATTCACTGCTGACTGACTCAAAACCAACTCCCTTCATGTTCTCAAGTAAGGATGAGATTCTTGCTCTTTAGCCAGGTTACTGGAAATGTTGGTATTCATTCACATCACAGACCAAGTTGGTATTCATTCACATCACAGACCAGGACATGAGCAACAGATGCTCTCGGTCATTGTTTTGAGAGCACCACCCCAGAATGCTTCAATATGACTGGTCTGCAATATAACAGCTCATACTGCTAGCTGCGTTACATACGCTCATTCTGAAACTGCCGTTTGTATGTACTCCATGATTTCCACATGAAATACATGGAGTCGTTTTGCAGCGCATCCTTAAACTACGCCGACTAGATCATGCTTTCTGAAGCACATGCGCCTGTCAGATTCCACACGAAAACACAACTGTAAAATAAAACACACAAGGCCATGTCACATACAACAGAAGCCAGGGTGCAAACCTGCGCATGAAGGAACGGGTGTAAGGCAGCTCCACTGAAATATCAGCGACATGTTATTTACGAGCACAACAGCTTTGAAAAGCACAGCGTTCGGGAACACAGCTGGAGCACAGATTCACGTTTATTGAAAACGGAACCTGTGAACAAGGGCCAGAAAACTGAAGTTGGGTCAGGTTTGGCTCAGCACGCTGAAACTGGATGTGTGCAACCCAGCCTGCTGAGCCAGAAATCAAATATAATCTTTGACCATGCTGTGCATAAGAAGTCGAAATAATATAATAAAATAAAAAGTCTGGCAACATGCAGCCTATTTCAACTCAGCAGGATCACATATATTAGTGCACTGCCAGTTCGTACCTGTCCTGCTGGCTTCACATTATCAACCTATAGTGCAATGCAGACAGGACAGGGGAAAAGGAGTTAGTCTCAGTAAAGGATGAAGGATTGCAGAGTCAGGTCGCGGTACAAAATAAAAACACGAAGACCAATAAAGCGTAACGACACGACCGACCCTTCACCCAATCCACGCTCGGCAGTGGTCTCAAAGGGTCCCAGAGTCAGACGCCACAGGAAATCTGCCATGGATGTGTAATTCTGGCATGAATCTACAGTAGCGCAAATTAAGCCCTTCTTTTTGTTCTTGTACATTCAGAGGTAGTTAGGACCGGGGAAGCAGGACGCGGAATGAGGGCCGATTAGAACAGGCACGAAACGCGCGGGGAGGTATAAAAAGAGCACTGTCACTGCCGACCGTGAGCTGGAAGAGTGATCAAGATAGAGCGAAGAGAGAAATATAGTTATGTATACACTGAATGAAGAAATGCTCAAAACTCTACCGAGTAGAAGTGTTCTACATAGTGAGATCCAGATTCACTAAGCGGATATACCCTAAATGCAATTTACTGAAGATTACACTAACTTCGCGTATTCCCGTTTTCATCCATTTATATGCATACACAGAATTGCATATGTATTTGGAAAATGTGCATGATGACGCTATCCTGGAAACGGTTATTGCGAATTTCACCCACTAAGACTGCTAGCTTATTGCTAGTTACCGTTAACTGTAAAAATTAAAATCTTCACAATACCTTGTATCCACATCTTTTATAATAATCTTCTTCCTCTTTCCTGGCAAGATCAGCCCGTTTGAAATATTTCTTTGATTCCTGTAAATGAAGGCAACAATACTACGTAACACACCAGGACACAGAGGTTATGGACAAATGCTACAAAACAGCAATGCTCGTTGTTTTCACACCGATCAAATGATCTCTCTTGCTGTCTTTACCTGTTGTATGTATTTCATCCTTCTACTTAAGATAATTAACCTAATGCAACATTAATAACATAATAATAACTTACGCTAACAAACAAATAGTAAATAACACACCAATTGAAGTAGCATCCGCATTGGTTAACACCATAAACGTATCACACAGCGAGCTAGCTACCATTGTAGAATTTCTAGTCATCACTTGCTAACTTCCGAGATGTCCAATGACGATAAAACAGTAATTTCAATAAACTAAAGGAAATGTAAATGTCTTCATCTAACGCATTTCACCACTTCAGTTTGCTACGTTTGCAAGATATTGATTTTTATGTTGATACTGGATGGAGCAAATTTAGCATCAACAACACCAACAAGAAACTCATATGTAGTCGGGGTAGAATGGCTACATAATAACGATTCACTTACATCGACAAGCTCTTTCTCTTCGAGAAGTTTCCTTTTTCTCGCAATTTCTGCTTTAAGTATGTCCATGATTTTACTTGTAATTTCGCTACACTTTACTACTGTGGTTTACACAACACCAAACAGGAAGTTGGTCTCGCATTTCCACAGATATCTGTGGTACTTCCTTTGGCGTGCGATTGGAGGGTCAAAGTTCAGTGGGTGGTAGCAAAAAGTATTCGCTTTACAGTTTATGTTAGAAAAAAAATGAAAAAATATATCTGCAATCAGTTTAATACATGCTTATTCGACCGTCATTGATTTCAATACGAACTCGAGATGTGATATAATTATTTGAATATTTGACCAAGACCTCACTATTTCGTTTCTTGTGTTTAGATGTTTTTTTTTTTTAATTATTATTATTTTTATTGAGTAAAAAACAAGACAGTGTGTGTGACTAAAGATCTTTTTGCAGTGAGTTTTACAGCGTGTCATACAATTACGTGCAGAGCTTGGAAAAATAGAAGCGTGGTTAATTTTTTTAGTCATTGATTTTTGGAGCCATAGAACATTCCAATATTAAAATAATGGATATCCTCATGTCTAATCTGTATGGCAGTTAAGGTAATATAGAGATATCAGTCGGAAGTATGAAGATGAAGGTGTGTGTGAAGGTCTGAAGATGTGGCTACATGACTTTTTCCTGAAATCATAAAACCACTGAGCTACTGAAAGAAAAGCCTTGGATGTCTACAGAGTTTACTCTGTCAGAGGTTTATATAAGAGGAGTTGAATGGAAAATCAGACTCCTTATTGCACGACCTTGATGACATTTTCAACATGACCTCAGAGAAAACAGGCACCTCACAAATCCCTTCTGTACACAAAGTCAGGTCTTTACCTGTCCTGGTACTCAAGTCTAGATTCTTCAGTATTTCAGCTTGCTGTGTCATCTTCGGTTTGTTAACAGGCTACAAGTCCCCACAGTGATTATCCCGGGGAACATCTCAAATCCTGATGCCCTGCTCCAGCTTCCAAAATGTCAGCCAATTAGCCTTACTATCTTCCCCATGCCATTTCAGCAAGCCACTGCCTTTCCTTCTGTACTTTCCAATTACCCCAGGAACACTGAGCGTTTATACTCTAGCAGGTCCAGAAGGCAGAGGGGAGGGGGAAAGAAATGCGTGATAGAAATCAGCTCTTGATTTTCTATAAAGGTGAAGCTGAAAGTTTTAAATGTTTGTGAAAATAGAATGCAATGTGCACTGATGGTGACATTTTAGAATTTGGGATGACAGAATAATACAGCCACAGAAAAAGACAGTATTAGTTTTCATCTTTTAGCCTTATCTATATAGAAAAAAAATGTTGAAATCTCTGCCTTGAATTACAGATAAGACAGCCTATCAGTAATCTGTCTGTGTAGATCCAACTGTGAATCAGTAACGCTGCCAGCAGCTTCTCCAGCCTTCTGTGAATGATTTCCTGGGGGATCCTATAGCAAACACACAAAATTCTCGATTAGCCTGATCTGCCTTGTCAGCCATATTTGTAAGGACTCCTTGATGCCAAACTGCATTTGCATAAGCATGATGGTGGAGTTGTTGCAGACAGCAGAAAATGGCTTTGTCGAGGATATTATTTAATCAAGCACATTTCAGTCATTGCTGTGTTACTCTTGCTGTTGGCTCAAGCTAATTCACTTAACATTCTACACAACTAGTGTGTGTCCTTTGTTGTGCTCTTCTCTTGTTGAGCTGTAAATTAGATGGCTTTAGGTAGATTATTCACTAGCTCCAGTTTATTAATAATACTGTTTATTATTTATTTTATTTTAAAAGGTTTTTACTGTTCTGAAGACAGTAATAAAACGGCATTGCCTTCCACAGATAAAATGGCAACACTCAAATTTTATTTTTTGTTACTTATGATCATACATTGCTGAAAGTAACAAGAATGATAATGAGGTTTATTGTAAACAGGTGTTTTTTGCACTCCAGGCTGTGAGTTCAGGCAAACATCTTGCTTGGCCACAATAGGAGCATCATAGCCCATTCCACACTTCACACCACATAGACATATGTTGATTTGATTTGATTTGATTTGATTGTCTTTGAACACTGTGCCACTTACAAATACTGCCATAGAAAGCTAGGTGCCTTCTAGCCGACCAAATCACACTCTTGGTCACACACAATTAGATTTTGGCTTAAAGAAGCAGAATGTGATTTTGCACTATCCAAAATGAGCACCTTAGCATCAGTTTGGGCCAGCGATAATAGATTTTGTCTTATAGAATCTACCCTGAAGTTTTTGTTGTATACAAATTTAAAACTGATATAGATTACAGGAGTGTTTTTTGGTGACTGTGACACTATCCATCATTCAGTAGGTGTGAGAATCAATGGGGGATAAACAACGAGCGGTTTTAATGGCTACATTGCGGTTGTGAGGCATTATGGGTTAGGAGAATGCCTTTTGACAGCTGGTAAACATTGTAACGGGCTTTGTGATAGGTGCAGAGTACCTAAGAAAGTGCATGTGCTAATAGAATGAGAGGTTTTGTTAGGGAAAGGTTGTAGTAGTACTACTTTTTGGCAGAAACTGATTGTACCACTTACTCACTGCAGTCAATGCCGGGACCCAATAAAAAACAGTTCAAGTGTCCTTTCTTTAGTCTTTAGTCCTGGATTTCTTTTAGCCATTGGTTTGCATGCCAGGGTTGAACGATTTCTCTTTTTATAAACGTGTGTGACCACCAGTGCTGTAGGTGGCAGCAGTACGCATTATAGCGTTAAATTTGCAATTAATTCTAACACAAGAAGAAGAGAAAGTGTGACGACTTAAGTGTACCCTGACATCTAGTGGCTAGGAGGTTGTCTCTTGCGCCTATAACGAGGTATGTATATATTTTACATAAATAGCATTGAATTAACACATTTTTGTATGTTGTAATAACTACTCCCCAGCGAAGGTATATATCTGTGAGTGTGAGACATCATTACTACAAACTGGCTTTTTGACCACCTACAACACTGGAAAATCAAACAGGCTGAAGCAACTTTTTTCCTCTTTGGCGTTGACGGTTGCTAAGAAACTCAGGACGACTCACCATATATTTAAAAACAATTCAAAACCGTTGTGCAGTTAGGCGTTTTGTTGACGTTACCTAGCAAGATAATTGCTGTTGCTGCTCAGTGTAAAAATAGCGAGTATATTATCAGCATTTCCTATTGGTTTTGTTGTTTCCTAGCTATAAAGATCCATCTGCATTTTCTGAATTTAGCTGTGGTTCCTGAAGGATTCAGCAAGACTAAATTTACGTCAGTAGTCAATTGAGGATAGCAATTTTCTTGGTGGGTATTTATTTATTATTTTTATGATCATTTTGGATTACATTAAATTAGCTAGGTGACGTTTGAAAGATTCACAAGATATCTATCTGGAGAATAAAGTATATTACACTTAGCTATATTTTTGCTGACATCTTGGGTAACATTAGTTAGATAACGATAGCTGTCTTGCTAACGTGGTAACTAATGAAAAAATCTAGTGGGATTAGTCTGAATTGACAAAGTGACCTGGATTGTGCTTCATATTTTACATTATTAAACAACAGCTAACCTGCACTAATTTTCTTTTGCTTTAGCACAGAATTCAGTAAAATGTCCTGCGCATCATTCCTGCGTAATGCCAGACCAAAATCCATGAGCCGTGCGAAGCAGTGGACTGACGAGGTGGAAAACCTGTACAGGTTTCAGCAGGCCGGTTACCGGGATGAGCTGGAGTATAAACAAATAAAACAAGTGGATCTGGTGATTATCGTGTTTCAATTTTTGCTTTATTAACTTAATCAAACGGTAGCAGATAATTAATTATTTAATCACTTAACTCGCGAACAAATAGGCATGCTTGACAAATTAGTCCTGATACCTAAAGTTAAATCACAAGGCATGTTTTAACTAGCGAGACTAGCTAACAAACTTAAATCACCGTAGTCAAGTAATTTAATATCAATGTATAACCACAGGCTGTTAAATTCCCCTGAACAAATCCTTATTGGATTGGATGGGTATCTAGATTGCAGGTTTGAGTCCAGGGTTGGGATAGTGCTGTAGAACCCTTCAGCAGATGACTTAATGTAGCTTCAGGGAAATTTCATTCACTCTCATTATGGGAAAGTGTATTGGCAATGCAAATTATTGATAGCAACACTAATAGACTTATTAGTCATCATATCAATAATGTGAAGGTAAATGTGTTTTTACTCTTTATAGTTCCTGGGTTTGCTTGTGTTCATTTCAGGTCGATCGATGGCCTGAAACTGGCTTTGTGAAAAAGCTTCAGCGGCGAGACAACACGTTTTACTACTACAACAGGCAAAGGGAGTGCGAGGACAAGGAGGTCCATAAAGTGAAAGTGTATGCATACTAAGCCACTTGCTTTTGCCAGACTGTTTATACTTGTAATGCCCTTATTCTAGACACATTAACAGCAGTGTGTGTGGACTAAAGGATAACCTGTGAATGAAACAAGATTGCTGTAAACTGGAATAAAACTGAAAATGTGTCATTTTTTGTTAATAACAAAATATGTGCAGTTTACTTTAATAAACATTGTGAAATTCCAGCATCAACCACGTAACATGTTTCTAAGTTGAATGTGAGGAGGACTTAAGCAAGGCAAGATGAAGGCTAAAGATTGTCACACATGTATCATGTGATACCAGTGGGAGGTTTCTCCAGCTTTAGGCAGGGATTAAACCAAAACTTTGACCCACTGGCTGAAATAACAGCTGCTGCTGTAATGGCTATTGTTTCTTCACTTGCCAGGGATCTGATTTTTTAACTGCTTTAACTGACGTCTGCAAAGGAGACTATGTTTGGGAGCTCTTCATTGATATTCTACAGCAAACTTCCTACTGATTTTTAAAATTATTATTATTACTTTTTTTCTGGAGATAGCAGGTGGGTTGTGTTTTTACATTCAATCGGGGAAATGCTCTAAGTGTTTAAAACAGCGAGTAATGATTTTATGGATCAATGCTGTATTTCTGTTAATTTTATCAGACATAGGTTGTTTACAAAATTAAAAGGATAACCATTTAACTAAGATCCATCAACCATTTGAATGATTTCCATGATTCCTGACTTCATTGCTTTATTCAGTTGAGCTATGTAGTATAGAGGAGAACAGTGTAATTTAAAATGATCGTGGTTCTTCCTGATATTTCCATAAGACCTGCAGCCACTCTTTGCATACTTTATGTGTATTAATATTGTCTGTCATCAGCATAATGTAGACATGTATGACATGAAAGTGTTCTTTTTATATGAGGGTCATCCAAGGGCTTTGATGTGTTCCCTTTGCACGGTTGTAATGTAGGGACTGATCAGGTGCTATCCACATGCTAATGCATGGCTGATCTCCTTATACAGTTGGCACTGAACGCGACAAAGGTTTGTATTTTATGCCAACACACAACAACCCACCTTTTCATCAACACAGTACAAAATGAAAGTGAATTTTCTTGATGTTATCATACTTCATCATTTCATGGCGGATGGACTGACTGTCACTCAGTGACCCATAAATGACTGCAGTACAAGTAATGTATGTGCTTCTAGGAGTTTATCGCGATTGCCTTTTACAATGGGCCAGAGAATAATTATCCATTCTTTTGCATTTATTCTCACTGTTTTTTTTTTTCAGGTTATTATTATTATTGTTTTTGTTGTTGTTGTTGTTATCCTCATCAGTAGTAGTAGTAGTAATATTACTATTTCATTTTATGTTTACTGCAAGAAAAAAAGCTCTTTTATGCCAACACGATAATTTAACTGTTCTAACAAAGGCGCACTCAAATACACACTCAAAAATAGGATTAATGTTACATTTTATTCAGTACATGTTCAATATTTGGCAGTTAACTTGCACCATTATTAAAAGCCCTGTTAAATGCATTGTTTGCGAGCAAAGAGGCCATACCCTGTTATTTAAAATTTTTAGAATAGTGATAATGCGAATAAAGTTCGTTGTTTTCCATGATATAACATTTTAGCCGATAATAAACAAAATCACATGAGCACTCCCTTTAAAAAGCACTCCCCTTTAACATGTAGGTAGATGACCTGATTCAACTGAAGATTTTATGCAGTTAACGTTAGATAGCACAGTGCTTTCGTGAGTTGTGTGGGTGTATGAAATGTGTAAAAGTAGTTAGCTAGTTAACGGTAACTAGATACAACTGCATAGAGGAACTCGTTTCAGATTGCATCTCTTAACTGGTGAGTTGATTGACATTTTTGTCGGCTATTCATAGATCTTCAAAGCTAACTAACAAGCTACCTTACGCTGAGCTGATCTGGGTTAGCTAACGTTAGCAAATGGTAGGTAGTTCACAACAAATTAGTTTGACATGAAGCGGTGTCAGACACTTCCATTATATTATTGTTTTCATCAAGTTGAACTTGGTAGCTAGCGAAAAAATCAATGTCAAATAGTTTTTGATTTATTTTCTTTAAGGTTGTGGCATTAATGCAATAAAGCGAAGAACAGTTAGCGAACGTTACTGTAACGATGACGATCACAGACGTCTTGGCCTTTGACCGGTGCTTTTATTAACTTTGGATATCGAAAGTCTTGTTAAACAACCCAGCTAGCTGGCAAAATTATGTCGTTTTTTCCTACCAAACTTTGTCCATCAATGAAAAAGTAACTCACCAACTGAATTACAAAGTGTAGAGTACGTGTTGGTTGTCTAACCACAGTGAACGACAGGTTAACCATAGGACACCCACAAGTTCTCTTTCTCTATAAATTGCCTTAACTGTTATGGTTCTCCCTTGGGTAATTAGTGACATCTGAAATCTGCCTCTGATTCTGCATGTTGTGAGGGCTGAGATCATTTCCGTCTTTAGTGTAGGTGTTCTGTGTTAGCTGGGTTCGCTCTTCGCCGTTATATTGTATTATACTGTACCGCTAGACTTAAGAGAAGTTAGCCATCGTTGAAACATTTCTTTGCACGTAGGTTTTTATAATTTTGGGGAGAGCAGCAGTGTTGGCATTAACTGTCTGTTTACCTTGGTTTAATTTGACATCTAAAAATTATTAACTTGTGCTTTTATGGAGATATTTTTGTCCATGTGGAGATGTTGTAGTACATTGTATGCTGTCTTGTTTTAAAAGAATTTTTCTTTTATATTTTCAAATGATTATAATTTTTACATTTTCATGATTCATGTTTACATTGAAAGAAGAATTGGAAAATAATTTGTTCCTGGTGTAGTTTTCTAGTTAGTATGACTGGTCACACCTGCTTATATACTTTGAATATTTGTCATCATGATCACGAGGCAAGGTTACAGTTGCACCTTGGGTGAAGTTTCCTTAATGCAGTTCTTGTTTGGTTGTGCATGAAAAGCTGTAATATTTTGTTTTGTTGTTTAGGCTGTTGATGTTGGAAATGTGGTTTAGAGCATGTGACCATGAAGTTACCTTGTGGGTTCATAACGAAATATCTCCCACGAGCATGTCTGAGAAAGGCAGTGTCTCGTTTTAGTCGGTTGATGATCCCATGTGTCTTTTCCCCTGAGGAAATGCCTTGAAACTGATCAAAAGCCTTTGATAGTGCATTTGGCTTTAGGACATTCAACACATGTTGGACCTGTTATGTTATATTACGTTTCATTACATTATTGGCATTTAGCATATGCTCTTATCTAGATTATTGCATTTAAATTGTTGCTCTTATCTAGAGCGTCTTGCATCAGTTACAGGTTTTTACAATGTTATCCATTGATACAGTTGGATATTTACTGAGGCACTTGGGGGTTAAGTACCTTGCCCAAGGGTACAGCAGCAGTGCCCCTGTGGGGAATCAAACCAGCAACCTTTTGGTTACGAGTCCTGCTCCTTAACCACTATGCTACACTGGTGCCTCAAGAGTGGGCCTACCAATAGATGTAGATGAGATTAGAAAACCATGAACAAATGTCTGTAAAAAAACTGAAAAAATCATATGAATGGAAACTGTAATAACGTAGGGACTCATTATAAAATTGGAAAATTAAAATCTGGTTGAGAATTTATCTCAAAATGGATTAAATTGGTGTCCGTGTTGAAAACAGAAAATAATCATAAGAGGGAATAGGTTTATGTCTGAGCAGGGTGTTTTGGGTAGTGAAATTCGCTCAGAGACAGGTGTTTGGACCGCAGCTCTTCCTTATTTAAATGACCTTGAGCAGGCCATTATCTGCACAGTTGTTAAAATTCACTTATGATGATGAACTGGGGGGTAACACAAACAGCTTAGAAGTTGTTAAAACAATTCAAGATGATTTGAATAGAAACCAGAATTTGGGAGATATGTGGCAAATAAAGCTTAACTTCAAATGTGAATTTGTGTGGGAGTGTGTACGATATGAAAAAGGGTGGAATAGTAGACTCAAGTTTATCTGGACTTAGACATTGTGCCAAAGTAGTAAAAAAGGAAATATGATGCTACTAAAAAGAAATAAGTATAAATGAGAAGAGGTTTTGTTAGTATTATAAAATGCCTTCATCAGACCACATTCTGTGTTGTGTCCACTTCTGGACATCAAATAAGAAGGTTGTGCAAGCTCTCAAAAATGTTGTCATTTGTCATTCACCAGGCCAGAAGTGATTGGGCAGCATTGGTATTGTGTGGTAAGGTAACATGTGCTTCTTTTACCCTCTCAGGAAGTCCACCCAAAGGGCCAATGCACAACAGCTAAGGCCCCGCCCCCCTCCCAGTGTGCCTCGCCCCTGGATTTTGGAGGAATGCCCCTCCCCTTGGAGGAGCGAACACGCACTGCAGGGATCTGCGTGAGGCAGCGCGGCTGCTGAGGGCTCGGGGTCGGACATGGACGACTTCGCACCGCGGACGTACGGGACCAGCGGGCTGGACAACCGGCCCCTCTTCGGGGAGACGTCCGCCAGGGTACGAACGGGCTGCCTCCACTTTGGGCTGTGGCACACCGCCGCGGAAAAGGATGTTTCCAAGGTTGCGGGAATGTGGGAAGTCAGCATAAACGGCTCGTGTGTTTTCTCCTTTCTGAGGGTCCAGAATGGGGGAAAAGTCACAACAGCTGTACTGTTAAATAGACTTAATGGACTGGCATGAGAATTGCAAAAATAGGTAAATCTGCTGAATGGGTGGATTCTGATAGCTAACAGGGTTTTGGGAACTGGATTCTCTTCATTATTACCAGAATTAATAACGCCCTTCATTTCCCTGATGTGAAAAGAATGCATTTTTCTTTTCATGAAAGATTGATTTCAAATGTTTTTTTTTCCCACCCTGTCCTGTTTTCTTCCATTTCAGGATCGTATTGTCAACTTGGCAGTTGGTGGACTCACATCTTTACTAGTTATAGTAAGTATATGTGATTTACAGTCTTTGGTTTGGTCCAGGAAGGTGTCAGTCAGGAAGGTGTTTAGTTTCAGATAGGCATGTAACTACTTGGTTTAATCACTGTCTTGATTGGACCAATTGACTGAATGAACTTCTACATGGTAATACTACTCGACTAATCAGACCAATTACATGTACTGAGACCTTTTGTTTTGACTGAGACTGAAAAGTGTGTTGCTTGGACACCTGGAAATTCGGTACACAGTACTTTCAACATATGTGCAGAATGGGACTGGTGACAACAGTTTGCTAGTGGTAGTGTTCCAGTTAGCCGATTAACACTAGCAGTCAGTCAAGCGTGTTCATAGTGCTCCTGAAAAAGAAGTTGCCACAAGCGACTGAGATATGTCAAAATATGACATGGATGGAAAAGACAGAGGCATTATACTTTGTGAACAGAAGCAGAGTGGAACCCTAGCATTAGGAGCAGTAAGGAGCCTTCAGACTGCTTCTTTGTGGCCAGGGAGAGGTTCTAATGTGAAATCTTACAGCAAGCAGAATAAAGTGGTTTCACTTCCTGTTGTTTCTTCCTCTAGGTGACAGTTATTAGTTCGTTCTTCTTCCCCACGACGCCTCCGAAACCTTTGAATGTCTTTTTTGCCATCTGTATCCTCATGATCTGTGGTGCAGTGATGGTGCTGGTAAGTATGTTGACTGACAGTAATGCCGAGTCACACATGCCTGTTTTCTGATCTCAGACAGTTTCATTCAAGAATCTGTGATGGTCAGTCACTTCTGAAAAGCTGATGAAAATGGTTTTCATTTCTCTACACAGATATTCTGGTACCGGCAAGGAGACTTGGAGCCCAAATTCCGAAACTTGATCTATTACTGCTTAGGGTCGATAGCCATGTTGTGTATATGTGCCAATTTGTATTTTCATGATGTTGGAAAATGAATAACAACAACCATGCCTTACAAAACTACTCCAAAATAACAAGCTGTTCTACATGAACATATAGTACCTTATGCAAGCACAAAGATCTTTAAAGGAGGAAGCTAACTGACTATTGCCATTTTACTCAGTCAAAGATCAGTATGAAACACTTTCTGAACACGGAAACACATTCCGAACATTTCATTTTCTACACTCTGCATGCAAGGTTAGAAAGGAGTCTATATTGTATTAATATGGCAAGTACAAACACTCAAATTTATCTGAAATGCAATCCAATAAATACTTGATCTCAACTGGTAGGACAGGTTGGCCTGCTAAACCAATGAATGCTATCTCCTTTTCAATACCAGCCTGTTTTTTTTCACATATGCAATTTCAGGATCTCTGCTGGAATAATCAACCAGTGGAACACATAGCAACAATATAATCAGGTTAAAAATGCCAACATTTGCTCTGGGAGAAGCCATGGCTACTTACTTTTTTATTATACTGCAAATGTATATAATATGTATACAAAAGTACAAAAGAACTGTACATTCCAAACAAGTAGTTTTTCAATGGATTATTTTTTTGGATCATTCTTTTTGTTATAGCACTTTCCTTTCAGAAAGACCAATGGCATCTGCTTTTTTGCCTGCTGTTGTAATTTTTGAAGCTCATTGCACTTGGGTGTCATTTTGTATAACTGGAGGTATTTCAATCTGAACATCAGTGAGACTGATAAAATCATTCATTTTTAATTTTTACTTTTTCTGTAATAAACAGAATCAACACTGAATCTTGTGGATTTCATTTGGGTTTACATTACTATTCGGTACCATAAGCACTCAAAGCAAACAGGATGTACCCATGGGGCCTATGGAGTTCAGGAAGTTATGGTGAAAGGGAAAATTCTACTGATGGCAATTGACTGTCATCATAACATGTTGAAATTTCACTTTGAAGTGGAAAGGTATCTAATGCAACCTTGTGAATTTGGTTGAGAAATGCGAGGCCCAGTTCTACAAACCCATCCTTAGTCAAATGTATTATCAAACAGTTGAGGTATTTGGCCACATATTATTAATCAGTCATTGGCGCCTAAGAATTTCTGTCATTATGATTTACATAAATGCACACATACAAACACATGAATTGTGGTCCCCTGCCATGATGACCTAATTAATCAGAATAGATTGCCTTTTCCATTTTTCCATTCTTGACTAAATTGTGCATTTGTAACTTTAGTCAAGGAGGGAGAGACCATTGAGTCACTTAGTGTACTGTAACATGAGTGGTTATGGCCTTCAAATGTCACAAATGAACATGTATGCCCTGTGTGTTGAAGTCAAAAAATGTATCTATTAGCTCAGTAAATCGTACTTTGCTTCTTTAGTGTACAGTGAAAAACAGCTAGCTTTATGCTCATCGAGTGTGCAAAGGATGAGCATTGATGTAAATTAACTACAAATAATAACACGGCCAGTCAAGCTGCTTTATAAAGTTTTAATTAATAAATAAACACAAAAACATACAAACAAAACCATTTCTCTGATAAATTATTGAGCTAGTCTACACGGGCTTTTGGAAGTAGCTGTGACAACATCCTGTAACTAATAAAGACACAGGACCAGTGCAAGATTTGAAACCCTGATAAAGTATAAATATTCATTAGGAAACACTGAGGAAACAATAGATGTTTTAAGCGCTCATCAACAACATTGAAAAAATAATAATCAAAGCTGTTATCATCGCCCTTGAAGCTGCGCTGCCAGAATGAGATGTAGCATTTCAGACAGCAGAAGAGGGAAGTGGGACTCTTTCACAGACAAAACTTAAGCACCTTGTTTAGCTAATGTAGACCTATCATCTCATGAGTCTTCAGTTCAAGACCTCTGATTTGGCTGTACCACAGATGATCATATCAAAAAATACTTTGCGCAACTATGTGCCAGCACATCCACACACTCATTGCTATGCAATGCAACCTGTCAGTGCACACTGCTACTTTGCATCACAACAAACGCCTGAAGAAGAAACTACCTACTGTAAGTTGGGCAGTTGTAAGAACTGTGTCTTGTGCAATCCTTGCTGGACATTAAATGACACATGCCACTGAACTAGTATCCCAAGTTGCATTAATGTTGGCTGGTATCGCAGGTGATATGGAACCGCTGCCTGTAGCCCACATGGACATTAATAATGTCGTTCTAACAAGTAAGGAGATACAGACAAAAAAACATGGTTTTATCCTTAATGAATTTCATTTGTCCAACAGTACTAAGAATGGCACAGGTTGCTCCAAGACCCCCATGATACATTTTAAATGCTTACATTTCAACTTGAAAAAGGATTGATAAGGTAGACCACCAAGGCTATTTCAAAGTTTTTTGAGCAGAAACAGGATACAGATGGAAATGAGTTTCACATTGTCATTTGGAAATATTTCTTCATTCATTTATAAATGTAGTTTGCCTTGTCCAGATTCACAGTGGTGTCAGAGACTGTGATTCTTCAAAACACAACAAACTCAACAGAGCTAGATTAATCTAGATTATAGGTAAAAGACAAACTCCGATGTGCTGAATGGCCTGTTCTTGTCACTGTACTCTGATATGAAAGTCAGATGTGTCACATGGTCATCAATCTTGTCACCTTCCTTCGTTGACTCTTATATCTAATGCCAAGCTAGAACCCAACACCTGAGACTTTAGTGGTCTCTGTCAGCTCTAAATTAAATGTAAACCTTAAGATTTGACCAAATGGAAGTAAATAGGACCTTATAAATGATTTGCTGTGTCCCACAGCAGCAATGATATCATGAGCAGTTGACCCAGAAAAACTGGTCGGACTAAGACCTGCTCAAACTGGGCCACAACTGAGGGGACACTCTAAGATCACCTGAATTAAGGTAAAGAAAAGATTAGAAGATAAGACTAAGCTGATGTTAAGAGTACTGACAGCATTTTTTTTTTTTTGTCCGAAGAGCTAAAAGTGTTAGCTAGGCTTGTTTCTTTGAAAAGAAGTGCACCCAGGATAGCTAAAACCCGTTTATCCTCAACTACAAGAACATTTTCAGACATACTGTGCTGTTTTCTCCCACACATCTGCCACTGCAGCCTCAGTGACCAAGGCCACGATTCCTCTGACATATAAACAATGACCTACAGTACTGTGTAAGGAGGTTTTTGCCTCAGTACAGGATTTGGCTGTGCACCCAACAAACCTTCATTAACTAGACCTCTTATTTAGACCAACTTGGATAATTCACAGTAGTCTCTCCACCCATTAGTGTAAAAAGGAAGAAAACATTAGGCTTGCATATCCCTGGACGTCTTGGGTTTGACAACACAAAGGAAAGGGTGGCTCCACGTGTGGCCCATAGCAAAGGCTTCTCAGTGTTTCCGACGTTAGTGATTTCATTAGTCTTCCAGTCCATCCATTGTCATTAAATCCACTGAAACAAAGCTGTTGAGCGGTGGGCCACTGATGTCAGTCAGAGTTCTCCCCCTGATTTTCAAGTATTGGATCTGGAATAGAACAAAGCATGTTCAAAGCGCGGTGGTTTCAGTGCATGCGTGATGCAAACTGACAAATAGATTACTGCAAGTCAGTCAGCCATTTCCCCAGACACTGAATGGATATGTAAATCATATCCACCTGTCAATGTGGTTAAGGGCAGGACGCTGTCACTGTCAATGTCATCTGCGGTCTGGATGAAGCTATTGGGGGACGGAACAATCAGCACGGCGCCCTCTCCTATCACCCCTTGCACCACGTGCTCTTCCATGGTTGGAGATCCCAAAGTCTGTCGAAAGAAAAAAATGTGCATATTCCCAAGTTGACTGATCATCTGATTTACAGTTAGTCATCCAATTTCCTCATCAAAAATAATAAATGTTAAACTGGGGGGTGAAAATGACTTGTTTAAGGGATTACAGTGTTCAGTATTGATACATTAATGCAAAACAATTATGGACTCAATTCTGAAATTCCATGAGTGACCGCCACATTTAGCGTGACATAGTATTGCATAGTTAGTAAATATGTAATAAGCACAACTGTCTGAACCTGAGCATAATCGGCATAAACTGCAAAATGTGCACCCTCTGTACTAATATATCCCGATATTGTACTAATATATCCCGAAGACAATACATACTGAAAAACTTTAATAACCACAATAGATCTTATATGTTCCACTCATGTCAGTTCTACTCATCCCAGGCCTTTAACTGTATAACAGGAAGTCCTACTATGCCACCAATATTGTCCTTTTATATGAACTCAGAAGTGTCTAAAAAGTATGAATGAAGACACTGAAATATGAATGAAATATATAAGTGGATGAAGATCTTCCCTTACCTCAGCTGAAAATGTGTCAGTCAGGTGCTCCTGCCCATTTCCTGTCTCAGCTAGATGGTCTGAGGCCTCCCCTGGGGGATTCTGGAGGAATTTCACCCCCTCTGAGTCACTCATCTCCCCCTGTTGTGCTTCGTGTCCCTGGGGGCTTGCCGTGTCCCCGTCCACCTTATCAAGGTTTGCGTCCGAGCTGAAGGACTCTGCCCCTGGGGTGTCCTGTGTGCCGGTCAGGACGGAATGCTCCACGGTCAGTTCCGATTGGCCGAGGGACTCCGGAGAGGCAAGGTCGTCTGAGGATACAGTCTGGATGATGACGCCAGGGTGGGACATCTGCACGGTCACGTTCTCATTGGAGCTGAGCAAGTTATCCGGCTAGGGGTTTGGAAAAGAAGCACATGACAAGCAGATCTTGCTTCAAATGGCACCTACAGCTGCTCTCAAAAAATATCATAGTTCACACCACACTTTGAATCTGAAGTCAATTTTTGTGTTCTGGAACAGTGAATCAGTATAAGGAAATAGGAAACTCCAGGGAAACAGTTAAGATACATGCCACGAATGCACCAAGTCAATGCTTGTGTACCATACTGCACACAAGCATAATGTATTTTAATGTGCTGAGTAGTACATATTCTTTATTTTAGTACATGTAATAAGTTTGCAAGTACACAGTATGCATGAATTGTGAATGCAATTCTGCATCATAAATCTCCGTTAATGAGCTTTGACCTTAGCGACATTAACACAGCTAACTAGCTAACTATGGTATTTTGCTCTCATCACAGGTAGTGAAGGACAGTGCAGGCAGTGAAAGCAGCTTTCAGTGTTTCACTCACAGACAGGGCGTGTACGATGATCTGTTCTGGGGATGATGGGGACGCAGCTGCTGTCAGGGTGACGGTGGGGCTTGCTGCAAGTGTCAGTGGAAGGCCCTGGTTTGAGCCAGTCTGAATGTAGTATGTCCCAGGTGTCCCGGTTGGCTGCAGGTGGAAAGACTGGTACGGAGAGATTATGGTCATTAGGCTGGATATCGTATACATGCATCACTTATATTGTGTATACATTGGTTATGCCAAGACAGCACAATTATGTTTATGCTGAACATTTCCCATTCTAATTTTACTCTTTGAGGAGTATTATGATGTCAGCATGTCTCTCTTTATATCTTTAGTTATGACAAGCAAAACTTACAGGTAAGATTTCAAAGGTCTGCAAGGTTCCGGCATTTAGCGTTATGGTCTCTGCATCGTTAGCAGTGGCTGAGGTATCTGAGGACGCTTCATGGACAAAGAGATGGGTGTTCAGAACAACAAAAAGCCCATTGACTATCTTAACAGTGCTGAACATTGTTGAACTCACATACACAGTAACCCATAGCCTAACCACTAACACACAGACAGTAAGCCATAGACTCCCCTCTTACACGCACACACAGTTGGCCACAACCTAACACATAGACTTCTCTCTCACGTACACAGCAACATTGTTGGAACACACACACTTACAGACATGTGTAATCTGCACAGGGATCTGCACAGGTATCTGCAGTGCCGCCACAGGGCTGTGGGAGGCGCTGCTGCTCTCGTCCAGCCGGGCCACGCGTATCTGGACCTGCTGGAGCGAGGAGGGGGAGCTGCTGCTGGGGGGCCGCGGTGCGGCCATCACCACCTTACTGAAGGGCAGCTGGTTCTCCGCCAGGTCCTGCAGGCCTTTGAGCAGCACTGAAGGAGGGAACAGGCGAATCAAAGGAAAACACAGGTACCGTGACTGCGCTACCCAAGGCAAATCTCACGCGAAGTTCTAAGGCCTGTTGTCCTATTGTCAACATGCTCTGAAAGATGTGCAATGATTCGCTGAGGTGGTGTAATGGAGCACTGACCGGAGAAGGAGAGGTCTTTGTGGTTGGTGACCTGTCTCTTGATCGTCCACCATTTACTCCTCAGCCACTGAGGGGAGCGGACGCTGCTCCAGCCCCCGGACAGGATGTCCCAGTTGATCTCGTTTTCATCCTCCACCTCCAGTTCCGCTATCCTACAGCGAGTACAGCGAGTAAGACACAATGCCACCACCCTGAAGTCAGAGTGACCGCCACAACGCTGTTCTCTCGACATTACACTTCATGGGGCTGTTCTCTGATAAACGGTAGTTCACTGTACCATAGTAATTTAAGCCTGAGCCTGAGACAAGGTCAGGGTCAAAAAGATAAAGCCCGCTGAAAATTTACTGAGCTCACTCCAAGTCAATGGCCCTTAAAATCTTAGTAAGATTTATAAATGCTTGGTGTCTGCCAACAAACACTTCCTGGAGTTTTATTTTGTCAAGGAACTACCCCCATAAACACCGCCCTACCAAAAGTCATGGGAAATTACAGGAAAATGTGTCTGAAAATGTGTCTGACTACAGGTGTGACTACCCATAGTTTAAAGAGAGTAACATCAGGACATTGCACTGGGCATTACAGTGCTCCAACCTCAGCCCAGTTATCTTTGGGAAAAATTAAATGCAGAATTAGATCAAGGCCAATGACAGCCCTCTTCAGTATTGAAGCTTACTGCTTTAAGGGAGGAGTGGAATTCAATACCACCAGCTTTCTACCACAACACAGTAGCCAGTCTTCTATGATGCAGTGAAGCAGTGATTAAAGCCAAAGGCAGGCCAACATACTATTATTTTTCATAATTACCCATCTCACATGCCTTTTGGCAGGATAGTCCATTAACACTGCTATATGCATTTAATGTGAATATAGCATGTGCCATGTGGATTCATGGCTTTGCCTTGGTGCACTGACAGAGACTGGGGTATTACCGTTTGATCAGGTTCATGTCATCCTCCTTGGTCCACTCAGTCCCGCCACTCTGTTTCCAGTTGAGGTAGTTTAGCCACTTAGAGCGGCACTGTTTCTCTGAGCGGGTGCCCACCAGCTCGGCCACAGATGCCCAGGACACACCCTGGGTGACGGTGTGGCCCGGCTCTGTGCCCGTCAGCTCATGGACCACCTCCGCCAGCCGTCGCTCTTCCTCCTCTGTCCACTTCCCTGTGGTCACAAAGACACCCTCATCAGACATAACAGTCTGTGTCAGCCTCTGAGGAAAGCCATTAAACCAGTCTTTGTTAGCCTCAGGGAGACAACAGGCTAACACCAGCCCGTGTTAGCCTCTGGGAATCCATTATACTGCGTTAACCTCCGACATATCTCTACACCAGCATGTGCTGACCTTTCGGAGAAGGTTATCATATCAGCCTGGGTGCTAAACTTTTGGCATGTGCTAAGGGAAGCTGGCTCATCCAGCTCTTATCTTATGATTTATCTTATCTTATGGCTCTTATCCCCATGACTGCAAGTTTTTTGTGCATGGGTTGACTCACTAACCTGTGTTGCAGGTGTCTTTCATTAGCCTACACCGGTCTTTCACAGAGGAGGCACTTCTCCCCAGTGCTGCCCCAATGGTGGCCCAGTCATTGCCGTGCTTTTCTCTCAGTCTGAAAGATGGAACCACATACTAATGATACAAACAACTGAATAGTACCCAAACAGACACACAGCTCAAGATGCCCTTTAACTAACCTTTGAAACAGCAAGGGAATATAATGCATGTTTTACAACCTTTCGTCTGTTGATACACAATTTACCGTTAGTAGCCAACAGGCACAGCCTTGTTCAGTACTTACTCTTTTAGCTTGTCTATTTCTTCAGGAGTGTATCTGGAAACAGGAAAAACAGGCATTCAGGGGAAAAATGCAAAACCAAAAATGCAAAAAGAGATTCACAGAGCTATGTGCCTATGTATGCAGGCACTGATAATGCTGCATCAGTGGGTGAGTTAAACATTGGGTTATTTCAAATAGTCAGCAACAACAGATTACTTTGTGATCTAATTTCCCTCTGCAATTACAATAAAATAGGAAGACATTCAGGATGACTACAGTCCGTGTCCCATGAGCCATATCAAATTAAACAGAGAGACAAAAATGACAGGATTCCTAAATTTCAGACAGGAACACTTTGTTTAAGAGTCATGTGCGATAGGGAGAAAATCACGACCTGTGCCCCGCCATTCCTGACTGCAGCACTCTGTAACCTCAGCCGGTCAGCTGGTAGAACCGTGCCGCACTCACTTTCCAACGTGGTTCCTGTTGTCATACATGCGTAGGACCCGTCGGTAGACCGCAAAGAGAGGACGGTTCAGACCCACTGCGATGCTTCTGTAGAAGTCCTTCCTTTCGTCTTTGGACATTTCAAAGATGATCTCTGTGGGATCCTGTATCCCTCGACCCTGAGGAGAAGGTCAGGATCGATTCAAGAACAGAACAAGAAAGAAAACAACAGCGCTGGGTTTGTCTCAACAAATTAAATATCGTGCTGTAGACATTATTACAGTACAAAAGCTAGACACAAAATGCAGTTCACACATAATTTGTTTGGTGGGCACTATTTTAGAAATTCCAGTATATGGCAAATGTATTCATTTTGATGGATATGATTTAAAACCCAAGTTTACCTTCAGATATTTTTCAATATTGTTCATAAGGACGTTTATCTCTTCCTTTGACCACATACCCTGTTTCCACTTATGACCTGCAGACAGAAAACCAGTAAAAAATGCTTTAGACTTTCAAAAGTAGTACATCACAAGGGGTTTACACACTCTACATCTATGTAGACGGCAGATCTACCTTTATTTACAAGGGTGTCCTTGTCCTCTTTAGTTGTAAACCATGCTTGGCTGACAGGGGATACGTCCTCTGCCTTCTGAGGGCAGAGTGATCCATCATTCTGTAGTATCTACATGTCACAATAAGTTACAACCAGGCGTTATTGCAGTTCATGGAACGAGGTCAAAGGTTTAAGAACGACTGATTATTTCAGATACTTGCTAAGCTGTAGTGCCAATTCATTCATTCACATCATGAGACCACCAGACATAAAATGAGCCTAAATGGCCAGTCTCTTTACATATGAATTACAAATGTTCTTGAGACACAGTTGAGCCAGGCTAATACATGGTAGGAGCAATTAGCTAGTAAGAGGCCCGTGGTTTGCCAGTACCTGAATCTGGGCCACAGTCCCCTCACTGATATCGTTCTCCGTCATCTCGGTCGTGGCTGTCATTGTCACCTCAAAACTCTCATCATTCTCTGAAACTTAACAAAACAGTCAAACTCAACTCAGGCTCAGGCTTTACAACAATGCACCCTTCTACGTGTTAATGTCAGTAAATCACAATACAATTTAGCATCTATACCACGATGATTATTATTGTTTTAAAGGTCAGTTATACAAAATCTTGATTTACTTTGCACACACACAGGGATGCATGCACACAAAAACACACTACAGAAGAAAACCAACTGAAAGAGGTACTTCTGGTTTGATAGACACTGTCTTGCCACTGGCAGGACTGAGAGACTGGGCAGACTCACTGGGGAGCGTGACGACAGAGATCCGAGGCGTGGCCTCCGACACGTGCTGCTCATCTTCGCTGCACAGGTGGAGCCGTTTGTGTGCGGGCTCCAATGTGTCATCTGACGCCAGCTCCTCAGAGTCTGCAACAGAGCCAACAAAAGTGCTACTCCCATCGATCTAAAACAGCCAAGCCCATTTCCACACAGGATTTATTCAGAGGCAATACATTTAGATAAGATCCCTACCTCTAAGGCTGTCACACATTGATGAACACTGTTCACTGATATCAAAGATATCAGAGTTTTGAAGTTTCAGTGTTGGTCACAGATAACTTATTTGGGCTTTGATGCCCTGATAAGCTCAGAAATGTACTTTATGCCATTTTTGGGGTTAACTTTAGACATAATTATGGAACATGGTCCCTGACATCCCTGGGGAATCAAAAAACCTGGCACACTTGTTTAAAATGACCACCCTCCCCAAATCACTTGAGATGGTAGATGAGAGAACTGACACCTTGGGACAGGGTTACTGCCATTTAACTCTGGGGAGTTCATACCATTGGGAGGGCAGTGCAGGATTATGGTCCCGTCTGTATCCTGGGTTAATGTAACGGAGTTCACTGTTTCCAAAGTCACTGTGCCAGACTCATCCTCAATTGTGTTCATGCTCAACCTGGGGGGTAAGACACATCCTTTTTATTACTTAACCTATGTAAAAGGCCAATGCATTATCATGTAAATTGGACAGTGATTACTGAGTGTACTGTAAATTGCATAGTTATCCACCATAGTATCATCATGAAACGGTTGTCTTTTAATATGAAGGTTTTATTCATTTTGAATAATCAACCAATAATTACGGTTTTGTATGCGAAATGCACTTTTACACATTAGAGAATTCGAAATCGAAGCTGAACTAACAGTGAATCTAACTCTACCTACTCTCTAACAAACCTGAGCAAACAATCCAACTCCACTTCTAACTAGTTGTCAAGCTATGATTATACATCACCGTACTTTCATGTGCACTAGCTGCGAGACTTGTCTCTTTATTTAGCTTTGCGATATAAACCCACGTGAACTGTAACTTGGTAGATTTGCGCTAAGGAAAAGTACTATTTGAGTTTACACGTAAAACATTGCAGTTTTAGGTTGGTAAACCTTACAACTAGCATTAGCGTCACGACATGTCATTCTCTGTTAATGATCTAGCTACACCCATTTAATGTCACTTGGCTTGCTATGTCTGGCTGGCTAACCAAGTGTAATGTAGGTATGTTAGCTAGCTAGCTAAATTTAAATTTAAAATCACACACCGCTGGGATAAATGTAGCAGGCTTGGCTCTCAAGCAAGCTTGACTGTTGTGATCAGCATAAGCAGACTGTGGTTTAGACGTTGTTTGGAGTGTTGGCTTCAATCTAGCTAGCCTAGCTATCATGATGGAAGAAAACATAGAGCTAACTATTTAGCCAAGATAGATCATAGCTTGCCAACAAACTAGCGTAGGTGTTTTAAATGTTGGTCACGTTAAACAGCGATAAAAAGTATATGAGTTTATTGGGTGTTAATGATAAACTACTAAAGAAAAGTACAATAGACCTTGTACAATTAATGTCGCCGTCTTTAAACAGCTAGCTTGCTAGGAGGCTGGCTAACATGAAGTTAGCGAGCTGGTTGGCTGGCTAGCTAAAGTAAGAAGAAGAAAATTCACAGACGCCATATTCGTCTGGAAGCTGGTCAGCGATGTCTGTGTGAGCAGCATCGCGATTCCTGCACATAATTTCGGGTTGTGTTTCTTTTGTGTTTCGTTTGTCTGGGTTTTCCCCCACCGCGGACTATGTCCCGGCGGAGACAGTGAATTTTAGGTTTGATTTTGTTACTTACTTCCTGTTTTTGGTCCGGGCACTTCGGAGAGACCAGGATGAAGACAAATACCAGGATGGAGGAACACAACAATCCTCTCAGCACCGAGCGGAAATGAACAGTGGCTCGCTTAAGTCACTTCCTTCTCTCCTTGCGGTTGTATTGTAGTATTATCTTCATAAAAACTGTTATTTTACATTGTATATCTGTTATATCGGACACATCGGTTGATTATCAAAGAAACAAAATTCAAATTTTATTCCTTTTTTAATATAAATTAGTATATCTCGCTGTGTCTCCTCCGTAAGTGTTCTATGTCCTTGTGAGCTTGTAATAATAGTAATAATTAAAATCTAATCATAATATACATACAATAAAACTTTGTAAAAACAATATAAAATAAAATGGATTTATTTTGTAGATGTTCTTATCAACGTGTATATAATATATTTATATAGTGTATTGATTGTGTTTATTTGTGTTTATTTTCTTCCAGAGTAGGCCTACTTGGATGTAATTTATAGTATATTATATAGTATAGTTTTACAATAGTTGCATACAATTTTGCAGGACACTGAATGTACTCACTCAGAAAAAGGCTCCTCAGAAAAAAGTTTAAAATTTCAGTTTCTCATTTTAGGGTTAAATGTATGTCCTGCACCCAACCAAAATTATGCATCTCAGGTGTTCTCCCATAAGAAAAAATGGATGACTGTTTCCTAGACTAAAGATATGTTTTTTATAAAATATTGAAAAATATTGTAAATGAAATGTTAAAACTTCTTATTAAAGCAAAATGGAGCATTTTTTTTTCTGATAATAAAGAAATGGTAAAGCAAATTTATATAATACATGTTTATGTTATGCAAAAATGAGAGAAACAATGTGTAGACATCCAAATGCATAATATGATTCCTAAATCTCCTGGTATAATTTCACCAAACACAAATAACCCTCCCCATCTATATAAACGTTTTTTAATTTGAAATGTATTATATGAATTTTATAGGACTATATTTTTGTGGAATAAGAATGACATTCAGTACAAAGATGTCTGATGTAGTGCAATATTTCTCACTGTACTAACTCCATGAGACTGCTGTACATCTAAACATTTTCTTTATGATACATGAACATCCAAAAATCAGGTTTATGATGAGAAAGGGAGGATAAATTATAGTATTTTTTCTTTATGATACTTACATTAGATACTCTCCACAAAGAACGGAAAACAGACACATAAAAATGGGAAACACAACATAGTATGGAAGGGTCATTCTTCACAACCACCTCATTAAACTTCGTAGTAATTTGGATACACACCTCTCTATATAAGTCAATCAGTGTGTCACCTGGCACACGCAACAATGGCAGAACAGCATAATGAGAGGGAGAGTGCCCTTGTTAACTGATGATACAGGAGGTTCTTCAAGGCTGTCTTCGTCAGTGAATTTGGCATGTAATTTCTATGCCAGGAGAGCTGGAGTGAACACAGTGATTGATTTCTGCTGAAATGAGCTTTAGGAATTGAACAGGAACCTCTGTATAGATCAGGGCCATTGTGCTAACAGAACTGTGTAAATGTGGGTTTTTCAATGTAACTATACACCAGGGATAGATTAGGAGGATATTTTTAATAGTTACTGTGGTGAAGGTGTCTCTCTGCATAGAGGCTGAGGGAACCACCATTTAACATAATGAAGTACAGTATTTATCTTATGAATATAATTGATCCATTATGTATTATCGGGCATCTGCTTGGAAATGTCATCTAAACATTTAAATAATTTATTAAAATGAGGAATTATTTACACCTGAAGATAGAGTATATTGACTTTTTAGGGTGGTCTTATTGAGTCATCAGACAAATCAATTCATAATCACAAATAGCATTTAATATCAAACAATATTTTGATAGTATTTTTCATTATAAACAATATACAAATATAAAGTAAGTGGAAATGTGGTAAATAGGTATTGTTACATAAAGTAATAGCAACGTAAATACAAACTACAGTTTGGTGTTTAGTATAACTAAGATAGGGAAGGAGATTAAGACATTAAGGTGGATGTCTTTTACAGGTTGTCAGATAAGGCCATCTTTCTGAATCTTTTGTCAGCCAGTCACCAGTGGTATTACCCCAGAAAGTGAGATGTGTAAGGGAGGGTTCTAGTTTTATGACCCTTTGTTTGAGCATAAACTGAAAATAAGGGGGAAATTCCTTTATCTCTCTGATTTCAGGCAGAAGGGAAAGGGATAAGATCTTTTTTTTACACTTGTTTAGCAGATGTTTTACTAAGAGTGACCTACATAGTTTACATTTCATTCTTTAATCCAGCTGGATATTTACTCTGGCAATTTGGATTAAGTTCCTTTTCCGAGGGTACAATAGCAGTGCCCTACCTCAGATTTGAACCAACAATTTTTAGGTTACGAGCCCTAAACCTAAAAAATACACCACAATGTTGCCCTTGCAAGTACCAATAATATCAGACACATCTCACTTATCAGTCGATTTCTGTCAATGTGTAGACTCAGAACAATCATATTAAATGCTTAATAAGACCCAGTTTAAGACTGCATTTTATTTCACGTCAGATTATTTAAACATGTTTGAGTCCACAGCCACATTGTTCCAAGACATCTTTCCCTTACAGGACATTTTTAATAAAAGATTACGCTCCTAAATCAACTGACCCTTCCCTGATAAGTGTCATTAACCTATACTGTGTTAAATGCCAGTTAAATGACTTTTTAATTGCTGTCTCTGAAGGTTAAATCAAGCATTAAATTCATAAACACTCGAGTGTATATTTTTGTTTACTTACACAATATACTTACAGGTTAATAAAACTTGACTGAAAGCAACACGATATTTTAAGCGCTCTGCTTAGAAGATGTATGCCTAATGTATGTATGCCCTTGTATTATGTCGGCGCAGAGTGTAAAAATGCAAATATACAATAACTTACTTTACAAAAACACCACACAGCCCCTCAAAACGAAATACATAATGGAAGTCAAACTCTTGCTACTTTATTATTGATGCAGAAATAACATCAATAGGACACCACTTCACCAAAGTTGTTTTGCAACCTGTTGTCATATCCTTAGGGTGTTATACAATTTTGATTATTTATTTGCGTTATAAATGAATCCTTGTCGATCAAAACTGTAGTTGTATAAAGATTTTTGTTTAAAAGACATTAAAATGCGCAGTCTACGACTGATACATTCTTACAACTACTGTGGGAAATCAAAACCAAAAGTCATTTACCCGTCAATACATATTAATCAACACAATCCCACGTGGCCTTCGCCCGTTCTACCTCAGTCAACATACTGTACTTTGAAGAACACACAGTTATTTCGCTTTCAGGCGGTTGCCTGCACAGTTTTTTAATGTCTGAATGACGTTTACATGGTGCTCGCCTCACTTCATTTACATAATCCTATTAATGTCTTGAGACCAAGCAGTATTCTTCTGGTTCTATAAATAAATGCCTCCGCATTTTAAGTCGATGCCGTTGATAACCAGTCCGTTGCACATGCATAGAACTGGACTTACTCAAACATCAAAGGTAGCTACATAGTTTTTTTTTTTCATTTTCACGTCTTCCGAAAGAAATACAACGTTTTAATATTTATTTATTTATTTTTATCGCACTACTGCACTAATTGCAGCCTTATAAATGAATAACTTGTGATTTAGTCAGTTAAACTCAAAATAAACAAAAGTTTCAATTAATGTCACCACATAATTTGGTATTTTGCGATGTGCAATGTTAGTTTTATTGGCTTCCATACATATGCTACCTTGGCTGTTAATCTGATTATACTTTAGTTTTTGCTACTAATATACATAATTAATGGGACTTGCCGTGACATCGATGAAGGCCACACTTAAAGATAGGCTAGTCTGACAGTCGCACTTGCTGTGACCAGACTAAATGACGTCACGCCAGAGCCTGTCAAAAGCCGGTGGATCCAAACGCAGACCCGAGCGAGAGCTTAGCAGTGTGGGGTGGAACGGGGAAGCGCGCATTACTGGCACATAAGCAGAACCACACTCGCATAAACATACATCTCGCTGGTCTTCTTCAGGGGCTGCATACGATGTTAAGTGCAATGGAGCCGAGGGGACAGTCGAAAGGACACTTTGTTTTCTCGGCATTTGATATGCCTGGTTCCGCCTTGATTCGCTGCGCTCTCATCCTCAGCTCGCTCCAATGGATAACCGAGGCTAAGGACCTACCTCCGTGCACAGAGGTAAGCCTTGTTCCCTATCACCGTTGTTTATTTCGATGTGTTAAATTGTGTCGAGTATACTGGGTTAGCTTTCATACAATAACACTTTCGAACGTTGAAGAATATATGATGCCACTACAAAATTACAAAATCTATATGCCTGGAATCGCACATTTCAAGCCTTGTAACAGAATATTTTAAACTGTGTTTTATTTGTGTCTTTCAAGTCGTCGGGTCAGTCTGTACTAGGCTACTGCGATAAATTCTCAAATTCTCAGCTATGACTGAACAGAAACGGTGAGGACCGAAAATCAAACGGACGTTGATTTTTATTTCTGGAACAGTAACTGCATTTAGAGTACATGCGTAGCGGCATCCTGTAAGAGTACATTATGAGTCACACATTTTAGGAAGAGAACAATCGTTGGAAATAAGTGTCAACTGACACGATGCCAAAGTTGGTCCCTGCACTGTACATTATACTTGCGATAAACACTGAATAAAAACATTGCATGAGTACAGAGAAGTGCGTCTAAGTTATCAGGACGCCGCTGTAATACTGATGAAATATTCAGTGAATATTGAAGGACATTTTCATAATCATTGCAATTCAATAACATTAAATAACCAATGAAATTGTACTTATCATAATGTTGGTATGAATAGGATGTTAGCCTATTTGTATGGTGATGTTAGGTTTTGTTTTGTGTTTTATTGTCTCCTTCACCTGCCCAGGGACTGCAGATGGAAATTAGCTAGTAGCTAAATCTGGTACAAAGCATCTTTCCTCTTGTTGAGGTTAATGTATTTTGTGCATGGTCCCTGATATAAATAGATTTAATAAATAAAATAAATTTAAAAAAATGTACATGATGAGCAATACGCTAAATGCACATGTTTCTTGGATGTCCATGTGCTGTTTGGGCTGGTGACCCCCCAGAAAGGTTAATACACTGTTTTCAATTAGTTCTTGGCAAATGCTTCATTTCTGATGCAGGCCACCGCTATCACCGGACTAGATGGGATATTGCTTATTTTTCAGATGTTTAATTTTACATATCATTTGAAATCAAATAATTCGTTTTTTTTTTTTCAAAGTTGCTTAAAATGGAGTGGTCGCATTTATTCAAAAGAGAGTGTTAAGGTTACTCTTCATTTTCACTGAATGTGTTTGCTGTGGCAATACATTATGAATGTTGGATAAGGTGTAATGTGCAAAGGATTTAGTTTTTTGTAAACATGCAGCACAGAATTTGGGAAAAAAAATATGGCACAAATTCTTATCACATCTCCTCTTCTCAGCATCTCAGGTCTGTGAGGGACGAATGACATGGCATTATCAAATCATCTCTTGGCCTGCAGTTGCCATTGTCCTTTCCAGCTTCAGAACAAAAGCCATGACAACGAGAACAATCTGGCCTCAGTTTTGCCTGATATGGTTGAGTCATTGTATTTATGAAACCAATTTGCCCATTACACATACGTCTTGTAGCCTGCGCTCCCTGTCAATATTTGCCCATCACTGCAGGTCATATTCAGTGAATGGGCCTCCTTTTTGTACAAAGTGCTATTAGTGGGGTTGTATGACAGATTAGCCTTTGTGGCAGGTGCCGTCTCAGAAGGGACTGCCCCAAGCAAGCGTTGCCATGGCGCAGGTCAGCCAATCAACCTTTGCTGATGTCACCTTTCATATATAGGACCCAGATGCATGGAGAGCAGGCTGGTATTGGCTGGCAACAGCGGCTGATAAGCAAAAGCCTTTTCCTATTGTTGTCCATGGTAAGAGGTGGTAAGACATAAGGCTGTTTATATTCTAGTTGTTGCAAGAGTCGAACAGCCAGAGTTTCAACATGAATTATAAATCGGGTCTATCATGGTACTTTCTGTGTCCTGTCCTATGTGTAGACCTACCTTCCAATGCAGAAATGATTTATGGGCTTACCTTGATAAAGCTGCTTCCTTTTCATTTTTGACAGGTAAACCAACATCAAAGCTCCTGACCAACTTTAGCCTGAGCGATCATTTCCAGCTAATGCTGAATGTTGTGCTGTGTTGCCTTAAAATCTAGCACTTAGAAAACAATAAAACAGTATACACGTAAGTGTTTTCAATTATTATTTTAGATGGCCATTGTAATTAACCACTAATGACAATTACATTTTTGCTGTTAGAACTAAGGTAATACTGTTTAAAATAAAAACTTTATGTATTGAAGATTTTACACTAGAAGTTCTGTTGTGATGTCACGAAGCCAAGAAAGTCAATAAGATTCCACTCTGGTCTTACCCTTTGTGAGTGTGTGAATGTGATTTAATGGCCATATCAAGGAATTTAGTGGTCAAGCACAGTATTTACACAATCTGAAATCATCTCCACTCTTTTATTGGTGTAATGTAGTAGAGTAGGAACTCTGAGGGCTTTAAAGCCAAACAGGCACACCTGTTTTCTCAGGGCAAACACAGCATTTGTATGGGCAAAAACAAACTCTGCTGTTGGAACAGTAGCATAATGGAAAAAATCCTGAAGGGGTTTTTTGTGGCGCATCAAAAAAGGCCTGTCCTTACACTGGTAATTCGCGTTACAAACGGTCTTTGTCTTGACGCCATATGGAAATGACATGAAATGTACCTGCCGCTGTTTTGAGCTCTGAGGTAATTAGCATGACAAAAGCGAGCACACTGTAATGGGCTCCGGCTTATCTCTGAGGCAGCACCTTCTCTGTGTGGCTGTTTTTCACAGCACCCAGTAACACGAGAGCGCGCAAACATTGTACGACCCCTTTGTGGATTTCTACTGTGAAGATGGTGTTTTTCCTATTTCTTATATATGTTGTTGTAACTGTGACCTTCATTTAGTTTAATCAAGATGCAGATTGTCTTCAAGTAGCGCACAATTTTAAGTAACATACACAAGCAAGGATGTCCCCATGACTTTATCGGCTGTTACAATGTAAAATTTTAAAGGTGAAATGGGAAACAAAAACAGGTTAACCAAAGCATAACCCAGGCTTGAATTTCAGATTAAAAGTTTAGGGCTTAACGCGTTGTGGATAGATTGAAGGGAGAGTGATAATTTTCTTACGTTGTCTTTGCATAGTCTTTATCATGCATTTCAGCATCAGGGAACTCACCCATTGGTTTCTCAGCTTCCACTCACAAAGCATCAGCACACTACATATTCCAGCTCCAAGAAGAGAGCAACAATCTCTCCACCAAGTCAGTATTTTATTATAGTTATTTTGCAATCTCAATATGAGCCCTCTAGGCATATTAATGTGGCAGTCCTCTACCAATTAATCTTGTTATATATTTACAACAATGTCATTTTCATCAGACTTTAGCTGAAGACGACAGTGATGGCTTCAGCATTGCTGCTGTCTGCCTCCAGTCCCTAGCAGCCATAGTGAGGTAGTTAGCTCCTCTTCTCTTGATTCAAATGTGAAATTCATTCTGGGGTTTGTATGAGACATTGACTGTTATAGAGTTGGTCAGGAAGCCATGATAGCATTTCAGATTAGCCAGTTTTATTGTCTAATGTATTTTAAAGATCTCATAAAAGGCTCAACTGTGTGAATTACTGCTATAAGATGAAGACAAACACATGTATTTATAAAATTGTGACTGAATTATACTTCAGTCTCCAGTAGGTTTATTTCAATTGTAGACCAGACGCCTGTTACTCGGGTGACTGCTTCTCTTACTTGTGGCTTCTCACATTTTTCCGATTGTCATGACAACACCGGAGCAAACATTGGAAGTTGCTGTAATGGGAGCCGGGCGTCGCCCATTTGACTCTGCACCCCACGGTTCAGCATCCACAACTTGTTTGATCGGGGATTTTAGGGTCAGGTTGGGTGAGTGCTACAGCCTGGAATCAATCTGGCAGCACCCCATTCTAGCCCCCCCCCAGCCTCTTCATAGCAGACATCATGCTGGATTACCCATCTGCTAGCTTGGAAGGCCAGCCTGGAAGGCCAGCAATAGAAGGTGTTGTCTAGCAAGCTTGCTATTAAGAGAAGGGCAGGTTTTTCTGAAATTTATTTTGCTTCAAAAACAATTGAAGTCAAGCACAAAAAGAGGATGCTTGTTTTTGGAAGACGAGTCACTTTGTCTGGCCTTTTTGGACAGTTTCATTATATTTTACTGCACTATTTCTGTGCAGGGTGAATGGTGGACTTCCATAGATTTATGCCTGGAAAAGGATCCTGTAAGTTAAACCCAGGAAAACAGGGAAAATGGGATCACTTACTGCCCTTCTGACTTGCTGCGTCGGATTTCCCCATTGATTTCTAAACCTGATGCCGGCTGCACTTCAAATTTAGCAGTTCATTAGCCACTGAGATTGCAGATGCTGCATCGGATGTTCTTTTCCCATTTGAAAAAAAAAACAGGCTTTTTTCAGGGTTGTTTCTCAGGGTTGTTGGCACCACATTAGCGCAGTGAGAGTCTCTATTGCATTTTAGGCTTTCAACAAATGCAGTCATGGCTCGTTCTGGTTTTAAATATAGAATTGTGTAACTGCTTGTCTCTCCTCCAGAGTTCTATAATCTCTTTGAAATTAGTCTTATCTAAAGTTTGGACAGTTGCATGGCTGTCCCAAGGATCCCTTGAAGGCAGTGTCATTTTATTTATAATTGGGGAGTAGATGAGCTTCTAGGCAGAACTGGATAGTAATTTAAAAGAAACTTCTGAACTAGGCCACGTATTGCCCACAGCTGTGATGTGCTATATATTACCTCATGCTATTCCAACAGCAAAGTGGAAGAAGACTAGGGTGTCATGGGCGAAAAAACTGACTGCAACAAATCAGACTTCCATGCTAGAACCAACTACTACCATTTTAATCAGTAATTCACCCTTGCCTTTTAAGTGACCATCCTACATTCAATAAGTATTGGTAAATACTGAAGTGTATTGCCCTCACTGACACATTGTTTTTCAACTGTGTAGGCTTTTGTTTTCTTAGCTGAATATCTTAGCACTACAAAATAATTTCACTTGGATAAGCACATGAAGCATTGAAAATATGCTAAAATACAAAATATTCACATGAGTGAATAAAAATAGTCATTTTAGAATAAAATAATTGAACTCCATTTTAAAAAATGTGTCATCATTGGTAACACTTGAAGAACATAATGGGTATGGTTGAAAATTTCACTGGACACTTTGTAAAGTGGCAGTGCAGCCAGCTGGATATATATTTAATTCTTGTGCTTAATTTGACGGTAATGTGTGGGAAGGGCAGTTCTGATGATCGTTTGATTTAAAATCCAAGCTGAAAAACTAAACCCTAAAGTACCGTGCTCTTTTCCCAGGTCCCAGTCACGCACGAGGTGGTATTATTCCCACAAAACGTAGAGGATGTCTTAATATTTATACGAATACATTCCTCAAGGCCTTTGGTGGAGTAGTTGTGTTGGCAGGGGTCTCCTGCAGGAGGTGGCGATACACTATCAGTTTCCTGCCTGGCCTTTCTGTTCCTTCCGTCTGTCCGTCTGCGCGCTCCAATCAGTGCCCTATCAAAGGGCATCTCTCCTTTCTGTCAGAGCACAAGCCATGGCAGACAGGAAGGACAAATCCTTCCTCCCCTCTCAAAGCAACTTTTATTTGCACTCTTTGTCTTTTTAATAAAGGGCCATCTGTTATCACTCAAATGCTCGACAAAGCCATTGCTTTCACTCATATGTTTGGATGTAATTATGTCAGTTGCCTGATCATTCGTTAGCCTGAGATCCTGGTGGAGGGGTATATGCAGTAAAAGATTACTTTCCGCTGTAAAGATGGGAGGGGTTGTTATTCGGGGAAGAAGCGTGGATTCACTGACTGCGGGGTTGGACTGAACACAGAGCCCAAGGTATTTTGGGCCTGGTTTGAAAACTTGGGATTTAAAGTAGAGGGAGGGCAGCACATTGTGAATGCCAAGATACTGATTACAGCCAAGTCTGTTTTTCAAAGCCAACACAGCACATTCGCTCAGTGAACGCACAGCAAGTAATGGGCCCTTCTGAAGGCTGACTCTAACCCAGTGGCCTGTGGGAGGTGAACGCTCTGCCCAGCTAGCTAGTCACCGCTGTTAGCGTAACACAATACTTTAACAGACAAGCTGTGGCCTACAAGTGGGAGTCATGACAAGGATTCACAGAGCCTCGAGCTCAGCAGACCCACAGATTATCACACGGTAGCGGGATACTGGCGTAGTGTGAGCCCGGTTGAGCCACGCCACCGGAGCAGTCAGGGAGTGTGGAAGCTATCCAGGTCGTGCTGGGCCACAGCGTCTCCTCAAAGTGCCTGGCGCATTCGATTCAGAGGGGAAGTGAGATAAGCCCTGCAACTAAAGAGGGTGACTCATCCACTCAGAGAGCCCCCGGTTTCCATTTTGAGCCCTGGGTGTTGCTGGTCAGTGGGATCTTCCAGAACCTCCCCCAACCAACGCCTGCCTCCTTCCCCGTGGTTTAACATAATGCTGAATAACAGCTCTCACAAGTCTGTAATGTTCATAGTCGGAGCGGACAGGTATCACAGCATGGACTCATGCAGTGGTGTGACGTTACAGGTGGGCTGGCTGTGGGCGATTGCTCTGCGGAGGTGAAACTCCAGCCTCCCTTAGTGGGATTAATGGAGCAGAGAGACAAATCTGCTGAGTGTTTCATTCTATATAGATATATGTAAGGTGTCTGTGCATTGTGTGTGTGTACATATATAAGGTATACAGTACAGGTGTCAAGTTCAGGAAAGCAGTCAGTTTAGCCATGTACATTTCATATGGAAATGCTGTTGGAGTTGCTCCACACAGGGCTTTGATTCCCATGCAAAACTCCTTGGAAGGAGTACTCATGTGAAACATATATGGTTGTGCAATGTTTTGTCCTTGTTGGCTTGAGCAGGTGGTGTGATTGGTACATCATGACCGGTGTTGAAATCGATCCTTCTGAAGCAGCTTGCCCAATCAGTTCACTCCACAACCCCTCATGCATGATTACACATGGGGCTGCATAACTGCTGGAACTCCTATTCACTGGTTTTTGCTGTTGGTTTGTAAGCCAGGTCAGACCCCTCTTGCACAAGGTACTGATCCGGTAGTGTTTTGGTTGGGAACTCAACTTCTAACCATAAGGTTGCAGTTTCAGATCCTTGGCAAGATGTGATGTTAAACCCTCAAATTCCTGTATGCATTCAACTATGTGAATGAACATAAAATGCAAGTTACCTTGGACAGAGACATCCACTACACCAGTGATTAATGTTATGTAAAAAATAACCACTACAGTTTGCTGTTCACTTTGCCACCTTGATTAATAGACAAGAATTCACTTCCAGAGTCCCACTGGAAGTTTGGGCTGCAATACCTGTATCATCCTTAGCCCTTTCACGTGTGACTTATTTTATGCTATGTAGCGCACATGTTAACGTTAAATCATTGTTTCCTCAAAGCTAACGTTAGCTGGAATTTTTCCAATCTAGTGTTCTAATCACACCGGTTTGACTGTATGCACGAAAGGGTTAAACAGTGCTGAAATAATTCAGGAATACAGTAAAGGCAATGGATTCATTTAGATTTTTGCTGCAGACCTTGCTTGTGTAACATAACTCCCTTTGACATAATTTTATGTGTTTTCAAGAGGCATAAATAACAACCACAGAGTCATTTTTATTGCCCCGTGTTCCATAAAGAATGAGATTTTATTTGGCACCGCACAAAAATGCATTTTTTCACTGATAGACTTGGAATGAAATATGTCAGATTTCATCCATGACATGCATATTGCCAACTCCCACACAGCTGGGAAGAAAAGGCAACATCGCCTGGGACAACCTGCACTTCACCCACAGAGACAAAAGATCAATTTGCTAAGAGGGCCAATTAAACCCTTTGATTTTTATTTAGTGCTCCTTGGTTGAATTGGGTTCATATTATTTCATTTTCTTCAGGAACACATCCAGAAAGAATGAATGAATGAATAAGTGAATGTTCCCATCTACAGTGCATGCACATTACAAATGATTAACCCTAACCAAACTGCAGCTACTGAGAGATTCGCCTGGCAGCCATCTGATAAAACAGTGGAGCAGATAAGGCAGATGAAAAATGGCTCCATGTTTGTCCAGCACTCTCTGAGTAGAGATGGAGTGTAGACCGGCCCTTCTGAGACCAAGAGCCAGGCCTGTTGCCAAGACTGGCCTGAACACGACAAAACGAGACAACCAAAACCAAGGCCAATGATAATATTTAATATTTGTTATTTAATCATATTTATCATAGACACTAAAAATGAGTAATAATGAGGATTGACAGACTGATGTTATTTTGAATCTCTTTTATGGTAACCTTCATAAGACATTTAAGAGATTTTCTTTTTAGCTGTTAGCAAAAGAATTAAAACCAGGGCATGTAAGTAACTTTATGTTCCCTGAACCTAATTTTCTAAAATTTCTGGTAGCTATTCTGGTCTCTAGTGAAGGTAGAACTTAATACCACTGTAGCATAAAGATTTGAGTATTTAATTTTTGTTTAGATAACTGTGTCATTTCTCCCATTTGCGGTAATGAGACAGTAGTTTTGTCTGAGAGCATGTGTCGAGACTGAGACCGTGAGCGTCGAGCCCCAGACCAGGGCGGATTGAGACTGTAAGATCGAGATTCCGTTACTGTTTCAGAGCGGGCCAGATGTTGGATTCGATTACAGCCCCAGAGTCGGGAGTCACTGATTGTGTGACCACTGCTGGGTGTCCACCTGCTCTGAGTGTGACAGTTGCATGTCCCGCTTGTGCTTTGCAGAAGGACTACTATTTCGAGTACACGGAGTGTGACAGCACAGGGTCCCGGTGGCGTGTCCCCATCCCACACAACCAGGGCGTCTGCGCGGGCCTGCCGGATCCGGTCAGGGGCACCGACTGCAGTGAGTATGACCGTCCACACATTACCCGCCGAACCGCCTGCGTGTGTCTGATGGGAAAGTTTGCTGGGCTGCTGCAGGCATGGCTTACATTTCTGTCACCCACTTATTGATGGACTGGAATTTCCTGTTCAGATAAGAATATGTTGCAATATCGCTGGTTGGCCCCCAAGGTAGTCCAACAGTGCTTGCTTTGGGTGAGCGGGGGATCGTTTTGCTAATTGTTTTGCTAATTGCATTTACTGTTAAAACATGTGCTGCCCTGGGTGTTATTGTTCTTAAGCCACCGTGCTTGGCACTGCTATCTCTCCTGCTGCCTGTCATGTTTGAGATGGAAAACAGAAGCTTGCTATCGTGTACTCAGTATTAATGAATGTGCAGCGGTGTTGGCCGGTCATGAACGTTTGGGCAGTGAGTTCACCACCACGCCAGGCCCTGGAGCCTGGAGCTTCAGTTACAAATGATGTGTCAGGCAGACATGATGTATTCCAGATAAGCAAAACTACAGGTTGAGAGACTCACAGCGCTTTCAGTTGAAGGATTCACCTTTCTCCCTTAATACCTTTTTGATCTTGGACACAGGATCCTCCAAGTTCCAACACTGGTTCATTCATATGTCTAATAGATGGGTTCTAGTCCAAACTTTAAGTTGCACTAAGCACAGAGAATTCTGAACAGAGGTTTCTTGCAAGACTGAATACACTCATTGTTCTTTTTTGCATGAGTACACCGTACTGTGCAGAATGTTTCCCAAGTGTGCACCCGTGTGTTGTGCCCAGAGCAGACTTAGGTACAGTGTGCTAGAACAACAATAAAACTGCAACTGAATCTGTCAATAATCGCTGACATTTAAAAAAAAAAAGACAGATGGGATGTGTCAGATGATTAAGTAAGGCGGGGGAAAGACCATTAGGAAGATCAATACAGGGGCCTGCTTTTTTGCACTATTTAAAATGAACGGCTCATCGCACAGAGAGCGTCTCCCGCGGAGCGCCGAGAGGACAGGATGCGGCGCACGTCCTGCTTTAATAGGACGCCACGATAAGGGGCCCGTAACCAAGGCAACATGCGAGGAAGCCGGTACCCGGAATGGCTGTGTTATTGCACATGAGCGCGCCTGAACAGCAGTCCGGTACCTGTGTTCGCAGCAGGAAGGACAGAGTCTTCCTGCACATTGACACCTCTCACTCCGTGCTGTAATCCAGTGTAAATGGGGATATGCCACACGACTGTGTGTAGTGTTACTTTGAGCAGCAGGCTTGGAATCAGAGGGTTGCAGGTTCATCGGTGAGCAGACCATTGGAAGCAGCCCGAGTTTCCTCTGTAAATATCCAGCTGTATAAACACACATTATCTCAGCCATGAAAGTATCTCTGGATAAGTGCATCTGCCAAGCAAAGCAATAATGTGATGCATTTCAGTGATGGGGGTGAGGCTGATTCAGTCATTTGAATATAGAATGAGATCTGCACAGTAAGTGAGATCAGAATCCTTTAGTTACTTGGTTTCAGTGCCCTGCTCCTCAGTCTCTTCTGCATGAGATATATGAGATGTTAATGGGTAGGTGTGACCTGTAGTAGGCCAGACCCTGCTTTAGAGCAATCGGTCCATTTATCTCTGTGAGGAGATCTGTGTGGGTGTGAGTGAGTGTGTGCTTGTGTGCATGAGTATTGGGGCAGGTGTTTGTGTGTGTGTGTATGTGTGTATGTGTGTGTGCATTTGTATTTGGGTGTGTATATTCCTATGTGTGTGTGTCTGTGTGTGCGTGTATGTGGGTGTGTATGCATGCATTCGTGCTTGCGTATATCCATGTGTGTGCTTGTATCTGTGTTTGTTTGTAATGTAAATAGACACAGCTGTTGGGGACGGGCAGAGCTATGCTCACTCCAACGTCAGTCAATCGGCTATCCTAAGTGCCTGATACAACATTCTCACAACCTTTCTGCAATGTTATCACACTGCTCCCTCTTCACGGCAGCACTAAGGCAGACCAATGCTGTGTTTAAGCTGAGTAGGTGTGTGTAACTTAGCACTTTCTCTTTGTCAAGTGGCAGGTTCATGTTCCACCTGGATCCTCATTACACCCTTGTCTTCAGATGAACCAGAGACATCTGCTTAATTATTTATAGATAACAACTGTTTTCTTGTCAAAACAAGCCGTTCCCATTAGTGTTCATGAGCAGGGAGCAGGTGTCTGTACGTGAGGCAGAGCTACTCAGGTCACTGCTGCGTTCTTCACAAAGAGTTCATTTTAAATAACTGTCAAAGGGGAAGGTTGAATCTCAGAAATGACTCTAGAGCTCCGGAGATGAGTGTGATCATCATTAGTTACGTGCTTGCTAAATGGAAATACAGTTTGTAAGTGACAACACACACACTTATGTATCAGCTAATTAGCAAAGAATTTAAAAAGGCTAAAAAAAGTCAGATGATCTTCCTTTTACATTCTTGTCCTGTTTGACCTTAAGTCATTTGGTTATCTGTGTAATGTGTGTTTGTTTAACCCTAGTCCTTATTCAGACTCACAGATTTAAAAACATCTCCCTATGTTCACATTTTCTCTTCCCTGAAGGATGTAGCATTAACTCTGTAACATGCATTATGTCTGTAAAGCCGTGATGGACACAGTACGGAATAGATTATGACGCGTGCGAGTGGGCAGTGGTGAGTTTGTGACGAGTGTGAATGGGCTTTACTTGAGATGAGCGTGGATGGACTGTTACAAATGTGTGTGGAGATGAGTATTTTGATGAAGAGCGAGGGGACTGTAGCCGTGTGCGATCTATCCTCTCCTTGTGAGCGCTGGCTCTGATTGGTCATCCCGCCCCCGTGTCCCAGCCTTCTCCTGCGAGGCGGGCGAGTTCCTGGAGATGTCGGCCCAGCAGTGCACGCAGTGCGCGGCCGGCACCTACTCGCTGGGCAGCGGCATCCGCTTCGACGAGTGGGACGACATCCCCGCCGGCTTCACCAGCCTGGCCACCTACATGACCAGCGGCCCCGCGGGAGAGGAGGACCGGACCTGCAACAAGTGAGTGAACCACGGGTGCGGAGGCCCGTGTGAAGGGAGCGGGAGGAGTGGGTTTGCCCTCGTGTACCTGGAGATCCACATCCCCCGGGGCTCTAGGAGATGCCTGTCTGTCAGCAGCGGATTAACACCCAGAATAACAAGTAATTCACGTTCCCATCCACTCAGTGGCACTGATTATGCCTTTAAGGCTGGAGACCAGGGAATCTTCACTGGACACCTATGAAGTAATCTCTGCTTGGGTATGAGTGGTATGCAGTCATGTAACATAGCTAACCGTGAGCAAACCTAATGCTTGCTGTGTGCCAACTAAGTTCCCTTTTTGGGAAAAGAAGGCTAGAGAACCTGACTGAAATCCCTGTATGTTAGCAGGAGGAGTTCCAGGTGTTGCAGGCTTCTTATATTACCTCCTGTGCTCCATTTGGCTCTCATCCTCAACTATTCCTGGGAATTTAAAGACATGAGTAACGGGCTTAACTCTTGCCAGCTCTAAATGGGTGCTGGGCTCAAAAGAAATCTTTATGGTGAAGGACGGTTTATATCACATTTGCATTTACGAAGCACTTAAAACTGTGATTTAATGCATCACTCCCATTTTGAGATGACCGTGACAGTGAAAAAGCTAGTCATTTAGGGTTTCTATCTGATGGTTGTTTGTCTGCTAAAAGAATAATCGATGAAAGGATCATGGTAACACCCACTGCTGTATTATGAACCCTTTTAGGATTAGGGGTATGATTAGGGTTAGGGTTAGGGTCTGCTTCCTGTGTCGCCCTTTGATGATGCCCTAAAATAAGACCTGTGCCCCAGCGTCTACAGTGTTTGCTCTCCCTCCGCTTCTCTGCAGCTCCACCTGGGTGCCCCAGGGGAACTACTTGGAGTCGAACCGAGACGAGTGCACCGTGTCCCTCATCTATGCTGTCCACCTGAAAAAGCAGGGCGCCGTGTCGTTCGAGTACCAGTACGTGGATAAGAACATCTTCTTCGAGTTCTTTGTAAGTCTGAATTTTGTCGCTGGCACACACCTGAACAGATGGAATAATCCCGCAGGTTGCTGGAGTGAAACTATTTTTAACCCTTGCCTTAGTACTGTAGAGCACTGGCTGTTAAACAGAGGGTCGGGACCCACAGGTGGGGTCACAAGAGGGGTTGAGGTGGGTCACAAGCTACAAGTGAAAAATGTGTTGTGCACTTCCCCCAGAGACATTCACACTACTCAAACTAAACACTGAACTGTGTGGAGTGTTTGCAGTTATTTTGATATATTTAAAAATAATTCCATTTCTGTACATATACTTTGCTACATTTTAGCAGTGGCTAGGTCACAGAATGTGTATTAAGGAAAAACGTGGGTGATGGGTTGGATGGTTTTGGAACCCTTGCTGTAGAGTGCTCCTGGAGTGCCCCTGGATTTGGACTTTTATTGAAAAACATCTTAAACTAGTGCAGTTACAGGGCATTCTTAGCATTTCACACCTTGAAAGGATTCTAGTGCATGCAGCTCTCTATTAATGGAATTATAATTATGATAATTATAATTATATATTGGCTGCTGTGTTTTCAAAGTAGATGTGACTGGGAATGAAGTCTCCATCTTCCTAGCATACCGACTACAGCAAGAAGAAACCAAAGCAAACCATTTTACAAAGTTAGCAGAAGATGCAAAATGAAGGCTGCTTCTTGTTACTTGTAACAAGTAATATTTTCTGGTTTTCAGATCCAGAATGATCAGTGTCAGGAGATGGACCAAACATCTGACCAAAAGTGGATCAAGCTGACCAACAATGGGGAGTGGGGAACTCACACTGCAAGTATCACTGTTTATATCTAGATATCTTATGTCTTATATCTAAATATCGCTGTTTATCTCTTAGAGAAGCAGGCGGTGGAACACATAGAGGGGTTGTGGGTTTGAATATGACTGTGATGCTACTTTTGAGACACAGGTCTTGTGCCGTTAGTTAGATTATTGTAATTACTCCATTAAAATAGTAAGATGTGCAATGAAAATATGTTCCAGTCAGACTGGATTGGTACGTTGTTGGCAAGAATGTAGGATCTCAGTGTGCCCTCTAGTGTCTATTGAGTGTTATTGCTCTCAATTTTTATAAAAAGTAGAGGAGAATGAAATCACAGGAAACAGCAGATGTGTGCATAATCAGTAGATGCATGTTTGCAAGAGTACAGAATATCAATGTTCAGTCTCTTAACATAATTATAAAATACTGTTTTTGCTATAGGTTGACTTGAAGTCTGGTACAAACATTCTCTACTGGAGGACAACTGGAATTTTGCCTGGTGCTAAAGTCATTAAACCAGTGCTGCTGAAAAATATTCAGATTGAAGGTAAAAGAAAGCAGACAGTGTTGTGTATTTCTCTGTTGAGCATCTTGGTGTTATATCTCGCCATGTATACTTGTGCTGTGTGTTAGTATTGTGTGTTTTGTGTTAATCTTCTGAGCATTTTTCATGTCAAGTATTTCATTCTTGTGTGAGATTGTAGTGTTCTTGTTGTTTTTTGGTGTTGATTGTTTCAGTGTTGTATATTCCAGGGCTCAATTCTGTATTTAATATTTCAGTGTTGAGTGATTCAATGTTAAGTGAGTCAGTATTGAATATTTCAGCGTTGAATATTACACTGTTGAACTTTTCGATATCAGGCGATCGGTGTTGAATATTTCAGTGTTTGGTGATTCAGTGTTGTCCCCAGTGTAATGTTGGATCACTCTCTCAGGGGTGGCCTACACGTCGGAGTGCTTCCAGTGCAGGCCGGGGACCTTCAGCAAAACCCCAGGCTCCTCTTCCTGTGAGTTCTGCCCAAGGGACACGTACTCTGGGAAGGGAGCCAGCTCCTGCACCCGCTGCGACAAGGAGAAGGAGTACGCACGTACGTCCCTGTAACTCTGCTACCGTTCAGAAATGTCCACGTAAATTATGTGCAATGACTTATGTGTTCATGGTGGATTGTATGCTTATTTCAGGTGTATCAGATTACATTAAAGGTCCAGCTGCTGTGTGCTTTGTCCCTTATTTTTAGTAACATATTTCTGCAAGTGTTGCTTCTGTAACATATGGAGCATCATTGAAAGTAGCAAATGTCGCATAAATAGTGAAAAAAACAAACATTTTTCAGTTATAACCTTTGTAAGTTTTAACCTTCATTTAGAGTTAAGAACAAAGGGCTTTGCAGTTACACTGAATTTGGCCCTTGCTGTTTCCAGGCACTACTGTGTAAAAATCGTTACATTCATTATGGCAACAGTAGGGGGAAGGAGATCAAAAACTGTGATTAAAAAAAGGAGATAAAAAACTAGTGTATCTGCTTTAGATCTTGATTATCTGAAAATATCTCTTTAACACCAGTCATATCTTTAACACCAGTCACATCTGCCCTGGTTCTGGTGGGCTGCAGCATCTGTGGGCCTCCATTCCAGTGAGATGCTGTCCTGCCAGATTTATCTCAGCATTGTCTTATTGGAACCATTTTGGCTCCTGTCCCTCACTTCTGGGAATGTTAGTGGTTGGACGAGAGCCGGAAAGCCTTGCTGGATTGGTCCCTCAAGGAGGCTGTTCTAGAAGCCTCTAGAAGAGCTAGCATAAGTACGGTCCATGATTCGCTGTGACATGGCTGCAGTGAACCGATGTATGTACATTGCTGTGGCATTAACGGCCCTCTCCTTTCCTCTCCTCTCCTCCCAACCCAGCCGAGGGATCCGCAGATTGTAAGGAGAAGCCCCCCTGCTCCGAGAAAGACTACTTCCAGATCCACACGCCCTGTGACAGTGATGGGAAGGTACAGTCAGAGGGCTCTGCATCTCCCTCCGATGCTCAGATGTATGACTTGCGTTTTGAATTTTGAGTGTCTGCGGGAGACAGTGTACTTTATGCACACTACACTTTGTTTCTAAAATTGAGTCAGGCACTTTTGGTATGATTACATTCTTTCGTATAGTTATTGACCATCAGCAACGGCTATTCCCTTACTGAATTAGCTAGCTAGCCAGCTAGCTACATTTTGGTGTTTGACGGACACATGCAGCTGAAACAGGATAAATAAAACAGACTCACAGAATTTTAAAAGCAAGTTTCACATTTTAAACTGTAGAGTTCTAAATTATCCCATGAACACGCAGTTATATGTTGATATGTCATTACATACTTGTGTTGCATGTAATTAGCCAACTCATACAGCACTGCAACTGCATGCATGATGGGGATGACAAAGGAAACATTTGTAACTTATTAAAATTAAATGAATTAAGTTAAAGAATTGATGACGTTTCACAGGAGTGTGAGAGCTGGGATATTGCAGGGGATGTGCGACAACATCATGCTGTAAGATGAGAACATTACATTACATTACATTTAGGTCATTTGGCAGACGCTTTTATCCAAAGTGACTTACAAGTGAGGAAAGAGGCAGGATCATGCAGTGAACCATTGTCCCTCCAGACGCAGATCATCTACAAGTGGATCGAGCCCAAGATCTGCATGGAGAACGTGACGGGCGCGGTGGCGCTGCCCCCTTCAGGCGAGAGGGAGCCGTGCCCGCCTTGCAACCCCGGCTTCTACAACAACGACACGGCCACCTGCTCCCCCTGCCCCCCCGGCACCTACTCCGACGGCATCAAAGGTAACGCAGCCGGCAGGAGGTGCCCCCCAACCCCATGGCACTGTGACTGTCAGAGCGTGCTCAGTTTGGTCCCACTCACATGGTCCATGCTGCAGGTGCAGTTCGTTCGTGTGGTCAGATAAAGATTACATTACATTACATTACATTACATTATTGGCATTTAGCAGATGCTCTTATCCAGAGCGACTTACATCAGTTGCACTGTGTTTTTGCAGTGTTATCCATTTATACAGCTGGATATTCACTGGGGCAGTTGTGGGTTAAGTACCTTGCTGAAGGGGTACAGCAGCAGTGCCCCAGCGGGGAATCGAATTTTTTTGTTGTTGTTGTTTACAAGTTTCAGAGTCTGTGCTTTCTGACCCAAAACCAGACTTTGTTTTATGAATTTCTGGGATTTTATTATATCACCATCGGTGGCATATTTTTGAGTCATTAGCAATGTGTTGCAAGTTTTGATTGTGTGGCGCCACCCGGTGGCTGTAATGTTCAAATCAGTTCCTCTGTTCAGATGAATCGCTCCATGCATCCCTATGCTCTTGCTCTGTTTCGGTCACGTGACTGTTTGTTTGTTACCCTGTCAGAGCACTGTAAACACAGCTGTGCTAAACACCCCCCACACACACAATGTGTGGAAGTGTTTCTTGTCAGTGCCTTTACAGCTTGTCAAAATGGTGGTACTAGTATGCTGCCTGCACAGTAGTTCGATGCGTGTTGTGCTAGCCACTGATGGCTTGTCAGGAATGTACTTGTGCAATACTGGTTTTTCATTGCCTTTGAATAGCAGCATCATTGGGGATGTTGCTATGACTAAGTAAAAAACAATGCACGTAGCAGCATGTGATTACTAATGGACAACTTTAGCGACAGCATTAGCTTTTAACAGTGATATCCCTAGAAACCATCAACAGGGTGTGTCAGAAACCACTAATCAGGGAGGCTAAGAACTCTGCATCCTTTTCTGCTTTGGCGAAGCAGTTCTCATCCTTTCAGGAGTTATTTAGGTGCTAAAATACCTGTTGGACAGGACATCATTTTCAAAGTAATGTGCATTGAGTGCATCCTGTTACCATAGAGATTCTTCGCCTCGGAGATCAGTGCTTCCCTGTGATTGGATAGGTTTCCTGTCAGTTCACATGATATTTACTGTCTCCCTCTCTCCAGCCTGCCAGAAGTGCCCTGCGGGCACAGAGCCGACTCTGGGCTACGTGTACAAGTGGTGGAACGTGCTTCCCGCCAACATGAAGACCTCCTGCTTCAACGTGGGCAACTCCAAGTGCGACGGCATGAACGGTGAGCAGAGCGCAGTGGGGGCGTCCGGGGACTAGATGGCGCTGTGGCACCGCTGGAGGAACAAAAAAAAAATTAAACGCTCTGCTCCGAGTCGAGCTGCTGCTCGCCCGCTCCGAGCGAACACGGCTTGTTTATTTATCTATTTTTTTTTTTCTGTTGCACCAGAAGTGATTTGTGTTTGTTCTGCTGTCGGCTGCTAGAGGGAAGAGGAATGAGAAATGGAGGGGGTGTGTGTGTGTGTGTGTGTGTGTGTGTGTGTGTGTGTGTGTGTGTGTGGGGGGGGTTTAACTCGACAGAATGGAGGAACAGCAGGTCTTGAATAAACAGCCTCTTCAGGCTTGGAACACTGAAGAGCTTGGATCTCTCTCCCCCTCTGACAGTAATGGTGTATCCAGAGCAACGGGGAAAGGCTCATTTTGATATGAGGATGTGTACCCCCACGGGCCTCTGCACGCCTCCTTTCTCTGCAAACACATTCATTTGGAAAGTACACTGCATCTCCGGGGGCTTGGGGGTGCGTGGAGGGGTGGGGGGTTTGGGGGGGGGCGGCACTGAGCGTGTCCCTCACAGTGCTATCAAAGCCGGATTGATTCAGCGCAGCACATCACAGCCGGAGCACAGAGCCGCGGCTCCCTGGCGACCTCACTTCAGCACGGGTGGACGAGTTCACTATCCCTGTCCCCCGTGTCACGAGCACGGGATCGATACAGTAAACCCAGCCAGATTACTGACATAAATCCCCACGCACCTCCGTCGCTGAGGGAACTTTTATTATGACACCTGAATCATTCGAATGCGCCTCATTTGTTATCGCTGTGAATGTTGTGTATGAGTATGGTTCACCTGCCACACCATGTTACCGTGTGACTTTAAAAGCCCCCAGCAAGCTTAGTATAATGGCAGGCGGTGATTAAAATCCTAATGACACGAGTGGCAAGGATTATTTTCCTTCGCCTCTACAGCTTCTTCAAATGTCATCGTGTCATATTTGTACCCAAGTGGTGACATTTGTCACGTGATGTTGATGCACTACAATGTCATGCTGTAACTGTTGATGACTGTGCTGTCGAAAACATATCATACCACTGCACAGTCTGTGCTCTTAGTGGATTCTCTTATCAAGGTTGAATTGTACTTTTACTTGGTTCACATTCAGGGGCTCGTTTATATGTCTGGATGTGTACTGGTGCCATAGAGGAATGGTGCACCTATTCAAGAGTACTGTGCTCCCTTAAGTTTTAAGCCTCTTAATGCTCTGAACACAGCTACATGTATGGTGTTGACTTATGGTTCTCTGGTTATTCAGGGTGGGAGGTAGCCGGAGACCACATCCGCAGTGGAGCAGGGGGCTCTGACAATGACTACCTCATCCTAAACCTCCGCATCCCTGGCTTCAAGTGAGTCTGGTCCCCGAGCACGCCTTTTTGAAAGGCCACCGGTGTCATCCTATGAGGAAATGAGACCCAGGGAAAGTGTTTGGATGAATGAGTCGTACATGAATTAGTCCTGGGAGAGCTGTTGGCCTGCTGTGTGCTCATGACATCGCGCTGAACACTTTGCCTCGGGCTTATTTTCAAGTGCACACTGACTTTTCCCAGAAAACTTCAAATCAATTTCAATCTGCGATAAGTACACATGTGAAATGACAATTGTAAGGTAAACTATCGATCATTTTTTCTGAGAATAGCACCAGGTGGCCTTTAAGCTGGAGCATAAGGTTCCAGTTGCTTCAAAATTAAACAGGGTCTGAAACGTGACATTTTTTAACGGCAGTTGTAAATTCACAGTCCTATAACAGGCATTTTTCTCTCAGAGCTGGCGTTTCTGTCAAGGAGGACTTGAGCTAACAGCCAGTTTTCTTCTCCTAGGCTTCCAACATCAGTTGCTGGGACCACAGTCAGCGAATATGGCCGCCTCACTTTTGTTTTTGAGACCATCTGCTCAGCTGACTGTGAGCTCTACTTCATGATGGTACGTCAACCCGGACATCTCACAATGCATTGCTGTCCAGTTGAGATCTACAAGGTTATGCTCTTCAGTTATTAATTACTTAGAGGAAAATTCCAAATGGAGTTTGGAGATTGATTGGTACGAGAACATGAATCACCTGTTGTTTATGGTATCAATCAGCTGCTGGATGGAGTGTCTAAAACCATCTGGGCTGTGGATTTCCAAGGCCAGGATGGGACCCCACTGCCCTTATTCCTATTATTCTAATCTCCCATTCTTTATATTTCCTTACCCTTGGTTTTTTTATGCATGCAGTTCATGATTGGATGTCTTACAAGCCATGCCTTCTGGTGTTTTTTTCCTATAAAAAGTGTCTATGTCCTGTAATGTGACATCAGAGCTTGCTTTTGTTTGTTGGATGTTGAGTGTTAGTGTGCCCCCTGCAGGATGTGAACAGGAAGAGCACCAATGTTGTGGAGTCATGGGAAGGAAGCAAGGAGAGGCAGTCCTACACGCACATCATGACCAAAAACGCTTCTGTGTCCTACACCTGGGCTTTCCAGAGGACCAACCAGGCCCAAGATGTGAGTACAGAGGACCGCAAAGGCTTATGGGATACTGTAGCATGGACACATACAGGGTTGGGCATGCCCGTAACAGTGCTGGCACATATGGTGCCTCATTCAGCTACAACACAGCCATATGCAGTCACTGACATTTCCATGACAACATAGACACATACAGCAGCCAACATAATCTGCATCATGCCCAGGCATAGAAATAGGATTTCAGTTGTGCAGTTGCTTAGATGTGTCCTGAGTTCCACAAAGCCGCATAATGCACCATGCTCAATATTTGCACAGTTAGTCACTTTAATGTGCTGTGTGTGCCTAGCTTCACTTCAGCTAGAGCATTGTTCTTCTTATTTATTGGCAAATGTAATTTGCTTGCTTTTTGAATAGCTTTGATGTAGGGATGTAAATGTACAGAATGCTCGTGCGCAGAGGTCTCTGGAACAGTTCAGCCGTAGCTGTGACGTGTTCCTCCCTCAGGTCAGACAGTACGTGAACGACATCGTGAAGATCTACTCCATCACGGTGACCAACGCCCTGGGCGGGGTGGCCTCGGCCTGTCACGCCTGCGCCCTGGTGTCCCAGGAGTCCGGCTCCTCCTGCGTCCCCTGCCCCGCCGGACACTACATCGACAAGGACACCAACCAGTGCATGGAGTGCCCCCCTGACACCTACCTCTCCGGACACCAGATCTATGGCAAGGAGGCCTGCCTGCCCTGCGGACCTGGCAGCAAGAGCAACAAGGTAATTGTAGTTCTTCGCAGTTGTGCTTAAGTAGTTGTTTGTAGTTCTTTTGTGGTTTGTCTTACCAGTTTTATTCACACATTTTGTTTGAACAGTAAAAGAAAGAAATTAAATAAGAAATGTATGTTGTAGAGTGAGAGCATTCATATTTGTCCTTCCATTGCAGTCTGTTAGGCTTCCTGTTTTGAAAATATTTTACACTGAACCCTCATAATTTTTTTCAATTATAGTTTGCTTCGGAGATATGTTACTTTCTAAGGGGAGTCACATAATTTATGTTGAACACATTATGGAGTTATATAGCTGGATATTTGGTGAAGCAATTTCAGATTAAGTACTTTGCTGAAGACCGCTACAGCATAGTCCCACCTGGGAAGTCCTGTTTCATAGCTGCTGCGTTGAACTGCTGCCCTCCCTGCCATTTTCAGTGTATTCTCCACAACTCCTCTATTTGATGTCACTATGGAAGTTCCTGTAGGTTCCTCTCCTGTGGCGTGACTGTGTTCACTGCCTCTTAAACACTGGTCTGATGCGCGCATTCGCGGGGGGGAGGAAAGAAGGAAGGGAGCGGGGTCGCTTTGGCTTCCGCTAAGTGGGTTTGGAGCGGCACCAGAAAGGAACGCTCCACGGGCAGCCCGGAGATGGGCACCGCGGAGGGTGACGGGAACAATGGCGCCCTTCACAGCAGCCGCTATCCGGCAGCGGGAACTGTGGCAGCTTCCCGCCGCTCTCCGCGGTTACTGAATCCCGCCGCTGGCTCTTCCTCCACGGCCTCCTCTTTAATGGCTCCTTTTGTCGTGTGCTCTTCTCCCCTGGAAGGAGCACTCCGTCTGCTTCAGCGACTGCTCCTTCTCCCACACGGTGCAGAACCGGACGCTGACCTACGACTTCAGCCCGCTGAGCGCCGTTGCCTCCATCATGAACGGGCCCAGCTTCACCTCCAAGGGCACCAAGTACTTCCACCTCTTCAACGTCAGCCTGTGTGGGCATGAGGTAAGGACGCCCTCTGTGTGGGGTCTCCTCCGACCCCTCCCATCCCCTGTCCCAGCACAAAGGAGGCTCAGACTTAAGCGTTAGCCCCTCAGCTTCCCTCATGGCTGTGCTACACCAGTGTGACAGATTAACTCCCATCAGTGAAAGCAGCTAAGGCCTCTGCTGGAAAGCCTTCACAAAAGCAAGGGGAAGTCCTGGAGATGGTTTATAGGGCGCATTTAAAGTCTAATCTCATCAAGCAGATTATACAGTTTCAGGGAGCTGCCCTGGTCAGGATTTTTGAGAAGCGATGGTGTGTTTTGTAAATGCCGCCGTGCATCGCCAGGAAAGCTCAACACGGCGCCTCTGAGAGGATCACCCTCACGTATTTTGGTTTTTCTAGGGAGAAAGGGCGGCCGTCTGCACCGACAACGTGACAGACCTGTCCAGCAAGGACGTGCAGAGGGAGTCCAGCGAACTGGTCAATTACGTGGAGACCTTCATCTGTCAATCGACCATCATCCCCTCGGATGGGCGGGGCCTCAGGACGGCTGTCTCCTCCCAGTCCATCAGCCTGGCAGACACATTCCTGGGTAAGAGGCAGAGGAAGACTGCCCTCTTACAAAATATATAAAGACAGGGGAAGAGGGACAAGAGAGTGATGGTGGGTGTAGATGAATCACAGAAGAAATGCAGGAAGTAATCCCTGGCTTATGTGTACAGGTCCAGAATTCTATAGATGCTAAATAGCCATAGAGAATTTAGTGACCAGCGGTCAATATTTTAGATTTTGATTAAGAAACTGTGGGTGCTGGCTCAATCCAGCTGACATTGATAGTCATAAGAGTGCCTTTTGACTAATTACAGGGATGAAGGCTAACTATCCCTTGAACTGAGGGTAGTGTTTCTGACTGCCTGAGTAATGTGCATGACTCATCCCCTCCCCTGCTGAGATGAGCCCTGTGGGGGATTGTGGGAAGGGAAGGGAAGGGAGAGGGGGGCTGCTAACCGGTGCTCCGCGGAAGCCTGATGCAGCACATCTGACTGCAGTGCAGGGCTCTTTAGCACCATCACTGGCTGGTCCTGCCCGGGCAGGGCCTCAGGCACCGCTGTTGAGCTAAACCGGGCGCAGCCTGGTGTTAAATTGATCTCTCATTATTGACCGCACCGTCCCACTGGGTCTGCTGGGAGCCATGATAATGATGGTGAAGGCACGGCCATTTGTCATGGGGCTGAAGTCTAATGAAAGAGTGGGCCTTAAACACCATCCTAATGTCAAGAGTGTCTTGTATGATATAATCTGAGCAGCCTGAGCTTTGCAGGAGCAGGCCATTAATGTTTTCAGTGCCTGAGTCCTGTCTTTCTGTGGCTACTGCGGTTTTGTTGTAGAGGTTGAGTGTGTATCTTAGTTTTGAAACATGTCTTCTTTTTGTGTTTGAAGGGGCAACAGTGGAAAAAACTCTCAACAGAATCAGTGTGAGCCCAGACCTCTACCCCGAAACCCCAAAGCTAGTGCCTGATATCAACTTCTTCTACCGGTGAGAGCCGAAGAGGGTGCATATTTTTAGATCTCAAAAGGCGGTCGATTCAATCAGCTAGACAAATGTCAGAACCGAGTTTGCTTGTTAAGGAACTTCCTATTTGTCTGTTGTCCCTAGTGGACTTTTCGCAGTTTTATTCAGTCTTTAAACTAAACCTTTTAGTTTTAGCTCACGTCAGTCCAACCTCCTCAGATTTGAAGATATGCTTTTTTCACCTTTTTCTTTTCATTTAGTATGAATGATAATTGGTCTGTTTTGGCCTCAGATCTGCCCATCCAACATCATCATGTGACAAGGGTCGGAACGCGGCCATCACTTTGCGGTGTAACCCGGAGAAGACCGCCCAAGGGGAGCTGACCGTGCCCAGGTATCTTTCTGTAGGTCTGTTCATGTTGAGTCATGAGAGAGATTACTACCAGCAGCTGCCTGTGCAGGTTTGTGCGTCCTGGTAACTTGTGTGCGCTGGATACAGTGGAAGAGTGGGCCAAATGCCATACCAGTGAATAATAAATTATTCATTTGCAGCTTTACTTCTTGCTTGACCTTTCTTCAGTTTGACATGATTATCAGACTTCATGTAACAAACCTATCCTTCTACATGGAAATATTTCACTGCATATGTCTGCTGATTCTAGCCTGCGACCAGCTTGAACGGTTTGTGAGCTTGAGAGGAAAATGACAGGCAAAAAACCCCAAATCTACAGAAGTCAACTGGAAAGGCATATTTTCAAGCTTTCTGCTGAGCCATTTCAACTGTCACCATGTAAAAAAAGGAAACAAAATTTAAATGGAACACCACAATTACAGTAGAACCAAAATGTTCTGTTGTTTCAAGGCACACAGTGAATCTTTCATGTTGTTTTCTCTTCGCAATGATTTACCTAAGAGGTGGACAGTACCAAAGCAAAATGTGAAGAGCAAACTCTGACTGAGATTAAGATTTTGCCTGGTGCTTAAAAATAACTGTGTTCCTGCTCGAGCTAATTATTAGGTATTATGTAATTTGATCCCTGGTCCAAGCGCTCACAGTCCATGCTTTGAGGAAATGACTGCGGCTTCATTGAATATTACAAAACGGGGAGACTTGAAAGGCGCAGTCTTGAAACACTCTGCTGGCTGAGTTCGCCGAAGCCCAATCCTCTTATGGCTGTTAAATTAGTGTGGAAGTGAGATCCTTTTTTTTCTGCTCCCTGATTTTCATCTCCCCTCTGTGTGATTTTGATGTGAAGGAAAACTGAGGATATGTGCCCCGAGTAATCTCTCAGTTTCCAGTCTGGCTTTGCCAAAAGTTTGTTCTGCCGCAGTGGAACAATTTTAAAATCTCTTGTAAGTGTTTTTTTTTTTTTTTTTGTTTTGGTGTTGTAGTGAGGTTGGAAATCTGTGAGAGAAAAGTTTGCCTTTTTGGAAGGCACTGCTGTTCAGTTGACAAAAGTTACTGTTCTGACGCACCCCCAACCACTCTGAGCCCACCTGTGATGGTTTAGCCCAGTTCTGACTGTGTCTCATTTCCTGTCCCTGTAGTAAATGCCCAGCAGGGACCTGTGATGGCTGCAACTTCAACTTCCTGTGGGAGAGTGTGAGTGCCTGCCCGCAGTGCACCGAGGCGGACTACCATAAGATTGAGGGGGCCTGCAAGGGCGGGTTCCAGGTACCCCACACGTCTGTCTCCACCTCTATCAGGGCTTGATGGAATATGCCACTTTGGCTCTTGTTTATGTTTTGCCTGTACATGAGAAATGCAAGCCATACTTTTCTGCCACTACATGACATTTTTTTATTAATTTCATGGACTCATTAACTCATAATGTGGAATGCATATCCATATGTTGCAAATTTTTTCAGACTCTGCCAAAATTACTGAAGTTTACAATAAAGCAAATTAGATAGGAGTTAATAGAGGCCGTTGTAAAGTAAAAATTGAATTTTTGGATGTAACTAGATGATGTTATGGTGAACTTTTTTGTCCTTTTCTTAACTATAAAAATTATGTCAAATTTGATTAGCAAAAGCCCCTTTGTATAGCTGGGTACTTACTGAATTCAGGTAAAGTACATTACCCTGGTATTGTAGTATGATGGGAATCCCCTGCCCGGGAATTGAACCTTTCTGATTACAAGCCGAGATCCTTATCCACCAAACCACACACGCCGCTGCTGCCTTTCTGCGTTTGAAGTGCAGGAAATATTTGTGCATACATGGCCACAGTGCAGCACAGCATGAACACGGAGTGTGTGTGTTTCTCTTGAGGCGACCCTGTACGTGTGGAATGAGCCGAAGCTGTGCACGAACGGAGTCTCTCTCCCGGCGAAAAGGAGCACTCCCTGTGAGGCCATCGACGCGTGGCTGAAGGTGGGAGCCGGCGTGGGCGCCTTCGCCGCCGTGCTGCTCACATCCCTCACCTGCTACTTCTGGAAAAAGAACAAGAAGTACGTGAGACCCGGTCACGTTTACCTCAGTGGTTAGCGCACAAGCTAACGCCCAGCTAGCATGTGGCTAATGCTCTCATCAGAGCGTCATAGCAACGTGGGAATGTTGCGGCGCTGGTATCGGAATACTGATAAAGGGGTAGCACACTGTTGTAGCTCCCACAAATGCCTTTATTGCATGACGAAAGAAATTTGTTTCAACCTACACTGTAATTACTGTAAGGATGTTGCAGTTTAGGGGTTTTATGTTGGCTGACTCTGTCCCATTCTCTGAGGGGTAACTGTCGTTGTGCACTGGCAGGCTGGAGTATAAGTACTCCCGGCTCGTGATGACGGCCAACAAGGAGTGCGAGCTGCCGGCGGCCGACAGCTGCGCCATCATGGAGGGTGAGGACAACGAGGACGAGGTGGTGTACTCCAACAAGCCCTCCCTCCTGGGGAAACTCAAGTCCATCGCCGCCAAGGTGAGCCGCTGTCCGTTCAGAACTGGCCCGTTACAGCTCTAATGAAGCAAGGGACGTCCCAGTGGCCGATAGGGAGATGGCATGCTGAGTAATTTAAGGAAGACCCACTGAAAAGGTTTATCACGCAGTAATTTGTTTAAATAAGGCTTACTGGAACCAGCCTTGACCCGCCCCTGGTTTGCAGTCATTTGGTTTTTGCGTAGTCATAAGTAGCCCAATTGTTGCTGGTTCAATTCCCGGGTGAGCTACTGCTGTAGTACCCTTGGACAAGTTGCCTCAGTAAATATCTATCTGTATAACTGGATAACATGTAAAGAAGACTATAAACTGTAAGTCACTTGGAAGAGAGCGACTGCCAAGCTAATGTAACATACCGTATCAGTATCGCATGGCCTGTCACATGACACAGCCATTCCCCATCTGTGTGTTGCAGTGAGTCTGCGTTTAAGCACAGAAGTCCAGCGATTCTCAGACCTGGCCGAAAGTTTAATCTCCCTCCCCTCCTCTGCAGTGGAGAGGACCTTAATTAAACCCCAATCTCTCCTTGCACACCGACGCCAGAGCTCACTGAGAGCGATCCGTCTCCAGTGCGTCTGCCTTGATGTCGAGCTGAAGGCGGTCGGCTGCCCCAGAAGGGCTGTCTTTAAGATCAGAGGAGCTATTCAACTGAAGGGGATGCAGTGGTTGAGAGAGAGAGAGAGAGGCTGTGAAACACATAAAAGATATATAAAGGCACACCAATATTTATTTAACTGAGCATTCATTTAACAGTAGGAACAGGTGCAGGTTGTCCTCTCGATTGCCATATGTAAAGGTTGGTGTACGATTAAGAGATTAACATCCCAGCGTGAAAAGGAGAGGGCTGCCTTTGAAGTTGCATGTGGCAGCCGTCTGAAATGTGATTGTAATGTGGGCCGGCTCTTTCCTGTTTGGGGTGGGGGGTGACGTGCGTGTGGCGTTGTTCCCCTTTGCAGGGCAACGGGGAGAGCTGCGAATCAGTCCAGCTGAAGCCCAAGCCGGAGAGATGGGTGTGGGGATAAAGGCGGAGGCGGGAGGCTCTTTGGGGAAGGGGCGAGCAGGACGGACAACCCACAACAGGAAGACGGAAACGGACCCCCCATCGCTAACGACCCTCGGAAAACGACCCGCCAGTCGGTGGGACTTGCCCGGTGAAAAATGACCGTGTCTGGTGGCCTTATCCGTGACGGGGACGAGCCGAAAAGGACCTTGCCCACTGAGATTCGCCGAGGAGGCCATTGATAGAGGGACGAGCTCTGCTCGGGAACAGATAGACGCCCCCCGCTAAAACCCTTCTTACTTTGCTGATGTGCGTTCCGGTTGCCTCTCGCTGGCTGCTTTCATGGTTTGGATTGTGTTTTCAGTCTACGTCAGCGCAGATTATTGCAGCGGGCCGCCTCCTTTCCCTGTCTCTGAGACGCAGTCGAAGATGATGCCTGTTTGACCTTCCTGTTTGTCTGAGGGAACAGGAGCGGCTGTGTTTTCCACCTCTCTTCAGAGCTCCACCTGGCTTCATAGTTTCCGCTTCGGTCATGAACACGGAGCGTTTGGTGAAGGAGGAAAAGCTTGCGAGGTTTCCTCGGCTGTCATACGAAAGCCATATTTGTTTCCGGTGCCTCGGCACAGCTTCAGGAACAATCAGCAAGCCTGGTGTGAAATCTCAGCTGAGGCACTATGATGACGATGTTCTCCGACTTGTCAGGATGATTCAAGTTAATCTATTCATGTGTTCGTGTGATTTCTGTGCACGCTTAGTAGTAGCACCCTCATCCAAATGTCTTCTACATGCTACAGTGACGGCCCTTGCCCTTTTGGACTGATGTTGCTGTCAATATTAACGTTCTCTGCGGCTGACTGAATAACATTACTCCAGACATGATTTGAAGCCATTGAGTTCCTTGAATAACCACCTTCCCATCATGTAAATTGAGTAAATCTGCTCAGCGTAGAAGTATTCATCTATACCACCAGTTCAAAAAAAACTCCTGCCACCATTTGTCTTTGTTTTTTGCGGAGAGACATATTTTATACTGGCCAGGTCCGCTGGCCTTGCCCCGACAGTTGGCGCACGTTACCGCTGTGTAGACTGATCTGTCTGAGAGCTTGTGGAACTCACGTGAAATTGTATGCTTTTCTGCTTCTGCTCAGAAATAGTTAACCATATGCGTTTCTGCATGCGTGCAGAAACTGGCGACTGTCCTACCATATGCAAAGCAAGCCTGCAGCAGCTTTAACTCATGCAGTTTTTTGGAGCTGCAGACACAAAGGAAGCATGAACATTAACTATTTACAATGTAGAGGGGAAGAGCTTTTTGTACGTTTTTGTATGTGCTTTCGTGAGTCGCTCTGCATAAGAGCATCTGCTAAGTGACTAAATGTAAGCGCGATGACTATCGCAAGAGTAACAGTTTACCTTCCCTTGGGGGGGAAACCATATTGAAATCTAACCATTTCTTTCCTTGAGTATTTTGTGAACTCTCAGACAGATCAGTGCAGGTACTGTGCTGTCTGCCAGAAGACATTGGCGCATCAGTTCAGCTCTCAGGAGAAGGACAAGCTTGGAATAACAGGCAGTATATAAGGACAAGTAATGCAGCACTAAACAGAATATACTGATTGGTGCCAGTTATGTATTTTTCATCACACAACAAAACATCTAAAATCATCAGTACAGACTGTATGCTGCCAAGGTAATTTGTATGTTTCAGAACCAATATAAAATGAAGGGAACAGAGCTCACTGTCCTAAATAGAATGTATGACACGTGACCAAGTAGAGATGCTTTGTAATCATCCTCTTCAACATTTATTATCGTTGCAGAATATTGTTAGATACCACCCCTCCCACATGCACACAACATCCTGTTTTCTCTCTTTTTGCTAAAATGACTGCATTTCGAGGGTGAGCGGAGAGGTCACTGCTGGCGTGATGGTTTCCATTAAAGCAGGGCTTCGCGCCCATTAGAATTCTACTGAGAGCTGAGGTGCTGAAACTCGCACAGTTGACCAAAAAAAAATTTTGTTCCAGAAAAAAACCTCTCAATTAAGACCCCAAAAAAAGCACTCAGCTTCACCTGTCCTCTCCATGTGTAAACAGCTGATAAAAGGAATGCTTTTCACAAAGATTCACTTTATCACATTATAGACTTCCAGAGCCTTCCGCGGGGGGGGGGGACTTTGAAAGAAAATCCTTAAGAACCGCACTATTTTTTCCCCCTCTCTGTAATCCAGCAAAAGGCGGCCTGGATGTCGGCAGAAGGGATGCACGGAGGAGTGGAAAATGTCATTGATAAACAGCCAATGTCTACATCATCAAAAATTTACTGGAGTGAGTTCCTCTGGTGGGCTCAAAAATAATAGGAATGCAACATAACCTGTGTGTTTTGCTCTTTTTAAGTTGAACGTAGGTGGCACTTTTAGCTTTTTGCAGAAACCAGCAATGGTGGTTTATTTTTATTGAGTTTCAAGGCTTTTTTAAGGCCTCTTCTGTAGGCTAGGATGAGTGGCCACGCTATGGCGGTTATGTGGGTTAGTCTGGGGGGCGGCCGTGGAGCTGTGAGTTTAATTGGCACCACTCTGTTTGGAGAACTAGCCCCCTCAGGTGCATCCCTTAAGCAAAATAAACGCATCACAGGCAGTGGAAGGCTGTCAGCTGCCTAGCCTGCACCCACCGTTCCTCTCCAGCTGAATCGATCGAGCCGAGCTGTGCTCACTGTGGCTCTGCTGAAGGATTACAGCTTTGGCATGCTTGCACTGTGCTGTCTTGAGTTCCCCACACTGTAAGGTGGCAAAGTTGGCAAGTTACGGAAAAGAACCAGACACAAACAGCAATTGGTTAGTCTTTATTATGATGTCATCATATGCTTGCAGTTGCTTAGTCTTTATTATGATGTCATCATGCCCTTGTTTGTCACTGGCACTGCACTTTTCTGCTTAGCCAGACCTGTCTTCAAGGCTGCATCTCTCTGCACTGGAGGCAGGGATCTTATAAACTGGGATCTAGTTCAGTCTAGGGGTTAAACCAAGGAGGAACAGCAGCTTCTGCAGCCTGCATCCCTCCCTCTGGCTTATTGTGTGTGCAGACACATTCTGGAGTCATTTCCAGCCATGGCTGCTTGGCTGGGGTCTGACTTGGCTTTGCCGTTGGCATTGGTAAGCTTTGTGGATCTGGTGGAGCTGTGAGCCACCACCCCGGTCCTTTTTGACGATGTCCCCAGCACAGGGGCGATCAAAGATCTTACCGAGTCGCCCAGAAACTCCAGCCCGGTCCAGAGTACTGTCCGGAATAATTTTGGGAAGGCGATGGATGCTGCCCGTGGTCGTCCGTAGCAACCGTAGTGACGGTTCCCAGTATCTTCTGGGAGCAGGACTCGGGAGAGCACAGATAAGCCGCAAAACAAAGAAATATAATCTCCCAGATGTTTCTGCAGAACAAAACTGCATGACTTGGGCCATGAGACTACTTTACATAATCCACAGTTCCCTGTTACATTCCCAACATAAACATCGCTTTGCACTTTGTTTCATTTCTGACCACAGCAGCTGGGGTGCAATTCAGGTGTTTCTTTAATTTGTTATGTCTTTGTTTCACTTTTACTGGCTCCCAAAGGCATTTTGAGTGCTCAGAAACGATACCACCACAGGAACTTTTGCCTGGGGCAAGTTCAGTGAGCAAAATGTACACCATTTTAACTTGGAGCTGATGGGGGTTGAAGTCCAGTGCTAGTGGAGTGTGTTTTGATGAGCTCTGAACTTCAACTACCATCAACCCCTCTGTGAAATTTTACACAACATTCGGCCTCCTTCCAACACCACCGTTTACCTACTTATAACATAACAGAGCAGTGAGGAGGCCGAGAGGGAATTTCAGTACAGACATTTCAGTCCTCATGTTGTCTGCGTCTCCTTGCTTTTTCGCGACGTTGTCGTCTGGAGGTGCCCCTGCCTTCAAGCAAGTGTGGTGAATTTGGGTCATTTGAGTCATGCTTTATGAAGGCGCTCCAACGGTATGGAAGAAGCCCCAGTCTGATACCTCCGATACACTGGAAGACGGGTCAAAGGAAGTTCATCACGGTAATGTCCTCAGATGCGCGAGAACCAATTTTCACCTTTTTTTTTGTATATTTTGTATAATGATGTACATTAAGCTGAGTTGTACAAGTCATGTTGAAACTATAATTGTTATTGATTGTTGTTATGATGATTTAATAAATGTGAATGGCTTTGGGAATACTCCTTTTTGTAATGCTTCCTTACCATTAGGTGTTTGTCAGTGCTACTTCAGCTCTCAAATTTGCTTTTGGGTTGAATTTTACAGTCCACAGTATGATTTTTCAAACCTTCGTATACAAATAAACCAACATCACAAAGGCATTCACATCACCTTTAAACACTGTTGCCCGTTTTTTTAACAGCAGTTGGTGTGACTCGGATTGGTTGGGCGTAGCCGCCGTCTCTGAAACGGCAACGCCTTAGGACAACAGAATGTAAGTCAGCGTCCAAGTCCGCCAATGGAAGCAACCTCAACAAAGGCAGCATGCTGCCCCTGCACCTCACACGTGCACAACCTCCATACAAAACTACAGGACACAAGATAAGGCACAAAAAGCCATCGTTAAACACTGCATTTTACTAAAGGTTTTAAGTGTTAATCGGTCAGATCGCCTAGTTTTTCATCGTTGCGATGCTCGTTCCGTGACTCGAAGTTAGCGCCAAATCCACACGAGTGTCTTCGAAATCCCATGGATTTTCGACACCAATTAATATGTAGAGGGGTTTTACAGTTGCATTTTAGATATTCTTTGTCAATTTGTGTAGCTTGTGCTGTTAAAACCATCATTTAAAGGTAATGTACATATTATATACAACATAGAAACGCATACTGAGTCAGTTATCACAATGAGGCCTACAAAAGAAGAAGACAAATAAAGTTTGTCCAGTATTCCCAAGTGCAGCAGATCAGTGGATAACTGCTACATCCATTCAAAAAACAGACCATATAACAATGGGTTTCATGGTTATTTACAAAGCATAATAAAACTATCAAAAACAAACTCCCCAAAAATGTCCTATAAAGTTTTTTTTTTCTCTACAACAATGTCAGTTTCTATGTACAGCCCTTAAAAATAATGTAATACACGGTTTCTACATTAATGGTACTAGTTCACAGGAGGCGCACAATATGTGCAAATTTGCTAACAGTCTAAGAGGAGGGGCTTGGGGGGTCGTGCAGAGGTCACAGGGAGGAAGTGGTGGAGTCGACGATCTCTCTCCCGTTGCAGACAGTCGGCACATAATGAGCGCTCACAGAACCTGGAAGAGAGAGGAAGAAATTAGGACAAGGCTCCCCGGGAACACTTCATGTTGCCAACACAGAGGGTGTTACCATGTATTTTAGAGTTGTGAGTTCTTTGACGTCTTCTCCCTATCCCATATGGTGCTTGTCACAGTTTTCCCCCCGGTCAACATGTGGGCAAAGATCAAGCTTTTCACATGATTCGTTTCTTTCGCAGTGCTTTGAGATGTTCAACTTAAATCCCATTGGGGGTGAATCAGGTCTCTAGCTATCACACTTACAGATTTGGAAGGTTTAACATGCCAGCATGTCAGTTTCACTGCTTTTGGAAGTGCTCATTCATCTTTGAATTTAAAACTCTCTATATCTGAGTTAATGTCTGCGAACCTTTACCCAACATTGTCGCCTCTATATTTATGGTAAAAAAATGTACTAGCAAAAGTATAGGCTTTCTCTAGGGAAAAAAAGACATCAATGGTGGTGAGAGAATAAAACCCACGGAAAAAGCTTGTTTGGACGTAGCAAGCATTCTCTAAATCAATGCTGCAAGGCGGCTGACTTATGTGCCTGATATTTTCAGCAAATCCTTCCCTGTGGTTCACTTACTTCCTGCCATTTTCCACAAATGTCCAATTCCACTGAGGCATAAAAGTTAAATTACGGCAGGGCGGCGCACGGCTCGTAACGTTTCTGGAGGGTGGCCCCAGGTGGCGCGTAAAGTGAAAATGAAACTGCCGGCTGCACCGGCGGGGCGTCCCTCACCGTGAGAGTACGGTGCCCCGGCCCCGCTGACGCTGAAGCGGTTGAGGTTGTGCCGGTGGCTGGTGACGTTCTTCTGCGGCTGGAACATGATGATGTGGACCTTGGGGGCGAACAGGCACCCCAGCACCACGAAGCCGCTCAAGCTGACCGATATGCACATGGTGGTGGTCTGCACCTGTGGGAGGGGGGGTCAGGAGAGGTCAGGCAACATAAAAGAGCGTCGGAGGATGTTCCAGCCAGACAATAAAAACCCGGGGAAAGAGTCTGGTTGGATGTACCAAGCATTTATGGACCGTCCTTGTAAGGATTGCCCCTTGGTGCGTGCTCGGCCAAATCAAACACTTTCCCTGGAGTTCCTTCTCAAGCACTCTCACACTCTCAATCAGCTCTTCGTGAGAATATTTTTCCACCTCCATTGGCATTTAAACAAGATGTGTAAGTAAACGTGTTATTAAATGGGAACCGTAAGTTAACACACTGAGCTAACATGCTAATCTTCTTCAGGAAAACAGCCCTAAAGTCTCATTTTAAAACAGCACTCAGCTGTCATTACAATTTGAGGGTAAACATCTGTCATATTTAAGAGTGAAATGTGATCAGCAGATGCTTTTCATCTGACAGTTTGGGATTAGAGCGTGTGTCACCAGGACACGCACTTGTTAACTGGCAAAATTCACCTTTGGTGTTCACAGGGCATGAGTATAATGCAGCATGTAATCATCTGTGCTGCTTAGCTGTTGCTCTATTGGCCCCTGCACAAATTGCTCTTGTACTCTCTCTCTCGTTGCAAAATAATCGACAGTCTCATATTCTAAGGTCGTGCCAGCATTCATTTACTGCAGAGCGTATAATGAAATGCTCTTTATGTCTTTTTACCCTGAGAACAGGATTTCAACAGAGAAGTTTTACTTACATCAGCGTTCTCCTAAGTACTCCCCTGAGTGTGCCGACTTCTGAGGTGTAATTTATTTTTACCTGATTGGCCGTGGCCTTGAAAACTACATTTTCTCTCATCCTTTTCAAATTCATGTATGACTGGAATGTCAGTTCACAGCAGTCTATAAGTTTGTCCGTATAGATGCTAATAAGGGCCTGTAACCAATTCATATCTTGTTGTATTTTGATGTGGCCTTTTGGAGCTGTAGTTATTGTTTAATCAGTGCAAAATGGTGGCACTGTAGCAGATTACTCTGAATGAAAGCGCACAATACATTACTTCTGCAGGCTTTGTTAAATAAGTCTTATAACCAGAGTGTATTGTAATTCTTATCTTGAAATTCCAGAAAGAGTAAATTTCCTGTTAAGGTAAAGACAAGGAATTCCCAATCAGTGCGACTCAAGTTCAGTCCTGGCCAGGGAATTCCGTGAGGCTTTCAAACTGTCTAAAACACAACTAACAGTCTGGGGAACTGGGGAAGCTGAACAAGGCCATGATTAGTTGAACCGGTCAGCTTAGCACCTGGCTTTATCAAAGCCTGCAGATGCCGAGGGACTTTCACGACTTAAGTTCAGAGGCTCTGTTCTATATATGTTTTTAACTGGCCCAACTGACCCTGTAGTCGCTGGAGGTGACGTAGAAGATGGGCAGGAAGGCCAGCCAGATGATGCAGGTGGTGTACATGGTGAAGCCGATGAACTTGGCCTCGTTGAAGTTCTCGGGGCACTTCCTGGTCTTGAAGGCGTAGACGGTGCAGAGGACGACCAGCACCACGTCGTAGGCGAGCGACAGCAGCATGCTGGAGTCGCGCACGTTGCACTTGAGGATGACGGTCTCGCGGCGCTCGGGCAGCGTGAAGCGCCGCGTCCCCGGCACCTCCAGCAGGAGCCAGACGGACACCAGCACCAGCTGCACGGAGATGAGGCTGAGGCAGATGAAGACCTGCGAGCTGGGGCTGATGAAGCGCGGCCGCTGGGTGCCGTCCTTCACCCCGCCGAAGATGCGCGCGATGCGGTTGGTCTTGGTGAGGAGGGCGGAGTAGCAGACGGCGAAGGAGGTGCCCAGGCCGAGGCGGCGCAGCGTGCAGACGGCGGGAGAGGGCTTGGCGATGAAGAAGAAGGTCATGCCGTAGGACATGAAGACGCCCAGCAGGAGGATGTAGCAGAGCTCGCGGCCCGAGGCCTTGACCAGCGGCGTGTCGTTGTGGCGGATGAAGACGCCGGCCACCAGGGCGGTGCAGATGAAGCCCACGCAGGCGATGGCCACGGGCCCGATGGCCCAGGCGTCCTCCCACAGGATGTAGTCCTCGGGCAGGTCGTAGCAGCCCGTCAGGTCCTCGTCGGGCCACTGCCCGGGGCTGCAGGGGGCGCAGGTGAACTCGTCGGCCAGGTACTCGTGCGCGTCGCACGCCGTGCAGATCCAGCAGCAGTACTCGCCCGCCTGCATCTTCTTCATCTCGTTGCGGGCGCACGGGTCGCTGCACTGCGAGGTGGGCGTGCCCACCGCGCCCCGCGGCCAGCGGACCAGCTCGCTGCTGAGGCTCAGCGACTCCGCCCACTCCCCCACCTGGATGTAGCCGTGCCTCTCCGCCGTCCGCTGGTAGTTGAAGATGTTGTAGCGGCCCATCCCGTCGCCGTTGGCGTCAAACTTCACGACGCTGTCGATCCCAGGAGGGGAGAAAGGAGCTGCAGGAAGATAGCCATGCAGGTGAGTGATTCTTTTGTATGTCACACTACGAGAACATACATTTGGCTCAAGTTTGGATAACTGTATTCTTCTTTAACCAACATATTTATGGGAGACATAAACATAGGCTATTAAAGCAAGCTTCAGGCCACCATTAGGAGACTGCAGAGAAACATCACTTTACCCGATAATAATAAGCATTAGCTTTCAGCAATATAAGATCAAGTTAGTTTTTCAAAGTATTACATAATTAGGGTCTATCAACAAAAAACATCATAATTGCTTAGCATGAACATGGTATGCATCTTCAGTGATAGGTAGTACATGTTGTTCCTCATGTTTATGCAGGTTCTGTGGCAGATGCCATGACTTGGGGCATCTTAATCAACTGCCAAAGGTATTTTCCAAAGTTTTAGCACTTAGCACTTTGCAAAGCACTTTCAAGTCAGCCCCGTAAAGAAAACCTATCATTCATAATTCAATTTCAAAAAGCGCCAAGGGACACTCTGTCAGCCAGATGGCTCAGAAACTAATCAAGATGGCCTCTCCCTCAGGTTAAAGATGATAGCATATTGTAATGGAACGACAACAGCGACCACTGCTAGGTCTCCAGATAATGAAACGAGGAGAGACTCAGAGGGCACAGAGGAAGTAGTGCAGGGAATTGAACGCCGGTTGCCAGCACTGTTAGCGAGCATGCTACATCTATGGTAAACCGATGAGATAATACAGTAGTTTTGGGGCCTCACACAGCAGCACTCCTGTCTTTCTGAGCGAGGAAGTGCTCACTGTCTCTGAGGGGCTGCCCTTCCAAAATAACATGTAACCAAGTGGAAGAGACGAGCTCTTTGCTGATTGTCTTTCCAACTAGCAGCGTTTCTTCTTAACAGCAGCCATGATTTTAACACCCTCGTAAGGTGCTGGCCTGACACGTCACGATCTTCAACTGTCGTGAACATTTGATAAACCACTGCAGAATGGCTTGTCAGTAAAGTCGAATTCGGGGTTTATGAACTCCATAAATCATAGAGACAGCCCTTTTCCTGGTACACTGACTTCATCTGCTTTCTCATAACCTGTTCATTCAGAGATCTCATCTTCTTTAGTTCAGAAAATGTTTTTTTGTTGTTTGTAAGTATCTCTTGTTTAAACGGGCAAATTCCTATTATAAAAAAAAAACGATGGAATCTCTCTATGCTCATGGTCAAGCTCAATCTTTGTAGCATTTTTTATAAACAGCAAAATGTTATAGCATTTTTCCCATTAGATTTATCTGTCGAAATGGAGATTGGAGATGGAGAAAATATTGGACTGGGAAAACCAGGAGATAGTAATGAAACAGACTTTATCTCTGAAATCAGAATACAGAAAAAAGTGAAAAAGAAACCAAAACTAAATGGAGTTACAGCCCTAAGTTGTCGTCTAAAAAAGGAAATAATCTGCATTCTCGACAGGTCAAGACATCTGCATCAAAGTCACTTTTTCATTCTCCTGGCAATAAATAGTACATTTAGAAATGTAAATTCATGGCTTCGGCACACAATCTCAATGGGATTTGCAGTTATGAATCCCTCTATTCAACTGCAATGCACTTTGCCCTTCACTTTGAATAGCACGTTTGGCCAACGGTCCCATTTCTTACAGAACATATCAGCAACTGTGGAGGTGTTTTTGTTAAGTGAGAGATGAAAAAAGTAACCTTTGGTCAAAGTTATTTTATACACAAACAGCATGGTTTGGGCTCAGCTAGACTCTAACCACCATTAGGAGCACAGCAATGGCTATATAGTATGAGGATATAGATTCCCTCATACAGATTGTACTCTGGAAAGCTATGGCAAGGCCAGTCTCGAATGGGGAGGCATCTCCTTTTATGGTGTCTATTTTCACGATTGAAACAGATGATGGTCTTACTAAATTGGTCTTTAATTTGATTCTGGGTTAGTTTATTTTCTGCTGAATGGACCCCAGAGAGTAATTTCAACCCAATAATGCAGATGTTCCAGGTGATTTATCACAACTGATCACAGTTTGTACATACCAACAATATATTGTGTGTGTCCACACTAAAGAAGAAAAAAAAAAGCCTGCCACACGCAATATCACCCAATCTATGGAGCTAAAATAAGAGCAAGGATCTAAATAATTAGTTTCAGTTGTAGTAGGACAGACACTTACATTGCCAAATTAACTACTTATTAAAGGGCCATTACCCCTGGCGTGAATACAACTTTGATTTAATCAGGGCATACCCACCCTTAGATGGCAGTCTTGCCTTCTGGTACAGCAGGAACAGAAATAATTTCTTGTGGATCTGAGATGTAAACCAAGTTTTAAATTACATTTATTCAACCAGTGATCAAAACAGTGTCTTTCTCTGATTAAAATTCAACAAGCCACCAGCCAAGCCGTGCTGGTGTGCTCCTAGAACACTTCGTAGGAATTTATCTACAGCGCATACTGTAATTATGTCAATTATCTCAAAGTGTAATTGTAGAGAGTGTAATGCTTCGATATGAAATTGCCACTTTCAATTAAAGAGCACAGCATTGCCGACTGTAACGGTATACAGTTTTGACATCCCCTTTCCCTTGAGGGCTTTGTGAGAGAGGAGTACGTTATTGATCCAGCACTAATGCCTTCCTTCAAAGCCTGGAGATCCAAAGAACAGACTCTCCCACAGCAAGCGGAGTTATTTAAGGTAATGTGGAAGGTTTTGAGCTCTGTTTCCTCCTGCTGTTTGTGATCACATTGGTTGGAAACCTGGACCCCCTCTGATCCTTTCAGACACATTGCGCACCATTAAAATAGGACAGGATTAGATTTGTTATGTACCCAATTTTAAAGCATACTGATGTTTGCTCAGGTTAGGTGGTGCTTAGGCACCTTGTCTTCATTTTACAGTAACAAATGTACTGTATGTGTTTCGTTTTTTATTCTGCAAGGGGGTTAACAGGAGAGAGCATGCATTTGAAACCTTTTTGCCCATGATCTCCTCACCTTCACTTCACAAAGTGTGACCACATGTCCCTGTAAAAATGAAGACCTATCTGTGTAAAGACCTGTGAGCCTACCTCTGTGAGTCCAATCAGCAAGGGCACCAATATAATAATTATAAATGGCTTTAAAGTTCACTTTGTCTTTTCTTTTTTCCTTATTTCTGCTTCGCTATCAGATAGTAACATGTGTTTTCAGTACACCCCTCAGTACACAGCTCTCCCGTCATTCATAGGAGGAAACGCAATCCGGACAACCTGAAGCCTCTCCCTGCAAAATTATCCAGAACTTTCTCCACCGCTGTCCTTCGATGGCACACTTCATCCATTCTGCAGGGTCCCTCTGTCTTCAAGAAACTTCGGAAAACACAGCTCTTCTGCTCTCACCTGATCACCTGAAACGCTACCACCTAAAGGAATTTCTCATGTCTCAAAACTGTTTCCCTATTTAAAAAAATAAATGAATAAAAATGAATAAGAAAATGTAATCTAATGGTTTAATGCACTCGTTATCTCTACCAGCTAGCTTGTACCTTGTCTGGCCAACCATTGAAAGCTGGTCATGTAACGCTTCTAATATTGTTGACTCCTTATAGTTTTTTACTTGTGTTGTACTCTGCCTCACTTGTTAGTCGCTTTGGATGAAAGTGTCTGCCAAATGAATAAATGTAAATGTAAATGTAAAAATCATGAAAGTCCCAATTAAAGGTTGCGTGTCACATGCCCCCACAAATGTGCAGTCGGGATGCTGTTTGTCCCATTACTTTGCTTACAGTGAAAACCTTAAAATTCCAAACACGTTCTTATTCAACGATCAACCTTTTCAACCTACTACTTTCAGTCTGTGAGGGAGCGCAGTGGCTTTTTCAGGGAGGCCGTCCAAAACAGAGCCACCATTAAAGAAATATAAAAGAAAGACAGTGTAAGTACTGAAATGAAAGGGAAAAAAACTGTGCTGGGATCCATCTTTCCCATGACAGTACAACAGGAGCAGAAAAGACTCTTCAGTATTTCGCATGACAGTGGGACTGACGTGAAACGCCATGCAAACAGGGAGCTGACATGAACCGCGCTGAGAAAGCTGCAGCTGCGACACCTTTTTCCCCCGGCCTTTTTTAGTGCTACTGAGCCCCTCCGTAATCATGCAGCCCTGCCGAGTTCCAAATGTCCACCACGGTGTAGTGCACTGGCATTCTGATCGCTCTGACTGAGGCCTGAAACTCGCCCCCACGTTCAACAGCCGCAAAGCGCGTAAGTTGCGGCAAGACTAAAACTGAGGTGTTAGTTAAAATTGTGCTGGCACAGCTCTTTGCAAAATTTACAGACAGTCTTCCCAAGCCAGATGGTCTCTGCTTCTCAGTGGTAACTGACTGCATGTTGCAAAATGTCATGAAATCAGTCTGATTTAACTCTGTTAACCCTGCTGAATGGTGAATAGGTTGCATGTTTTCTTTGTTTCTTTCTTTTTAAAATATACCATACACTGTTGTTTGCAGCGCATTTATTTATTGGATGTGTGATATTACCCGTGTGTTTTCAGTCATTTGTTCTTTACTGTACTTTTGACATTGCAGCTAGTGTTTGCTTATTTAATTGCCAATTGTTACTTTAGACGGATTATATTGTTTCCCTATTTCACAAATATGTGTGCATTGCTCCTTCAGAATAGTTGTTGTGGGGAATTGAGGATGTCTGAGGATATCTCTGAAGGTCCCAGAATGTCTTTGTTAAATGAATGAGAGCAGTAGATTTTCATGAGAATGCCTGAACCAAACATAGTGATCAAAGAAGGGCTATTGTACTCTGGAAACAATGAGACACTGTGGGCGGTTACAGAAGAATGCACAGGGAGGATAATGCCATGCTCTCTCCTAATACAAAACTCCTTGATTTCTGTGTCCTCCAAACAACTGTTGTGTTAAATGTAAAAATTCTGTCTTGTGTAAAGACAGCTGTGTTAAAACAGCATAAGTATCAAAAACACTGGACACCCATTGGTGCTTAAATTTAAGAACAAAAATGATTTTTATGATTGAATTTAGGCTTTTGTTTTTATTCTCTGCTGAGACATGAAATTGATATTGGTGTATCTCCATCTTAAGGCTCTACCGCTTCAGTGTTGAATTAGCAAGAACTGCAAATTTGTAGCAGCTCACTTATATTGTTACTTTATTATCAGTGGCAAACGAAAAATGCTCTGAAGGACAAATAATGTGTAAAGCATATCTGATGTCGCTGTGAGCATGTGGGTATATTTTGACGGTTGAGCCTCTGTTTTTTTTCCCGACTGCGGTGAATGCGCGTGTCGCACAGCCCAAAAAGCTGCGGCTGCTCGTCTCCGTGGCTGACGACAGCGAGGAACTTGAAAGCGAGCGGTAGGCGCGTTCAGTCTGCGGCTGAGTCAAGGCTGGGAGAGCGATAAGCCGCAGGAAATCTCAATGATCCCGCTCGGGGAAAAAAAAGAGACCTGCAGCCTCGCAGGTCGACGCTGAGAGAATATGACTTGACGAGCGGCGTTACCGCATTGCTAATCGTGAGAGCTTAAATTCTACCAGCACTCAGCCACGTTTTAGAGTTAAACACATTTCAGAGCAGAGACCAAAGTGATTGGCTTCAAAGACATTAAGAGATCAACTTGAGAAATAATCATGAGAAGTTCATGACTTGATGAATGGGGATTAATAATAAATTCTTATCTACATACAACATTGTGACAACTAAATGCCTGGTTGTTAAAAATAACTAAAAAACGTGTTCATGTATTGAGCTGATGATAATCTTTGTTAATCTTGGTTAAAGAGATTAAATTAACTGTGACAGAAAATCTTAATTACATCCAGTGGCTCTATGATTAATTAATCACATGGCCGTGTTCCTTCAAAGATTATTTTAAGGGAGGTTTGTGAGACTTAGTGAGAAAGAGCCAACTTACTTTCATACAGTCAATTGCCTTCAGACAAATTTCAAATCTGACGGACAGTGACAGGTCATCAAACCCCTTTTAAGATCCTGTCTCTGTTATAAGATGATGGGGCAAAATCACATCGACTGAGATGGCAAAACTTGTGGTCTGAAAGTGGTGATTGGTGAGTAGTAATTGTAGGGTCAAATGGTCATCAGCTGATCTCAAGACAGTAATTGTTATTGCAGTTCATGTCCTATAATCAACCATTCAGTACTGGAAGGAAAAAAAATTGTGCAGTATGCGTAACAGAGGAACTGCACTCAAAAATGACTTCACCCCTCTCTTTGCGGTGATATGGTACTTCCTCTGACAACAATAATGCATGTTCATATGTCTCATAAAATATTTGCACAAATAAGATTAGGTGGGTTTTAGGAGGTAACTGTTTTGCTGGTTGACGCATGAGTGACTGATCACCCCCTAAGATGAAGTGCAGAATTTGTACGTATAAGCAACATTTACAGCACTTGGGTCAACACTCGGTTACTTGCTGGCTAGAGATTTAGACAGACTATCTGTTGAAAGGGCTCATTTATTTATGGTTGTATGGGGCCCCCAGGCTAGGCATTGCTGACTTAAAAAGTGTTGACTATGGCGGCACTAGTATGTCTACACAGTGTAGTCAGTAGGAGATGGACTCCTGAGTGGGGTCTCCTCATTAGAATGCTGCTAGCCACAGATGTCCCCAAAGCCTCCCGGTGAGTGAGTCTGTACCAGCTGGCCGGATAACTTACTGATGCTATGGAAACAAAATCTAATGTTTGCCCACAACAGGTGTGCCATAATTAATTTCATGAGTCCATTTCCTCTTAGGGGATGGGTGCGATTTGGAAAGGAAGACGTGTCTTTAAGTAACAAATGTCTGTAATACCTAGGCAATGACATACTTTCTGAGGAATGTTTTTTTCCATGGAATTCAATGAAATTGCCTAAAAAGGAGCTTTGCCTTGATTAGATACCGGCATATTGGTTTTTAAAATTAAACAGCTAATGCAGCAGCTAAATCCTTCCATTAATGAAGATGGATGCCTAGATTCTGTATATTTTTCATTTGATATCAAGATCAAGATCAATTTTTCAAAAAATAGTTTTGTAATAGTTCCATAATAGTTCCAGCTCTGACATGGTGTACACTGCTTAGAATGAATCATCTAGATTATGCAAGCCATATCCTGTTTTCCACAAATATGATCGTATGATCATTTACTGCAAATCTAATAATACTAAATCTGATCATAAAAGGTAACAGACACCTGATGCCAAACATAAACAAATACACATACCACATCAAAGCGAGACACCATAGTAAATCAGAGAACACAGTCTGTATGGCTTAAATGCAAAGCCTTGTTAATTGCAACTGGAGGATCCGCAAATCTGCCATCTTTACATATGAATGTGAGTTCACATAAAAAGGCTCTCAGTGGCTGTATGAAGTGTGTTTAAATGTGAAAGGTGCCCAAAAACAACAAGAACAAAACACTTGCCAATGCTGAATTTGTCTGTTAACTCTTGTCTGTCTACTTGGTCATATAATCTGCTGCAGTGCATTGTTAGAATTCATTTCTGAAGCAAAGCTGAATGAGCATGGTCACAGATAGAATGATGTGAATGTAGCCTGTCCTTCAAGACCCTTTGAGCTTCTCATTGGAGAGGCACCATATACAGTACTGCTGAAATCTCTGTTGTGGCACAATGTTCTAGCCAGTCGTGTGCGTGTGTTTTTGTGTTGGGAGTCATCTTGGTGAGTTGTCTCTCAATGTGTCCAGTTGGCAAAACCATCCTGCAGGGGGTGACTTTGACTCCATGTCCCGGCTCTCTCTCTCTCTCTCTCTCTCTCTCTGCTTCCCTTCCTCTTAGTGGAGACGCATGCCCAGGAGTATCTCCTCTCCCCTTTCACACTAACTGTACTATTCTCAGGTGAACCTCACCGGTTGGCTACCTCACCTTGCCACTCTCCCAGTCACCTGTTCCAGCCCTGGCTCTACTGTCACATTGGGAGAGAACACATGCCACTCGGGTCATTCCTACCAGCCCAGCTGGCCATAGGCTGCAATGCCCTCCCTGTGCTTTGCGTCATTTCACAGGGGAGCGGTGACTGAAATGGGCCAATTTAAACTGGCACTTCCTACTGAGTCACGGCACTCTGGGTACGCCTTGAGGAGCTCTGTCAGAACTGCAAAAACGACTCCTGCCAATTCTGCGTTTAGCAGAAGGCCTGCCTTTAATCAACTTTTGTCCTTAACTTTGGCTCGCAATTAAATGCAAGCATTTGTTTTCTGTCTTCACAAACACGGTTCGAAAAGATCAGCGACTGCAAAAACAAATGAGAAAAAAAATAGTTTGTACTGAAAACAGTGACACTTGTCTGTGACTAATTGTGAGTCAAAGCTTAGGACAAATGTTGATTGTGCCCAAGCCTCAGTGTTGTAGTACAGCACATCCTAATCACTATGCATCTTCCTGTTTTTTAACCCGACTAAAGAGAGCAGTTGTCGCTTGCTGTCAGCGATATGCTTTTCAAGAACTCACTACTGAATTTTTACAGAGGACTACAAATGTTCAAGTAAATTAAAAATGTTCTCTTCTAATTTATGCTTATGTCCGTGCAAAAATATCATGTATGTGATACAAAGCTGGCACTGGCCAGAAGCATAGAATGCACACCGCATGAACTCTTGATACCATATCAATAAATCAAGAGACAGCAGCTTATTACAAAAGGATTACACATAAACAAACTGACCATGAGACCTCTGACAGTGTCATAAGGTGAGAATTTTGAGAGGCAGAGGTTCTCATGTACATGTTGTTGAATTTAAATTTATAGGGGTGTAATGAAAAGTTTTAAGTGTCTGTCACTAAGAGTGGATATGCATGTGTTACATGTTTCTGCTTCTGAGCTGTGGTGTTAGCTGGTTTTGTTGTTGTCATACTGTTTTTCAGCTATTAAAAAAGAATTTTTCTATTGGTTTAGATCAATATGGTTTGGAGAAGGCTGGAGAGGAGGAGGAAGAGCAGGGAGGGGCATGGTGAGACAGCTTGTCACAAATATAGACAGAGAGGGACATGGAGACACAGAAAGAACAAGTGAGACATAGGAGGAGGGCACTAAACACTTGCACCCTTTCTCCTGTTTCAAATTCAGCAAGGGACCAACAGCATTGCCCTGTCTGAAATTTGTGTTAAGGCTTAGACATGTTGCCCTCACAACATAGAAAGATGAGTCTCCTTCAGCTGTTATTAGATGAGAGAGAGGCTCCCATCTGTTAAAATATTCTGTCGCATGAGTAAAGAGCTGATCTTGTCATTCCGCGGTTTCTTTCTGTTTGTTTATGTGCAGTGATTTTCTCCATAGCCTGCATAATAACAGTGCTGATTTGTAAAATAAACAGTACCCCCCTCCACCCACACTGTCTCCCCTGAAGTGCTGTATTCAACAAATGCCCCAGTGTTAGCGTGCATATATTCCATTCAAGGGCTAATGCTAAGCATATAGTTACAAGAAATGCACATCCTTCTTAAGATGCAAATGATCTAATTCTGTCCATAGAATAATTGTAAGTAAAATGTGTTACTGTATGTTTTCCTCTAACTCTCATGTGCAGGCCTTTTGTATTGCCTCACAGTCAGGTTTCAATCCCGCCTTTGTCTTAAATATTTTCAGATGTTATGTAAGGAGCAAACTGCTAGATGTATTAGGCAAATTATCTGTCTAAAATTCACCTCCAGAGAATCTAGGCTGAGATTTAATTATTGTTATGCATCATTTCTGGGTGATTCCATTGTTGGTCAACGTTCGTGCATTGTATCAGCTAGGTTCAGCCTGCATTCTGAGAGCTATAGTGTGGCAGGGAGAAAAGAGGCAGTGGTGTGTGAAAATCAGATGGGATAACCCGATAAACACCATGAAATATACTGTGCAATCAGACATGTAAACAACTGGAATTAGGTGCAAATCTTTGTATCATCCGTAGATGTACAGTGTCTTGATAATACTTCCTGATACCACTTACTCGCCAGAGTAGACATAAGTTTTCAAATACTTGGTAGTTATTACAATAGTTTTTTCTTTATTTACAAATGCACAGACAAAAAGATGAATTACATATGATGAGAAAATAATTAATGAAAAATAGAAGAGGAAAGACAAACTTTCAACAAAGAAGCACCATTCTGAGATTAGATTGGCCCATCATTTAATCATAGCATGTACTAGGTCAAGAAATGCTGTCTTGGTTTATTGCTCGCAACAGAACAAATCTCAGAAAGTTTGTGACCACACTGCAGTGTATGCATCTTTAGAATATTGAAATGTTAGTCAGAAGAAACAGAATTCGTAACAAAGATGGCACTGTGAGATGTCAAGAAAAATATTAAGGCCAGTCACTGTGGGTATCATGTCTACATTTTTCACTAAGAGTAGCTCTGAAAGAAATCTAAATAAATAAAAAAATGAAATACAAATTTGTATGCCAATAGATTTGGAATATCCTTTTGGTGATATAAAGCATCACATATTTCTCCCCCCTGCACCCACTGACCCCCAAAAAAAAAAAAAAAAAAAAATAAATAAATAAATAAAACACACACAAGCTACCAGACGCATGTGGTAGATAACATTCCAACTCACTCTGGACACCTGCTGTGTCACTTGGCCCTCCTACACTCCAAATATGGGATGGCTGACAGAAAAGCCGAGTAATCAGATCAAATGCGTTAGATATCTGCCAAATAAACCAAAGCCCACAGGCACCCTTTGTAGTTGTTTATTTGTTAACGCGCTACACCCATCTCTGGTCCCTCAGCGTCAGTCTGCCCCAACTGTCTCACAGCCAGAACTCCGTGGTGGGGATATTATCATTGCGCTGCAGATGTTGAAGGACCACACCCTTTTCCCAGCTTTGATTGTTGTTATTCATAGCATGCTGACAGTGGTGTTTTTTTAGCCCAATCCTCATTTTTAAGATAATTTTAAAGTCACCTCCTCATTTTTATGTCACCTCCCCACAGCGCCTCTGGGTAAAGTGATACCCACTGTCGAAGTTTCACCAAGTCCCTTTGTAACAGCCACACTGTGCAGTATATGTGAGTTCCTCCTCGCTGTGAAGAAGGCCTACCATTATAGAGACGTAAAAAGCTATGACCCTAACCAATAGAAAACAGAGGAATCTGCTGTCTTTACAGAGCTTTTGGCATTGTGTTTCTAACACAACTCCGATGCAATCCTGCAACAAGACACCGCGCAGGCCTTTCGCCTGCGGAGGGGACTGAAGCAAAAAACGAGAACTCTTCTGGAGTCTTTGAGCGGGAAGACTTCTTTTGAAGCACGGGGGGGGAAGTGGGGAGGGGGAGGGCGAAGTTTTCTCACCGGCGTCTTTCTGTTAAGCTCCCTGGCTCGATACGCCACCCCCGCCTCCCTACCCCCCACTTCCCTCAGGCTGTTTTTGCTGCAGCGTTTCAACGGCAGCGCGGCAGCACAAAGAAATATTACACATACAAACGATAAAAACGTGCGGAAGAAGGTGGAGGGGGGGATAACTCAGGTTTATTTGAGCTGAGGTCCACGAGAGAGAGAGCCGGACCGTTCGCAGCAGATGGGGGAGGCGGAGGCGGGGGAGGGGGAGAGGGAGGGGGGGGCGGGTGAGAGATGGATCTGAGAGCGAGTGGGCTGGGGGTGTCTGAGAATTCTGTGGAAAAAATAACAAATCTCAAGCTGACTCCTCACCGAGCGAGCGTCTCGGTGTATCGAGAACAAAGCGCGGTGAAGCGCTGATTTTTATGCCTCCCGCTCCGCACACAGGGTGCGGCTCAGGGCCCGCGTTCATCAAGCATCTCAGAACAGGAAATAGGTCCTGAGTGTGTCAGTTCAGTCTTACTCTTACTCTTAAGAGTAAAAGCTGTTTATCCAGATTCTTTAGAATCAAGTGCAAGGCTGAGCCCTACATCCCAGGTTCGTTCTCAGCCCTGCCGAGCCCACAGCAGGGGAAGGAATTGCTTCCGTTCTGCTGGGGATATGGGGGTGAGCGGGTCAGCCAGGGGTTCGTTTGTCCTGTTGCTTACCAGCAAACCCAGCTGGTCAGTCAGGCACCCGCAGTCTGCCTGTTTAAAAAGCTGCTGAGGTATCTTCCAGTGTGCCAGCTTGGCATGGGGACTGCAGTGTGTAAAGAAGTGGTGGTGACGTCCTGTTTTTGCCCTGCCCTCCTGGATGGTCAGAGGGGACTGCAGAGGCGACATCTATAAGATAGGGCAGCAACTATGATACACCTGGGGGAAAATGTGGGAAAAGCACTGGGCATTCCAAATCAAACAAAAAATCCTGAAAAGCCCTCCTACCTTGGCATATATTTAGGAATCTAACCCGTTCGGAGTTACCAACAGGTGGCTACATCGAGACAATGTGCATGCATTTTTCAGGAGAGAAAATATGTTTTGCACAAAGCTGCTCAATAGGTATCTATCAGATAAGGAGGGTATTTTATTTGCAACCACCCTCATCATTATTGCTGTTTATGTGAGAAGAACATCACCACTTACCAATTTAATGAAAGTAATTTAATCTTTGTTTCTTGGCGACAGGGAAAAAGTGTTTATGTTAAAACTATTTTATTCCACTAGGATGTCACCCAATGGTAAGGGCTCTAAAAACCATGACAGCTGCCTCAATATCTGTAACCACTTGCAGGTGTACATCACAAGTAAAACAGCCAAAACGTCAAACATTTACACTGAATTTCAGTATTTATAGCAATACATCGTAGTATATGAAAGCCCTAAATGACATAATGTTTCACATGTCGTCTAAAGGTCTCATAAGATTACATGTAGTGCTGTGGAGATGGGAACTGGGCAGCAAAAGGAGATTTCATGTTCTTCATGAATAAATGTGGCAACAGCCCCAAAAAAGCTAGTCGCATAACAGCTTGTGCAATTCTGCACACTATCTATGAGTTGTGAACTTGCGTTGGCATATGTGATTTATGAGTTGCTTGATCATGTTCTCAAATTACAGTACTATGACAACAGTATGGCTTTCAGTGATTGCATTTATGAGGCATTTCCTCATTATGGGAGGAACTGTGAAAAATGTCATCACTGCCATTCATTTGCAACACTTCACACATCTTAAAAACCTATGAGAAATGTTCTTACTCACAGCTGAGAGTAGGAGTAGGAAGCTTCATAAATAACTCCTATTGCCTACTCTAAGGTAGGACTTTTTTGCTCCTGAAGCTGCTTTTCACAGGACTCTTAGGAGTGCTTCTCAGACACTTGATGAGTACAGGCCCAGGTATCCAATGGGGTCGCGCCAATGATTTACAATGTATAATTATGATAACAGCTGCCTCTATCTTATTGGAGGAGCTGCACTGTGTCTCCATTACTCTGAGAAACAGTCTGGGTGTGGACATGCAGGATATTAGCAGTGAAAACTGGTGTGAATGGAAAACAATAGGCATCGCCTTGCTTTGAGATAAGGGGCGTTGCATATATCTTCTTTATCACTGCGGTTGTTGATCTCTGGAGGTAGCAGTGCTAGATGGTTCTGCTGCAGTAAAGTACTCTTTGAGGAGAAACATGAGCATCGACCTTTTCTCTCATGCACTGCATCGCTCCACACTTTCTGTTAATCCATTCCAAGGTGGAAGCGCATTGACGGAAGTCTTATTTTGATCCGGCCATGAACCCCACACATATTTGATCGCTCCTCCATCGTTGTCCTTCTCTTAAAAGGAGATGGAACAGTGCCAGTCTGAGCTTTTCTTTGGAATCAGTTGCTCTTTGTGTGTCACAACATCATGGTTACTGCAGGGCCTGTCTGATTTAGGAAGAACCTTTGTGTATTACTGTAGCCTTGGTTTGTTTACATTATTTATTAGCTTAGAAGACGACCTTAACCAGGGTGAATCACATAGCTTGGCTTTGACATATTATCTGCTGTGTGCTGCAGCAATACAAAGTTGATCACCTTGCTCAAGGGTGTAACAGCTGTCTCCCACCCGGGATTTGAACATACAGCCTGCCAGGTTCCACACCACCAAGACACTCTGGCCCTACACTACTGTTGTTGTAGTTTCCTGGTGGTAATGGATTTCACTGCACAAAAGCAGCACACGTGAGCTCCTGAGAGATGAACAGCGAAATGGATCGCCATGAAATATGAGCAATATTGCTCTCTCTTTCCCAATCCTTTGTTTATTCAGACAAACTGCAGATGTTCAAATATTTATACTGTTGCTCTAAAGGTCATCCCTGCAGGAGCAGAACCTCACAGTGATCTTTCCTTTCAAAGATAAAAGCCAGTCAACGACCCCAGGGCTTTACAACATCAATCTTCGGTTTCGCAAAAACAGTACCAGCAACAACAGAGATGCAAGTCACCGGTTCACTCTCAGCGGGGAGCTGCCGTCAGTGCACCGTGAATCACCCATCTTCACCATCATCATCATCATCGTCGTCATCATCAACATCATCATCATCATCACATTCAAACCATCTATCAGAGATGCAAGTCACCGGTTCACTCTCAGCGGGGAGCCGCCGTCAGTGCGCCGTGAATCACCCATCTTCACCATCATCATCATCGTCGTCATCATCATCATCATCATCATCATCATCATCACCACATTCAAACCATCTATCAGAGGCAACAGTATCGTTATCTGTAACAATTAAAGAATCCCTTCACTTCATGCCCTCAGCATCTTTGTTTGCTCTCTTCGATGTCTATCAAGGTGCCAGCTCGGCCCGGCACATAAGGATGAAAAGATTGACCGGGATCCAGCCGAGGTCAAAATGGGTAGCTACGGGAGACCGATGGGGGAGAAAGCAGTCCCAATTACGGGGAGCGAAGGAGGCCTCGGAGGGACCGCTGGCTCTGTCTCCCCGCCCCGCGGCTCGCTCCGGATGAAAACGGACACCGCTTGTGTGAGCTGGATGCCGCTCCGCTCGCTATCATTCCAGACAGCACCCCGCAGCCTTTGATTCGCTGCTTGAAATATGAGGATGGCGGATTTCAAAGGGAAGCGTCTGCTGACGCATGCCATCCCACTCCATCGCTTCCTCCACTCACTCTCTCCTATCTCTCTCTCTCCCTTTCCCTCTCCCTCTCTCTGTAGACCTGCAGCTCTCTCCCTGCCTTTCAGGACTGCATTCTCAAAAGCTAAGAGGAGGATGTGTGTGTGTGTGTGTGTGTGTGTGTGTGTGTGTGTGTGTGTGTGTGTGTGCGCGTGGCATGGTTTTCACTTTGCACGTTGTATGTCACGGTTTTCAGTGCAAAATCATGCACGTTTCACCTTGAGGCATAAAACCCAGACTGTCCATTTTGGATTATTTACACCTTTCACATTCCACACATTCCAAAGAACAGGACATCTGCAGTTGAAATCACCAATCACGTTGTTTAGACACTACTGGCACTACAATTTTTTATCACTACTACAGCTTAATTTATCGTTACAGTTTGCCAGCTAATTCAGTTATTAAAATGAAGATTCTGCGGAATCCTGCAGTTATATGGTGGCATGGGAAGGTTCCATGGATGCACATACCTGTTGTAATGTTCCATGTGTAATGACTTACCCTTGAAGTTGATGTTGAGGAGGTAATCCCTGTACAGCTTCCTCCCGTCCAAGGCCTTCATGGCGTCGCACAGCTGCGTGGTGTTGGAGCACAGCGTGCGCTGCATCTTGTGCAGGGCGTGGGCCATGGCGTACACAGCGTTCATCACGAACATGATCTTGGACTCCGGCTCGAAGTTGGAGCTGTCGACCGCCAGGTGCTTGTCGCACAGCTTGTGTGCCCTGTCCCCACCAGGCCCGCCCAGGGAGCACTGGAACTTCTGCTCCCAGAAGTCCTTGTACCAGGGGTTGCGCAGGTTGGTGCCGGGGTGGAGCCGCTGGAAGTAGCGGTTGAACTCCCGGACGGGGTGGGCAGCCAGCTCCAGCGTGATGGCGCCGTCGGCCACGTGCTCGTTGCCCTTGACGATGCTCTCCTGCGCCCCCCAGCCGTCGCTGGCGATCCAGATGAGCGAGGCGTTGAGGCGGGCGGCGGCGGCGAGAAGCTCGCGGGCGTCGTCGCTGCGCATGAACAGCACCGCCACCCGGGCGTTGGGCTTCTGCAGCAGCTGGCGGATGACGGCGTCGTACGACTTCTTGGCGTTGGAGCGGCCCACCTTCTCGGAGGTGGCGATGCAGATGTTGCGCAGGCGGGCCTCCTGCTCGAAGGCCTCGATGCCCGTCTCGCCGTAGTCGCCCTCCGACGCCACTGTCGACACGTACGTCCAGTTGAAGAAGCGCAGGATCTCCGCCATGGCCTTGGCCTGGTAGAAGTCTGGCGGGACGGTGCGGGCGAAGTAGTCATACCTGGACTTGTCGCTTAGCTTAGCGCTGGTGGATGCGTAGCTGATCTGAGGGATCTGGAAGAGTCGCAGCAAGTTGGCAACCTGGGGGAGAGAGCGTGAGACCAATAAATCATTAGATCATGAAATGCAGATGACATATGAAGTTTTCAGTGCATCTAACATTCTCCTTGACCACTGATTAAAACAAGTTACAAATTAACATTAACATCATAATCACAGCTATGGCACTGTAATGGACTGTTTGCCTGATTAAAGCTTGGTTTTGATTAGTCAGGAAGTAGTAATATTATGTATGTTTGCTTTTCAAAATCTAGTGGAAGCAGGGCATCCTAGGGTTATATAGAAAGCACTGTGTGCTTACCAACCACAGTGCTCATGTCCCGACACATATGGTCCTGTGATCAAGACTTGAACAGCCCCAGCTGAAGAGACTGCAGAGAGCAGGGAGTAGTTTGCATTATGCTTTATTAGCACCATTGGATTCATTAGCATGCTTCTCTGTAAACCTGTAGAATTGCTGAAAGGAGCATTCCTGGATTGTGCTGTGAGCACATAAAGGAGACTGCCATGCCAGTGAAGCTGAAAGTTAGCTCTCTTCCACCGTGCTGAAGTCTCTGTGTGGCCCTTCTGGCAGGACGAGAATAAGATAAGGGAGGCGAGATTAACTGTGCTCACCAGCGGAGTGTCTGATACACCCTCATTAGCGCCGTGTGAAATTGATAGGCTTAATTATTCCTGTGTAGCATTGACACAGATTTCTAGGTGCAGTCTCTCGCTCTTATCACTGAGGGGCAGCCCATCTGATAGTTGGTCAGTGCACTTTGCTATTGCTTTTCCTCTTGTGAGAACAGTCTCCGTGTAAGCGCACACTGGGGGATTTTCATGCATGAATATTAGCTACTCTTGAATTATGCAGTTAAGAGATGCTCGGAAATTGAAACATCGACTCTGAAAATTATGAATGAAGGAAATGGCCTTTTCCACTGCAAGAGCACGCTGAACCGAGAGCCACTGTCCCGATAAACAAAAACGATGACACATTATCCTTTCGTACCATGTGGTGGAACGGCTAATAATTTTACATGATTCTGATTGCACGCTGAATAACTTGGAGTTGCCTTCCGCTGTGTGGTGGAAGAAAAAAAAAGTCACACACGTTAAAATAAAAGTGTTCTCATAAACACAGCTGCCTCAGGGGGGCAGCCGTGGAAGACAACTGTTACGCTGTAACGAGGACAACGAGTAATTGTCAGCGTCGAAATGCGCATGATGGATAACAACGGTTATTTAACAGGAGAGCGTGCTGAGGTCAGAATCTGCTTGGCCGTCCTCCAGTAGCGAGAAGCAATATCTTGCATAGTAAAGAGATTAAGGATTCCAAAAAAGATCGGCGGAGCGCTCTTTTGTGTGGAGTGGCGAAGGGAGCGAGAAGGTTTTATGCAAAACTATGCAAATTCTTTCAGTTCCTTCACAAGAAGCCACTAGAAAGCTGTGGCACACAATGCAATAAAGGCAGCGGTAATCTGGGGCCAGTTTCACTGCATGGGAAAGTGCCATTGGCCGGCGGCCAGATTTATATGGGTGAGCTGGACCAATGGTGGTGGACCTCTCGCTGAGACATAGACAGAGCTGGTAAATATTGCAACACAGACTACAGTTTGCAGGGGCACAGGTTGCATGTTACAGGAGCTGGGTTTCTGTGAGTGGGAGCCCTTGAGCCAGGCTCTTGGGGAACATGGTTCATACTGTGAAGTAAGGCAGGTGGATCTCTTGCATCACTGTCCCAAAACAAGTGATGATATTTTCAGCATCTACCTGTTCTCAGCAGCATCTCAGGCAGAGTAAGATAAGTTAAGAGTGATGCGCTATTTGCTGAAACCGCTGCCTGAACAGTCAGATAACTGAAGACTAAGCTTATGTTTCTCATCTGATGGATAAATTACTTCGTATGAATAAGTTTAGAATTCCAGTGTAACAGAGCATGTTCACAAAGTTAAGTGTCATTTCACCTTAAAAATACACCATAAAAACAGGTAAGAAAGGATAAAGCTAAAAGGGAGGGAAATTCAGATAAGAGAATCGTCCCACTCTTGCTTGACCTGTGTTATGACAATTCTTTCCAGCATGCACTGCTTTACTAAATGGAATTATAATATTTTAGCGTTATTTCAAACGTTACCTCTTCTTGACAGTTCAGTGGGATAGATGTAGCTTTAGCATATAGTACTTTAATGTTTTACTTTATTTATGCCTGGTGCTGTAGCTACAAGAATGAATAGATAAATCATTGTGAGAAATGTAGTGAATGTAGTGAATAGTGAGGCTATTTATTATTCTTCCCTTCTGTCATGTAAGTTATATAAATTCTGGTCAACAACTACTTATATATTGGTTTCTTTTTGTTTCAACAGTTAATATTATCATCCCTTTAAGAACTACCTACAGCTCAGCTAATAGGAACAGGAAGTCAAAAGGAGGGTCGAGGGTGTGAACAGAAAGAAGTGTCAGATAAGGACAACTGAACATAATTAATGCAATTGCAAAATGGAGTCATTCTTGGGCTGAAAAAGTCATTTGTATTTCCTTAGTGACAGGTTGGTTGTGAGAAACCAGTTGGCAGCTGTTTTTTTTTCCAGTATTTTCCAAAGCAAACGCTGTTGAGAATGAGCTTTTTGTTTTTGCTTTGTAACATCATGGTTATGTCTTTTTTTGGGCTGATCGATGAAGTCATGTTGGATTGGGATTTTGAATTATGCTTGCAACCCTGGTCAGTAAGACAGGTACATGAAAATGTTTGATAGTGCTTGATTCAGACATGTAAGGGAAAAATTAGGTCAACTTGAATGGTTTCTAGGTAAAGAGGAACACTCACAGTCCTTTGGGAGAGGTCTTATGTTTTCTAAACACAGTTGTTTGAGGAAAGAATTAACTAACTGAAGATAGACACGTAAATCTCACCCAATGTGGGCACATTAGGAGGAATCACTAAAGTTTGGAGGATCTGTGGAGATCCAAACATTTGTTTTTTCCTTTGGTTTTTTTGATTGTTTGCAATGTATTGCTGAACTGTCTTGTATATGCTAGAGGTTTTACATATTTCAGAAAATTGAGAAAATTGAATATCAATTCTGGTTCATTGATATTTTTAAAATGTAATATCACTTTCTTTTCCAGTGTGTCTAATAGTGATTTGCCTTTATATCAGGGTATGTTATCAGCACCATGTTTCCTCCCTGAATTTGCTATTGCTATTGTTCAGACTTTTCAGAGCTGTGTATTATTTGTTACTAGAACTATAATCTGAGGAGATTATTGGCTTTAGGTTGCAAGGACGATCATGGTAATGATCACTTTTACCCATCAAAATATGCATATCTGTCCCGTCCAAAGGCTTATTTTTTGTTATTTTGCTCTTAAACCTGTAGTAAAGTATGAGGAAAATACACACAAAGGGGAATGTATAAAAATGTCTCATTATACATTTCTTTATTTTAGTATATTTGATTTATGCATTAAGGGCCCATGTCCACAAATGTTTTGTGTTGAGATCCATATGAGTATAACTTGAGCAAGGGTGGTCCCTCCTAGGTTGCACTGAACAAGATTAATGCACAGTGTCAAATCACGTCCCCAGTAATGACTAAGGTAAACATCACAGGGTTTCTATTGTCAACAATATCCTCACTGAAAGGAACTAGTTTGCAAGGCTAGGAGAAACAGTTTTGTGTCTTACAATGTATTTCTAGCAAGTTTTTTTGTTTGAAATAACAGCTTCCTTGTGACAAAAGGAGTATTTTGTCACAACATATTGGTTGATCAAATTGGAAACAGCCATATTACCCACTCATTGAATGTCAGAATCAGAGCGTTAGTCTTATGTTGGCAGTGTTGTATGATATTTGTTACAATCATTGCCATTGTATGTATTTATGTAAATGTAATGCATTATATTGAATTTGAGGTATAATGCTGCTCATTTCCTGGGGTGCAGTGATCTGTGTTTGAAGTTGTTGTGGCTTGGTATTTATGGGGAAGGGAGAGGAATGTTCCATTTCCAGAACAGGGAATTTTATTAGATACTGTATGGAGTTCACCTGCAGGGACAGAATACACTTTTTATTCCAATGTTCAGACTGATTAGGAGGAGCTGTTTGAGAACTGCTTGCAACCACAAGGCCGAATGAGTGTACCTGCCTGCCATGGGGCTTGAACCTCCCCTGCGTCTGTTCTCAGGTATCGACCAGTTGCTCCTGCTTGAACAGATGCGAAGGGCTGCTACACTGAAGGACGCTCCAGACCTCACAGAGGTCAGAAATTGACTATCTGTTCCTCTGAGCATGAGGTGCTGCTGTCAGGAGCTCACTAGGTACATGAGGCAGATGGTGAGGGATGGGGCAGGCTTTGACCACATCGTCTGCACCACTGCACCTGAATGGATGGGTTTGCAAGGAAATAAAAATGTTCTCTCCACTGCCTGAGAGATGATCTGAGGGGATAGCTATTCTGTTGTGCTGAGGGATACAGGCTATGGCCATTCATGCAAGCGTTGCAAAGGTGTTCCCTCAGTAAACTGACGTTACCTGGATAGAGACGCTGCTGTAGGAGCCCCCGATAACACCTGCAATGGCCAATGGGGTGTTTTCCTGCAGGGCGTATGACCCGTCGGGGCAGATGAACTCCGTGTCGTCCACTTTGGTCAGCGACGCCCTGACGAACTCCAGGGACTGCTCCAGCGCGTAGGTGTCCCTGGAGCAGGTGTCGAGGATGTGCGCCCCCAGGGTCACCCCGGGCAGCAGTGTGGGGTCACTGTTGATCTCGTCGATGGCGAACAGCATGGCCTCCAGGCGCTGGATCCCGCGGTCCTCGTTGATCCGGCCGCACTCGTCCATGCCCAGGCCCTTCTCGTGGACGGGGAAGAGGCCCCCCAGCACCAGGTCCCCCTCGATCTTGATCTCCTTCCGGGCGAAGCTGGAGTCGGCGAGCGAGACCAGGACGCCCCTTGAGAGGGCGACCAGGAGCAGCACCCGGATCGCGGCCGGCATCTTCTGTTGGGCGGGATCGGGCGTTACCGAGGAGTCAGGCGGCGCGGGCTGTCAGAAGCTGGGGTGCTCCTGTTTGCTGTCCATGGAAAAGTCAGGGGGGGTTCTGTCCGGCCGATCATGGAGGAGGAGACTGCAGGGGCTTCAGGTGGAGTCCTGCAAATGGACTAACCGTGAGGACAGATCTTTCAGACAAATGCAGAGCTCTCACACAAGAAAAGAATAAGGCCTCAGAGAAGCCCTGGAGTTTTGGTATTTATGAGCTACACGAGATGATTATGAGATGATTACATGAGATTATATTTAGCAAACACTGCTGTTAATACTTACTTGTGACACAGATAATTAAACTGGCAGAAGAAAAAGCATTTGCCAGTGTGCAACATTTTGAGTATTTTTCTGGTGCTGAATAAAAATCTCCATTTTCTCCCACGTTTCACCCATACTTTGAAATGACAATATCTGTCACCTATTTCATGTGTAAGGACAATCGCCCTGAGATCAGAAGCTGATGTGAGGTTTGTGTTTTGATCTCAAAAACCTGGCAAAGCCTCCTTAGTCTCATTTCTTTTCCCAGATTCCTTGGGTGATGAGGCATTTGAATGCCCCAGTTATAGACTGGTTGTGTTGGCATCGGCACAAAGCCAAACTCCCTGTCCAAATGATCGGTCCACCCATAGATAATTCTCTATCCCAAACCAATGCCACTCATTTCCGGCTACTCAACACAGAGCACTGTAATGTAACTTCTTGAACAGGAACTATGGTGCCCTGATCTCTATGCGACAGGCGTTCAGGTATTGAGGAGACAGCAACAATGGCTGCTTTTTGGCCCTTCAGGCCTCCACTGCATGGAACACTACTCTGAATCAGCTGGGGTCAGAACAAGTAAGAAATCACGGGTGCATTCAACACTATAGAGGGCTAGTGCCATTTTATCATATCATCATGGTGCTCAAAATGACATGATGGTGGCTGAGAAAAGCTGGATCTCAAGCAGCTCCCTGGTTTCCCAGTCTGTACAGATGGCCTGTCAAAACCGTGAATAAAAAGTCACTGCTCTGTTGGTCCTCCAACCGAGTGGGACACCGAAAGCTTACGAAGGCATAAAAATGACGTGTGTTCGTCACACGTGAATGCGCACGTGGAGGTGCAAGATGTGCAACTGTGAAACGGTAATCTGCTTGCAATGTTAAAGGCATGAATGCTAAATATAACTAATACTGAACACCCTATGTTTAAAACCATTAAGAGGAATACTAATGGACACAATGGTGATTTGTCCAATCAGATGGAAGCACATGTACAGTTCAGTGGCCCAGTTAAGTCACGGTGAGGCCAATAGTTTGAATAATTCAGTATGACCACATACATTCTTATAGCTTGTCGATGGTTAAACCCTGACATTAGGCTTGCATTTGCACTTTTAGTTCATACCGTTAAGTGTTAGCAGCAATGTCTTCTTCCAGCTATTTATGTTCAGACACCTTTCGCTGTAATTCACAACTGAGCGATGACTGCTGGAGGTGCAAAAATGTTATGATGACCAAAAGGAGAATGTGGGAGTTGGGAAAGGGACATTTGCTCTGGTCCAATGACACGAATGAGAATTTGTGATGAAACCACTGGGAACAAGGTATGACAATATGTAGAGCAATCTGCCGTCATCCTAAATTTGAGTCAAACATGCATAAAAAGATAAATCCCAGTCAAAGATCAGATTCTCTTCTATAAAGAGAATTACCCTCAACACCTGTACAAAATACTGTCACAATCAATTTTAAGTGTGTAATTTCATAGTCAGTAGTAACGATGAGGATTCCATTATGATATTATCAGTATCATTAATTGCCTAATAAAAAGTGAGGACGCCCAAGGATTCATGTCAGCCTTTTCTTGATTAAATCTCAGGATCTGGGAGCGTTTGGGGTTGACTTGCATTTGTTTAGGCTTGCTATCCTTGGAAATTAAGTATTTATCTTATTTATCTTAGAGTGCTGATTTCTCATGTCAACCCCATTAAGATTAAATACCCTCTGCTCTAGGACAAAAAATTTGCCACAGGCCCTTTCTCTCCTGGTTGATCTGCAGTGGGTGTTAATGAACGTTCACCTTTTATTTGAGGTGCCCGCTGACGGTCCTCATATAGTCTCAACACTCTGACACTGGAAACCAGTGGCCTTTCAGTTTGTGTTAGTGGCAGAGTTCAATATAAACACAAATGCACAGACTTACATTTACCCATTACATTTACCCAGCAACTTGAAGAATAGAGTACAGTACTGCAAGTAATAATAATACTGCATATAAGCCAAATGAACAGCAGTCCAGCAGACATGCAAGCACATGTGCACAAGTTTAAAATCCAAATCCAGCATTGTGCAAAGGAAAGGCTGTGCATGAAAAGGTATAAGGCAAATCGCCTCTGATGTTAATTTCTGATTTTGATCTGCAGTGCTCTCCCTCAGCGTTTTATGAAGAATATTTTGGGCTCCTTTATAGTGGTCTCTGGGATTCAGCTGAACAAGTTATCATAAATGGACATATGACTGAATTCCACTATAACAGCATATTTACTAACAGGCAGCCAATATGGTGGCTTAGAAAAACTCAAACAACCAATCAGCTATCTGGCCAACAACAGAGGATAGACAGCAAGGATGGTGGCCCTATGTTGGCCATAGAGGGCAATCACGCAACCTCTGTGCATTATTGCTGGAATCCACCTTGACATGATGCTGCACTATTCATTTGTTTAGCAGTCGCCTTAATCTGGAGAACCTAACATTAATTACATTTGGTGTGTCATCCATGTATAATGGATTAAACCTGCAATTAGGTGCCACACCTTGCTGAAGGCTACAGCAGTGCTTCTCACCCAAGGATTTAGATTTTTCGAGTGAAAAACATAGTTCCAAAACCACCACACTGCACAAGCTGTCCATGTTGGAGGGAGAAGCAGTGGAGCCAGGAGCGGTGCCACATGCACTGTAAACAGGGTCTTGATGAGATCCTGCTCTGCAAACACTGGCCAGGCCTCCGTGTGCAGAGTTGATCCTCGCCAGCCCCCGCTCTTCACGCGGCATGCTTCCCCGTGCCACAGAAGAGCATGGCTTAACAGAACTGGCAAGACTCCGGTCTCGGTGGCAGCGAAACGGCGAGCGCGGTGAATCTGAGGAAGAACTCCCACGTAGTTTACGTAACAGTAGCCGCGCTCTTGTTTTTTTTCTCCCGGGTAGCTTTCGTCAAGATGTCCAACCCAGAAATCCAAATGACATGCGGCGTTCTCAGAATCAGAATGTTCTGTAAACAATCCTCTCTCGGCCAATTTAACCAGGAGAGTGGCAATCGAGCCTAAATTCTGGATGCCTGGATGCTCAGAGTTACTGAAGAGCAGGGTGACTCATGCTAGTTCTTCCTTCATAATTACCTGATAATGCAGGTGACAGCTGTTTATGACATCATCACCGAGACGCATTAATCTCCATGGGATTACATTAGTGGAACGGAACTCAGTGGAGTGAATCTACCATGACATTACCAATTTCAAGGGGCCAGGTAACATCTAATTAAAGTACAGACCCTCTTCCATAGCCGCTTGCTTTGTGATTTCATTGATTTCACTGTCTCATTCATGCCAGTTTTTTGGCATATTTGTTTGTTTCCCGCTGTTGGGACAGTCCTGCTTTTTCGTCAGATATTAAGAGATATATATCTCCTCTCTCCAGGCCTCCAGAGATTTCATGTGTGAGTGAGCAAAAAGTTTTGATGACACATCCACCTTAATCCAGGTGCCTTGTGTTAACATAATTATGGCAGCAAACTAAATAAGATGTATTGCTTCCCACAGGCAAAATGACAGTATACATATTCTTTATGCATGACTGACCCTCACCAACACACACTGAGCGTTTTCAGTCGATGACTTTGAAACAGCTGGAGCTGTGCGCCCTCTGTGCTGAGTGGATGTCAGTCCGGCACAAGGACATTGATTGGATGTGACCACATAATTAGAGACATCAATTGCATTCTACTTAATTTAAATGCTGGGTGGTTAATTAATGTTTCTGAAACACACATACACCAAGGTATGGACAGTGCCTAGTTTAGCAAATGTTAAACGAATGTGCCAGTTGCTAAGAAATAATTTAGAATGTTGTCATTTCATCTGAAAGTTGATAGAGAGGTTAAATTGTGTGACAGAGAACTGCTCATAGACACATGAGAAAGTTACTGTCCAACAGTACAGTATATGATTAAAGAGAGAACTAAATCCGTCATGTAACCATGTACACACCTCTGGATTCGATTTTCAGTCCAGTTTGTCTCTAACTTTGGCTCACAATTAGTTGCAAGTGTTACTTTTTCAGTTTGGCAAGCTGTGATCAGAAAAAAAAGATGACAAAAATTGTGTTTGAACTGAAAAAAAACCACTTGTATTTTTTTGTAGCCACAGTTAAGAACAAATACTGATTGAGTCCAGGGGATAGAGGCTATTCTCAGCACTGCCCTACATAAATAATTCTAGGCTCAGAAAACCATCCTTTAATAGTTTTATTGGCTCTATAAATCACACGAACGAAACCTTTCATGTTGTTTGGAACTAAACATTCAATACTAGGACCAAAAATAAAGGAAGCCATTGCCAAGACATGACAGTGTCTTTACAAACTCCTCAGTACTATTCACACAAAAAGGAACAGCCCATTTTTAACAGTATTATTATTTATGGAGCTCTTTTTCAAAAACTGCATTGGTATCAATGAGTAAAATTACCGTGAAACGCTCACAGTTCCCTCCAACTCCATTAATACTTTTAGGTGCCTGCAGTATGATGTTGCCAATGGCTACTGCACTTTGCCGGCTGATGAAGTCGCTCAGATCTGTTTTAACACCTCCAAGGGCGTTCTTTAATTCAACAGTACAGTATAATTGTGGGGTAATACAATCAATTTGTGGTTAATGTTCCAACATACAATGACTACTGAATTTCTGCACCACTTCACCTCCCTGTTGCCTTTACAGGGGCCTAGTTCTTTCATTATTTTTTACTTCAAAACAGCTTTGCCCAAATAAAGCCTTGTGCATGTGGAATGATGGAAATGTTCAAATCCCTCACGAACAATGTGTTAACATTAGAATTCATACCCACCAATCCTATGTATCTTTGGCCTCACATTATGATATTACATTAATTATGGCTAAAACCTTCATACATGACATGCATGCATACAGTATCTTCTAATGCAATTCTGGTACATTGCCGTGCTCCAAAGCACAACAGAGATGGAGCTCTCTATGGATGCAGGCCTGCAACGTTCTTTAGTTCAGTTCCCTACCCACTATTCCTCATGCTTGCAGACTGTATCAAAATATTCATGCTCCCTCAGAAAATCATCAGAATCGATACTGTGAATATGTTACGATGAATATTAAGAATGGCTGAGGAATTTTAAACATCTGACTTACCTGAATAAATAACGGAAACTCCGGAGGCTGCCCAGTCACGCTGCATGCCAAAGAGAGCAGTAACCTGAAAGAGCCGAAAAGGGATTCAGCACAGGCCTCCCTTAAATGACTCATTATTGCTACAGGGATTGAAAGCGCTTTATTCTTTATCTCTTTGAACAACTGGAGAGTGTAGGATCCCTCAGATGACACTATAATAAGAAAAGGCAAGGATGAGCCACCCTCTGAATACGATTTGTTTAGACCTTTTAGTGTACAATAGTGGCTTAAAACTTCACTCAAAGCTACAGTAGTGTGTTCCTGCCTATTTTTGACTTATCCAACTGGATACAAAAAGTGTACAGTTTTGGGTATTCTGCTGTAATAGGACCAGGACAAGGTATGTGGTAAAGAAATCCAAAAAAGAAAAGGAAATAATGATAACTATGATGTCATGAAGCCCACATAAGTCAAAAGAGGTTGAACACTTTCTGTGAACGAAGAATAATGAAACTAATTTGTGTGGTTTGTTCTGTGTATGAACCCTAACCAGAGTGACCAAAAACTCAAGAAGAATCATGAAGAATCTAAACAAATCTTCCTGCTATATATAACAAACAAATCCACAAGGCTGTGCTTTCTAGTCCTTTTCATTTCAATATATCTTAGAATGTGCACAGTCTTAGTACTGAAGGGAAATGTGTGGACAGGAGAAAATATGGAGGGAACTCAGTGATGACGCCAAGCAGAAAAGAAGGTTGGGTGTAGGCACTCTACTACTAATCCCAAGGGACCTCACACACCACCTGGGGCACTGATTCAATCAGACTTGATGCTGACAAGGAAACTCTAGTCTTTGCCACCAACTCTTTCAACCCTTAGGTGTTTATGTATTTTGAGCAGACATCTTGGAACGTAATACATTAAATAATTGGCTTGTGGTTTAAACCAAATATGTTTTTGCAGTGGATTTTTTAAAAATTTGTTTGTGTTTGTTTGGTTATTATCAACCCACTGTCATGTGTACTGCACTTGCTGAAATGAATGAAGAAAATAAAGACAGAAAATAACCTTGTTTTTTAAAGTTATGGAAAAAACGTCATGGTTATATTGAGCTAGGTCTTTGGCCATTTTTAGGGATAAGGTGTTTTTCCTGTTCTTCATCATCCTCCTCATCCTCCACGGCGTGCTGTGGTGGGGTAGTCTGACAGAGTCTACGCCCCATTACCCTCCTCCGCCCCCACCCCCTACACCAAGCATGAACACACACACACTTTCTCTCTCTCCCTCTCCCACCGATCCGTCTTGCCAGCGGAGCACATCTGTCAGCGTGTTAAGACGGCTCGCTACAGTGCCCACACAAAAGGAGGTCAGACGCAATCACACACGCTTCTTTATTTCTGCCTGCCGATGCTCAGCGGAACGTGCGCCGAGAGCCGCGTGCGTGGCACGGAGCGCCGAGGGTTCGTTCCGCCCCCCGTGTCTCCTCGGCGATAGCCCTTGTCCGACAGACACGTTCCTCTTGTGCGAGGACAGTGATGAGGCCTCCTCGAGGATGGATAGAGACCTGGGCAGTGTTACGCTGAGGGATGTAAATTTATCACCGCTCTAGCAGCCATTGTTTGCGTTTAACAGGGACTCAGATCCTTTCCCTGTGCTAATGGAAGTAATTCTAAATAAAAAAATATGAATACAGCAACATGCATTAACATAAATTACGTCTCGATATGGTAGATAGAGGCATGCTTTGAAATACAACAGGGGTCAAAATAGCGTGGTCTCCGGGGATACTGCATGTCATGTGAATGAACTTCACACTAGGATCTATGCTCATACTGTTGTGATGACACCTTGTTTCAGTTTGCACTACAGTTGTGTTATGATCTGGATGTTTCACTCTTTGACATTTACCTTAGGTACACATCACTACTTTATTCTTTATTGAATACACGTCTGCTCCTAAGGTATTTAAGTGGTAATGTGGTGCTGATCAAACACAGTGGCGTGTAAGAAAGTCAAGATTTATTTTCACACCACATAGCAACTATTCATTTCATTTGGTGATTCATATTAACTTACATGCAAATTAAATTAGACATTCTTTGGATTATCATCAGCAGGGCCAATGTCCACACAGGACAAAATTGCATTTCATACCTGCTGGAGTTATGGCTAATGAGAATTTATATTTTACATACAGAAAGGTTACACACGCTAGGTTTGTGTTTATCTGATCTATGCAGGAATCTCAGGTCTATTGCATTTTTGAGGAACCATAGACAAGGAGATATAAGGAGGTGATATAAGGCTCAAAGAAAGCACAATGGCACTGAACACAAAGAAGGTTGAGTACATCTGTGGCCGAAAAACAAAACCAAAGTAAAGCGCAAAACGCACACCTGTTATAGTGCTCACCGAGCTGAAGCCGTCCGCCTGACCACCTTCCCGCACTGCGACTGGAGGACACACACGACTGCACCGCGCTGCCTGAACCCTCTGGTACCCAATCGAGTGAGGGGCACAAAGCAGAAATGAGGAGATTTTTCTTCCCTGCGGCCAACCTGACACCTCAAATTTAGCAGGGTCCCTAAGGACACCCAATACAGAATGAGTGGCTTTTTTAAAAGATGTATTTAGTGTAGAGAATTAAATGTGCAGTGTCAGCTGTGTTCCGCACTAAGCCACAGGTCCATATATGTTTTCCTCAGTATAGCTCCTCTGCACTTCTGTATATGACATACACCTCTTCTTTCCAATGGACCACTCCTTTAGTTCCAGGCATATTGACTTGAAACACGTAATATGTAAATATGCCGTTTGATACAATATTCATTTTGACTTTCATTTCACGTTAACGTCGTCTGTGGGCTTAATACTCTTCAAGGCTTTTATGAGGATGAACTTCAATCACATTTTGAACTGCTCCATTGCTTCATTCTCAATTCTTTTTCCCCCCTCAGTAATACACAGTAGATCCAACACAATAACAAAAAGAGTGAGACAATGAAAGGAGCCGAAGAGCTGTTTGGCTCACTCATTGGCTACATGACAGACAGCTGGCTGCTTGTATGTTTTTGCTCCCATTTAGCGGCTGGGAGAAGCGAATGATAAAGGTGTGAACAGTGTCCGTTTAGGACATGCTTGGGTAACTGGCGAGCGGCTTTCACCGACTGTGCCAGTTTGAGTTCTAGTGAGACAGTCCTGATGGGAAATTTGGGAAGATTTGAAGGACCACATAGAAACAAAATGCGTCAAGGAATGGGACGAACTAGTGAACATAAGACTACTAGGAAAAACCTGAGAAGGTCCTTAAAAGCCAACACTCGGCACTCTCAGAAACACTTGAGTAGGTCGTTCAAGGCCAATTCTGAATGTTCATTGGGAAAAAAAGAGATGCTGATTAAACTTTCACAAGACTTGACCAGCGAGCTTGACCTTTTTCTTTGTCAGCCACTGTGACTACTACACTTCAGCAACAAGCTTTTCTGTAAAATCCCATTATTGCCGATGTGGTTGATTTATTGATTTCCTTCACTGATGGACTGGCCAGTCATTTTGGCAAGCTGTTGTCCAGTGGTTTGAATTTAAATAAGGCAGTGCTAACATGGTGCATTATGTTAGGTACATAATTTCATCCCCCAGTGACTGATGCTACAAATATGCCGGCAAGCAACAATGCACAACTTGAATATCAAGAAAGAGTGCTTGTGTAGACTTAGAACTTGTTTGTATTATTAGCTGCATTAAGTACAAAGTATAGCTGAGTGTGATAATTAAGAAAATAGCCTTCCTTTCTCTCTTGCTCCCCTATAAGAGCAATAGATTTCATGTACATTTTTGGCTTGTTACAATTAAAATTATATTACAGTATGTGTTGATTTTATTTGAGAAGACTTTTTTAAATCAGGGAAAGACAGAGGATCATAACTGTGTAACCATGCAACAGATGCACACCCGACACTACACCTGATTAAGGCTGGGAGTGGCAGAAAGACCTCAGCAGTGATGTGCTGGAGGTAACACGAGTGAGCATGCGAGACTCTGACAGCCAAAGAATGTTCGTTCAACATTTATGAGGCAAACCTAGCACTCCGTCATGTCAAAACTCATTCTGATTCATCCATCACAGTGACAGTGTGAATTTTTCTTGACAAAAACAATAGTGAACAAGCAGCTACTACTCTGTCCCAACCCTTTATAACCCCCCCCCCCCCCACCCCTCATCTCCAGACACACAGACACCACATGGGCAAGAGACTTGCCGTTTTCCGTTTTCAAATATTCGTGCCAGATAGCACTCCCTGTTCCCAACTTCACTATCTGTTCACTGTCTTGGCCTGCAGAAAGCCTCACCAACCCACATTCTCTTCCATTTATTTTACAAATCAAACACATTTATCACATTATTAATTTTTTATTTCTAACAATGCATTTTTTGGGTCAGGAACACAAGTCCTCTTTTCATATAAGTCTTTATTGTTGTTACAGTGCACTGTTTATGGATTTCCCCATTCATGGGGATCTCAAGGACTGGTTGCATGCCTTACCTCCACAGTTTGACAAAAGATGAGAGTCAATGCTTCATTGATAGCAATGTACTTGGTCAGTTGGGCCCATTTTACTGAAAGAGGAAAAATCATAACCTCAAGTCACAGGCAAACAGAAGTTTCAGAACTCTACTTCAAAATGATTTTGAAGTAAATATGGCCGTTCTTTTTCTCTTTTTTTCCTTCTCAGGCAACAGGAGAAAATTCACAATATGACATGCTTTCCCAACATGGCATCGTAGCACAGTTACATAAAGCTCTCCTGGGGCGTACAGAAATTAAATGGGACAGGGACATTTTCTATTAAATTAGCCCATTCTGTTGCCGATTATAAACAGTTTAGATTGTGCAGCTGTTTGCAGTGCCTATATGGAAGACAGAAAGAAAAAAATACAGTTTCTTTCATGGTTGGCTTGGCACCCCTCATCTAAATATACACCATGAATTCCTGTATGTGTCCACATATATCCATGTATGCATACCCTAACCTGCAAACATATACTGTACACATCAAATGCTGTACAAATATTATAATGCAATGTTCCATCTTGTACTCTTAAACATTTATCATCTCCTTGCAGACATGTTATATCAAGTACGGAATAATATTACTACTGAAAATACAACCCGTTGTGTCACAAATACAAAGCACCCTTTTTTTTTCGGAAAACTGGTCCCTCGGGGTTGTTGCAGTCCTAGATTTAGTAGAGAGATGAAATGATGAGAGTGTAATTAAGGCTCGAGAATTCTGGCCCAAGCAGAGCATTTCTGTATGTAATGGGACGTTTACCAAAACCAATGGATGAGGTGTAACCAGCTCCCATTTTAAAATACATAACTGAGTAGCTTAAATAATGACACACTACCCTGTTCTGTCAGTTTTGGTGCACACTACTATTTACTGAAACACATGTATATGCTAAAATGGATTTTTGGGGGTTTTTTATCATAACTTAAATAATTCAGACGTCATAATCTAAGTGTATTTGCAGATGAATGGATTACCGGCAAGTGTAGATTAGAAATTCAGATAAAGTCATATAGTATTCTTGAATCCAAACATTTGTGCAAGTACAGTGGGGATAGACCATTCAATATTTATAGACTGCTTCTTAGGTTGAAAAGATCATTGGTCTGTAAATAGGGCACAGTATTTATTGAAAAGAGAGCACAAAACTGCTATGACCATATCCCAGGCATAAGTATCAAATCTACACTGTTTCAGGGCATTTATGTCAGAATATGCAGGGCTTAGTGCCACCTGTCCATCAAGATGGAATCACAAAACATTATTTTACATTACATTACATTACATTCATTTGGCAGACACTCTTATCTAGGGTGACCTCCAGCAAAAATGAACAGAAGTGTATGAAGTTGAAGGGCACCCAGTGCAGTTCTTTAAAAGAGGATCAACTACCAGTTATCAGTTAGATAGGAGTCTAATGGCCATGACTTTAAGTTTTAGTCCCCTGTAAAAACAAAACAAAATAAACCTCAGCACATGTTTTAAATAAACCACCTATGTACCAATCACATACCAAAGGAAATTGCCCTTACAGACCAGATTTCCAAATCCTCTATACATCCAACTGAACACTGGGTTTTGGTTTCACATAGAAAAACCCAGGGTGCCTTTTTAACTCTGAGCACAATGCAGAAGCTTCTGTCTCACTCTGAGATCAAAGGCTGCGGTATCTGCTTTGCTTGAAACACTTGAGAACATGCCATGCCCCTACACAAGTCTCTTACCTAAATAAAGCTTGGGATGTTGGAGGACAGCTGCTTTAGGTTTTGACAGTTATTGATTAGAACTTGCTATACCATCAGCGGTAAAGAAATATAGAATAGAATGGCTCATGGAAAAATAACAAGGGAAACAAAAACCATGAAATGACAGATTCAGCCAATTTGCACAGGCAAAACACACTTTCCAAATGACAGCGCAGCACTCAAATATATATGTTCAAACTTTTATGGAGTGAAAAAATAAAAGAACGTATGGAAAGTGTTCAGATTTGCCATGCGTTTTCCTGTGGGATTTGTGAGAACATTCTGAAAGATGCGACCGAGTGTGAAGACAGGCAAAACTGATTACCCAGGCACCTTCTAGCTGGATAATAGCTCTAAAAAAGTAATGAGGCACGTTAGCGGAAGAATCACATATTTATGCTGTTTAGTACAGCGTTGCACTTTAATGGCCAATAAAACGGTATGGTTTTTAAAGTGCCAAAGCCCTCACAGCTAATAATCTCACACAAAGAAGCACTGTGATTCCTCAGCTAAGAACATTGCACCTGCACATGCAGGATTTCCTCATATCAACATCAGACCTCATTGGAAAGCTAAGTGTATGTGGACACCTTGAAGCCTACAACATCCTCTGTTAATTTCAGTCACTGCCAAACTGATAATGTTGAGCAAGAAACAAATGCTTTGCTATTCAAACGATACATTAAGGATGAAAAGAGGAAAGACGGCACTGGAGAGACCCTGGAGCGGAGTATCACTCATAATCAATGTCTTTTGGGACAGCCTCTCCCCTCTGTACATGGTTGGACAAATTGAGCAGAAACATTAGCAGCTGCAAACACGCTGGCACTGCAGTCTTCAGACTACATCAGATTTATCTGGTGAGATCTTCACTGACAACTGTCCTCTCCAGGGGGCTGAGATAGAGCATGGTTGGGTCAACCACAACCTCCCAAGGAAACCTCAAGGCCACGGAGTCACTGCACCCTTCAGAAATGAAGGCAGGACAAGTACATTACATTACATTGCATGGCTATTTTCCCGTGGCATGTCAGGTTTATTACTTTCCCCAAGGGGGCAGCAATAGCAGACCACCTGGGAACTGAACTGGCAAGCTTCAGGGAATGAGACCTGCTCTTTATCAATACACCATATTGCTTCCTCAAGTACAGAGGGTGTTCTCCCCTCTGTTATCAGGTCAACCATCACGCTCACAGGAAGTTCTCAGGCACCTTTCTCATTGACAGGACCCATTTAATTAGAACTTAGAAGTGGATGAACCTGAAAAAATATACATCATAATGCTTAAAGAAGGCAGAGTGTATAGGGGAATAGGTCACAAGGTGGTCTCATCTGTAACCCCTTAGACTACAAGGACCCAGACTTTGTTAATCAAAATGGAACACTTAGTCTTTCTCCAGCATCTCTGCAGATTTAGAATTTACCAATATAACCTTTAATGAAAGGAATCATGGGTGCTGGGTGCTTCACTATCTGTGGAAAAACATGTGATCTGAGTGTAGTCTTTTTCCTATTGAGTGCTAAATATTTCAGCTGTAAAGTCAGACAAACCTAACTTCAAAATATTGTACTGGATTGATAAAGGCAGTCATGTTCTCTCATAAGAAAAAACCTTCAGCAAAATAATGCTGTAATTAATACTGTATACTTTATTGACCTAGTTTTTTCCTCTAGGTGAGAGAAGCTCCACGATTTTAGAATGTTGATTCCACAGACTGTATCCGTCTTTCTTGCTGTCGGGTAATGAAAAAAGCAATATTAAAATGACTGCATACAACTTGTGGCTCCCCAGCCTGAAATCAGATTCGATCTCGCTTTAATCTATTTTTATACTTTCTGTATTTCACACAGGCATCAGTAACGCGAAACTGTCTTTTCTTTTGTTTCTTTGTATGATTTGGATCACATCTGAAGGATCGATGAAACGCTCGTCGCTCAAACCCAGGAACGCGCTGCAGCGGTGAGGATCTCTGCGGCTGGGGGAGTGGCTCGCAGCGCGAGGTCCGTGCCGCGTCCCTGCTGCGGTCTCCGCGCGGACGCTGCGCACAGCGGTGGTCGGCCACTCCATTATTTATGAAGAGCCTCCCGATACAGAGAGGAAACAGCTGTGTCTTTGCACTGCCCTTTCCGAGGCTTGTCTCAAATGTAGGTTAAGAAAAACGCGAGGCTTCGTGTTACGATATCATACAATTTCCTTAGATACCCCTTTGGCACCATGGTACAAATTGCCATATGGAAGGGAAAATGTGATTGAATAATGTATTGATTATTTAAACAACTGACTGGCTGATTAACATGAAATAACCCACCAGAGAAATATGACAGGATATTGTATGTCTGTCAATACTGCTTGAGATATGCTGTGATCAATACATCAAAATACACTGGCCTTGGAAATACTGTTTTTCACATGCTCCTACACTGTAGGATATGATGCATTCTAAATTTTGCTCAAGTGTCATATTAAAATCGATATTTCAGTTTGTCCTGCCAAAGTCACTTTAAGTACAACTCACATGTGTACGTGGCAGTAACAAAAAAGGCCATTACAGGTATGCTCTGACGGGGTCAGGGCAGTGCTTGTCTTGGTTAAATGGGGAAGTGTGGACCAGCCACCTGTTTATCGGTATGAGCATCCATGTATGCCGATAAAATGCTCATGAAGGTGTTACTGAGTTTTGTGGGATCTTTCCTGGAAAGCGCAATTTTAATCAACCGTCCACTTGTCCGGATGCACAAAGCACCCTCCCACGCCGCCAAGGATTTGTGTACGATTTCTGCACTTCGGTAACAGCAAGCAATCCTAGCTGTGCAAGTATATTTGGCTGACAATCACAGAAGCACCATATCAAAGGGCCTTTCTCTGTCTCAGTGTAAGGCAACATCCGGGGGGATGCTCCCAACCGTGCAAACACTGACCGCACCTGCCTGGCCGACACCGTGCGCTAATGCAGCGCCGCAACAGCGGGGGGCCGGCGAGCTAAATAAAGGCCAGTATTGATTATTGCTTGTGCGCTGTCTTGTCCGTTCATCTCCTGCATCAGAGGCGAAAGGCGCTCCGCGTGTGAAGAGCCGCCTTTGAGATTCAACCTGCGGAAATGACGGCTGCCCACAATATCGAGCCGACGGGCTGAAGCTACAGCTAAAGTGCGCGGCCGTAGCAGGGGTTCGGCAGCAGGGTTCAGTCTTTCTGCTTCTGAAGGAATAGACTTATAATTCTTATTAATCAGTCAGGCAACATTTCACAAAAGGCAGAGCAGGAAGGTGGAACAGGCACAGGCGGTACAGGGAGACAGCAGATGCATGGATTTAGACAGAGCCCTTTACATTGCAGGGGGAGGTAAGAAGACATGCACCTGTAAAAGATAACACGGACGCAGAAGGTAGAGGCATAAAACGCAGATGTCACATTCCTGCCCTGAGAATGACAAGAATTAATACTATCCCTCCCAAAAAAAGATGCAGACCTGTTCGCCGCAGCTGCCGCAAAGGATGCTGGGAGCCCTTTTAACAGTTATCAAGGGGTGGGAGAGGAAACACACCCAAGGGACAGTGCACCCGAGTGTCTTGAAAAATGGTGTGTCTTTAATTTTAGAAGCAGGATGTCACTTGAAGCAATGATCAATAATTGTGCTGTCATGGTGCAGTATTACTTGGAAACTATACCTAACCATGAATGTGACTTTACAATGATTATCTTACTTCAAGTACACGCTGTGCAGATCTGGTATTGACATGATGGGTTGGCTGAGCCACCATGTTGCTTAACATCCTCAAATGCTGTTCTCTCCTTCCTTCAAAGGGACTATACCTTCTCAGCAAGGCACACATCCAGACAAGACCCTAAGACCTTATAAGAACAAGCCAGTGAAGAAGGGTGAATTACACGTTAAGAAGAGACCAGGGCTTTGTGTATCCACCACACGCCTGGGTCTTCCTTCCTCTGTCAGATCTCACCTGACACCAACTGAATGGCAGTGAAGCACATTCACTGGTAAATTGAATGCACCCACAGGGCATTCAATTTAACAGCCATGGCCGTTTTCATTAACTTTGGGTAACAAATTTAAGCATTTCATTTTTTCTTTCAGTTCTAACACACTGTCAAATGCTCAACAGTCACTGAGAACAAACAAGAGGTGTTGTATAATAAAAAGAAAATGTGATACCCACTTAAATTTGTTAGTTTATGTTAAGGAAACTAATCCGCCCAAGTCTATGTTTTTTTTTATAGCATTACAGCATTGCATATATCTTTCCTGATTCACCTGAGCATTACAGAGCATGAGGCATTGGGAGAAACAGAACAGCTCTCCACCGGTGACAGCATGAGTGCAATTGTTACTTGTTGTCTGGGTATAACAACTTCGAGGATAGAATCATTTACATCCTTTTAACAGAAAATACTGGTACACTGCTAATGACTGTAAAGCAGCTTTTTTCTGCATGTGGTCCTCAGAGTATAGCTCTGTAGCACAATCTCATACACAGCCAGGAATAACACAGACTACGATGTGCCAGTTCTCAGCCACAATTTATCATTGTAACTCTGTTCAATGCCTTTGTTTAAAGAGTGCACTAAAATCATTTTGACATCGAGTCAGCTTCCCAGTTTTGCTTGCTTCTTGTGATCTCCTCAATCAATCAGACTTGCGCCTTCAGTGAGCGCTCAGAAGCTTTATATGCATCTTAAGAAAGTATGACTCGAACAGGAGAGAGATTTTTAACTCATACTGGCAGCAGTTCAGAGATGGGCTGGATAGTAGATACAATTTGTAAAGCAGTCAAATCGGTTGTAATGCACCTGAATCCCAGGTTCTGAACCTGCTAAGTTCCTTTTGTAAACCCAGATTGGCAGCAGCTTTGAAGTGTCAAACTGAGGTTGTGGTTCGCTTCCTGGGTAACAATGTTGGACACAGATGAGTCTGACAACCTCATTCATGCCCATTTCTTCTACATTCTTGGATGCAATCAAACGCTGTGTGTGTGTGTGTGCGCACGCATGCAGGCTTGTGTGTGTGTGTGTGTGTGTGCTTGTGTGTGTGTGTGTGAGTGAGAGAGAGAGAGAGTGAGTGTGAGTGTGTAAGTTTCCACTTAAATTAAAATCGAGGTGAATGCAGAATGTTGCCAATTTCCAAATCATTTGCCTCTTAACTACATGAGTGTCACAAACAGCTGCTAATTTCATCCAATCAAGAAGACAAGGGTAATTTATTCATTTAGTTTATCACTGAAAGGTTCTCTATGGTCTTGTATAAATGTATGACTGCAGGTGTTGATGCTGTTACATAGCAGCATAGAGCGCACACTGAACGCCCATTCTGATTTCCACTACAATCAAAACCAATGTATTTTTTAAACATTACATTAAATACTGAAAACAATGCATCCATATAACACTAAACTCTCATTCACACTTCATTTCCAGTGGCAAAATCCCAGGAATAAGCAATCAAAACAAGCTTCAAATGTCTCCTGTTCTGGTATTTTGTCTACCTTAGGACATAGAAAATCTTAATATCGAAAAAAAAAAATTCATTCCCTGATTTAATCTTGACCCTACTTCATCATGCTTGTACCAGTGATTTATAATAACATAAATCACAGAGATAGACTGAGGCAGTATCGTATAAATAACACCACTCCAAACATCGCATAACATCTGAATTAAAATTCTGTGCAGATATCTTGCCAGTATAAATAATGCATTATTATCATACATTTGAGAAATCCTTGTGAAACACTCAGGTGTTGCTGGGTGCGCATGGCTGTTGGAAATGGCTCTGAAAATAGGAGGGCTCTCACTCGATATTTTCCAAATGACTCTGTTTCTGAACAGAAATTGAGTTTGATGCCTGCCAGCAATAAATACACCTTAGTATTAAAATCTTTCCTTCGAGAGAAAAAACAGGAGTATACATCTCCCTGGGAATCAGAGGTGTAACATGCCTAATTTTACTGAATATAATGCAACACTATGCACGGGATTCCAAATCGTTATGTGCACACTGCGCATCTATTGTTTTAAGTTAAAAGACAAACAGCGGGCTGCCGGGAGCATTTCATATTTCAAACCAACATGCTTACATTTCAATCAATCAAATGTTCCTGCTGACAACGACATGCGAGTGTCAACAAAAACAGCGTTGGCGCTTGTGCCGAAAACGTGCTGCTAGCCACAGGTCACACGAGCAAACGGACTGAGTGACAGGTGAGTAAAGGTTTGGCGCGCGCGGCGTGGGAGCGAGAACGTAAACACCTTGCAGATGCGGGCTAAAAGTTACAAACACATTTCGGCTCCCGGGATAAAAGGACTGTACGCACTCTAATGTCCCATTGTTGTCCACAAACAAAGTCCGATTATGTAATGCTGAACTCGGAAGATGCACTGTGTGAATGTAAAGACAACGTCTTCAATTCCTCGGATTTAACCGCTCGCCCTTTTTTGCCTTTGCCATTATGTAATATCAAAAATAACTTCACCGGGTTGCGGTAAACACCGATATTACAGTTCCTAAAATCACTGTGCTCAGAGAAACTGGAGCATCGCATATATCTCATGCACTGCTGGCGGATATTCTTACGTGCCCTCCTGTTTACCACATTATTTAGGCATTCAGCTAGCAAAATGTATTTAAGAATTTACACCAAGCTACGATTTTGTACTCACCCACAGATTCTCATGCAGTGTGCACTGTCTACATTTCAATCAGATTCAAGTTCCTTGCAAACTACATAATGCACTGCGTTCCCCTTCTCCTTTGAATACTGGTTACATTTACAGACTGTTAACACGCAATTGGACGTTAACTTGCTGCAGTGCGCTCATGAACTTACATGAATGTACAAATGATTTCTGGCACACTGATTCAAACTGAATTTCACATCCTCCACTTTCTTCTTTTCTTTAAAGCAATATTATCTCACCATTTACAATTCAATATCGAATTCCATGATTTGACTCACTTGTCTTGCACTCTTGCTTATCCACAAAGAAAAAGTCTTCCACCCATTCCCTCTCTCATTGATAATACGGCCGACGTGCTTACTTCAGCAGAGCGGTCTCTTCCCGGATCTTTGCGAGCGTCCGTTCGCTGAGAGCTCCGAGCGAAGGAGAGGGTCGCATAACCCTCCTGAAAGGATTCAGTGCGGGGCGGGGGGTAGAGAGTAGTAGGGGCAAACGAGTTCTGATCAAGCAGCGCTTCTTGCAAAAGGATGCTTCTGTCTCCTAGCAACAACAATCAATCTTGCTCGGATACCTTTTTCCATTGGATAAAGGAAATCTTGCTTACCCTTGTTCAGCAATTAAAACGGGGTTCAGGTTTCTACTGGTGAGGCAGATCTCACTTAGCACTGAACTAGAACATTCTGAGGACATTTATGTCAACATGTTGACATATGTTGCACGACAGGCAGTCAACTTTGGTATAACATTATAAGGTGAATTGTATTTTTGGCAGGGTAACAATTGTTTCATAAGTATGGACTCAGTATATTACGACTGCCAAGGTTGCATTTTTCTCCTGAAATGTCAGCACAGTAGAGACTTGGTAAATTTATGCACACGAGTAATATACTCCGTCCCCAGACGTTAATGCTTTTAAACCCGCGACACACAGACTAGCTGAAAAAATACGAACTTGGCTTAGCCCTCGAGTACACACGAATTCTGGACTGCAAGAGTTGTCATGCGTCTTCTACAAAAGTGAATTTGGTATATGGTTATGTTTGGGTTGCCAGTCAAAATCGCAATGTGTTTTACATGTATTGATGTGAAAGGCTACTGAATTCTATAACAAACTTTGTACTACAGATTGACAATCATATGATATCGTCGGGTTTTTTGGCAAATGAAATTATCTTTAATGATAATTGTAATCATCAAGAGTTGTAATACATGTCGACCTTATTTAAAAAATAAAAATTGAATTGTAATTAAGGAAGATGTCACAATGCACGTGCGAAGTTTATTTATACGCTAAGTAGCCTACTTCTGTTAGGCGTAATGGTCAGACAAGGTATGTTTTCATCATGCAGTAACGTCAATCAAAGTTACCGACGAAGCTTGAAGGGGGTTTTAAAGATTGTTTGACCATGTTGATTTGACAACGGCGCAGTAAGACCGTTATGATAAAAGAAAGGAACACATTTGGTACAAACACCAAAACTCGGACCAAGTATACCTACGTTCTGTTGCACACCATTCTCTGTGTTATCAGGTATCCACACACCTGAGGACGTCCCAGAAGAGTTGCCAGGAGGTAGTGTTTTACTCCGTGCAGTCCACTGGATCGTGCTGAACCGTTGCAAACAAAAGCTTTCGTTCAGGTAAAGTACTCAAAATCTCTGAATACAAGTGTAGGTTAAGTGTGAAAAGATCCTCTCAGTGCAACTTGTTAACGTCAGGTGCGTCTGAGTTTAGGAGACGCCATAACTTTTTCAATAACCATAACTAGTCCTCCTAAAAATTAGTACACAAAGTTCATTCTTGCAGTTATTTACAATACGCCTGGTCTTTCAAGGCAAAAATAAACTAGTAATAAAATAAACCAACAATAAATTTAAAAAAAAAACCCAACAACGCTGTGAGCCCAAAGAAACCAGATCAGAGTGAGTTGTGGCGTTGTGGCGTGTAACATTTAAAACATGGCATTTTTAGTGTTATAGAATGCAACGTTTCCGCAATGTTATAGCGAACGGATATTAATCTGTATGTGGAAACGTTTAACTGATGTGCATTAATCTTAGAAATGGCAAATTGTTCTCATTTGGGTAAACCATTAATTATTGCTATGAATTTACCAGTGGCATTTTGACAGCCAAGCAAAGATGGGTAAATGAATAAACGGGAGCATGTGCAGTCATTTGACGCCTTTATTAGTATTTCTCGTAACACTTCCTGGAGGCCGGTCTACCTCTTTACCACTGAATGTTTCCTTGTCTCTGCCTTTGAATGGTTGGATACTTGCACTATGATGTCATGTCTATTCTGTGGAAAGCACACATTAAAGCACAAACATTTTAAGTCTGTCATTCGCCAAACGAAGGTTCTGTGTTGTCGAAATGGGAAAACACGCCTGACTGAACGTGCGAATTCCCTCATTATTTCGTCCTGATTAACCAGACGAAAACTGGCAGTAAAAACTCGAGAAAGAGTAAAAAAAATACTCATTAACTTGAGGTGTTTGTTTGCAGCGAGAGTGAAGCGCTGTAAGAAATAATACACAGTTTAAAGGTGACAACACTACAATGACAGTAAAAATCTTAGGCTGTACACTGCTGTTCTAGACGTTTATGGTATATGACTATATAATTTAACGCCAATTCAAGTAATTGAGGATAAAACATTTCTTTTGGATTCATGGTTAACAAAAAGCAATGTGGTATAGTTGCAGATAGAAGGTAGTAGTTTTCAAATGACAACAACAGGAGGGACACTGCTTTGTGAAAGGGACAAGACTACTAATTGCTTGAATATATGAGTACATTTGGGAAGGGTAAAAATGTATACAGTGTAAACCGTGTACATTATTTTTTCCTAATGTAATTCCTGAGTTAAGATTGCCCACCACAGCCAAAGTTAATCAGACATCTGTACTTTTGTGACGTTCATACCAATTTGTTCAAAACTGTATTACTTTTTAAACTTATACACTCATTTAGTTGGTCTGTACAACAGTTGAAGGCCGTTGGGCATAAGGAGAAAACATAGCTTCTAGGGTATCACTACAGTGGACATTTAACTAGGATCTTGAAGAATACCATCACTGTGCAACAAAGGGACTGTGACACAGCAACCATTTATTGAAGACTATTTCCCTGCACACAAAATAAATGACATTGAGATTGAATAATTCTCTCAGGGAGTGGGGACATGGTGTCTGGACCGATTCCTCTATCTGTGATAAACACTCTACCAGCATGACTCTGCGCACATGGGACTTTAAATCCAAAAAATTAGGGCATGTTCACAAGCTTACTGTGAAGAAAATTCCAGTTAGTCAGTGTTGCATTGCTATCGGCTTTGTTGGCATTAGAAGTCATACACCCGACAGTATCCTATCCTGGATATCATTATGTTATTCGGTCAAACTTCTGGGCTACCACAAGCATGATTACTGCATGTTTTTTTACACACCGTTTTCTGTCTCATGGGTAACATTTCAGAGTGTATGTATTTGAATTTGAGGATTTGCCAGGGTCCATCGGTATTGTTGTTTCTCTCTCCTTACTGAAGGGTTTCCATTCACTGTGTTAACCAGACAGGGTGTTTTTTAGGCCAGAGAGAGACTTCTCAAACTCTTCTGTCTCAAAAACACTGTGTTGGCAGGATAATGAACCTTTTGTCCTTTAGCTGGTGTGCGAGCAAAAGAGACTAGCTTTGTCCTGTCAGGGATGGTGACACTTGGAACAGTTCCTTTTGTGCGTCTTGTACCCTCCGTCGAGCTCAGCACAAACGGTCGGATGCCTTGAAAGAGCTACATTTTTTCCCTATTTAGCCAGGATCGGAGATTTCCCGTGAATGGAGCTCAGTCAATCCCCTATAGCGATGTCGCTTTGGAAATCTGTGTCCCCCGCCGGTCCCTCTGTTTGGGAAGTTAGCGCGTGTTGGTTTCAGACTTCCCCCTCATACCGCGATTCCATCTGTTCAAGTGGCGCTTGCATTATCCCGGAGAGATTGTGTTTTCACCATGTAGAGCCCTCGTCTAATGTTGAACAGACCAATTGTGTTGCAAAATTAACAAGATTATGAATGCGCCATTTATCATGCCTTCAGCAGCACAAACTCTGCCCTTGTGTATCTGTAATGATTAATGTTCTTTGGTATTCTAGTTCACAGAGGGCTGTCTTAGAAGTGTGCCTCACGTTGGTGTTACAGGAAGTTTAATCAATATACCATCAAATTTTGCTGGACTTGGAAAAACCATGATGTGGATTGAAACAGATGCATGCACCACTTTATCAACTTCCAATTTACTGCACGCGTGTGGTCATTCATTTCGTAAAGTGATGTAATTCCTCACAACATGATGCCACTAGCTTTGGTGCAGAACACATCAGATGAACTAATCTGGAAAACAGCATCAGTAAGCAAAGCAAGACCCTTGCACATTTCCTAAATCAAGCATGTTTTAGCAAGATCCATCTTTGGACTCCGTGTCAAATCCAGTAAAGGTATTAAACTGCATAAATGTGCTTTGCATGATACATGTTATGTGATTTAAACAAGGAGGGGCTTGTCCAACATTAAAATTCTGTATTTGTTTCTAAATAGCGCATTTTATACTTGTACTTCTGCACCTATTGTGAATAAAAAAAACTTAAAAATGTAGTTGCAATATGCAGGACCCATTGCCTCCTAAGCTTTGTGATTGAAGAGTGCCTATAGAATTATCTGAGCTGATCGGCTCTGCCCATCTGTGAAACATGACCTCGCCATGCTGGTGCTGCACCTTGACAGTGGTAGAGACATGGAAAGATATTAAAGTGGTCTTAATCAGAGGAAAAGGCAGTGCCAGTTTGTGTGGTACAACCCTAACTGATCCCAGATCAGCAGGCAGAGGCGCAAAGCAGTGCCTTAGTGACAGTGTCGACCAGCTGAGGTTGGGAACACGCAGTGGGGTTGCTGTTGTGTTCCACATGTGGCGCAGATGTCACTTGTGGGCAGAGAGGGTGGGAGGGTGGATTAAACAAGGCAAAGGGAGGATGAAGGATTCAAACACATGGCCAGCGATGTGGATGGCACAGCATGAATGTTTGACTTTTGCAATGTGAGAAGATTACTAATGAGGAAACTAACATGTTCAACAGTAATGTACTGCAGAAGCGCTGACAATATCAACAAGGGAGGGTGATTCTGCAGTAATGACAGAAATTGTTTTGACCAAATGAAAACCAAAGACCCAATTATCTACACTGGATGAAAGAGCTGTGCCTACTGTACTCTGACTGGTCCATGTGGTAAAATTAGACTTGCCTATTGTGGATGTGGCCAGTAATATGAAGGTAACTATGTCACCATATATCTGACAGATGGCGGTGCACATGGTGGTAAAATATGACTATTAGAGACCTGTCAGGGAATGAGGAGTTTAAGATGTTTTCACCAGGGGGCAACAACTAATTATCATCATAGTGGATGCGTGTCCCTACAGACTGTTGGTTCAAACCTCAGGCAGGCTTCAGGTGTGCCCTGTTGCATGTCTTGCTTGTTCAAGGCCATCTTTCTGACCAGTTCAGAAAGAACAGAGGCTGTGTTCCTAAACATTTACTGTCTACTCAACAGTTGAATTCACAGCAATTAAAAGAGCCAGTTAAAAATGATAGGAAAACCACCTTTAAAGTTTGCTCTGATTAACTTTCCGACTTCCAGTCTGCATGTTTTCAATAAAACCTCATTAATCAGCGAGGCGGTAGAGGATATAAAGTATTTCACTGAATTAAGAGAACGAGCAATTGTTTTGCATTAACGTGAACCGAACTGTGAAGGACCTCATTTAAAAGGGACGACTAGGTGTTCACTGATGTAGATTAATGTGTGTCTCAGGGAGTTTAAAGCTTAAAACCACACAGCTCTCGTACGGGATGAGTGGTTGGACGGATGTTTTGACGCTTCTGTTGAAGGCTGTGGCACCTTCATGCATGACCGCTAAAATGCATGACCCAACTTCACTTAAAGCTACAAGATTAGCATTTCAGTCCATTAGGATGAGTCAGTTCAGATGCAGTGTGAAAATGACCACACATGGTTAAAATATTGTCTGTTTGTGTGGTCCTTACACATGCGCAATTAATCTGTGAAAAAGCTTGTACCTTGTCTGGCCAACTATTGAAACTTGGTCATGCAGCACTTGTAATATTCAGAGTCCACACGTGGCTTTTTTTGTACTCTGCCTGACATGTAAGTCGCTTTGGATAAAAGCCTCTGATGAATATGAATGTGAATGAATATGAAATGAATAAATGTAATGTAATGTAAATGTAAACTGCAATGTAAACTCAGGAGCTACAGAACTTGTTTCCATATGCACCACTGAATGGTTACCAAGAGTTGCAGGACTTTTTTAGTTTGTGGAATTTCTTGGGCTGTCAATGAATTCATTAGGATGTGCAATTCATTAAAAATTAATTACAGTTTTGGCTGTCCTGAGCTACCGTAGTTGATGTCTGCTGGCATGCTTTAATTTCCACAGCTAAGTGGGTGTGAGACATGGTGGCCAGCTTTGCCATAAGCAGGAAAACTGGCAAATGAGTGATGAGAAGCTTGTAAACGTTCAGTATGTCCAGCATATACACATACTGTCAAATGTCTTGTCCCACACTGCGGTAACCTGTAACAGATGGCAGATACAAGATCATCTTAAAATGTAAAAAATCCTTCTCCCTCAACAGCTGGACCTTTTTTTACAGTCACCTCTCAGACTCTGGACTGTGGAATTCTCATTTGGTGTGGTAACACCCAAAGGGCCATTTTTTTACAGAAGTGTCCAGTTTGGGAAATGATCTTGTGTATTGATAATGTGGATGATGCATCTAGTGGCTGGATATAAGCCTCCTGCAAAAGCTCTTCACACAGGTGAATTCACTTTAAGGAACATGGCCTTTCACACTCAGCATACTGTAATTATTTACATGATATTTTCCCCAAATTCAAAACTTAGTTTTTTTGACCAGAAAATCATCATGGTGTTGATATCTACCACTGTGTATTAATGCTATGAGAGTAGAAATAAAATAATATAGAATTACATAGAATAAACATAAAAATATAAGATAGAGAAATATAGGCTTAGCTAGAAATAGAAGTTTAGCATCAAAGCAGTGTAGACTTCCATTTAAGGTGCATTCCAACTGAGTACTTGGTGTAAGTCCTCAGATAACTCTTTTACTTGAACTTTTATTTTTACTTCAAATGTCTGACCTCCAAAAAATAGCACTTTTTAAACTCATAGTTCATGTTATGCTCAAGGAAAATTGTGTGGACTGTGCAATATTGAGTTTAATATTGAAAAGGATTAGAAACCATTTTTGATTTTGAGTTTTTATTACAACCATTGAACTTATAAAGGATAAAAACATCAAAGTTGACTTGGCCAAAGTGTTGTTCATAGCCAGGAACGTGCACCTGACTATTCTACTTTATTTTTACAAAAAAAAATCAAAACTTCTTTTATTTAGAATGTTACCTTTGTATGCTTTGAAACCTCATTCAAAGATATTTTACTACTTTAAATTGTGATTAATCATGCTTTAGTTGCAAGATGGTCAGCTTTATTTTTACAAATGATCACATTACCTAAACATTACCATAACGCAAACCCTTCCATAACATAACTCCAACCTTTTACCGAACCATTAGTCAGCAAGGGTTTATGATCAGTTGACAATGAGTTTCAACAGCCCACTGCTATATTCAATCAATAGTACAGTACTGGTATGTCTACTGTATATACTATGCAAACAATAATGAGCCAAGTTGCCAAACCAAATATTGTTGTTCTCTTCTCTCAACTTGCCTCACATTACAAATCCACAACGGTAAAAGCCTAAGACCTCAACCGTTCATGTGACATTTGACCCCTCATGCTAGAAGAGTAGGCTATCTCTGATGCTCAATTGCTCTAACAATTGTGAACCCAAATGAATGCTGGAAGGCAATGTTTAGGTCAGTAGTTGGTATTTTGCTCATTTGGATTTTGTGTGCATTTGGCCTACGACCACCTCATGGGAGATTTTCAAAAGTTTCCAGTTTCAGGAAACCAATTTTATATACCTCTCCAAGCTGTATTGAAAGCTTTTCAAATAGACCAGATCTGAACTAGTTAAAACCAGCGAAATAACATATTTGTGACAACAGTAATGTTGATTTTGACGATTTTAAATGCTTCTTGGGGAGCGTTTACAGACCACAGGGCGTAATAATAATGGTAGGTGTGTGTTTACCCCGGAAACACGTCCCTTTGATTTTTTTTAGCACTACTTGCAGTGACACACTTCCTTTTTAGTCACATTACCCGTATCTGTGCGCCCATTTCTTGTCGGGTTATCCGCCGAGCTGCTCGCTCATCACAACCAATTCATTAGTAATTGACCACAGCGGCCTCGCTCATAAAACATTTACGGCCGTGTCGTGAATTATTGATTAATGATACCACCGCACGCGGCAGCTGCGCAGGCAGTCTGACAATGGAGCGCATCAATAAAATAAGAGATGTTTGCCTCGATCAATACAGCGAGGAATCTGTTGTTCTTACAGACTTTTTCCCAGCATCGCTTCTCTTCTCCGCTGACTGGCGGCAAGGTGTGTGGAGCTCGTTAAAATCGACTTCAGCTGGGATGACAGAGGGGGGTGGGGGTGGAAGGGGGTGACGGCCGCTTACAACATACAGCCAAGAGGCTTTTGTTTTTACCGTCAGACCGTGAGATAAGAAAGTGTGTTAGAGCGTTTCTTATCATTCGAAAGGCGCAGCGCGTTTCGTTGCTCGAATGCTAATGCAGCATTTTGACTTAACAAGCATCACGAAATAAAATCAAGGAGTTCTTTGGGGGGATGTCAGGTAACATCCATTGTGAAAATTCACTACCATCGCTGTCTTTGAATTGATCTGCAGTTGCTTTGATTTTCTCACACTTTTAAGTATTGTGTGACATACCACACATTCCACTTGTAGGCTATATGATGTAGCAAGTGGCGATCTTGCTCCTGTCCCACACTTTCTCCAAAGATTTTTTAAAATATCGGTTGGTGAGCTCTCAGCTGTATAACGCTCATGATGACTTTTGACATTATAGAATGCAAAATGATTTTCATTGGTGCCATTCATCACACAGCAAAATCAAATCTGAATGTTGTGAATTATTGTTCATTCTAATTTGTTTACCTGTAGAATAGTCATGAGAGAAAAGGTACTCTTTCATAGATAGGAAAGAAACTCACTGCAGTTGTTTTGGTGGAGTGCTCATTTAATGCAGTACTAAAATATTTCTATGTAACACAGAACAGTGGGGAAAATGAAAGAACACAAAAGGAGGTAAGCTGTAGTTTCCAGCTCTATCTTTCCAATGACTCCACAATTACTTTCACTTCAATTAAACTTCAGTGAACATAACCTCTTATCACTGCAAAGGAAGTGCTGGAATTACAGTAGTTTTGTTGGTCTGGAAAGTTTGGGGGAACAGTTTGACTGCAGCACATAAGGAGTACCTTGGAAAATTGGGCTGACAAATGAGCCATAAACGAAGGCCTAATTCACATCTTAGAATTCAGTATAACTGAAGGGGACAAACATTGTTTCCTCCAGTGTGCAGAATGATGGATAACACATAACACACAGATATTGCCGTTAAATACCCATCTGTATCATGACAGCAAATGTTTTGCAAATGTCTGTATTCCACGAAAAGTTTATGATCAATGGCACCCCACTCTTTATCCAGTACAGAGGTGCTGTAAATATTCATGTCCCTCCTTGCAGCAGTCCACCCATAGCGGTGTACTAATCAACTCATCACATTTTACTGTATACTTTAGTGTTATAATGCGCCCTCAACAAAGTCATTGTTATTGTTGTAGAGTGGTTGTCCAAGCACATTATGGTAATGAAATGCAAAATTATAACTGATCCACAAAATGGGAAAAAATGGGACATTGAAATAATGACAAATAAGATGATAATAGGATGATAATAGTAGGATATACACAGGAACATATTCTCCCACCATGCACCTAAAGCTGTTGTAAATCTGTGCGAGACCGCACACTTTGACCTTGCCCAATAGAGGCAGACCCAGGTGCTCTCATCTTGCCCGCTGCGGGTGCCCGCGGGGAGTGAGATGGTGTGTGCTCTGTCACACCACAGAGGATGCTCTGCATGAGGTGAGTGTGCCCTGCCTCCTCTTCCCAGGCTCACCCCATGCGGAGAGGGCGTCTGGTGCCTGCCTCCACACTAAGATGGTCCAGAGGAGGAGTTTATCAGTGTGGAGGGTGAGCTAAATGATGCGTCACAATGGCAACTTTTCAATGTCTCCAGTGAATTTTCACTCTGACAACCCAGCATAAGACTGGGACTAACTCGCAGCAGACTAATGCAGAGTGTATGTCAAAAGTGTGATCATTAAGATCATAGTGTATATAACAACTTAAGAACATGTTCTAGAGGACTGTAGCCATGATTGCAGTTTGGTACCGAATGAAGAACTGCATGTATATAATAGTTATGTTGAGTTGATTTTACTGTTTAAGGTAATCCCACCACTAAACCTTTGATTAAGTTTGTTTTCCTGCATGCACTTCTATGTGGGGCTTGATGAGTTGCAAGGATGCATGAATTTGAGAAGGTGCTTAGTAAATTGTGATCTCAACTTTTTTCCCTCCAGGTAAATTCAACTTAAATGGACATTGTCAATGATTTTTTTACTAAAGAGAAATTAAACAGTGAAATTATTAACTCATAGAGCACATAAGGGATACTGAAAAGGCTCCTGGATATTTTTGGCCAAATCACTCGTAATTTAAGGTTTGCATGGAGCAATTCAATTTAAGTCAAAGATCAGTAAATTAGGCTTTCCTTATTGCGTAAATTCTTATTCAAAGGGAACACTGCACCAGCATTTGAGATGATTGACCAGAAGAGTGTTTTTCTTTCTCTCTGCATGCATGTTTGTGCTTTGCAAAATGACGTACTTCTTCAAAACCAGTGAATTTAAAATATAACGAAGGGGATATTAAAATGAAAACCTTTTGGTTTAAATGTAATTGACGTATTTGTACACTTGGAACTAAAACTGGAGCTCCCCCTTGCTGCCCATTGTTTAAATTAGGTCATGCAACATGTTGCAAGATGTTATAACTGCCAATTATCCAAAACAATTTATGAAGGGACGTCACCTGTGCATATATTTTTATGATCAGAATGATTCCAAATTTTTCATTTTGAAGTCTGTGTTTTAAAGAAAAATGTTCTTGATGGTTAACTGATCCAACAACACCACATGTTTCTAGCCAATCCAAACAGGTGCGCTTCAGAGCCAAGCTGAGGGGTCTGGCCAGGCACCAACGCACAGTGAACGCCTGTTTGCACGTTAAGTGAAGGTTTGACAGAACAGGGGAAGGAGGCATCTGATTTGTTGGACACATAATGGAGTTTCTCTGCTGCCATGGCTGCTCTGCCAACACCCACACTCTTCCCGAGGATGCCAAGGCATTACCTGTCCAAGATGACAGCTGAATTCAGAGCCCCGTTAAAGGTGCAGCTTACAAGATTTTCGCATGGCTCTCAGAACAGCCTCTCGTGCCAAATGTTTGGAGGCATTTTCTTTAAAACCGAGGAACCCTCCTGGGATGGATCTAGACTAAAGCCGATCTGAATTGAATTTGCTCCTTTGAAAATCCAGATTGCAAGGGAATGAAATCAAATGAGTCAATTTGTATTTAATTATTTTAGTATTGCTAGACCAATGTCCACACAGTGCTGCTGTTATGCCTACAATACATGGAAAATATATTGTGTAAACAAAGAGAATACAGTACTGTCACAATTAAAATATTGTATTTATAGATTTGTGCTTATAGATTTATAATTCGTTATTCCTGCATGTCCTTTGACAGATGGATCGGTGTAGATGTGTAAATGTTGTGCAAATGCACAAAAACCTAAATATGAGATGAATTAGAGCCATGTACCACTGATGGATCCCACCCCCCCAAAGTAATATGGGTTTGCATCCCTTGTTTTAGCAGAGCAACGCTGTTCTCAAAATAATAAAACCGTTCAATTTCCAACACCAATCCCTCCAGTACACACCATAACCAGAGATGGTTTCATTAGAATTCATAAATGAAACATGAATGTTTTCTAATTAAATGAAGCCTTGAATGAAACCTACAAAGATGATAGGCCACACTAACCACTCTCCTCAGTTATTTCCCATTCATTGTTCTTACAGTAGAACATAAACTAAATGTAGCAAATACCTGCTGTTTTTTAAATGAAAGCCATCAGCCTGATTCCTTATCTGCAGCTGGTCAGGCGATGTGGACACACTGTAATTCCCCAGGTTGAAAGCCATCTTTTAGGGACCTTTGGCACTGACACACTTATTCTTCCCTCAACAAAAGATGCAGGCCTCCCAAAGATCCCGGGAGAAGATAGGTTTTAAAGACTCTTCTGCTTGCACAGAAATAAGTTAAAATGTCAAACTTGTTAAACAAGAGACCTCTAGTTGCACTGTTACACTTCTTTATGTCTTTTTGTTTTTGTTGTCTGTAAAATATGATCTTTAATCTTGAATAAAGTCTAATGCTAATTTAAGAGGGGTTGCTTTCTGTCTTGTTAGGTGTTATTGGTCAGGTGTCCTGTTTAAGACAACACATGAGTTGTAATTATTTTATAATCACAGTGTTTTTGAAAGTGCTGCATTCATAGGCGTTGAATCACATGTGCATGACTGTCTAAAGATTTCAAAACCATAACAGAACAAAAAGAGTGTATGAAACAGTCAGAGTTCTGTGAAGAATCATAGCGAATATTCAAGTGCTGCATCCTCATGCATACATATACTTATGGATTCAAGATTTCAAAACTGTGCTGAATTTGCAATGAACTTTCAGAAAAAAAGTATTGACTGTATTGGAAAAGTAATCAAGCATAATAAAAGCATCATGAAAGCTGACATATAGATGTAACTGTGTAGCTAAAAACTGCTTTAATTTTTCATTAAAATGGTAAAACAATGAGTAGCAGTTTAGAGGAAAAACAACTGTTAAAATAGTCACTCAAGCCACTGAGGAAAGTTATTGAAAATATGGATGCAGTCTCCTTTTATCTGCAGACACAACAGCTCAGGCCTTTTTGATAGAAACTTACCCATGACTGGTCGTCTGTCAGATTCTATAAAAGTACACAGGCTTTGAGAACTCTGCAGAAGGTTCTATTCATTATCACACTCCTTAATATTTAATTCCTCGATTTGATAGAAAATTATGTATCATTCATGAGACACTCTTCATCTCAAAGAGTTCTTGAATCACATCAATTATGGTAAAGACTTCCAACTCTCTGTGAGAGAAACTCAAGAAATCTCATAGAGCGATTCTGTTGGGGTGCTTTGAGACCTTGAAATGGCAGTTGTGTGGATGAATTGGCAGAAACAAATCTGGTAGTTGTAATACAACTAAAATGAATGCGTACTGTGTTATAATTAATTAAGAAATGCATTGTAATCCTATTTTTGGCTCCATCGCCGGCATGCTCAAGGTTTATTGTTTGTGACACTTTGCAAAATATGTGATTTGTCTGTCCCTGAGAGAACAAGAGAGACAGTGAGTGCATTGTGAGCGTTTGTGTGAAAAAGCACTTGGCGGAATTGATCGGTTATTTTCCGCCGTTTAATTTGCTCCCAGGGCAGATCGCTGGGAGATGACCGGGTGCTCCTCCACAGAGCACTCAGATGTCCACTCAGCAGCCAACGCGGGGAACCGTCATTTCGTCTGGGAAAAAAAAACACTCCTCTCGCACAGCTCGCTAATTATCCGGGCTAATTACAAAGCTCTCCGTGTGGCGCGGTGTTCTTTTCCGCAAACCAACCGCCCCTTAATTCACCATTGCTTCACCCGTCTTCATTTGGCCTCATGCAAGACCCCCTGATCTCCTTGTGTCCCGCTGTGCATGGACAATGGGGCTGGGGACAGAAAGCGGAGGGAATGGCCAAGCCGGAGGGGGAGAGACATACCGAAGGCGATAAATGCTACTATTGGTGAAATTACTGTGCAGACAGAACTGCAGAAATTACACTTAAGCCTTGTCTCTGTACTTAGCATTTGAATGGCTTCAGTTTGATTGCTATGCATGGATGTTTAATAGACTCGCTTTCTCAAGTGGGGACTGCATTGCGTTGTTTCATTGCACTGCAGTGCTTCCAGTTGTTATTTGATATGTCTGTCAGCCAAAGGCTGAGACTATATCATGGGTACATGGAGACTTTCCTCTCATCTGACATCTTTAGATCTTTCCAGTCAGTATCAACTTAACTGTGTGAGTACATCTTTAGCTGTATTGTCCATCTCAACCTACAGTGTTGTGGATTCAGTTCCCTGCTCAATCATACCCATGGCAAACCGTAGTTGTGATGGTCCGGTGACCTATTTTCTGAGCACACCTTGCATGACCCTGATATCAGGAGTTCTGAGCACATGACCCTATGAACCACACAAAAGGCTCACAAAAATGGTCAAATGCTCATTTGACATGTTATGAATCGAGTTCCTCTTCCTGACTCTTACTTGTCTTGAGATTCTGATGTTATAATGATAAAACATAGGACCAGAAATACTACATCTCTACATGAGGGCAGCAGTGTGGTGACATTGTAAGGAACGCTTGTAATCTTGTAACCTAAAGGTTGCTGGTTCAGTTCCTTTTTTGAGACCCTATTGTTGTACCCTTGAATTTGGTATTTAACCTGTATAACCTATATATACAAGTATGTTGTAAAATATATAATATGCAGTATATTGTATATATAAAAATGTATAATATATATTGCATATATAAAAATGCTGCATTTGTTCAGTTGGGGAAAAACACCATACATTTTAATTAGCTTCCTACTAATGCTGAGGTATTAAAGACTGGAATAACCGAGTTGGCAAGGTGGTGTTGTAGCATGGTGGCACAGGGACACTGGTGGGATCATCCCCTCATATGAGTGGCAGTGGCCCAGCTCATCCATGCCTCTCTGCCAGGATACTGGAGTCATTGAGTTCCAACACTCATTAAACCCCAGACCACTTCACTAAATCCTCTTTCTTGACAGCCCCAGCCAAAAAAAAAAAATTGCAGAACAAGGTGCGGTTTTGTTTTTCCGCATAATATCGCCCAGCAAAAACCAGGCCCAGTTCACGAAATCCCCTCGAACGGCCAAATGATTGTTTCGTTCTGGAAGTGGCTTTCCTGGAGCCTTCCCAGGCCACCCCCGGGCACTTGAAATCAAACAAACGCAGGCCACAAATGTGCCCAGGAGATTGGGAGAAAAAAGGCGAACTGTAAAAGCAGACGAGATGACAGGCATTCAATGGCACATTTAAATGCTCCCACCATCTCTAAATGAACACTTTTTAACAGGAATAGCTCTGCACTAATGCGAGCTGGGACAGAGCGTTCTCGTTTGTCGGTGCTGGTTGCTTGAGATTCAGAAGCACTCCAAAATGGCCTGGGCTTAATCCTTCCTTTTACTCCTTTATTGCATCTATAAACTCTGCTGGTCACGAAGGCGGAGTCTGAACTCTTGACAAATAATTACTGGGCTTCAGTTTCACAGGAGGAGAATCTTTCTTCGTTTTACCCTGTAGATTGTTGAAATTCTTGGTTAGGTTAACGGGGATGATCTCAGAAACAGAATGGGGACATATGAAATGGGGGGTAGTTGATCATTCCACCGAAACAGATATTCAGACGCGATACTCCAAACCAGCTTTAGGCTCCTTCCAGAAAGGACATCTCGCTGTTACGGGGACCACACAGAAAATGCATCTGCAGGCAGATAGTAATCTGATTACTCTGGTGTTTAAAATGAGCACCGTGCGCTGCACTCTCTCACAAAATGATATGTGTTTTGCTTGCCTTTATGAATTTCAATGCTTTGCCCCCAGGAGGAATTGCAGGATGTAGGTTGAAAGCAGAATTGACTGTCTAAATAGAATGTACCATTTAACGGTGACTAAGGGTGGAAGATAAACTGCAATCTGCAGGCTCTGATTTGAGAACCGACTCTCAGGTTCATAACGACAAAGCAAACACTCTGATATCTAAGCTTATGTTAAGACTAATTTGAGCTGTTGAATTGAGACACATAAAGAAACAAAACTGGCAGGAGCAGTCAGAATAAGCTGTAATGCCTCCGAAAAGGAAAAGTGCATTTTGCTCAGGTTTTGCGATCGTCACAGTTTCTTTGCTTTTACTGCACAGGCACTGCGAGAGACAGCTTGCCACAGGGCCTCTATTATTGAACAGAATGACATATGAAACGAAAGGCCCCCTAAACTTTTTAAAGACTCATTTGTACCAGGCCAGGTTTCCAACAAGCAGTGACATTCACTCATATGAAGGGCTGTTACAGACCTTTGGGTAAATGAATTGAGAGATTGATAGGTGACATTGTGGGGAGAAACGGAGGTCACGTAACGAAAGAGGACTGCATCCAAAACAGCCAGAAAGAAAGTTAGTTTGTAGTGACCGTTTGTTTTTAGATGGGACGTCAAGGGGTGTTAAGTATAAATGCTGAACATTATTTTACCTTGAAGGAAATAATAATAACAAGACTGATGTAGATAACATGTAGTAGTGTTAATGTATAAATGATATTAGTAACATTTGCATGATGTTCAGTCTATTAACTGATGGCAAAACATAATTTGTTGTTCTTATGAATTAACTTTTAATATGACATTTTTGCTAAAGTTTAAGGACTACTTTGTGTGGAGGCTTTTTGTCTAATTTCAAGTACGCACTGTAAGCAACCACACCCACCACACTACAATACCCATACATTGAAGACCCCAGCAGTGTGAAAGCAGCATATAATGCAGCACATGGCTCAAAGTGTTCAAAGGGTTTGTATGCAGTACTTACAGTATAAGTATGTAAGTTACAGTATAAGTACTGTATGTACATACAGTATACAGCTTTGCTCTAGCTGTTTGCTTGTGCCTTTGAGTGTTCAGCATTGGCATTTTTGCCAAGCTCAATATTTGCATCTGTACATCCTGTTTTGCTTAATTATCCCTTTAATCATTCTTTTCAGGGTTCTGTAGCTCTTAAACAGACTTTAAAAAGAACATTTATGACATTTCCCCACACAGAGGCATGGCATACTATAGAATATCACTCACTTAGACAATGACTAAGGACCATGTGAGGTCAGCTATACCGCATGGTTAGCATGAAGAACATGTCTCCAGTACCTGGATGCTTTGGCACAGAAGGTTGGCTACTTTCACCTAAACATGTAGCATAAGGCTTTGTAATTATGGTTGCAATTATGACTTTTGATCATTTTAATCCAGCGTAATGACATATTCAGATAGACCAACAAATAGTCAGAAACAATTTATCGCATACAAAATGACAGTCTGCACCCAATGGTCAGATGCTTGAGGCTGGGTTGCATATCCCGTGTCGTGTTGTTGTTGAATTAGCATATGATTATGTAGTACATCCAGACTGTAATTATCACACTGCTGCAGGAAAACACTCACTCTCCCTCAAACAGGTACATTTTTGTGTGCCTGCATTTATTTCCCAAGCTGACAATTTACTCTCAGGCTGAATGCCTGTTTTAACCATCCAGCAAACTGCTTTGACATATTGATCCTACTTTTTAAGATACCATCTTTGACTTTGAGTCTCAGTCTAGTGCACAATATTTGTGCAATAATTCCCAGATTTTTTTTTTTTTCTTCAAAAAACAAGGTTGAAAAGTTTTAGCATAAAGGACAAACAAAAAAGGAGCATTACAGTCCTGAAGCACTCTTTGGAAACTCAAAACTTGCCGATTTCTAACAAGTTAGGGATGAATTTATTTAGGAAAAAAATATATTAGGAAATAATACCATTTGATTTTGAACACCCCTATTTTAATCTACACACTATACTGTTGATGTATGAATGTATTGAGGCACATCAACAAAATATGTACCAAAGTGATAAATTAAGTGATAAATGATAAGCAGTGTGTTCATTTTTACCCATTTGAACAATGTTCATTTCATGTAAATGCAATATCATAAGTGGTTGAGTTGTATTTTATCACTATATTAAAAATTGCTGAGCATGAGAATGCTTTGATATATTACACACTGCAGGCTGAATGAATGCCACTTCACCCAAGATGTAATTCAGAATCTTTTTAAAAGTCTCAAATGTATAATCTTACTCCTACTGTCTAGTACTGCATGATTAGCTTCCATTACAAAGTCCTATCTGAAATGCAATCTTAATAGCATTTTTTCCAGAGATATATTCTCTGCTATTGGTTTGATCCCTACTGTAGAAGGTAATGCTGTACAAAATCCTGAACATGGTTAGCGTGTTTTCAAATTGAGTGCCCTCGTCCAGACGTCTGACAAAGCTTGACTGACCAACATGAGCCCCCAGTAAAAGGCCAATACAGACAATATGAGAGCTTTCATCATTGAAAAAAACTAACAAGAAAGAAACAGACCATTTTAATGAGCTCCTTGGGGGTTTGCTGGATTGTCAAAGACTTGATTTTAATAGCGTAACGCATTGAAGGATTTTCTTGATACCAAGTGACTCGCGTGTAGCGTTTGTGTGCGTGCGATTCACAGGATTCATCGCTGACACTGAGTCAAAATGAAACACAGGGGCTGTCTAAGGAGAGAGTTTTTGATGGAGCCGTGTCGGTTTGGGAGCCTTGTATCATAACCCCTGACAGACATTTGTAAGATGTGGTGCTCTCTGTATGTCTCTTCTGCGGTACATCTGTCATGTCTGTGGTTCTAGTTTTTTTTTTTTTTTTGCAAGCAACACTGTGTACAGTGGAGGGAAAACCGGATGGTTATTATCAAAGGACCAGAGCGCCGGTGCCCCTCAGGGCAGACAGCATTATTAGATGTCTCACTCTTTAAAAATGACTCCCAGAATGCCAGAGAGGCAAATTTCTTGTGAGAAAAATCAGCAGATATTTTAAAAACATAGCTTTGATAGTTCAGTCTTCACAGAACACCTGCCCAGCATTTATAACACCTCATGTCATATACTATATATAATATTAAGAATTTTAATATATTTTTATGGTAGGTTTTCCAAGTTGAAGCTGCTCATCAGCAAGGGATTGGAGCAAACAGTTGTGATGGGTAATTAATATGTTGACCACCGTGGAGTCCTAATTGGCCTTTGTCCTTAACTCTGACTTGGAATCAAATGTGTTATTTTTCTCTTGAATAGTTTGTGAAGTTTAGCAATAAAGAAAATGAATGGGAAAGCCAATAATATGGAATGGCTGAGTCCAGGGGGTTTATGACTCGGTTAGCAGTCTTGAGCAGACCAGCAGGGGACAGGAAGGAGGGATGCAGGAGAAGGAAACACTGCTCACTTACTGGCGCAGCCAGGAATGGACCAAGTCCAAATGTCAAGCCAAGTCAAACTAATAACTATGCCTGCTTGATTAGTATGGTGTGCCCATAGTTGGGCCATGTAAGACTGCTAGTAAAAAAAGCAAAAAACTCTAAAATGTGTAAAACAATGGTATGCTCTATTGGGATGCTTTCTGATCACAGTTTTCTGTTACAGCAGATTGTAGGAATGACAATTCAGTGCAGTCTGCTTTCAGAGTGGAAAAATCCCACTGTACCGGAACTGGGGTCCGGACCATGTGATGTGTCGTGTGATGTGAGCTCCTTTCAGAGCATTTCTTTCTAGGCATAGCTGCCCGTTATCATCTTGTAGTGTTCTGTCATCTTCCTAAATAGGTCAAAGGCATTCCCTTTCTGTCCAACTTCATGTCTCTCCCCTCCTCAATCAGTCTTGCCTTTTTGAAGAGTTTCCCCCCACATACCCTGTACTTCGTATACCAACAAATGTATTGCTTGTTGCTAGCGGCAACAGACCCACAGTTCTTTGAATGTCCAACTCATGGGGTGGGAGCATTTCCTGCCTGGTATCAAATTACATAACTTACATAACTTGGCCTGGACTCTGAACCACCTCTGGACCAAGCATTCCATGATTTTCCAGATAATAATACATGTGACAGATACTGAAAATGAAGCTTTTAATTATCCACCAAGCCAACATTATGTGAAATGTAAAAATACCTCAATGAACGCTGCCATCAGTGGGCAGTGTAACGTTGTAAAGTTTACTTGTAAAACCATGATTACGCCAGTTTATAGTTTTGATTATAACTTAATAACCAGGGGCTGAAACTATTTATTTCAGATGGGATTTGACAGAACTTTGAGTAAATGCAGTTTTTGGTCTGTACAAAGGGACATTTGGCTTTTCATTTCCTGAAAAAATACCAAAAAGTCACATGCTCTTTGACAGCAATGTGAACAGGCTGGTGGTTGCCGCCTGAGTCCCAGTGGAGAAACATAAATGTCAGCTTCTCACCTATATGGACTACAGGAAGGCTGACACAACACGTCGTATCTCAGCAACAGCCCGTGTCACTGTGCTGTTTATTCACAAGGGCGAATCGCGTCTCAATCAAAACCTGTCACCGGCAATGTGTTTGTTTTTTCACTCTTGACGGCTACTTTCTTGGGACAGTTGGGAGTAAGGACATGTCAGGCATTTATTAGTGTATTGACTGCTTGGTTTTAAGGAAGTAAGAAAATTTCCATGCTTTGGATGAGTTGGTGAAGTTTTTATTTCTGGTGCTAACATGCTAAATTTTTATAGCACCGTATCCGGATAAGTTTCATGATTCATCATGGAAAATGCCATTCATTAAGCATTAAGGTATTTTAAGGATTAAGCATTTCTTACCATTTTTCCGCCGTATAAGGGATTCATTTTCAGTTAAGCTTTGCTTTTTTGGTTGTGGAAAAACATAATGTCAGAATCGTTTGCCTTTTTTTTTTGCTATATTTTTAATGACAATCCTGTAGTATAACAAACACTGTCAAGTTGGAAATGAAATATTGCATCCTTATGCACTGAATGACAATATCAATGTTACAATATCAATTACAATTACAATATCTGTTCAGTTCATTCATTGTATGATTTCTATTCACCATGAAATTGAGAAGTGATTCTCAGTTGACTTAAATAACAAAACACGCATGTTGTAAATTGCTTGCCCATAGTGTGTCATAACTTGAATGAGACAGATTTCCAAGACTTGGTGACCCAAGACCACTTTGCCCGTGGTTGCCAATGAAGAGAAATTCAGATGTTTTAATGAATCTTATTAGAATAGGTCATGCAATTTCTAAATGTATTTAGAAAAAAAAGCCATGGCATGGTGAATCAAAAGAAGTCCTGCTCTTCCATTTCAAGCAACATATCAGAAGTGGCCAAATGCTGTAAATATTTACAGGTCATTAATAAACAGTGTGGGCCACGTGCTTTGCCCGAACAACCTTAACTGTGGTGAAAGGTGCACATGGTTTCCACTGCCCTAAAAGGAGTGTCATAATGTATAGAAATGCACTCATGAATAATGCTGAAATTACATGCCCACAGCTTCGTTCATCCAGTAAATATTTCTCATCTGGGAATTGTTACCAGAAACATGTGCACTTCTATATTTTTGGTTCCAAAAATACAATAACCTGATGTCATCTCCACTGATCGTGATTTATTGGAATTTATACAGGAGATTTTTTTTTTAACTGTGAGGTCCAGCCTGCCCCAGACATGTTTATGCTGAATGTTCTTTCTGTGCTAACAGGAGACCTTTGTGAATATGTTCTTACCTTTTTCAGCTCTTACCTCCACCATTCTCACTAATAGGGTCTAAACATTTGTCATGCTATCCAGAACTGTTTGTGGCTGTGTATGTTTCATTTCACATCAGAGTGATTTTATTGGATTTTTTTTTTATTGTTGTCGTCTCAGCGATGTGAATCTCCAGTGTGGAAGAGTGTACTGTTACTGCTCACCAGACACCCAGCATGCCAAATACAGCTCCCAAACACACAGTCTTAACATGGACAAAAATGTTCTGCACGTAATTCCAATTGCCAAAAGTGGGTGGCTGTTTCAGTTAAAAGTTCAATGTCCCAATTTTTTGTCTATCACCAGCTTTGGCAGCAGTTAGTGTTATCACCTGCATTTCTTTTCTCCTGTCTGTTCATCTGGCTTTATTTAGTTTTTTCCTCTGTGAGTGTTCCTCTGTACTTGGGCTTCTGTCAGTGGATATTTTTAATGCAAGTATAATGGATATCACATGTCCTATAGAATGTCCCACAGAATGGTATTTTTTTTTTGGTAAAAACAGTATTTGCACATACAAAATGTGATGAATAGAAAGGCTGGACTTTTCTGTCAGGATTTTGTGCTTGGAATTGTCCAATTTACACATGCAGAAGCCCCATCTTGAAATAACCATAATGATAGTATTTGATAGAATAAGCACACAGTTGATTGTGCTGCTTTAGTACAGTTATTTTGCATATATTTGTATATTTTTGTGTTTGATCAGACAAAATTAAGAAGTATACAATGGAGGAATGAGAAATCAGAAATGTTACCTGATATAACGTGACAATCCCCACAGCTTAATGTCTGTTGCCAAATATCTATCTTTTGTCAATATGCCATTTCTTCAAATAGCAATTTTCTCCCAAAGCAGCTTAAATCTACATAATGCACTACTGATACGTTGAGTTCATTTGAATCACTCTAAATGCTGCATCGTAAGCAGCTGTACATACATTAACTAATAAACCTAAATAGTAATAATCCCGCATGTTCAGATGAGGTATTTTCTGTCAGGGAGCCAGTCTGCTTTAAAGGGAATTTTTTCAGAAACATATTCATGTGGAGATAAGTAAATTACTATAAAATCTGTCTCGTTGACCTCACCAGAATGAAGACATTCGATTTAGGCGGTCATGAGGTCGCATGCCTGCAATACCTTGGAACATGCCGTAATGCTGCACACAAATGTACTATTGTTCTCATTGCAGGGATTCAGTGAGTATCACTGTGCAAGTGTCAGTTTTGCTGGCCCAAAGGGTTTGTGATTGAATGAGGCTCAAGGGCTTGGTGCTGTTGATAACATGAATGCCAATAACCACCCTAATAATGAACAGCCATATGTCCAAGTCATCACGCATGAAAAAATGGTGCTTCTGTGAGCAAACATGGAGATTATGTATCTTATTTTTATATTGATCTTTATATAATGTGAACGTGTGTGTGCATAGACAGTGATGGCCCATAATAACTGATTAACCATTGAGTTATTTTTAGCTCAGTTTGGTTGTAAAGAATTATCGCATGTCAGTAGACCATGCAGTGTGTGTCCCCATAAGTACTGCAGATGAGATTCACAGTCTCTTCAGTGGAATTGGTGTGATTATCTCAATTTGACTTAAAATAAATGTGAATCTTTTGGCTGTGTAGGAATTTTATCATGAAACTGCTGTTCGTCTCCAATTGCTAAGCTTGCAAGTAATGAAGGGTAGTGCAGCAAATAGGACAGCAAGCACTGATAAAACTGGGGCAGCATTTGATTGGTCCCATTCATCACTGTGTAATAAATCATAGCCTATACCATAAGCTCATCTTAGTTGTAAAAATATGCAGTTTCTTTATGTATTTGCTGACCACGCAAGACACCTACTTACCAGGCACCTCAATCCAGGCCGACTTGCATAAAGTAACTTGAATTTTACATATAATCAGTTATACTGTTGATTTTTCCTGAAGGAATGTGAGTCGAGTTTTTTAATTGACAGTACAGCAGCATTGTCCCAGATGGGATTTAAGCGAGCAACCCTCTGCTCAGTGTCCTATGCCACTGCAGTGCGGCGCCACCCGCCAGCACGCAGTGGGAAAAGGCGGTGTTATACGAGCGCGTCGATGTTAAAATACCAGCATCACTGAGCCTCCCTCAGCTCAGGGATGAGTCAAAAACCCAATATGCAATGTGACATATTACCACGCACCATTTATTGTTGAAAACTACAGAGCCATTACTCTAATCGCCCAAGACACAGAATGGAGAGTAATGCTGATTGGATTATGCAGAGGTATTGACTAGCCCGCGGCACCTACCGTTTATGAAAGCTTCACACTGTTCTAGCATGTTATCTTAAGTAAACAGGTTCCGTTCTGCGTTTAAGGACATTTGTGAGTTAAGATAGGGGCACGTGGCTTTGTTTTTTTTTTTTTTTTATGTGTTGCTAATCAATACTTTTTTTCCCCAACAATCACGCATCACTGTAGAGCCGAGGGTAAATCTATTCTGTCATTACATTTCACACCCCAAAGTGCTTGATGGCACATTGCACTGTAGAAGCAGCTGGAGCTTGCCACCCGCTGATAAGCAGATGCATATGGCATAATTGCCCTGAGGGAGTCAATAAAGTCTAACTGGTGTTAAAATGCATAGTGCGGGAAGAAGGGCTGTAAATATTTGCACTGGAGTAGATGCATGTCACTGCGATGATTGCATTTTCGAAGCAGCTGCATTAGTGCATGTCAGATTTAAGTGTGAAGTACTGTATGTTTGTTCATTTATGTGCTCGAGCCTGTTGGGTGTGGCAGGTGAACTGGCTTCTGAAAGGAACGATTCTGAGAGTGGCAGAGACGGCTGTACATTTTGTTGCAGAAAGCACTTCTCATCTCGCATTTGGTATGGGGAGGAGAAAAGGGATTTACTGTAATCCAGACGTAAAACCGAAGCTATTCAATGTCTTCCACTGCGTTGAGTCAAAGATCATGAAAATTCTGGAGATTGAAAGGACTCGCTGACAGTTTCACCATAGTGCTGACTGCCAAAATGTAACATCATAAGAATGGCCAAGACTTAGCCCCACTGCTGAGAACTACAGAGATTGTGCGCTCCTCATTCCTTCCTGATTCAGAAGGAGTCCCTGTCATTTCTTAAGCTTTTAAGGAGTCAAGGAGTGCTAGAGTGATAAGGAGTCCAGGTGATGGAACATGTGGTGGTAGAGACACAATTTTCAGTGGAAGTGTATCTCTGTTTTAGGCATTGTCTCCTCTGACATGAAAAGTAGTGTGAACCACTGGCAAAGGGTACCCAATGGCAAAGATTAATTGACAGTTTAGACATTGTATGTTATTGATTACAATTCTCCTCATAAACAGTTTTCCAAGCTCAGGTGGAAATTACGCTTATTTATTTAGTGTGTTCGTCCTGTCTTGGTCCCTCGCCATCTGTTCATTGTTAAAAAGCTGATACGGAAAATGACAGAACTCCACAACTGGAAAAGCTGTTCAGAACAGGCTTTAACAGACACCCTGCTGAAAATGTAGGCTAGACTCTGCAATATTCCCCTGACTTTCTCTGAAACACAGGGGCATGAAAAAAGATGTGAAGTATTTCAAGGAAACCAAGACATCAGAAAATGTTTAAAGATGTGGAAGGAGATATGAAAATTTATCGTAACTTTAAGCAGTGGAAGAGGTCTGTCATTTGGTCATCGGACAATCAGATTTTTTTTTCCAGTGCGTCAGTTAAATCCACCCCTCTTTGTTCCTGCTGTTGTGAGAGCAATTCCCAGCCTCCTTGTGGCTGAAATAATCAAGAATGCCCAGGTTTAATTAAAATGTTCCCTCAGTTTGTGAGGGATTATTGTTCACCTTTGCAGAACGGAATAAAGAGAGAAATAGACTTTTCACATGTGAAAATTAAAAGGGTATCTCATCATGTTACTATAGCAACACAAAATGTCCTCAGTGTGAGTTATTCAAGACCCAGTGTGGAGACTATATATGTATATATCCATACATTCAGGATGTAAATCCGAGGGGACTGAATGTGTCTAACCACTGACTCATGGAACTGAAAGGCTACTGTAAGGCCACAGAAACAAGCCAAGTAACAGTCAGCCAAATGTCAGCAAGCTGTTTGAATCTCTGTGACAAGCAGCAGCATCCCTCTGTCTCAGATCACTGCAAACATCACTAGACAAAAAGAGGCCTTTTTCTACTATGTGATTCAGAAACAGTCAGTTCTGGATGTTCTTTTCTTCCCTGCTGCAGTGCCTTTTATCTGCCTAGCACACACCAGCATCTACATGTGGTTAATCAATATATAATAAGGGGGACATTCAGCCTGTCTTCTGGTGTTTAGGGAATTAGACTTGCAACAAGCATGTTGCAGGTTCAACTCCCAGTTGGGACACTGCTGTAGTACCATTGAGCAAGGTAACCTTCACCTGTATCAGTTGTATAATTACCTGGCTGCATCCCTGGTTATATACAATGTAGATATTGCAAGTTGCCCTAGATATGGTTTAGTCTGCTTACTGTAAAATCCTCAGCTTTATGCAGAGGGTCATCAATTTTAAACCAGGTTTGGAATAATATAAATGGATTTTAAAGGCATTCATACAATTTCATGATGTATAAAAGCTCCTAGTAAGAGACTGCAAGTTCAAATCCATAGGATATTGCAGTTGTGTCATTAACAAGGTGCATGGGCTGCCTGCCTGATTCATTGGATATGTAAAATGTAAGTTTGCCCAAATAAGGGCATCAGCAAAATGAAACATGAAATAAATTCATCTGTCCTTTTGTATATCTGTATGTAAATGAGGTGTGTTTAAGGTAATGGGCATCCTTTATGATGCATAGCAGGGTTCAGCTGCACATCTCTGAGAACAGTTATGTACACAGCTTTGTCTGCGTTGGACAGGGAATCGCAACAGCACAGCCTCTGTAAACAGAAGGTGACTGGCAATTTCCACTTGGAAAGTATGTCATCAGATTAATCATTATCACGCGTGCAGGAAGTTTGCCTGGTAAGCTTTTGTGTCTGGCCTCTGATTTGCCATAGTGCATCTTTTAATTTATAGCTCATCAATGCTGCCACTGTAACTGATTGAAAGAGTAAATAGGGCAATGTGAGCAGAGCATTATGTAGAGGATTTAAGAAACACTGCAAATATCAACCCATTTAGCAATCACATGGTACAGCTTCCAACCAAATCTCTGAGGGGGGTTAATTTCAAAATACAATCTCATGATAAATAGTGTAGATAGACTATTTTATTCTTGTAATTCATCTTTGAATTTATCTGGGGTGGCCTTTGTTTGATCCAATGATACAGCCAGATGTCTTCTGAAGCAACACAGGTTAAATACCTTACTCATAGATACTACAAGGAGTGCCCCACCAAGGATAGGAGTCTAAAATATTCAGGGAATAAATCTAGATCCTTAACCACTATTGTTGCCACCCCACCATTTTTTTAAATACAAAAAGTGTGAAAGTGGACTGTGACCTCACAATCATCCATAAACATGAAGGACAGCCATGCCGGTGAGATAGGTAAGTGGAATTCTGATCTCTTGCTTTTTCCACTAAATTCATCAAAGATGGGTTTGCAAATGTTTGAAGCCCATCACTTATAAGGAGTTGCAACACATGAATAAATATGAGGTTGGATTTCTATCTTTGAAGAGCGAGTGGAATTTATTTTTGGTTGCATTTATATTTTCTAACCATACAGAAGAGTGTGTATGGTTTTAATGGCAAAATATAGTTTTCATTCAAATCACTTTTATCTTTTAGGTATTGTATATGTCTATGATTGCAAGTGCAGAGTGGCAATGAATATACATCCTTTATGCATCCATACTTTTTATACATCCTACCTTTATATCCATCCTGTATGTGTGTGGGTTTTTTTTTTTTTTTACATCCCCTGTAGCAGTACGTGAACCATGCTATTCAGTGTTGCATACACAGTGAAATGTGTGCCCAGGGCCACCAGTAAAATCTCAGCATCGGTTGTTCTGTGAAATGTTATTTTTTCCAATGATCAGCCGCTACATTTCCCCAGTCGCCGCGCTATTTGTTTTTCGCACCTTTCGGGTGGCTGAGGGAATTCATTAAGCGATAGCGCATGGCAGCGCATCGGCTTCGTGTCCCGGGGAGGGGCGCACAGTTCACCGGCGCTGGCACAGCGGCATCACACCCCGCTGCCCTTCTGAGCGCTCTCTCTCTCTCTCTCTCTCTCTCTCTCTCTCTCTCTCTCTCTCTCTCTCTCTCTCTCTCTCAGCCGAATGCGCACGGCCGCACCCCTGCCTTCCCCCGGCCGAGGCGTCCCGTTCCATTATACATCAAAAGGGGTGTCAAAATGCAGCGGCGTCTGCAGAGGCTCCGGAGTTACTGCTGTCAACAGACACAGACTTACTGCGCTTAGTGTTCAGAAGTTAAAAAAATTACTTGCTGGATTCTGAATTTGTATGTGTGTGGGTGTGTGTGTGTGAGAGAGAGAAGCTGAAGTCACTGTTTTTCTTTTTCTTGCATTGTATTACACAGCAAAAATTATTCCTCTGCACCATATTCTTGAGCTTTTCAGTTTTGCAGATTATGTATGGATGCTGGTGGGAATGAGGAGACTTTTGGTGTTATGATGTTTTAGCACATTCTTTCTTACATGATTACTGTCGAGAATGATTCTATTCTGTCTTCGCGGTGCCTGTATTGTACTGATAAGTTTTGGTCTGTGTGCTATAGGCTGTCTGTGTAAAAGCGTGAGGCTAAGGCTAATGAATGTTGCCCCAGATAGGCAGAATCAGAGTCTACAAACAGTCCAAACACCTTTGTCATTCATAAATATTTTGAATAATGTATCAGTTAGCCATTAGAATATCATTGACAACGTATTAGTCATAAATCCAGTATAAGTTTAAGTAGTTTGCAGGAAAAATGAATGAATCAATTTGACATGTAAGTACTGAAATTGGTAGTTTGGAATCAGCACTGTGGGCTCCATTTAGAACACACAAAAGCAAGTGCAGTTGCTTAATGCAGGATGCAATGTGCAGTGTTACTTTGCAAAAAATGATGTTATGAAGTTGTTTTCCACCTCACTTTTCACAGTGCTTGAGCTGAGTGGGTGTGACAGGGGGGTGTAACCTTTAGTTTTGAGGTGTGGGTACACACAAGCACTCAGTGTAGCAGTATTTGCACAATTATAAAATCTCACAGCATGGAAGGTGTTTCTAAAGCAAACACAAATCGCAAAGTGTAACAGCTGATAGGGCGATTGTGAGAAAAATAAAGATTCATTGAATGGATGGAAGAGGCTACCACACACAAATAATGCTGAGCAACCATATTTGAGAAAAATCTGCTATAGCTAAATTAATTTAGTATAACATATCTTTAATGTATCTTTTACAAAGCTTGGCTTTGTGTTAAACATATAAGTTACAAATATGAGTAAAGTGGATTTTCATAACTATACAGTATATGGTGTCAAACAAAGTGCATGGATGATGGAATATCATGATCATGACGAAGCATCTATGATCGTTTAGAGAAACAAATTGGCGTCTGACACAGTCAAGTAATCGCATCACTGTAGCCTAGGAAAGGTAAATTTAGATGGATCAGTACAATTTAGTTTAGCGCTTGGGCAGACTGGATCATTACCCATAGAGATATCTTAATCCCAGCTGAAATCAACACTGTGAGACCATGTCTTACAGATTTATATTTGGTACGTATGGTCATACAACGCACACAATTCCATTCATGTAATAAGCCTTTCACTCTTAACAGTGCCATGGAACAGACATTGGCCATGAAATATGGTAGAGGCCCCAGGGGGCACCAGAGAGCCAGACTCTGTAAACTAAGGACATCTGAACATAACAGAGGCTGCACAAACGAGCTCCATCTCCTGTGATGGGTGTCATTCTCATGGCAGATGTCCAAAGCCGTTTGCCTTGCCCGTTTTCAATATATGCTGCAGTGAGGATAACAGACACCCTGTCATTCTTTGCCACCGGTTCATTTAAGCACACCTTGGGCTTGCTAATGGACATACCCCATGTGGCTGTTCTGGCAGTTCTGCCTTGTGCCATTGCATCTGGCTTGGTGAGAAACCTCCTGCAAACATGGTTCCTTTTAGCACCAGCCAGAGAAGAGCAAACTAAGCAGGGGTGTCGTTGACGAGCATGGACTGTCTAGTGTTCTCTGTTTCATTGACTGCACGTGTGCCATGACTCACATGTAGTTGTGTGATCCAACACCTACAGTAGTAGTGTTATTCATATGAATGACAAGGGTCTGAGTCTGTCAATGCCAGGGTGTGAGATGCAAATTCATAGTGTGTTTGCCAGTCACCTTCAGTCAGCCTAAGATTACTTCATGCCGACCAACTCTGACCTCCTCACAGCTTTCCGGGGTGAACATCTGAGCAACTGTTTTTTGGGGGCATAGTGGGACAGACATTAAAGACATGGCTGATGACACCATGCATTGTACCCGGAGCTGAATGAGGGAAAGCACTTAGTCACCCACTGTTGTTGGCATGTTGTCTGATCGAGGGCCTGTTTTGAATGCTTACAACGAATTTCAGATGTTTGGATAAGTCAGGTGGCACTCTACAGCGCAGGCCTCAGAGAGTTGGTGCATTCTTTGTGGTGTATTGTGTTCTGCACAATTTTGTTATATACAATGGATGTTACTGCAATCTCACAGAGGACATATTGCAGGACTTTAGGTGATGTGATGCAGGATTAATGTACTGGCAGTAGGCAATGAAAGGACTGGCTGAAGAGCTTGTATCCTGCATCACAAGCTCCTGCAGCCTTACAGTGTGTATGCATGAACCTCACTTTGAACGTTGCTCTGGATGTGAGCTTCTATCAAATGAATGAATGTAAGAATGCAAGTGACAGTGGTACAATACAAGATATTTACTTAGAAATGTAGGTTAATTTCATCCTCCTCTGCCCCCTCAGATCCCTCCCCAGGGGGGAGGAGGCTGGAGGGGGGCCAACAGTGTCCTGTATGTGTGGGAGGAAACCCTCAGGTGGTCTAAAAAAAGGCACATTCATGGACAGAGGATTAGTCTGTGGAGACCGCTGCTTGTAGATGTAGTGGATGTAAGCTTTGCCTCAGGGATATCAGCTCTGTTTGCAGAACACCAAATCTGGCTTACAGGAGTTGCAGGAAGGGCTGGAGTTGCTGACCTAAGGGGTGGTTCACGCTGGGTCCGATGCAGTTGTCTTCTCTCACTTTGCCCGGACAGTGCCCCACCCCTCAGTTGTGTGCTCTGATTGGCCGCTTTCTCTATTGTAGGTCTACGCACCTCCTCCCTACCCTAGGAAGCTCCCTTGACCCTCCTTTGATTTTTTTGGCCTGTTTTAAGTAAATTGTTTAATAACATGCTCAGTCTCTTCATTTTAACACTGAGAGTTTTTACATGATGAACATTACATCATTCAAAACTGAATTCATACGCATTATACAGTGAACCATTCATTATCTTCATTAATGTAATGCCTGGCTAGACCCCCTCCAACCTCTTCCACCCTCTCTGTGGTGAGGGTGGAGGTAGTGTCTCCTCTGCTGCTGTCAATGGCTGGCTTGCAGAGGTACCCCCTCCTGCTGCTGCTGCTGCCTCCTGTCTCATTACAGACAGCTTTGATTTGGCTTTCTACCTGAGCTCGATGATCCGCGCTTCCCGCACAGAGGAAGTGGCCCTCTCTTTCCCAGACGAAGCAGCGCTGACACTCTGCAGTCTTCCCCGGGTTACCCTGGCAGCTGCAGCGTGAGGGGGCTTGTAGGAGGTCCATACAGAGCATTATGCCAAGCATCTGCTTCATACAGTAGAATGTCCACTTCCTCCTGTGCAAAGCGCTTCTGCTGGAGTTTTCAGTAATCAGCGCAGTCTTGGCTTCCCTTGTCTACTCAGATTGGAGAAGATAACTTGTGGTAGGGCTTGAATAGGGTTATGCACGCGCTCACTGGTCTGGGAGTGTTGTTACCTTGGTCAGACAGTCGCTCATTTATCTTGAATAGATACACATCTGTTCTGTCATGCTGGAAGTAGCTCTGGATAACAGCATCTGCTAAATGGATGTAATATCCTGTAATGAATGTAATGAATGTTATATAATGTAATATAATGTCTTTTGCTGTGTAAATAACATTGTGCCCTGTAAACTGGGCCAGCTCTATATCAAAGGTAACATGGAAGGCACAGTGATTGGCAAGTGAATATTTCTTGTATCACCCTCTCCTCATTAAAGAGGCAATCCCACCACATTGTACAGTTTGTGCCAGGTGCGTTTGCATGGCTGAAATACCAAAATTGATTTGGACACACCCTTTTGATAACAGTGTTAGAGTTATTGTCTGTGTTTGAGCTGTGTGTCACTCAGCCCTGTGTCTAATGATGTAGACAAGGAATTGTTACAGTATACAAGAGTTTTGACTGTTCCGTTCTGCTGCTGTTCAAGATGAAAGAAATAATTGGGTACAGTTTTCATACTAATATGTCCAGTATGTCACCAAGATTACATTTGTAACAGGGTTTTCATAGAAAACCCTATGGCTTTTAAAAACACATAAACGGAGAGTACTGTAGTAAAATGTACGTTATTTTGCATGCTTTTAAATGTGAAATTTTAAAATGTAATAAGTTTGCATTCAAATATGATGAGTTGCATTCAGTGAAGTCATTCACAGGCAAACATTAGTTCTGCCTCAATGTCATAAGTGCATAGCTTCTATAGATTTGGAACGGGAGTACTGAGAATTCGATGGCTGCACATTCATTTCGAGCTTAATGACACACAATGAAAAAGATATTCAGATCCAAACTGGAAATGTGCACGTATTTGTCGAGATATGTGCAGATGAACACAGATGTTATTTGTGACATGTCAGTGAAGAGACCAGCAGTTTTAGAACCCTGAAAATAATAGAAGTACATTACATTGCATACATTTAGGAGACCCTCTCATCCAGAGTGGCTTCCAGCACAAAAGAACGGTGTGAAGTGTATCCATTCAAGCTGAATGAGCCACAGAGTCAGACCAGCGGGCGCGAGCATTACACTGTTCAAGCACAAGTTAACCTGTGCCACCTGACTAGACAAGGGAAGCCAAGTATACTACCATTGGTCACTAGATCACAGAATCCTAAGCACCTCACTTTCCTGCACGCAAAATATACAGCAAGTAATAGGAGCAACAAGTGTTATGGGGTGGGGACTGAGGTGGAACCCGAGATGCAGTCTGAAGAGGCGGGTTTTCAGTCTGCTTTGGAAGATGGCCAGTCATTCCAGTGTCCCAATGCCTGTGGGGAGTTGATTCCACCACTGAGGGACCAGTACAGACAGGGATCGTGTCTGAGAGGAGGGACCCAGTCGGGATGGGACAGTCAGTTGCCCCGTGGTTGTAGAATTACCTCCATCAAACTCATTTATTTCCCTTCAGCACTTCATACACACAACTCTCCATTCTGTTCTGTTTAGTTTAAAGCCAGTCATGTTAAACCTGCTGAGGTCACCCTTTATGACCGTTGATGTAAAGCTGTGGTGACCTAGTGACCTCAACCCATACAATAGATTAGAAGTGAATATTACCTAGTTTGCCTATGTATTAATAGTTTTATGTTGAATGGGGTTTACAAACTGTTCTGAAAAGTAAATATCTTGTCTTTATAGTTAAAACTAGACATTTCCCTCAAAGCAAAGATTCCGTACCAAACTCTCAGTAATGTACTGTTAGGAGCTCGGCTCTAATAGGTAATTCGTTTATAGAATTCCTTTTAGTCATTTGTAACCATCACATATTTGTTAATGTAATACAAATCACAACACATCAAATTAATTAATCCATTTGATCATGAAGAAAATTATGTGCTGCATTGTGGTTTAGTAGGAGGAAGGGTGCCATTATGTGTGGACTATGTTTATACCCTTGAGCAAGGTACATAACTAAAATTGCTTCAGTAGCCATTTAAATGGATGAAATGTAAATTCTGGCATACTCTAGATAAGAGCATCTGCTAAGCTAATGTAAGGGTAATAATGTAAACACATTTTATCATTTCATATTAAAAACCATTATTCACACAGACATCTAAAATGTTTACTTGTTCACTGCTCACATTGAATCATGAGGTATCTGATAAAGTTTGTTTGATAAAAATGGCTGGCTGCACATTTCCATGCAAATACTGTTACTGCTTCTGTATGAAATGGCTTTTCTCTTCAATGCCTGCAAATAGCTTTAATGACTTAATTTTCTCATTTTCACTTTGAATGCCCATGCAAGCAGTGTATGTAGTCTATTAGTTAAATAGACGCCAGCCATCATGTTTAACTGAAACTGCCTTGTTGCTTCAATGCAACAATTTTTCAATGCAAACAAATTTTCTTCTGTCTTAAGTTAAAGTTTTCAGTGCCACCAGCTGATGATTTTCTCCCATACATATTATTCATATGGAAGAATGACTCTAAATTCATCCAGCAAAATGTCTAAGGCACTTTTTTGTAAGATACTGCTTCATTCCATTGAAGGTGAATGCGTTCTGACCAATAGGAGGTGTATCAAAGCTGTGCAAGTCCATAAGATGTTGCTGGTCAATAATCTCCCACTGAACAACAAGATTACTTTCGATTCGAAAAGCGCTGAAATTGTCCCGTTTCATTCTGTCAGCACCTACACACACGATCAAGTCCCGGGTGCACTTTGAAATGGAAAACAACATCAGAAAAGCCTTCAGTAAAATTCACAAGTGTCACCCTTTCTCTCAGTCAAAGCTCAGGGACCCAGGGATTGAGACAGCCGAATCAGACTGCAAGTTATGATCTGTGATGAGAGAAATGCAACTTCAATGGACCTGGAAGCTCAACAGTCTCGACATGTCATTTTAAAAGCATGCATTTTTTTCATGTGGCATATGGCGTCCCCTTCAACCTTTGTCACAGAAACATTTGACTGTCTCCGTGAGAAGTCTCTCAACACAGCGAAAAGAGTTGAATTTAAAAGGGAATATGAACTGGAAAATTACAAAGTGTTGTGGGTGGCATAGGAACTCTTAACCCCAACTCAGTAACTTAGTTGACAGCACTGTAACTTAGTCCACTGTAATATCACTCTAATGTAGTAAGTGCAAATGTCCTGTAACAAACAGTAATAAACTGTAATAGCACAATTAGTTGTAGTAACATTGTGACATAGTAAGCTGTAACAGGACAGTAACTTAGATAGTATCCTTCAGCCAACATATATTTTTGAATCAATTCAATAAAAGTTCATTTATTTTAAGTTCTAAAATCACAAATTCATGAATGCAATTAATGAAAATCAGTTCACGGTCATGAATTGATGTAAAAAATGTGTTTATTAGGTAATAAAATAGGTAACACTTGCATATATTTGTGAGTCAAAGTTAAGGATTGAATCCAGGAGCATGACACAACCATGAGCATCATCAATGATGCTGAAGAAAGAAGATTGAAACTGGGAGTGAATCCAGGGGTATGATACAACCATGAACATCATCAATGATACTGAACAAAGAAGGTCGAAATAGGGATTGAGTCCAGTGTAAGGCTAAGCCAGATACTTTATCTGCAAAGTGTAAACTGTTTGCATAAGGGGTTAGATTGGGCTTTGAATATCAGTCCAAGGGTTTGAGCAGGGCAGAGAGAAAGATGAGTTGGTGTTAATGACAGAGCAGGAACATAAAGAATCATTTCTAATTAGTATACAGAATTTTGTATGCTACTGCTCTGTTGAAATAACACTGTAATATCACTCTTCTCCCACTACTCCCACAAACCATAGTCAAGTTGTTAGTATCTTCTATCATAGCCTTCAAGCTCTCAGCTGCTTGCTTTAATATAATCATTTGAATGAAAGTATTGGTCGTCTCAAACTGTATGCACTCTTGTGGCAGGCATATTCACAAACTGTGCTTTTGCAAACTTCACATGGAAAAAAAACTCCTCACACCTAAGAAAACACTGTTTTCTCAGTAGACGTGTATTCAGGCAGACCACAACAGAATACACCCACACCAATGTTTGAACAGCTTTTCCCTGAAAAACAACGCACTGGTTACAAGTTTTGCGTACTATTGCGGCACTTCCTCTGATGGTTTGTCAATGTGGGTTTTGTTCAGTTCTTAAAGACGCGTCTCCTCCGTCCCTCCAGGCCTGAACCACGGGTGATGAGAGCCTGACTGAGAGGCAGGAGCTGAAATGTTGTTTTTTCCCTTTGTGCTGCGGAGTACGCGCTCCAGGGCTTATATAAGCATCTTTACAGAAGTGCTTCCCAAGGCATATGAAAGTTTCCAGATCAGCGTTTCCTTTGCTTTATATAATTGTGAATCTCTCCATGTTCCATATACAGATGCCTCTCCTGGGTTGAGACTGTTTTTACGCTTGTTTCTGTGGCTTTGTATCTGGTTAAGGTCACCCCGGTATCAACTAATGATGTAATGTTGCAGCTCACATCGGGTGTGAAACATTGGTGCTAGCCTACAGGGCAGTGAATGGAACAGTTCTACCGTACCTCCCATCAATCTTCGAACCATACACCACGGCTAGATCTCTCCATTCTGCAACCTCAAGGTGACTACCTGCCCCCTCCCTACATGGTTGTGCCTCCCAGTCATGATGCCTGTCTGTACTGCACCTCCCAGTGGTGGAGCAAACTTCCTGCTGCGGTCAAGACAGCAGAAACATTGGTTATCTCTTCAGACAGCATCTTCGTTCTTTATCCATCTCCACTCCAAGCACTCCCATCTTTTGTACAAACTGAGGTTAGAGTATTTTATTGTAGTTTTTTGGTTATGCTATTCATGATTTTATGTTTTTATTATTAGTGCATATTATGGATGTTTGTGCGCATTGTATTTTTGTTCTGACATTACATACTTTATATACTCCCTTGTCTGGGAATATTTTTAGCCAGCTTTGCAACTACTAGTCATATTAATCAGTTGAGTGCACTGTGTTCTCCAAAATTTTAGTTTTCTCTGGATAAGAAAGTCAGCTAAATGACTAATGTATGGTAATGCAATATAATGTAAGTATGTTACAGTACACCATACACTATACAGTACATATATGTAGAATAACAGTTGTGGGTTGCTCATATTAAGTTTTCTTTAGATTATACCATAGAATTCATGGTCCACAGTAGGCATACTTTAAACAATGCATCTGTGTTTACGGCTGGCAAACCCCTGCTGTGAAGTGTGAATAATGGACAAACACATAATCATTTGATTATGAACGCAAATCATCTACAAGGTGAATTACAGATATGCGGTATGGAGTGTTGGACAGCTACAAAAACAGGAGAGTAAATTGAATTCATTAATTTTCTTTGCTGTCTCTTCTCGTTTGAGTACCGTGCTGTTTCGGATGCTTCAGTGTGATGGTGCATGATCCTCTGAAACGGAGACCTAAAAACACGCGTGTCACCCACCGGGTGTCCTGAAGCCGGAGGAGGGGGGCCGCCCCGTTGCTCCGCTGCCTCGCACGGTGTATGAGGCACAGCACGGCAGACCCCCGCGCCTCATTGACCCTGACATCAAACAGCAGGCCGCAGTCTGGCCTGTCATCAGCCCGGCCTGGTCCCCCCCTGGCTCCCACCAACACAGCATCTGACTGAAAAGAACCATGCAAGGGCTCGATCACTGCACGCCAGCGCTACTAGAACCAGCAAGCAGCCAGCGGTTCTCTCCTCCCCCGTCGTCTTCTCTCTCTGCTTGCACCAGTACAAGGTCCAGCATTAACTCAAATCAGGACTCTCTTTGCAAGTCCCAGCATCTCTCTGCATGAGAGGCCATGAACTGAAGGAGTGAGGGGGGAGAAAAAACAAACTGCACAAAGATAGCGGAGGCAGCCAAGGGGCCTGGTTCCGATGGGGTAAACAAAGCGTAGGTTGAAACCAATGGGGTCAGTGCCATTGTGGTGTTTTGACAATAGGGTAGATCCAGATGCTGAAGGCAGTTCAAGTGAAACTCATTCTGGGGGGGCGCTCTTTAATGAGCTGGAAGCATGAGGGTATAACGGCCACTCATTTGACCACCAACTCTCACCCAACTATGCAGCGCAAAGCTCTGGCAGCACCCGGAGTAATACTGCAATCTCAACATCATTATTTATATCGATTGCCCTGGTTGCAAAATTATCGAAAACTGCAGGGACAACATTTCTTGGCTGCACCAGAGTCTTTGGTGATGTGCTTTGGGATGTTTGTGGGTGTGGTCTGTCAAGGAGGGAGTACAGATTTTTCAGATTTAAACTTAGTACATTAAAGCAAATAAACTTGTTTTTGACAAAGTCTTCTTTATCAAGACGATGCAAGTAGATACTAAAGAAAAGCAAGCATATTTAAAGCATTATAATGGCACTTGGGGATACATTATATATACACTGTAATTCTGCAGAAGTTTCAAATACTGTATCATGTGAATGTCTTTTTGATAAAGTGCAATAAACCACAAACCTTTTTGTGATTTTTTTTCTGGTGAGAAAAATTAACACTATATAATGCATAGTGAACACTATGCACAGTGAGACAAATATATTTTTAGTTCTGAACGTGTGGGTGTAAATTTTGTTTTGTTTTATATCGACATGAGACACAATCACATTTGATTAGATCTGATAAAAATGTCAAACATTGACCCTTGGGCTACAGTACCAGGCTGCAGAAAAAACAGGAAGGAAATGAAGATTTGTATGTGTTTTTTGGGAAGCAACAGTGAGCGGAGGTGTGTTTGGATGGTTGGGGGGCGACACCGTTTCAAGTCATTCTTTCCACTTTGATGTGGTTCCCCTCTCTTCTCCTCACTGGGGGCATGCATCCGTGATCTACGGTATATGTGGGCTTGTGTACTGAGACTCTGCATAAGCACATCCTACGGGGCTGAGCTTGGAAATCCATTCTTGATTTCCCTTGCATGAATAAGCCTATTGTCTATTGTCTTCTCATTAATAAAGACTTTTCCTTGGTAGGCTGTTTTTTATATGAGGCATATGTATCTCGCTGAGTATGCCTATATCTAAAACAAATAAGAACAACAGAGACTACCCCATGCAGTGTGTTTTAAATGCTCCCCAAGGGCTTGTGTATTCAGCTTCCCCTCCCTTTCAGATCTAAACCCTCAATTTTTTCATACATCTGGCTGTGGGCAACAAAAGGAACTATTAATTATTGTTAGACTCTGGTGGACCGGAGCCAGAAATTACTGAAATGAAAATCTGAACTGAATCACAGGAAGGGTATGATTTCTGCTCACGTATAAAGCCCCCTCTTGTAGTACTTTTATCCCAATCCAACCACAAGGTTCTTTGTTCATAACTTTGTGTAAGAACTTTAAGCTTAGCCTATTCAGTACAATTTTCTCTGAAATTAAAGACTGGGTACAATTATGTGAGAAATGAGGGAAAAATGGTAATGCTTGCTTAAAGTTGCAAGTTTGATTTGAGGACGGTGAGCATTGTGGTCAGGCAGAATAGACACTCAGCCGCTGGTTAGATTTACGCATCATCATTTCAGCAGTAGCCTCCAGATTGCACTGTTTGACCTTAAGGCCCAGTAGCCAAGGCAGCCTAAGGTGACTTTTGCTGGAGGTCTCAGTGGTGCTCCATTTGCTGTTGGAGCCTCCTCATTCACTGCTGGGATTTAATGTTTCACGGTATGAACATGGGAGAGTTTTGCCCCAGGGCCAATGGTGTCGCCTGATGATACTTTTAAAAGTGGCATCACAACAGTCTGCATGTTATTTCATCCACTGTAATGTTAATGTAATGTTTGTCCTCTTTTTCTCATTTAATCTCATTTAGTCTCCCTCCATTTTTTAGTAATATTGAACATGTTTGGTATTTGGAAGGATGAAAATGACACTTTATGAGGTGGTTTTATTAAAATGCTTGATGAGGAGAGGTGCAACCAACACGCCTTTTTATGATGTTTTATAATGTGCCTTTTTATAATATAAATACAGCCCCAAATTCTGGGTTGTATCATCCACATTTGAATTCCTTGGACATATTTAGACTCATTAATGTGCGTTAGCTTCACTTTTCGGGTGAACCTTGAGCGCTCCTTCGAGGTTGTGTGTTCCCTACACGGTACTCCCCAGAACAACCTCAGGGAGCCTCCTTGACTGATGCTGTGCAATTGTTCTGCATGTATGAGTGAGCTCCAAAGTGCAACCGTGTTGGAGACCCAAGAATCTTAACAGACTTTGCCTACACACTCTGATGCACTTCTAATTGAGCTTGTTGAAACTGCATCTGTTCCCCAGAGGCTGAGGAGGCGAGGCCTGTCACAGGATTGGTGGCTTATGCAGAGTACGCAGCTGATTGGTCCTTTCTGTTTGTGCCTTGTGAGTAAATCGTGGAAATATTTACACGTTTCTCAGTATTGCCGCATAGTCTCCCTGCATGGGCTGAGCACGACGAGGGACATTCAGTCAAAACAACATGGTACATCATTAACGCTGAGTAACTTTTTTTCCGCTCTCATACTACATCTTACACATTAATTGAAATTAAGGGAAAATATTGTGCAAAAGTAACACAATATTTGCTTAAACATTCTACTCATTGTTGAGAACAAAGCTGAATGGCAGTTTGATTGAACGTACCCCCCTCCTTCTGCTCTCTCGGAGAACAGAACGGTGAGGAGGTTTTGCTCTGCTCTGGGAATAGAAAGTGACAGGATTAATGTGCGCTGTGCAGCATGTCAATCACGTCTGGTTATTTTTGGCAGCTCCAGGTTTACTCATGGCCCTGGAAAGCCTGTGATTTATTTTCCTCTGCTGTGACATTTTATCTTCCAGTAACCGTGAACCTAAACTTACCTTTTTTTTGCATGGCAGCCATAAGCTTTCTGAAATGAAGCTTAGCTAAGTGTCACAAAAAACAAAGACAAACTGCAGGGGGCAAACATAATCATGCCTTCAGATAAAGTGTTACCCGTGTCATTCTCTGGGCAACATTCCATCTTAACTCGCTTGTACAGTACAGAAATTCCCTGCTCAATAAATGTCTCAAGGGTATATATGTTTTACATAGCTGGTCCCAGCCGGAGTAGACTAGGGAAACAAAAAAAAAAAACCTGTATGCTGTCTACTATGATCAGTTTGAAAAGCCTTTAGCAGGGTTCAAGATGGGTGTGCTACACCTGTGTTGGGTGTATTCCCTAGGAGTTACCCAGACAGAGGGTCTTCATCTCCCTGTTGGGTCCATGCAATGAGAAAAAGTGATAAATGTGAACAGTCAAGCAGAAATGCAGTTCAAAGTGCATCTGACCCATGTTAGACATAGCCTTTCAGAAATGGTTATTTATTCTATATTGTTGTGCAAAACCAGTCACTTAATGTGACCTGAAGACACAATTTGGATGAGTGGTTCTTAAAACTCAGAAAGCGTCCCTTTCAGATCCATACAGGAATCTCTTGCTAACGTCAGACCAAAAAAATGAATTCCCCACTTGTAATCTTTAGCAATAATAGCTGTGCACTTCTATGCACTTCAGCTCACACACATATGCAAACACACACTGTACATCTCTCTTTTATACATTGGGTACAGATGCATCATTTCAGTCTTGAGGCAATGGATAATGCAGTAGGTTGGGATTATGAGATTTTTTATCCCTATATATTTGCGTTCAAAGCACAAACCTAAATTTTTTTAATTAAATTTTTTTTTTTCAAGAAAAGCAATATTTCCGCTCTTTCAATACCTAGGATTCAAAGCACCAAACTGCCTTCCCCCTCTGCACAGCTGAGGCAGCAGTCTGGGATGTTAATAAAAATTGGTTTGCTAAATAAAATAAAAAAAGGTGGCTGGCCCCTGGATTTATCAATCTCAGCATGTGGTGATGTTTAGGCTTCCAGCAAGAAATCTCAAATAGAATTTTACAGCGCTTGCTTTGGGGGTTTGTTGTTAAATTGCTCTCTTAGCAGCTTTGGAGCCTCTGGCTACCTGGTCACCCCCGAGTCCCACTGCTTTGTCGCAGCACAGTTCTCCTCTGCAAACACTCTAACTGACTGTCACTCATTTACATATGCAACATCTCCTCGGCATTAACGACTTTGTCTCTCTCCTCTGTGGTGATAAAAACACCAGAAATCTTGAGTTCCCTGTAGACGTACTCGTTCAGTGAATGCTGAGGGATTGTTCTCCACAAAACAAACCCATGCGTTCCATTAGAGACATATTAGAATAATGGCACAGGGATTTACTGAGATTTAGTGCACCAAATTCTGTACAACACTCCACCACACACACATGATCTGAAGTGTCGGTTCTCAAGACCTCCCATGCTAAAAGAAACAGCACACAGTATTGTTACATCTGTTCTTGATGTATGTAGTTGACGTCGAGGTGATGGTAGAACAGCAGAGTGATGAATTGTTGCCTTTCAATGTTATAAGAGGGAACACCAGCAATAATTCACTAAAAAAAAGAAAAACAACCGTTCCCACAGTCTCCAGCAAGGGATCTGGTGTGTATATGCAAACTCCATTGCCACCCTCATTCCCTACCTTTTTGGGCAAGGGTTGGGAAATTTTCTGTTTTACAGCAAAAATAAAATGTCTAGTTTCTTTTCCATTCACATTTAAAAATGCATGGCTTGTTTTTATCAAATTTAACAATTTGCTGCACTGCTATACCAATGACTGTTTAGAGAGAGAGGTGTTGAATTCACTGAATGTATCTGAAGTCTTTCAAAGTGTGACAACTCAGATGATGAGATATATACAGCATTTGTACAATTTGTGCAATAGGTAATGAAAGAACTTGTATCATCATTAGTTTTTACACTAGGCAATACGAACGGCCCAGATAATCAAAGAGAATGCTAAATACGGTCACTGGAGCACAGGAGGTTTGTCTTTGCCCTGAGGAAGTGATGACAGAAAGACACTCAACAGCCTCGAGGTCAGCTGTATTGTAATGGCCAACAAATGGAAGAGCCTCGATCTCTGTAGAGGGGACGTGTTACTTGAAGAGCTGGGTGACTCTGGGCGGGAGACTGTCTGGCTGATTGTCAGGTGGCAGGTTCAGCACCAAGGCCAGCGACAGTGGATTTCTCCCCCCAGCAGGAAATCACAAAGAACGACAATCGCACCCTTTAGACACGCCCGATATCATGCGCAATAAGCGAGCAGCCATTGACGCAACGGCAAAAGGCCTTAAAGGAAAGGGGATGCTGCAGAATCTGGCCGGCCGAAATCAGGGAAGGGGGGCTGAGATTTACGCAACTGCGGGAAACTGTGACCCGAGGGTTCAGCCGTCAAGACGAATTTAATTATCCGCTTGAGCTGACAGGACAGAAATGGTTCTGTCTGATGACAGGTCTGGTCCAGTGACTCCAGTCATATGAAGAATTTAAACATTAACCAATCATTAATCTGACTGCTTATTTAAGTGAAATATTTATTAGCCCTGATGAGGAAATTCATATTTCAGATGCAAGTGCTCTCCAAATCTCATTCTAATTAAAGAAAATGGATGAAATGAGTCAGGTTTCAGCAGAAGTGAAGGGAGGGCGCAGAGACTGGCACAGGGAGCAAGGCACTCTTGACAAAGAGGCCCAGACGATCTCTGAATGCTCCGTTTGTCTGTGATTTAAGCACGAATCACGTCATTGGTGGATTGGCAGGGAGCAGGGTCATGGGAAGGTTTTTTTTTTATTTCAGAGCAGTTTGAGACACCCTGATACCTGTGTGTGACACTGCACAGAAATAATTTAATAAACTTACATGTCCCCATGTGGGAACACAAACAATGTGATTAAAGCAGTGCAACTAAGACAGACTGGGTACAATGTAGGGCTGCATTCAATGTAAAAATGAAGCACTTTGACCTCAACTTCAAGGAACAGTTAAGGAAATGTTAAATCTACTCTTGTATGTCTAGGCAGCTTTGCTGTGAAAAGTCATACTACATCATATCATAAAATAATACATGGATACATTTTGCACCCAAAATGTAGGACAAAGTGCATTACAGTTAGATTGATTAGTTCTATACCTCTTTTCTCACTGCTGGAGGAAGAGGAAACACACAGTAAATGCTGTATAGGGCATAATGCATGAAGTATGCATGAGGGGCACTTGCCAAAGCTGAGCTCAGCAGGTCAACTTTCCATTTAAATTCAGGATTTCCCTCAAATCATGAACTGGCTATAATTTTCAAAGCCGATCAAATCAAATCCTTACTCAGGTTCAGGCCGCTCACTCTGCAGCCTCTAAGGGCACTCCTCATGAGGAGAATGACATTTGATTGACATTTGACATCATGTGTTGAATGTCTTTCCTGGAGGCCACTCCAGTCTTATCCAGGGGAGAAAATTTGATTGTGATAGGGACCAAGCCTTAACTTATATTTTAAATGAAATAAACTAAAATTACCCTGCAGTGCCACTGCAAATGAGTACATATGTTTGCAAATGTAACACAGCTTTAATTGTTATATAATAGCCATCACAATCTGACAATACTGAGGTACTCAGCCCACATAGTGACTAGCTGTAGCATTTTAGCACTAGCACTAGTAAGCATGTCCTAATAATAAAAGAAGCTTGTTAAATTATGGCCAGTAATATTAATATGGTATATGGTATGGTATATATAGAATTTGTTTAGGTTACAGTTGATTAAAGTTCCCTGTTTTGGGGTTGACTATAAAAATAGGAAATGAAGCTGCAGATGAAAGGTGCACTTTTGTACTCTGAATCAGTAAGTACACGCACACAGTGCACCTACTGCAACATGACACAATGCTACAGGTTTCCCTCACTCTCAGATAACACTGCACAGGAGCAGAGAGAGAGAGAGAGAGAGAGAGAGAGGGAGAGAGAGAGAGAGAGACGCATACTGCTGCAAAAGCACTGAAGCTGGTTCGTCTCAGCAATGGGACCCGTTTCAAAAAGCTGTTACGCAGAATTTGTAAAATTGTTTCACATTTGGTGTGGTCATGCCAAAGGGAGGAAGGTACAAGGCTCTGTTGGTTTCAGAAATGTGATTTTTGTGACAGTGTTTTTGTGGATAATTTAATATGGAAGATACGACTGCTGGACAGATGCAAAATACATATGCAACAAGCTTTGCACCTCACAAGGGGGAATTAATACCAAAGCTAAGTTCACTGGTTTTTAAATGATTTATTCTACATACAATTTTTCACTCCTCATGGGGGTGAAAAGTTTTCCACCTCCCTGCTGTTATTCTATAGGAAAACATGTATAGAGTTATAATTGAATCCGATCCCTCAAATCTCGAGTCTCCTTATTCAAGTTCACAGCATGCATAGCAATATAACACAGACCAGACCCTCTACTATCCCCTTCTCCCTCATTACCAGTATAGCAAACCATGGTGAGATTCCATATAAATCCATATAACTTCCAAGAGGCTCTAAGCCATCTTGAAGCCAGAGTCCATGTCCAATCTGATGGAATCTCATGCAAAACCAAGACAGAATTCTGCCACCAATGCATGCAGAGAGGAAAGTGATTCACTGTTTTATTAATGTCTTTGTTTCCAACAAGCATATGTGTACAAAAAAAATTACTCATCATGTCTCTTGTCACTGTGGACACTTCTGCTGTGAAGACTTTTTCTCCCAAATTGGGGAAACTTAATTTCATTTTAACATCATGTTGTAATTAAATAAATAATCATATTCTCTATTACATCCTATTATCACACTAGTTAATGAGATTCATTCCAGCTGTAAAGATTAGCCGCAACTTATTTTAACTAACGTTATTATCCCAATAAGTCTTCTCATTAATATGATGAAAATGTGATAGGAAATTGCAAAAATAATAAGGAGGTTGTCATTTTTTTATTATTTCTGTACCAGATCTAATTATGGGGTCTCCACTACAGAACATGATCAGGACTCCATTAAAAGCTTAATCTAAGAACCATTAAGATATTAAAGCAGGCCAAATCCTTCAAACATTTAATTATGGTTCATGGATTGGCTCATCAGAAGACAAGAGCATCTCACTATATTTATTAGCAGGCACATTTATAGATTTGAAATTGTACTACTGTGCAAAAGGCAATAGCCTGTAACCCTCTCAATGCTAACAGGAAACCACAAGCTTCATAATATTTCTCTGTTGGTTAGCCACAGGGTGGTCATGTGACACAGATAGAACTGTTTATTTCTCCCAAATGCATTTCCCATTTCCTCCTGACACATCTGATCAACAGGAGCAGAATTCAAACAAACTGTGCTCCGTATTTCAAGTGCAAGGCCGGGCCCCTACGGCTGGGACTCGATCCCGGCCGTGTCATCAGCCGGCGATGACCGTGAGCCCACATCAGTGGAACAAACTGGCTTCGTTCCATCAGGGATATAGGAGGTGGGTGGGTTGGCCAGGGGCGTCCATCCTGTCGATTACTGGTGACCCCCACTGGTTGGTAGGGCGCCCACAGTCTACCTGTATAAATGAGGCGTCTTTCTCAGATTCATGTCTGCGCAAGTTTGGCATGGGGACTGTGGTGTGTGAAGAAGCGGTGGTGACATAGTGTGTTTCAGAGGCAAGCATGTTTTGGTCTCACCCTCGCGGATGATCAGCGGGGAGAAGACTTCAAACAAACTGAAGAATTAGTAAAGATTATTGATGCTTTACACTGATTAATCGGACTGTGTAAAACTGAGACGCTGATTGCAATGATTTCAATTATGATATTACATGGTGTTCCATGCTGGGCGGCAGTGTGGCATAGAAAGGTTGGCGGTTCTGACTGAAAGGTTGGCGGTTCGATCCCCACTGGGACACTGCTGCTGTACCCTTCGGCAAGGTACTTAACCTAAAATTGCCTCAGTAAATATCCAGCTGTATAAATGGATAACATTGTAAAGAACTGTACCCTATGTAAGTCACTCTGGGTAAGAGTGTCTGCTAAATAATGTAATTTAATGCCCTGGAAAAACCATAATATTACAAATTTGTGAGATTTGTGACAAAAAAAGCAGTGCAGATGTGCAGCCATTACACACCAATGTAAGTGTGCACTGGAAATGCTTACTGGCAACTCCAAACTATTTTGAGGAATCCTACATCTTGATCAGGGGTACCACATGTCATCGAAACCTATTGAGATCTGCTTAGCTGAGAGGTAGCTGACAGTCTGGTAGCATTCATTATCTCTGAAAGCTAATATTTCACCCACTTACCGTTCCCTTCAGCTGGCGTTGGCAGACTTTCAGTCTGATTTATGTGACATCAGGAGGATTCCATCAAAAACGGCTATGAGCCATTATGGATGTTTAGCAAGAGCAAGGCATTGCACATTGTGGGTTTGCAGCAAAGCATTATGGGCATTATGGTTCCTCAGGGTTCTCGCTCATAACCCATCCTTAATTTGCTTTTGAGAGGGATTGACGGCTTAATTTGCTCCATCTGGCGTATCTGAAATCCACATCATGCTGTAGATCAATGAATCCTGAAGCACTTGGCTGAGGTAGTCCAGAGTCTGGCCAAGCTGGCTCCTTCAATCTGATACCGGGCGGAGAATGCTCTCTCCCCCAAAATGCACACGGCACTGTTGAAACACTGCTGTTAGTAATGACCAATGTATTTTTCAAAAGGTAATCCAGGACACTCTATTTGGTCTTCCATAAGGCTCAGTTTTTGGGCAACAAACTATTTATTACCTACGCAGTAGGAAAAACTGACAGCTCCTGAGTGGATGTGCCATGTATAAGCCATGGGAATTATCAAGATGTCTCTAGTTTAATGGAGTGACATGACAAAATATGAGTCAATCCACATAATATAGCTGTCGATTGATTTACAGTATTTTTTTTAATCTGACACCCAAGCCAATTATCTGCCGCACATGAGAGAGAAGGTGCTCTGCAGAGGCAGAAAGCTCCCCCTCCCCGCTGAGTGATTAGGATCTGGCTTAAGGCTCATTTTCCTGAATAAAGAGGTTCTGGAATCCTCGAGTGAACGGAAGCCTGTGTGACTCATCTATTTCTTTGCTCACAGTAGGATTTTTAAAAAAAAACCCTTCAATGACTGGCACAGGCAGTCAGTGTACCATAACAAATCAACGCATCTTACCCCCCACTGACGCACTTCCAAACCGAGAAGGTGACACATTTTTCACGCCTGTTTAAAAGCCGTATAAACCTGGTGCAGACTACTTGTCAAGGTCAATACAGACAGGGAGGAGAGCCCAGCTCGGAGTGAGCTTTCAGCTGGCCAGCCACTGTTTTAGCCACTAGCCCTGTTTAAATTCTGATCCAGAAAGGCTGCAGTAAAAAAACACTTTTCCCAGAGATAAGAGATTGTCTGTTAGCAAAGTGCCCCTCCTTATTTTGTCTCTCGCCCTCAGGTATTGATTTGAGAGAAAGGAGATAATGGTGAACTCACTTCTTACCCATTCTGACATTTCAGTGAAGTCACAACTTCAAACCACTCACCACACTCCCACACTGTTCTTCCATACAATCCATTTCTTACATATTTACATAACCTTCATTTCACCATGTGAAATAATTGAGAACAAATAACAAATTGACCAATAGTTTAGGCAAAATACACTAAAGTACAGTTAGTCTAAAATGCAACACTGTTCTACAGTGCTCCTATTGTGTAAATGTACATTTATCAGCAAGACAATCAGAAAATACTTACATCCGTCACAACTGCCTAACCACTGTTGTTATCATCATTAGTATAATTCTTAGGCTGCCTCCTGTTAGGACCATTCAGTCCCTTTGGATAGAATAGATTGTCCCTGTGGGATCAAGCTAGAGGGGTCTGTCACATCTAAGTTCTCCTCCTTTCTTTGACAGGCTGATGAACGAGCAGCGACCGGGCACAACACCGCTTCTGTAATTGCGATTATCACCGCGGGCAGAGGTACAAATCACCCACTTAATCAGCTCGGAGGTCTCACTCCATTACCTACTGCGGCTCTAATCTGCAGGTTTGGATGGGGTCTGGTTATCTCGCAAAGACTGCACTCGACACAGAACAAAAGCGAGCCCCGCTCCCTACTCGTTGCATCCCTTCTTCAATACGGATGTTTATATACAAGACCAATTATACTTTGGAAGCTGAAAGTGAAACATTATCACATTGCTAAGGATTAAGCTGCCCATCCATTCCTATCTGAGTGCGCTGTAATTTGGGCCACTCACGTATTAAGTGATGTTGTCTCTTCAGGGTTAATTGCTTCTGTTTTATGGATCTGCTTAGACCTGCAAATAAATAAAGGCATAATATTCTAGGATCTGACATTTCCTCTTGCTCCGATTTTGTAACTGTTGAAAAAGTACTTCTCTGTTACTTACTTTACTTTAAATTATTGTAAAAAATAAATAATTTTCAATAATTTTGCTGTAATACTTGTTTCAATGCCATGATCCCCGAGAGTGGCGTATAGAGTTCCACTCCCCCATAAAAAGCACATTAGCAGCAGTAGGCAGTGATAAAACCGCAGTCGATCTCGGTGGGAGCCGAAAAAAGGGAAGAAAAAAACAAGAACAGGTGCTCTGTCTCTGCTTTTGAAGATAGATGAAACAAGAATTTCTTATTTATTTCCTTTTGTGGATAAACAAAAGCACTAACCGAAAGGAAAAAAAATACATACATATATATATATATATATATATATATATATATATATAGCACCAGAGATCAAGATCACCATTTTCTCTATCGACACAGTGATCTCGTCTCCAGGCTCAGCCAGTGGGCCCAGCTGTCACGGACATCAGTACTGAGTAATGAGAAGTGGTCATTAACGAGGGATGAACGGCAGGTACATTAAATTCCCACCAATCACACTAATACTGTCAGACACAATGGGTGAAGGCAATAAAACAAGGAAAATAATATTGAAAGCTCACAGAGGAGGAGAAAAAAAACAATGCTTCTGGGCTAATTCCTGAATCCTTTTTTGGGATATAAAACAATGACTCTCAATGCATAACAAATTCAGCTTCGTACTTAATTGTCGTTCTGTTATCTACATTTTCTTCTGTCTGCCTATAAATTAAAATGAAAAGGTTACCTACTCCCTAATAAATAAATAAACAAATAAACAATGCAAATGTAATGAAGCAGTACAAAATATAACTGCCATATTAGTTGTTAGGGTTATTGGACAAAATTCAATGCATTATTTTAATGATTCTTTGTGGATTAGATGTCACCCAATCCATTAAACAATATTCAGATTAGTGTATTTTGTTTGAGTTGAGTGTGGGATTTCCCACGACTGTTCAGATTTGTTTTTAGTGAAAATAAATTAGCATTTTTTTGGCCTCCTATTAAAAAAAACAGTTGTCAGAAAAGAAACTTGGAAAGTATTCAACATGGAAAACAAACTGGAAGAAATAAATCTAATGCATAACTGAATTCCAATCTTTTTTGTGCTATATGGCCTGAGAAACCTACAACAGTATTAGTACTCCTCCAACTGTTAATATTACTCCTAATATCACTACTACTTAACATTTAAAAAAACAGCTGCAATGTGGGGACCAAAAACAAAATGGCAACCAATAGCAACCAGTTATGATTACTGTGAAAAGTAATAGAAAGAGCAAAATTAGAGTTGTAGTTGTAACACTAGATTATTTACAGATTATGTGTAAAGGATGGAAATTGATTATTTTCAGTGGCTGTTTTGTTCCAAAGTGGCAGAATGAATAAAAAATTTAAAAAGAAAATAAAGAAAATAAATAATGAAAGAAAATAATAATGACTTGAAGGAGGAAATAGCCAAAGGCACAAAGTGGACATCATGTCCCTTATAGAGGTTGCCCCAAATAGAACAATGACCAATGATCAGCACCACACACATATTTTACAGTGTAGTATTCTTTGAAATGATCTTACCAGAATTCACCTTCACTACATTCACTACAAAAATTGACTTATGAATATAGTGTATAAAGTTTACACTACATGTAACACTATATATACACATAAGTATATATATATATTCTCTATTCACTTTCTTTATATCATGTGTGAATTATTGGCTTTGACTTGGTTTTGCATTTTTACATACAATATTGAACAAATAGTTCTTAGATTGCTGTTTATCTTTTATTTACAAGACATTTTATGAACAGAGTGATATAGCTGTGTCATGGAGGGAATGATAAACAGCATCTAAATTTAACCTAATCAAACACATTTATGTGTTGCAGCTGACACAAAAATGTCGTTATCAAGTGCTGGCTCTTGCAGTACACAGACCAATCCAAGGCATCTGACGCCTCAAACCGATTACGACTAAACCGATTCATTATTATTCAGCCTCTGGTTGCACTTTTTGCTTGCTGACAAGCAAAGCAAGCCACTTGTATATGTTTAACACCTTAATTAGCACTAAGTGGGTCAGTGTTTTGGAAGCTACCTAGAAGAAAAGATGAAAAAGATGAAAGGTGCCTCTCTGACAGACCTCTTACTGGCATTCTGCTATCTCGTTAGCTACATGCATAAAAGGCAGTTTGGTTACATTATTGGCGTGTTAGCTGCATTTAGAGGAAGCAAGAGAGAGGGCAGACATTACCAGTCCATTACTGGGATCTTATACATCAAAGAGGAAAAAATTGGAAATGCATATTTTTGGCGAACGTTTCATGTCTAAGGAGGTAAAAACCATGGTTTGTCACAAAGAGTCCCCTAAAATGTCATATGTGCACTTCATGTCTCAAAAACTAGAGTAAATTGTGTCTGTAGCTGTATAACCATTACTATTGCATATATCCCACACTTCTCATTGCCTTTGCTTTATGAAACTATGACTACAACAGTATTATGAAGAACTGTTAATACATTAAAGTGGAGGTGCAGCACTACATTTTTTTACGTTCAGTATCATCCTTATGATAAATGAAGCAAATAAACTAAACACTTTCCAATAAATGTGACAGCAAGGAATGGCTTTTAATGTGTTGATAGTTTGCGTCTTATTGCTGGGTAATGGATTGAACTCTGATATGTTGTTTTTAATAGTTATGAGTGAGCATGAGTTAAATGCTGGCTTGTTATGATCAGCTTTTAAAGGCAATTTGTGCTCTACAGTAGGTGTATGGGTGACACCCACACACAAGGTCACTACATTGTTGTTATTATTATTGTTACTGTTATTATTTTTGCTGCCATGTAGCAGACACATTCATCCTCATCACCTTACAATCCACAGAACAATTAGCACACAACAGTGTTAAAATTAAATGAGAATTAAATGAATTTGAATGCATCAATGACATATTACACTGGTTTAAATAGGTACAATTAAAATGTAGGGAATTAAATATAGTTGAGATTGAAAATATGGTACAAAACTGAAGAGTTAAAATTTAATGTACACACTAAAAAGACATGTTACAGCATGTGGATTGCAAATGAATGGAAAAAATCTAACTTTGGGGCCACAGTCACTGGTCACATGGTTGAACACATGGCTGTGAGTGCTAAGCATTGGCTACAGAGTTATGGTCCTCCACATTAGAATCCAGTGCTTTAATGGGTTTTATAACCAAAATGGAGTGAATTCAGAGAAAGTGACTTACCAGTATTGAAATGTTTTGTGAGAAAGGAGAGTGGATGATAGTTCTTGGAACGGTGGGTTACCGGAGTTTCACATGGCAGCCAACCAGGTGAGAGAGCATTACATCACAGCAGTGACGTCTGATGAGGGTGTATGTGGTACAAATGATACAGGCAGAAGACACCTGATTCAGCACTGGGTTTACCAGTTATTTTTGTAACACCATATGATCTTATTCAATGCCATGAAAACACAGAACTTTTTAAAAAAGAATGAAAACTTGTAAGATGCATGTAAAGAAAGCTGTCAGATTCCACGTTCAACAAAATCACAAAGTACTGCACCATGTATCAGTGGATTTCTGTCTTATGCTTGACACCAGAAGCAGTGTGAAAACTCTAGCTGTAAGATATCCATCTACCACCTTCAGGTATGGTTAAATGTACTGTATGGCATGAAAGATGTTGGTGAATGAGAAACATGTCAATCACAGGTAGAGGGGAGGGGGAGAGTGAATACAAGGTGGATCCAAGAAGCGCCTGTTGAAGGAAGAGGAAAGCAGTAGGTGGTGAAGAGATAAAAAGATAAAAAAATCTCTCTGATATTTGACTTCTAAAGCAGCACAAAGGAAGTCTTCTCAGGCGGGAAGGTGGTGGGGAAGACAAAGTTTGGAATATGGAGGTAGAGACTGACCTGTTATGACAGCTTTATTGCCGCAGTCTGAATCAGGACTTTTTTTTTCACTCTCTCTCTTATTAAAATTTACAGAAGTGACAGGGATGTGCATTTCTTAGAAAAACATTTTCTGTGGCAAAGGAGCAAACACAACCGGATTTGATCATCTCAATATGGAATGTCTCCGAATGAAATCAGCTGGAACAAATCTTTGCTCAGATACGTCAATTCAAGTGTAAAATTAATTTTGTGTACTGCCCCCCCTCCCAGCACTGTAATTAAAAATGTATCAGGATGGATGTCTCATAATTGCATTAGCCAGATGCTTTTCAAAACTACAAAATTCACCAGCACACAAACATGTCTCCAGCTACATTAGGAATTTATTAGTGTACTCATACAACACTTTTCCTTTAGTGTACCTACCAGCTATTAATATAATCACCATTTTAATTGCCCTAGGATCACAATATAATATTAAGAATACTGCTTAACCTGTAACTAAAATTGAAGCATCTATGCTTTTGATGGAAAGTTCTGTTTGTGTTCGTCAGTGCTTTAATAGCAACGAGCACTTTGCAGGTCGTGTAAGGAATACTGTGTGTGTGGTCTGACTACTGATAAATAGCTTCTGATAATCCCGTGCTGAAAATCACAGGATAACATGTACACAAGTCTCAGAATCCACTGCAGTGAAGGTGACCTTAACGGAGGAAACTGAGGATCTTCAAATCTGAGCCCAGTGTTCTGTTTTCAGAGAACCTCACACATAATTAACCATGGCCCTGGTTTGCCTGACTTCATGGAAAAGTGCATTACATTTACCACAATGATAACATATAATAACATGCATGCATTTTATGCAGTGAAGTAGAAGGAAAAGGTATTGTAGATTACTAGAGTAATTAATAACTTTGTAGCACCTCATTATTTGGGTCACTTTGGGTCAACACACAGGAACAACCACTGCTGTCCTGTTGCTGTCATTTTGAACACTGATTCCTTGAAGCATGTGAATTCAATAAGAAAGTTAGTTTATTCATTAATGGTAAGCAACACTGTATATGTATATGCATTGTTAACAGCAAATTGAAGCAGCAGTGTAGTATGATGGTGGGGAGCAAGGTTTGTAACCAAAAGGTTGCTGGTTTGATTCCCAACTGGGGCACTGCTGCTGTACCCTTGGACATGGCACTTAACCTGGAACTGCCTCAGCAGCTGTGTCCAGCTGTGTAAATGGATAACTGGTTTAAAAATATGTAACCTATATAAGTTCCTCTGGAGATCAGCATCTGCTAAATGACAATAATTTAATGTAATGTATCCAGTGAATCTTTTCCATGAAAGCAAGCCCATTTAAAAATCACAATTCATCAGGAAGATATTTTATTTTACGTTGCCTTGTTCAGACAGATATCAGAAGGCTTCTGTAGAGTTGGATACATTAAATTGCATTGATATTATTAGTATATTGGTTATTATGGCCTATTGGTTTTCTGAACTGAGACCTGCATAATTCACAAAACAGCGCTTAAAGCAATGGAAGCTACACATTGTTTAATTATTTCTTTTTGATTTCATCTCCACACTGTTATTCAGCACACAGGCATCCTGAAATTGTTGTTGCCCTCAGTTTATGAAACATGAAAACCTTGCCACTGTAAAGTTTAATGTATTAATATGATTTAGGTTTTTTTTTTTAATGAACTAATCCTGCAGCAGGGAAGAGGCAGGAGCTTATTTAATGGCTGTGCTTATTCAAGCTAAACCAGTGCGGGCTGCCCTTAAATAACTCACATATCTGAGAGGAACCCATCTCAGAAAGGACATGCTTGTCATAGTTTACTACATTTAACAAAACAGAGATTCTAAGCTTTGTGTGTGTGTAATTTTGAACAACGGCATATTCTACCTCAATAATATCAACACTACGCCACTCCTATTAATGCGCTACCAATGCTATGACAAACACAACTATCACTGCTATTACTTACAATGCAACAACAGCTACTAATACATTTAGTGTTATGGTCACTACTACTACAACCTTCACCACAGCAATTATTAAAACTTCTACTTCTGTTGATCTGTGTACCTAGCCCTGCCTAGTGCATAAATGTTTCCAAAATATCTTTTTTTTTATTATGAGTCTATTACCCACCCTTTTGATCTGAGGTGGGTCATTTTGTTTAAAATCCTGCTTTTCCTTCATTGTAAACACTGGAGGGAAACCTGCTCATTACTAAGTGACAAAGCCCATTAAAATGTATGAATGCACGCATTTTGTACCTTAATAGCAATGTGTTTGTTTTCCAGGTTTTACGGTGACCTATGGGCTCATTCATTTTCCAAATCACTTTTCATTTGCTAATTTTGTGGCACACCATCCGTATAACACTTACTGCATGTGCAGGTTTAAAAGGACTTACTATGCATGAGCAGCGTTCTTTATTGTCCCCGCCCTGAAATAGACGAGCGGAACTAATTTCAGATGCTTAATGTGTTGTTTTCACATTAATGAATTACCATTTTGAAATCAAGAAACACTTGTTCAGGCCATGTGCCTGTGATATGATAAATAGCCATGAACATGAATATTCAGGGGTATGTTGTATTGTGTGAGTACTACTCAGCCATGAGAATCTGTTACCCTTCCATTTTTCTAACTCCTGTATTCAGCTGTAGCCAGAAAACTGGAAACCACTTGAGCTTGGTTTTTGTCTTGAAACTGATTTATTTAATATCACAGGTGTGTTTAATGTACCCTTTGTGTGTATGCCCGTGTCCATTTTAATTTTGATAGAGTTTGAGTGCAAAAACAGAGCAGGTGTAGGGTATTTGAAAGCAAACTATTGAACTTAGGCTAGTACGGTATGGTACGAGTTGTTGCTGTCTTTTTATAGAATCTCTAAAGAGTGCAATTGCAAAAACCTTTGTCATGCAATTCAAAGGAGTTGGGCCTCTGTGTATTCCACCATTGCAACAGGGATAAAATGCAATGAGTGCAATGAGGGCAAATGCAAGAAGAGTAGTTACAAGGTGGTTGTGGGGGTTGTATTTAAATTGCCAGATAGAAAAATACCCAAAAGACAAAATCAGTTGGAGCAACCAGTCGCAAACCAGTGAAAAATGCCTTTGTCATCACTGTTCATGAAACACAGGCTTTCTCAATCTAATTGACCATCCTAGGTTTGTGGATTATATGGTATGAATAGGACTGTATGGATAATGAATGTCTGTGTCTTAAGGGCCACCTGAATGGCAGTAAATTCATTCTCTATGGCAAAATACTTCACCTTCAAGAACAGCCCCTAGCTCCATGCTGGACTCATCCATCTGAGCAAGGATAAGTCTTGTGTTATGTGAAATCTGTTCTTCACTAAAGGCACAGACTCTGTACCAATGATGGACTTGATGTTTAAATGCCTCTTGACATTCTGCAGTTTATTGTAACTTCCTGCCTCCCCTTTTTTTAGTTCAGTCCTATCAGTGGGTTGGCAAATGGCAAACTGCCATAGCAAACTGTGACACAAAAACCTCCAGTTCCTCCCTGCCAAGAATGAACACACAGCTTTCCTGGTTAGCGACATATGAGAGGAACAAATGGTATCCACTTTGCTCACTCGAGGCCTCAACAGTCCATTACCCAGCATGCAACCCAGTTACTCCATTTCATTGCTTGTCAGCATGCGCTTCAGTCCACTGATTGGTAGACCGGCCTGCAGAATCTTCTCTACTACAACCTGTGGTGGAGATTTTTCTGCCAGCTGGAACTATAAGTGTCCTCATTGTCCAAGTAGGTCACGACAAATGACTGCCATTTCACATGCACCTCGTCCATCAGCTACTGAAAAGATGCTGTCGCCCCCTGTAGGCCGAGGGGAAGGTTATGAAACTTGACTGATCCAGCACTCAGAAAGCAGGGATCTCACTTCTGCTGTCAGCGGAACTTTCCTGTAGCCCTTGTTAAAGTCAAGTGTTGAGATGTAGAGAGCCTTCCCCCGCCTGCTGAGTTTGTCAAAATGTGGCATAAGGTCTGTCAAATCTGGACACTTTGCTGAAAGTCTCTGCAAAATCTAACAGACAAGCCAACCTTTTTTGGCACTAGCGCTACAGGGATACTCCAGGAATTTGAAGACATTTAAGTCACCTCTAAGCTTAGCATGGCTTTGAGCACTTCCCAACTCCGTGAGGAATTCTGGGATGCCACACATGCGTTCGTGTTGGCGTATGGTCTTGTTGTCCAGTAGCTCAGTTTGGTGAGTTTCCATGCCTGTAAGCCCAGGCCTTTCAGTGAGCAGGTCTGAGAATTGCTGAGCCAGCTCAGCCATATCGTGAAGGTGTATTGAATTGACATTGCCACTGCAGGGGAAGGCCTCATCTGAATCACCATGTAAGGCAGGTCCCCTGTCTGGTATTACTTGCTTTGCTTCTCACTCCCTAAACTGTTTAGATGTAAAACATTTTTCTTTTTCACTATGACAGGTGGGTGGTTCTCATAGGTGAACAGACCCATCCATAATGCCAACTCAGAGGGCTCCTGCCAATGGAAAAACAGCTTGAGCTGTGTTGATGGCAGCAGCAAAGTCACCTTTAGCCCCTACTGAAGCTCTCTCTTCATGGATTACTAGCAGGACTAGTGCATTTGGTTGGCTTTGGTGGCCTTTATTGTTCAGTGAATGTAAGTATTTCATTGCCCAAACATAATACTACTTTATTTGCAATGTATGGGTCAATGGTGTCAGTTATTTTCAGTCAGTCTGCACTCAATGTATTGTAGACCTGGTAACAAAACTTGAACAGAAGAGATATACCATGGCCATATGCATGACTGCACTCTTGCTCTTGAGCATTGAATACCTCTAGCCATTTTGTTCTTCCTGTTCCGGTCCTTCATCCCCTATTTATCCCCACTTGCGCATGTGCACACGCAAGCATGCACACACACAGACACAGTGACACACACACACACACACACACACACACACAGGCGTAATTGTGTACATGCACATGTGGGAGCACACACAGAGTTAGTTCAGATGTTTTCCATTTCAGTTTCTAATAACTGTTATCAGGTTATCCAATAAACTGATTAAATCAGAATCTGCATATTTTTTTAATTTAAACTTCAGGGAGAACCTGTAATTAATGCATATAGAATAATGTCACCATCATTGCTTTTTGGTCAGTTCTCCAACTCTCAGTATGGTCATTACTTGACTCACAGCAAACTGTGCGAAACAAGGTTTAAATTTCTTTATCAACATTGTATGTTTATCGTATTACTCATATCAGTAATAATTGTGACTTTCTTGGTTCTGTTCTGTAACTTTATTATAAACACTCATCACAATAATAGCTTTTTGGTAAATTCCATAAGTGAAAATTGGAACTATTGCTATTTATATCAGCTCTGGACTGGTACTTGTGGCTTTGTTAGCTGTTTGTAATAATTTTGTCATTTTCCCCCAATACTGTGATAATAGTTTTCAGATATCAATTGCAAATGTTTGTCCATGCTTTTATCAGTAAGGAGACTTTTGTTATCTGATGACACTAAGAACATTATTCATGATATGCATTAATCCCTGCCAGTAACATCCTAAAATGTAAGAGGAAATGGAATGGCTATGATAGATGTCTGGTTCAGCAAAGAAACAGCGCTGGGCTATACTGACTTGTTGCCCAAAGGCAATTTATTAATCCAGCTATGAATGCTTATCTGCTGTGTCCATATGAACGCAATATGCTGCCTTGCTGAGTGCCAGTACAGCCTCCTGCAGGGATGTCAACCTACAAAACAAGTCTCTTTGCTTCTCTTGATGGCTAATACATGAAAGATGCAGAACTACAGGAAGTTTGTTGGTGCTGCAAATGCAGAAAAAAGAGCTGGCCCATCAAATGCACAGGGAAAAAATGGAGAAAAGGGTAGTTTTATTCCCATATTAAAATAGTTTATTATGACAAACAAGTAATCAAATGGTGATGGATTTTTAGTGTCTTAGATTAAACACACACACATATACAGTAGCAAAGAGAATAGTGTATGTTTGACATTGTAGTTTATTAATACCCTTTAATTGGATTGATTTACTGTGATTAGAGTTGTACTACTTTTCTGTATTGATACATATAGTAAATGATATAGTATATATAGTAAAAAGCACAGTCGAAACTCTCACCACAACTGCAGCTATCTTCTTCCATTCCTGTTCCTCTTGCAGGCTATCCAGTAATTGACCAATGTTTTCAAAAGGTTAGATTGTGTCAAAAGGCATGGAATTATACTGGAGTGGAAGTGGAAGTCATTAATTTTTTTTAATAAGAGGCCTTTTCCATGACACATTATTCAAGTGTAAACACAATTTTAATGAGGTGATGAAATTATTAAATTAATAAAATAAGCAAAATATATTAAACTGATGCTGCATCATTTGTATATATTATAAAATAAAATCACAGCTCTTTCACATTTGCATGTTGTAATGATGACTGTTCTCTTCAACAGGCCATTTTAATAAAAACAAATGGCACAGCAACACTTGAACAAATTCAGTCACCACATTGTACCCATTGCCTACCTACTCACTGTTTCAACATTGACACCTGTGGGAAAAAAAAAAACCTTTCAATGTTTATAGAAATGAATGATGGCTTAATGAAAGCACAACATTTTAGCTGTCGACAATTTAAAATGTTAACGATTTCAATTACAAAGCTACAGGAAAAAAAACAGAAAGTGTTGTTTCTGGACAAATGTAAATGTAAACACGATGGCACCTGCTCGTTGCAGCCGGCAGTTGGCACCGGGGGAGGGTGGTGTGTTTGGCATCGTCTCCCCGCCGACAGCCCCTGCGGTTGCCGTGGGCACCTGCCCACGCTCGACCGCATTTGCGGCCCAGCGCTGGGGTTTGGTCTCCGCGCCCCCTCTCCCAGCATGCCGCAGTACCCTGCTGTCCTCCTGTCCTGCATCTCCGACAGCAGGTGCCTCATGTAGGCCCCTTGGAACTGTTTAAAATGAGACAGCGAGCATGACTGCATGTGCCCAGGCTCTTACAAATATGGCTAAAGCAAGTTGCAAGCATGAAGGCAAGCGTGTTGGAGCTAAAAGGCTTTTGCTGAAGGTGTGTCAATCAATATAATGGCAAGCAAAAAAATGGGGTCATGGCTGATGATTAGGAATAACAAATATATGTTTAGATATATACAAACACACATTTATATAGTATTACACTTAATTTTTAGTCAATCAAATTGTTCAAAAATTTTAAGTGTATTTTTAACTTTCGTCAGGGCTCTGAAAAAATGCACTACCCTTCCAACCCCGTGATGTAATGTGGTAATTAAAGTATACCCGTGTTAAATGCGTGGATGTGGAGAATTTGCTGGGAGATCAACCTGTTTGACTCTGGACAGCAGATAAGACAGCAGCTCCGGCCCTGTCAATCTCCCGTTCCCCTTTCGGCCAGACAATCTAAATTGGATCGTGGCGTGCAGGAGATGCCGGAAAAAGCCTGAGAGCGGCAAACTCCCTAAATTTTTCCTCAAATCAATTAATAGCGCCGGGCGATAACTTCCCGAACTGAACGGTCCCCGCCGGAAAGGAAATTGTGGGAACATGATGCAGAGTCGGCCCTTCAAGGGCAGGCGGTTTGTTTTCGTGCTACGCGGGCGCTAACGAATCGCAGGCCTCCTGCCACAGCCATGCTGTCGAAGCGATCCAGAGCTGAGCCAGGCTTACACTCCCGAGTCTCCATTTACTCAAGAAGTGAACAGTGGCCTTGACGTTTGCCCATTATCCTTTAGCAAACTCTCTTATCCAAAGTGACTTGTACAGAGCGAGTGGAAAGTACATTTAATGTAGTGGCATTAAATTGGCATGGAAAACTGAATGGACTATGAAGACTTCAATGTAGATGACCACCTTCAGTCATTCATCAGTCCCTAACAATGCTGAAATAACTAGTGTGTACATGCTTTGAAACATGAGCTCAAAATAAACTACCCTGTAGCAAGACTACAACATGCCCTACAGTAACTTTAAGAAATTCTACAGTAAAAGTACATAAAAGAGGCAGGAGGTGGGTAACAGAGTCATTGTCCAGTCTGAGGGGGTGGGTCTTGCATTACTGTATGCTACTTTTGCTGGTTTACTCTTTAGAAAGTAGGCATTTGTGCTGATTTGCACAGTAACATTTCCCTGTACTTCACGCGCAATGCCGCAGTTCACTGCAAAGTCCCTCTCAGTCTGTAACATTTGGTCAGTGCAAGTTATTGTCAGGGAGACAGACACAAGGTTGCAGCTCTGAACGCAGAACACGCGCTCTGATGTTGACTCAAGCATCCCCCCTGCCCCCCCCCCACTTCCCCTTCCCCACGCCGCAAACTTTGGTGCAATGAGCGGAGCGGGCAGGCGGGCTGCCGTCTGGGCCGCGTTGATAAGGAGCGCCGTCGCCCCTGACGAGAGGAGCCGGGACAAATCGCCATGACAAGGCCGGCATGACAAACGGCGGCCCGCGGAACCGGCTCAATTAAGCGCGCCTTTCCGTCCGGCCCGCCTGGCTGCGGGAGGAAGAAACACACCGCGCTCAGCGGGTCGTCCAATGACAGCTGCGTTCCGAGTGGCTCCCCACGCATAACAGTCGATAGAAGGAGTCCGGCCGCTGAGCCGCTAAACTTTCAGAGAGCTTTTTAAATAACAAAACTTTGCAACTGTGAATGCACAACTAACATTTTTCTGTCCCGTTTCATAAAATGTAACTTATTTACAGTTAATTGAATGTGAGGTACTGTAGGACGTTTCAGAGGATTTATCATGGGCTAAGATCAAGATTAGATAAGATCTGTCAAACCGGGGAAGACAGCAGCAGGTGTGATCTTGTCTGTGACCTTCATTTCTCCGACGCTCCGAATTGCGTTTTCAACGGACCGGCCCCTCCGTGTTTCCTTTTCATGGACCATGAGTCACCAGGTATGTCCCATTTGTCACCCTGGACAGGGGAATTGCTCTGCGTCAGGTGTGACGTCTGTGTGCCCATTACACAGTGAATGCACATGACCACCACCAGCTAATAAGCGCGTATTTTCTGTAACTCTTTGCCCACTTCCATCTCAGACCAGCGTACAGCTCAATCTTTATGATGTAGTTCTGTCAGAAACGTCGCCTTAATCCATTGTCGAAGTGATATTAATGCTGAGAGAAAGAGAGGCCTAGTCCTGAGTCAGCTTTAACAAGCAGGTTCTGTGTTTGGATCCAGAACTATTGACAAGATATTGCTGGACCAGTTTTTCCTTGTTTCTTCAATACATATCTTGATTATATATTCTTGATTATATATTATTATATTCTTCACCCTGTCCCCAACCTTAAACCTAAACTAAAATCTTTACATACAGAAGTTATTTGTCCCTGCCTTTGTCACTGATCCAAACCCTACCTCCAAAAACCAACATGCAAGTCTTTATGTAAGCACATAACTATGTAGCAAGTGATTACACGGACATTAAACAGCAATTAGAGGTGTTAGTGGTAACTTGTGTATAAGCGGTAACTTATGGCCTTTGCTGCAGGCAAGTTTTTATTAAAGCCATTAATCAGACCCCGCCCCGCTCCCCACAGTAGCATGCAGAGGCCCCTCCCTCCCTGGAGCGGGCCCGGTTTCAGCTGCGAGCGATCCTACAGTGGGGCAGCCTGCTTCTCCTGCTGCATCTCTGCTCCTGCTGGAGGACTGAGACGCTTCCCAGGATTCAGTGGAAATCGTCAAGTCATCAGAGGGGGAATGTGCTATACCACAAAAAAAAAAAAAAAATTACATAGCACTTTCCCTTAAGGCGACTCAGTGGCTTTGATTGAATCCAGGGGTCAGTCCGTTGTGCTGTGGCACCGGAATCATCTGATGGGCGTGTGATTATTCTGCCTTTCCCTTCAGGCGATTCGGAGGTTTTTAATTGAATGCGGGGTTCAGTCCTCTCCTAGCGCTCCTAACTCATGCGAACCCAGACCCTTTGACTTGTTTAGAAGCGCTCCGAACCGCCGGCTGGTGGGGGAGATCTGATCACGGCGTTGCGAGCCCTCTCTCTGCGCACCGCTGCGGCGGCTCCGCCTCTCTCTCCACTCCAGCGCGCTGCCTTATTACAGACCCCAGCGAGCGGAGGGAAAGCAGAACCCGAACTGACACCGGCCGTGCTCTCTCTAATGGGGTCCTGGCAGACTGCGGATGTTTCAGCCCGCCGGACAGAGATCGCCAGAACAGCCGCGCGCCGCCTGTGATTGATAACCCACAGGGCGGCGCCTGATGAGTCTGTCAACAGCAAGTGTGGACAGTGCGTTGGCTTGCCAACCGCCCTCCCCGGTAGACCTCTTTTCAGGTCTGTGGCTGAAGGCTTGCGAAAAGGAAAGCACGAGACCACGTCAGAATACCCCTTTTATCAAAAATTACAATGATGTGAAACTCGCAGCGTGTCCCTCTACTGTAGGTGTGCTCCGGCCACAGGGTAGGAGGGGGTTTTCCTAATTGCGGTCAGAGCAGGGGTTCGTTCAAGGCCCCCATTTTGGCAGAACTCCCAGCCACAGTCATAGCATGCATAACAGCGGTCAGAATGACAGGAACTCAGATTCCTCACTGGTCACACAGAAGGGATAGCATCTGGATACTGTAAAACCACCTTGTGGCGAAGTTGTTAATATTTTCCTCACAGAAAAAACGCATGTAATGCATGTACAATTCTGTTTATCCTGACCACGTTCTAATTTTAGTTCTGTAGCATTCCTAATGGTGGCACCATGTTAGTGACTGCAGTTATGGTTTAATTAGACTGAGTAAAGAAACACATGCTTTCCCTTATGCTAATTAATAGGGAGTGGTATTCCTCATGCATTTTACATGTTAGCTACATAATTTACAGTTTTGTTAAAAAATGGTAAAAAGTAAACATAATACATTAAAAATAATAGCCCTCGAATACAGTCATGGTTAATGTTTGTCAATGGTCTGACTACCACAGCAGATAAAGAGACTGAGTATCATTGTAAGACACAGAGAAGCACATCAGTGATACAAGCTGGGCTCTGTGTCTGCTGAGAACCGGCAGTACTTGGTATAAAGTATATAATGAAAGGCTCTGAGTCCATATTGAAAATCAAATCTATCTCCCAAAATCCAAAGGTCTAACTCCTGAACAGAATTCTCATGCATCTAATGTAAATCTATAAATGTGGGTGTTGTATTAACACAAGCCGAATTTGGATACCTCCATCTTAATTGCCTTCCCCTCTGCATAAATCGGTAAAGGCCCGACAACAATCGAGTAATTATTGCTTTTAGCTTTACACTTGGACCCTGTATTACCATTTTAATGAATGTGTATTGATATTTCCTGCGTGAAAGCTGTAGATTTGGGGAGAAGCTGCCAGCCCAAAAAAAAAAAAAAAAAAAAAAGTTTTAATGCAAGCGGGGATTATTTCAGTCTTTTTCAACCTAGTCGCAGCCTCTGAAATGAGGGATTAGAAGACAATAATTTCCCGCTTCTCCTCCTGTGTGTTGTCTGAAATGAACTATTTTGGGGCTGGTGATGTGTCTGCTGAAAAACTGAAATAATTTAAGTTGGATTTTTGTCTTTTGCCATTCCTGAAAGTCAAGATGATGGATTCTGAGCCCAGAGGGGGAATGCTAACGATGATGTTGTGGGGCAATTCAAGCAAATTCATGTCTTCCTAAGAGAATTACATGCTTGCTCATCATCATTGCTCCTAACTTTACATAAATATTGTCTCTGTATGATTTTTTAATTCTACATTTCTGTTTATTCCAGAGACTGACAGACTCATGTTACTAATGGTAGCAGCACTAATGTATTCAGTAACATTAACAGCAAATGCCAGCAACACATGCTTAAATGTGACACTCAAATGCTCCTTAAATCCCAGGATCATGCTGATAGATCACCACTCCCAGACCTCATCCATACCACACCTGAATCCCACCCCCCCCCCCCCTCATCCCATGCTACTAATGTACTTCAGCTCCAATCTATACCATATATTACCATACCATGATGTTCCACATGCCTCAAAAGCTTACCGGTCAAGCTTCATGAAGATCTAAACCACTTCTGATTATTAGGGAAAAGGAGAGAATAAAATAAGTTAGGTATGGAAAATGGAGGCATTGATAAATAATGTATAATAGAGATGAACTTCAGCCGGACTCCAGCAGAGAGAGCTGTCAGGTGGGTATGAGTCAGAGACTGCTGCTTCTCCGCCTGGTATTCTGTTGCAAGAATTCTGAATGGTGGCGCCTGATCTGCACTCAGACGAATGCAACACTCTGAGGAAAAGAACGCAATCAGTTAGTCCATATTACGTAGGGTTGTACGACACAAATATGTGACATTTATTGGTGTTGTTTAGCTAATACATAACTACAGCATGTTATATAAAAAAGCATGAGGTATTTTGCATATTACACTTTTTGAGAACCCGCAGCTGCTAATGATCTTTGATAAACGAAACCAATGAATAATTTCCAATGTGTTATATAAAACTCCGAAAAAAAAGAAAATATTGCGCCCATGAACTTGAGTTTCAAGGGCTCTTTCTTCAGACTTCACGAGGGCTTACATCATTCCAGAGAGCACTCCGGGGTTGTGAGAGTGCATTCTCACAGTAGCAGTTCAATTAAAACGTACATGATCCAGGCAGGCCCTTTGACAATGGTGCAACATTTTTACAAGGATCACTGAATGTTTACGCAGGTCTGATGGTGACAAATAAATTACAACAGCGGCATCCAGTGCCGCTAGGGTGAAAAAAAAAAACAGATCTTAACATCGGATAAAGTATTGTGAAGGGTAGGAGCCTGTGGTGTAACAAGAACAGAGAATGGGCCTGTGTTTATGTGTGTGTGAGTGTGATTGTCTGGACACATTAAAATGAATATTTTACATGAAGGTGATTAATCTGACCTTCAGTGGGTGTCTCTCCTCAACCAAAACTGACATAATTCAGTAGTTTATTTGGTGTGTGTTCAGTTTATTCTCAGGCAGACATATTTCACAGGTAATTTGCGCCTCAAAGATGTGCTGTTATATTCTATTGATTCTTTTTTCCCAAGACTCTGTTTTATCACTTTCATCCTACCACATGCAGGCTTACAAATGAATGTAATTGCAGCTCAAATCTCATAGTTTGTTTTTAATAAAAACAACATAATAAATAATGTCATTATTAGTATATTAGTAATAACCAATTGTTTACAACATCAAATCATGTCTATTCTACTGTCAAATTTTGTATTATATGAAAACTTGTGTGATAAGTGTGTGATATAGGTTATGTATATATATTTTCCTTTGGATACGTGGAAGTAATTCTTGCAATTCCAGCTGTCATTCACGATCATCCTTGCAAACTGTACGCTGTGACTTTGTTCGCCACAAGAGGGCGACCTTACTTCATATTTCGCCAATAGTGTTTCTCATCCACGAATGGCAACACTTTTAAAATGTACCGCACTACAATTTGTAGAAATAACAAAGATTTTCTACAGAAACAGAAAAACACATTTTCACACCGTACTTGGAAGCATATTGTAAGTGCAACGATATCGTTGGTTTAATTTGCCCAATAAATCCTAATGAATAAACTTATTCAGAGAAACTTGTCTGGGGGGAGCATTTACCCTCGCTCCCTCGTTAGAGTCTTAATGGGCCGGGAACTTCATCGAGTATATTATTTAACGACCGCAATTGCAACCGACAAAGTATTAGAACCGAACCGGTTTTTGCTGCATACATTTTAACTGGGAAGGCAGTAAAAGGAGTTCCACGTGTGAAATCATTTTTACGACTCTGTGAAGGTTCATATGGCAAATCTGTCCATGAAGTTTATTTATGAATGCAATAAGCAGGAGATGTGGGCTGTGTTGACCGGTGATGTGGAGAATTTTTATGAAAACTTACAGGGGTCACCAGTGGTATACGTTGCCTGTTTTGACTTAACGCCACAGTGCATATCAGACGTCCACTGGTATAACCGGTACTGCCTAAATGCTGTAAAATCTTGCAACAAGTCATCTTGTTTTGCTTCCTGATGGCAAAAACAAGATCAAAGGAGCTTCAACATACAGTATTACCTTTTCTGTTTATGCTTTAGGAGACAATATGTATGAAATGGTATCCTTTAGTGAACACAAAATGGATTTGGTCAACTGGAGATGGAAAAAAAACTGTTGCTTTTCATGTGAAAACACTACAGTCAAATGCATATTTCTCTGTTTTGCTTTAAACCATATCCACTTAACAACGATACATGCTCCATTTATGGCAATAGCTGATATAAACTATAAGACTTTGACTTAATCTAGATGTGATTCCAAACCATGGCTGGATTCCGACGCTTTAATTTCTTACAGTTGAGCTCCGGGCACAAGCCAAGTGCTGACCTGGAGTCAGTCCCAAGAGCATCTGCTTACTGATTCTGTACTTTCACTTCTTCATATTTCAGAACCCTCAGAAATGTGTCATTAGCATTCCGGTCAGAGTCTCAGCGCTCCAGGCAAATACTTTTTATCTTTTAACTTCAGCTCTCAGCTGCAGACAGTCTGTGCTCTTATACCTACATATGGTTGTTAACATGGCCACAGATGATACAACTACAGCCAGAAAAAATGCTCAAAACATACTGTGGCTACACATATTAATAACATATGTCGGGCTTGTTTTCTGAACCTATACCAGATAAGCAGAAAGAAAACAGGTAATATATTTTCCAATCTGGTAAGAAACAGTAGGTTACCTCTGTGAAAACACCACATAAATTACATACTAAACTACATTCATTCAGAGCAACAAGCATTCAAATCTAAATGAAACAGTCAATAACCTATTTGCTATTAAATCAGAGCAGCATCAGGTCAATCTAATATCCATTGTTGCTGTGGCTAGTGAAATGAAATGAGATATGTAACGCTACATGTTAGCCATGGAATGGCAATGAACCCTTCAATGCCGACAGACTTCTTGTCCCCTCATGGGATGAAATAGTACAGGTGTATCTTGTAATACTTCTTAAATGTCTGAAGGCAAGAGATGCAGTGACCCCTTCACTGTGCTATAAATCGCCAGAATTGCCGTTGACCCTCTGTCCTCTCCCCAGGTCTGTGGTAATCATTAGCGTACCTGGGTGCCCACCGCTCACCTCCACACACCCTGTGGGACTCACCCACGTCCTGAGCACGGAAATAGGCCAGGGGACTGAGGGGACATTACCCCAGTCTCACCCCTGTAAATCACACTACCTCTCTTAGGTTACCCAGGCAGCCCTCACTTTCCTTTTTCAAATGAGCCACTCATATTGTACTGTACTCCCCAAAGGGAGTGGGGTCAGAACTTTACCACCGAGGGGGGCAGGGTCATAACCTTACCACCAAATGGGTGGGGTCAGAACCTTAACACTGAGTGCATGGGTCATTCAGTGTAGCAGCCATTGTGCTTGGTAGTGGTTGAGATTCTGCTCAAGAATGAAACATACTGTGTAAAATGTAATGGCTGCATACTTGCCCCACTGTAAGGACAAAATGTAACTGCAGTTACATTGAACGCACCCCACCCCTTCCCCAAGGCAGCTCAAAAATGAAACGCGCCATACTTTTCAGTGAGGGGAAACGGCAGGATTTTGCACCCTTTGGGCAGAATTAGTTGTAGCGTCGAATCCCCTGCAGACTGTCCTCCAGCCGTCCATGCTACAGTAACGCACACATGCTTAACCAGCCGACCCTGTGCACTCCGATCATCTGATCCCAGGAATGCCGGCCCGTCGGCTAAATAAACAGAACTGAGCGCGTGTGTGTGGTAGCCGACTTCGCTCCGCGCTCCACAAAGCGCAATCGCCCAGGCTGGCAAATCTCGCATAGCTGGAGACAAAATTGGCTGAATGGGATTTAATTGACGAAGGCAAATTAACTGTACCCTTTCTTCCATTAAGCGGGCATACTAGCAGCACCTCAGATACCCTCTGGAATTCTAAAATGGGAAATAGCGAACAAGCCCTCTCTGTTTCTGTGTCGCTTAGAGTATCAAACCGTGACTCCCCTCCCGGTTCCACGCAGCCCTCATTGAAGAGACGGTTCATATTCTCCTTTTCCTACTGCTGACTTCACCCTCATTATTTGACAAATTCAGGTTTCCCTGAATACAAAAGCTGTAATGTTTATGTTAATTTCGGTCTCTTTCCTGCCAAGGTACACCTGCTTTTGGTTAATTAAATTGCGTACTTGAACTTGAAGTTTCTTTTGAATCATTAAACTAATTACTGTGCCCCTGCAATTATACAGTGTGTCCAAAAAAACTGTTTTCTTTGCGCTCTTTTTTTCTGACTTCGTGGTTTTAATTTAGGTCACGTTCAGAGCCCGAGGATCTAATTTCTGGTGCCGCTCGTGCCAAACGTTTGACAGGTATGAATGAGAACAAGCATAAAAAAGTAATCATTCCCCTTTATCCGTAACTATGAGTGTTCCACGTTTGTTCTTTTCAACTGAAGTATGAAATGCACAGCCGCTGATCCCTGTAACAGTAGTCATGTTTGGACATGCAGGGAAAAGCTGTATGTTAATATACCATTTTAACATGTATCACGCTTGGGTGTCAGACTGAGTGGGTTTGGCCTTTGAGAATCACATTGGCGTGTCTGCACTGAAACAGCATGCGTCACTGGAGATTTTTCTTTTGTGCCAGATGTCTGCTTCACACTGCTTACAATAACCCGCTCAGAATAATGTTTCAAGTAGCAGGCATGCGAATGGCACACAGAAACCCAGTGAGAGAAGAGCAGAACCTTCAAATATCTGACAATGACAGGCATTAGAGAGGCTCAGGCTAAGACAGGAAGCACTGACGTGCAGATTTAAGCTGGACTTCCTGTAATGACATAACATTCACCTTAAGTGGCACCCAGCACTGTTCTCAGCAAAAATCATCAGCAGTTTAACTCACAGTTATCGTTCACATCAAAGGCCTCCTTCACCTTCTTGGTGGGGTCCATTAAGAAGGGAAGAAGGGTTATGTGATAGACATTGATTTAATACCAACAGCAGAACAGTTCAGTGATGCCCCACTCTCCTGTAGTGTAATACCACTGTGTTCTATCTGACCTCAGTTTTATGACCTCACATTTTTTTCAGAAAGCTATTTTTTAACTGTCATGCATTATGAAAATGGTGAAAAATGTATATAAAGAACAATTAAAAAGGTAACACGTTTCAGTTTGGCACTCAGAAGTAGGGACAAAGCACAATGCAATTAAATGGTAACTGGGCCATATATTCTATTACATTACCTGGTCATCAGATGACTTGTTTCCAGCAGAGCTGAAGACGAGTTCATCTGCTTACACTGCAGTAACACAAGTGCACCAGTAATTGTCTTTATTAGCAAGCACAGACCAATTAGATTTAATATTGATAAAAACTTTAAAAGTCTCCATTGTATTCTAACTGCATTGACCCTCTAATGCCTTCTAATTCCCTGCATCCAATTGCATGCCTAATGATTTCCACGTGTGCATTCATAATTGGGACACAACTTTCCATGCAGGCTGGAGTCATGCTGATTTATTGTCAGAGTTTTTCAAAGGTTTTATGCCATCGACGGTCTATAAAATTACCACACTTACTTCACGCCTGTTAATTTTATAATCTCCCAACATATACCTTTTTCCCTCTATGATATTGAAAGGAAAGAAGCAACAGACTTTAAAAGTTCACCTGGGCTTATAAGCAGTCGCACTGCAATATGAGGCAAGAACAGCACTGCCTTCTATCTTTCAGAGTAAAATATTGCGATTAACCTAAATATTTCTTATTAGGTCTAGATGTATTAACATAGCCAACAAAGATCTGATGACAAAATATGTCATCACAAGAATATTTCACCATGAAAGACTCATACCATTTCCCAGGAAAGCTTATTTCAAACATACTAATACTCAAATGTTATACTTACAAAGTTTATTTATGACATCACTGGTATTTTAAAATACCCCAGTTATGTCACAGGTACATGCTTTTGTTATGGAACATTTATACTGAACCGTCAGCTCAATAAATGTTTGGTTATGTACAGTACAGTTTGACACCTCAATATTTACAACTAGATTTAATAAATCTAAATGTGCTCGTGTACAGTAACTGCCTCGGTATATTAAATACTGCCTGGAGTGGCAAAAGGAGCGTAACTCACAAGCACAGTAAATCTGGGCTGTAGCTGATGTGGCAGTGCAGTGTCAGTGATTTAGCATCAGGATTCCCCTCCAGAGGAAAACAGGGCGTCACGATGTGTTGGACGTTTCTGACATGCTGCGCTGGCGACCCGCTGGCAACGCGTACAGGGTGCGTCAAACACACGCGCTTCCACAGTCCGCTAGATTCCCCCCCACACCTAGAAGTGCCCTAGGTCCTAGCACCCGTTTTCTCAGGACACCGACCGACTGCTGGCTTGAAAGACAGTAGGGTGTCTCCAGAAATGCAAGACTGTTTGAGGACAGACAGCGGACTTAAGCTGTTTCAAATGTCATTTTCCATTACGGGTGCAGACATGTTCTTGACACTTCACAAAAACAAATAAACCGAAAATGAAGCTAATCCCTGCCAAAGAATTCGAACTGTTCAAAGCCATGAATATTTGATGGAAATCCTAGCTGCCACGTTGAACAGACAAAAGAAATTGCTCTTAAAACATCTGGAAAATATGCTTGTTGATCAGACTTCATGAACTCTGATTCAACCCGTGAATATTGATGCGGGATAAATAAGGGCATTGCAAAGGATAGTATGTCCCGGGCGTCAAAATCGCAAGGAAAAACAGCAAGTGGGCTTTTGACCTGTAGCTTGTGTTTTCTTTGACTGGAATGTCAATGTTTAGCAAAGACGTGTTAACGTTTGTAATTCTTTATTCATATTTTATCATTACAGCAACAATGACTTGTAAAAACAGCATTTTGGAAAAAGATCTTTCAGTGGTTTCTCCTTCAATTCATCATTTTTAAAGTTCCATACTTCCCTCCCTCGCCTTCCCGACAACAATGCTGAAAGACATTTAGAAACAACACGGACGCCTTTTCTGGGATTGGGTCTTTGGGTAAACGCAACATTGGAGCATTCAAGCAAGTCATTTAAATGAATGACGATCGCTACGTCGCAAAAGGACGTGGACCGGAACGTCGTACATACTGACTTGCACATTGATTATCCACCACTTCTCGACGTGGTGCCAGCTGCCAGGGGGCTGACGCCAGCTTTGGTGACGCGTGTGGTGCGGGGCCTGGGGCGCTAAGGGGGGACCACACAAGGTTCGGAGACACGCAGAGAGACAGCAGACCTCCATCTCCTATAGTGCCACTGTGAAGGCAGCTTTATGGTTCTCATTTCCTGCCGCGGGTGAAATGTATACGCTCAAGAAACACACTAGCGAGCTGTCTTGGGTAATGTCGCCTATTTATCCTCAGCTTCCTTTTCATAATGAATTGGTACATACTTACAGAAGTGATGTCAGTACTCCAAGGGAGGTTCAGTACATGAGAGTGAATAAATGGAATAAAAACACTTTTTTGTTTAAAATGTTTGCTTTTATTCAAACTGACAAATGAAAAGTTGGTCGTTTTCTATATAATCCTGAAACCCTGACTGAGAATCATCAGTTTTTTCCCATTTTCCTGTGTGCAAATGTGCTAAAATATTGTCTCAAGACACAAACTAGGAATTTAAATAGACTCCTTGGACTAACAGAAGCTATTACTTGGATTACTGAGGATGAAGTGGGTTAGCTTCAAATAAGTGGGAATGTCATATTATGAGCAAATAACCCAAAGTATATTTTACATTTTATAGAATTTCACCCTGTTGATACATAGCACATTGCTGCAAAAAGTAAACTGGGGATGTCCCACAGTTACTGTTAGCATTAGATTATTGTTTTATGAAAGGAATAAGAAAGATTGAAGAAAGTATGCAAAGGTGGTAAACGTCTTTGTTTTCCAAAATGGCTGCAGATGTTTTGCTCTGTCTGTTTGTTGGGTTGTGTTTCCTGTTCTCTCTGCAGTTGTGTTTCCTGTTTTGGCCCCAACACTGCTTGCTTTCCTCCCCCCCATATTTTCAGCTTTTCTATATCAGCGCACTGACCACCTGAGTGTTTGGCTGATGGCACGAGACTTCTATCACAAGCTGTTTGATTGAAGACAGGTCTTGGGATCAATGGTCAAAGATGTCAATGGCTATTGTGACAGTCTGCCTGGACTTAGACAAATAACTCACATTACATTGATCTGACTGGGGCCTTAATATATCACTGCAAATGGTGCTTATATGCCCAAGCAAGTGAATATAGGTTATGTGTTAAAATATACACAGGTGTGCTGGGATCTAAAGAGAAACTTCAGGACAGTTACAGTATGTATGAGACCCAAGGTCCTCTACCAGCTCTCTGTTTTACTCAAAATACTGCTCCGTTGAGACAGGTTACATCATTAGAGGACCCCTTGCACCATGTACAGGATGCCTGCAGTGACACAATGCATCTGATTCTTCTTCTTCTCTTGGTACATACCTTTATCCTGGATGAATTTCTGGCAAGGTAACATGCCTTTCTCCAGGGTAGCCTTCCTTGGAGTAGACCCTGCAACATTCTGGTTACAAACCCAGATGCTCAATTACCAGATTACACTGTAACACCAGCAGTTCAAAACTCTGCATTCAGCAGTAAAATATGTACAAACATAAAAAGTGCTACAGGGCTTTGCAGGATAGTAATAAAATGCAAGAGAGTACAAGCTGAAGAGTCCAGATGGGGCATTATGAAAGCATTTTAATACTGGCAGCAACATATAAATAATCACCAGCTGCCTATGTAGTCATTAGTAACGAAGCACCATATCCAGGTCTGAAACAATCCATGACTGGAAACAGGATTTTTTTTGCATTGCATTACCTGCATTTTCACAACATCAGCGGGGTGGCTCATATCTTAATACTGTGACTGGAGCTCATCTGAGCAAGCCATTGCTGTTGGATGTTTGCTGTAGATGGTACAACCCAACACGAAAGCCTTATAACAACGCAATCCATGGTATGAACAGGGGGGAGTGAAAACGAGCAAAATGGAGGAAAGGAAGTCCATGTTTTAAATGCAGAGGTGTGGAAGCTTGTTTCCTCTCAGCTTTGGCAAACGTTTCAGTCCAAACAGATAGTTGTTAGCCTGGTTTTCAAGACTCATACTCATACATCTCTGGTGTGTGTCAGACTTTGGCCTCAATTTAATCCAAATCTTATCTGCTGTGTGCTTCACTTTGACAGATGAAACTAAACAAATGTTACTGTTTAATATCACATACAATTGCTAATAATTTTATTAATCATCATTTTTAATAAAACCTTGTTTCAATGGAGTATGTGAATCATGGATTGCTTGAATAAAGACCGTAGTATATTGGACAGGTAAAAGTGATTAGGGAACACTTTTCTCCACTTGAATACCTGCAGTTTTCTTTCCTCAGACATGATTTGAATTCTCACCAATTGATCTTTGTCAACTGCACTTTAGAAGATGTTATCACCATCATATGTGCATTTTGCCTTTTGCTGTGAACCATTTTTGGGGTCAATCAATTTCCTCTTTGGCCAGGAAACGTCAGTCTACATGACAGTCAGCTACGCACAACTCTTTGAAACAATGATTTGATTGATTGAGTCTGGCCTCAAAAGATGATGTGCTACAGTACATGTATAATTGCTACCATACCGCTGGATACTGTATGTATAATGGATCCGAAGGTAGAAGCACATGAAGGCCTCAACAGTTTCTATTTTGAACAACAGAGAGCATAGAAGGAGGGGCACAATGGTTATTTTCGCAGAACAGTGCCGTTGGCTTATCCCACCAGGAAATGTCATATGAAGCAGGTGTAATTTATCATTTTACATGCGCTTTCATTATATCCCATGCATATTCATAATCACTTCCAGACCATTTTTTTGGGGGATCAAGAATATAATCACAAGAAAACATGCTTTCATTGATGTTAAACATGATTTATTGCAATAGTGCAGCCAAAATGAATAATTCAGCTGATTTATTGTATGTGTAATTCACTTTAATGGACAGATTATGGCAGAGGAGGCTGAGAGCATTGCCTTTCATTGACACCAGTGTTATCTTGATGACCTCTGAGGCTTTATAAATGCTACTTTCTTTTGAGGAGGAATAGTTATGTGGGCCTAAGAAGTGTCTGTGCATAGAGTGCCATGACAAACAGTGCATCTAGACGTTAGGTAATTCTGTATGTTTCACAGGAAGTCCAGCGCGCTAGTCAAAATGGACTAATCAGGCCCTCTGTGAAACACACACTGATAAAGAGTTGGGCTGGTTCCGTAACTGCATTTCAAACCACGGGAGTGTGATACTCCATGGATGTGAAGATGTGTTATTGCATAAAACCAGACCTAGAGGTACTTTTAAAATTATGGCTGCTTCTGACATTTGAGAGCTGCCACTTTTGCAGTGACATTCAACACTTGGCGAATATACCATGACTAAAAATTGACTGCCACTTGCATAAATTTAATATGTCCAGGTATGCAAAATGTGGAAGTCATTTATATTGTCCATTCAATTCTTCTTTTAATAAAGCAGCTTTGTAGCATATATGTTATTACACAAACACAGTGGTTCATTTTCCATGAGAGCTATGATAAATCTGTCAATCATCTCACAGCATACAGTTTTCTGGTGGGTGAGAATCAGGGGGAAAATGTTAGTTTTTGATATGCTTCAGTGGTAGGCTTGCTTTACACAGACATGGCACATTGGGTTTTGCTGTAACCATGCTACACCTCAGTAATTTGTTTATGCTTTCATGAAAAAAATGACAGTTTAGGCCTTGTGTTTATGAGCTCTTTAAGTTTGCACACAGTTTAATTCAGTTTCATGGATTATTACATCCATCTCTTATTAATGGGTGTCAGGAAGAGATGGTGTTTTAGTTATTGCACCTTTTTAACCATTTTAAAGGCCTTTAGTATGACTGGTGTGGGGTCTGAACCTACAAACCTTTTGGGTCAGGGCAGATGCTCTAAATCCCAAAGGCACTGAACTAATAATACTTCCACCCAGCACTGCGTTGACTAGCAGACACGTGAAAGGAGCTTCATCAGAACAAAAGCTTTTCTCCATATAAGGCTGCATTAGTGGATGTGGGACTCCAGCATGGATAATTGCTATTTACCTCAGTTTTATTTGGTGTGCAAAAAGTGTCTTAAAGTCAAAAGTGCACCCACTTTGATCTTGTCTCCGTGCCACTCCTCTCAAACCTCAAACTGGAAGACATGACAAATAAATTTCCTTCCACTGAAGTCTGGTTCCCCCCCACAATTCACCAGGCCTGACCTGCCCATGCTATGTATTTCAGGCACTTCATTAAAATACAAATTAAAGTCTTAACGTCGTGTGACCAAAGTGCAAAACGTTCTGCCATGGCCCTTGGAGTGTCCCTCGCAGCGGAAGAGGTCTCAACAAAGTGGTTCAGAATTACAGCCCCATTAGTGTGTCTGGGTGTCAGCTGAAGTTTGGCCGTAATTGGACGATGCCCTGATGTTACCCCAGCAACAGGGGTCACACATTAATGTGTCTCACTTAACAGGATTATTATTTTCCTGTCACAGCAGGAGGCCATTCCTAGAGTCTAAGGGCTGAATGAGCCTAAATGCTGCGCAGTTAATGCTAAATGCTAAACGACAGCTTGTTCATTGTGTGAAGTTTAGTGCAAATCCTATGCCTTGTGTTCAGTATGTTGCATGTTTTTATGCTGTGCTTGTATTCCAATATGACAAGGGGTCTGCATTATAATATGAGTGTACCTTCTTTGTATCTCTCCCATCAACAGCAAGAGTGTCCACACAATAATTTGCTGCTCTGATGTACTTTTCAAAATTAAATTATTTTATTTGGTCTTTTCAGAATGTTTAATGATCACATATGCAGTTGTTTCATTTGAGCATAGTTTTTGTCCACATTAATTACTTTATAATTAGTTTTAACCTATAATGCCCCAAAGACATCTGCTTGAAATAAACGCTATCTGTGTGTCTGAGAATGTGTGTCCATTTAAAGCAAACACACCATGGTCCAAACTTGCCACGGGGCAAAAAACCCAAAATATTTCTCTTTATCCCCCCCAAAATTAAAACGTCAAACAAGACTTGTTTCCTGTTTTCCACAGAGTGTGGCTGTTTTTGTTTCATAATAGCGGCAGTTGGCAACAACAAAAGAATAACACATTTTGATTTGAGTGACGCAGAATCTTGGTTTGTCCAAGGCTGAATGCGCCACTCAGGGCTTCTTTGCTCTGGTTGGAGCGTTGCCTGAAAGAGCCGCAGTATCCACACCCTCCCTGTCTGTGTTTATTTGTGCTCTCCCCACTGAGTACCAAAGCGAGTGCCTCTCCCTTATGTTATGGGCTATCAGAAGCCTCCCACCTGCACTTCATTTCTTAATGTGATTAATGTTGGAAACTCCGGCATGAGGCCAGTCCTCCCTCTTCCCATAGTCCCCTTCCACCAGCCCAGCCCCTGCAGGTGGAGGGTAGGCCTAATTGCAGGCTCATGTGCACAGATTAATCCTTTGCTCTTTGCCCGTAATGTGCCACGCAGTTCCAGGCGATTAGAAGCACCTTGGTTTGGAGCTGAAGGGAAGTGTACCATTAACAACTGCAGATTGGCGGAACCCCAAAATGACCCAAAGGGAAGCCTGTCTGTGAAGCCGAAACCCTGACACTCAGGGGGAGGTGGGAAAGCAGTGTATTTGGACTGCTTTGCTCCTGAATGCTTCTCTATGTATTCAGGAGGACTGTTAGTTCAGATCAGTCTATGAATCGTTTCTTGTATAATCTGTAATGTGCTAATTTCTTTATGAGCAAATATTTTAAAACACTTCTAAATACAGAGTGGTGATGAATTATAGAGCAGTCTAAATATCTTTATTTCATCAGAAAAGTATAATACTCATTTCACATGTCCGGTTATAAAACCCAACTAATTTTGCTCCTCTTTGGTTACACCTGAAACAAATAAGTAGAGTATCAATACTTGCAATTTCATAAAAAATTCATAAAATGTAAACTTCTCTTCTCAACATGACACATTGCTGTTCAGTTGTCATTTCATATGTCTTTGTAGAGTGACAACATGCTTTTTTTTACATTGACACATGGCCATTGACCAACATTAATTTGGAAAGCAGGTGATGTTTCATGTAACAAAATACAATATTTATTATATTTCCATTTGCACAGGTACTGTGGAGCATTCAAAGAATGTCAGGCACATCTAAGATAAACACATTGACTTTAATTGACCATTCCAGGGACCCTTAAGATCACAATGCCTCTCAAATAAACTCACGCTAATTGAATCACATTGAGAGCTATCTATAAACTCCACGGGACCCCAAAAATAATTTGTCTTCCATTACAGCCATATGGTATTGTTTTCTATTGGTCAATATGAGCCTTTGCAAATTCATCTAATGGTGGGTTCTGTGCACTGGTAGAAATTTCTTTTCATAAAACTTACTGCTGCCATCAGAGATTTATCGTCCTGTCCGATTTTGTTATTGGTGTCACAGAGTCGTATCACTGAATGACCAGGCTCTCAGGGCGCACCAGACCAAAAATTCAATAAAACAGCCTTCATTAGGGGGACCGGATATGCAACGAAACAAGATGTTTACCACATGCAGAGGCCATATTGTCTGACAGGCCATATATCTCCATACCCAGTTTTAGTGGCAGTAATTGAAAGCAACTGGCCCACACCCTGCTCTGAAGGAGGCCAGGAAAATGTGATGAAATGTGATAACATGCATATTGGTAGCATGTTCCAACATGTACAACATATGAGTACTATACAGCGTTCATATGTGCAGAGTGGAGTGTATGTAAGGATTATAGGTCATGTCATACATCTTGATCTATTTGTTTGTCTTTCTGTCTTTCTATCATTGTTTTCTTACAATACGTTATTTTAGTCCTGTTGTCAGTGTTATTTATTATTTGTTTTTTTTGTGCTGCAGTTTGCCAGTTTTAAGGAAATAACAGTCAAACACCTTTGCAGTGCCATTTTCACACTTTCAGGGATTTGCTAAAGACTATTTAATAAGGAGAATGTGCATTTTATTATTATGGAATGCCATTTGAACAGGTGAGATGAAATTTACAAAGACGCAAACTGCACTACAGGCAAGCAGCCACTAAGTCCTCAGACTGACCCTTGACATTCTGATGCTACCTTGACTTGTTTTTAGTTGGGTCACTCAATTGTGCAGCTTTCACTTGAGTGAAGAGAAAATGGGGCATAATGACATGAAATGAGTTTAAGGGCTTTCTGTCCATCAAGATCCACTCTTTCTGAAGACCTGCTTCCTCCAAGCAACTAATTGTTTTTGGTGAAAAGCCAAAGGAGAACTCTTTGACCCAAACAGATAAAGCCTCACACATGTTATATTGACTCAATGGGCAGCAGTTTGCTTAGCAACTTTTAAATAAATAGCAGTCTGCTGTCATCATCTGTGGTAATATTCAATTTCTGAACTTACTCTGTCTTCTTATTCATGTTGCAGAAGACAAATATGGTTTCTCTGTTCATTTTTTTAGCATTGCTTTCTGCATGGACACCGTGGAAATGCACTGAAATATTTTCCTTCTTAACACATTGCTGGAGCAGCATTTGCCTAGCATACAGTAGGTTCAGTGGTATTTGCAGCCTCATTATGCAGCAGTTAAGTGCTGAAACAGTGAATGGGCTGATTGGTGCTGTACTGTTTGGACCTGATACATAACGCACAGAGGTGTAGGCTTAAAACATGGAAAGTGCCTATAATGAGGCAGATAACAAGGCGCTGTTTGTGCTTGACTGGTAGTGGTACCGTTAACCACGTCATTAATGACCCTCCTAGCACGTCCAAGCTCAGCCCGGTACCTGTGCGCTGCTTCCTGCGAAACAGAGCCCAGTAAATCCATTCCAGTCTATTTACGCTCCACAGAGAATGTCATTGTGCTCCGCCTGCATTTTATTATACATTTTAATGGACCCCGTATTCGTGTGCTACCTGCGACACAGTGGCGCGATTATTCTTAATTGAATGTGGAGGAGTTTTTACAGCTCAGCGGGATGCCATGGGGTACAGGAGGGCACGGTGCAGCCGGCTTAAGACTGAGCCGGGGATAATCGCCCCACTTCCTCACCCCGACACCCCAGTATGGTTTAAATGTTTCAATCAAGTTTAAAAGCAGTTGCTTTAGAGGTTTATATCACAGGGCAGGGTCGCAGAAAAGCTTTTCGAGGAGACCGTTGTAAATCTCTTAGTCACGCCAAAACTGTACAATTTCCCTAATTTCCTGTTCAGAGTTATGTTTTCAGATCAGGTTTTTGGGGAATGGGTTTTGCAGTAAGTTGGCACAGGGGAGGTCTGGGACGTTTCAGCCATTGCTTTCAGATGGCAGAGTAGCTCTCTGTTTCACACATCGGGAAAAAATAGAGCACGCCTGAAACGGTTGCTCTGCAAAGTCTTTCTGTGTGTGAGGAACGCTATGAAATAGGTCTTCTGGAGTCAAAATGAAGGAGGTTTCTTATCAGCTATGTGGTAGCCATTACCTCACCTAACCGCAGCAAATCCATAATCCTTTGATAAAGAGTGGTGATCTGCACATCTAACACTCTATTCAATCCATACTGCTCTCTATACTGGTATGCTACTGACCTATCAAGAGAATGCAACAAAAGTGGAATATGGGATGGAAATGACCAGGCAACTGTATTAGAAATGAACACCTTTACGAGTCATGATAAAATTGTATCTAATGTCAAAAGGCAAGGCGCTCTTATTACTGCATTATTCAGCTAAAGCTTGGTGGTTTCCCTCCCTCATTTGAAGAATATTCAATCCTATTTTGTAATATCATAACATGGGTATCATGACATCATAACAACTAATTTTTTTGCTGTAAAATGTGAAATATCACATAAGTGTCATACAATGTATAGAATAGATATATTGTGTTTGTTTGCATTCAACTAAACATATTTTTCTGGATTTTTTTGCTTTCCATCCACCACTTCCTTGAATGAAGGAAGGCAACGTGATTTGCAGAACTTCTTCCTTGATGAACACAGTTCATTTCCCATAGTGAAGATGGAAGTGGCAGTCACTGAGATAAAACCGTCTGGACATCGTCTCGGCAAACGCAAAAAAAAAAAAAAAAAAACGTGAATATGTCATGGAGCAGTTGAGCAAGAGCCAGTGCTTGAAATCTGCCGCGCTGCTGAACAGTTTGTTCTGTCAGTATTTTAGGGGCGAGCAGCCGTGGTAAGAACAATAAACGGTGAAAAACAACAGACTGTGCGCTCCGCACAACTGCAGCTTGGAAATGTGTTAATTGTCAGAAGAAATAAAAAAGCCCATCAGCTCTCTGGTCTCCCGTGAACTCCAGGGTTTACTTAACCAGGGCGGCAGAGTTTATCTCAATCGCGCTCTTTCCACTTCACTGACCACAATTAAAAAACAGCAGCCATTAGTGGGAAGGCAGGATGTTGCAATGAGTTTAACTGATTCATTTCTGGTATGTGGAACTCTGGCGCGCGCACACACACACACACACACACACACACACACACACACACACACACACACACACACACACACACACACACACACACAAGCAGTTGAAATTTTCTGTCATTCAAGCGCCATGGTGAGAGTTGAGCTCATTACATGTTTGTGCGAGGTCCATTAAACCAGCGCAGATTCTTTGGCTGTGAATTGAATCAAAGCCATATTAATTTGATTTAGTGGGATTACATTCAGTCCATATATCAAGATGATATTTTCCCTCCATAAATTATATACTTAATACACAAATCAGTAGAATCTAAATCATCATCAAAGCGGTGAAGGGTCAGCTCTGAGATACAAGTGACACTCCGTATGGGAATGACCATGATGGGAGTGTGTGAGGGAAGAGACAGCACTGACGTTATTTGCACTCGATACCAACACATGTTGGCCTATATCATGCTGACGTCATTCAGTTTGCAATTCCAGTGAAAAATGCTTTTACACAGGTGCTGGAGAGCCTTAAAAGACTCTTCATTAAAATGTCTGGTGCAAGTCCTGTAGCTTCTAGAAAGTTTTGCTTACCTCAGATATCAATTTAAATGACAGTGTCCCACACCATATTATATGTTGACATATTATATGTTGACACTAAATTTGAGCATATTATGTACCACTGCTCATTTATGGTATATTGAGGCCTAGAGAATTTGCATGAGGTCCCCAGTTGTCAGTCATCTCACCCATAGATGTCAAAGATTTATATTTCATAAAGTGTACATACAGTCTTCATGACATGTTTATCTATTTCAAATCTCTCCCAACATATTCTATAAATTTTTACATATCTAGTGGAAAGGAGTTTAGACAACACCAACAGGACCTTCAGACATGTAAAGGGAGGTATCTCCAATGACGTCTGGTGATTTCTATGTTGTAAAGAATGTTTTGAAACCTTTGAACTAATATCTCCAAAAAAGAAAGGCCAGATCTATGCATATTTTTAAAAGATTAGTGGCATAGCTCAAAGACTACTTGCCTCAAACCTGAAGCCATTTGGCCAGGTCTGCCTGTGAGTTTCTGATTGTAGTCTGAACAAGTATTGAAAGAATGCCTCTATACAGTCCAAAAAACCCAGGAGGCCCTGATAGAGTGACAGAGGGAATTGATGTCCTCTTCAGAATGGGCTGATTTGGCTCTCTTGGCTCTTTCTTCAGCGGAAGAAATTATGAAGCGAATTTCTCTGTACATAAAGCATATGCTGTTTCAAAATGTCTGGACACAATGGAGCATTCATATCTCCTTCTACAATGCAAAGTCAACCAGCATCTTGAAATGCAGCCAGAGAATCATCAATCTTTCATTATACAACACCCTCGGAGTCAAACTGATTTCTCCGAAATTCCTTCTGTCACCTACAGCGGTTTATGCTAAAGTTGATGAGCTCTGTTAAGCATTAACCTTAATGAGAGAGGGGGAAAACAGGGCATTTTTCTGTCCAGCATATTTCTTCGATCATCTTTTTTGACAAGGGTCTCTGATGATAACCCTCTGCCATATCTTCTTTCTTTATCTTGCTGCTTGGTGTTGATCCAACTTTCTGTATGTGTTCTCTCTCAGCCTCAGAGTAACAAGGCCTTGGGGTGTGTTCCTCAATGTCTCTATAAGAAACATCTCTTTCTGAAATGCTGGGAGCGCGATGCAGTCAATACAGACCCGGAATGTTCTATGCGAATGCCAGGCCTTCATTGCCTGCAGGTGGTCAACCAGAGCGCCTGTATTTTTATACCAGCACTGTGGGAAAATTGGACCAATTCACCATTTTTAGAGCTGGTCGCTTTAAATCCAGCACAATTGCGGACCTCCCCAGGGCCCTCAGCAATATCCCCCCTCAAATCCTTATCATCGATAAGTGGCGAGAGACGTGCACTTGTTCAGTCTGTGCGTCTGGGCTGTTCCGCAGACCACAGGCGTCGCGTTCAAGCCGGTACCGGTGGGGTTGCCCTCCCAGGCTGAGGAAGAGGGTCCGAGGCCCAGCCCCCGTGTGAGAGCTGATACCAATCAGTCTGTCGGCGGCCAGTGAAAAATGGAGTGGGGAGCAGGGAGAAACGGGGCTTATCTTCTCTTGTCATTAGTAGGGTCAGCCTGCAATGTTTGCTAGTTCCTGAAATAATTATTCTGCGCTCTCCAGTGTGCATGAGTCATAGCAAAAAAATTGGTCAAGTATTCCCAACTGAACTCAATGCTTAAATCCCCCCCACGTGAAAGAGAAACAATGTATTTTCAGAAACAATGTATGGGACATGGTTTCCTTGGCTAGAAAACTGATATAAAACAGAAGGAATTGTTCAATGTAAATGCCAGAGAAGCTGGAAGACACATCTAAAATATTCCTTTGGCTGATGATTGGCTTGCTGCAATTTAGTCATAATGCAGAAAAATGTAATTGCATGAAGTTCAAATATCTTCCATGGTCTGAATCCTCCCTGTCTATTCTTCAAAGGATTTCTTCATACTTGTATGGCATGTAATTGCCTGGAATTTGCCCTGTGCAGTTGAGTGTTTTTTTCGCCCTCAAGACTATGTGAAAAGGCGGTTTTATCGGCTGATCAGACGTCTGGGCAGGCCAACCTAGGGACAGCCGACCTAAAACACCAGTGGGAGGACACACACCCACCCACCTGGTACTCAGCCATTGCTGTGTCAACAGGAAGTGCAAAGGATATATTTCTCACCCCGATTTCCTCTGCCCGTCATTGGCTAGCGACATTTGACCTGCTTTCTCTGTGACCTCATTATACCTGTGACAGAATAAAGGAAGGCATTATGAGGACTATTATTCTTCTGCTAAAAGAGCTTCCTTTTCAGATCATTTGTCCATGATTCACACCATGTCTCCCTTCAAGTGAAGAGTTAGTCACTTTCATCAAGGAAAGGTGTTAGCTTCCAGGGAATCAGACTCTGGACAAGCAGACACAATGGTATTTTTCTCCTATTTTGGCGAACATACAATATGCTGATGTACTTGCTTAGTTGGGGGAAATGCAAACAAAATAAAAGAACCAATGACCATCAGCTTCTGCAGTCAGTGTGCAATACTCTTAATGAACAGTAGTTACATAGGAAAATGGGAGAAATGAGGACCCTCCCCGAAGCCATTGATTTGTTCATGTATGCAGCTGCGTGAGGAATGCAACATGCCTGGATTCTGGTGGCTACAATTGGAGGAGCTTCCCCTCCATTGGGGCGGAGTCAAAAGGCCACAACTGGCTGGCGGCCATCTCTCTAGCGCCAAAGCTCTATCAGAAGTAATTGCACCGATATTATCGTGTCGTGTTTTCTTAGGAGCCCTCCATTCCGTATTGTGGTTGAAATAAGGCGAGCGGCCTGTTCGTAACAGGGAACGATAACCCTTGCTCAGCAATTAAGCAGCAGGATGTGGAATGTTCCTGTTTCGCTATAGGTGGTTTTCACTGTATGTGGTACAATTTTGCTGCTCTTTGGCTATACAGCAGAAACTCTGTCAATCATACTCTGCAGAAAAATGGTCCAAAAGAACTTGTGGTCTTGAGGTAGAAAGCAGAGCTGAGTTGAGGGCACAACGTTTGTCACATGACCTGATAATAATTTGCTTGGCAGATGCTTTTATCCAGAGTTAGACTTCAAATGCCCTTGTCAAATGGACAATACAGAATCTATATGTAAATCAAACAGCATTGTTCAGCTTGGCATTTATAAATGAATCTCAGAGCTCTGAAGAGGAAGAGAATGAATACTGTATATCATTGCCCATACTTTGGGTTGCACTTACATGGCCTTTGCTTTTGAAGATCCTGCAGTCAGTCAAAACCCAAACTTGAACATAAAACCCTTTCATGTCCCCAATCCCTAGAGAATGTGGACACAATTTTGCCAGGAGGATGGAACGTTTCGGATGAAATGCTTCCTCCAGGCCGCAGGATCTTTTTGGGTAACCACGCAGACAGAAACACAAATAGTCAAACGGATAATCGGATAGACTTCAATTTATTTGCACAAGTGGAACGCTTCAGCCATCCAAACCCCGAGGTTGTACGCTCAGTTACATTACCTATGAAGACATCTTGAGTTTATTTAACTGTGATGGGACTGTGGTCTGGATCCAAACACCAGCTGTGTGTGTAGCAGAATGGAAGGGTGTAATTCAGAGGAAGGATGAGAGGGTGTCGCCACACCCTTAGCCAAGACCTGCCCACCTCACGTTTCACTTTGCCCATTGTCTAAATGCCAAACACTACTAAACCAAGGACAGACTGTCCGTCAACAGACCTGACTGTCCTGATATAATAAGAGTAGTATAATAATTATAAAACACCAATGCTGAAATATGTAAGGGAGAGACAAAATTGGACATTCGCTGTTTTAGTTGTTTGCCCTTAGACCTCCCCTGAAGGGCTTCATGTGGTGTTACGTTATACAGAAATGACAGCAAGTGATTAATTTATGAGTTTACACAAAAGGCAACACACCTCAACAGTGAAGTGTATTATTCTTCCACCACAAGTATCAGCTGTAATGGATATGTGGGGGTGACTGGAGCACTGGTTTTGTCCTGAAGCGGGTTGACTTGCAGCTTTTCTGTTGCCTGGGCAGCACATTCCAGTCTGGGCGCATGGCAACTAAACATCCCATCTTCGGGGGTCAGCGGTGAACATTAGGAACAAACATTAATCTTGTTTCCTTTGTTCGGGTTTGAGCTACTGTCATGTAGAACAACAAGTGTGGGAGATTTAGGAATTTAGGGCGCGCCCCCTGAGCTCTATGTGACCTTCGAGTCATGCACTCACTCTGTGGTTAATACGCCAATGCAAAGAGGCCACACTAGATGCTCTTTACCAAAACTGTGCCTCAAAACAGCTCAAAGCTCATTTTACCCCAATCCCCCTTTGCAGTGTGAGATCCTGTTTGTGTCAAACATGGATATCATTCAAGACTATTTTGGGTTTATTTCAAAATCTTCCTTGTCAATTCCCCATGGCCTAAATGTGCAACTCGCACCTCCACATTAACCTGACATCACACATGCTATTAGCACAACAGTCTGAAAAAACCCATTTTAGGAACAGAATGAAAGCACATTTGTCAAGGTGTCATGGAAAATCCAAAAAGCTGTTGTAAAAACATGATCTGCGCATGCATTCTATCACAAAGATTTTTGTGAGCAAAGATTTGTGACTCCTGTAATGTTTATTTGATGTAACCCAGTCACCATGCCTCGCAGGTCCTCACTTACGGATGTTTAATGCCCAAACAAGATAACTTGATTTACAAGCAGTCTTCCTTATGCCCCATGGTGTGGATGTCTGGACACCAGCATCAAAGACTGATATGTACCATGTGTTCCCATAATGCACTGGCAGAATAGAACCCAAGGTGTTTGTAACCAAAAACATCCAAATGACTCAGCGTGATATATTTAGCACCTGTGTCATTACCGAGAGCTCTGCACAAAATTTCTCCCAGGTTTTACAGAGAGTAAGATGTTTTGTTGCCTTGAGAGAAAAAAATGTGCTTTGAGCTGTTTGGAGGCACAGTGAATTAGGACAGAATGGGTCAGATGGGGGGAAAATATTCGATTCAGAACAAATACAGGCAACAGCATGACTTCCAGGTGGGTAAAATTACGCTTTAAATAACACTGAATTGAAATGATTCCCTAATATCTCCTGCAGGCTCAGGGTTAAATGGACATCATTCCTTTCCCTGGAGTCTTATTGGCACAGCAATCTAAATGTTTTTCAATGTTGTTTTGTTCCACATACATATACAAATTCTATCCATTTGTACATTTGTAACTTTTCATATGTTCAAGGAAGGATTAGGACAGTAATTATACTGATTGGTGGAGAAACTTTGAGCGCAAACCTTGAAAATGTCAGTCTGCTTTATCTCCATCGCACTTTTGTTGGCTGTTTCGACTGCAGTTTTCCATGACTCCATGACAAGAGCTTTACATGTGCTCCATTAACTAATTGCCAAGTCTACCTTGGTGATAGCTCATAATGAGTAAATGTTTTTTTTCAGCCTTAGTCTTAAACACAGAGGGTTGGCAAGAGCTACAGAAACCTGTTCCAATATTTACACAGGATCAAATTAAACACAGCCACAGAGGCTTTCTGACTTTATTCACTGGTTTATTGGTTGGCTGATTTTTTATTGTTATCTCATTTACTCTTTGACTTTGGACAGTTTTAATCAACTTTTTTTGAATGCCGGGGCACTCGCTGTGGTACTTATCGCATCATCAGTCGTGTTGTAGAGATTCCAACAGATGGTCTGGAAGGTGAGAATCAAGACATAAATACAGTATAACTCAAAAAAAAGTTGCAGCAAAAGTTTTTGGTCATCGTAGGACAATTGAATTGACAGAGCATAAAATGAGGTATAGAACACAGAAAATAAAGCCACTGTTTATCTTGTATCCTAGAACAGATGCAGATCTGTGCAGGCATGTCCCTTTGAAAGAAGACCATACACTTAAACTGGAAAAGAGATCAATCTCCCACAGTAGTCACTTCAATAAAAGACCTCATGTAAAAAAGGGCAGAAACTCTGGTTGGCAAGCCTTTACATGGATCATAATGTATTCCCAGTCACTGGAAAACAATGTGAGGGAAGGCCTCATTTCCAGTGACCTGTAATTTGCACAACTGTCTCTTTTGTGTGACTTATACTACAATTAAAATTGAGTATTCAGGATAAGCAATAGCTAAATGTGCTTTTGATTTTTCAATTGGAACAGACATTGACACTGCCACCCTTATTGACGGAGTATCGTTGTCAACCGAAAGCTCCATTTTGTTGCAGGCCGTGTGACACACCAAGCACACAGCTGCGCATCTTGGCAAAAACAAGTGAATAATTAAACACCGGGAAGCTTGCCAGCCCTAAATGAAGTAAATGGACAAATAAACACATGACAGAGCAAAGCAAAGCGTTATTTTTCTGGTTAGATGTTTTCTGTGCAGTTGTAGTTTATCAGGGCTTCCCAGGGTGCATTAACATTTAACTGTGTTGTTTATGAAGTTCGACATCACTCTGTTTATTTATATTAATTCACTCAAGGCTTTTTGTTGTGTTTCTGGCATGGATAGCTACAGGTCCATAACAAATAACTATACAGTATGTGTACCCTGCAGTAATAACTCTGCAGTATGTTTGCGTTATAATCCATCTAATATAATTATATATAAGATCCTGCGTACCAGTAGTACAGTTGAACAGTACAAATTCAAAAGAACAGTACAGCATGTTTACTCACTGTGTCCTAATGCATTAAACATGAGCATTTAATCCAAATAACTACATTATGTTTACTCTCTGTGTAACTAAGCTGTTACACAGGAGCATGTAATTCGATTAACTATAGTATGTTTGTTCTAATAATCTTTATTATCGATTGCACACAAGCATGTAATCCAAAGAACACTTTTTTATGGATGCAATACATTAAGAAATGTCTAAATAACTTGATTTACAGTGGCAATGAAGAAGTTAGAATTGAAAATGTTGGTTTGTTGAAAAATGCAAAAAGATGGGTAGTGCTGCGAAAGTTCAATCAAAGTACAGAGCGGTTTGTTTCAAATTCTGAATTTAAGGCATTGTTAATTACTGTCATAACTTTAACAACATTACTGTAGAGAAATGTCATATCCCTTTCAACATTGTACTGAATGTGAAGGCCAAATCTCTCTGTGCAGTGACTGAATCGTCCCAGATTCACTCCATCTGTTCTTGCCACTACAATATGTGCATTTCAAAGAGTAACAGTTCTATCACATTATCTTCAGCAAACAAGACACAACTCAAAAATCTGCCCAACTACTCAAAAAATACTGCACTCAGTATTTTCACAGCTGTTTTGTATACACTCAGTTTGTTCAATGATGAAATCTTTTTTATATATCAGACACCTGTTCACCTCTCAGAACGTTCGGTTTTAAAACATCTTAATTAATTGTAATTCATCTCTCAAGCTTCAAAAGGATATCCAACAGTGTTCTCCTGCAAAACTATTGGCCTGGTACTGGATGGCTGCAGTGTCTAAGGACTTCTGTTCCAGTCAGGAAACTGACTTCCCTGGTTCAGCCATCTGTTTAAAGTCATCATTGTTTTAACTGAGCCATTACAACTTACTTTACTATTTTGAGAACTTCTAGATGAAAGTTGCGGCCTTGGAATGCCAGACTGCAGCCTTCCAAGACTGAGGATGAGAAACCCCTTTTTGTATATCATGACTCTTCTGAGCTTCTTATACAATACTCCCATCCACATCTCTCTTTCTCTCTCTCTCTCTCTCTCTCTCTCTCACACACACACACACACACACACACACACACACACACACACACAGATACACACATGCACACACAGACACACACACAAGGCCATGCTCACGACTACGGCCACACCCGTGCCCAGACATTTCAGCTGGAAATACCCTGCTCTCTGCCCATGGAATGACCATATAATTTAATTCTGCATTTTGGCTGGACTTCATGAGTGTATAAAATTAGTTTTATGGAAATCATAACTTACCTAACATGGAATATAAACTAAACAGGTTGGAAACAAAGTTTTTCCCTGTGAGTGAGGTTTATGTCCATGTGTTTTGCCTGCCCAGTTTAGGCGCACACATTTATGTTCAAATTACAGTTTAATCACATCTTGAAACTGAATCTGTAGCTATGGTCAAAAGTGCTGGCTATCAACACAATGCTCAGACTGCAAAGAGTTCTTCTTTTTCAATCAAAACTACGCACATCTCCCTCATATTGCATTATATCCCATGTATACTGCATTGAATTGGTTTACATTATGTTGCATTACATTACATGACATTACACTTTTTTACACTGGAACTCCCTGTTTTCCCACTGCTTCCAGTGCAAAAACTGCTTGTTGGGTGGTGTTTACCATTAGTGGTTTTAACCCTGATAACAGTAGTTCCAAGACAGCATTTGGCAGGCAGTGCGCTAATTATGGATTCTTATCCTCATTATTGATAACTAATTGACGTAATTACTATAAGATTGTACTGAGAGCCTTGGCACCATGGCATCTATGGTACACTAATAGTATGATTACCTAATCACCTTTATCCCTTTACTGCTAATATGTTGTTTCGTAAGTGGAATATATGGAGTAAGTGTTCCCCTGGCGTTGCTGTTGGGGATTTGCTTCAGTGATTAATGCCGGTCCAGAAATTATTCACAGATTTCTCCACATTCTAATTTGGATTCCACGGGGACTCTGGAGGGCACAAATTAGGGGAGGAGGGCTGTTTTTGCTCTTCCCCTTTCTTTTGTACAGTGCTGCATACGCACATTCACAGAGCTGGAGTGCATTCAAACTTCTACAGAGGTTTCAATGGAGACATGTAAAAAGGTAGAAGATGAAGATGAGGATGGATGTTATATAGTTGGAAGCAGCAGCTGTATATCGTGTGCATGACTGGTGTTTAGTCAAGGAGAAATTGTTAGCTGAAACTCATGTAGCTGGAGTACTTTCATTTGTAAGGGCTGTGGTTACAGTATTGCTGAACTCGTATGATACCGTTATATATTTGCAACCATTCTGACAGAATAAAAAACAGAAATCATCATACATTCTTATTCAGGGATGCTTTTAAGTGTCATGGTCTTAAGGAACTGCATTATCTTTAGAGGACTTTGAATAGCTTACTGTGAACAGTACGCTATTCAAAGTTTTACTAATAAATTCAAACTTTTGCTATTAAATACAGTAGTGCCATTGAACCTCTGTCTATGAATCTTAGCCAGTGTGGTTATTACTGTACAAACACTTAAAAAATATTTTCTCCTTAAGCGGTAATCATTTACATTTATATTTATTCATTTGGCAGACAATTTTATCCAAAGTGACTCACAAGTGAGGCAGAATACAACACAAGCAAACAGCCAAGTGCAATGTTAATGAAATGATATAGAGTACAGTCAAGTGGTGCTCACATTTCTTTCACACTGTACATGTGCAGAAATGTATGGCAAGTACTTTGCCCCTGACTTCGAGTAATGAATTTAAGAAAGTCTTTGCTTTTCATCTCATGCACAACATTTTGTTAACCTCAGCGACTGCCAAGTTCCTAGTTTTATGCAAGAAAGCGAACACGGACGCTCGTAACTCTTGCTTGAGTAAAGCTAAGGAGAAAGCTGAGTCTGGTAGAGTACAAACTGGAGGCATTTCATTACACATTCCTGACACACTGCCCCGTCATCTTGGGCCCATCCTTCTCGCCAGTGCTGGTTCCCCTCTGTTTGGCCGGCCGGCTGTTGTCTGAGGCCATCGGCACTGTGCTGTGAGGAGCAGCACACAGGGGGGGGGGGGGGGGGGTTCTGAGCCCCAATGTCTCAGCCCAAAGGAGGCCCGCACATGGCTCAGGGTTTAGCCATTATGCAAGCAGCTATGGGAGATCCTCAGGGCTTTACTGCTGTACATAGAGAGAGACGGCTATGCTCTATTCGTTGCTCATAGTATGCAAACCCCGCCCGCTCTGCCGTCCCACTGTGTGAGATGAGTAACATCCCAACGTGGCTCTGTCTGGGCAGTGTTCCATCGCTGTGTCATAAACCTGCTTCTGCTGTTTAGGGCTTAGGGCAGATGTCTGATCTTCCACTAATACCACTATACATATTTATGCGGACCTGTCATTAGTTTGATATGTTTATTTCTCCCCAATTCTGGATGTCACTCAAGGAAGGAAGTGGCTTTATTGTATATCCAACTGAGAGTGTCGCAGGGAATAGCTGACAATGTGTAATGGATATATACCTTGTCCTGGATTAAGGCATCTGCTAAGCAAGTAAGTAATAGCTATGAATGTTACACTTGAGTATGGAGCCTTAGTTCAATCTAGCTGGCATGGTCTTTATCCATATTCTTCGGAAACACATTAAAACAGGTTTTATTTCATGTCTCTTTTTTATGTCAGTCTTAATGTTGCAGGTTTGGAGGTCAATAAAATTAAAGAAAAATTGAGATTCTTTCTCATCTCATATGTTTGAAGAAAAGAAGTGGGGTTTGATTCCTTTGGAGAGACATGTGCAACCTCTGGCAGTGACTGAATTGCTCCAGCTTGTGATCCAGGTTCACTTGGATCATTTGATACTGATGTTTTGAATCATTTGAACTGAACTGACTTGTTTGTGATTTATATCCCATCAAAAGTTTGTCTATGATGAAAATGAACACATTTAGGTCCAGCTGTTTGCTGTTCAACAAGGACTTGACATCTCCTTAAGTGGCACAGTTGCCTTTCCTGGATCTGCTGAGGATCTTCTCAGAGTATACTAGGATGTGCCCCAACAGTTAAAACCTGCTTTATTGCATCATGCAAAGTTTTGGACAAAGCACACTAAAGCAAAATTGAATGGAAGCCTAAGTATTACTGTGGGCATTTCTGACAGTTTTCAGTTAAGCTGAGTTACACTTGGTCCTATTTTGAAAAATGAATGAAATTGTGCAGACATTTCTCTCCCTTGCATGAAGATTTCCTTAGATTGGGAGAACATTGGCCATGTGGGCCTGTTTATTGTTTACTGCTGGCAGGCAGGGGAGTTGTAAGGAGTGATGTCATTGTCATGTCTAGTTACGACAGTCATTACAGCAGTAATATAATCACTGTTGAATCAAGTTTTCAATTATGTCGTTCATGACTGTTGCCATCTATTGACAGTTCTCAGATAAATCGTATGACGTGGGTTTTGTGGTTTTCTGCACCACACAATAACGATCTGGATTCTGTCTTGGATATATTTTTCCACTTTCAGTAACAGTCGTTTGGCTGTCGTGCTCTGCGGAAGTGGTTGATAAAGATTTTACATTAGATCCATTCAGAGTAAACAGGATTTAATGAAATTCAAACATGTTGAAGGATGCAGTTCCAGCTCTGCAGTGTAATCATACACTGTAACATTGAAACTGCTCCACATTCTTTGCTGGAGTAATATTTCATCATCATTGAGGAGTACAGGATCTCATTCCATTCATACCAGCACAGGAGCTTACTGCGTGCAATATTAAAGAGATATGGATTTATGTTTTCCGTGATAGAAATGAAATCATTTTTAGCCAAGTCTGAGAGACAGGAAGGCAGACAAAATTATATCCGTGGCTTTGACATCGTTGCAACTTAAATATAGCCCATTTAAGTTCAGAATTGTTTGATAGATATAACAGACTTACCATTTATCATAAAATATGTAAACGCACAATAAGCTAAATACACTTGCTAAATACCAGTTGTGTAGAACAGAAAGAGTTAGTTCATACCTAATGGAATAATTTACAAAAGAAGCACAAAACACTCCTGAATATTTATTTTTCTTGCCTTCTCTGTTTTGTTGTTCTTGTGAAAATGAAACCGAACAAACACCGTAGCCAGGCCACTGCCATGAATATTTTGTGTCTGCTGCCATTCTCCCAGGAGGCCAGACCATTGTCTAAGATTCCAGCTGACTAGTTTTTAAAATATACAGTGTACATAGCCACATCTTTATTACGTCTCATGAGATTAACAATTAAGTTGCTAGCCTCTGTCCTTACTTGTAAAACAACCAAATAGGAAGAACTATACACTCTCTCTGGGTGTGAAGCGCAAGAAAAGTGTCACTATACTGTTATAAGTAGATGGCAGAAAATGTGCAACTTTGTTTAAACAGTATTGGCAGCTGTGTTTTATTCCCCAGGGGAAATAGCCATGTCAAGATGATGACTGATTTGGTGTGCTGTCAGTATTACCTCTACATGTTTTGGTATGCTAAACCATCACTGCCACGGCTGGTTCCATAAAAGAGTTGTAAAAAAAAATAAAGCAAATGCACGATACAGTGTTTTTCCTATGACTTTTATTAGTTACACATAACTCAGTCCAGTCGTCATTTTCTGGAGCTATTTTTTATATGCATCATTAATTTATTCAAATTGGATGTGATGGTTGACATGGAAGAATAATCTCTTCCATCCTAACAAACACAGAACAAACCCATTAAATGCCCAAACACTGCACTGGTTCTCAGAAGGGTTACATGGGGTGCCAATACAAGGCATCACAGTACCTTGACAAATAATTTAAGTGCTTTTAACCAAATTAACAGTGGGAGACTACAGCACAGTGGCACAGTGATGTATTGACCAAGCAACAGTTTTGTCCCTTCAGTTCATGACACATCAGATAACATGTGTGGTATTTCAACATTATAGCAGAGTGATGGAGTGCAGCTCTTACAATTACATTTTTCCACAAGGGGGCCCCTTGTCATAAACATAAACTGTCCTTAAAGAGGTGAAAGATTACAGTCAAAGAGAGGCCACTATTGCTTCATGACAGAATCAGTGCTGTTTACATAACAGCTGTAGAACATATGTGCATTCATGAACTAATACGCCAAACACAACATTAAAATACAAGTTTTGAGTTGAGTATTCACAGAAAGCAAAAACAAAGAGCTTAAAAACAACCTGGCACAATTTTAACTGATAACAGTCATAATTATCACACCACACTGATTGTTATTATTATTATTATTAGTAGTAGTAGTAGTAGCAGTAGTGGTAATTAGTGTTGTTAGTATAGTCATCATTATAATTATTATTACTGGTTATTACTGGGACTTTTAATAGCAGTATTAGTACATCATTCAAGCTTAATTCTTCCACCAAGTATTTTAAACCGTTTCCTTTAGAATACGAGAAATGGTATGCGATTGAAATGAGCGTCTTTCGGTTTAAAATGGATTTACAGAGAAGGGATAATATTTCAGATCAGTTCATTGGCAGGTAGACGAGAAACACAGCTGGTGCAGGGAGACGCTGACCTGAGGCTGGATCGCGCTGTGTCAGTTTTAAGTGACCCCACCCTGCTGGGCGAACGCTAATTGTAGGTTCGCAGACTGAACCGCCAGCTGCAGTTCCACCGCACCGGAGTGCACTGACAGTCAATAGCGGCGAGGATAAACTTCAGAACGTTTAACCGAACAGCTTTAGCGGAAATATCATCAAAGTATATTTGAATATGTGTTGATATTGCGCCCGAGGAACTTTAAAAGACCTTACTTTTCTGGTGAATCCGATCCTCCCGCAGCACCTTGAGTCTGAACACATCGCAGTCAGTGTCTTGGGCGCCTCGTAGACACCAGGGTAAGATTTGGATGAGTATGAACTCATGCGTGAACTGGTGTCCTGAAGCGCGCGTGCCAGGAATCGCCTCTCCCTCAGCCCGTGAGCACCTTTCGACGCAGGTATGTTACATTTTCTGTAGCTCAGTCTGTTCGGTATTAAAGCGTAGTTTTTGCGATGCAAATAATATGCACGCCTCTAATGGCAGTGATAATGCATATGTTGCGAGAGTTTGATAACGGTTTTATTGAATGGCAAGATTCGGCTGTTGAAGTTTTGCGATGATGGTTCGTTTGCTGGCTTCCAGCTCGTTGTGCGGGTAATGGTAATGAAATAACTTGTGATATATTCGAAAACGATGAACTAATTTGAAGAAATTTCATAGGAGTTTCTTTATATTAGCATTAGTTTTGCATAAACATTCATTTGACTTTAGAATCTGGGTTTACTGTATCTGCCTGGTAAAAGCAAGGGTGACTGGTGACATACAGTTGGGCGTCTGGTTTTCAACAAGTGCATGAAGTAATGTAAGAGGGTGATGCGCCCTGGCGTAGAAGCGTACATGTATCTGGACTCTTTATTTTTAGCCGTATGACTGGATTTAGAGAAAGATAAGGCCGATAAAAATGTAAGATCCTAGCTTACTCAAAGAAACGTGCTTTAGGTAATACTTTTGATGATTACAGTTTCACCAGTAATAATTTTTTAGATGATTTATTTACTTTCAGTACAGCCTGGGGAGCAGGTGTTAGGAAGACATTTCTTTGGATTCAATCCTGGGATGACATTGTGGAATGTTTTGAAATGATATTCCCCAAGTTTTTTTTTTTTTTTTTTTTTTCATTTTAAGGTTTGCCAATAATGATACAATGTAACACGTTCAGTTAATGCTCCGATAAGAACGTACCCTCCCAGTTTTAAGTATGTCATATTGTCAAGAGATAATGGTAAAGAATGTGTCCGATTACAAAAAAGAATATTCAACAATTATCAAGTACTCAATATGTGTTTCCAACAAAATGGAAAATCATTGATTTTCCATTTTTTACTTGATTTGGCTTTTTAAAGGCTTTTGAGAGATGTTTTTTGGAGCTTGGAATCATTATGCAGTTGCAAAACATGCAAGTTAGTATCTTCTGTTGGTCTCCTTGAAAATGTCTAAGCCCTCCGCCCACAGTTTTGTTCCTCCTCACACGTCTTTGCCAATCCTCTGAGCTGAGAGGCGGACTGAGCCTTGATATTTACACACTAAGTTCCCCTTTGCACCTCGTTAAAATGGTAAAAATGCCCCTCATTCTGCCTCAGAACAAGTCTGGCTCACAGTTGAGATGTCTGCACACAGCAGTGTTTGTCTCAGGTTAGCAGTCTGGGTGACGCGTCTCTTTGATAGACTCACTTTATGGAAAGTGTCTCACACCTCAGGGCTTTATCGTCTTGCTCAATTCAAACTAGCGCTCAGCGTCCTGAGAACGTCCTCAGCAATGTGCTTGGACCGCAGTGGTCTGTTTGTTGGACAGTCTGTGTCATGTTTACTCAGAGCCCTACCAAAAACCAAGGTGAGGATTCTAGTGTTATTTCTAAATACTTTTTTAGTACTTGGGTTGTCTGGCAAAAGTCCAGCAGCTCCTCTTAGAGTGACAAGGGTAAATAAATGCTCGGTGAATTTTCGCCATCTCAGTTTCTAAAGCAGAAGGAAAGAAAATACCACGTAATTAAATGAGTTTTCAAAACGGTCATTTTCTCTGCGTCTCCTCAAACACGTTTAAAGATTTCATATGGCTGTGTGTGTTTTCTGCTGCACGGTACGTTCAGTGAGAGAACGTCTCTGCTGTCTCCGGTTCCTATCCTGTCTGTGGACACGGGGTTTTGTAATGTTTTGCTCTCCTCCGAATTGCCCAGAGCGCTGTTTCGACCAGCCGCAGAGACACGTCTCAGTGCCTGGCGCTTTTTCCTGGTTGTTTTGATTTCGGTCCAGAAAGACTGTCTGGGTAAGGCACACTGTTTATAATCGTGCTCTTTTTTGGAAGTGTGG